>OX392433.1:4470000-5938389 GCA_947623395.1 Synanthedon tipuliformis
AGACAGCGTCTTCACATAACATGGACCAGCCCCGAATATCTGACAGCTTCAGTGCGTGAACTTGCAAAGAGCGGTTCGGAACCTATCAACAAACATAATAATAAAATAAATAAAAATAAAAAAATATTTATGAAAGCTATGTACTTAAAGTTAAAAATTAAAAATTAACCCCCGACATTCTATTGAGCCAAACATGCAAAATCTGATGTAAATTGCTGATAATTGCGGCATATACGGAGTCATTATAAAAAAACACATAAGTCATTATAAGTCATTATAAAAGCCAAAAACACTCTACTCACCCTGGCCCACTGGTGTGGTTTGAGACATTGCACTTTGAGCCGCGGTGGGAACTGTGGGATCACGTGCTTGTCGCTGGTGGGAAGCACGGCGGCGCTGAGGGGCAGACTTGTTGACGAGCGACCCAATTCTATCTGCAAGATTTCTTTGGACGTCGCTTCCACGAAGATCGCCGGGAACAGCTTTATCTCCGGCTCCATCTGCAACAAACCGACTCATTGAGGAACATCTATCGCATATTGTGCTCTTAATATAATGGAATTCGAAACTAATTTGATTTATTCTATGGTTCTGCGGTCTCGACAATGAAATCAATTCATAAATTTATTGTAACTTTATACTTAATTTTTATTTAATTGTTTGTCCTTTTGTAAATGTCTAGTACGTTTTTATTTTTGTATGTTGTGTTCACGTGTAGTAGGGGCTCTTCACAATAAGAAAAAATACCTATTTTTTTTTAATAATAGATAAATAAATAAATAAATATCTTCACACATTCCACACAGCAAGCAACACGGTAAGCAACTAATACTTGTATTATGTATACCAGACAGTTGATATATTACATAGATTACTTTTTTGTAAATACATACATATTATAAATACAAAACATCCATGACTCAGGTACAAAGGTAAAATGTTAACACATAAACATTTTCCCTAGCGAGATTCGAACCCGCGACCGTTTCGTTAACAGCTAGGGTTACTAACCACTAGTCACTAGTCCAAACGTGTCGTCATTTCAATATTACCTTGAACTTGAAGCTAGTGTCCTTTCCTTCACAAGTGAAGGCCACAATTCCGGTGGACGTGTCCACTGAGCAACCGATAAACATGCCTTGAGAAGCTCCTTTGGCTGTTGCTTCGGCCATTACTTCGTTGTAGAGCTCGTCAGCGCGCACCATATAGCACGAGTGACGATCGACGCTGGAAATATTATAGATACAATAGGTTTGCTGTGTAAAATACTACTGCTTACCAATCCCATACTAAGTAATTCTATGATTTCTTGTTACTGGGGCGAATTAGGTTCTTAAAATTTTAGGAAAAAATAAAACCTGTCCTTTCGATACACTTTAGATAGGTAACGTTTTTAAATTTTTTTACACCTTCATAAAAGAAGCTCTTTTATTTAGTATCGAAAATCTGTTCTACGGCAGCCAAGGTACGACTGCGTTATCGTCTAATTTGATTCCACGGACATGCTTTTTCAATTTTGAAAATTAGTGGAAATCACTAGAATTGAACCAATTGAGTATTTTTTTCTTTAATTATTTTACGCATTTTTGGGATCAATTTGGTGTAGGTATAATAGGCACAAATAAAAATAAAAAATCCAACGCCTGGCAAAAGAATAACAGCAATAAAGATGTCAGGCGTTATATTGCTCATACATTTTGTCGGGCTATAAGTATGTAGTTATATTTTTTTAACGTGGACCAAGTCGCTGGCACCAGCTAGTTTCCATATTTAATCGAAACCAAATTACCTCTCAACAACCCTGTCGTAGTCATCAGTGATAATAACCGATGACTTCATGACCTTGTTCTGATTAAAGTCTTTCGAGTGAAGGTGGTACTGGGTTGTTACCCAACCAATGTAAACGTGGGTTGGATCTTGACCGGGAAATATTCTGAAATTAAAAAAAAACAATAATCAGTATGGCATGATAGTTGGCATGATCTTACCATTACATTTATGGCATGTAGTGGTAGGACGCAATGCGTAGCAGTTGTTTTCCACCCTGCTGTAAGGGGATGGCTCTGTAAGGGTATAATTATGCTACTATTAGGGCCTCTTTCACCAACTACAAGTAATGTGTTGATTAGTAACTTTTCAAGTAACGCTAATTGGCGAGTAAATGTTACGAGTATCTTGTGTCAATTTCATTGAAATTAACCTTAGGTAAGTGATGCTACTCGAAGATGGTGAAACTCGTGTGCTTTCTTACCGGTGATTTTAAATGGCGGCTAGCCTATTTATTTGACACTTTACTCAGAGATGGTGAAAGAGGCCCTTAGCATATTTATGCTGTAAAAATACTCGGTAGGTATTTTTAAGTATTTTTATTCGGTTATTTTAGTGCGTTTCGATAATTTCTGTTTAATTAATAAAAAAACAATGCATTATTTTGGTCGGTTTTGACACTAGACTATAGTCAATACAAATAACACATAAATATAGTTTAATATTAATTAATGTCCTACCTGACTCCATAGAAGTATTCGTTGATCAATTTCAGACACTCCGCGTCAAAGATTTCATTACCGACCGTCTCTGTGGTGGCGGCTGTCAGAGCGCTGGTTGTCATTTGCTTGCGTTCTTGTTGCGGCGTCTGATTCGTCAGATTAGTCTGTAAAAAGTCAAAGTAGAATAGTTTTTCTATGAAAACAAAAAGCTTAGAGCGAAGCGGAACGAAGTCAAACCAGTATACAATCAGCAAATTAGTCTTAATTTCGATAAAAGAACGCAAAATTTGCAATCAGATTTTAAAAAAGCTCTAAGAATTTTGTCCCAAAAATCCTTGCATTTATTTTTGCATTAAAAATTAAGTCTAGGTATTAAAAAAGCTTGAAATCCGCATTCGCTGCATTCGATGTGATTCCTTTAAGATACGGATCCGTACGTTCAAATTTTTACATCTGCAAAAATCCTGCTCTGCTTTACACGGGTATATTTTTATTAAGTGTTTTAGAATAAAGTATAATTCTGTTTTAAGTATAAACCTATTTTAACAATAAATAAATAAGTAAAACAATGTAAGGCTTATAAGTGTGTTATTTCAAAACAGACCAAAAATGTTGGTTAGTAGAGTTGTTATTTGTTCGTTAACAAAACTTACATTAAGGGCGGCTTGGCTTCCATACAAATTAGGTTTACTTGGTCGCGACATGGCTTCGTATCTTTGATTTGCCTTTAGGGGAAAAATAATAAGGTAAAAATAATAAGGTAAAAATAATAAGGTATTCAAAACATAAACTTGAAGGAAATGGATGAAATAACTCTCTCAAATTCAACAAATCAGACTAAACTAAGTGGGGTACTTTCAAACAATTGTGATGTACGCTACATTTGTGGGGCAAACAAAATTTAACAAAATAGTTATGTAGGTAGATTGAAAAATTCACCTGCGATACTCTGATTTGAGGATTCGGTCTTCGGCTGCCACGTTCAGGAGACACTTCTGTGTCGCTAAAGGGATCCGGAGTCTTCGATTTTCGACTTTTAGCTCGATCACTACTTTCACCGCGTTTGCTTCTGAAGAACCTACAAAACGGGTGAAATTTCCAAAAACGTGATTTAAGAGCCTTTTTGACTGCAATAGAAACAGACTTAAAGTAAAGTTTCAATAAAATTTGAATGAGAAATTATGAAAACAAAAAAAAAACTGATTCCAGTATTACAGGTTTTTATTTTATTTTGAAATAGTGTTCGTTAACGTTTGACCTCAAGTAAATTCAACCAGTTTGAACTTGCCAGAAATGATGGCTCGTTTTCATTATGTCGTTCAATACGGAGGAGTTTATGAGGGAATCATCTACATACATTAAAAGAAAGTCGTATTAGTTACACCACTTATTACTCGAGAACCTCTTCGTAGCGAATAGCAGAATAACCATTAAAATATTGATAAAATTAATGAAAAATAAAAATAAAAACAATAAATAGAAACTTACTATAGAAATAAATTGTACTGTCAAATCGATTAGTCTTAAGGTGTAAACACACACCAATCTTAAAAATTTGCAAGAAAATGTTACAAGAAAGTGTAAACTCAACAAGAGCGTGATCATGGTTTATAATGCAATGACAATAATTTCTCCAATAACACAAAATGTAACAATAATAATACTTAAGCAAAAAATCTCACTTGAATGGTGATCGTCCTCTTTTCTCCTTCTTGTCTTCAGCCAAATTTTGACCAAGTTCATATTTCGCCATTTCAGCTTCACTGGTCGAACGGTGCATACCATTCGTTTGACCTAAACAAAACTGGTCATTAACAAAATCACATAAATAAAAAAAAAGCAAATTTCTGTGTTGTTACATGGCGTGAAAGAGAAAGTTAAGTATGTGACAACAGATATTTATGTGATGTAATGTTAAATAAGCCAATTAAAGACAATACTTGTGACACTCAACAATAACAGTTAATTAAATTATTTTTAGAATTTCAAGTTAGATGAAATAAAATGGAGATCAATTATTGTGTTTAACGAATAACCGTTCCTTAATCCTGATCTAAAGATCAAATCAAGCTCTTGTTAGAAGTTCGTGTTTTGAAATTCTTAGGCTTTTTAAAGATATTAAGTACAATTCACAAACGTGAAATCATCATACGCAATTATGTAAGAAAAATTATGGAAAAAAAAATTTAGAATGGATAAATTCTAAATTATTATTCAGTTTATTTCACTTCCCTTAGAATAAAGGAGAATAATATCAAAATCACACTAGTTACTTATCAATTAGGTGTCTCCGAGAAACTCTTATGTTCGTCATTATAAATTTAAATTTACCAGGGTTTCGGAAAAAATGCAAAGATGACGAGCCTGAGAAGAAACTCAGGATACTATTCTTTTTGTCATCTTTAAATTTATTTATAGATAAGGCTCCCAATAAAATAAAAGAGAAAAAAATAGAATATTAAATAAATAATTGAGAATTTTCCATTTTACTTTGCGCTCCATTTAACGAGACTGCGAAACGAAATGATAAAGAACGATGATATATCGTCAACATATAGTTTTTTTAACCTGGCTGTAAATTGTAATTTTGTATAGTGACTCCACGACTAAGTGACCCCTTTCTTGGAGGTCGAGAAGGATTCCTTTTGATCTTGGAACTTGACATTTCTTCGTGGCCCTCCTCGTAGTTCAGACCTTAATATTATATAAATAAATTTAGAATTGGTAGCTATGAATTCCGAATGGTATGATTTTAAAGTAAGTATGTCGCTGTATATTAGGTATTGTAAGACTTGAAATACTTTTTATTACATTTAATCAAATAAATCACTAGTGTAAGGTCAAAATTCAATAATTGGTCTATCATTCGGAAGAATTGTTGGCGAAGAACAGCTGTGTTCCATACTTGCCAACATCGATATGTTTACAATTTCAAAATTCAAAATAATCGACTCACCCTTAATATCATTCATAGTAAAACCGCTTCTCATTATCTGATCAATGTGGGCAGGCATTTGAGCTTCTGCCGCTTCCTTCATTAGAATCTGCTGTCTCTCTTTGATTTCAACCCAGCGACGAGACTTTTCCATTTCACTTTAAGAAAACAGAAAGAATAGGTGACATGCAACATGCACCCAAGTTTTTAAATTTAGATAAACCTAGCAATTTAGGGCCCTAGCCAAGTGTAGAAAGCACTGCTTACTTCAGTCGTTTACTCTAACAGAAGGCCCGGCGATTGGCCGTTGCAACGTCAAAAGTTAACAACCAATCACCGGGCCTTCTCTTAGCGTTCTCTCTTTCGTTTCGGAAGTACGCAACGAAGCGTTTGCATCTTGGCTAGGCCCCCAAGGACTTCTTTATAGATGTCAAAGTCAAATCAAACGAATTTGAGATATGGACCCAGACATGAATACTACAGTTTATAAGCCTGAGTCTCTCTCAACTCGTGTGTTGCTATTTTAGGTGTTGCCTCAACCTTTATAGGTGATGTAACCACATACCATCAAGTGAACTGTCAGCTTACCTGTCACCCTTTGTAATACCTACATAGGTACTACAAAGGACAAATAACAAATTATTACCTGTTATTTGTACGATATTTCGCTGTGTTTTCGATATGCTAAATTCCTAATGTATGCAGATGATATAAAAATTTACAAGAAAATAAAGAACATTGGTGATTGTCGCGCCATACAGGATGATTTAGATAGATTGAGTGTGTACTATAATGAAAACAGAATTAATGTCAATGTTAATAAATGCTCCTTCATAACCTTCAGTCGGAAACTAAAGCCTATAAAGTTTAATTACAGTATCAACGGTACAGTTATCCAAGAGACAAAACGGATCAGCGATTTAGGTATTCTACTGGATTCTAAATTAACGTTTACAGACCATATTGAAAAGATAACATCCAAAGCCTTTAAGAACCTTGGCTTCATTATGCGAGTGACTAGACCTTTTACAGACATACACTGTTTAAAGATTCTCTACTGCACATACGTTAGGAGTCACCTTGAGTATTGTAGTAGCATATGGAATCCTCTATATGTTTCGCATATACATGGCATAGAGAAAATACAGCGAAAGTTTCTCAAACAAATGTGCTACCGCAGCTTTCGTACATATTCGGACTACAGAGATGCATGTAGCATGTACCGGGTAGTGTCGCTTGAGGATAGACGTACTCTCCTTGATATGATGTTTTTGTATAAAATCTGCAATGGCGTGGTTGACAGCACCGACTTGGTAAATAATACATTGAATTTGTGGGCACCAGCGGTTGGAACGAGACGCTCGAGACTTTTTAATTGTAGGTTCGTCCATAGTAATTATGCTCAAAATTCGGTCTTGCGCCGTCTTCAGAAGTCGTACAATGACAAATTTTCCTCAGCAGACTTGTTTTGTTTGTCGTTGGTTTCATTCAGGAATAGCATTGTCAACATTCTTGCAGGCTAGCGATTATTAATTATGTTTGTTTGTTACAATTTTTTAAGATAATGTGCACTGGCAGTTGGGATAAACTTGTGTATATGTGTATGTATGTATAATGTATATATGTATGTATTTTTATTTTACTTTTTTAATATGTGATTTATATAATTGTATAGTTTTATTATATTTTATATATATGAGTATATATTATATTTTTATGTACAATTTTACTTGTTATTTTTATAAATGTAAAATCTGTAAATGGCTGTATGTTTTTTTGTATCTTTTTGTGTGTAAATTCTTTTTTGAGAGCTGTAGATTTTGTCATTAATAAATAAATAAATAAATAGGAAATAATTTAAAAATTTAATGTAAATGTAAAAAATATCACTTTATGAGAAATTTATTTATTTATTTTATTTTCAATATAATATAAAATAACATACAATAGATACAGTATCACTACCTACATTGCCAATTACAGGCTTTGTAAATTATTTGGGGTTATTTTCTTTATTTGTTTATCTAAATCATCTGCCATTTGCTTTTAATTTTAAAAACTAAATTAAAAAAGGTACTTACTCTATAAATTCCGAATGGCAAATAACGGGTAAGGATAGACGAAGGAATTCCCAGTTAGCCTTTTCCATAGTCTCAAAGGTGTTGTGTGATATTTTCAAACAAGGTGGCGTATCTACAAAAGTAATGAAGTTTTATAGAGCAAACTGTCCAAGCAAACAGTCCATCTTAAGTTCACTTACATATAGTTCTACTGGTTCTACTAAGGTACTTAATTGAATTTTTAGCAAAGCGATGGTAGATAATAAATTCAGACTAGAGAACGCTGTCATTATCTTTGAGTAATCACTTTTTAAGATAAGTAGACTCATTTGTAGTCCGCAACTGTTTTGAGAACGACAACCTTTTAGTTTAACCATCATCATCATCATCACCACCACCACTACCACCACCACCACCATCATCATCATCACCACCACCACCACTACCACCACCACCAACACCACTATCATCATCATAACAATCATCATCATACCGTGTACTGTAAGTGTTGATGAAATAATAACAGATCAATGACTCACCAGAGCCAGCTGGTATTCTGGTAACGTCGATCCTCGTGTCAATCATTTCATCGGTGTTCTCGAAAATAGGTTGATCCTTTGTGTACCAATGTGTGACATCTCTCTTCATGTTACTAAAATATTAGTTATAGTTATTTATTTTACTCGTGGTTAACTTTGAGTCTGTTATGATCCTTATTAGTCCAATCAATAAGGAACGGCCCCTTGTTAAATTTACCAAAAATCCTAACAGCATAAAAAAAATATGGTCGTATAGAATTAAAAATTCTCATAACCTTCATAACCTTCATGCTAAAAGTGCCGAACACACCTAAAGAAGTCTTCACTTTGAAAAAAATCCAAATATATATAATTATAATGTAGACAGAAGATAAGATTAGATCCACAGAATACAAGCTTATGACTATGGGAGAAAACAATTGTTTTACTTACACACAGAACGGCTCATAACCTTCTTGGAGACCACATGTCGTGAAATACTTCAATGTGTTCACATCTTGACCATAAGTTAATCTGTAATTAATTACTCAATAATATAGGTGTAATAATTTCATTATTTCATTTTGTATATAAACAATTTAATTTAAATAGCGAAAAGGTCAATATGACTTAGGAACTTGAAAACTTGCTAAATTGAAAATCTTATTTTTTATATCAATGAGAATAAAATAAACATACAATATTTAAATCCAATTGAAACTAAACCGTAACGGTTTAGTCTAGCCTTAATAATAAATCTATTTTGAATGAAGAAACCTTAGCCGTACTCACCTCGCTTTTTGACCGACACCTAGTGTACACGCTGGTACAAAATTGTCTCCTTGTACGTCCGCAAAGGTAGTCTCACCACCCAGAGCATCCATTAAAAGTTCACCGTTCAATGAAAAACCTGTAAAATTTATCTTTTAAAAAATCTTTCAATGAAACAACTTTTAGAATCAAAAGACCAGAAACGAAGAGAGAACGCTAAGAGAAAGCTTGGTGATTGGTCAAAAATTTTTGTTTTAACGTTACTTCGTTTCCGAAGTATGCAACGAAGCGTTTGCATCTTGGCTAGAGGCCCTTTCTATTTTTCTATTCTATTCTATTCTATTTTAAAACACTAAAAAACGCTATTTTAAAACACAAAGCTATTTCTATTTTTGAAATTTTAATTTTGGTCTATAACTCTGGGTATACTTTACTATATTTCTAGCATTATAACTTAGTATGTATGTTATTTACAAATATATTGTATGTTATTTTCAAGATATTGAAATTCAATTTTCAAGATTCAATTTCAAGATTCAATTTCAAGATTTTGAATTCAAGATTTTCTAATCGACCCATTTTCTTTATGCGGTCCAAAGTACTTACGTCTGCTTCTTGGTTTGTATGTAGAGCTAAAGTTGTCTTTAGCATAGTTCGTTATTTAAAAAAAACACTGTTAAAACTAATTAAATATTAATAAAAAATAAAAAAAAATCTGAAAATTAGTCACTACAAAGTTATTTACAATTGTGGTTATTTATTTTTTTCAAGCAGGAAGCCTTTACTAAGTAGGTAATAAACAGTAGTCGGTACAGTGGTGACGTGTAACTAATTTTTAGTATCAACTAAATGAATCTAAACCTTATGTGCATATGAAATAGAAATTAATATTGCATGTGATAATTTATTTGCTTAATGATTATGAAAATAAGGCAGCTTAAAGCGCAATTTCACCGTACTCTGTTAGTATTTGACATCGCTGTTAAGTCATTTAGCACTGTCACTCGCATACTGTAAACGTCTGTTAAATGACTTAACAGCTATGTCAAATACTAACAAAGTATGGTGAAATCGCGCCTTAGTATATTAACTTATTCATTAATAATGACGCTTAGTATGCGATTTTCTAAAAACGACACGTTAAAGTGAGTTTCTAATTGATTTCCAAAATCCTCTTAAAGCCAGGAACATACTATTGAAACGGCTAAACTTTTTTAAAGTATGTTAAGGTCAGCAGACAGGCTGACGGTGCACTTGTTGGTTGGTGGCTACCTTCGCTTTTAACACAAGCAACGTCACAAGTGCTGTAAGTAAGTGTGCTGGCTGCTACGATAGGGTAAGTACTAAGTTTGGGACCTGCGCACATAGTTGGCCAACTATGTGTGCCTGCACAAGGTCCATCCGTTTAGGGATTGCCTCGGTGTCTCCGGGCAATCCTCCATTGGTTTAGCCTAGTCAGCAATGGCTAGGCAGCCCTGGGGTGGATCGGAGTTGTTGCCTAGGCAGAGACCGGTCCATCCCGCACAAAGGGCGAGGAGGCACCGGGGAGTTTTAGTGGGTATTGCCGGGCCCGCTATTACGAGTATTAGCATAGCGCGGTGCACCGGCTGACTCCCACACACTCCTACCGCCTAGCCAGCGGTAGGAAGTCTGTAAATGGATTTCTCCTCGTAAAAAAAGGGTAAGTACTAAGTAGGAATAAGGAAATGGGCTCTGGCATCCCTTACTCCCTAAACGAATCGGGGTCGTCGACCACAGGTGCGTCGACCACTGGGGGCGTAACCCAGGGACCCTACACAACAGCAAACGTGCTATTATTTCACGGTCGTATTCCGTAAGGGGGTGACTACTGTCGCCAGACGGGCTGCCCAAATGACTACGAAACGCAGTGTGCCCTGCCACTACTAATAACATAGAGTAAATAGTATGTATACTCTGTTAAGTAGGTACTATGCTAATAACAAAACTGTAGTAGGTACCCAAAATTTTGTGTAGAGGTAATTTCGTAGTCAATTCGCAAGCGCCCGCGAGTTAATTACCCGCAAGTTAATTACCCCCGAGTTAATTACCCGCGAGTTGACTAATAGCTCGAAGAAAGGGATTGAAAATGGTAAGTTTAGTTTTACAATTATAATAGCTGGTGCCCGCGACTTCCCCCGCGTTCTGGGTGAAAGGTACCCTATGTCCTTTTCTGGTGTCCCAGACAACGTGTTTGCAAAATTTCATGGTGATCGGTTCAGTAGTTTTTGTTACAAACATCCATACATCCATACAAACTTTCGCATTTATAATACTCGTATTAATACGGATATTATTTCATTTTTATTATTAATTAGTTGGTGCATTTAACAGTACGTATGATGTATTTAGGTGAGGGACTAAGAAATGTAAGAGCTTATTCCCCTATCAATCTTTTATCTCTCATATTTCATCCTTCCAAAGTCGTCAGCCTCTCTGCCAAAATTAATATAAAAAACAAAATCGCGTTATCAATATGTTACTGGCTTTTATTGCTTAGGTCTTTCTTTCAAATCTAAACTACTTTAAAACATGCCGCAACTGTGAGAAAAAAATATCTAAATTAGTATTTGACTGTTCAAATCTAATCTTAAAAAGCAAGCGAAGCAGTGGTCTTGGTTTAAGCGAAAAAGTCTGTTACGCGATTTATATTAATCTCTGTGAAAATGTGGGTATTATTTTTGTGGCAGGAACATACATGACTTTATTTTTCTTTCTATATAAATAACATAGGTATAGAAATAAATTCAATTTAAAGGTGCGACGCTACCACGGTTCTCTTTCGTATTGAATCTATGAGCCTTAATGTCCTAGGGGTCCACGAATGATTTGATAAAAAAAAATCAATATTCATAAAGTAACAAATCGCATAACTTTTTGACAAAAAACTTTATTTTTTATTGACAAAATACTTTTTTGAAATGGCCGTCAGATAGGTCAGACTAGCGAACTTCTCACAATAAGCAGATCTTTGTTAATTATTAACAAAGCCCTGCCACAGAATAAATAATAGTTACTATTGGCCCTGCTAATGCCCTGCTAGCAAAAATCAAACTCTTAGCAAACTGCAAAATAAACTCAGCAAACTGGCTGCCCAGGGGCAGGGTCCCAAGGAGTTTGCTACTTTTTTTTAGGCTTTTCCCTTAGGGACATGTCGCCTTTGCTACTTTTATATTATACTAGCTGTTGCACGAGACTTCGTCCGCGAAACTTTATCAATCAATTATCTTTGAGCCGCTTTGATAGTACCTAACTGTAGAGTTAGCTTATAAGCAAAAACTGTGTAGCATCTAACCTTAATATAGAGTGGTAGCATCTAACCTTAATCAGGAAAAGAAAATGTCGATAATATTTATAGGAAATGCCAAAAATAATAAATATTCAAATGCCACAAATCTAATGTAATGTCATGAAGCGTATTTATCAAAATTAATATGAGGGACCAACAAGATGAGAGCCGTTTTATTATTTAAAAATTGCGTTTCGCAGTCATATGGGTTATATGACTTATTTATCATATAAATCATATGGTTGCAGTAACCAAGCATCCCCTATAGAATACCACTATGAAATATTATTATTATTATTTTAACAATTATAAACACGAAATAACAGCATATGTACTTTTCTATTTCGGTAAGTGAGTAAGTGATGCCAAAGCCTAGGTATCTCTTCCTAATCCTAATAAAGTCGAAAGCGCATTTGCAGCTTTTATAGTTAGTAGTTAATCTAAACTAAATTAAGTTAAATTAGCTAAGTTAAAGTTAAGTTAATCTGTTAATAGGCCTACCATAAAGAGGACCTTCACCCTGTCTTATGTTCTTTATTTAAAATATATGTAAGTATGTATTTAATAAAGCGTGAACTAGTCTCAAGATACCTACGATTTTCTCTTGTGTTTAATTCTTAAAATAAGCCTCCCACAGGCTACAGGCTTAAAAATAAAAATCATAGAATTTGCCAAATTATATTGTTTTCTATTAAAAATGAACCAAATTGAATAATTATTATGGATAAATGTTAAAATTACTATATTAATATTGTTAGAATCAAGTCAAGACGTTAAGTACTTCTTAATTATTTTTCTCCACATAAAGAAGCAATAAAGTTAATATCATTTTTTCTTTATTGAAGTTGTAGCGTATATAATACCGCTATAATGCCTGAAAATTCTAAAATACTAGATTTAATTAGATTTACTTAGATTTAACTTACTTTAATAAGATTTAACTAGGTTTAATTAGATTTAACTAGGTTTAATTAGATCTAATTAGATTTTTAGATTAAAAAAAATCCAACAAAATAATCTTGATTAATTAATTATATCACAATTAAATAAACATTTTAAACACCTTGTTGGTCCCTCCACAAGACAAAATGGTTATGGCCATGATAATGATGAATGTTACTGCCACGCGAGGCGATAGAAGAATGTGGACATTACTTATCGTCTTATCGATCAGGTCAAGAAATACTCCGACAACGTCACCCACCGCCCACTGCTTGCCGAAAGACTCAGTGCTACCGCTGTATACTTTTTCCTCCTTGAAAATTTCAAAATTACTACATCAAGCAAGACCTCGCCTTCACTTCGGTCTCTTCAATTACCTACCGATTACCGTATGAAACTTAGACGCGGAAAAAACGTATACCGCTGTCATAATGGAAATTCCTTTATTGCAACATCAAATATATTTTCTTTAATACAGAAAATAAGTTGTAAAAAATTGTAGGACTTTTCTGCTTTTCGTTTTGGGTAGCCTGTCTGGAGGCAGTAACCAGCACCTATTTATAGAAACGATGAGTGATTAAATGAGATAGACAAATCCCTAACACTTCCTAATAATTCTAATTCCTAATGCATTCAGTTGTTCTTTTTTTTTTTTTTTTTCAATAGAAAGAACTATTAAAATTACTAGCTGATTACTACTACGCATGAACGCTTCCCTGTGGCTATATTAACTCGGCTGCCATAAAAACGGCTAACTTCCACTTTAAATGTGACAGCGGTTCTAGTTGGCGAGTTAGTTTTCTTCGCTTTCGGCAGATGGCGCCGTAAAAAAAAGCTAATTTTTTTTCTCAGGATCGAGATTTTATTATTGCTCGAAAAGCGGATTGCATATTATCTAAAAATTTCAAGTCAGTCCGTCGGCTAGTTTTCGAGTTTTTGAGTAATACACAAACCAACACCACATTTTATATATATATTATCTTATTTAAATTACAAAGTTTAATTCTGTATTAGAGATTGATTCAAACATTTTAATATCCATTATGACGAACGGCACACGAGTTTCAAGAGGCAAATAACGTTTAGAGACACTTAGCTTAGGACAAATTCAAAATTTATGTAAGTATAGTGTTCGAGGCAACGCATGCGCCTTTCCACTCTCAAAAGATTGCCAGAGGGCCTACTATCACCTCTTAAAACGATGCAAAAACGAGTGAGTAAACGAGATGGCGCAATACATGGTGTAAGGCGACATCTCCCTCACTCAATCGTCTTTGCATCGCTTTAAGAGGTGATAGTAAGGCCTCAGTTCACAGGAGGGCTGGAGAAACGGTAAGACACTTAACAATGTTACTACAATGAGACAGATCGAATGTTATAACCACTGTGTTAAATGCATGTACAATAATATATTTCTTTCTTGACAACTCACTGATCGTTTGATCACAGACATCCAAAAAGCAACCGACGATGTCTCCCAGTTTGAATAGCTGTCCGAACGCATCGTTCGAACCGCCGTGTACTTTGATACACTATTTATAAATAATTAATTAAAATGATACTTTAATTCCTGTCTAAGCTTTACTGTACCGCAATACAATACATAAAGAGTATCTATACTCAACGTGCGGCCCGCTATACTCAACGTGCGGCCCGCTATACTCAACGCGCGGCCCGCTATACTCAACGTGAGGCCCGCTATACTCAACGTGAGGCCCGCTATACTCAACGTGCGGCCCGCGGGCCGCATGCGGTAAACAAAGACATGTAAACATTTTTGTTAAAACTTCTTTTTTTTTTCATTAATAAAGTAAATACATCGTTAACATGGGATTAAATACGTTTATTTAAGACTTAAATAATTTTTGTTTGCGGCCCTCGACACAATGAATGAAACGTGTTTGTGGCCCTTATAAAAAAAGGTTGAGTATGACTGCATTAGAGTATATATTTTTTATTATTTATTATATTTTTGTATTTTGAGGCTTTCACCTTAGAAAGGTATGTCAGCCCAATAATCCCCTAAAAACTAATTAATATATATAAACATAATTAACATAACATAACCTATATTAAAAGCTCAATTAATGCACAAATGTATAACATATATAAATCATTTGCCAGAGTATATTTTACAACCAATTAGTACTGTAATCGAGTCCGGACGCATTACCGGGATAAAAATTATTGTATTTATAAAAGTTAAACAAAAATCAATGAAAAATTTTTTGACGATCCCTTGGGAACAGTATTTTTAATGACTTTTACAAACCACGCCCGCGAATTTCAAGAAAAAGTCCTTAAAAAAACCAAATTCTTGCACGAATTACTCGAGAATATTACAATATTTTTATCGGGAATATATTTTGCACAATTTTTATTTAGTCCCTTTTATATTAGAGAAATAAATGAAGATTTATTTACTCACATTGTAGCCATCGAAAGCCCAAGAATTCTCGTCTTGTCCCAGCATCATGCCAGGCGCCATGTCAGCGTGGGCCCAACCAACCTTGAAAATTATGCATATACTAGTTGGTGACCGCGACTTAGTCCGCGTTCTGGATGAGAGGTACCCTATGTCCTTTCTGGTGTTCCAAACAACGTGTATGCAAAATTCCATGGTGATCGGTTCAGTAGTTTTTGCGTGATAGAGTTACAAACATACTTACATCCATACAAACTTTTGCATTATAATACTAAGCTGCTGCACGCGACTTCGTCCGCGTTCTGGATGAAAGGTACCCTATGTCCTTTTTGGTGTCCCAGACAACCTCTATGCTAAATTTCAAAATTCAATTCCTCTATGCAAGATCGGTTCAGTAGTTTTTGCGTAAAAGAGTTACAAACATTCATACTTTCTCATTTATAATATTAGTACGGATTTTTTTAAACTAACTGTTCTCGCAACTTCATACGCACTGTAGTTAGTTTTTTGAAAATTCCACAAGAATGTTACACTTTTTTTAAATATGTTTAACCAGGTAAGTAATAAACTATCTGTGTGCCTTTAGACTTAAACTTTTTTTGTAAAGCCTTTAGACTTGTCAAGAAAAAAATTCTTTTTAATCCACTAGCTGGTGCTCGCGACTTTGTCCGCGTTCTGGTAGAAAGGCACCCAATGTTATTTCTGGTGTCCCAGACAACGTGTACGCAAAATTTCATGGTGATCGGTTCAGTAGTTTTTGCGTGAAAGAGTTACAAATATCCATACATCCATCCATACATCCATACAAACTTTCGCATTTATAATATTAGTACGGATTAAGCACGCGTACTTAATATTGTCCCAGGCTGATTTGATGAATCTGTCATTTAATATAATGAAGATTATCTCACCCTCATAGGTCCAGTGGTCAGGATTTCAAACTCAAAATACCACTTCCCGGAGCTGACTGCATAGTTTTTCTCTGCCCTGTATGTTCTAAAATCAGCTTGTTTCAACTTGGACGCTTCTGCCAAGAGAGCTGTAAAATTCATAAAAAAATTAATAAAAATATATTTTATAGATATTTTTAGGGGTATTTATTTTTAGATTTTAGTTTAGTTTAGTTTTATTTAGAATTAATAATTGTATGTTATTGTGATAAATAAATGTATTTAATTAAAAAAAAAGGGTAAAATAAAGGTATAATAAAATTTTCACATTTTTGTTAAATTTTAAAATTTTTGCAATAAAAAGATGAATAATACCTTCATGTTGCTCTCCAGTGGGTGGATCGAGATTGTACCCGTAGACCAAAAGTGTGCGTACCGTTTCGGAGGCCGTGTCTCTGTTCGCTTTCTTTATGGCCTCGTCCACTTTGGGATACGGCACCAAATGCGGGGACCGATGCATGTCGGGATCCTGAATGAAACATATTACATATCAAATGAAAAAACAACTGACTGATACCCTTTCAATATTCAATATCATACCACCGAATGAAGCTGAACGAATGAGCACCTCTTTTTGAAACGTCACCTTGCACTTTTCAATCGACTTCGTTCGACATAACACAAATAGCAGACGCTAGAGAGTCTGTATATGTATACGTATATATGTATATGTACTTGTAATTTTTTCAAAAAAAAATTTTTTTATTTATATGTCTTTGCTTTTGTGCTCTCTAATCTCAGAAACTTTTTGGCTTAACAGTTTTGAATGCGGTTTTAATATATTATTATTATTTTTAATTTACAAAGTAAATGACTTGTCAGTTACAAGATACATACCTCGTTGAGTCCATAGGTCCATCCTTGCTGAATTCTCTCTCGCGCCCATAGATTGTGAGTGTTTTCAGCCAACTGGTCAACCAGCTCGTCCATTTTAGGAGTCAAGGTCACGGCAGACAGATCCAGCGGGGCTGGCTTGTATCCGTTGGACTGGAAATCAGGTTTTCAATTTGGAGAGATTGTCCCAAAGCTTATCTATACTAATATTATAAATTTGAAATTAACTTTGTCTGTCTGTTACGCTTTCAAGCATTAACTACTCAACCGATCATCATGAAATTTTGCATACACTGATACAAGGAAGCGTACCATTTATTTATAAAAAAGTATTATTCTCAAGGGATAATCTAAAATAAAATTTAAAAAAAGCCTGGCCAACTGAAGTGAAAGTGCTAAATGCCCTGGTTCAAGCAAGTGACGAACCTTTTCTTACCCCGACTGTACATTATTGTTCAAAATTCGCTCTACCCATATTATATTGTGTACTCCACGTAACTCACCTGCATAAACGGCTCGTTGGGCAGACGAACGTTGCGAATACGAGCCGGAGGTTTGTCGAGGCTTATGTAATAGCCCAGTGCCAGTATCGTCCTGAAATTTATTTTTTAACATTTATTTAGTTTAATTTAGTTTAATTTAGTTTAATTTAGTTTAATTTAGTTTAATTTAGTTTAATTTACTTTAATTTAGTTTAATTTAGTTTAATTTAGTTTAATTTAGTTTAATTTAGTTTAATTTAGTTTAATTTAGTTTAATTTAGTTTAATTTAGTTTAATTTACTTTAATTTAGTTTAATTTAGTTTAATTTAGTTTAATTTAGTTTAATTTAGTTTAATTTAGTTTAATTTAGTTTAATTTAGTTTAATTTAGTTTAATTTAGTTTAATTTAGTTTAATTTAGTTTAACTTAGTTTAACTTAGTTTAATTCGATTAGATTCTATTCGATTAGATTCGATTCGATTCGATTCGATTCGATTCGATTCGATTCGATTCGATTCGATTCGATTCGATTCGATTCGATTCGATTCAATTCAATTCAATTCAATTCGATTTAATTCAATTTAATTTAATTTAATTTAATTTAATTTAATTTAATTTAATTTAATTTAATTTAATTTAATTTAATTTAATTTAATTTAATTTAATTTAATTTAATTTAATTTAATTTAATTTATTTATACTTACTTAAGAGTTTGCACCGCTAGCTGTATGTCGTAACGTTTCTCTGCTGCCGGCAGTCGTTCAAATGGCACTAAGCACGGATGGATTTTGTGAAGATCGTCCCTTTGAGCTCCATACATCCAACCGGCCTCTATCTGAAATGTCATCAATACAATCATTATTTTGTAAACAGGGCACGCTACAATTCACAGTCATTTGGGCATCGCGTCGTACCCCAGCGCACCTCCGCGTACCCCGCGTGCCTCCACTTTCGGGTACGCGAGGTACGCAAGGTAGCGTAACCCTCCCCGCACTGGATAGCCGTGGGGGGGTACCGTAGTCTGGCGGCAATACTACTTTCTCCGCAGTCTGAGTGCATTATAATAATATGTATCTTACCTTATTCATTGCCCACATTTCGTGAATATTCTCTGCCAATTTATCCCTTATTTGTTCTATGTATGTTGGCAAGGTTATCTGAAATGAAAACATTGTTTGCAGTGAGTTTTTTTAGTATAATAATTATATTATCTAAAATTCTAAATGGTATAAAGAGAGGAGATATTTATGTATTTTTATATTTTTGTTTGTAATGGATAAACTCAAAAACTACTGGACCGATTTTAAAAATTATTTTACCTATATAAAGCTACATTATCAGCGAGTAACATAGGCTGTAACTTATAGCCTATAAGTTATAAAGTTACGCGGAAAAAGTCGCGTGAAACAGCTAGTTAAATCTTGTATGAAAAGTGCAGTTCGCGATGAGGTACGAGTACGTTTTTTTATATGTACGTTGTTTTGCGAAAAAATAAAAAATAAATTTTTGGGGTGGATCACCCTAAACATTTAGGGGTATAAAAAATAAATGTTGGCCGATTCTCAGACCTACCCGATAAGCAGAGAAATTTTCATCAAAATCGGTCCAGCCGTTTCGGAGGAGTTTGGCAACTAACACCGCGACACGAGAATTTTATATATTTTATTATAATTTTATATTTTATATATAACTAGCTGGTGCTCGCGACTTCGTCCGCGTGGATTAGTTATTTTGGGAATCATTTGGGTATCTCGAACGGTTTTCGCAGAGCACGCAACGGAAGCCCTCAAAGATGAATAATTTTCCCCGTTTTTTTTCCACATTTTCGACCGTTTCTTCGCTCCTATTAGTCGCAACGTGATGTTATATAGCCTAAAGCCTTCCTCGATAAATGATCTATCCAACACAAAAAGAATTTTTCAATTCGAACCAGTAGTTCCTGAGATTAGTGCGTTCAAACAAACAAACAAACTCTTCAGCTTTATAATATTAGTATAGATTACTACTTACAGTTAATGTATCAACGGGCATAGGCACGAAGGCTGTGTCGTCCTGCACTAGAGGTGGACCAGCCAGAGCTCTCTTAGCCAAGTTTCCAAAGTAGAAGCATGGCTCCAAGCTGAGGATCTGTTGCGGAAGTAGTGACTCCACCAACGGGGAATAACCTTCGGGAGCCGCGTAACGTAGACGACCATGTTCGCCTCCCAGGAGGAAACGACAACTGAAAATTTTTGTTAATAATTTAAACTGTTGAGAAATAAATAAATAGTAATAAGTAAATTATAAATAAATGAATAAAAAATCTTCACACGTTCCACACAGCACCATCTAGTTCCACAGTAAGCAACTAATGCTTGTATTATGGATACCAGACAGTTGATATACTACATAGATTACTTTTCTTTTGTAAATACATACATATTATAAATACAAACATCCATGACTCAGGTGCAAAATCCTTTGCAAATGTTAACACAAACATTTGCCCCTAGCGGGATTCGAACCCGCGGCCGTTTGGTTAGCAGCTGGGGTTTCTAGCCACTAGACCAAACATGTCAGTCACAGGACTTCAAAAGTGAAGACTTCAATTCAAACCCCATTAACATCACCATGAAACAGCACTAGTGCTTTTGTGTTTCGGTCACTGAGTGAGGAATTGTAAATCTCATTTATTATTTGTTGATTTACATTACATAAAAATAAAACGACATTTTATTCAATCTCAATAAAATATCAGTAGATTAAGCATAAACAAACAAACAAACAAACAAGTTCTTAGAATAAGTTTTTAGAACTCTTTAGAAATTATCTATCTGGATACCAGTTTTATACCTTAATTTGCTGGAACAGCTGATGGCGGGGAAGAACATTCCCTCGAGATTAAAGTTTGTGAAGGAGCCGGTGACCCTTACGCCGTTGAACATAAAGTTGATAATCGGCACGGTCAAGTCGAGGGCGCAGCCGATTACATCACCTAAAAAAAAGACAATATACTGAATTTTTTTTTAATCGGTATATAAACCTTGAAAGTTTTATATTTTTACATATAGTTTTATATATAAAATCTATACTAATATTATAAAGCTGAAGAGTTTGTTTGTTTGTTTGTTTGAACGCGCTAATCTCAGGAACTACTGGTTCGAATTGAAAAATTCTTTTTGTGTTGGATAGAGCATTTATCGAGGAAGGCTTTAGGCTATATAACATCACGTTGCGACTAATAGGAGCGAAGAAACAGTCGAAAATGTGGAAAAAAACGGGGAAAATTATTCATCTTTGAGGGCTTCCGTTGCGTGCGCTGCGAAAACCGTTCGAGATACCCAAATGATTCCCAAAATAACTATTCCACGCGGACGAAGTCGGGAGCACCAGCTAGTATTAGATATTAGTAGGGATTACGGATACAGCTAGTATTATATAAATCCGTACCTACTTAATATTAATGCGAAAGATTGTATGGATGTATGTATAGATGTTTGTAACTGGTGGTTTTTGACATACTACAAACAATACAAAATACAAACTTTCGCATTTATAATATTAGTACGGATTTATATTTATTTATAGATAAATATAAATCCGTTATTTTATCATACTTTATAGATAAATAAAGTATGATAAAATGCAACACACTTTTCCTTATGAAAGGTTCCTCTTGGTGTGTTCTGTTAACAGCTGTTTTTCTTCCCCCGGACCAGAGGTAGGCACCGTCGAACCCAAACGAGTAGAGATCATCCCCCACCCCATTGCCACCCCATTTCTCTCCACCACCCGGGTAAGGCACGTACCTGGTGTCAATAAACCACATTTTAGTCCACAAAAAACAATTCCGTTACCAATTTTTATATACACAAACCTTCCCTGCCTTCCTTATCCCTCTTTCCATATGTGGAAACCGAATTAAATTCGGTCCACCCATTTTCGAGTTTTTGAAGCATACACAAACCAACTTAACATTTTTATATATTATATGAAGAGAAGAGTAAGATAATAGAGATCTAGACTGTATTCAAAGAAAAATATAATTTTGCCGCGAAACGGTAGTTTCCAATAAAGAAAAACCTTGAAAATTCAATATTTTTCTGTATTTTTAAGGAATTTTATTATTATTTAATAATCAAAATATAATTAAATCAGTATTAAGTCACGTGACAACGAACACTAATTATGTATAAATTATATGTATATTAAAATCTTAAAATATATTAAATAAATAGTTCCTGTACCCGGTAGTATTGGCCCATCCGATACGCAAATGGGGCATCATGTGTGTGGTCTTCTCTATATGGTCCATGGTCACCTCGAAATACCACTTTTGGTATACAGCGGAACCTTCCACGCGACCCACAAAAATGTTTGGGCGGACACTGAAAAGAAAAATCACTATCACTACATAGTATAAAACAAAGTCGCTTTTTCTGTCCCTATGTCCCTTTGTATGCTTAGATCTTTAAAACTACGCAACGGATTTTAATGCGGTTTTCACTAATGGGTAGAGTGGTTCTCGAGAAAGGTTTAAGTACATAATTTACTAAGTTACGCGGGCGAAGTCGCGGGCAGCAGCTTTAATTTTATTAACACGTAATTTTATAAACTATAACTAACATGTAGTGCCATCTGTTAACAGACTTTTTCCATTATTCGAAGTGAGATTAGATGAATTAGAGTACTACATTGCTTCAAACAGAATTCCCTAGATGGCGTTGTAAATTTTGCATACACGTTGTCTGGGACTCCAAAAAGGACATAGGGTACCTTTCATCCAGAACGCGGACGAAGTCGCGGGCACCAGCTAGTATATAATATAAGACACTACACGCTCCTGGCTTCGCCCGGGTTCCAAATAAAAACTATCCTGTTTATGTTGGATCAAATTACACATAGTTACGAAGCAATGGGGAAAGCCCATCCCTTTCCCCATTGCCCCATCCCTTTCCCCGTTGGCCCATCCCTTTTCCCATTGCCCCATCCCTTTCCCCGTTGCCCCATCCCTTTCCCCTTGACCTTAATCCTTCTATGATCGGCAGCGTACTTGCAGCACCTATGGCGTTGCTTGTGGCATAGGCGACGGCAGCCACCTACCATCAAGTCTGATGACCGTAACATTAAAAAAAAACGAGATTTTTGGACTATTTGCATAAATATATATTGTTTTATAGGAGTAAAAAAAAATCAAAATTGTCACACGAATGCTTAAGTGTTATAGTTAC
Organism: Synanthedon tipuliformis; assembly: GCA_947623395.1. NCBI lineage: Eukaryota > Metazoa > Arthropoda > Insecta > Lepidoptera > Sesiidae > Synanthedon > Synanthedon tipuliformis. The sequence continues at coordinate 4,492,926 of OX392433.1, forward strand.
GTTCTATTTTATTTTTATTTTAAAATGTCTGAAGTTTCATAGATTATTGCACCATCTACACAATATTATTTTTAAAAAAGAACAATGTCGTTCTTCGGCGTGCCGTTCGAATTGGGAAAATTTAAATTTGGATAATGGTTCGTAAGGAGTAAACTCTAGTCGTGTGTCGGAGCTGATACACAATTTCTTTTTTACAAAAAGACTTCTCGGAGGTTACCTAACTCTGCCTATAAAAAACCAATTGGAAAAACCACCAGAACTTACCTTGACACATGGTCTACCAACTGCGTTTGCAGCAACAGATTCTTTCCTGGCAGAAGGTAGTCGCATATATTGTTCTGTGAAGATCTGACAGCAACTCCGTTACCAACGCATAGAGAACACAGTACGTCCAGAACCTTCGGGTCCCTTCCGTGCTTTTCTAGGAGCGATATTATCACTTTTATGTGTTCGTCCTATTAACAAACAACATTTCATTGAGCGTCGTCTGATCAATCGGATCAACAGGAAACAGGTCCGATCAATCGGACGAAGTAGTCTTGTCGGTTCTAAATGGCAACTATAATAGGAAACTATAGGAAAGTAAAAGACAAATACTACGATTCTATTCCATTCCATTCCATTCCATTTCCTCCCCTTCCCCTCCCCTCCCCTTCCTCCCCTTCCTCCCCTTCCCTTCCCCTCCCTTCCCTTCCCTTCTCTTCCCTTCCCTTCCCTTCCCTTCCATTCCATTCCATTCCCTTCCATTCCATTCCATTCTATTCTATTCTATATTTCGCATTTATAATAATACTAGCTGGTGCCCGCGACTTGGTCCGCATTCTGGATGAAAGGTTCTTTCCGGTGTCCCAGACAACGTGTTACATGCAAAATTTCATGGTGATCGGTTCAGTAGTTTTTGCGTGAAAGCATAACAAAACAAACTCACATTCACATTTATAATATTAGTAAGGAAGTAAGGAGTAGTAAGATTTCTCACGCGACTCGCGCGAGCCCCTCAAGAGGAAATACTCACTCGCATCATGTTGAGGGCTTCAGGTGAGTCGATGAGCACGCAATGTAATACATCCAACATGCCTGTGCCTTCCCCCGACGCCTGCGAACCGAGACGCGAGAACAACCAATTCAATCGGTTTGAATTCGCGAACTGAGCACAATTCGTGTGATTGCCCTTTATTATGGCGGCTGAAAAAATAGATACATTCTTTTAATAGAAGATACCAGTTTTAAAATTAAAATTCTTTTAAAAGTAGTAGCAGTAGAGCACACTGTATTTCGTAGTCCTTTGGGAAGGCCGTTTGGAGGCAGGAATTACCTCTTTACAGCAAAACATTGTGAAATAATAGCATATGTTTCAGTGAGTGAGTGATGTCTCAACTCTGGTCAGCATAAAAACCGATAATATGTCATAAGTATCCAGAAATCATGTCCCAACTTAGGTCAGAATAAAAGCCGGGCAAAAAATATCGTCTCACCAAGTAACTGGTATAAGTATCCCGAAATCATGTCCCAACTCTGTCCCGATTCATCACCAGCCAGGAACCCGGCTAGGAAACCCTGGGAAGTGATTACGTTGATCTTGTCTATCGCTTCCAGGATGAGATTGAGGATGCCTTCCTCTTGGAACAGGTCTTGGCGGTTACGGAGAGCTCGTAACTTATTTTGTTTTTCTTCGTGTTCTGAAATTTACAAGCCATTATGACGACACGTTTGGTCTAGTGGATAGTAACCCTAGCTGTTAACCAAACGGTTGCGGGTTCGAATCTCGCTAGGGGTAAATGTCTATATTATGTTAACATTTACCTTTGTACCCGAGTCGTGCGTGCAAAAATAATCTATATAGTATATCAACTATCTGGTATCCATAATACAAGCATTAGTTGCTTACTGTGGAACTAGATGGTGCTGTATGGAATGTGTGTGAAGATATTTATTTATTTATTATCACAATAGTTTTATACACTTCGTTTATGTCTCATTTCTATGCATCGAGATTAAAAATTTTGTCTGTTATTTGTCTATGTCTTTGTGCATGCTAATCATGCGCTTTTTACTGATGTAATGATAAAAAAAGTGCCATGGCTTCTCGATGGCACAGTAGACATGAATATGTCTCATATCATAAATGAAAAGAAAGATTTAAATGGTCCCTATCCCTATCCCTATCCCTATCCCTATCCCTATCCCCATCCCTATCCCTATCCCTATCCCCATCCTTATCCTTATCCTTATCCTTATTCTTTCCCCTTATCCTTAATCCTTCTATGGTCAACAGGGATAATATATATATAAACAAACGAACAAACTATCCCTATCCCTATCCCTATCACCATCCCATCCCTATCCCTATCCCCATCCCTATCCTTATCCTTATTCTTTCCCCTTATCCTTAATCCTTCTATGGTCAACAGGGATAAAATATATATATAAACAAACGAACAAATTATAATTAATTCATTTACGTCATGGTAACGATTTTCGTGACACACATTCTTTCGAATAGACCCCAGAGAAAAGACATATTCATGTCAATACTTATATTAAACTATAGGATACTTTGACTACCATGTTTTAGGCAAATAAACTATTTGATTTGATTTGATTTATCTCGTGCAACAGGTAGTTCAAATTATAAATGAATGAACACCAACCCATATCCTCGTCCGGTTGAGCGAAGTAGTTGATGAGATCCTCCAAACACATGACCATCTCTCCGAGGTTTACAGATGCGAAGAACATCGAATGACGACGATTCTCTTGTAAAGTCTCCAGACCACTGTAAATTGAATAAACTCCAGTCATGCGTCGGAGCTGACACACACTTATTTTTCATTTTATTTTTCAATGCCCAAGTAAAAGGGGCGCGGACGAAATCGCGGGCAAAAGTTAGTTGAAATGAAAAATTTTCTTTTTTATATTCCCGTTGGTACAATGAAAATCCATATATGTACACAGTAACTCACTTGATGAATTTAGTGAAGAGTGAAGAACACTTCCTAATGACTCCTGCTGTGCGTGACTCTTCCTCTTGGGACCTTGAGAAGTCCAAGCCGTCGTCCATTTTACCTTCTTCGTGGAGTATCGCTTGTTTTTCCTCCACCTTACCCACGCCTTTCTTCTTCGTCTCGTACGACTGAAACACAAAGACAAATTCAAATTAAGCCTCGCGCAGACAGAGAGCGGTCTCGAGTTCCGAGTTCTGCTTTTAGGGTTCTGCGTTTTAAGCGCTCGCGAGGCCTCGCGCAGACAGAGAGCGGTCTCGAGTTCCGAGTTCTGCGTTTAGAGTTCTGCGTTTTAAGCGCTCGAGAGGCCTCGGGCAGACAGAGAGCGGTCTCGAGTTCCGAGTTCTGCGTTTACGGTTCTGCGTTTTAAGCGCTCGCGAGGCCTCGCGCAGACAGAGAGCGGTCTCGAGTTCCGAGTTCTACGTTCAGAGTTCTGCGTTTTAAGCGCTCGAGAGGCCTCGGGCAGACAGAGAGCGGTCTCGAGTTCCGAGTTCTGCGTTCAGAGTTCTGCGTTTTAAGCGCTCGAGTTCCAACGCACACAGGAGGCGTTCAAATTCTTGCGTTCCATTTTCGTTCACGTAAATACGTGCAACATGTCGCTAGGCTATTGCTTTTGTTGAGAATAAGCTTCTTTTCCATATTTGCAACGTCAGACATCGCGGTGATCGCGGCGTTCTCTGTCTTGGCGGTAAAAGAACTCTAGAACTCGGAGTTCCGCCACCGTACAGACGGCGGGGAGCGACTTTATTTTACAAGTAATACTAATATATTTAATGATTTATTTACCTTATAAGAAAGCCACAAGCCCGTTTCAGAGTGTTGCACGATGACTGTGGAGTCACCATACTTGATGATGGGTGCACCGATTACTTCCAGATCCTTGTCTTCGAGCACCACCTTCTGATCATCTTTCTCCTGACGAAGACAAAAAGCACAGGACGCCGTTGTAGCTTGGTCTCTGGAAACAATCATGTCACAGTTGAGTTGAAAATAGAAAAATTGAAAAAACTTTTCAATTTAAAAAAATTGGCCGTGGTTGGCGCCACCGTCTTCACAGCGATGATGATTGATGATGATGTCAGGCGTTATACTTAATAATCATTCATCATATATTTTCTCAGGTGTAATATTTTTTTTATTTTTTTTAAATTCAAAGTGACAATTTCTATTGCTATCTTTGTTAGCGATGACAAATTATGTCAATCAGTAATCAATACCTATTACAAATCTAAGCCTTAGCGAATTTTGAAATGAAAGGTATTTGTAATCGAAAATGATAAAGCACTTTTCTTGTACTTATGCTTTACATGTAAGCAAAATTACAAACTTATGTAAAAACCATACCTTCCGACAAGATGCAACTCTTTCTGATCATTGACTCCCAAATACCGTCCCGTAGTGATGTGCCGGATCCTCATAGGGTGGTACCAGTTGATGAACCCTCCAGCCCATTTTGTTCGAGCCAGTTCCAAACGCCATAACGACCGAGCCTGGGACATCACTGACCCACCCTCATAAACAACGATGCTGTAACATGACAATGAGAAAAAATTCTGTATATTTTTTATAATAAAACTGTATTTATAAATATAATTTCCACAGTGACTTTTTTTTTTAATATTTCAACAAATTAAAAAGTTAAAAATTAAAAAGTTTTATCAAAATCGGCTCAGAAGTTTAGGAGTCCATTTTGGCGTCAAACCGTCAAACAAAGTGACACGAAATTTTTATATAAGAGAGAGATGTTACAAGCTGAAATGATATAACGAACCATTTTGTGCTTTGATACTTACTTCTGACCTCCTTCTTTGCTCCAAGTGCTCGGTATAGTTAAACATTCGTCTCCTCCGTGGAAGAATCTCAACACATCACCACCAAACACATAACCGACGTACTTCATTCGAGATATACCCGTTCCGTACGGTTGCACTGACCAATGGGTGACGTGGAATGAAGCATTCACTATCGATACCTCGTTCTCTTTTGTTGTGTGCTGAAATGAATTTGCGTTTTTAATGAGTTAAAACTGCGAATCAACATATGATCCATAAAAAAATCTTGATATGTACCAAGATCTGTATTCAATAGATTAAAAAAATTATCAATATTAACACCGTACGGTACTGTATGGTACGGTACACGGTACGGTACACGGTACGGTACACGGTACGGTACACGGTACGGTACACGGTACGGTACACGGTACGGTACACGGTACGATACTGTACGGTACGTGTTCACGCGATGCTGGCAACATCGCGTGACGTCAAAAAGAAAACTGACAGTTCAAAAAATTGACCGCCGGCCGGCGCGCGCGCTCGAAATTGCTCTCCGAAATTATTGTGAATATTGTGCCCAAAACACACCGAATTGAACCGTGAGTACCCATTATCTTTTCCTTTATCCTCCATCTTTTGGTCCTCCTTGCCTTTGAATCAGCCCTTAGAAAAATCAGCCCATTGTCCACGTTTCGCTCGCCACTGAGTACCTACCTACATTTGAAATAATATCCGATTTATAATTATAATTATTGATTGATCTCAGCTCGTGAATACGTATATACAAAATTACAATTTGTATAATAGTGATTGCATCGTTGTTATATTGTTATATTGTTTGAAAAAACAAAAAAAGAATATTTCCATATACTTATGTTATACTTATGTACCCACTCCGCTCATCATAATAAGTAAATTAGTAATTTGCATAATTTACTTCAATATAGAACATAATTCAACTTGTCATTGGTAAATAAAATAAGATTAGATAGGATACAATATAAAACACAATAGAAAATATATATTAATAGGCTCATGTAAGCACAATTGGTTTTTTTTTTGCCGGTTTGTAACTGCACAATCTATTTAAACTATTTACACTTTATATTAGTTAGTATCAGCACTTATCAGCACTTTCATTATTGTTTAAATCTTATTGGATTATTTTAAATACCAAATATAGTTTAAATCAGCACATACTCATCCATTGTGTAGCTATAAATATGAATATTTTTCTATTTTTATTATAAGCATTAATGCTTGTGTATATTTGAGTCTTGTTTATAACTCAATAAGATTAATTTACTACTTATCATTTTGCTTACATATAGCTCACATTTATATAATTTATATGATTTACATTTACATTTATATAATTTACACAAGCGGCATACAATAACTTGTATGTGGGTTTGCCTGTTGATATTTTTTAATTCTTAATTTTTCTCTTTTGAACATGAAAGTATACACTCAGACTTTACCTTGAAGACAATAATAATATACCTGGCACACCTACATTAGTTAAAATTTGTAAATTTTAAGTTTTATCAGCGCATACATATTGACAGAGTCGGAGGTCATATGTTTTACTAGCAATAGTTAACTTTTATATTTTGTTTAAGTGTTCATATCAGCTCAGCTAGACAAATCAGCTCTTTGAAGACATTGTCAGGCAATTAACTTGTACAGTAACAAACACAAGTGTTGAAAATAATAATAATAATAAGTTTTTGTATATAGTGATATTTAGTTTTAATTTTTTTTGTCTTTTTTCTTTTTTTTCTTAATTCTGTACATAGTAACTTTAAAAACACAAAATGCCAACTAGATCTCAAGCGGCTAAATTTAGAGAGGCATTCAAAAACATACAACAGACACATGACATTGGGGTTGAGTTGAAGGTCGATGACAAAAATTTGGTCACTGATGAATTTGTTGCTCGTTTCTCTAAATTAGAGGATTGGAAACGGAAACTGGATGAGGTATTTTATGAAATCCTGGATGATGATGGTATAGAAGACAAAGCGGTGGCATATTATACAGAAAACCATGACAGAGCCTCCGAGGCTTATATTAAATTAATAATCATAAACAAGCGAATCAGCACAATAATAGAAGCTAACAATCAGCCCTCTACCTCATCATCAGCTCACACATCACATGCTCCCACTACACAAACAGCGGTTCTGCCCAAGATAGAAATGCCCAAATTCAGCTCAAAAATTGAAGATTGGCCCTCGTTCATAACAATCTTTAGAAGTTTGACCAATGACGTTGCTCAACTGACGGATGCTGTCAAGCTACACTATCTGCTCTCTAGTCTTACAGGCGAGGCGCTCAGCATGGTGTCTCACCTTAAAATAACCAATGAAAACTACACTGTAGCTTTAGACATACTTACCAAGCGCTATGAAAACAGAAGAGTGCTCATAGACCGGTTTGTAGACATAATTCTGGGTCTGCCCAACATAACGGCCCGCTCAGAGATCCGCTCATTATTTTTGACACCACTCGTCTCGGCTCAATGCGCACTGAACAATCTAGATCTGCCCATGCAAAATGACTATGTATTCGTTTCCATAGTTGTTAGGAAGTTGAAGGGGGAGTTACGAACACTCTTTGAGCGTAAACACGGCTCTTCTCAAGTTCTGCCCACATTAAAGAACTTGATAATATTCCTCGAAGAACACGCACGCTGCGTAGAAACTGAGAGAACTGCGCAGCCCAACCAGTTCGTTCAACAAAACAAATCAGCTCATACCTACCCAAATTATTCACGAAGACAATCACAAGCCAACCACCAAGACCAAATTCCCACCCGCAGGTACTCTCCTGTGTATTCAGCTCAAACCACGCGTCCCGCCTCACCTTCAAACTTTTATTGTCCATATTGCCGGGCAAAAGGTCACAGGCTTATAGCTTGTTCCAAATATGGAAATCAGCCCGTTCAAGATCGTTGGGACTTCATAAACTCCCATGATCGTTGTCGTCGTTGTCTCGGCCCTCATTTCCAAAACGAATGCAAATCGTCTAAAGCTTGTAAGGAGTGTGGCAGTGAAAACCACCACACTTCTCTTCACCGCCCTAGAGCTATCTCACCAGCACATCATCATCAGCCCGAATTACGTGATCAGCCCCAACGACGGTCAGCTCAAGCTCGACTACACCCATCAGCTCATGTTTCTCATAATGCTCACGGTTCTCAAAGTCAACGTGATCAGTCTCGTTCACCAAATAGAGGCCGCTCTCGCGGTGACCCATTGTGACTACTTCCTGCAATAGCCGAACATCCCGAACCAATTTCAGCCCATTCAAATTTATCTCATTCTCAGCACAATTCAGACACATCAGCACATAATGTTTATGATAACTCAGCACAGCATAAAGCAATCAGCTCAAATACACAAATTTTATTGCCAACAGTTTTATTAGAGATAGCGGATATACATGGTCAGTTTCACAAAGCAAGAGCATTGTTAGATTGTGGCAGCATGCTCACTCTCATAACTCACCGCATGGCTCAAATTTTAAAAATACCACCAATAAAAACCTCTTTAAATATATCAGGTATAGGAAATCAGCACGCACAAAATTCAATGGGATGTATTAATATAGTATGTAGGCCCATTCAGAGACACACACTTGAAATTACAACTTCAGCTCACATTTTAAAAAACGTAACTGGATTCTTACCCTTGCAAAAAGTTCCGGACCTTGCGCATGTCGCAAGTCAAAAAAGGGTCCCCTTGTCCGACGAGGAATACTACACACCAGCTCAAATTGACCTTTTGTTAGGATCAGACGTCTTAGGGCAAGTTTTAGATGGTGCCAAGGTTTCCCTAGGCCCCGGCAGGCCAATAGCCTTCGGCACGATATTTGATTTCGCATTAATAGGACCCATTCAAAGCATATATTCAGCTCGTTCGCATCAAGTAAACTCCGCACATGTTATCAGCTCGCAGCCTGACGCACCAAACCATGATATTCTTAGAAATATTGAAAGGTTCTGGGAGTCAGAGGAACCAGAGTCTCACATACACACCAGCCCTTTGCATGAACAGTGTGAGGCAATATTCCGCTCAACCACAACTCGTGATACAACTGGCCGATATATGGTCACTCTGCCCTTTCTCGAAAATGCTCCGACGTTGGGAGCTACTCACGCTATTGCATTGCGCAGATTCCTTAATCTGGAAAGGAAGCTTATATCAAACCCGCCCCTCCGCACAAAATACAATGAATTTATGGCAGAATACATTAAATTAGGACATATGTCATTATGTCACCCCAGCACCTTTGCTCATCAGCCCCACTTTTATATTCCGCATCACGGCATATTTAAGTCCGGATCTTCTAAACTCCGCACAGTCTTCGACGGTAGCTGTAGGAGCTCAAATGGTATCAGCCTCAACGAATGTTTACATACAGGTCCAGCTCTTCAGCAGGACATTGTCGACATTATCATGAGTTTTAGAACTCACCCTGTAGTTTTCAGCACGGATATTCGCATGATGTTTCGAAATATTAACATGCATCCAGACCACAGACGTTTTCAGCTCATACTATGGCGTTCATCTCCAGACCATCCCTTACTGACTTACAGCCTAAATACGGTCACATATGGCTTACGGTCAAGCCCTTATCATGCGATCCGCACTTTACACCAATTAGCTGAGGATGAAGGAGGTCGCTATCCCGCAGCAGCTTATGTACTACGAAAATCCATATTTGTTGACGACATACTCTGTGGTCATGACTCAATAGAATCAGCTCAGGCACTTCAAAATGAGTTAATTGACTTACTAGCTCTAGGAGGCTTTCAGCTCAGCAAATGGACCTCTAACACGCCCGAATTGCTTGCACAATTTCCAGAAAATCAATGTGACATGCCAAAAGATTTCAACTTCAGCCCAGATTCCAACTGCATTAAAATACTAGGAGTTCAATGGTTTCCACAATCGGATGAATTCACATATCGGATTTCTCTCCCCTCGATAGAAAGCATCACAAAGAGAACCATTCTCAGCACAATAGCATCACTTTATGACCCCAACGGTTGGCTAACCCCTGTCATCATGCGCGCTAAACTCCTCCACCAGAAGTTATGGCTTCTCAAACTGGGATGGGATGATCCCACTCCTGATGACGTTCAGAAGGAATGGCATGAAATCTTAGCCGATCTTCCTCAAATTTCGGAAATTCACATTCCTCGGCACATCAGCCCACACAAGCTCACTTCCGTGTACACTCTTCACGGGTTCGCAGACGCCTCAGAAGCAGGTTATGCAGCCGTTGTGTACCTTCGTGAGAATAATATAAATGAGCAAGCCAGTATACGTCTCATTATCGCCAAGTCGAAGGTCGCACCCATAAGGAAACCACTCACGATTCCCAAGTTGGAGCTATCAGCGGCAACTCTCTTAGCTCAACTCATGGCACGTGTCTCAGCTCAGCTCTCCGCAGCCATGTCCATCACACAACACGTATGTTGGTCCGATAGCACTATAGTGCTTGCATGGCTAAAGACCCCACCTCACCAACTTCAAGTGTTTGAATCCCACCGAGTGGCAAAAATTACAACCAGCTCACCCAGTCTCACATGGAGACATGTTCCATCACAGCTCAACCCTGCAGACTGCGCAAGTAGGGGAATATCAGCACAATCACTATCAGCCCATGACCTTTGGTGGTCACCTGGATGGCTCGAGGAGCCTCCCGACTCATGGCCAAAAATGCCACATGCTTCACTCCATGAAGCTCTTCCAGGCCTTAAGCCCAAGAAGGCGATGGCCCACATAGCAGTCCCTGATTTGGACACTGATCTTCTAACAAGTTTCAGCTCTTTAGATAAGCTCATTGGTGTTACGGCTTGTATCAGACGTTTCACTTTCAATTGTCAGCACAAACGCGTTGAACGACGCTCCGGCCCCTTGACAGCTAGCGAACGTAATGAAGCTTTTCTCTTTTGGGTTCGGTCCGTTCAGCACAATGAGTTTGCAGAGGATATTCATCGTCTCCAAACTGGTAAAATCTGCACATCACGCCTCCAACGTCTCTCACCCTTCATAAAGGATGATCTGCTCAGAGTTGGAGGTCGACTTTCAAATGCTGTTATTGGATATAACGCACAGCACCCGCTCATACTCTCCAGCTCAAGTCCACTAGTACATCTCATCATTAACCACTACCACAGAATACACTGCCATCCCGGCGCTGACACATTACACGCAATACTACGACAACAGTTCTGGATACTATCAGCTCGACGCGTAATAAGACACTGCGTTTTCAAATGTATAAAATGTTTCCGTTGTCGACCTCAGCTCAGGCCTCCTGTCATGGCCGATCTGCCCACAGATCGGGTTACACCTCAGCCCGTGTTTAGTCAAGTATCAATTGATTTTGCCGGCCCGTTTTTAGTAAAATCTAGCACTTTAAGGAATGCAAAACTCTTGAAGGCATGGTTCTGTGTGTGTGTTTGCCTTTCAACGAAGGCGGTTCATTTAGAGCCCGTCTCCTCACTCAGCACAGAAGCATTCCTCGCTGCATTGCAGAGATTTGTTTCACGCCGTGGTACTCCCGTTCTTATCCGCTCAGATTGTGGTACCAACTTCGTTGGTGCTAAAAATCAGCTCAAAGAAATTAGTAAGTTTTTGAAATTAAACAACGATGCAATCACCCATACGCTCGCGACTCAGCACGTTACTTGGTTACTAAATCCGCCCACTGGACCCTGGTTCGATGGCTTGCACGAGGTAGCAATAAAAAGTGCAAAACAACTTTTCTATCGCGTAGTTGGAGATCAGCACTTGACATTTGAGGAGTTTGCAACGATCCTCACCCGAATTGAGGCCGTACTCAACTCAAGACCTCTCTGCCCGCTCTCTTCAGATCCTTCAGATTTCAGCACATTGACCCCCGGTCATTTTATAATTGGCCGTCCGCTCACTGCCTTGCCCGAATCATCATTTGATGATAGGCCATTATCAGCTGTCAAGCGATTTCAGCTCGTCCAGGCCATGTCGCAAAGATTTTGGACCATGTGGACCAGATCCTACCTCCATACACTCCAAACCCGCTCAAAATGGTTTTCTTCCTCCACCCTTCCTCCTCAACTCGGTGAACTCGTGCTAATTAAGGAAGACAATCTCCCCCCGCTCCAATGGAGGAGAGGAAGAATCACGCGCCTCCTACCAGGGAAGGATGGCATCGTGAGGGTGGTGGATCTTGACACTCAGCACGGAGCATTAAGGAGACCTGTGCTCAAGATTGCACGATTTCCGCTCAGCCCACTCACTCAGGATTAGGGATGTGCCTTGCCATCCCCCCGCCCCAGGATGTTCACGCGATGCTGGCAACATCGCGTGACGTCAAAAAGAAAACTGACAGTTCAAAAAATTGACCGCCGGCCGGCGCGCGCGCTCGAAATTGCTCTCCGAAATTATTGTGAATATTGTGCCCAAAACACACCGAATTGAACCGTGAGTACCCATTATCTTTTCCTTTATCCTCCAGTACGGTACACTGTACGGTACAGTACACGGCACGGTACAGTACACGGCACGCTACAGTACACGGCACGGTACGGTACTGTACGGTACGGTACGGTACGGTATGATATGGTAAGCCATGGCACAGTATACTTAGTACGTTTCATACATCTGTTATGACTTACCAAATATCTCTCCGTGGCGACTGACACAAGAATCAAGTCGTCTCCAACGCGCACTTTCTCACCCTCAGATCTAAAATATTAATTCATTTTCTATTAAGTTTTAGAATTAAAAAAAAAAACAGAATAAGTGCTCAATCATCATTTAATTATTTTAGGTAAGTTATATTCTGTCGTTGTAACAGAATATACCACTATCATTTTGTTCTATTGAATCGCCAAACAAATAGAATAATTGAGAGGATATGCTAAAAGAATATTTACTAAAACAATATACTTAGAGAAAAATTAAGTCGGTTACCTCTGTTTGCTAGCAGGATGCAGAGTCCACCAGCACGCTTCGCCTTGTGAATGTTCTTGGAGACCCACATCGAATGCAAGCTTATCTTGAGATGATGAGGTCGAAAGACACGCCAAGTACTACAACAATCATATTTGTAATCATAGAACGATAGTTTCATATCAAAAGACTGGCGAAAATGAAGCACAAATATAATTGATGTGTGCGTAAGCCACACGTGAAATGACGCTCTGCGACACGCACACAAGTATACAAAAAATGTTCGTTAGTTTACCAAGCTGATACGGCTTGGTGTAAAATACATCACTGATAGTGCGTGTACTAGGCTTCTAGGTTAGGTTATAATTCTATGTTTGTAATATAAAAAATTGAATTTTTGTGCGTAATTTTTTTATGTAAAGGATGTCACTCAGACAGACAGACAGACAGTTGAATAGTTACCATATCGCTGTTGAGATGTCGCAAAAGTATAGCATTGCCGTACAACAAGGTTCGATGTCCTGAACCTGTACCTTTACCCTGTAATAAAAAAAATATATAAAAAAATTACAATTATAATAATATGTTATTTATAAATTAAATCTCCCTTTCCATAAATTAGCTCTTTCATGCATGCTTGAATTATAACCTACTTATCTAAATATGAAATAATTTTCATAGGATTAAGTTAACAAGGATCTTTTATTAGACAATATTTTATTTATTTTGTATTTATTTTTATCGTCCTCTCGTTTAGAAGTTAGAGTGAGACAGACTTAGTGTACTTTTTTAAAAAAATATTTTTATTCAAATCTCGAGCACGTGCAGTGTGCGGCGAGCTTAAGATTTTTATTTTTAATTATTAGCACATTGAAAGATTTCACCCAAATTCACGTTAGAATATTAATTATAATTTTATTATAGTTAATATAATAATATTTAGCTACCCTATAAATATATTTATTCTGATAATAGAGTCATAATATTATAAATAATTCTGTTGTTTTGGACTGCATAAAAGAGCTCTTCGAGCAATGTTTTCATAAATGAAGTCTTATTTAAACTTACTAAGTGCCTACATCAAAATACACTAGTAGATTAATTAATACCTATTAAAAATAAGTAAATATAAAGTCCATGTTCATCTCAAATAATATATCATTAATATATAATAAAACTGATAGTGGTAGAAAAATAATCTTACCAGATATTAATTTAGCACCCTCTCTCTAAAATATGGGTAGCTTAACATAAAATTTTGAGTAAATATCGAAACTAATAAAATTAATTTAATTATTGCATAAAATTATGCAGATAATAAACTGTGAAGGCCAAACAACGGCAGTAATCTTTCTTTTACGGATTATCTAGGACAATTCGCCGCCGCCATTTCGCCGCCAGCCGTTTCGACGCCGGCCGATTCGACGCCGGACATTTCGACGCGAATTGGCGGCGACGAATCGTCCCATCCCGTCAATAAACAATGGTATTTATCTGCTATAAACTGTCTGCCTAATTATAGGTACATTCGGTTTGCCGAATAGTTACTCCCTTATTTTCAACTTGGTATGTACGTTAACCTAATAGGCTAATGTTTAACCTTATACGCAGGCGAAGCCGAAAGCAAAAGTTAGTTTAATATAATCAAACGTGTATTAGACCACTTCTGTAAACGGACATATATTTCTCCATTTTAATGAGTATTCTCAACCGCTTCTATAAGCTGGCACAGCATTAAAGAATTATTATGTTAAATAATGAAGTCTGATTACTTTTTATATTAAAATCTAGATAATATTCATTCATGCGTTCACCAACTATAATGTAAGATTATAAAAAAATATCGCTGTATGCAATATTTGACACAGAATTTTTTGGTAGAATTAAATTTTGATTTACTAATAATAATAACTAATTGGAACTCTTCTTAAGCAATTTTATAAATCCAATCCTAATGCCAGCATTACACGATCAAGCTTATCGTCAACTCCTACGTTCAGCCAGAATATCGCTCTGACAGTAGGCGTTCATATATATTCCGTATCATTCACTTTATGAATAACGACTTAACCGTTATAGACATATTTAACCTTTAATAATATAATAACCGTTAATATGTCTATAACGGTTGCTTTATTCATAAAGTGAATGATACAAAATAAGGGCGATTGTCTCAAGTCTCAACGCGTGCTTGCAGTGCTGTCAAAATGAATCTTATATTTTGAAGGGATTTGCACAAAATGAACTGAGTTATGAAATATAAAATAGGATATCTTTGAATATTAAGTAAGGATGCGATAATATTAATGATTTTATTGAAAGAATTTAGTCGAAATTAACATCGATTTTAAAAATTAGTTCCCCATTAATAAACTAGATGGCGCATTTCGTGTATAGCTTCCGTTTGGCTGATTTAGTTCCTGTGATTTTATCCACACCTAGAAGTTGTATAAATTCTGTGTCCAACTAATGCATTCACTTTATGGTCACACTTTTTAGAGAAAAATATATAGATGAACTGAATATTAAACACATTACATTGAAATTAGAATTAAGAATTGATTAAGAACATAAAATTTTGAAAAACGAATTTTCGAACAATTACAAATGTTATTTAAAAATGTATGGTATGAATCAATTCGATGTGTATGTATACATGCAACTTTTACCAAATAACCCACGGATACTCACTAAGTTTTCTTTGCCCTGGAAAAAATTTAAATACGAAAAAACAATAAAAGGATAAACTGATAAATATTATTCACAAACGGAAAAAATGTTAACACAATAATGAAAGAAAGAGGGCTTCCTTTTTTTATGAGGTTCCATTTTTAAAATACTAGGCTGAGGCGGCACTATGTATATCATTTTTTGTCTCAACAACTATCATTTAAATCTCAAACAAAAACGAACTATTTTTTATAAAATATGCAAACATTTACGCGATTTATTAATTAAAATTTCAAGATAAATAATTTTAACAATAAAAATATTTTATTTAATACAGAAAAAGCTTAAAAAGTTTTGTTGAAAATCGCCGATAGGATAACGCTAAAATATATTTCGTGCGGTATAGAGCCGTCCATTTATTCCTTGACCCGGCTGTAGTCATTATGGACAATTGTTTTCAGGCAAATTTAGTAGGAATAAAAAAGGTAATAGGAGAAAAGAATAAAAAAAATCATTATGTTAAATATGAGGAACACAACCCACCATTCGGCGTATATTGTATTAATAGAAAAAAAAATCATTCAGATATTTCCTTCAGAAATAGCTTGATATGTTTTGAAAATGCTTTTAATTTTATACGAAACAAAACTGGCTGAAATGTAATGGTTTCGTACATTTTTGGAATCAGCTCATGGAGCCCTTTTATGTTTTAATACAGCCCACCCAATAGGTTTCAGAAGAAAAAAAAATTTCATACAAAAAATGGATAATCTGCAAAATGTATCAGGTAATATATTTACTAAGACTCCTATTAAACTTTCCTGAAAAAAAAACCCATACGCCAACACCGCCAACAGGATAGGACAACAGTCGTATAATGTTCAACTTAATAAAAGTTAATATGGTCTGGTTTCAAACAATTTTAAGCCACTTTAGTAATAAAGTGTATTATTAGTTTAGATTATTTATGTAATATTTTAATACATTGAGCATGCGTATAATATTAAATGTGCATTATTAAAATTATCTTTTATTAGTTCTAAAATTAGACCAGTGCGACCTCAGCCTTAATGTTATGGACTAAGTAATAATAATATAAACAGTGTTCAAGTTGAGTTTAGAAAATTATTTAAAGATGAGACATATTTGAGGAAAGGGTGACCAACTGTTAAAATACAGGTTTTCAAATAGATTCAATGTACAAATGTTCGTGAAATAATTAAATAAGTAGGTATATATAAGTTGATTTATAAAAACTTACAGTTTCAGAACCGGCAGCCGTAACCAGCTCTTGGAGAGCTCTTACTGATAGAGCCTGAAACAAAATTAATTGTTTTAGCATCATGTATTGTCGATAGTTCATTTTTTTAAATTAATTAGACAAGCCCGTTGGATGAGTGGTTGCGTCACGCTCTTATCTACTTCAGGGGTTCGATTCCCGGCAGTGTCAATTTTGGAGATTCAAAGTTGGCTCTATACTTATAGTCTGGATAAGGGGTTTATTCCCATCTCGGCACCTTCCCATCTCGGCACCCACGAATTTATCTGATAATAGGGAAAGTAGTGGCAGATATATTCTAAAAATTTGAAAATAGAACGTAACGCATACCGTGTGCAAATTTTGATTTTACTCCAATAAATTTTGATACCACAGGTTTATATATGAAAATCGATTCTAGGAGTAAACTCCAATAAACTCAAAAAATGTGATAAAACATACTGCGTAATTTAAATAAAGCGACAGTAAATAACCCTCTCTTACAAAATATCTCGGGGAACAATATATATGTTGTGGGCAGATCGTAGAATTGGTCAGATCGTAAAGTATGAAATCAAAAATATTTCACCAAAAGTCAAAAATAGGTGCGACGAGGAGCGGAGCGAAGCAAAGCGAGGAGGAGCGTGTTAGGTTTACATGGAAATAAATTTGGGGAGTTACCCTCTCAGTTTTAACAGAAATATGATCTGCCCAGGAATATCATGATATGCCCAATCCTACGATGTGCCGACAACATATATATGTTTGTTTACCCATCCTTTGTTTTTGCGACGAAATATACTAAAGGATATTTCAGCGTAAAAACAAAGGGAGTAATGTAAGGGTTGAAAGAACCCATTCCATCAGACTCCCATTGTCATCTATCTTTTAACCTCCGAGTATGTTTATACCCTCACTAAAACGGCTCACAATAAATTAAGGGAATTTATTATGTAATTATACAATTTAATTTTTAAAATGTTACAATTAAAAAAATTTACTTAAAGAGAAATGTTTTTGCAGAACCCACCATCTTTACTTAGGGTAGGGCCGTATTAGGGCCTATTTCACCAACTGTCAAGTAGACTAACCGTCATTTAATTTGCAATTTTTTTTTTTTTTTTTTTTTTTTATAAGAGATGGGTTAGCTCTTGACCAACAACCAGCCATGTGGCAAGGATGAGGCCTAAGATGGAGCGAGCTCACCCAGAAGATGCCTATTCACTCGAACCTTGAAAAGATTAGGGTTATATGTACTCGGAAACACAGACACATTTTTTTTGAAATTTGCAAATTTTCAAAAAAATATTTAAATCTATAAGTTTGTTTTTCGTCAAATCAATTAAGTATGCAATAATTAGAGAAAAGATGTTCACTTTGAAAGTGTTCACTTAAATAATTAAAATAATCAAACATATTGTTTTCTTTTAGTTATTATAATCAATAAAATTATTTTTTAAAACATCTTTAAAGAAACCGGTTTGGCTTTCAAATATCGAAAGTTTCGATGTTTGGAATAATCATAATATAGGTTTTGCAATTAGTTCCATAATTGCAAATCTTTGCAATTCGCTGCTTCCAAAATATAAGTGCACATATACCTATTAAATATACCTAATTATTAATTTTTGTCTAAACGTGCCACTTCTTTACGAAGGTTAGCGTCTATTATATAATACTAGCTGGTGCCCGCGACTTCGTCCGCGTTCTGGATGAAAGGTACCCTATGTCCTTTTTGGAGTCCCAGACAACGTGTATGCAAAATTTACAACGCCATCTAGGGAATTCTGTTTGAAGCAATGTAGTACTCTAATTCATCTAATCTCACTTCGAATAATGGAAAAAGTCTGTTAACAGATGGCACTACATGTTAGTTATAGTTTATAAAATTACGTGTTAATAAAATTAAAGCTGCTGCCCGCGACTTCGCCCGCGTAACTTAGTAAATTATGTACTTAAACCTTCCTCGAGAACCACTCTACCCATTAGTGAAAACCGCATTAAAATCCGTTGCGTAGTTTTAAAGATCTAAGCATACAAAGGGACATAGGGACAGAAAAAGCGACTTTGTTTTATACTATGTAATGTAGTGATTGAAAAGTGAAACGCTCACCTGTTCTATGACAAACACACATTGAGAGAGGTCCGGTGGTATGTTCTTGTCGGCAATGTTTTCGAGAAAACAATGCCGATTACCGAACCCTTCGGCAGCGAGACAGACGCGCTCCCCAGTCGCTGTGCATGACAGGCACACCATGTCTTCCTGAAATGGAAATAACAAGTCAATACATCTATATAATATAAATAAAAAAGTTGTGTTGGTTTGTGTATAACTCAAAAACTCGAAAACCAGCCGACGGATTGACTTGAAATTTTTACACAATATGCAATCCGCTTCAAGAATTGATCATATTATCTATTTTTCGCATAATAATATAATCACTACATAGTATGAAACATTGTCGATTCTCGCTGTCTGTCTGTCCCTATGTATGCTTAGATCGAGAAAGGTTTTAGTAAATAATTTACAAAGTTACGCGGACGAAGTCGCGGGCACCAGCTAGTTTAAATATATAAGAAAGCGAGGAGAACTCACTCGCCAATGAGAACCGCTGTCACATATAAAGTGGAAGTTAGCCGTTGTTATGGCAGCCGAGTTAATATAAGACTGAGCCACAGCGAAGCGTGCATGGTGGCATATACATTGTGTTTGGCGGGGCACAGAAGTTGTGTCATAATGTCCCGTGACCCCGCCCGACAACGGCCGCGCTAGAAAAACGTTGGGGTTTAGCCGGTACGAATCCGGCATAACCCCGCAGTCCCTATACGAAGTCGAATAAATAAACAATAAATAAATTAATAAGATAAAAGATATAGACGAAGGTCAGGTTGAGAGTGGGCAGCTATTACTTACGCACTGAAATAATGTATGATCATTTATCTGTCTAGTCTGCAACTGCGTATATGCCCTGAGAAATAGGGTACCTAAGGTTTCTCTATCATGTAAAGGCCGGAATGTAAACTGTCTATTTAATTGATGGTAACCATTACATCTATAGCCTATGGGCATTTTTTTATGTCGTTGCGTTAGTGATCTACTTACTTATAAAAACTGAATATATAAGTAAAACTGGCCAATAGTAAGTACTGGATTAACGTTTAACGTACTTCAAGAAAGTTAACAATTTTTAAAGAAGTTAACTTTAAAGTTAAACCGTTTAGTCGAAATTTAAATTTCGTTAATTAACAATTAACGGTCTTCCAACTCTGCCAGCTAGTCCATATTAATCATAGTTTAAGATAAGAAATAACCATTCTGGATATAGTCACAGATTAAATAAAAGTTACTATGTATAGTTTCTTAGGGTTGCTATACTACTGGGCGGTGGTCTTGGGGGAGACTGCCGCCCGTCGTAAGGTCCCCCGAGTAGGCCGGCGTACCTCCACTTTCGGGTACGCCGAGGATCTGACAGGGAGCACAGGCTTCCCTGCGTTGGATAGCCGTGGCGGGGCACCGAAGTCGTGTAATAACGGTAAGAATCCGGCATAACCCCGCAGTGTCCCCTTCACTGCAGGGTATCCAAGAGGATTTCCCAACGTTAAAAAAAAGGGTTGCTATACTACATAATAGTCGGGCCGACATAGCCGGGTCACAGCATACTTAAGTATGCTATGGCCGGGTGGTAGAATCGAATATGTGTAGATGAACGTTCTATAAATCTATAAATCTATATTTAAAGCCGTATCGGTAAAAATTGCCTAATGAAATGTGCCGGCCCGACTTATTTCTATATAATATTATATATAGATTTGTTGAGGCGCTTTAAGATTTGGCACAGTTTGGCCCCATTGTCGTATCGATTTGTTTACAACTGTCCTGTCCATGACCCGACCTCGATAGAAGGACAATATTTGCGAAATACAAAGCTTACAAACACTGAAAGTATTTTCAGCTCTTACGAATGAAGAGGACAGGCCATCTTAATACTAATATTATTAAAATATAGTGATACAATACAAAGATAGGACATAGGGTCCACCTTTCATCCAGAAAAAAAGTACATACACTCCCAGAGGGAATATCTAAAATTAAAAAAAATGATCGCCTGCAAAAATATTTAAGCAATAAAGATTGAATAATTGTTTAAATTTTTACATAAAAATTTATAATACATATAATATAATATTTTTAATTTTATTTAGATAGTTAATTGCATAAGGAGTTATTTGGCTTTGAATGGCTTTAATATGTAAACTCGACAAATAAAGTGCTTTATCACCATAAGATTGAACATTATTTGTATGTTGCAGAATTATAAAGTCTGTTTTCCTTTGAAAAGAAGGTAAGTTTTTTAGTACATTACCCGGTTTTGTACAAAGAATATTAGATAGCTAGTTATGTAACTCAGTTATGTACGAAGAACAAGGGGAAAATTCAAAGTGACAATTTCTATTGCTATCTTTATTAGCGATGACAAATTGTGTCAATCAGTAATCAATACCTATTTCAAATGTAAGCCTTAGCGAATTTTGAAATGAATGGAATTTGTAATCGAAACTGATAAAGCACTTTTCTTGTCTGCTATACCAACATACTAATACGAGTACAAAGCCATTTTGAATTTGAATTTGTGTTGGTTTGTGTTCATTGTAAACAAATAAATTGTATCTCCGAAGACAGAGGCGGGTTGCTGTTGACAAATAAATAGGTGGAGCTTATTTTGAAATAAATGATGTCACGCATAGATAAATGATTGGTCTCGCTGCGCTCGACTAGATACCGCCGTCGTACTTGTAAAATGCGGCATAAAATAGTACGCCGATTTCGGCGTACCCGAACCAGTTACACTGCAAACTGTCTGTGATGTGTACGTGCCGAATGTTTTATTAAATTTTAGGCATAATAAAATACCAGTTTGCGCAGTGAAACTGTGTAAAAATATAATAAAACTGGGTAAAAAGTGATAAAAAGTGACGATTTTTTACACACACTACAATAAAAAGTTGCCACATTTTCGGAGCTATTGCTTTTGCATAGCGCTCTATCTAGTCGAGCGCAGCGAGACCAATCAATTATCTTTGGATGTCACGCTTTGATGTAAGGTTTGATTTGATCTTTATAGACGTTTTTCACGCAAATAAACATTTGGTCGATATTTTTACACGGAAACGGAAAGGCACGTGCACCCTTAATAACGTAAGTGATTGGTTTTTGTTTTGTTCGCTTTTTATTGTCTACTATAAAAAGCGAACAAACAGCTGATGCCCGCGACTTCGTGCGTGTTGTAAAAAAATTAAAAGCAATATAACGCTTGACCCCTTGTTGCTATAAGACTTTAGCCAGGCGTTAGTTTTTTTTTATTTTATTTTATTTGATCTTTCGAGAACAGTACTTTTTTCTGGATTAAAAGTACCCTATGTCCTTTCTCGTATCTGTGACAACGGGTAAGCAGAATTTCATGCAGAACAGTGTAGTAGTTAAGGCGTGGGAAGGCAACAGACAGACAGAGTTACTTTCACATTTATATCATAACTAGGTGGCGCTCGCGACTTCGTCCGCGTTGAAAAAGAAAAAAAGTAACCTATCCTGTGTCCCGTACGTCTAAATATTTATCTACCAAGTTTCATAAAAATCAGTTAATTCGTTTAAGAGTTATGGAAGAACATACATACATACGGTGTCTATAGGCTCATGTATAGAGCCTATAAACACGATAGCTCTGAAAACAAAGTAACTTACCACATGACCAACCCTTACAGATCTGTATTGATTAGTATTGATATTCGTATGATTGGATTAGTATTAATCCGAAGTCCTAATCCTGCTAATACCAAGTAATATTTAGTCTGTGCTAATACTTATTACAAATACGAAAGTTTGTATGTTTCGATGAAATTTCAAATTTATGATATTAGTAAGACTATATCATGAAAATAATATAAAATAAATAAATAAATAAATAGTAAGATTATAGGTACTCGTAGCTACGTCTATGCTTGGCTTTTGTAGAGATATGAATCGGGCTTAGCATGCCTTTATTATTAAGTAACTTACCTATACATAATACATAAAGCACACATATAACATTTTACTTCTATAAATATTCGCTTTCATTCCCGTTAAGATGAATCATATTGGTTTTGGCATCAGACGAAACCTATTTAGTCAATAGGTGAGCTAATTTTAGTTTCAATGTTACGCTATCTCTAGAAATTTATAGTATGTTTTACGTAAGAAAACAATCTAGCTATCCGTACTAATATTATAAATGCGAAAGTTTGTATAGATAGTCTGGCGGCCAACTGGCGACCATAACATTAAAAAAAATCACACATCTGGAAAATGTTCGGTCTTCTTAAACCTTTTTCAAAAAATTGTACCTTTGACACAAAAACTAGATAGATAAATGAAGCGTTATTAGTATTGTGGTCATATTTAATCTTTTAGAGACTAAATCGAGCCAACAAAGTATAATTACCATAGGACAGTTTAAGTATAGGTACTGTTAAATCTTAAATTAACTCTAAAATAATTATAAGCTACGCATTAACGAAACAACTTCAAGGGTATTGTTTCAAGGACGACACTGCCCTCTTGACTTCATAAATTTCTTTGTGTAAATAATTTTGTAGTTAGACCAGACATGTGTTTGAACACATAACTACAGAACAAAACTTGTAGAACTTGCGAGTTACTACTAGACTACTCGCCGGTATTTAACTCGCTCGAACCAGCGAGTTACTTATCACTATCAATTTTTATACTTAAAAAAAATGATTCTTAAGGAGTAAACTCCAAAAATACGTACCTAGGTACCTAATCAATAAATGTGAATACGTACCTATCATTTTTTTTTTCAGTTAGACTAAGGGCCTTTTTCACCAACTACAAGTAAAGTGTTGATTAGTTACTTTTAGAAATAATTTTATATTTTTATTAAATTATGCACTCCGTTTAGTGCATCCTTCGATAGACGACTTTTTTTTTATTATTTTCTTTTTAATGTTTGAAGGGATTACCGTACAAACAAAGGTAGGTATATCAGCTAAATTATTCCCGGTAACAGGTTAATTTAAATGAAGGTGAGCCTACTTGACAGATGGTGAAAGAGGCCCTAATAGTATCAACAATCACATTACATAAAACTACTTACCGTACGTAAGAAGGAAACATCATCTTGCTCGCTTGCTCCGCCTTCTGCTTCCGCCATCTTGATTTCGTTTTAACTGTCAAAAGTATCAGCAAACGTCACTTTCTTCATGAAATGCATATCTGAAACAACAACAGTAAAGGAGATAATTATGTGACAATTACAAAAAAAGGGTCGGGAAAATTGGCTTTAAATGCCATAAAGCATCATAATATAATTATTATGTCAACTAGCTGGTGCCCGCGACTTCGTCCGCGTTGAAAAAGCAATATATCGCCTGACATCGTTATTGCTATTATACTTAGCCAGGAGTTAGTTTCCTCAATTTTAGATAATCCCTCGGGAGCAGTATTTTTTTTCTGGGTGAAAGGTACCCTATGTCCTTTCTGGGGTCCCAGACAACGTGTATGCAAAATTTCATGGAGAATCGGTTCAGTAGTTTTTGCGTGAAAGAGTTACAACATCCATACACACATCCACATCCATACAAATTTTCGCTTTTATAATATTAGTACTGAAAAGTTCAAAAGTACTGATATAACATAGAGGGTAGGAATCATAATAACATCAAAGACTATATAAGTATAATTGGGAGTATAGACACGGCGTAGCCCACAAAAAATGGTAGTAGTAAAATTCGTCCACTCGAGCCGAAGTGGACGAATTCGCACATAGTCGCTCGCTAGTCGTAAGCTAGTCAATAACGTTGTGTAGTATACATTGATGCGTTAGTACAGAAGACTTTTAACTAGTTTCTTTTTACAAAAGCAATATTCATTTGGAATTGCGTGTCAATCTCTCAGCAAGTTCGTAAGTATGATTTTAATACTACCACAGATTTCGGAGCTTTTTGCTTGCTACGCCGCATCTATATTTTAGATCAATGAATAACATCTAGTAGTCTATTTTTTTGTTTATTTTTTATTTTTTTGTGAAGCCTAGTTTTCCCTTCTGACGACTGATCTGAAGGACTGCATCCTACGATTGCTGTCAAATTTCATGGCGTACGAAGCCGCGGATCACGACTAGAACATAACATATTACTAGTAGCTATAGTATGTGCTACGTAACATAATATATACCGATAGTGTGAATCGAACCGGCTAAAATATAAGAAAAATATAACATCCTGTACTTTTATAGCATCAATCGACAGGTCAATCTAACAAAAAAAATCTCTCTCTCTCTCAACAAACCCATAAATAAATGACGTCAACATAGATAAATGATTGGACTCGCTGCGCTCGACTAGATACCCCCGTCATACTTGTAAAATGCGGCATAAAATAGTACGCCGAATTCGGCGTACCCGAGCCAGTCACACTGCAAACTGTCTGTGATGTATACGTGCCGAATGTTTTATTAAATTTTAGGCATAGTAAAATACCAGTTTGCGTAGTGAAACTGTGTAAAAATATAATAAAACTGGGTAAAAAGTGATAAAAAGTGACGACTTTTTACACACACTACAATAAAAAGTTGCCACATTTTCGGAGCTATTGCTTTTGTATAGTGCTCTATCTAGTCGAGCGCAGCGAAACCTTTGGAATCAATTATCTTTGGACGTCAAATATAATTAAGTAATAGACAAACATAGTAATCCAAGAGGCCCTTTTAGTAAGTGATTTTTCTTGTCCCATTGAATTATTTATGTTGACATTTCATGGTTTTCCTTGGAAAATGGACGTGTATTCTCACGCACCGAATCATGATAGTAAACATACCTACTTTTATTTTACTATGATCTTCGGTAAGTGTGTGGTTACTGCCGCCAATGGGGCAGCACAGTTGTAACTGTGAAACACAGTGTGCCCACTTTTTTAACCCCCGTGGCTCGACGCAAAAACACGGTGTTCTAAGTTTGACGTGCGTGCGTGCGTGCGTGTGCGTTTGTGTATCTCTCTCTCTCTCTCTCTCTCTCTCTCTCTATTTGTGTGTGTGTGTGTGTGTGTGTCGTAAGTATAAAAAATACCTGAAGTACATTAACCCTAATAAAAGAAAAATTAAAAATCATAATTTTAAAAAATTAATGATAGTATAGCGTGCAGTTACGTTAGCAGACACACGCTAATCAAATTAATTCTGAGTTCCGGAGCTATGTGATTTTGCGGATTCGCTTCGCTCTGTCTGCGCTTGAATAAGTAAGTTCGTTTTGAATGTTTAATGTTATCATCTTAGATTAATAATTGGCACTCGCTGCACTCAACCTAGATACCGCCGGCGTACTTGTCAAATGCGGTAACAAATACTACGCCGAAGTCGGCGTACCCGAGCCAGTCACACTGCAAGCTGTGACTGCCTCGGGTACGCCAGTCAATGCCGCACAATGTTTTATTAAATTTTGGGCATAACAGTTTGCGTAGTGTAACTGTGTAAGAATATAATGAAACTGTGTAAAATGTGATAAAAACTGACCATGTCTACACACACTACAATGATGTATTCTGTCTGTGTGCTATATTAAATAAATAAAATAAATAATGAGTTGCCGCATTCACGGAGCTATTTGTTTTTAGCGGTATCTAATTCAAGCGCAGCGAGACCAATCATTACCTAATTAAAGGCTATCATTGAGGTTGTTAAAATTAAATACTGGCATAGTAGTACCTATCGTGCCCCGATTTCGTATGGAGACTGTAATGTATACATACATCTTGGATTTGTTCACTGGCAACATTACAAGCACAGTCTAAAACGTACCACGTGACGGATGCCAGCGATCCACGGGGATAAGTTAGTTGCGTAGTTGCGTGTGTGTCCGGGAGTGATGCGTGAGCATATATACCTAAGTGACTCTGATGCGTGAGCCTCGGAGAGCATAAGAAAGGGCACTACAGAGACAATAAGAATACTTATTAAAAAACAGTTTTATTCCAATCAAAATTAAAGCCCCTTTTTGCGTCGGCCGTCTTTAGAAATTGTATCTGGCTACCCTACTCACTCATCGTAATACAATAGCATACCTGGTTGCTATTACTTTTAGTTGGGCTTCAATGTGGGATTGGTTACTGCCGCCAGAGTGCTCACCAATGTATTATTGAGTGAAGAAAAATTTAATCCAAACAAAGCCACGGGCCACATTTTGTTCATGTTAATATTTCTTTCACTGTATTATAATTTTATTGATTCACATATGTAAGTGTTTTATAAACATGAACATTCTTTAATACTCAGTTATGGTTTGACGTCACATCACGTCATGAAACCTTCCGCATGTATATGAATGAATAAAAGACGTTTTCAACCTTAACACAACGACATAGAGTATAAGTCTTAAAACATTTTATGCTGAGTTGTATTCAACTGTTGAATTATTTCTTTGCAAACACCAAAAACAACTCTATTAGCGGTCGAAAAACTGAATTTCACTTGTTTTCATAATGAAGTTTAATTTATTGATAGCAAAATGTAAGTTTGTATTTAATTCTTAGAGAACGACGAAAAATGCTTCTTTGGAACGATCCATATAATAAACGAATTAAGAATTCTAAACAGCTTTCATTAAATGCTTTTCATCTTTAAGTACTTAGATGTTTCTTACAATTTAAATCGACAATCTATTTCTCTTCATAATAGAAAAGTTCTATGTTACTATCCTAGATTTAAGGTCTCAAAAAAAATCACTACGAAAAAGTGTCCACTGGAATTTTTATACATGCTATCACTTTCTCTCGTTAATCTATACTAATATTATAAAGCTGAAGAGTTTGTTTATTTGAACGCGCTAATCTCAGGAACTACTGGTTCGAATTGAAAAATTCTTTTTGTGTTGGATAGATCATTTATCGAGGAAGGCTTTAGGCTATATAACATCACGTTGCGACTAATAGGAGCGAAAAAACAGTCGAAAATGTGGAAAAAAACGGGGAAAATTATTCATCTTTGAGGGCTTCCGTCCGTTCCCAAAATAACTATTCCACGCGGACGAAGTCGCGAGCACCATCAGCTAGTTTCTGATAAAAAGATAAATAATGTAAATGTTGCATGACTGACTTGAACATTAATATTTTGTAATAAATAATGGTTCAAGTCGTAACACGTGTTCACCTTAAGGACAACTTTGTGCAACTAATTTGAAATATCACCCCAAGCTGTGAGTGCGGTGATATTCTACTATGCCACTTTTAGTGAAGCAACCCAGAATCTTGTGTATTAGTGATTTAAGGTTACTATTAGAATTTTTTTTTTAATGAGACCACGAATTGGCAGCGTTGGAGCGCAGCGTTGGACGCCGACCCGTAGCCATGCGTTTTATCTATAGTCGCTTAAGTACGATACGCTCAGCGACCTTTGAATACATGGACGCAGCCTAAGCGTCTCAGTATGACCCCACGAAAACTGAGCTGCGATGGGCGGGGCTTACAAAACTGAGCCGCGACCTGAATTAGTTCATTCAACCAGCAACCAATGAACGAACTTTTACAAACTTATTTATAAAATGGCGTAAGTAAAAAGTGCATCCTAATAGCGACCGAGATATGCTATCATTAAAGTTTCTTTTTAAATGCTAATAGTTTAATACTTGCTTTTAATGTCATATTCTATTTATGTCATATTTTAGAAAATTGAAAATCGAACATACAAAAATTGGCGTCGAAAATTGACGGTAACTAGTATGAAGGGACTGCTTCCATGCTCGCAGAGATATACTATTTCGTTGGATACGCTACGTTACGCTACGTTACGCTACGGTACGCTACGCTAAGAGAAACATTATCAGCGAGTAACATGGGCTATATTTTATAAAGTTACGCGGGCGAAGTCGCTTGCAAAAGCTAGTGTGTTATATTTACTGTATGCAATTTTGTACAAAGCACAACGAAAGTGCATTGCGGAATACTGCCACGTTTTTACGAACGAATAATCCTTGACCTGACCCCGAAACCTTATTTTATTACAATATAGCAGGCCACGGTTTAAAACTGCCTTCCTGCGCACACTATTATGGGGTTATGGGAGACACAGTATGAGAAATTAATATTCGTACAAGATTAAGGTAATATTAAGAAAATGTAGTCTTCGTAACTTTCTATACGTTCTCCTAGTCTTCTGTGTGTGGACGAGCAAAACTTGAAACAGAAAAGACTGCCTTTGTCAAAGGTCAAAAAGATAAGGAAAAAATGGGTTGGGATCATAACGACTACATTGTCCAAAAAACCAAATCATAAGGTCTAGATCTCAAAAGGACCATCTCTGTAGAAAGACCATATCTCCATATGGGATATAGGCTTTCTACATAGAAGACCACATCGTTAATAGTCTACATGTCGTGGGCAGATCGTAAAGTATTTTTTTTTATTATTAGAATTGGGTTTGCTCTTGGCCAACAACCATCCATGAAATTAAAAATCTTTCACCAAGTCAAAAATAGGTGCGATCTGCCCACGACATATATAAGATGAATAAACTCAAAATCTACTAAGCCGATTTAAAAAAATCAGCCATCAGCTATCACCAACCAATCGTTATCAACCAGTAACAAATACTATTTTTTAAAAGGTCACGCGGGTGACGTCGCGTGCAACAGCTAGTATTATAATAAATGAAGTAGATATGTATAGGGATTTTTCAAAAATATTGAACGCGATTGTACTCTGGCAGCTAAAGCGCTTAATAAATTGCCTATCTTTAAATCTCTCAAGGATCGAAGACCCATTTGGCTTCGTATAAAAATGTTCCTGCCAAAGGGAGATAATTTGTTTAGCCTGGTTTAAAATGACGGTCAAATCAATTATACAAATTAATTAAAACAATTATGTTTTTATTATACGGGGGCGAACAATCCAAATAGGTCAGTGTGGAAAAATCTGAAACCAGAGATGCATATAAAGTGACCTTTTCAAATATAATTAATTTATTATAATGAACTGATTGATACTAATAATTTTCCAAATTATTAAAACTGTAGACATTTCTGTTTGTTATTCACACAAGGCTCCATAGCCAAGGCCAGGCAAAGTTTATTTCTTACTAGCTTAGTACCCGCGACTTTGTCCGTGATGAAAAATGATAAATTCAACACACCTGAGAAAATATTTGACATCATCAATATCCGTACTAATATCCATACTTAATCTATACTAATATTATAAAGCTGAAGAGTTGGTTTGTTTGTTTGAACGCGCTAATCTCAGGAACTACTGGTTCGAATTGAAAAATTCTTTTTGTGTTGGATAGAGCATTTATCGAGGAAGGCTTTAGGCTATATAACATCACGTTGCGACTAATAGGAGCGAAGAAACAGTCGAAAATGTGAAAAGGCTTCCGTTGCGTGCGCTGCGAAAACCGTTCGAGATACCCAAATGATTCCCAAAATAACTATTCCACGCGGACGAAGTCGCGAGCACCAGCTAGTTTATAATAATATTATAAATGCGAAAGTTTGTATGGATGTTGATTGTTGGTATCTCAAAAACTACTGAACCGATCACCATGAAATTTTGCATACACGTAACTATAACGCATAACATAACGCATTCGTGTAACAATTCTGATTTTATTCCCATAAATTTCCATACCACGGGCTTAAATATATCTAGTACAATACATACTTATATTTACGTCCGACTGTTTAGGAGCTGCGGGATATTTTTAACCTGTATGCATACAAATATAGGTCAAAACCTCTTGGGAGAGGTGTATAAATTATAATAAGATGAACTGTCTAAATAGTATAAGAGTCTTTTTGCGTTTGGTTTTTATTTGTCTAGTTTAAGTAATAGTTAACAACAACGTTTGTCGGGTCAGCTAGTATTACCTGTGGTATTACTATACTTCTCAGTTTGACGACTGAGAATCTACCAATATTATAAAGAGAGAGGATTTGTATGTTTGTAATGAATAAACTCAAAAACTACTAGACCGATATGAAAAATTCTTTCACCTATAGAAAGCTACATTATCAACGACTAACATAGTAGGCTATATTTTATAAAGTTACGAAAGCGAAATCGCATGCAACAGCTAGTTTCTTATAAACAAATCATTGATTATGATAAAATGATTATTAACATTTTAGAAATTCGCATATCAAGAAATTTAATATGAACACTTTTCCGCGACGAAACATTTAATATGAAAATCACATAACAGCATTAAATTATCCAAGATCTGCGAGAGCGGTAGGCTGCCCGTCTCGTGATTTATGCACAGTGTTGTCTCCCCAGCGACTCGATAGGGTTACCACATCGACATTTCACTGGGGATACCCGCAAAAATTATATTATTATCATAATTAAAGTTTAATTTTTCATATATGTAACTTATTCAACGCCTGGACAGACTATAACCTAACAGCTATAATGGTTATATATAAGCTATAACCTAGCTAAGATCCATCTCGTTCATGACCCTCTCATGAACGAGATGAGGATGACGGATCATCCGGATCATCGTTTAGGAGCTACGATGCCATAGACAGACAAACAAATACACAGATACACACTTCAAAATTATACCTCTGTTTTGCGTCGGGGGTTGAAAAACAACTTATTATAGTAATAATAAATAAATCGACATATTATTGTAATTTTCGTTAAGATCTCTATTTTTTTATAAATAAAATACTTACCTACAGGCCAATGTTACTCGCTGATAATGTAGCGAATGTTCTACAGGTGAAAGAATTTTTAAAATCAGTTTATCTATTACAAACAAATATACAAAAACATCTAATCTTTGTGTAGATCTAGTAATTTGTGTAGATATAGCGTACAAGTAGATATAGAGAGAAATGATGTGAGAAGGCCGCAGCTACAGGTAGTTAGGGGTGAAAAATGCGGTACCTGTTGACTTTACGTGCCTTGCCAAAAATTATCATCTTCTTTAATACTTAATAATAATTCTGTCGCGTTGCGGAAACGTCTATTGCCTATAGTCTAGTTCACAAGTTAAAAATCGTGTTAAATAGTGATAAAGCTCCTACAAATATAAGCCTCATTGGATTCAGAATGAGTCTAGAAAAAAATTATTCGAAGGATTTTCCAGCACGAAAAAAATTTTTTTATTAAGTTGAAAAAAAATAAGGCATTTCGTTTTTGTTAATTTAATAACTCTAAAGAAAGCTATTAATATTTAAGAAATAGAAAAAAAATATGCTTAAAGAGGAGGAATAAGATTGCGCGATTTTGGTTTCTGTATCTGTGGCATTTCTCGCGTTGCAGGTATATGTAGACAATGTCTGTAGACGAATTCTCGTCTACGGCCTGTTGCGAGACCAAAAATTCCAAAATTCCCCATTCCAAACGGAATGTCAGACTAGACATGTTTCGCAACAACGGAACGCAACGGGCGTTTCCCCGGGTGGTGTGGTTAGGCCTTTTTAGGTTTTTTTATTTGTTATTTAAAATTACCATGCGTCTTATATTTTGTGGGATGTATCTAAGTACCATTTTGCGTTGTTTCACTTGTAATTAGGTGAGACTGCGAAGATGAGACTTACAATTAATTCACATTCGCGTAATATGGATACACGTTAAAGCGGTCCCTAGACGATCATGCGGCATGACATGTGTTTACGTGAATTATCATGCTGCATGTCATGTTAGAAAAAGTTGCTGTTCCCTTTAGTTTTCATTATATTATAGATATATATAAAAAAAACGTAGAAAAAATATCTAACTGATCGTGAAAACCGCTTCAAAGTCCGATGCGTAGTTTAAGAGTTAGCGACCATTCAGACAGACGCGGAAAGCGACCGACTTCAATTTTTTTTTTCAATTTAATTATTTATTGCGAAAAAATGTAGATATTTATAAAGGTGTTACAAAATTATAAAGACCAGTGTAAACTAAAAGAAAGCGGAAATTAAATATACGTATAAAAAGAATTTTATTTTATTTAAATTAAAAATTATTTAAAATATTTATACTTCAATTTAACTTCAAATTATATTATGAAAATCTTAAGGGGCCGTTACGGAGACGCGCCTCGCGATGTTTAGGTTTTTAGCGCTACTCTCACAACGATCGAGGCTCGCGCATTGCACACGCACACATGTACGTAAGCATAGAGCAAGAGCCCACGACGGCCAGACCTTCGTTATTTTATAAACGCTGAAAGTTTCTCTGTGCATAGTAAATGTGTATAAAATAGTATTGAAGCTCAATTTTTTTATATTTTCTTCGGTATAACTTTAAAAATCACGTCATCCATTGCCGGAGACTTATTACAGTTTCTATTTTGTTACCAAATATAAAAATTGTTGTCAAATGTATTATTAGTGTATAAATAATTGTACTTATAATAATTATATTATTTTAGTTGCACAATACAAAATGAAATTTTGTTTTCCCAATTACAAAAATAATATATTGTACTGAAAAAGTTTGTACAAAAAATCTGACAGCTAGAAAACCTGGGATTTCCTTAGATTAGAACTTATTCCTTGCCTGTTCCTTACGAACCTTTTATTCATCAGTTGCATTCAGTACACCCCCTCTCCCTAAACCCCCCGTCCTTAACTGTCGCTCCCCTCGGACCCCTCCGACCGTAACTTGGAAACGGTGCGACGCAGCCGGGTGATGTTTGGGCTCATCGGAGACGTCTCTCCGAGATAGATAATTTGATAACCCCCTCGGACTCCTCCGATCGTAACTTGGAAACGGCGCGACGCAGCCGGGTCGTGTTTGGGTTCATTGGAGACGTCTCTCCGAGATAGATAATTTGACGACCCCCTCGGACCCCTCCGACCGTAACTTGGAAACGGTGCGACGCAGCCGGGTGATGTTTGGGCTCATCGGAGACGTCTCTCCGAGATAGATAATTTGATAACCCCCTCGGACTCCTCCGATCGTAACTTGGAAACGGCGCGACGCAGCCGGGTCGTGTTTGGGTTCATTGGAGACGTCTCTCCGAGATAGATAATTTGACGACCCCCTCGGACCCCTCCGACCGCAACTTGGAAACGGTGCGACGCAGCCGGGTGATGTTTGGGCTCATCGGAGACGTCTCTCCGAGATAGATAATTTGTCGACCCCCTCGGACCCCTCCGACCGTAACTTAGAAACGGTGCGACGCAGCCGGGTGATGTTTGGGTTCATCGGAGACGTCTCTCCGAGATAGATAATTTGACCCCCCCCCCGAATTGTCAATTGTCAAATGTAGACCGGAATTGTCAAATTTTGAAGTTGGGTCTACTAAAAAATTCATCTCCCCGAGACGTCTCTGATGAGCCCAAACATCACCCGGCTGCGTCGCACCGTTTCCAAGTTACGGTCGGAGGGGTCCGAGGGGGTCGTCAAATTATCTATCTCGGAGAGACGTCTCCAACGAACCCAAACATCACCCGGCTGCGTCGCACCGTTTCCAAGTTACTCTCGGAGGGGTCCGAGGGGGTCGTCAAATTATCTATCTCGGAGAGACGTCTCCAACGAACCCAAACATCACCCGGCTGCGTCGCACCGTTTCCAAGTTACTGTCGGAGGGGTCCGAGGGGGTCGTCAAATTATCTATCTCGGAGAGACGTCTCCAACGAACCCAAACATCACCCGGCTGCGTCGCACCGTTTCCAAGTTACTGTCGGAGGGGTCCGAGGGGGTCGTCAAATTATCTATCTCGGAGAGACGTCTCCAATGAACCCAAACATCACCCGGCTGCGTCGCACCGTTTCCGAGTTACGGTCGGAGGGGTCCGAGGGGGTCGTCAAATTATCTATCTCGGAGAGACGTCTCCAATGAACCCAAACACCACCCGGTTGCGTCGCACCGTTTCCGAGTTACGGTCGGAGGGGTCCGAGGGGGTGGTCAAATTATCTATCTCGGAGAGACGTCTCCAATGAATCCAAACACCACCCGGCTGCGTCGCACCGTTTCCAAGTTACGGTCCGAGGGGTCCGAGGGGGTCGTCAAATTATCTATCTCGGAGAGACGTCTCCAACGAACCCAAACATCACCCGGCTGCGTCGCACCGTTTCCAAGTTACTGTCGGAGGGGTCCGAGGGGGTCGTCAAATTATCTATCTCGGAGAGACGTCTCCAACGAATCCAAACATCACCCGGCTGCGTCGCACCGTTTCCAAGTTACGGTCGGAGGGGTCCGAGGGGGTGGTCAAATTATCTATCTCGGAGAGACGTCTCCAATGAACCCAAACACCACCCGGCTGCGTCGCACCGTTTCCAAGTTACGGTCCGAGGGGTCCGAGGGGGTCGTCAAATTATCTATCTCGGAGAGACGTCTCCAACGAACCCAAACATCACCCGGCTGCGTCGCACCGTTTCCAAGTTACTGTCGGAGGGGTCCGAGGGGGTCGTCAAATTATCTATCTCGGAGAGACGTCTCCAACGAACCCAAACATCACCCGGCTGCGTCGCACCGTTTCCAAGTTACTGTCGGAGGGGTCCGAGGGGGTCGTCAAATTATCTATCTCGGAGAGACGTCTCCAATGAACCCAAACATCACCCGGCTGCGTCGCACCGTTTCCGAGTTACGGTCGGAGGGGTCCGAGGGGGTGGTCAAATTATCTATCTCGGAGAGACGTCTCCAATGAACCCAAACACCACCCGGTTGCGTCGCACCGTTTCCGAGTTACGGTCGGAGGGGTCCGAGGGGGTGGTCAAATTATCTATCTCGGAGAGACGTCTCCAATGAACCCAAACACCACCCGGCTGCGTCGCACCGTTTCCAAGTTACGGTCCGAGGGGTCCGAGGGGGTCGTCAAATTATCTATCTCGGAGAGACGTCTCCAACGAACCCAAACATCACCCGGCTGCGTCGCACCGTTTCCAAGTTACTGTCGGAGGGGTCCGAGGGGGTCGTCAAATTATCTATCTCGGAGAGACGTCTCCAATGAACCCAAACATCACCCGGCTGCGTCGCACCGTTTCCAAGTTACGGTCAGAGGGGTCCGAGGGGGTCGTCAAATTATCTATCTCGGAGAGACGTCTCCAATGAACCCAAACATCACCCGGCTGCGTCGCACCGTTTCCGAGTTACGGTCGGAGGGGTCCGAGGGGGTCGTCAAATTATCTATCTCGGAGAGACGTCTCCAATGAACCCAAACACCACCCGGCTGCGTCGCACCGTTTCCAAGTTACGGTCCGAGGGGTCCGAGGGGGTCGTCAAATTATCTATCTCGGAGAGACGTCTCCGATAAGCCCAAACATCACCCGGCTGCGTCGTACCGTTTCCAAGTTACGGCACCGAAAAAAGCGAAAATTTTGAGATAGATAATCTCAAAATTTTCACTTTTTTCGGTGCCCCGCGTAGACTTGCCGCCGCTCCACTCCGCTACTCATACTCACCAGTAGACATCATTGCATGTTTTTTTTTTTAATTTTGTTCTATTATAAAAATTGAACAGTTTGGACGTGTTCCAGAGTCCAATCTGTCATACTGTGCAGTGGAACTAGTTGAATTTTTTTTGTCCAAACAATTCTATCATAGAACTATAGTAGAACTGTTTGGAACAACCCACTTATTATTTTATATATTATCACAAAAGTTTGTAATAAATAACGAAGGTCGTGTGCTCTTGGGCTATAATTTCAACATCAAAAACGACATATTTGTCATTTTTTGTGTAAGTACACGGTTCGATCGCGAACTGTCAATGCGGCGCAAAGCGACGTGCTCTCACTTCGGAGGCGCGTGGCCGACTGAACCGACTACGAGCGTAATTTCAATATAATAGCCTTCATAGTAATTTGTATGAAGATTTTGAGCGAAAAAATTGGGCAACTTTCTGATTTTTTTACATAAAATAAGAATATATTAATTAAGAAATAAATATTCCAGCAACTTTTTTATAGTTTTAACTTTATTATTTGATAAAATTCATTTAATTTATCTTCATACTTACGGCTCAATTGTAACAACACGGGAATGCGATTTACACGTTTTTAGTGATTTTCTGATTTTTTTTTACACTTATCCATAAGCATTATCTAAAATTCAAATGTTTCAGCATCAAGTAACATTCATTGGCTAGCTGTGTGATTTTTTTCAAGGTTGTGAAGCATCGTTTTATATATAATTCTCTTACATTCCCGACCCTCGATTGGCGAAAGAGACCCTTAATTTGAATGAATAAAGAACATACCTATAAACATTGCGCGGACCAAACATTTTGATCATCACACACACACACGAAGCCGCCTGAAAACACTTGTATTTCACAACAAATAACAATGAAAACGATTCAAAACATCGCAATCGGAAAATTTATTACAACTGCATTAAGGTAAATAACCTCTTGAATATTTTACAAAATTGACTGCAGCACACACATGAATAATTTATAAGTACACACGGACGCGCACACACTAACACAGTTCTATCTGAGTAAAGCAAATTTTATTGTACATTTATGAAAGATTTTCATAATATATAACTAGGTAGGTATGTAGTTTGTATAAATTTTCGGCGCGTCGACACGTACCGACATGCCGCAGGGCACTGAAAACGAAACACGCAAAGCTAAGCTACGAACGAAGTATGAAAACTTTCACTTAAAGGAAAATAATGTTGCCATCTCCCGAAATTTCTCCCAAAATATCGGGGTATCAAATATTATAACATCGGTAGTGAAGTAATGTTTCTGAACAATAAAGCCTCTTTCGTGAGCTTTTTCTCAAAGATGCAACTACTCCCCAGACAGGTCTGCAGTTCTGTGTTAGTTAGAGTATTATTAGTAGGTACGAGTTATAGGACAAGTTTTTAGCATGCCTCCGGAAATGTCTACCATCTGCCGGAATAGACTTTTTTCTGTATTGAAGATGTCATTCTTCGAATATTTATCAAAACTTATCGTTTTTTTCTGAACAATAAAGCCTCTTACACGCTCTTTCATCAAGACGCAACCACTAAAAGCACTCATATCTTGAAATTCTAACGATTGCAGAAGAAATAGAACGTTATAGAAAAAATTACAAGCATCGTCTTTACTCCCACTCGAATTACTAGCCAAGGAGCTGTTGCAGACTACAAAAGTCAGGAGACTGAATAGGGCTTACTTTATATAGAAATAGCTGGTGCCCGCGACTTCGTCCGCGTTCTGGATGACAGGTACCCTATGTACTTTGTGGTGTTCCAGACAACGTGTATGCAAAATTTCATGGTGATAAGTTCAGTAGTTTTTGCGTGAAAGAGTTGCAAACATCCATACATACATCCATACAAACTTTCGCATTTATAAATTAGTACGGATAGTGCACTGGCCTTATTCTATGCAAACGCCAATTTTCGTTCAAGTCATTTGATTATAGCCTATGGCAAATCAACAAAAATACACCTATAGGTACTGTAATGGCTGAGCACATGCGTTCGCACACTGTGCGGCCCGTCTGGTGGCAGTAACCACACCCTTATAGAAGAATACCATGAAATATAAGCAAGTGTGTTCAGTGAGAGAGTAAGGGATGCCAGAGCCCATTTCTCTTTCCCTTATGCTATAGTTATCCTACTGTAGTTGTTATAGGCGACGGTAACCACCTACCAAAAAGTAGACCGTCAGTCTGTCTACCGACCTAAACATTAAAAAAGAATTGTGAGAGTAAGTACTTTGCGACAACCCGTTGATGTGAAACATTTATTGCGGAGGGTGAGAACGGCTGTTGGCGTGGCGACGACGCTAACATTTGGCCAGAATTTCTTTACCCCAAAATATTTTCGACGTTTCGGCGTCCTCCATCAAGTTCAACGCGACCCGCTCCCTGCTTAGTAGGTATAGATAGTGTATCATGACGTAGTTAGGTAGGTCATAGAGGTGTTGGTCACTGCCAGAAGTTTCCAGAAAACATCGAGCGCCGCGGTCATTCTTTGACAAATACCGCGCTTTGCTTTGATAAACCCGCCTTTGGACGGTAGCAGAGGATTTTTTCGATAGAAAAAAGTAATAAGGCTGACTTAACTGTGGTTAATATCCTTTACTACAAATAAAATATAATTCTGTTCTACTTATTCTCTAATATATAGGTCGATTCACAATTTGTGCCTGAAATATTAACTCATGCCACTCTTACTACTCTTGAATGATATCTTACTACTACCGAAAGACAAAGACGAAAGACACAGTGGTCTTCTGTACCGTCTGGCGACGGTCTACCGAAATGCAGCGTGCCCTGTCACTGCTTTCCAAATTCAGGTCAGAGCCACCATTAAAAAGTTCATTTCCAAAGTTGACCCTGACGGGATTCGAACCCGACACCTTTAAGACACTCATCCAGTGGACTCATCAAAGCTAACCTCGTTGGCTAACTTGATCAATCCAAATGAGTCATGCTGATCGGACAACAATCTAGTTGGTGTATGGCTGCCATTATCTGTGTATGAGCTTATTTACTTTGATTTTTTTAATATAATCCTATTATTAAATAAAACAAACGGCGGCTAAAACCGCAGGGCACAGCTATAGTAGCTAAATCTCTATGGTTTGACATAGTTGTCTTAAATATCCACTTAGGTATAACTCTAATATTACCAATGTTGGCAGAGTTCTTTTTTTAAATTTATAAAACACACAGAAATCTGATTTCATTACGTAACAGAATACTAACTATAGATAAATGAATATTAATTTATTAATAATTTATTTATATAAAAATAATTACTTATAATAATACTATAAAACTTAGTGAATTTCTAAACGTGGATAATGAAATTTTAAAAATATAATACTACTCACCACATGCGTTCAAAAACGCACAAAAATCCGCAAGATATAGGTACTCGTATATCTCGTAGGTATATATAACTCAACGTTGAATGCACTTTTCACACATTTTCACTTTTCACAAATCACACAGAACCAAGTTCACTCTTCTAACGCGCGAGTTTTAATTAAAAAAAAAGTAATAAATCTGTAACCTTTCCAGTCGAATTCGTTTTTTAAATTCGTCCGGGCTGATCGGGCACCGGACTCGAATTTAGAACGAGTGTGTTCCCGCGCGTTTACCGGTCGCCAGCTATTTATATTTTCGCTGGGCAAGATTTTGTGACCAGACCGCAGAGACCTGCACATCCCATTAAATCTTAACCAGTCGACTGTCCGTTCGGGGTTCCGCATGAACTGGACGTTATATATTTTGACGAAATAAATATAAGACCGGCTGGCTCGGTACTTGATTCCTTTCGGATTGTTTCAGAACTTCCTTGAAATAAGTCATCGAACTATGCGAAATATTTCTAGTTAATATTATATTTATTAGGTATCTGTTGAGTTTTTAGCTTTTATGTATAACTAGCTGGTGCCCGCGACTTCGTCCGCGTTCTGGATGAAAGGTACCCTATGTCCTTTTTGGAGTCCCAGACAACGTGTATGCAAAATTTACAACGCCATCTAGGGAATTCTGTTTGAAGCAATGTAGTACTCTAATTCATCTAATCTCACTTCGAATAATGGAAAAAGTCTGTTAACAGATGGCACTACATGTTAGTTATAGTTTATAAAATTACGTGTTAATAAAATTAAAGCTGCTGCCCGCGACTTCGCCCGCGTAACTTAGTAAATTATGTACTTAAACCTTCCTCGAGAACCACTCTACCCATTAGTGAAAACCGCATTAAAATCCGTTGCGTAGTTTTAAAGATCTAAGCATACAAAGGGACATAGGGACAGAAAAAGCGACTTTGTTTTATACTATGTAGTGATATAATAAAATTATGCAAGCTATATTAGTTAAAATTAATGTTGTAACCAAACACGTTATATCTGTTGTAAGTTGCTAAGGAGTATGGGTATCCATGCACAGACTACTTGATGCTGCAGCATCAGGTCAAGGTTATCGTGTCATGGAAATTTCATATCAATCGAATATGTGCAAGTTAGGGAATTATTAGAATTATTATGTGATTGTACTTTTTCTGTCGAATACAAAATCTGACGAGAAACAAAAATCTGACAAACAAAAATTTGTCAAAATGGTGATAACTCGTCCCTTCGACTAAGGGAGACTGCTAGATTTTATTAATGCTTTAGCCGCCATAGTCGTGACAAATTCTTTTCGTGACAAATTCCTCAACTTATATTAAATTTTTTTTAAATCATTGCTTTCTCTTAAAAAAAATAACATGACCCACAAAACCAAGTAGTTAGTAGGCGTGTTATTATTATTATTATTTGTGTGATCATTATTAAGGATTTTCAATTAGAAGGTGCAAATTGGACATATAAATAAAAAAAACACATTAGAGGGTTAAAATAAATATTTATTATTATAACGAATCATAATAACGCATACTGACAATTAAA
Organism: Synanthedon tipuliformis; assembly: GCA_947623395.1. NCBI lineage: Eukaryota > Metazoa > Arthropoda > Insecta > Lepidoptera > Sesiidae > Synanthedon > Synanthedon tipuliformis. Next base: position 4,533,921 of record OX392433.1, read on the forward strand.
CTAAATGAATTTACATTATTTTACAATAATATACAGGCCACAATATCCCAATAATAATAAGAGTTTTATTTTGTAATAATTAGGGTCAGTTCACACCGAAAGCTATGTAAAGTCGTGAAGCTATGTTCAGATTTCTCTGATATAAATTATTTGTTTCACTTTTTTAATTTAACTTGTTTCAAATTTCTTCTAAAAGCTTAATTACTTCATAAAAGTAGTAAACTTTTATGAATTATGAAATGCTTATGAAAGCTTTATGAAAAGCTTGATTACTTTAAAAGTTTATTACTTTTATGAATTATGAAATGAAAATTATATATTTCAAGCATTCAAATTTAAATCTATTAAAAATAACCCTCAATCTCGCGTTTCGGTGTAAACTGACACAACTGTCATCATCAGTTGACACATGTCATAAATATTGACATCTCTCTTTTGACATACACTTACTTATATGTCACTGAATAATTACTTCAAAATCCTATATTGTGAATACAAATTGAAGATATTCGTGTTTTACATATTTTTATGAATCGAGATCACCTTTTCACTTTGTAACGTGAATAATGTAGTATAATTTTTTTTATTTGAATATAATTAATATAACTTCTAGCTTTTAGATTCCAATAAAAATATTAAAAACAAATAAAATTCAATATTATAACTAGTTTTCATCATTTACATAAAAGACCATCACCTAATAATATAGTCTGTGACATCTCGTGACATGTGTCACTGTGTGTGACGCAATTTTTGAAGATTTTTGACCCCTTCTCCCCTCCATGTAACCGCGCCGTAACGTTTTTGACATATTCACTTGATTGTCACCGGTTGACACTTCAGTCACAACCTTAGTGAAGTGTCAATTGTCACTATTATGTCTGTTCACTATTCAAAATGGCTTCATCGCTCGGTATAACTATAACGTCACTAACTGTATTGGCACAGGCAATGTCACACACTCCGTCCACATTATTTTCACAATTATCGCAAGAAATCACCGGAACCTCTTCTATGTCTTCGCTTGTTTTTCTTTCCAAAAGTCTTGCTTCGACCGCTTCCATATGTTGGACCACATCGAACGCTTCCTGTACAAAACCGTCCGACTTTTCATTGCAAAACTCCGATATCTCTGTGCAAATTTGTTTCACGTCTTCAAAATTGGTCACCGAGTCATCGTTGTTGGTGGAAATTCTGACCAATCTCTGACTAAAACTCGCCACTTCGGGTGTAACTTCGAGTGCAACTTCGGGTGCAACTTCCGGTGCAACTTCCCGTGCTTCGTCGCCCAATGTGAAAACAACTTTCTCGTCTCTCTCCTGAGCGAGTCTGAGTATTTCCGAGTCCGAGTTGTGACTTTTGAGTGAGGACGCTTCCGTGTTGGTCGCTTGGTTGTTGAGTTTTGCGTTGTATATGTTCGGTTCGCTTCCCATTATTGACGTGGTTGACGCTTGTAAGGGTAGTTCCTGAAAAAAAAAGACTATTCAATTAACTATTGACTAACGCGACTATTCAAATTCAATTAACTTTAGACTAACGCGACTATTCAAATTCAATTAACTTTAGACTAACGCGACTATTCAAATTCAATTAACTTTAGACTAACGCGACTATTCAAATTCAATTAACTTTAGACTAACGCGACTATTCAAATTCAATTAACTATTGACTAACGCGACTATTCAAATTCAATTAACTTTAGACTAACGCGACTATTCAAATTCAATTAACTTTAGACTAACGCGACTATTCAAATTCAATTAACTTTAGACTAACGCGACTATTCAAATTCAATTAACTTTAGACTAACGCGACTATTCAAATTCAATTAACTTTAGACTAGCGCGACTATTCAAATTCAATTAACTTTAGACTAGCGCGACTATTCAAATTCAATTAACTTTAGACTAACGCGACTATTCAAATTCAATTAACTATTGACTAACGCGACTATTCAAATTCAATTAACTTTGGATTTTAGCCAATAAGTTTTTTTTAATTTGGACAACATATTTAATTTGTAGTTATCGCATCGACAGATCGGTTTGATTTTAATAAAATTTCGCGTTTTATTGTACCTACCTACCTGTGTTGACAGGAATGGCATAAAAATGCCGACAAACTTGCCACCTACCATCAAATGGACCGTCTGTATGTCTGTCGAGATTAACATAGACAAAAAAAATACATACTTGGTCGTCATTGTAGCTGCCGACGCTCCTAGAATGTCTGTGTCTTCTCAGCAAAACCGATTCGGGTGATTGACCATCAACGGCGTCCTGAAAGTAAATTACACCCCATATTAGTAATAAATAAATGTCTCAATACATTTTTTTTTAGACAACGTTATTCCCACAATAATAACCTATCTATCCATTGTTAAAAACCTATCTCCCAAAGATAATTGATTGGTCTCGGTGCGCTCGACTAGATACGAGTGCTATACAAAAGCAATAGCTCCGAAAATGTGGCAACTTTTTATTGTAGTGTGTGTAAAAAAACCGTCACTTTTTATAAATTTTTAGCCAGTTTTATTATATTTTTACACGTTTCACTATGCAAACTAGTATTTTATTATGCCTAAAATTTAATAAAACATTCGGCACGTACACATCACAGACAGTTTGCAGTGTGACTGGCTCGGGTACGTCGAATTCGGCGTACTATTTTATGTCGCATTTTACAAGTACGACGGGGGTATCTAGTCGAGCGCAGCGAGACCACTCATCATCTATGCCTATCTCCATTAAGCAAAAAGCGTCCAATTAATATACGCCAGATAAGAATTTCTAGTGAAATGTTCTAGTGCCCTAGGCCGAGTCATATTATTAACATTATAAAGAGAAATTGTATTTTTGTTTGCAATGAATAAACTCAAAAACTACTGGACCGATTTTAAAAATTCTTTCACCTATTGAAAGCTAATTATTTTTAGCGAGTAACAGGCTATATTTTTAAAATGTTACGCAAGCGAACTCGCCTGCAACGACTAGTATTTTACGCACATTTTCAGAGTACCTAATGGTGACGAAATTACAAGACAATATTTATTAAAAGACTCCTAATCAGCTTCTGAGATTCGCGTGCGCAAACGCACATACAAACAGATATACTAAAAATTATACTAAAAACAATTTTTTGCCCTTGACAATATTATGTCATGTACAATTTTTTTTTTTTTAAAATACATCTCGTTTACGATTTTATTATTATTTATCTATAAGCCTGTGTGTAAACTTTTAAAGACAGTATCTCACCTTAAATCTGTTGAACTGCCTGTACTTTCCCCTCTCCGAGGCGACCAGACTCCTCAACGATTGTGTCCGCGGACAGTGATTCTCTGCCAACCATTTGTATGTGCCAAACAGTTTCGACGAGTCCGATCTGTTCAATTATTGTTAGCATTATATCAACTTAAATATATATAATAAATATGCTATGTGCAAAAAGTACATATTCTTTTGAGATATGGAAAAAAAAGAATAAAACATAAGAATAAAATTTTAGGCAAATGAACTACATAAATGTTAAGGTTCAAATCAGTCATGCAACATTTACATTATTCATCTTATTATCAGAAGTGAACGAGAGAAAGTGATAGTATGTATAAAAAAATCCAGTGGATACTTTTTCGCAGTTATTTTGTTTGAGACACTGAATCTAGTGTATTCTTTATCAAAGGTTAAAAGCGTTCGCCGTATTTACATGGTGTCCGATGTGAGCATGAGACGCTGCAGATTGGCCAGCGTTGGCCTTATAACGCTGAGTGTGAGCGCGCGGATCCAAATCAACTGAGCGATGCACTTGTTCAGAAGGAACATTCCGTAGTGGAACATTGGCGAACAGTGGAATGCTTGAAAGAGATCGCCGTATACTTACACGGTGTCCGGTGTGAGCATGAGACGCTGCAGATTAGCCAGCGTTGGCCTTATATCGCTGAGCGGCAGCGCGCGAATCCAAATCAACTGAGCGATGCACTTGTTCAGAAGGAACATTCCGTAGTGGAACATTGGCGAACAGTGGAATGCTTGAAAGAGATCGCCGTATACTTACACGGTGTCCGGTGTGAGCATGAGACGCTGTAAATTGGCCAGCGTTGGCCTTATATCGCTGAGTGGGAGCGCGCGGATCCAAATCAACTGAGCGATGCACTTGTTCAGTAGGAACATTCCGTAGTGGAACATTGTCGAATCGCCGCCACGCGCGAACAGTGGAATGCTTCAAAGAGAACACAGTCATCGACATAAACAAACTGTTACAATATTTATATAAATTAATACTAGCTTCGCTTAATTTAAGCTTACAATATTAAGCTTCGCTGTGGTTTTCTTTGACGTTCAACGGTCAGCGGCAGCCATAACAACGGCTAACTGCCACTTTAGATGTGACAGCGGTTCTCGTTGGCGAGTTAGTTCTCCTCGCTTTCGGTAGATGGCGCCGTAAAAAGCGATTTTTTTTTCTCTCGCGATCGTGATTATATTATTACGCGAAAAATAGATAATTATGATCAATCCTTGAAGCGGATTGCATACTGTGTAAAAATTACAACAGTAATACACCATTTATATTAATATATATATATATATATATATATATATAGATGTCTCTCTTACTTGGGATCCGGCAAGTCCGGGTTGAAGTCCAGAATCTTGGTGGCGGATCCGAGCAGAGTGATCCTGTAGCGCAGAGGGCGCTGCAGTATGGCGGCAGCGACGCACAAAGCCTGCGCAGCGAGACCAGCCGCCGCCGCATCCCCCACGCCCCCCGCACCCCCACGACTCGCACCCCCACGAACCACCTCCCCGCTCACGGGCAGGGGGACGCCCACTATACTCCATCCGGTCGCCTCCCTCTACAACGAACGAGTGTTCGTGTGCACAATTTATTAATTTATTTCAAAATGCTTACCAAATAAAGACACACTTAATCACAATATACAACACTTACAGAAAGGAACATTACAAGTATGAATTTAAATTATAGAAAAGCACAACATTATTAGAGATTAATTACATTATATTATACTAGTTGGTGCCCGCGACTTCGTCCGCGTTCTGGATGAAATGGTACCCTATGTTCTTTCTGGTGCCCCAGACAACGTGAAACCAACGCTACGTAACCAGTTACGTAACAAGAATTATTTTTCTTTCTACGAAACCAGTTACTTCTTCTTAAAGCGTGCGAAATGACTATCGACCAGCTGTCGCGATGTTAGCGTGCGCCGCTCGGGCGTGGTCTGAGACGGAACTAACAGCTGCATTGTATTATGTACCTTTTCATAACGCGAATGTACTATTAATATTATTTAATTCCCATAGTTAGTAAGGACACATTGCGTTTCGCACTCAAAATTGACTCACCTGTTCAATGTGAAATATCTGATGCAACTGCATCAACAGCTCACACCTTCGACTCACGAGGGAGGCGTGAGCCCTCGCCGCCAACTCCCTCAACGCTCCGCACGTTTGCCTCGTCTCCTTGAGATCCTCGTTGCGTCGCGACAACGTGTGATATTTCTGCATCAGATCCAGACCTACGTCTTGGTTCTCCTCGGACAGCCTCGTGTGCCTCTCTTTCAGTCTCCTTATGTTCGCCAATTTGCCGTCTCTCTCGTCCGACAGTATGATGCGTTTGAATCTGAGTATTTCCAGTTGCCTCGTGAGCCTCACGTGCTCCGCCCTTTGGAACGGTGATGGTTTTGACTGCGGTGAAGAAAATAAATAAATTACAACTAGCTGTTGACCAAACAGTCGCGGGTTCGAAACCCGCTAGGGACAAATGTTTATGTGTTAACATTTTACCTTTGTACCTGAGTCATGGATGTTTGTATTTATAATATGTATGTATTTACAAAAAAAAGGCAATCTATGTAGTATATCTATAATACAATCATTAAGTTGCTTACTGTGGAACTAGATGGTGATGTGTGGAATGTGTGAAGGTATTTATTTATTTATCTAACATTTATCTGATATTTGACAAATTTAGAATTATGGACAAAAATTATGGACACATTTAGACAGTTCTATTCCGCATATTATATATATTTTTTAGAATTTAATACAATACTCATTTTGGAGTGCAACTTGTGTCAATTCGTTAATAAATTCATAGCCCACATAATTAAAAAAAAAGCTATAATTCTTTGTAATAAAAACCAGTATAATTTTACACCAAATAATCAGCTCTAAAGTTCATATATGGACAGTCGAAAGTTGTTAACATTTTAAATAGAATTAAAAAAACTAACTATCGTCGCTTTAGACGACTTTTTAGTCTTTTTTTAGTTTTTAGTTCACAACTTTTTTAGTCTCCTTATATCTTAAAAAGGGCTTTAAGCTACTCTAGCAGTATGTACAAGTATTAGATATAGATATTAAAACAACTTAAATTCATACATACCTTTAAAGACAGGAGATCATTCAATTTCAAAGTAAGTCTTGGCCCGTTCGACACCGGAGGCTTATCTTCCTTAATTCTACCATTCTTAATGTTTAAATCTGTATGCGATGAGCATTTAACCTTAACATCCTCCTCTGGTGAAAACAAACTCCTTTGAGATCTACTCCTACACTTTAATATATCGAATTGATCCTCCAGACAGCAATCTGGCAGTGCAGACTTTTTATAAATGCGCTCCTTTATCTCTTGCACTGATTCCTGTTTCTTTTTTATAGAATATTGAACGTAATGTGAAATACGAAGCTTATCGCTATTGTAACTAGGTCGAATTTCGGATTTCAAAAAACTTAAAGCCATATAACGATATTTGGGAGCACCGTACGACTCGTTGCGCAAATCGTAATTTTCCGCAGTTTCACTAAGATCTATTCTGCTCGCTGACAACTCTTCTTGCGAGGCATTCTTTGATGTATCACAGTTTAAATCGGTGGTTGTAAACTCCTTAACGTCTAAACTGTCCGGAGAGTGTTCGTATATGTGATCGGTTTCAGGTCTTTTTCTCTCCGTACTGTGTTCCCTCCGCCTGTATTGGTCCCTTTGACTGTTGCCTATGGTGAGACTTGCTGACGTTCTGAGTGTGGGAAAGCTCTGTTTGAACCCTCTCTCGACGGGACTGTGACTTTTTGAATACTCCTTATCGACCCGCTTCGAGTATTTACCTGGAGATATAGACCTCGCTTCCTTCGCCTGCTTTTGACACCGAATAAACCTGGGTTCGAGGGTAATTCTGGACAAATTTGTCTTGCCAGACGAGTCTGAGGACAGCGAGCCTTGTTCCGTTTCGTTTTCCGGTGGTATTATATCTAATTTTAAACTATTGTATGAACAAAAATAGCCCCCGTGCATTTGGAAGACGAGTGTGTTACTTTTGAAACAATCCGATGTGAAATTTGAAGCTAAATTAGCGCCTATGTATCGTAGGCCACTGAAATAGACGCCCCACGTTTGTATGATTGTGTCCTGATGTTTTTCAGTGTCTTCGGGACTTCTAGGCTGGACGATGTGACACCATATTCTAATAACAACATTTGTGGATGACATTCGTTGAGTGATTTCTGAAAAAGATATAATTTTATGGTGTATAACACAATTGAATACTGAGGTGTGAGAAAATGTTACCGCGACTATTTTTTTATTTCAATTAACGCTTTGTAAATTTTTGTGAAAAGAAAACTTATATCTTTTTAACATCCGACGTAAAAGTGTGATGTTATAAGTTTGATATGTGTCTGTGTATCTATGTATTACTGTATCTCTGTGTATGTCTGTGGAATCGTATCTCCCAAACGGATAAACCGATTTTATCTGCTTTTATTTTTGTTTGAAAGCTGACGTGATCGAGATGGTTTTTAGCTATAATTTACGAAGATCTCTGCGTGCGTTTGAAGATCATAAACTCATTACCTAGTTGACTTACGGATCTCACTAACTTTCACAGGTTCGATTGGTTTGAAAAATGGTTACTTCCATGACATGGTAACAACCTAGTCAAGGTCAAGAATTAGTCTGCGGGATTCCCAACTCCTCAGCAACTTACAACAGGTATACTTAGTATGTTTGGGCTCAATACAAAGTCGCCCTCCGGCCACCACAGCAACTGAATTCGGGGGTTATCTATACTAATATTATAAAGCTGAAGAGTTTGTTTGTTTGTTTGTTTGAACGCGCTAATCTCAGGAGCTACTGGTTCGAATTGAAAAATTATTTTTGTGTTGGATAGATCATTTATCGAGGAAGGCTTTAGGCTATATAACATCACGTTGCGACTAATAGGAGCGAAGAAACAGTCGAAAATGTGGAAAAAACGGGGAAAATTATTCATCTTTAAGGGCTTCTGTTGCGTGCGCTGCGAAAACCGTTCGAGATACCCAAATGATTCCCAAAATAACTATACCACACGGACGAAGTCGCGAGCACCAGCTAGTTAGTTATATAACTTATAATAATGGCTTGTAACTTTTATTTTCTGCATGATGAAACAAAAGCTTTTTTTCAAATCATAATTTCCTAATTCACTTACTTTTGGGCCACGGTCGACCAACCTTGTAAAGTTTACATTAGAATGCAACACCCTATTGACCCATTTATATAACTAAATACTGATAAATGAAGTTAAATGACTTTATTATCAATATGTGAGTCATTTTGCGCATCATACGCCTATGTTATTATAGTCTCGTTTAGATCATGCGTTGTTTTGTAACTTTCATTGTTTAATATGTAGTTCATTTCATACGGAAATGTATTGGGCGCTCATAAAATTATGACGGACTAGCTGGTGCCCGCGACTTCGTCCGCGTTCCGGATGAAAGGTACCCTATGTCCTTTCTGGTGTCCCCGGACAAAGTGTATGCAAAATTTCATGGTGATCGGTTCAGTAGATTTTGCGTGAAAGAGTTACAAACATCCATACATCCATACAAACATTCGCATTTATAATATTAGTACTGATGAAGAGCTAATAATACAAGTTATAATTAAAATTGATAAATTAACCCCAGTCTTTCTATTAAGCCTTAGCACGCTACCTATATCTGCTGTAAGTTGCTAAGGACCAACTCCTTTCAGTTGACGTTCAAGTATTACGTAACGCAATTTGAAGGGAAGCGTCCCTCGCTTAGAGTAAAGTCAAAATTGTCTATAGTTACGTTCTATAATATTTTTTTTTTATATTTTAGAATATGACTGCAGAGATATTGCGTCATCATCATCAACACAATATTATTAAAAAAGAACAATGTTGTTCTTTCGGCGTGTTCGTGTGAAAATTTAAATTTTATAATCGTTCGTTAGGAGTAAACTCCAGTCGTGTGTCGGAGCCGGAGATGATACGCAATTTTTATTTTATTTTTCAAAAATTATTACATTTAACAAGATTTGGAATTTTTGTGTGTAATTGAAAAAAAACACGACTCATCAACTATAATGGGTTCACTAATGAGATTCTGACGTCATCTTATCATAATCGATACTAAATAATGTGTTTAACATATCAAACAATTATAATAAATACAAATGGCTTATACTTATAAATAAATGGCTGACGATCCACATGATGGTGGGTGGCTACCGTCGCCACAGCACAAACAACGCCACAGGTGCAGTAAGTAGATAAGGAAGGGATCGGGAAACCCGATTAATTTCTTTCATAGCTGCCCAAACAATTAGTCCAGAAAAATTTACTAACAAAAATATGAGATGTTTATTTTTTTTCAACCCTTCTACAGGTTGGAATATAGAAATATATAAAAATATATATAGATGAGAAAAAATTAGAGTCTTAATTATTTGCAAAATAATGATGTAAAGATATTGAACGAAAAGTAAAATTCTATAAAAGTTTTCTATGTGTGAAAGAATTTCTAAAATTGGTCAAGTAGTTTTTGAGTTTATTTGTTACAACCATACAAATCTCTCTTTATAATTTATAGCTGTTGCACGCAGCTTCGCCCGCATAACTTTATAAAATATAGCCTATGTTACTTGCTGATAATATAGCTTTCTATAGGTTGAAGAATTTTTAAAATCAGTTAGTTAGTTTTTTGAGTTCATTTGTTACAAACATACAAATCTTCTCTCTTTATAATATTAGTATGGATATGGTACCTGAATCAATCTCCTTCCACTTGGGATGTGGTGAAGTGATCTTCTCGCTTGTGTAGAACGGTGCAGACATTGTTGTGTGATGTAGCGTTATGTAGAAATAGCACTGCTGTCTGCACCATTCTGGTGGTCTGATGTTGTAGCCGACAATCTGAAAGAAATATGCCATAAAAATTATTGTTAACCCTCTAGCCGCCAGAACAATTATTTTCGTGTCCATTTCGCCAGAGCCGGATATATACGACAAATCTCTCTACTTGTAGGTATAATGTTTATTTTTAAATTATTGAGTTGCTTTCTCTTGATAAAAATACGAGTCAGGCGCTAGGGGCACGAAAACTGCTACAAAACCAAGTGACAACAAACCAAACCAACCAATATAATCCAAATCCACCAAGTGCCCTAAGGCGACACCTCGACCGAAGTTAGAGTCCTGCCATTTGTTAACTTGTCTACTATTAAATAACTGGTGGGTGCCCGCGACGTCGTTCTCATTGAAAAATTAAGAAATATTTTGCCAAGCGTTGGATCTTTATTTTTTTAAAGGTGCCTAATTGGTATATTTAGCTTGTCCATGCAAATTCTATTCTATTTGTTAAAGATTTTTTTAAATTGGATGAGTAGTTTCAAAGAAATAAAACTAAATATATGTATGGAGAATGCTTAAGAATTTGAATTAAGAATAGTGCAACTTGACATACCTAGTTATTTATGCACGCTAATGACATCATAGGAACAAAGATAATTGAAAATATGTAAACAAAATGAAAAATTTAAGTATTAAATCCTTTTTTACCTGAATAAGGTTCCGCAAACGTAACTGTTGGGTAGCCAAAGGAGTCCATTCTCTGCATCTTGGCCTCCCAAACATTGTTATATTAGTTTAAAAATGCAACAGAAAATTTTGTCGCACTTATCGAGGATAAACGACGGCAAAATTTAATAGAAAACTTTTTAAAGAATCGCAAACGATCCAACACAAACAAATAATACTTTTGTAAGTTTTAATTTCATAGAGATTATAATGTGATTATAATAATAACTAATGACTACAAAAGCAAAATAATATTAGTGACTGATTGATTACACAAAAAGTATTGTTCATTCAATTCAGCTGATCTGACAGTGACACTGACAAACGTAGACACAGAGTAAAGTAACATAATTATAAAATATGAAATTGACAAGTAACAACTGACATGTGCGCAGATATCTTTTGCGTATTATAGCCATATTATAGCATTATTATAGAATATAGTCAAATATAGTACTCTGAACTCTGACTGACAGTTGAGCACAGAAAACTATATACTCATATAGCGTCATGTGGATGTAGTTATATATTATAAGTTACTCTATGATATAGTTATATCTCATATGCCTAGCTAGACTATTGTATCGTCTTTCGGCATAGGTTTCCGTATATATTATAAGTTACTCTATGAGCATAGGTGATTGCTACCGTTCCTTTAGTTCGGGTCGTATCTAAGTATATAATGTTTAATTAATTTATTTGTAAGAATTATACGAAAAAAATATAATATATCATACAAAAAATTGTAATATTATTACAAAAACTCAATTTTCAAACATTTTAAGCATATAACAATTTTCACTGTATTCCTGTTAAAGATGTTACCATTGGTTCCCAGAATCCAGTAAAATACAAGTTTTTTTCTCCGAAACTACTTTTAAACTACCCAACGAATTATGATACTGATTTTATTAACGGAACGAGAGATAAATAAGATTTTTTCATATAATTTGCAGCCAAAAATATAATTTCAAAAGTAGGTACCATCAAAGGAAAATGGTTCTGTGTATCTAACTAAAGGATTAAAATAAAACTGCATTTTTTTTAATATTTACAAACATTAATTTATTCAAGACAAAAATACCTTCTTTTAAACATTTCATATAGAAGGCACATATGAAAAAGCCACCTTAAATAGTTCATATTTTATCAAATAAATTTGCAATAATTCATTTCTTCACTTTTATCATAAATGGAAGCAAATATTGGCGTTTCAATAAATTTATATGAATTTTATTATACATTATAAATATTTGTATGCATGGCAACTAAATATTTTTGTTAAAATATTATAGTGAATACAGGCCATTATATATTATTTCATAAGTAAAAATCTAACAGTAATTGTTTGTAAACATTTAGAACTATTATATTAGTGAGAATTTCATCAATCCAGGTTTATTACTTAGACAAAAAAGGTTGTTGACAACAATCATAATACCTACACAATAAATTTTGAAAAAAAATTGTGACAGAAAATTAATAGATATTAATATCAAACTTTGACTAAGTTGAATACAGTCATATGTGTGGTTCCTTGGCTTTAATTTAAAAAAAAAAATTGTGTGTGTCAGCTCCGACACTCAACTGGAGTTTACTCCTTACGAACGATTATAAAATTTAAATTTTCACAATTCGAACACGCCGAAAGAACATTGTTCTTTTTTTAAATAATATTGTGTAGATGGCGCTATATATCTGAAACTTCAGATATATTCTAGAATATTCAAAAATAGAACGTAACGCATTCGTGCTCGCATTCCGTCCGTGTGACAATTTTGATCTTACTCCCATAAACTTTCAATTACTATATAGTAAAATGGAAAATTGGTTATTTTAAAAAGCACCTTTTGTGGAAAATTCTTGTATAAATAGGCACATTATGTTATGTACTATAATTATATGGTAATCAATTAAGTTAGGTACAATACAATCATAATATATCATAGTGTACTTTAATTATGGCAGCTTCTATATGACTGTTGTAATTATAATTAACTGTAAAACGTATGAATTTGCATTATAATATTAATATAAAACGACATAAATATCGTGGTTGTCAAACAAAAATCTGCTATGTGCAAAAAGTATACTTTAAAAAAAAGTTTTCCTGAAAAATGTATAGATTTATTTAAAAAAAGGTAATTTATTTGAAACTTATGGTTGTTAGAAAAATTTGTCATTTAAATATGAAAATTTAATAGTTTATATTTAATTTTGTAAATAGAGTAGGTAAGTAAATTAAAAACTATGAAGTCGTAATTCGATAAATAGGATAAAATATAAGCACTTTACATCACTACATAGTATAAAACAAAGTCGCTTTTTCTGTCCCTATGTCCCTTTGTATGCTTAGATCTTTAAAACTACGCAACGGATTTTAATGCGGTTTTCACTAATGGGTAGAGTGGTTCTCGAGGAAGGTTTAAGTACATAATTTACTAAGTTACGCGGGCGAAGTCGCGGGCAGCAGCTTTAATTTTATTAACACGTAATTTTATAACATGTAGTGCCATCTGTTAACTTTTAGATGAATTAGAGTACTACATTGCTTCAAACAGAATTCCCTAGATGGTGTTGTAAATTTTGCATACACGTTGTCTGGGACTCCAAAAAGGACATAGGGTACCTTTCATCCAGAACGCGGACGAAGTCGCGGGCACCAGCTAGTTTTTTTATACAATAGAAAAGGCAGTGAATTATTCACTACTTATGTTCGAAATGTTGGAATCTTTAAAAAGTGCACATACATCTGTTTTACGAGATGAACTCCACTGAAATGAAATAATCGAAGCTCATTAGTCAATCGAAGCTCATTAGACAACCTCTTTGGTTAATTAATGATTTAGGCAGTATCACGCTACGCCCCATTGGCTAATGTCTAGCGCATTAGCCAATGGGCGCACACTAGTGATTTTCTTTAGGAGCTTGACTCCTAGAATAGATTTTAGTAGATTTTTATTTGACGACAATATTTAAAAAAAAACTGTACCTTTGTAATTAAATTTAACTTTACTATATAATTAAAAGGAAAATTAGAACATCAGTTACTAATTATAGCATGGATTTATTATTTAATTAAATAACATATAAATGCCTACTCGACAAATTGGACTGCTATAATGTCTTCAATTAATAATAATTATAATTATAAATACACGTTAAGCGAATGGTAATTCTATTTTCATTATATTAAAAGCACAGTTCGTAGATGAAGGCAAAAAGAAAGATTAGTGTCTCATTAAACCAGCATGGACCTCATGTACCTCCAATGAACTCAGTATCATTCAGTCGCTCAATGGAATACACTCTTCTATAACTATACCTACATGACGTGATACGTTAGAAATACGGCCACAGGTTTTGTGGAAAAAATTGAATACATATATGTAATACCATAGAGTAAATAGTATACTGGTACTGGTTAAGTACTATTTACTCTATGGTAATACTTACTCTGTCTGTTATTGGTCTGTTATAATTTTACACGTGTTCTTATTCTATGGGATGGAGATGGGGATGAGACAGGACGAGTAATATAGGTATATAGTTTTATGAGGTCCATTTGTCGATAACATACATAATGTAAGAACGAACCGTATCTTTCTTTTTGCTTCGACCTACGGCACAATTAAATTATATCATAAAATTGAAGTACACGATTAAATTAAAGACTGAACACTTATTTATAATTAACTAAGTGTGAATCTTAATTACAACTTTGGTAATATTCTACTATTAACATTAAAAAATAAAATAATTTTTGAGAAAGCAACTTAAAAATAATAATAATTAGACATTAAAATAGTAAATAAGTAAGATGATGGGTAAAATTGAGAAAATTAATAGTGGTTAATTAATTTAAATTTACGCCGTTAATAAAAGAAATAATATTAATAATGTAAAAGTAATATTTACAAAAATAATAATAATATAATAAAAGTGCCCTAATGTGAGTACCTAGATGCCTTAAAATGCATATATAAATACAGGACGCTTAAATATGTAAGATGCCACAGATTTAGGTTTTTTTTAAGTATCTTGGCTAAATTAATTAATTTATAAATGAACTACAATTATAGGTAAAAGTATTTAATTGCGTATTTTGTTAACGTGAGCGCCATCTAGTTATTTTGCGACACAACTATTGAACTACAACACCGTTCACTAGATGACGCTACTGATGTACTTTTTTCCTAGAAATGAAAATATTCAAATTTAATGTACCGTTTTAATCTTTTCTTTAAGAACAAATGAAAACAGATTAGTTTGACTAAGTAGTTTTGGAAATCGCAATTATTAACTCTTACCTTATACCATAGACATAGAAAGAATGGACCGAGCGTTCCTTAATCCATACTAATATATTATAAAAAGGAAAGATTTGTATTTTTGTATGTTTGTAATAAATAAACTCTAGCCCGATTTTAAAAATTCTTTCACCTACGTTATCAGCGAGTAACATAGGCTATATTTTGTAAAGTTACGTGGACGACGTCGCGTGCTACTGCTAGTCTAGCTACAAAGTAAATACGGACAGAAAAGTGTGAAAGAGACGAAGCTACGTGCAGCCAGCAGTTGTCTTTTTCTAACAACTTTGATTGTGGTCCTCGAAGTTACTACAGAACTACAGGAAAGAGATGAGAGAGATAGGTATTGGCCGCACGATTGCTTTCTCTCTTTCTAGAGAGTGGTAAATTCCGTGAGGGTATTTCTAAGTCCATTCTCTCTATATCTATGCTTTATACGGTTCAAAGATAAAAAGTTTATAAACTAAATTAAACAAAAACATTTCTCCTAATAATTATTTATACTGTACACTATGATAAGGGTTGAAACGGGGTCTTTTGTACTTTTGACTATTACTTGTGAAGTAGTAAAAAAAATTACTTGTTGCTCAAAAATACGAATTGCATTTAGAAAACGCTTGAATTTATAAAAAAAAAAACACTTAAAATTAAATCGGCTTAAACACGATAAGGAGAAAATATTACGGAATTATTTCATAGAGGGGAATCACCGCTCGTTGTGAATTCAATAAATATTTTTAAAATTAATTCAACAATATTCGAGATGGGATAAAAAATTATAAAAAATATAAATTATAAAAACGAAAGTGACCTTTTTTGAAAAAAATTCTTGAATGGAAATTTGATATACTTACTTACTTGTTTTAATTACGACCCAAAAAATATTGAAACTTTATGTATTAATAATTCTTACTAATAATTCTCTGATTTTTTTAATAAAATATTGCTTAAAAGACAAAATACTCATGGTTAAAAAATAAGTAAATAAAATTGTTAATAGGAATATTCATCGCGTCACATACATTCAAATTTCAGTGATTCCCCGTAAAAATAGCACGATACACTTAAAAGCAGATAATTTACATTAAAAAAAAAATTATTTTTTTTCTTTACAAAAAAACATCAGCTTCTTCCAATATTTTCGATTGATAAATAGATTTTTTCAATAAAGATATCGATTTATATCATTCGGATGAGAAGGTACATCAAAGTTGTCGATAGAACTACGGTCGATGTTGATTTTATTGAATGTGCTCCGCCTCCAACAACTGAAAATAATACAAAAAAAAAATTAATCTTCACACATTCCACACAGCACCGTCTAGTTCCAAAGTAAGCAACTTAATGGATTACCATGTCTTGTATTATGGATGTCGTGGGCAGATCGTAGAATTGGGCAGATAGTAAAGTATGAAATCAAAAATCTTTCACCAAAAGTCAAAAATAGGTGCGACGAGGAGCGGAGCGAAGCAAAGCGAGGAGGAGCGTGTTAGGTTTACATGGAAATAAATTTGTTTTAATAGAAATATGATCTGCCCAGGAATATCATGATACGCCCAAATCTACGATGTGCCGACGACATGGATACTAGACGGTTGATATACCTATTACATACAATACTTTTTTTTGCAAATACATACATATTATAAATACAAAAGATCCATGACTCAGGTACAAAGGAAAATGTTAACACATAAACGTTTGTCCCTAGCGGGATTCGAACCCGCGACCGCTTTAAGCCTGGATTCGGAGCTCATACTATCTAGTCTAAGTATATGTATTTACTTTGATTCTGTTTGTAATTAAGTGTAATTGTTGTAATTTTATATTTTAACTAGCTGGTGCCCGCGACTTCGTCCGCGTTCTGGATGAAAGGTACCCTATGTCCTTTTTGGAGTCCTAGACAACGTGTATGCAAAATTTACAACGCCATCTAGGGAATTCTGTTTGAAGCAATGTAGTACTCTAATTCATCTAATCTCACTTCGAATAATGGAAAAAGTCTGTTAACAGATGGCACTACATGTTATAAAATTACGTGTTAATAAAATTAAAGCTGCTGCCCGCGACTTCGCCCGCGTAACTTAGTAAATTATGTACTTAAACCTTCCTCGAGAACCACTCTACCCATTAGTGAAAACCGCATTAAAATCCGTTGCGTAGTTTTAAAGATCTAAGCATACAAAGGGACATAGGGACAGAAAAAGCGACTTTGTTTTATACTATGTAGTGAAGATGACAAAAAGAATAGTATCCTGAGATTCTTTCGGGGTTCCTTCTCAGGATCGTCATCTTGGCTTTTTTTCCAAAAGCCTGGTAAATTTAAATTTATAATGACGATCATAAGAGTTTCTTGGAGAAACCTAATTGATAAATAAATATTTAGATTTAGATTTTTTTTAAAATATTTGCAGTAAAAAATCTGTCTAGAGTCCAACCTTAACTAACTTGATCCTATTAAGAGTTATGCCTGATTGTGTGATGTTTTTTTTAAAAAAAATTGTACTAAATAGGTAATTTAAAAAAAAACTTTATAAAAACAAATTAGTACTGTTCCTTCTAGGTAATGTATCATCACTACAAAAATGCTTTTATAACAGTAGATGCCATGGTTTATGAGTATTTTTTTTTTCGAATTAAAAAGAAAAGGTATTACCTATAAAAATAAATTAATAAAATGAAAAATAAAAAGAATACTTACTTGACGCCCTCGTGATATATTGAGAACCAACTCCTAAAATAAAAATAAAAAAACAAATAAAAATAACAAATCAAAAATAAATAAAAATGAAATAGTTTAATAATGGTTGCAGATGTTATATCGGAATTCAGTCTTTTGGGTATCTTTTGAAAATTATACCCTCGTAAAAAATTACTGTTTTTACTTCAAAAATTTCTACGTCTTGAGCAGTTTTCAATTTGTAGGAAAAAAATTTAGGAACCTAAGTAGTGAAGTTAGTGATACACTACACTAAATTGATTTCTAATTCGAAGACATAGAATAAAATAATAGAATGCAAAATCTAAATTGGATCCAATCTGTTCTAACTGCGATTACACCTTCCGATTTCCTAAATTGGTTTCCTATAAAATGAATAGTGTAATAACCATCTTACCCGTATCCACTAGTACGGAATCGGTTTGGTTGCTCCAACTGATATTGTTCCGCACGCGAACAAACGCCTCGTATTTGCCCGGACTTATTTCGTCTGTGTCTATTTCGTAGAACAGTTCATATTCGTGATGTTTGGTGTCCGGTAGCGGCACTGACACCGTTTTCCATTTAGTGCCCTGGAAAGTCACAAAAACAATATCTTTTACACTGATATTGTGGAGGAGTATTACTGGGAAAAAAGTCTCACTAGTTCGGTCAATCGGACTGTTAACCGAACTAGTGGGAATGGACCAGAGATAAAATGGTCTCACTATTTCAGTTGATTTGTACGGTCGGACTACTGGGAAAAGTCTCACTACTGGGAAAAGTCTCACTAGCCAAGCGGAAAAAAAAGTTCATGTGGTCCGATGTGGAAGGACAAAGGCAGTAGGACCACGTGGCCAGAGGGAGTTCGGTCAACTGAACTGTTAACCGAACTAGTGGGAATACACCGGAGTTTACACCTTAAGAATTAAGGATCGATTTTTTGCACACATATATTATAAGCCCGTGGGTATGAAAATTTTTATGGGAGTAAAACCAAAATTGTTACACGAATGATGCGTTGTAGTTACGTTCTACTTTTTTTTTTTTTTTTGAATATTTTAAAATATCTGAATTTTCATAGATATTACGCTATCTACATATAGATATCTACACAATATTATTTAAAAAAAGAACAATGTTGTTTCTTTCGGCGTATTCGAATTGTGAAAATTTAAATTTTATAATCGTTCGTAAGGAGTAAACTCCAATCACACAGTCAGTCAGTAAGGACCAGCGACCTTTTGCTCGCAGAGATATACTATTTCGTTGGTAAGGACACACACAATTTTTTTCCAATAATATTTTACTGCTAACACTATTACCGTCTGTCAAGTAGGCTTTTCACCACCTGTCAAGTAGGCTATCCGTCATTTAAAGTCACCTGTCACCGGGAATAATTTAGCTGATATACCTTTGTTTGTACGGTAAAAGTCCCCACAATTAAAAAGAAAATAATATTTCTAAAAGTAACTGATCAACACTTTACTTGTAGTTGCTGAAAGAGGGCCTTAATGTTGCTAATATAAATATAAAAATAAATTGTACTTATGACTTACGTCGTTAGTATCCCTCAGATTGACTTCGATTTCCTCCAGAGTTTGATGTGAGTGGACAGTCCATTTCAGCTTCTTTCCATCTATTTGAAGCTTCTCAACGATCGGTCTCTGAACGAGGTCGATCGACTTATTGTGCTGTCCGTACGCGTTCACAGCCTGACAATTAAAAAACAATTTTTTTTTTAATTTTGAATAGAAAACTTCTTTAGGCGCGTTGGGCAATTTTTCAGATGGGAAAAAAACTATTGAACTCGCGACACTGTCATGTAATGTAATGTAACCATTGATGTATAGTTGATATTAATTTAAAACCGGTTGCAGGTACGAATCCCGCTAGGGGCAAATGTTTACCTTTGTACCTGAGTCATGGATGTTTTGTATTTATAATATGTACATTGTACGTATTTACGAAAAATAGTAATCTATGTAGCATAAAAGCTGTCTGGTATCCATTTCCATAATACAAGCATCAGTTGCTTACTGTGGAACTAGATGGTGATGCGTGTTATATTATGTGAAGATATTTATTTATTTATTTAAAAAAAATATATAATCACTATTTCGGTTGATTTGTTCGACCGAAACTGGGAAAAAAAGTCTCACTAGTTCGGTCAACCGAACTGTTAACCGAACTACTGGGAATACACCATCTCCTCAAACCCAGAAGAGTTTTTTGACATTTTCTTATTTTTGTTACAAATTAAAGTTTAAAAACTCACTTGACACGTGTAAGTCCCGAAGTAAGAATCGTCGCGTGGAACCACAGTGAGGTTGGAATGAAGTCCGTTGGTACTTATTTGGACCATATTTTCCGGAACCAGCTGGCCATCTTTGTACCAATTAAAATTAACGCTGAAATAAATACAAGTACATATTTTAGTATTTCACGAGCCCGTTGGATGAGTGGTAAGGTTGCTTGCAACGTCTTAGGGCCCCCGGGTTCGATTCCGGTGAGGTCAACTTTGGAATTGAACTATTCTAAGTTGGCTTTTGTCTGGATTTGGAAAGTAGTGACGCTAAGTCGCTGTGGTGGCGCCACCGTCGTCACAGCGATAAAGACGTTAGGGCCTGTCTGTGGCCAAGTGTGCTTTCTACAGTCGTTTACGCTGCGCTACGCTACGCTAAGAGAAAACTTGGTGATTAGTTATTGTAACGTCAAAACAAAATTTTGACCAATTACCAAGTTTTCTCTTAGCGTAGCGTAACGAAGCGTAGCGTAGCGTCGCTTAGTGACTGTAGAAAGCACACTTAGCTAAAAGATAGTAATATAGCGATTTACGTTCGGAGACAAGGTCAATAAAAATGTTTCTTCAATAAAAATGTTTCTATCTCCCTCCTCAGGAATCAAACCTGATACCCCGTAAATTACTTGAACCATTGGACCAAATTTGAATGAGACAGGCATTTAATAATAACGTAATTTATTAATAACACTTACCTAGACTCATCATGGACGGAGCATTGTAGAATGGCTTCTACACCAAGAGCCGAGTTGACAATGGTCTTGTGAACGTGTACTGACGGTTTTCCTGGAAAATAGAAAAAAAAGTTTAATAAATAAAATGCCTTAATAGGTCCTTAACTGACTATAACGGTCACAAAGATAATTGATTGGTCTCGCTGCGCTCGACTAGATATAGCGCTATACAAAAGCAATAGCTCCGAAAATGTGGCAACTTTTTATTGTAGTGTGTGTAAAAAAATCGTCACTTTTTATCACTTTTTACCAAGTTCTATTATATTTTTACACAGTTTCACTACGCAAACTGGTATTTTATTATGCCTAAAATTTAATAAAACATTCGTCACTTACACATCACAGACAGTTTGCAGTGTGAATGGCTCGGGTACGCCGATTTCGGCGTACTATTTTATACCGCATTTTACAAGTACGACGGGGGTATCTAGTCGAGCGCAGCGAGACCAATCATTCATCTATGAGTATTAATATATGCAAATCGATTGTTAAGAAGTAAACTCCAATCAGTACTAATATTATAAATGCGAAAGTTTGTATGGATGTTTGTAACTCTTTCACGCAAAAACTACTGAACCGATCACCATGAAATTTTGCATACACGTTGTCTGGGACACCAGAAAGGACATAGGGTACCATTACATCCAGAACGCGGACGAAGTCGCGGGCACCAGCTAGTAGAAAAAAAAAAGCTTACCGAGAACATAGATCGTGAGGTTGGCTTGGGCGCTGGAGCCTTTGCCTTTGCCGTTGATAGCGTAACAGTAATAGTTCCCGGAATGATGACGCTTCACGTTCTTTACTGTCAAGCTGTTCAGAGTGTACTCGCCGTAGTTCTCGGGCAGACGATTATTCTGAAAAATTAACAGTTCTCCCTAGATTCAGCTCTCTAGATCTATATATCTATAGGTACTATACACATAGGGCTTTTTGTGGGTGCACGCAGTGCACACAGTAACGTATTTATTTTATTATATTATATTTAGTTATATTACCTTATTTGTTTATTTATTTAAGTTTTAAACCTTATTTTTTTTTTAAATAAATAGAATGTACGTATTCCATCTTTTGACTTTCAATATTCAAAATTTTTCGTTCTAGTAGCGCGAAAAATTAGTAAGATGGGAATAAACCAATTTTTCGTAGTAATATCATAGCCGATTACGTTGTTTCTTTAAAATCTACAATTTTCAATGTGACAACACAAAGGAGTTACTTTTTTATATTGTTACACACCTAAATATAAGTTCACGTTGTATTTACAAAGATATTATAAAAATAATTTTATATAAACTAGTGGCATAGTCTAAGAGGCATAGTGTTATACAAATATGAGAACAAATTCAACGATTTCGACATTTACTTTCTGAGTAGACGGTCATTTATTGGTCAAGTGCTTGAAGGTCTGCAGCATATTGCGAAATGACCCGATCCCCTCCACTGAGCAGTACCAGTAACACACACACACACACACACACACACACACACACACACACATACACACACACATACATACACACACACACATAATTCATAGATGCATATATAAATATATATATTGTTAATATTATTTTTTTTTAATTACTAGCATTTTTTTTTTGTACTTATAAATTGTAAGATGACTGACCTTGTAATAGGCTATATAAAAATTTAATCTATTTTATGTATTTGTTAAATGTTACATGCTGTAAGGTTAGCTATTAAATAAATAAATAAATAAATAAATAAAATAAATAAATACTTACGCCTTCAGGCATTTCCTTGGACCAAACGATTTGTGGTGGAGGTAAGCCGGCAACTTTGCATGTCAACTTGAGTTCATCACCTTCTCTCAGCTCATATTTATTTGCGTAGAAATCTGAAATAAAAAAATGCAATTCTTCAGAAAACAGTAGGTATACCTACTTATTGTGGTCGAAACAAAGAAAAGAATCTAGTCAAACGATCTAGGTATCTATACTTAATATTATAAAGCTGAAGAGTTTGTTTGTTTATTTGTTTGTTTGAACGCGCTTATCTCAGGAACTACTGGTTCGAATTGAAAAATTCTTTTTGTGTTGGATAGATCATTTATCGAGGAAGGCTTTAGGCTATATAACATCACGTTGCGACTAATAGGAGCGAAGAAACAGTCGAAAATGTGGAAAAAACGGGGAAAATTATTCATCTTTGAGGGCTTCCGTTGCGTGCGCTGCGAAACCCGTTCGAGATACCCAAATGATTCCCAAAATAACTATTCCACGCGGATGAAGTCGCGAGCACCAGCTAGTATTAGATAAAATATATACTAAGTAATATTTATAAAGAGGGACGATTTGTATTTTTGTACATATTAGCTGCTTATAAACTATATTATAGGGCCACAAATCAAAATTACACTTTTTACAGGAGCTAATCGAAAAAAATTAAAAATTATTTTTGTCTATTTTTTTTTTCTTATTAAATATATATCAAATATATGCATATTATACATCGTTAGAAGCGTCTTTGTAAGTATAATTTAATTTTTTAAGTACTTTTATAATAAACTAAATAGTAGAAGAGATATAAGCATATGAGTTACTTTTGAATATATATAAAAAATGATCAAAATATACTAAATATGGAATACTTAAAACAACTATATGTCTTTACAACATATAATATTTATTTTTGCAATAAAAACATTTTTGGATTTTTTTGGTTTATGGCCCTCAAATAAACTCGAATGAACTCAAAAGCTGCTAGACTGATTTAAAAAAAAACTCTTTCACCTATAGAACGCCTATATACCTTAGTTACGCGGATAAGGACGCGTGTAACAGCTAGTCTTAAATTAAATAAAGAATGTTTGAAAATTTATCTTACTTACCAACAATTCTTGGGGATTCTCTAACAAAAAGGGTGTGGTCAATAGCGACACGAGGTTCTTGTAAGATCTCGCAAGTGTACTTCCCGCTGTCTGCAGGCTTCACATCTTTGATTATTAGATCCTTAGAGCCTTTATCGCTGTAAAAAAATGGAATGGAAGATAGGATTATTATTCCGGATAAAATTTCTCTAACAAACATATTTTGGTCTTACTCTCGTCTGTCGTACAAGATATCCATGAAGAATAGGTACCTATTGAGTACACAAGTTCTTTAATGAACATTACCTAGTACCTACTTACTGTTCAATTTCAACAGTATTTTTGTTTTCACGAATTTGATTGTATTCTGTTTGTGTGCTTTGTTAAAATAAATAAATAACAAGTAAAAGACACGTGACAGTTCTCTTATCTCTCCAACATTCAAAGACTGCGTATGAAGTACACGCTTGCTAATTTATCTCTAAGTATAAATACTGTCGATTAGTATAATAAAATAGCGAGTGTTTGTTGTTTTTTTTTATTTTAGCTGGTTCGAGTCCCGGGCGAGTCAAGCGAGTTTTAGAAAATCTTTGAATGCAGTTTTGTTTCTTTTTAAAAATAAAGGAATGTCTCCTTTATGTAAAATGAGCCAACTTATGGATTTTAGGTAGTTTCCCTCCTGGGCCCGATTTATTTTTCCACCCTGTATACTTACATTGAATATCTGGGCTGAGATTTTTGCGGCGTGTTGCCAAGGAAGTAAGGAACACCATCCTTCAGCCATTGGACAACGGTTGAGATATCTGAAAATTATAATTTCAAAATATTACTATTTAAACCAAATTTGGAATTTAGCTTTAGCTTAACCACTTAGCTTTCTATAAGTGTAAGATTTTGACAATTCTTTCACTTATAGAAAGCTACATTACCAGCGAGTGACATGGGCTATATTTTACAAAGTTACGCGGACGAAGTCGCGTGCAACAGCTAGTAAATATTATATGCGATCGGACTTTGCTAGGTTTGCAATTATTTATCAATGTAAATTTTGTTAACCAAAACTTTGTCGTAAATAAATATATTCCCTTATGCCTTTTAATGGTCGAAACCATTACTGTTAAATATTTTTAAGGCTAAAAGGAAATGACTTTCCGACGTTTTTGGCGCCACCGGAAACGCGAGCGCACAGCGAGCGCCGTACTGTATGAATCATCCTTGCATAATAATGTTTAAAAATTGGGTGAATGCAATATAAATTATTACAATTTGGTTTTATATTTTATATAAGAAAAAATTATAAAATGGTTTGATTGTTTTTTCTTTTTTATTTTATTCGAGAGAGATGGGTTTGCTCTTGGCCAACATCTAGCTGTGTAGCGAAGAGAGGCCTGTGATGAAGCGAGCTCACCCAGTAGAAGAGTAGATAAGTATAGTAATATTTATTTTATTATTTTATATACTTACTTTCCGGGGAGACTTTGCACTCTAATCTGACAGCTTTGCCAATGGTCACATTGTATGATGTTGGCAAAGTCAGAATCTCAGCCGTAACAACTGCGTCATCTTCGTCTTCATCACCTGAAATTGAAAATACAAATAGTTTATTAGCTGGGCACTCCTATTAAAAATACTTGTATCAGGAGCCTCGCTCTTCCATCACGGCCATCTATCATCCATCATTGATACGTCGCATGTCTACCCCGAGATGGTATTGGGGAAGACCTACCGACTAAACCTCTTGGCGTCCTCCGCGTCCGCTATGAGGAGAAATTGCGGGTCGGACGAACACTCTTCCGCAACTCCGCCGCGGGAATCCGTAACCGGACACTGCTCATTGGGACGTAACTGCCAAAGTGCGTCGTGCCTCTCAGGATGGAGTGGGCGGTAGAGTCCCCATCTACCGCCCTAGTCCTGTCAGGGATCCAGGTGGCGAGGTCCGACGTCCAGTTCGTCGGCGACGGAGAGGATGGGATAGGACGTCGTCCTCCCGTTCTCTCTCCACCGCCTCCTTCTGCGAGATGTAATCCTCGCAGAAGGATTGCGTCGCTCGCCAAGCGGATCAATCAAAAAACACTACGAACATTATGGAACTTTATATGAGATAAGCGTAGAGCGTGAACTCTGTCTACCAAACTGTGTAAAAGCATGTGTGACTTGACCTGACTGCTTTGGACTTTTGTTGACGGACCTGTTTTGGAAAACTATGAAAAATTATACCTAGACTTGACTCGGGATCTGCTACTTTTGATTTAAATTTAAATTTTGCCTTTTTTTTATTTTAAAAAGGGCTATAAATTGCCATTTTTACTAATGACACTGGCAAAATCATCGGAGAAGATCTGATGATGGAGCCAAGACATTAAAACAGAAGAAGAAAGTATGTGTGTGTGTGTGTGAGTGTGTGAAGGTGTATGTGTATATGTGAGTATGTAGTATACTTTTTAAGTTAATTGCTTTTTTTACGGCGCCAATTACCAAAAGCGAAGATAACTTACTCGCTATCGATAACCGCTGTCACATTTAAAGTGGATGTTAGCCGTTGTTATGGCAGCCGCTGACCGTTGAACGTCAAAGAAAACCACAGCGAAGCATGATCGAGCTCAGCTCGTATTATTATATTTACTCCTTAAATAAAAGGTTTGCATACCTATATCGCCGTCATTTTGGGTCTCATCGTCGCTGGCCGCATCCCCTAGGAACGAGTCGTCATATTCATCATCTGCTGCACGACGTTCTAACGAATGTCGCGCTTCTGAAACAATAAACAATTTTTGTTTTAAATTTTTTATAATTTCATAAATATTCTCATAGGTATTAGGTCCATATTTTTTTTTAAAGAAACTTATTTAGACGTGTATGGGGAATTTCGTAGGGTCAAAAGTTAAAACAGTAAAACTATGTTAAAGAATGATAAGGTCTGTTTTCCTTTGAAAATTCAGTGACTATTTCTATTGCTATACTTATTAGCCATGACAAATTATGTCAATCAGTAATCAATTCCTATTTCAAATAGCCTTAGCGTATTTTGAAATAATCAATACCTATTTCGAATCTAAGCCTTAGCGAATTTTGAAATGAATGGAATTTGTAATGCACTTGAACTGATAAACTGATAAAGCACTTTTCTTGTCTGCTTTACCTACTCAATAAAAAATATTTTCTTTCTTTTTTTCTTTCTTTCTTTCAAAATTCAGACTGAAATGCGATAGAAAATCTTGTATGAAAAGTGTATCTTGTATGTTCACGTTGAGGAACGAAAAAATCACTACATAGTATAAAACAAAGTCGCTTTTTCTGTCCCTATGTCCCTTTGTATGCTTAGATCTTTAAAACTACGCAACGGATTTTAATGCGGTTTTCACTAATGGGTAGAGTGGTTCTCGAGGAAGGTTTAAGTACATAATTTACTAAGTTACGCGGGCGAAGTCGCGGGCAGCAGCTTTAATTTTATTAACACGTAATTTTATAACATGTAGTGCCATCTGTTAACTTTTAGATGAATTAGAGTACTACATTGCTTCAAACAGAATTCCCTAGATGGCGTTGTAAATTTTGCATACACGTTGTCTGGGACTCCAAAAAGGACATAGGGTACCTTTCATCCAGAACGCGGACGAAGTCGCGGGCACCAGCTAGTATGCTTATAAGCTATAATTTCGTTCCTCGTTATAAGCTAAGTGTTCACTTCTCATGTGCAGTTAACATGTTTTTTATATGATCTAAGTAAGTTGGCCATTAAAGTAGGTATAGTATAATAGGTAATGATGTATTGAGAAATGTAAAAAATAAATTTACTGAAATTATCGTAAAGCACGGGAATTAATCTTACTATCTTATTTAGATAAGAGAGCAATAAAATACTTCTGGAACACTTGTCGTGTTTAAAATATTTCTCTCGACACGTTTCTTTTTTGAGTTATTCAAACTATCAAAGGATATCAGAAGCGTTTGTGTAGACAGGAGAGACGCGTTTCTCGTGATACCTTTTGGTAAGCAAATAGCCGCATACCAGATGCATGTGTAGTACAAGTGATAAACTCTCGTCTGATTTTTAATAGGGAACAGAATTTTTTTTTTGGAAGTATTGTATTTTCTTTTCTGTATCTCTGACAAAGTGTATAATGAAGTTATGATATTATAGATATGAATGTGAGTTTGTTTGTTTGTTTGTTTGTTATGCTTTCATGAAAAACTACTGAACCGATCACCATGAAATTTTGCATACATGTTGTCTGGGACACCAGAAATGACATAATACCTTTCATCTAGAACGCGGACGAAGTCGTGGGCACCTGCTAGTAACATTATAAATGTTAAAGTAACTCTGTCTGTCTGTCTGTTACCTTTCACGCCTTAACTACTCAACCAATCATCATGAAATATTACATACACGTTGTCAGGGATACGGGAAAAGACATAGGGTACCTACCCTTAATCCAGGAAGAAGTACTGTTCCCGAAGAGTTATCAAAAATAAGAAACTAAAGCCTGGCCAAAATGTTACATATAGCTATATGTTTTTATGTTTTTAATAGCTTATATGTTTTTTATTTGTAAATCCTGACGAAGTCGCATAGCTAGTCTTAGATCTAAGTTTGGAACTTGGACCGCAAATATCTTAATACGTTTGTGCCGCATACTTAGCCTTGTGTAGCCGGTAAATGGTTCTAAAATTATATCTTGATTCGATGTTGATACAATGTGTTTAGTATCACCATTTATGGTGAAGAGTTTGGTTTTAAAAGGCAAGAGAAATACACTCGTGAGGCCAGTTATACTGATTTATAGATTTTCTAAATACTGGTCTCGTTGACCACTTGGCTTATCCGACTTATTCGTGGAGTTAAGCTTTTTTTAGATGCAATGGGAAATGATGAAAAAAATATCCAAAAATAATATTTTTGGTTAAAAATAATTTCAAAAATACATAATAAGTACATTATCCTTATAAGGAAGAAGGAAGGGGTGGGGTAATGGACTCTGGCATACGTTTACTCATCGAAACTCAAAGGCACATAATTATTTCATGGTTGTCTTTTGTTACAGGCTGCCCAAATGACTGAGAAACGCAGTTTGCCCTTTCTAAAATCCAGACCAGTTGTCTTTCTATATGTTTGTCTTTCTATATGTTAGTATGTTTTAAATGTCCTTTGGTACAATTAAGATCTTATTCTATTCTATTTTCAAAGTTGACCCAGCCGGGTTACGAACCCGGCCCCCCTGAGACGTTAGGCAAGCAATTAACCTTACCAATTTTTACAAGGGGTTACTTAGTTAAAAACTAACGAAATATAGAAACTAAGTAATACTTAACTTCAAACTGTCGGATAGTTTAAACCCTATCAATATTCACCGGGTGTCTAAACAGACCGACACGCTGTCTTTCTACACTTCCCATAACAGGGCTTGTTTTGTATTCCACTCGGGTTCCATTCGTCCCACAGGGAGCAACGGTCGCAATCCTCAACAAATTGATTACTATCTAATACTTAGAGTAGGTTCTCTAAAGTTTTTCAAAACACTTTTGTTAGTGCATCGAGACGGCGATAGATGGCGTGGATATTAATAACTTATATACAGACATTTTAAGCACAAAATATTTTATTAAATCGATTACGGACTATTGGATGAGTATTAGTAAAAGTGCTTGTCTTAACGCTCTGCCTCAGATATACCGGGTTCGATTCCCGACTGGGCCAACTTTGGAAATTTACTTTTGAATGTTTCGCGATAGACATGGTGAGTGAGTAAGGGATGACATAATATATTTAATTCTAATATGGTGGCGATATCGGATATAGAATATCGGTAGACTACCTTTACATAAAGACTAGATAATGATTGTAATTCTCGTATACCATTAATTTAGGTTTAGTAATGAAACCCATGAAATCACATTATCCCATAACGAAAAGTATCGTGATGACCCCCCATAAAAACGTGGACGCAATTTATGAGGTAAAACGAACTCATCAGTCAATGAAATTAATTCAGCTAAAGCAACATTAATTAGGTCATGGACATTTACACCAATACAAGTTTTAATCTTGCTAATTGTTTTTGCGTTACAGACCCATAAAGAAACTTGTACGAAGATAACATTTCTTCGGCTAATTAGATTGTAAGGTATCAAACAGAGCGAGGGTATCATCACCTGTAAAATACACTTATGGAATAAATGATGATGGATAAGAAAAAAAAGTCTATATATCTTCTAATATATAAAATTCTCGTGTCGCAGTGTTTGTTGCCAAACTCCTCCGAAACGACTGGACCGATTTTGATGAAATTTTGTGTGGTTATCGGGTAGGTCTGAAAATCGACCAACATCTATTTTTATACCCCTAAATGTTAAGGGTGATCCATCCCAAATTTTTTTTTTCGCAATACAACGTTTGCAGGGTCAGCTAGTATATGTACCTATATAAAAGGCAATGTATGTATGTGTGTATGTATGTTCCCTACTTTCGCCTGAAATACTAAACGAATATGAGTATCCTATGAACACTGCAACATCTGCATCAGAACGATATAATAAAGCGATTAGTCCTTCCAAAGGTAATAAACTCTCCATGTGTAAGGAAGTAGTTGCGACAATTAAATTGGTTACCCGAGAACCGGGCCATTTCAATTAGCACTAATTAAACAAACGGACGGACAACTTTGTGCATGTGATAGACAGGACTAGGTCACAACTTCTGTCACATCTGTTTCACCAATAGCTTTGCGAATGGCTATTCCGCAAACATTTTCATTTTGTGTACCGATGTTAAACAGTGAATGAAGGTAAAAGCATGTAGGGGGGCGTATTGGAAATATATAGTAATAATGAAAATAAGTACTGGCCAGATAATCCAAAATTACATACATGGGCGTTACCATAGTAACAGAATAACAATATAATAAAAAGAAAGAAAAGTTTGTTTTTGTGTAGTTCACTAGCTGGTACTCGCGACTTCGTCCGCGTGGAATAGTTATTCCCGTTTTGATTTTGATTTTGATTCAAAGATGAATTATTTTCCCCGTTTTTTCCACATTTTCGACTGTTTCTTCGCTCCTATTAGTCGCAACGTGATGTTATATAGCTTAAAGCCTCGTTATATTCCTCGATAAATGATCTATCCAACACAAAAAGAATTTTTCAATTCAAACCAGTAGTTCCTGAGATTAGCGCGTTCAAACAAACAAACAAACAAACAAACTCTTCAGCTTTATAATATTAGTATAGATTTGTAATTTGCTAATAAATAGACTCTGCTTAATAACTGTGTTTTATAATATAATTATATTATCATGACATAATACAAGCCCTATAGTTGCTTAATGGAACTAGATGGTGCTGTGTGGAATGTGTAATATTTATTTATTATTTATTTATTTAAGTGAGCAATCGGAGATTTAAACTCGAGTAGTGAGAGTGAGTCATAAATATCTAACAATGTTCAGAAAAAGAGGGGTCTTGCTTGTGTCTCGGGGTCAAATGGACCTGCGGGCGTGATGGAATGTATCTATAACCATAGTTTAGTCAGTCGCCGGTGGAGGGTTTTAAGTTACAGTCAAAAACAAGCTAAAATACATTTGTTTTTGAAATGAAAACTTCTTAAGGCGCGTTGGGAATTTTTGAGATAGGAAAAAACTATTGAACTCGTGACATGTTACTGTAACCTAACCGTGTAACCGATTAATTTAAAAAAAGAACCTATTTTGAGATGTGTAACCGATAAATCTGTATATTTTCAGATTGTAATATAATTTTTGTAGTAGTAGTTTATAATAGTGAATAAAAAAAAACACTTCATTTAAAAGTATTTCCTGCACAATAAAATATTTCCAGACGATTCACGAAAATAAACAAGTACCTAATTGTTTAAGTTTTCACTTCTGTCGGCACTCCCGGAGTGCCACTATTTTTTATATTTAAGTTTAAATAATCCTCGTCTGTTTGTCTTTTTAGTGGTTTTTTTTCCAAATTTGAATTTTTTATATGTGCTAAATTGTATACTGTATATACGATATTCAGTCATTTTTGTAGGTACCAAATCTCTTCTAAAAAGTTAACATTTATACCTATATATATTTGTTTGTAATGAGTAAATTTTCAATAATAATAATAATAATAAAAAATCTAAGATGGAAAAATAAATACTTGAATAATTAAATAATAATAATAATAAACTGCATCGCTACCAGAGGACAGCTAATTTTAAGTTTTTTTTATAATAATTATTGTTTTTTTAAATATATTGTAAAAAAAATGACAATTAAGAAAGAAAATAAATACACGAGAATAATAATAATCAATATAATCATTAACTTTTTAATTTTATGCAATTTAAGTTACTTATTACTTACGTAATAGTAGAATAATTTATGAAACAAATCAAATGATTTTACAATCTGAACTCTATCCAAACAAACCAACTGACAATACTATTAATATTTTTGAAATTATTATAATTCTGAAATATGAAAACAGGTCTGAACGGTGGTGTTGAGATTATTACAAGGTTGCCTCTAAAGCAACAATGACTCATACAACACACAGCTGCTCAAATATATCAATATATTATTAGACCACTTACTGACGGACAATCCGAGTGTAATTTTATATGTATATCGGAAGGGGCGAGAGGAAGTTCTATTCCGAAATCCGTACGCGATATTGCGAATCGAATTCGAAAAAGGAATTTAATTAATTAATTTAAAAAAAATTAATTTAAAAAAGAAAATTCTAACATTCTGATACTGCGGTCGCTGTCGCAACCATTATTACTTATTTGTCCTTTACTTTTATATTAAATTTATTAATTAAATTATTAATTTATTAAATTTATTAATCAATAATGTTTATCAATCTTATTTAAAATAAAATCTAATCCTAAATCATAAATTTATAATATAGGTACTAGCTGACAAGACAAACGTTGTTTTGCGAAAAAATAAAAAATAAATTTTTGGGGTGGACCACCCTTAACATTTAGAGGTATAAAAATAGACGTTGGCCGATTCTCAGACCTACCCGATAAGCACACAAAATTTCATCAAAATCGGTCCAGCCGTTTCGGAGGAGTTTGGCAACAAACACCGCGACACGAGAATTTTATATATTAGATAATTATATTTGCACATTATCTATACTTACTTTACTAATATTATAAAGAGGAATGATTTGTTTGTTTGAATTGAATAATAGGCTCCGAAACTACTGGAGCGATTTAATATTTCAAATTGGAAAGCTATATTATCAGCGAGTAACATAGGCTATAAATACGCCTCATAAAAGTTACAAAGTTAAGTTAAGTTAACTTAGAAAATTACGCGGACGAAGTCGCGTGCAACAGCTATTTTATTGAAAAAATTGAAGAAGCATTGTAAGGTTTGAGTATTGCCAACTACTTACCTACTGTACTACTCTATGCGATCTTTGAGCCAATTCTGCAAAGCTATTATTAGCGGTCGACTTTATCGATAAAGTTTACTTCCTACTTCAAACAAGTTAACTTAAACCATAACACAAACCCGTGCGCTAACTGAACATTTGTTCACGTCACCGCTTGAATGAAAAGGGAATAAATCTCATTTAAAGAATTCTAAATATAAAAACAACCAATCAACTCTGACCTCCCTCTCCCCTCCTCATAAGCTAAGAGAATGCATTTTAGAGGGATGTCGAATAAGTGGGAGAGATCTTTAGATATTGGTGGTTAGAAAGTATGGACGTCGGCCTCTCGCGGGCCATTTGACATGCTAATATAAGGGAGGCTATAACGTACTGTAACCTCGAATATTCGAAAAGAATTTTCGAAGGCGTGTGTACTACTCACGTGTACTCACTACCTTGTGGCGCAGGGAGTAGCTGGTCAACGTGTCGAATCCATACACGTCCGCTATCCGTCCTTTTTTTTTTATAAGAGATGGGTTAGCTCTTGGCCAACAACCAGCCATGTGGCAAGGATGAGGCCTAAGATGGAGCGAGCTCACCCAGAAGATGCCTATTCACTCGAACCTTGAAAAGATTAGGGTTATATGTGCTGTACGGAAATACAGACGGCAGGGAGTTCCAAACCCTGGCAGTGCGCATTATAAAGGATGTTTCAAAGCGCTTGGTCCGAAAAGGAGGGATTTCGACAAGATGAGGATGGTAGCCAGCCGTACGTCTGTATGTATCTCGTAGTGTACGTTTCCTAGACGGCGGGTTACTGAGCCAAACTCCCACTTCCTTCCTGATATGGAGTAATTCCGAGCTTGTACTCGGTTCTCTAGGGCCAACTCCCTTACACTTGTAATGGCTCGTGGAGAGACCTTCGGATGAGCACGTGGTTTGGCTTCAAGTCTTGTTCGTATTTCTCTGCCTAACATCATCATGTAAGGTGTATCTCCAGTTACTACTGGCGTAGCTCTGAGGGTGCTCTTGACCGTACGGAGATTCTGTAATAGTCCGCCATCTATGACAGTGTTTTTCAAGGGCGCTATATTTAAGGCTCCCTTGAAGTGGCCCTTGAAGATGTTACATCGACATCGACCCTGCCGGGCATCGAACCCAGAACCCATGAGATAGAGCTTTAAGGCATAATTACTCATCCAATGTGCTCGTCAAAGTCATAATTATATAGTAAATTCGTTTCGTTTAGAATCTCTTAAAGCTCTTAATAAGCCCGAAGTTCAACAAACCACAACAAACTGTAATCTTATTCCACTATTAACATATGCATCGCACTATAGAAACCTATAGTACGACTATAGGTTAGCTTTTTGATATTCCAGATATAAGGTAACAATATATGCGTATTATAATAGACATTTATTGTATATGTATTTTGTAATACATAATTGGTACGCGCTACTGTTAGTTTTTTGAAAATCTCAGGTTTATCCAGGATAAAAAGTATAATATTCATAATAATAAATATTAAACCTAAAATATAAAAAATTAAAAAATAATTTGCCCAATAAAATTGGTAACTTTGTACTTGCAAACTAAGTTCAGACTTAAAACTCGTAAAATAATATTAATAAATAATAATAATGTTACATAATTTAATTGAAGAAAACCTTTTATAAATATTTTTGTTTGACCAGTAAAGTAACCAATAAAAAATATAAGGGCCTCTTTCACCGTCTGTTAAGTAGGCAAACCGTCATTGAAAAATATTCGCCTATCGAAGGATGCACTAAACAGAGTGTATAATTTAAAATTATTTCTAAAAGTAACTAATAATTATTATAATATATCAAAGGTGCAATCTTCAATTTACTCGTGTTAGTTACACATTCGTTTAACAGATGGCGCTCCGCCGGGACGTTATATCGCGCTAACGCTTCGTAACTCACGATCGCCTACTATTTTACTGAGAGATATTAACAACGTTACCACTCACATCAAGTGAGAGAACATGTCATGGAAATACCATTGTATTTTTTGATGAGAGAACCTAGGATACTCCTTTAGTCTCTCTACCTACTCTCCAATTGTCTATTATGAAATGAAATATGAATTATGAATAGTGTGATGATGTGATATGTGATGTGAAAATTATAATTCAACAATTAACATTAACTTATATTAAAGCCAAAAATTAGTTTCTGGACTTTCTGCTGAATGGACCATTTCTTCTTTTTCACCTCCAGGCCCTCCAGCCTCATACGAAAAGGCTTATTCTGGTGCCTAAAAAAAAAGTCGCAGCAAAATTGATGTTTGCTGCGAGCGGCGAATGTTTGTTCCGATTTTGGCACCAAAAGCTCCCTTTTCGCGGTGGAGAGGTGAATACAACTAAGTATTTCAAATGAGATAATTCTGATTATTTTCCACCTCGAAAATAATCAGAATTATTGTTAGTTAAATTTATTAAAATTTTAGGACTTTTGTCGATTTTTACACCAAGAACCTGTCTTTGTAGTAAAAATCGACAAAAGCCTTGAGCTTAGGGAAAAAAGTCACTTGGTAAAAAAAAATATGATGAAAAAACATACTCTTATGAATTATAGACCGACCGATACACTCACAACTTGTATAAATATTTGAGAGCAAATAATTCGATTCCTGGCAGTATACTTTGTTAACGAGCCGAGGTCGTGTCAAAAACACTAGGTCACGATGTTACTGGGAATTTTCTCCTCGACAAGTTCACTCACTTCACATTTTTAACATTAAGTAAAGTTAGTATATATAAGTACCTTTTCAACTTAGAAAATAATTTAAGTGCATTAAATAGGTAATATGATGTTATGGTGTAAAAAAGAAAAAGAAAATATATTTGCATAAAATATGAGTAAAAAATAAGTACTTCATTAAATAATGTCCTTAATATTACAATCTTAATACAGCCCAGTCTCAATAATTTAGGTGACCAGTGATTGAACTAATGAGCTTAATAAGATAGCAAATAAATTCTTTTTTCCTGAAATAAACACAAATTTGTTGTAATGAAAACCTATATATTTTTATATACATCCTTTTCCATATAACTAACTATACACATATTTATATATGTTAAGAATATATAAGAAAAATTGTGTTAGGTCAAATGACCCCTGGCCGTCTTTGGAGGTTAGTTGTTTTTTCCGTCTTTCTAGTGTTAATAAGCTTAATGAACTTATGCTTAGATTAATTACACAGTTTCATTAGATTTTTACACAGTTTCACTACGCAAACTGGCATTTTATTATGCCCAAAATTTAATAGAACATTTGACACGTACACATCACACACAGCTTGCAGTGTGACTGGCTCGGGTACGCCGAATTCGGCTTAGTATTTGTTGCCGCATTTGGCAAGTACGACGGCGGTAACTTAGACGAGCGCAGCGAGACCAATTATCAATCCAAGAAACTTATGATTTTTTTTGTCTCAGTAGTTCTGTAGCAGGAATCAACCGAAATTCGATTGCCTCCTCTATGAAGGCAAATTTAAACGTCAAAAAAAAAAAAAAAAAAAAGTGCCATGGCTTCTCGATGGCACAGTAGACATGAATATGTCTCATATCATAAATGAAAAGAAAGATTTAAATGGTCCCTATCCCTATCCCTATCCCTATCCCTATCCCCATCCCTATCCTTATCCTTATTCTTTCCCCTTATCCTTAATCCTTCTATGGTCAACAGGGATAATATATATATAAACAAACGAACAAACTATCCCTATCCCCATCCCTATCCCTATCCCTATCCCTATCCCCATCCCTATCCTTATCCTTATCCTTATTCTTTCCCCTTATCCTTAATCCTTCTATGGTCAACAGGGATAAAATATATATATAAACAAACGAACAAATTATAATTAATTCATTTACGTCATGGTAACGATTTTCGTGACACACATTCTTTCGAATTAATTCATTTACGTCATGGTAACGATTTTCGTGACACACATTCTTTCGAATAGACCCCAGAGAAAAGACATATTCATGTCAAAAAAATGACGTTATGTTTGTGTCCGGTATACGCGTTGCTTAGCCGGTGGTCTACTCAGCAGTATCCAAACCACTTGTCCGTTTCCTTTAAGATGTTATCGACCCCCAAGTTTATTTACGTATACATACACCTCGAGTGGGCAGAGCCCTTTGAGAACTTAACTCCTTGAGCGATAGAACTTTTGATAATACAATAATAAAACCAACGATAAAAATACAAGGAAGGCGCATTCAAAAACACGATTGAAATGCAAGAATTTACGATACTGACCAATAATAATAATGAATGTTCGTAGTTTTTTTTAAATGATTTAACGTGGTAGGTAGATAAGTTGACAGTCCAGTACAAAGTCACTACAGAAACAGTAGCCTACAAACGCAAGTTTAATATAATGGCTCGGACTTAGTTGTTTAGTATCTGAAGTCGCGAGTTCGATCCCCGCTCAAGACACAAGCAAAAGCATGTAATAGTATGTTGTATGTTGTTAGTATATTATGTTGGTCAGGAGGTTTTGTATGCTTTCTATGTAAGTTTCTATATAAGTGTTATTAGGAAAAGCTTATCGGAGTATAAGCTTCGCTTAGTTTGCGGATAGATGGCGCTGTGTCACATGTTTCAACATATTTATTCCAACATATTTTCTTATTTGGTTATTTTTTATATATATATATATATAATATAATAAGAAAATATAATAAATTATTATTTTGTTGGGACCATCAAATGCAGAAATATTTTTTTTTTAATTTTTATAATAATTTTTATTAAATAGTAATTTATTTTGTTCCACTGTTGGGCATAGACCATTCTCTATGCGTGGAGACTTGAGCTATAGTCCACAAAATATCACACGGCGTATTGACAGCTTTCATATGTCATCGAATTTTGCCTCTCCACAACACTTGACGTTTATAGATTCTATAATAAGGCCTGTAAATGAGGCCTAGCAAGGCCAAGGCCACATATATATCGGCAAAAGCATGACTAATAAAAGGCACGCGTGTGTTCCATTACATAAAATATTATTAGCTGTCTGCAAAGTATTATACTTCCGTTCTTAATAAAAACAGGATATTTTGTAACTACAAACTATACGCACATTAGAACATTGAATATTTTTATTTCTTTTGAATCATTAGCTGTGTGGGTATATAAAAGAAAGAGAAGGCCACCATGATACCTACTTGTACTTGTAGCGTCTGCATCAAGTGCCATGTCGACATTGGGCGGTTTTCCATTAGCCGGCCCGGCACCGGTACGACACCGGCGCCGGAGCTTCGTTTTTCCACTGAGCCAAACCAAATACACGAGTCTTCTCCGCTCCGCGTCCTCCTACCCGCTCCGCGCACTCACACACACGCACACGACTACAATTTATATACAAACACATGCAGTGTAGCCGGGCCGGCAGAGACTGGGAAGCTTGCTACCCCGGCGACGGTAACGGCGCCGGCGGGAGTCAACGCCGGGCCGTCGCCGGCGCCGGCAAGTGAAAAAACGAGCCATACATTTTCATACATTTTTGCTTCCACGGCACCGGCACGACGCCGGCGCCGGGCCGGTGAGTGGAAAAACGTCCATTTCCATTAAAAAAAAATTCGCACGGGTGCAATTTTTTCTTTAAATTATATAACAACCTTCCTCGGTTAATGCTCTTTCCATTAGTAAAAATCGCATGAAAATCTCTTCAGAGTGTTTATCGCGCACATACATACACATGAACAGACGCGGCCTTTTTTTATAATAATGTAAGGATTAGCTGTCATTTTTATTGCAAAATAGGGAAATCGTGTCTATTACACGCATACCCTTTCTTCAACTACTTTCTAACGCGGCCCTAGCGGGGTCGTTTGGACGTTATGACACGACATCGGTGTCCCGCCACGGCTATCCAGCGCCGGGAGGGGTACGCACCATGTCTGTACCTCTGCGTACCTCCACTTTCTAGTAGATTACACACATACTCTGACTCTGACTTATCTGGTTCATGGATTATTTGTAACACCATTAAATTCCACCGACGACCGAAATAGCTGACACAAATAATTTTCTCGGAAGCAAAATTCGGAACGTTTCCTTCCATTTAACTTTAACGGATAACTTTTATAATATACAGTTTTATTTAATGTGTTATGAAATTGTGTGTATAAAAGAATCTGTGTTAACTGCTTGCATTTATTATATGCACTCTCTTCTTTCAAGATACTTTTCCTCAGTTACTTTGTTGCTGGCTACGAAGAAATAATACTCCTTCGTAGGTTGCTGGAAACTAAACTGGTAAATTATCTTTTCAAATTTCATGATTTGTAAAGCTGCAATTTGAAATGAATCTTATAGTTCCATTCTAAATTTGACTCAGCCGGGAATCGAACCCGGGGTCCCTGAGACGTTAGGCAAGCAACTTTACCACTCGTGCAACGGGCTCGTTAAAAACTAACAAAATATAGTAAAAGTAATAAATAGCTTAACAGTAGGTAATTAAGGGTGAGTTGCACCATCTTACTTTAACTATAACAAACGTCGCAACTTCAGTTAAAGTAACGGTTAGGCCGAAAATGAGTTGCACCAGTTAACAAAAAGTCAAATGACGTCATAACTTAACCGCTAACCTTAACCGCTTCATATTGGCCGGCTAAAGTTATTGTTATGGTTATATCAACTGTCATCTTCAGGATAACCTACAAACTTTGTGAAGAAATATTTTGTTTTGTGTGAAAGTATTGATAATTACTTAATACCATGTCTTTACTCCGTGATATTCTATGGGAATCTAGTTCTTCTGAATCTTCTGATGAAGACAGTGACAATATAGTGGCCGAAATGCGAAAGAAAAAAATTTATCAACCTCGAATTGATAGATTTCGAGATGATCGCGAATTTTTAGACAGATTTCGTATTTCCAAGGGCTTCGCTCGATCGCTGGCTGCTCATTTAGGACCCTTGCTGAAAACTCGAACCATGAAGTAAGTGCCTATCTATCCTTACTAATATTATAAATGTGAATGTGTTTGTTACGCTTTCACCCAAAAACTACTGAACCGATCACCATGTAATTTTGCACACATGTTGCCTGGGACACCAGAAATAATCATCCAGAACGCGGTCGAAGTCGCGGGCACCAGCTAGTATAAAAATAAAACTGTAGATTTAGGTACCTACAAAAAGCAGGATACCAATTTTTATAGAAATCTTTATTTTTGATCGGATTTACTCGATACATTAAATACAAATAAACATTAACATCTATAGTTTTCTCAATAATATGATACGAATCTGTACCTAACCTGTTATGCTGATTATGATTCCTATATTTTTTTCAGAAATTGTGCAATAACTCCAGAGCAACAAGTAGTGATGGCTCTAGAATTCTATGCAAGTGGCTCATTTCAACGCTGCATAGGGGATGCTGCAGGTGTTCATAAATCCAGTGTGTGTAGAATAATACATAGAGTGAGTAGAGCCATTGCCGGGCTTAGACCAGAGTGGGTGTCAATGCCTCAAAATATCCAAGAAATGGAAGTGGAGGCCAAAAAATTTTATGAAATTTCTGCCTTTCCTAAAGTAATAGGAACTATAGACTGCACCCATATTCCAATAAAATCTCCAGGTGGGACAGATGCAGAAACATATAGGAATAGGAAACATGTTTTCTCATTAAATGTACAAGTAATCACAAATGCAGAGATGTATATAACAAATATTGTAGTACGATGGCCAGGAAGCAGTCATGACAGTCATATATTTAATAGCAGTGTGATTAAAGGACGACTAGAAGATGGCGAGTTTACAGGTTTTTGGTTACTGGGGGATAAAGGCTATGCTGTGAAACCGTATCTGCTCACACCTCTGCGTAATCCTATCACAGGAGCCGAACAGCTTTACAATGAAAGCCACATACGGACTAGAAATGTTGTAGAACGAACATTTGGCTGCTGGAAAAAAAGGTTTCCTGCTTTAACATGGAAACTACGTACAAACCCAATAAGGGCTCAATGCGCTATCGTTGCCATGGCTGTGCTTCACAACATGTCTAAAAAATTCAGAGACCCAATGCCATCATCACCGAATGACAGTGATGATCTTTCCTCAGATTCATCTGATGAAGAAGATTGTTATACACAAAGCACAAACAATGCTCATAATAGGGACACATTAATTAATAATTATTTCGGTGGATTACAATAAGTGTATACTGTAATTAATATTTAGGTACATTTTCGTAGATTAATAAATATTTTGGTAAATTAAAATTAGTATGTGTATTATAAGTAGTATATGTTTAGTTTATGAGTGCTAGACTAGGGTATCTTATGCATAAGCCCAATTATGGTAATTAGATAACAAGCTCCCTGAAATAAGGTAGAGGTAAAGTGATAATATAGGTTTATGGCCTAGGCATGTAAAGTTATTTTACTAGCAAAAGTAATAATATATAAATGGCCATTCACAACCACTTGTTTTATTTTGTTATTATCAATAATTTGATTGTTGCGGACATACCTTATATACCACATTCTATTCTCAACATTTGTACATGGTCCATAAATAATACACATATACAAAATATTTTGAATACTTTTTTTATTGTTTATATGATTGTGTTAAGTAACAAAAAAAATAAAAAAATAATTATGTTTGATGATAACGGAGTTCATTTTTTTTTCCAGTATTTCAACTTCAACCTGAATTTTTTTTATCTCTAGCTTCTAGCTCTAGGAACGGGTGAGCGTTCAGTCTTCAATAAAACAATTTCAACAGATTAAGGCAAAAGTACATTTATTACTCAGTATCGTTTTATCGTTTTACATCAGAGAAAATAACCACCAATACGCCAAGAGGTAAATTACTGATTAATTGATTAAAATAAATAAACGTTGTAATATTATATTAAAGAAAGATACAACCTGGTTTTCCTTATACTCAACAATACACTTGAGACTTTTACACTTCGCTTTACTATTAACATTTTCACAAATTGTAGGTCTTCCCGGTGATAATAAATATAAAGCCTTTTTTCTTAAAAAAAACCCCACCACTTAAATGATCTAACCCGTAAGAACAGTAGTACATTCAGTTGAGTTGGCCTTTATGAAAATATATGTCAAACTTACATTAATAATACTATGTCCTAACGCATATGAGGAAATAATAAACAATAACTTTTTAAATATATGTTTTTCATTTAATTAAACTAGTTTACAGAAGACCAGCATAAAATAACAGCATGTGTGCTGTAGTGTTTTAGTGAGTGAGTAAGGGATGCCAGAGCA
Organism: Synanthedon tipuliformis; assembly: GCA_947623395.1. NCBI lineage: Eukaryota > Metazoa > Arthropoda > Insecta > Lepidoptera > Sesiidae > Synanthedon > Synanthedon tipuliformis. Next base: position 4,576,353 of record OX392433.1, read on the forward strand.
CATTTCCCTATCCCTTCCCAATCCCTTATCCTTAATCCTACTGTAGTTGGTAGCACATTCAGCTCCTGTGTGACGCTTGTGTTATAGATAGGCGACGGTAGCCACTACCATCAAATGGACCGTCGGCCTGTTTGCCGACCTGAACATATAAAAAACTAGTTTTTTATTGCATTTGGACATAAAAATATTGAAAAAAAAAATTAAATTTAGAATTCTAAATTTTTTTTCAATATTTTTATGTCCAAATGCAATTTCTCAATTTCTAATCTATGTCGCTCCTCTTGATGGCGTATCGTCTGTTCATGCAGCTCCTGGCTGTGCCTGATGGATTCGCTGATTTTTTTGAGCTCCAGCTCCTGCAGGCCATCCATAATGGCTAACTTTTTTTCCTGCAGCAACTGGCGGACGATGTTGGCCTTATAATGCTCTGCAGTTTTTTGTTTCTTTGCTGAACCTGTTAATAAGTAAAGCCCATTAGATTTATTTACACACCTTTAGGTACATACATGATTTAGTATTCATGATTGTTAATCATTACGTTTTAGTGGTGATGATATGTGTTGTTTAAGTGAACTGTACGGTGTACTTGCGTCGAACTCCCTCTTCTCTTTATTACCAGAGGCCTCATTTGCATTTGCCGGCATTGTTTCGTTATCAGAAATCTGTAAAATAAGTAACAATATTGATTATGGGGTTCTTTTATTTTTGTTTACTCACGCATTGATCTCTCGAACCGACAAACAAAACTATAATGACAGCAGTGACAGTGAGGTTGGTTTAAAAGACTCTTTCTATCAAATAAAGAATGTTTTTTTTCTGTTTTTCTTATTTCAATTATAACCTCTTCTTTAAATTAAAACCCATTTACTTAAAGCATAAGTATATAACCACAATAAACCTGACAAGATCAACTATCGGTCTAAGACACCGTGTGCGAGTAGAATTGTTACTGCAGTACTAATTAAGTACATACATAATTACATTATCCTTTATATATTATGCATATATTATGTTCTGTATTTCAATGCAATATATAAATACCTTCTTTGTAAGATGAGACTCCTCAGCCATATGGTCATCAACCACTACAACTGTGATGGTGTCATCGTCACTTATTGACTTATTGCCATCTATTGACATTGGCATCATAGTTCTCAGCCAATCTCCAGCACTAGCATCGTCCGGGTTAGGTGGACGTGGCGGCGGCCCTCCACCAGTGCGGAGCATCTCCTGACGTTCCTTGCTAGCCTCCTGCAAACGTAAAGGTGTATATATATGTATTTTGAATAAAATATTAGAAAGCACTATGTACTTAAATAAAATATTTATGTCAATATAAATAAGCATACCTTCCTGGCAGTCTTCTTCAAATTCTCAAATTTATATTTGAGCTGCTTTACAGTGCGCGGAGTATCTCCCAATGCATTAAATTCGCAATGAATAACATTCCACACACTTTCTTTTTGCTTAGTACTAATACTATCTGTTTTTTTACAAAATAGAATGTTCTGGTGCTTAGTTATTAACATTTGTAGTCGACCCATTTCTCCTTTGGTAAAATTTACACTTCGTTCCCTGCAACAGGCAAATCACAAGCATGTTAGGTCAGGTAAGATAACAATTGAGTTCCAGAAATATAAACATGACTTGTTGCCTTTTGTTATTGTACGGGTTGAGAAACAATTCTACATGTGAAATACTATCAAAACTATCCACCCGTCTTCTAATTAACACGAAATAAGTTAGCATAATATAAACTACAAAATTATTTTCCTACAAAAAAAAACCTTTGTCACATTACGGCCAATATAATAAGTTGGTACTTACTTTGTTCGGACGTGAAATACGTTTTCTTCCATGTTTAAACGTTAATATGATAAATAATAACTATAATCACAACTTTTGATAAAATTATTGTTACGGATCTGAATTTATTTTGTAGTTTAGTTTACGTTACGTGTCAGATCAAAATTCAAATTATAGAAATGACATTAATGACAGCTCGAAAATATGAGTAAATATATAAGTTACTCTATGTAATGAGTGTATTTTTAGTGTTGTAATATCCAAAAAAATTTCCCACAACGATTCTGAGGTAAATTACAACTCATTAGACTGGCGACCCTGGTAACTTTAACTAAGCTTACAAATATGGCGGTGCAACGCGTTTCGCAGAAACTGTTAAAGTCAGGGTTATTGTTAGTGACAATTTGACGTTAACTTTTACTTTAACCGTGCTACGATGCAACCCACCCTAAAAAGTAATTGTTAATTTTTTAACAACAAAAAAGGGCAAAAAAAATTTTTTTCTTAATTAATAACTGAATAAAATATCCTATGCGTCATATCACTGCTTATCGTCACATATGAGATTAAATCAAACAAAAAAAAACTCCCGGTTCCTTGAAGTTGGTTCCCAGTATTACGAATGACGTAATCGGAGGGTTATTACTACCGTATAGAGTAATTAAAAATGCTACGTAACATTTATTTTTTACGAAAATTCTTAATTCAAACATTACCGCAATTGTTATTACTAATTCGCCCACTGGTCGAAATTCGTGGTCCTAATTATTTGAGAGTTGGGAAAAGTTTGAATTTTTTTACGCTAAAGCTTAATAAATCAAAAATAAAATAAAATAAAATGGCGAGGCTCAAAAAACCTAACATTCTGTATCTCGGTCCTCATCAGCCATATTTTATTTTTTGGATTTTTAATTTTTTTTTATTAGAGATAGGTTTGCTCTTGACCAACATCCAGCTGTGTAGCGAAAATGAGACCTATTAGATGATGGAGCGAGCTCACCGAGACGATGCCTATTACATAAGTAGGAGGCTAATGAGTATTCAGTTTACATATAATTTTTCACATTTTTTAGGTATAATTGCTGACTAAGTAGCAAAGACTGCTGGTGAGATTAAATGTTGAGCAAGTGATCTAAGCTTCACATGAAATAACCAATGCATAGATGAAGATGAATGATTGGTCTCGCTGCGCTCGACAAGATACCGCCGTTGTACTTGTAAAATGCGGCAAAAATACTACTCCGAATTCGGCGTACCCGAGCCAGTCACACTGCAAATTGTCTGTGATGTGTACGTGCCGAATGTTTTATAAAATTTTAGGCATAATAAAATACCAGTTTGCGTAGTGAAACTGTGTAAAAATATAATAAAACTGGGTAAAAAGTGATAAAAAGTGACGATGTTTTACACACAGTACAATAAAAAGTTGCCACATTTTCGGAGCTATTGCTTTTGTATAGCGCTCTATCTAGTCGAGCGCAGCGAGACTGTGTAAAAATATTATAAAACTGTGTAAAAAGTGATAAAAAGTGACGATGTTTTACACACACTAGAATAAAAAACTGCCGCATTTACGGAGCTGTCGTTTTTGTATAGTACCTACTCTATCTAGTCGAGCTTAGCGAGACCAATGTAATAATCATTGAACCAATGAATAATAAAATATTCCGAGCTCATATAACCTAAATGTTTTCAAAGTTCGAGTGAATAGTCATATTATGGGTGGGCTCGCTCTATCATTCGCCTCATCTTCGCTACACATCTGGATGTTGGCCCAGAGCAAACCCATCTCTAATACAAAAAATAAAAAATCCGAGATATGAACTTGCAATGGTCTTGTCTCCACCCGGCCTCAGATTAAATAATAGTTAGTACCGTAAACCCGGCTGTTTCTTCCACTAGACTATAAGTGCTATTCAGTTCAGCATCTATCAATGAATTTCAGCGAAGTGAAATACCACAATAAAACAATGTATGTAGGTACAGTTGTACCCAGTAATTATTTATCATTCATAAATTCACCCTCATTTCACCATGACATAATTATTCAGAGCACACCCCCGCCTCTGACCTGCATAATGTTATGAAGCAATAAATTCACGGTAATAGTTTATCCTACTTGAGTCATTACGACAGTGTCAAGGACTTTTTGTATAGATAGTGGGTGTGAAGAAGTTAAGCTTAAGTTAGCTTAACAAGATTTAAGACAAATTTTTGAAGTTTACTCCTTAAGAATCAATTCATAATCCCGGGATATGAAAATTTATGGTAGCAAAATCAAATGTCACATGTCACACGTTACGCGTACAGGCTACAATATGCTTCAATAGATATTAATATAATATATTATATTAATATGTTTTAATGATATTTACTAAATTATTTATTTCTCGTTCGTAAGGAGAAAACTCCAGTCGTGCCTCGGAGCTAACAAACACTTTTTTGGTAATTTTTTTGGAAGATTTCCTCTTATGATATCAGAAATCAATGCTTGCGCTAAGGTTAAGAATTTTCTTTACTTAAAGAAAAATCTTTATCTAATAAATCTTAATAAATAATAATAATAGCCATTTATTTCCGAACTGTTACAAATTTTTTTATACTAATGCTTTACAAAATGTCCCTCCCAAAATTCCCAAAATTCGGTGTGCACATCCAGCTTCTTGGCCAATATGGCCCCAAGGTCATATACGAATATCGTCTTCCATAATACATAAGAACAAATGCCACAAAAACTCTTTAAATATGTAAAACCTTGGGTATTCTTTCGGAAGTCAAAATTTCGACCAAAAGAAATACCTATTTAGGCGTTTTTTTTTTTTAAGTATTCCTGTGACGTATGAAGTTAATTGTGGATGTATATTTATATATGCCAATGTATGGTATTAGAATTAAGCATTCTTTCAAGGCAATAAACCTCTACCATTTAAGAATGCCACATGGCCTCCTATTTTATGGCTCGATAGGTGTTTGATAATTATAGAACTTTATTGCTACCTTGGTTCCTTACACCGATCCTTTTATACATTTTTAACTGTCCCTTATCCTTTTTTAACTTGGTTTTAACATTTTTGGATGTTTATTGGACGGACGTACCGGTTGCAATATGGATATCACTGCTGTGATTTAATGCCATTCGGAATTTGGAGTATCTTATTTTGATTTTACGATCAGGAAATTGGGTTTTGGCATTGTTGCCTTTTAAATCAATCTATGCGTTAATGACGTTCATTTCACTGACTGGTATAAGTGCATAGTATAGCATAGCATAGCATAACTTAGAAGTGCATAGCTGTAATGGAACTCTTTGATGAATCGTAGAAATGATGTTGGATAATTTTTTTTTTTTTTTTTTTGAAAAATTAAAGTGGTTATAGGAAATAAGGCAAGACACGTAAAGTACACTTAGCTAAGAAACTGACTCCTAATTAAGTGTAATTAGTCGCGGGCACCAGATAACATTATAAAGAGGAAAGATTCGATTGTATGTTTCGTTTGTTTTAATTGAATAGACTCCGAAACGTATAGAAAGCTATTGAAAGCTACGTTATCGGGGAGTAACATAGGCTATATTTTATAAAGTTTAGCGGACGAAGTCGTATGCTAGTTATAGATATTTAGGCAATAACGAATCCATTAGCTTGTATAGATAGGAATTTAGGAAGGGTCGGATGATCATAAGTGTAAATCCTACTTTGGTGACATTACAAAGTAAATGTATCTTGACCCACATATGACACCATTCTGCAAATTGACACCACAAATTTGTACAAGGCAAAAATGGTCACTCGCAAATAAGGTCAGATTATTGGGTCAGTGTGCTTTGTGGTCTGCTAATCGAGTGTTTGCGTTCCGCATACATTTTGTTCGAAAAAAAAAAATTGTGTGTGTGAAAAACTGTGAAAAAAAAAAATTGTGAAAAAAAAAACTTTCACAATGAACACAATAAAATAAATAAAATAAAATAAATAACACTTCAGAATAAAATAAAATAAAATAAAATAAAACACGCCGAAACAACAACATTGTTCTTTTTTTTAAAAATATTGTGTAGAAAGCGCAATTATATCTGAAACTTCAGAGATATTCTAAATTATTAAAAAAAAAATAACGTAACGCATAACGCATAACATAACGCATTTGTGTGACAATTCTGATTTTACTCAAAGACTATATAAGTATAATTAGTTTGAGGTACAATTTAATACCTAAGTACCTATATTAAGTTATAAGGGTTTTCTCTCAAGGATAAGCACGTATGTAAGGCCATCATTACTTTTTATCGGTGCCCCATTGTTAAAGCAAATAAAAACGTGGAATGACATCACGACCTATAAACCTAGAGACATCCCGTCGAGACCTAAGTGGTGAGGACTTATTAAGTCATGATTAGGTCATCAGAGTACTTACTTTAATTGTTTTCACAGGTCTCAAGGCTTCTACGCTATTGCTAAGAAGTTTATCCAGGGGTGAAATCCGTACTATCCGTTCCGTACTTACTAATATTATAAATGCGAAAGTTTGTATGGATGTATGGATGTTTGTAAATCTTTCACGCAAAAACTACTGAACCGATCGCCATTAAATTTTGCACACACGTTGTCTGGGACACAAGAAAGGACATAGGGTACCTTTCATTCAGAAAAAAAGTACTGCTCCCAAGGGAACATCGGGAATTAAGGAAACTAACTCCTGGCTAAGTGTAATAGCAATAACGATGTCAGGCGATATATTGCTTTTTCAATGCGGACGAAGTTGCGGGCACCAAGTATATAATATATATTTCGATTGACATACAAATTGACGTGGTGGGGAATATTGCGTTTCGCAGTCATACCACCAGTAAGTAACTTAAAAATACGAGCCAAACAATGCATAATATTACTTAGCTACTTTACTACTGATATCTATTTTTGGAGTTTACTCCTTAAGAATCGATTTGCATATATATGCATATATATATATATATATTATAGTGTATTAATATATATATATATATATATATATATATATATATATATATATATATATATATATATATATAATAAGCCCGTGGTAATCAGAATTGTCACACGAATGCGTTATGTTATGCGTTATAGTTACGTTCTATTTTATTTTTTTGAATATTTTAGAATATCTCTGTAGTTTCAGAGATATTCTAAATGTTGTTCTCTCGGCGTGTTCGTGTGAAAATTTAAATTTTATAATCGTTCGTAATAAGGAGTCGTGCGTCGGAGCTGAAACAGGCACTTTTTTTATGGTGCTTTTTGTACGACAACTAAACAGGGCGTCTACTTGTAAGTCTATTTGATCGAAGCCCATAACAATCAATGTGCAACTATGTAGTGTTCCTCCTAATGACTTACTTTACAGAGCAATAGATTGACTTGTAATAAAACGATTATCACGCTGCGTCTCTTCAGGGGGTCGGCAGGCTGAGATGCTAGGTTATGAGGGGTCAGTAACGTACTATTACTACGTATTTCCTTTCATTTGTTTTTAATTTTATGTATTTACTAGCGTTAATTCGTTTAAGAATTATGGAGGAACATACATACATACATATCTACATATTATTATGTCAAATGGAATGTAAAGAACTTTTCATTCACTACCGCATCATAAGTGTTTACAATTTTGTTGTGTTGCGAGTCATAGGTTCAATTAATGAAGGATTTTCAAAACTAATTATCTAGCTTATTTACTTAATAATAAAGACTAAATTAAAATGGTTTCAAGTGGACATTGCTATTTGTGAGTCACGCAACGTACAGAATTTAATTTGCTAATCCTAACAATTACAATTTATATCCTGTTGCATTCTTCGATGCAGTGTGCATAATTGGATCTTGTACTGCATCGAAGTGCAATCAATAATTGCTGATTAAATCTTGACAAATGTTTTTACATAATATAACGGTATCGATTAGATCCAGTTTTACCTACAATGGGTAACAATCCATACTGCATACTTACAGTGTGTCCCAGAAATCAACACCAAGCGAGCACGGGACGATTTCTTGTTCTTCTAGATATCCTTATATCCTATATTATCTCACCTCATCTGATCTCATGTTATCTGATCTGATATCATCTGATCTCACCTGATCGCATCTGATCGGATCGGATCTCATCTCATCTGATCTCATATCATATTCTGATCTCTACTGATCTCATCTCATCTCATCTGATCTCATCTCATCTTATCATATCTTATAATACTAAACGAGGAATTTCTGTATGCCACGACGATCTCGCAAAGGCTCTAACGATTTTGACGAAAATCTAGGGTTTGGAGTTTTTAGGTCTAGAAATCGATCTGTCCAGCTGTCCGGGTAAGGAGAAAATTAGTTTTAGGTGGTTTTTTTAATGGAACCGTTACAAAAGTAAAGTTAAAATTTTGAATTATTAAATACTAAGTACTTGAAGTATTCTTGAATTAGTATTTAATAATTTAATAAAAAAGGCGAAACTTTTTTTCGCCTAGTCTGTCAAGGTAATATTAGACAGCTCCTCTTCCGATTTTTAGTATGAAGAATTTCCATCCGCATAAAGTCTATTTTTACCTGCAAGTTGTCTGTGACTGTGGCTTACCTGGAAATAATAATATTAATTAATATTAAAAATCAATTTAAAAAAATCATTTCGCACAGGCTAGTAATATCTTAATCTTACATGTTTAAAATAGTAACTTATTTATCTTTCGATTTACCTACTTTAACAAAACTATTTCATTTTCTACTTTCATTCTTTTTCTTCTTCTCCTATAAAACCCAAAGTGTGTGAGACGGCTACCAACTAAAGCGAACCTTCATAGAGAAGCAGCATGTTATGATTAAATGGAAGAAATGCAGTAACAGAAAATGCAAAAATGAAAATGAAATTCTAGGTTTTCTTGATTTGGTAACTCGATAACAAAAGACAGCCATGTATAAATTCACACATTCACACACACACATTCACACATTCTACACAACACCATCTAGTTCCAAAGTAAGCAACTGAATGCTTGTATTATGGATACCAAACAGTTGATACATATATTTATTACATACAATACTTTTTTTTTGTAAATACATTCATATTATAAATACAAAACATCCATGACTCAGGTACAAAGGTAAAATGTTAACACATAAACATTTGCCCCTAGCGGGATTCGAACCCGCGACAGCTTCGTTAGCAACAGCGTAAATTTATTTCAATTACATGAAAATATTTATCTTGTCTATATGTAACATATCAAAATTTCGTGTCACGTTGTTTGACGCCAATGAACTCCTAAACTACTGAACCGATTTTGATAAGACTTTGTAACTATGTGTAATTTGACCCAGCGAAAACCGGGCGAAGCCGGGAGCGTGTAGCTAGTATTATTATATATAAATTCGTCTCGGACGAAGCAGTCGGAAAATGCGGTCTCAGAGCACAAGTAGTTTAGTAGTCTAATTGTTTTAACTGCTGTCAACTTCTAATACCTTTTTGTAGTGTCACGAAAGCTTTCAAAGATATGTCGTACAAAGTGTAACCTCTAATGCACAATGATGCAAGACAATGCACTTTTATTCAAACAATTTAAGTTTCAATACTGATGCGTGACTCCTTAAAACGCGGGAACAAGTCATCAACTCATAGCGGGTAAATACAAATTATGTATTTTCGAAAAAGAAAAAGGAGTAGCTATAACATTTTTAAATTTTTTGGAACAAGAAAAGAATTTTTTCGTCTCGTTTGCTTGTGAATTCAAAGAACTCAAAAATCCTTTTGTTGTATATAAAACCTATTATTGTAGAAAAAATTTAAGTCCTCTGCCTATCGAAAGAATATAATTATAGGTATATTACGAATAGAACCGCGGGAAACAATTAGTAAAACTATAGGGAACTGGCCTTTATCCATTTTTTGTATTATTTCTTCACGTTTTAAAGTAATGTTGTTTATATTGAATTGTGCAAAAACCGTTGTGTTTTAACAATTTATTTATTTATTTAATTATTGTTCTTGGTACATGCGTGGTGTATGGCCGTGTGTTGAATAAAGGATTCTTACAGAAGATCAGTATGCCTGGCCTATGCCATAAAAATGCTGAATAAAATAACCTTATTGTAACTTTTATTCTTGCTGTTACTGTTTCATTAGCATTTAATTTGTGTTTTCAAAGTTGCATATTAAAATTGATTGATTGATTGATAAAATATAAAATTTAACCTTTTATTTTATTTTATTTTTTCAAATTCTACAGTTTTACAGTTAACATTGTCCTATCGATAATGAAAGGTCGAATTCCTATTAAAAACATCTCGTGGAAGATGAAATCCGCTTACGTTTATAAACTTACACCACACGCCATGTCATTGTCGAGTCACGCAGTCAAGCGTGTGGTTTGCCCAGCTTTTCAATTGACTCCCATCATCTCGTCTGAGTCAAGAGTTGTGCGTCATTCCGAAGGTATGTTCCACTTATGTATACCTATTAGTGACCACACATTGAATAAACCTATGTTTCATACTTTATGTTTCACGTTTGGTCTAGTGGCTAGTAACCCTAGCTGTTAACCAAGCGGTCGCGGGTTCGAATCCCGCTAGGGGCAAATGTGTTAACATTTACCTTTGCACCTGAGTCATGGATGTTTTGTATTTATAATATGTATGTATTTACAAAAAAAAAGTATTGTATGTAGTATATCAACTGTCTGGTATCCATAATACAAGCATTAAGTGACTTACTTTGGAACTAGATGGAATGTGTGAATATATTTATTTATTTATTTACTTAGTAACTTTACTAGAAAAATATGGGTATATACTTAATGCTGTTGCGTTGCTTGTGCTATAGGCAACGGTAGCTACTTCCCATTAAGAAGACCGTCAGCCTGTCTGTACTCTGTCGACGTTGACATAAAAAAGGTATACAACATACATCTTCACATATTTATTTGGTTCTAATGACAAAAAAGATGGACATACTAATAAGGTTGTCTATCTAAACTAATATTATAAAGAGGAAAGATTTGTTTGTTTGCATTGAATAGGCTCCGAAACTACTGGACCGATTTGAAAAATTCTTTCACTGCGGGGAAGCTATATTATCAGCGAGTAACATAAGTTATATTTTTCTATATGTATAAAGATGATAAAAATGAAAAAGTTGTAAACAAACTATGCAATGTTTAGCAAAGAAATCCTTGACCTTCAATTCAAACAAAATTGACGGTTTTATAAACACGGAACAAATTACGTTGTTGAGATGTATATCAATTGTCGCAATTGGAATACACCGTCATCGAGTCATTGATTGTCAAAAATTTAAACAGCTAAAGATGGGTGGAGCGAAATGTCATGGCTTCGAGTGGACTAATGAAGTATATTTTATATTTATATGCAGTTTAATTTCTTAAAAGAATTTTGTAGACAAAGAAAGAAGAAGATAGAAATAATAATAATAAATAAATCTTCACACATTCCACGCAGCACCATCTAGTTCCAGATTTTTGATTTCATACTTTACGATCTGCCCAATTCTACGATCTGCCCACGACATTCCTATATATAGAGATAATAATTCTAGTCTCCAGAACAGAAAATGTAGATATGTGCGGTACTTTTTTCATGATGGTAATTTTCAACTTTCACACAATCCTTAAAAGCGGTGTTCCTTATTAATAATTTATAACGAGAAATCGACGCTTCGCGATCGTCATGTCTCTGACACATTGGTCTTGAAATAATTTAACTGTATTTTCAATTTGGGTGAAAGGGACACGCGATATCAGCATTCAAGATGGTAAGACATGCAACCAGTAAGATGCAGCAGTCGACGAACGAGTTTAAGTCAAAAATATTCGCTTCAATAATTTCAAATTAACTTTATATTCTATATCATTATTACAAAGTATTTCACACTATAATGTTTCATTTAATTCTAAGTTATATATAAGTTATACTAGCAACACGTTCCCGGGTTCAAAATAAAAACTATCCTAACTTTTAAGTTGGACTAAGTTACACATAGTTACGAAGTTTTACCAAAATCAGTTCAGTAGTTTCGGAGCCTATTCAATGCAATTCAAACAAACAAATATTTCCTCTTTATTATATTAGTATGGAGAAATTGAAAAATAAAATAAAATTGCAAAGTTCCGGAAGTAGGTCTTATCAGAGCCCATTCATCTTCCCTGATTGGTATGAATGAGGCATGCCCTTAAATGTCTTATATCTATTACACGAGTTTTCCATGTAGAGTGTCTGGAACACGGCTTGGGACAAAAAAGATCTTTGTGCCAATTCAACCGGGGTTAACCGGTTCGCTATCCCGGTCGAATAGTGTTGCTAGTTCGTTTTATCGATATTATTTTGGAGTGTATAATTAATATCGATATCAATACTAAAGATTTGAGTGAAATTAATAATAGGCTCGTTATTTTTCCCATTACTAAACCAATTTTGTAGATGTTAAATTACAACCTTTAGAGATCAGGCTGACGGTCCTTTCCTTTTACTCAAAACTCAACAGCACAGATGCTGTTTTTTTTGCTTCTATAAAAGGGGTGGTCACTGCCGCAAGACGGGCTGACCAAATGACTGCGAAACACAGTATGAGTTTTCTTTTCAGATCCAGACCAGAGCTAACTTTAAAAAGTTTATTTCCAATATATAACTATTGCAATAAATTAACTAATAATTAACTAACTAATTGAACTACTACTACTAACCATTGGCAACTAACAGCTGGCACTGCGGCGAACTGCAATATTATGTAATAAGTCTCTTACACTAGAAAGGGATTAGCTGGCTCTTAGCACTAAGCTTAGGTTCTTTGTAGTGTGGGCTTAGCCATAACTAAGCACTCGTGTCAAAAATAAATTATCGATAGAAATCCAATAGATTTCACATCACTACCGCAGAATGCAGCGCAGTCGGTCTCGTGAATGAACACTACAGACATTCTATCGAAGTGCACGTACAGTGCGTCCCTTTCGCACCCATTAGGAATCGCTGGAGTGGGAAAGACTTGGGAATAGTCACGTAAAGTTGGGATTATAAAGCTGTAAACGAGTTTCTCGAATTTCGTGACTAAAAACACTGACAGAGCTCCATTGTTTTGTGTTTTTGGTGGTGTTTTTAAATTGCTCATGTTGAACTTTTTGTGTTAATCTTTTTGACAAATTTTTATAAACATCTTGCGCACGTGTAAAGGCAATTTCAATACTATTTGTAGTTAATGAAAATGAGTCATGCATTACTAAATAACTAGCTGGTGCCCGCAACTTAGTGCGCGAAGTAGTTCGTTTTTTAAAAAATCCCACAGGAAGCTGAGGTTTTTCCAGGATATAAAGTATCCTATGTATTAATGAAAGTAATGAACTATCTATGTGCCAAATTTCATTCAAATCTACTAAGCCGTTTTTGAGATTAGCTGTGAAAATAATTCTGTCTGTCTGTTAACTTTTCACGCCTTTAATAGTTGTCAGGGATACAAGAAAGGACATAGGGTAGGTACCTTTTATCCAGAAAAAAGTAGTACTGTTCCAGAGGGATCATCTAAATATTTTTTTATTTATATTTTTTACTTTTCAACGCAGACGAAGTCGCGGGCACCAGCTAGTATGTAAGTATATATTTAAATGAAAGTATTATTATTTCTTTACATAATATAATATTAAATGGCATCGAATTTTCAACAAATGTTCAGCAGATGTTGTTCTAAATTTTTAATTTCATAGTTAGTTGTTTCGGCATTGTCTATTTGCAATATGTGTTATTGCCTACAATTAAGAGTTCATTGTTTTCAAGGCCATGTATTGAGTCATAGCGCTTAATTGTCGCCATATTGGTAAAGATAGGATTGTTACTCTTTTTTTTTTGTTAAGGCGGAACGGAAACATGTGGAAGTTAGTGAAATCTCTTCGTCTACAAGGAAATGGACTGATAGTCTTCAAAGGCCTGAACAGATCTTCATAATTATACCTAAGAACCATCCCGGTCACGTCAGCTTTTAAACAAAATCTCTCTAGCATGTTTCTAAAAAGTATCTCAATTTTTCATATTAAAATACACCAGACAAATGGGTTGATAAAGACTACTACTAAAAGCGTTTTTTTTTTCGTTATTTTCGAAAATTCTAAAAAAATTCATTCGAGATCAGATCGCAAAACACTTAATCTAAATTAATAACTCGTAAACAATTAACTTGAAGATCATCCAAAAAGATAGGCCCGATTTATATATAGTTGTAATGCGCGTATAAATTTGCATAAACAGAACGCAACGTTCTAAATTCAAACAAGTTGTTAAATGGAATTTGAAATAACAAAACGTTTTGTATTTTTTTTTTCTTATTAACTTTTACTCACGACTTCGCTCGTGTAAAAGATAAAAAGTTGCCCTCAAAATGTAGGGTTTTAAGTATGTCTTAAAACAATGTGTTATGCCGTGAATAACACATTGTTTAATATTTAATTCAATTACAAGGAGCTGGCCAAACGGTTGGTAGATGCGTCGGGTGACCAGAATGCTGGCTGTTACTTTGCCCAGAAGATAAGCATATGCATTCAACGGGGCAACGCCGCCAGCATTTTGGGCACCTTTCCGTCTACCAAAGGCTTAATTATTAGATTTAAATTATTTATAATTACATACTTTTTGAAAATAGTTATTTAGTTTTTAAAGTTTTTATATTATTATAGTGATTAAATTTATTGTAGTATTTAGAATTAGATTTTATTGTTATAATATTAATGTAATTATTAGGTAAAATATTGATTATTTTTAAAGTCTCTTAATAATGCAATTATAAAGCTACCTATCGCACATATTTTTAGAAGCTTTTTCAAGAATTAACATAAATTTTATTTTCAATTTCATTTTAAGACTTCATCTTGTAAAAAAATATTAATGTAAATGTCCATTATTCAATTTTAATTAAATTTCAATTTAATAAATAGGTAAGTAAGATGCTCATTATTTAGATAAAGTTTAGATGGACTTTAGAAAAATCTTCCTCCTGAGGTGTTTCCGCCTTTTTTTAACGTTGCAATATCCTCATGGATACCCGGCAGTGTAGGGGACACTGCGGGGTTATGCCGGATTCGTACTGGCTAAAACCCAACGACTTTAGCGTGGCCGTAAATGGGGGAGGGGGAGGGTACGCTCACTGTCAGAATTACGGCGTACCCGAAAGTGGAGGTACGCCGGCCATCACGACCTCACGACGGGCGGCAGTCTCCCCAATCGAGGACAAGGCTTTGGCGATTAGTGTGTTCCAATGAGACTCCATTGGTTGTATGTACAAGACTGACTTTATTTAGAAAATGTTACCCTTTATATACAAAATATTGCACAATAATTTGCACAGTTTTCGTGCATAAAGTGCTATAAATATAGTACGCGTAACCGACGGCCGGTCTTTGCCCAGACAACCGCCGTAGAAGCAACAACTCGTAGAGCTCGTCGATGATGCTATATACGTATATATATGGTAGCTACAAGGCCTCGCTGTGATCTCGGACCCACACACCCCACACTCTCCGTCGTCGACTGTCCCCCTCGACGAGGGACCTTGCGTAAATGTCATTTCCCCTCCAAAAAAAAGCTTGGACCACGGTCAAAGGGGGACATAGGCGAGGTGTTTCCTCCAGGTTCAAAAGACATATAATATTAACATGAATTTAGGACTGCAAGTAGCCTGACGATCCTCATGAAGTATTGGTAAGTGGGAAACGTCGTCGTGTAAAACACAAGCAAAGTCACGGTACGATGCAAGTGAGCTTCCAACCACGACTGTATAAAAGACACAAGGGGTTTATACATGCAAAACATTGTAAGACAAACAAACCCGACGCTCTTGAACGAAACGCGGTTAGTCGCTAACCAGAGGTCGATGGCCGGTGTGAGGCGCTAAAATAGAGCCGAAAGAATGTCCGCCATTTTAATTTTAACCTTTTAAAATTTCAGAACCGCATTGTAAACATTGTTACGTTCTTTTTAACACTTATAAAAAGTGCTCGCAATTAACTGAAATTTCACACTTTCCCCTTTTTTAAGATTAAGTATATTGCACTTTTTTTAACTTTATTCAAAAAAATTATAACAAGCTGTAATAAAAATTATAAACTACCGAGTTTTTATTAAGCCTCACACGCTATATGTGCTGTAAGCTGTAAGTTGCTGAAAAGTTAAGTATTCCGGAGACTACTTGAAGCTGCAGCATCAGGTCAAGGTTACCATGTCATAGAACATTCACATTATTCGAGCCTGTGAAAGTTAGTGAAATGACTATTATCAACTAGGACTAGGACAACTAGGAAATGGGCTGATGATATTCAAACGCTTGAATAGATCTTCATAAATTATAGCTAAGAACTATCTCTATCATGTCAGCTTTCAAAAGTAAAAACTGGATCAAAATCGGTTTATCCCTTTGGGAGCTACGATGCCACAGACAGACACAGTCGTCGAGCATTTTTGCGTCTGGGTTTACAAAACCATATTGTAAATACAAACATCCATGACTCAGGTACAAAGGTAAATATGTTAACACATAAAACATTTGCCCCTAGCGGGATTCGAACCCGCGACCGCTTGGTTAACAGCTAGGGTTACTAGCCACTAGACCAAACGTGTCTTCAAACTATGTCAAACTATGTCATAGGTTAAAAGACAAATTTGTTATTCCTGAGGCCAAGATGCATTCACCCATTTAAATTTCTCGAGTTATAAATCGATTGATTCGATTGGCAGCATGGGTTTGGGTATTATTAAAAAAATTCAACCCCCCTCCCACACTTGTTGGAGTTCAAAAACCCCATTCAATTGGAGTTGTAATGAAAGAATTTTAAATGATGCGGGTTTTTGTTAGTTTCGATTCACCAAATAATGAGTTAACTGGCGTTAAACACTTCTCGTTAGGATTAACCGAAGGTTATGAAATCGCTGGATTACATTATAGTTACTTACGCCTGTAGCCGAAGCGGTTATGCATATGAGTTAGTAGAAGCACTGGATGGACACATAGCCTTCTAAAGAATCTAGCCAGTCCTAGATGGAGTCCTAAGGCCACACTTATTTAGAGAAAACCAATGTAGTTTTAGTAGAGGCAGAGCAACAAAGCTTTTTAGAACCAAAGCTAAGCTTCTGTTCGCATGTTTAAAATTATGAATTAAGTATAGGTACCTAGTTATAGCTTTCAACAATAAAATGTCTACAATACGTGATTTTATGAGCACAGTGTTCAGATAAGCGCATTTATTTATGACTAGGCCATATAAACCGGCTTAGATAAAACACAATTGAGAATAGAGAAAAATTACATCCATTCAAAGCAAAAAGGAAGACTACTGAACACCCACATAGCAAGCGATACAATCAGAATGAAGATAACACCCAGCAAGCGTTGATTCAAGAAAAACACCTTTAATGTCTGGCGGCTAAGGCTTTTAAAATAGAAATTAAATGAAACCTTTTTTGAATAGTAAATCGATTCAATTAGACAAATTACCGGGAAACCAAGTTTAGAGTAGTCTATGGCGCGCGTTCCGAAAAAAGGAACGCTCCAAATTCGAATTCATTAATTCTGTTTTTGTTTTAATGGGTTGACGACACAGTGAGTTAAGAACGTCTGTGGGTATATTTAAATAATTTTTAACCCAAAAGAGAGGATTATATTTTTTTGCTATAGCTTTTCTTAGATTAGATGCTAACATTTATTCTTATGAATAAAACATTAGAACATTATCTTAACTAATATTATAAAGAAGAAAGATTTGTTTGTTTGCATTGTATAGGCGCCGAAACTACTGGACCGATTTTAAAATTTCTTTCACCTATAGAAAGCTACATTATAAGCGAGTAACATAGGCTATATTTTATAAAGTTACGCGGACAAAGTCGCGTGTAACAACAGCTAGTCTGAAATAAAATTGTACAGAGAAATAAGTAAGTGTGCGTGATTTATATTATATGTTTATAAAAGTGGATTTGTGGTTACACCATGGTTACACACACAGTTAGAGTGGTTACACACACAACATAAAATCTTTCTTGTCTATGATCTGAGCTGCCTCTAGACAGTTCTACTGAGAGACGCAATTCTTTAGCTTGCAACTACTAAAGCTTCATTAAGGAAAATTACCTCTCTCGCAAGAGTCTATGAAGATGACAGTGTAGTGTAGGTCATAAATATCTCTCAGTGTGCGCCCAACTTTAACCATGCACCCAGTAGCTTGGCAACAATTTACCGAATTCCCGCGCCCATATTGTTTTAGTTAGAGGGTTATTAACCTAACATTTGAATAGTGATGTGACCCTAAACCGAAGTGTTTGTCGATAATTGCTAGGTAATTAAGATTTTACCACGAATGAAACAAGAATTGGACCGATTCATTAAAACACCATAACTTTTTTTATTAAGACGTATCAATATATAAAGAGTAAGTATATTGATATTGTTAATTAGGTATTCGGTTTAATGACAATGTAGTAGGTAAAACTATTTTAGTTATCCTAACTAATATTAAGTTTGTTGGTTAGGTACGCTTTCACGCCCAATTGAGCATTTTGAAATTTTGCATACACATTGTTAGGAATACAGCAAAGGACATAGAGTAGAATACATACCTTTCACACAGAAAACAGTACTATTACCTTTTTATTGTATAAATTGTATTAGAATGTTATTTGTAATATAATTGAAGACGTGAGTAGATAAAGGTGATATGTCGCATTTTTGGGGTTTTTTTTTTGTTTTTTTGCGTTAATGAAGGTAATATTATGTCCATATAAATGATAACAGACCTTAAGATCGTCGATTTTTGGAAAATAGAAAGTTGAAAAAGGTGTTATGTACAGTTAATTTTAAAAAGCAAAATATGCAGAAATGTTTACTTTTGTTAATGGAAGGACTTTTTATTTTAAAAAATAATACAAGTGTTTAATTGCTATCATACCATTAATATTTTAGTTTGTTTACACAACTTTGCATCATAATTAAGTACAAAAAACTTACCTCAAAAACTAAAAGTAAAACTTTACTTATTCAAAATTGGAATTATGCGACATCCACTCACGTCTTCAATTATTACAATATCTAATTAATTGCGAAATGTTCCAATCAAGAAGTATCGATAAAATTATTTACTCACAAACGAGTGAGTATATGTGTCAAATTCCCGATTCGATGGCGTTTTGTTATTTTTAGTCGCATCACTAACAAAGAAAGGGCGTCGCGCGCGCTTGGCTCGCATACAAAATTCTTTTGACGCTCTGAAAACAATAGAAAATTAATAGCAATCGTAACGCGCGAAGGATAAAGTCGAAAATCTATTTGGCGGATTAAAATTATCGACAAAAAACTGCAAAACAAGGTGGTCGCGTCCCTAAATAAAAGCGGGAAACACCAAAATCACGTTGTCAATCGCTGGTGTGAGGAAGCCGTGTATTTTTGGTGAATCAATTAAAATAATTGATTTCACAGATGCATCGAACATTCGATTCTCAGACGTTTCCCCTACACATCCCAGTATTTTTTTATTTTTATTCGATTTAGGGTTCCGTAGGTAAGTTAAAATAAAATATTATAGGATAAATAAATAAATACGTTCACACATTCCACACAGCACCATCTAGTTCCATACTAACCATTTAATGCTTGTATTATGGATACCAGACAGTTCATAGACTACATATACTTTTTTGTAAATACATACATATAAATTATAAATACAAAACATCCATGAATCAGGTACAAAAGTAAAATGTTAACACATATACATTTTGCCCCTAGCGGGATTCGAACCCGCGACCGTTTGGTTAAAAGCTAAGGTTACTAACCACTAGACCAAACGTGTCGTCAATCAATCATTAGCGACCCAACCTTGGCTTCGCAATTATGCATTTTTTTGCAAATTATCCCTGACAACGTGTACGCAATACTTCATGATGATCCATTGAACAGTTAAGGCGTGAAAAGGTAACAGACAGACAGACAGAGTTTAATATTAGTATGGATTGATTCACACTGCATCGCGTTACATCGTGTTGTGCATTTAATAAATACTTAAATAATATGCAATCATAATTAATTGAAAAGATGCTTATCTATGAAATTGAATCCAATTTAACTAGATCCCTGTTTATCTATAAACACGCCCACTTTAGAGGTCTACGTAAAATATGATTAATTTACAAAGACCTCTAACTTCAAACTTTTACTACTGAGAGACGGGTCTTACCAACGTGACCAGTCAAGTTGAGATGTGCAAACTATTACACGTGTTGGTAATAGCGTGTCTAACTAATTGGATGGTATTGACCATTTTAAATAGATCTCCAGTTACAATTAAAACGCACGGCTGCCGAGGTCAACAAATTTTTGTTTTGTCGTCAATTGCAAGTACTGGGTAGATGATAATAAATGAAAGATTCATTGTGCAACAGACGGATTAATATGCGAAATGTGTGTTTGCTTAGGAAATGTATTTGATGAATCGATTTAACACCTACGCGTAGGTATGTCGGAAGACGTTCCTATCTGGGAATGATAGTAATCGCGTATGAAAGTATATTTGGCTTACACTCATCCTACGGGCTCGTCAATTTGTCTTCTTTTCATATATAAAAGTCGATGTGTGTATGTATGTCTCCATTATGTCTCCTGAGTCCAAAACCAATTTTGATGAAACTTTCAGACAATCTTCAGATTAGTGTAGCAGATTAGTGTTTCTGTGAAGTTGAAGACCGTGTCGGCGATTAGTTCCCAATTCTTAACTTTCCACCTGCGAAATTTTGTAAATTATTATCGGGATGAATTCTTCTTTATGAAAACTCTTAATTATACTAATTCTTAATTTTCCGAATGCTTCATTTTTCTTGTTATAGTTAGTATAAATTCTATTTTTTCATAGAAGAAAGTACAGTTACATATATTTTTGAAATTCATAATAATACGCGATTGAATAAATTCATTTAGTATGAAGAACGTAAGTTTACTATATCGCCTATTTGCTTAGAAACTCATTGCGTTATAAATAATAATCAATTAAATTAAAAAAAAAATTAAAAAATCAAAAATAAGCATATAAAAGACACTATATCATTGTTAACAACATTAAATGTGACTTACCCTGTTATAGATTTTAACAAAAAAAAAAGGTGTAAAAAGATAAAAATATCTTTATGAATTAAATATATTATGACTGTACTCTTGTTAAAAAAACCGAATTCGTACTTTATATAATTGGGAAAATGAGGCATTCGGAAAATTAAGAATCAGTAAAATTAAGAGTTTTCACAAAGAAGAATTCGTACTAATAATAATTTGCACAATTACTCATTTTGAAAAATAAGAATTAGGAATTGATCGCCGACACCCGCTTTTTCTTAGATGGTATAACATTCCTTCAATTTTTATTGTTAATATGTTTTTCAAATGCCTTGAATTAAGTACTTATTTTTAGATTATCCCTTGGGAAAATACTCTTTTCTGGATAAAAGGTACTACTCTTTGATGTACTCGTGTATGCAAAATTTTATGATAATTAGTTGAGAGGCTAAATGAAATGCGTAACAAACGCAATGACATTTAAACCCTTTGGTCCATTTTCGTAACTATTTTTCATAACTAGCTAAGTACGAAAAAGAAAGTTTTCTTCTTTGTTTCGTAAAGTATTGTGAATATGGCATTAGTTTTTCTCTGTTGACAACTATATTTATTTTTTCGTAACTAGTTTTCATATCTTGAACAGTTTCACCCAAAACCGTCATAATATTAGTTATGTTACAACACTTCTCGCGATATTCACTTAATGCGCCAATTAGAGTGAGTTACGAAAATCTCGTCAATATTGACATAAAACAACATTTGACATTAGATCTCGAAATCAATTTGGTTAATTGCGTAGTTCGTCGCAAAGTATAAAAGCAAACAAGCGCCCACGCACAGACACATTTTGCGAAGGCTAAGTTTGATAATCCCACGGAGTACTTATATTATTTGTGTCCCTCGTTTGCTCTTTGTCACGTGTATTGAGCAATCCCATCAATATCCATCACAGTGCTTATACGTCATCTACTGGAAGTTAAAAAAGTTAAAAAAAAATTGTGAGCTCACTTATAAAACTCGATTATAAAACTTAAATTTTCACAACTCGAACAACATTGTTCTTTTTTTAAATAATATTGTATAGATGGCGCAATATCTATGAAATTTCAGATATTCTAAAATATTCACTAACTAACGTAACTATATGTAGCGCACTCGTGCTAGCAACTCGTGTGACAATTTTGATTTTACATAAATTTTATATATCACGGGCTTAGCAAATAGATTCATAAGGAGTAAGTTGCAAAAAAGGCTTTATTATCTATACATTACGTTAGTAATGACGGGCGACAGTAGCCACATACCATCAAGTGGTCCTTCAGCCTGTCTCTCAACCTTAACATTAAAAAACATAGGTACCTAAGTATACTGAGTTCTAAAGAATTATTCATAAATAGAACATGACATAACAAATGTAACATAGGTGTCTCGTAAACGTTCATTACTTTGCGTAATGTCCATTCATAAAATTAAATAGGTCGTGCTCTAGTCGCATTACCTAAACATGTGTTGGGGCCACGAAAACCGCGAGTGCGGTCTCGCTGACGAAACTTGCCTACGCTACGACTTCGTATTACTTACTTGCGAAATTAACAAAAACTCTGCATATGAAACTTAATCATGTTTGTATAGATAAAATTGCAAACAATATTACGATTTAAGTAGCAGTTAATACAGACGCCCACAAATCCAACACGAAGTGGGTAGACGTAAGAATAAAAAGTTTACCACTACCTATACAATGTAAGTGGGTATTAATCCCAATAACCCTATGCGCATTTGCATTGCATGCGGCATTTATTCATAGGTTATCTTTTAAATATTTCTCCCCTCATAAAAAAAAATTACTATATTTTCTTTGTTGTTTCCACATAGAAAAAAAAAAAGATTTTAATGTTGACCACTTAGAAAGGGTATA
This sequence comes from Synanthedon tipuliformis, assembly GCA_947623395.1. Classification (NCBI taxonomy): domain Eukaryota; kingdom Metazoa; phylum Arthropoda; class Insecta; order Lepidoptera; family Sesiidae; genus Synanthedon; species Synanthedon tipuliformis. Next base: position 4,599,172 of record OX392433.1, read on the forward strand.
ATTAAAATTTAAGTATTATAGTTTTGTATTTTAAAAGACCGCAGTTTTGATTCGGAAAACTCTAGAATCAAAAAGAGTTTTCAGTGCAACATACATTTTCATGGCCACAAATATTTACATTCATTTCAGCCTAAAAACCTAATTTTCGCGCTAAAAACTGACGTGTATTTGAAAATAGAACGGTCAGTATACGCCAATCGATAAAGAGCTCTGTTCCCTTAGCCATTGTACGACTATGAAGGGCTACTTTGAATGGTTATTGTAATTTGAAACTAAAACATCTGTTTCGTGATAGCATTTTACTGATTTTAATTTGTTTTTATTCAATGCGTTTAAAAAAATACTGGCACAAATTACAATGGCGTGAAATAGAGGCGTTATTTATTGGCTAATCAATCTTGTTGGTTGTAAAATTTATATTAGATACAGAAACCACAGAACAGCCCATTCAGATCAGAAAAGTTGTAGTATACTGTTGATTTTCACAGAACAAATTTTCAGCTCAGATGTCTTAGTCTCATTTTCTCAAGTCTTTTAATCGAAGTCATACTTATTTAAAATCCTGACTGACTATCTACTCACAGCCAAAACTAAGTACTAAGTCTAGAAAGCTGAAATTTTGTAGGTTTATGCCTGGTTCGTCCTACTGAGTTAGAACATAGGTTTAATTTATAATGTATCTAAGATTCCGCTAAAAAGGATTTTTGAAAATTGTATCTCTTGGATACGGTGACAACAAGAGTCATCCGTGCGAAGCCGAGTACAGGTCGCTTCATTAACATTTCTTTTTAATATCCATACATCTATACTAATATTATAAAGAGAGAAGATTTTGTATGTTTGTAATGAATAAACTCAATAACGTCGTTAATGTCTTTAAAACATAAACGTGACATATCAAAATAAAAATTTCTCAAAACTGGGCCAATCAAATTGAACGTAATTTTCATAGACTAAAAATTGGTCTCGCTTCACTCGACAAGACAAAGCAGTCGTAATTGTCAAACGCGAAAAAAATGATACGCCAAATTTGGCGGACCAGAGCTAGCCACCACCCAGTCACACTGCAAGCTGTCTGTCATGTGTACATGCCGAATGTTTTATTAAATTTTGGGCATAATTCAAACTAAAATGCCGGGGTGCGTAGTGAAACTGTGTAAAAATAATACCACAAAAAATAAGAAGAACACTGGGATCACATACCATCAGTAACTATCGTATAATTTCGAAATTTCAACATAAAATAATATGAACCCAAAACGCCATTCAGTGTTGCCGCGTATACAAGAATCAATTTCCCCATGGTTGAGAATTTTATAATGTGAATTTATTGTTTTTATTTTATTTTATTATATAACATATTTCATTTATCTAACCTAGTTATTGGGAATTATTTAGAATCGTGTGGAAAGATTTTAGGGTATTTAAAGGTTAAATTATTTAGATATGGATGTTAATTTTATAAAAATATAGTTTTTATGGAAAGGAAATGAGTCTACAATTAATTTAATAATATTTTAGAATATAACCTAAAATTGTTTACAATACAAATAAATATGTAGGTACATACCAGGTTTGTTGCAACTATCAGCATCAGCATCACTTAAAAACATTATTACAACACACATATTCAGTACAACACATAAATTTTCACTGTTTAAAACTGTTTTCATTTATTTAATTTTGTTGTATCTACTTTTTACATACGTGTTTACTTCAAGTTTAATCTTCAACCACAGAGCCAATGAGCCACAGAGTCATAAACATTACGGAACCTAACCTATTTGTTTTCATCCAGTACAAATGTCTAGTACCTACAACATGTATGTAAATATTGATGTACTATACAAACAATTTGAGGTCATGTTATAAAATCTATATAAAATTAATTGTCAATGAATTTCCTCACCATAAAAACAATATTTTTATAAAACTAACATCTATTGTTAAATAATCTCACTTCCAAACACTTTATAAGCCTTCTATATTACTGGTATGTACATATTTCTTTGTATTGTAAACAATTTTAGGTTATGTTCTAAAATCTTATTAAATAGGCCAGTGAATATAGACATTTAACTTTGCACTATCCTACCGATTCAATTTTTTTTCTATATGGTTTAGGATCACTTACTGAATATAAAATCACAAAATGCTGACAGATTCCGGTGACAGCACAGGCGCCATCTTGAAAAAACGTTTCTGGCCGATATCTCGGAAACTATGCACTTTAGGGCAAAAGTGATAGAGACCATTATTGTAGAGAATACTATTTTGCATCTTTTATTTGTTACGCATTTTTTTGTAAAACTCACCGCTTACGTTTTATGGCTCATTTAATTAACACATTTTTCTATCTCGGCCGATAACTCTTATAATATTGAATTAATCAATAAAATGCATCAATCCATTTTTAAAGATAAATCTATTCCCCACAACTTTTATTTAAAACTTTTTTTTTAATGTCCATAGTTTTCGAGCTATAGGACGTTAAATGTTGGACTACCAGGTGCAAGGTTTGAATTTTCAAGATATGCATAGAGTACAATGGTAAAAATTCAACAAATACATTTGAAAAAATATCCCGAATGTTGATGTACTTAACAATGAAAAGTTCATCTCCTTACCTGAGATAGTAACGATTTTTTTTTAAATTTTATTTTATTATATTTGGTACAATTAAAAAATATTTAGTGCTTTCATTTAAAACTGGTGTGGTGAGTAATTATTATTGATTATGTTACGTTCAGATGTCATAATAAAATGGAAAAAACGGAAAGGGGACTATTTGTACAAATATTTTCAAAATTTATTGTCAGGAAAACAATAATACAAAAGGAAATTAAAAATTATATCAAAGTTTCGAGCGTTTTGGAGGCGGCGGAAATCCAATTGTATCCGATGGTTCCTCTTCTCGTCGGCATTTCTACATTCAACGTCCGATAGCTTGAAAACTATGGACATTAAAAAAAAAAGTTTCAAATAAAAGTTGTGGGGAATAGATTGATCTTTAAAAATGGATTGATGCATTTTATTGATTAATCCAATATTATAAGAGTTCTCGACCGAGATAGAAAAATGTGTTAATTAAATGAGCCATAAAACGTAAGCGATGAGTTTTACAAAAAAATGCGTAACAAATAAAAAATGCGAAATAGTATTCTCTACAATAATGGTCTCTATCACTTTTGCCCTAAAGTGCATAGTTTCCGAGATATCGGCCAGAAACGTTTTTTCAAGATGGCGCCTATGCTGTCACCGGAATCTGTCAGCATTTTGTGATTTTACACTCAGTAAGTGATCCTAAACCTTAGAGAAAAAAAAAATTGGATCGGTAGGATAATGCAAAGTTGACCAAAAAAAACGACTATATTCACTGTACTATAAATTAATTGTAGACTGATTTCCTTTCCATAAAAACTCTATTTTTATGAAATTAACATCCATTTCTAACTAATTTAACCGTCAAATACCCTAAAGTCTTCCCACACGATTCTAAAGCCAACCCTTATTAACCCTTATTTTTAATAATAACTTGTAAATATTACATGTAAATAAAAAAAACTATTAAAAATAAGGCCTAATCATTGATATAATACATATTTTCCATTTTTCTATATATAAATATATTTATACATTCCGTTTTAATTTATTGTTCATTTTTAAGTATTTTCTGAGCTATATTTATAACTTAATTAACTAATAGACCACAGCATAAAATATTTTTCCCATTAACTCGGGTAACAGTTAGCAGCTGGTAACACAATTCTTCACGCACACTAGTTCACAATGTCAACTGACAAATGTTGCTTAGACACACTAGAATAAAAAACGGCCGCATTTACGGAGCTGTCGTTGTTCTATAGTCCTCTATCTAGTCGAGCGTAGCGAGCGAGACCAATACAAAATCATTGGTAATTTTCAAATAAGTTTTAGATATGTATGTATCGTATACGTAATATATTTGATTGCAAATATTGATTGGAATCATAGACAATAACAGATTCGATCCGAATCTATTTCCACAGAGGCACGACGTCCGCGTTGGCGCGCTTCCAGAACATTCTATCTGGTCTATGGCCGGAAGGCGTTCTATAAATATAGACTTTGATGTCATTTGATTTGTTTAGTTTCGTAGTCTGTGATAGGACAGTGGAGCTCTGTTCTTGAAACGGGAGATCCCGAAAAAGCGCTCAAAATAAATGCAAATTTACGAATTACGAACTTTATGGCTTTATAATGGTTTCTGGGACTTATCATAAATCAAAGATAATATTTTACTGCAACCTATTAAAGGTCTCTTTTGAATGTGGTCCGATAGTAAATCAGTACTAATATTATAAATACGAAAGTTTTTATGGATGGATGTTTGTAACTCTTTCACACAAAAACTACTGAACCGATCACCATGAAATTTTGCATACACGTTGTCTGGGACACCAGAAAGGAAGTAGAAGTACCTTTCATCCAGAACGTGGACGAAGTACATAATAACACAGAAATACACTTTTAAATATTAATCTTAAGTAAAACGTGAGTTTATGTGCGGACCCCCCAAATTTGAATTTCCAATTTTTTTTCTACTCTCTTACTAGGAGTCTTGTAAAAGACTTAAATTTTACAGAATTGGGTAAAAAAACTCAATATACTTACTTATATAGTGTAATAACCTTTACTATCTACCATATGCATAGGAGCAATTAGTCACAGAGTCACCTAGGTATCATAAAAAATGTTTCATCATCACTGCTATATAAAGTTTCATTTACATAGAAATCTCTATATCCGAGAAACACTCATAGGTAAATTTACAAATTCGTGACGAATTTGGGATGCGACACCAAAAATTCCATAGCGGATGATGCTACAAGTAAAATGTCTAGAACAAATATTATCTATAATACATAGTAACTTAGTTTGTCTGTGCGTTTGTGCACGCAAAGGATGAAATTTGGCACACATAATAGTTTATTATCTGGATTAACATACATACGAGTATTATAATAATTTTTAACCTAGAAAAATGTTAGGGAACTTCCCTAACATGCTAGTCTAGAAAAATGCTAGTCTAGTGCGGCCAGTGATATGTTAAAAAAGTGCGGCAAATTTTTTTATGCAGATATTCATTGAAGTACGAGGAAGGTTCTTATGGAGAGAAAAAATGGAGAAAGAACCCCATTTTTCTTTTTCCCATCCAATTCAAACATTTCAATCAAATCATGGCGTCAATAACATCATTTAATAACACATCAGCTGGCACAGTCCAATTGCTTTTAACGGAACGTCTGTGAGGTCAACAAATCCGTACTAATATTATAAATGCGAAAGTTTGTATGCATGTATGGATGTTTGTAATTCTTTCACGCAAAAACTACTGAACCGATCACCATGAAATTTTGCATACACGTTGTCTGGGACACCAGAAAGGACATAGGGTACCCATCTGCACTACCCATCTTGATAGAATAAACTGTAAAGTATAATATAAGAATGAGTATTGAGCTCTGTTTAGAAATATTGTATTAACTCATTTCAGCCGTTACTTAGGTTACATGACACTTTGTTAGCAAGACGAACTTGAAATAGCTAACCTATTCAGAGAACAGCATTACCATCTCCAAACAATCACGTCATTACACAAACAAATGTGATGACACACTGTCGCATTTGACAACGTGACGAATGACGAAAGTGTTAATAATGTCGTGGGAAAGATGTGTATGGAGATTTTGGATGAATAGCGACAATATATATGGACAAGACCTTTAGTTAAGTGGTTTAAGGGCACCCTGTACGAGCGAATGCAGCCAGTAATAGGTTTTTGGGAGAATTTGTTATCACAACCTACTATTATAATGCGAATAACCTAAAACAGAATGCGACGCCATACGCGAAAATAATAAAGCATACGCCAGCGATTCCAATATTTTTTTCTACCTATATGGCAACCTATTATTATTAGGTAATCTCATTAGGGATTAATATCGTTTTTATGTAATATGAAATTCAACTTAGGCTTTTGACGGACGTAAGTAAATTGACTTATTTTAAGGTTGCGCAGAAAATGCTTAATGAAAACCCGGTGGTCAAAAGTGAGTTAAAAACTCAAAAAACATAAAAAGCATAAAAATACAGCCTGTATTTGTAACAAAAGAAATAACTTTCTTTTATGAAATACAGATCTCTTTACATTCCGATCTACTATCCAAGTCAGTTGAGTGACCACATATAAAGGGACTGTACAAGATCAGCCGGCGCGTGCGCAAACAGATGTGCGGCCCGTGCGCGCCACAGATGGCGATGTCAATAGTGAATAGACTGCTTTATATCGTGTAATCTGTACCAAAGCAGCAGGTGTGTCTGTGGGCTTACAAAATGCGGAAAGAGAACATTTTGTAAAGCAATTTTTGGGCAAGGATCTATTGTGATTTGATACAATTTGCCGGCAACTTAGATGAACGATATGCATTGGCAAGTATAGTTTCAAGTTGAAATGAGAATTTGATAAACTTATGACATAGTTCCAGTTCATAAACAGGTTTCAGAAGATCACCGTGAATGTCCTGCTCTGGCTTAATTGATGTCAAAGACTAATTAATCTCGATAAAAGAGGTAAAAACAATACAAGAGAAGAAGCTGCAATGTTTTGGTCGCATAATGAAAGTCTTAAGATACCGTATTCTTAAACTAGTGAATAGTGATGCAAAGAAAAATACAGGGCAAACGTAAAGAGATAGAAGAAGAAGAAAATAAGAGATAGAAAATTCTGATTGAAGAATTTACCAGAATGGTTTAGTATAAACACTCGCTCAATCCTCAATTTGATGAATACATTATGAGGGCTACATGTAAAAATGCATTTGATAAAAGTTAGTAATGGCTCATAATTTTATTAAACCAATGGTATTATAGGTGTGTGTTAAATTATAAACAACTTAAAACATCAAATAACTTATGAGATAACTTATGTTAAAACGAGTTTATGTCGAAATCAAATAAGTTCCACCGCTGAGAAGATGTGGAGGACCGGTCTTAAACTATTTGTAACCATACTGGAAACTTTTAATCAGTTGCCCATTTGAATTCCCCTATAGGGACAAAATGTCAAACAAATGTAAGAAAAAAAAAAGAAAAAAATTGACTATGGCCGTGTACGTGTGGCTGTCACTGTTAAAACTAATCAAAGTGACAGTTAAGGGTCAAATTAATATTTATACGCGCGGCCATATTACAGGTTTAAGCAAGGCCGAAAGTGCACAAGCCCTTATAAGAAGTCAGATACGAAAATTAATTCAGAATGTCTAGGTTTCAATTTTTTATATAGTATTAATTTGTATTCAATTGCAATAGTTATCTCGATACTTTGTTTAGAATGAGCAAACTATTAAGGTTAATAAAAGCGAAATATCCACTCACTGACAGGCTAACGAGGTCTGAACAGCCACTAAGGATCAGGTCACACCAGAAAGCTGTGCTCCGCGCACTTTTTAAAATAGCAGTAGAATATAGAACCTTACCTACTTTCGAGGGGTAAAAGGACGAGGCACGTCTAGTTTTAAGTACATTTTCATTTAAGTTTTTATTCAAATTCAATTAATTATAATATATTGAGTAGTATCTGATTGGTTTTTGTCCATTTAGTTAATATCGTATATTATTGGACATAATTATTGGACTTATTGGACTTTCTTAACAGAACTTACGGCATGTTTTTTTTTATTTTGTTTTATCATAAATACAAATTAGAACAATTTGGACATGCTCCATTAAAATTATTCTTTACCAATCTGTCATATTCTACAGTAGAACTAACTTGGACTTTTTGTCCAATTTGTTCTATCGTAGAACAAATAGTAGAACTAATTAGACTAACCCGTAGGTAATGTAAAATATTAAAGTAAAAAAATATTTGAATCAACTGTTGAAGTTACTGAGAATCGTACAATTCATAGTCGAAATGGAAGCCAAGGTTTGTCTTTACTGAAACTAATTCCTCTGTAATGGAATCCACTGCCAAATGATCTAGTTTCGACTGTACTTGGCACGATTTGTTCCAGTCAATCATAAAATGTGTCAAATAATTCGGATATAGATAATATTCCGTTTTTTTTTTTTTTCTATTATTCCGTAGTGTTTAAGTTGCAGCAGCATCTCCAAGTTAATGGACGACGGTAACCACCTGCCATCAAGTTGAACAAAATTATCTTTTACAAAAAGAAGTCTTTCAATTAGTTAGTCAAGTCTTGTAGGAGTTTTTGAGTGTAATACTAATACTGACCCGACCCGACAAACGTTGTTTTGCCAAAAAACAAAAAAAAAAAAATTGGAGTGGACCACCCTTAACATTTAGGTGTATGAAAAATAGATGTTGGCCGATTCTCAGACCTACCCGATAAACACACAAAATTTCATCAAAATCGGTCCAGCCGTTTCGGAGGAGCTTGGCAACAAACACTGCGACACGAGAATTTTATATATTAGACTATATAAAGAGAGAAGATTTGTATCTCTTTTATAATATTAGGATTAGTAATTAGGATAGGATAATATTAGTAGGTATAGAATTTTAGAAGAAACGACACCTGACAAATGGCCACCTTGGTAGCTTCATGACCAACTATTGAATAAAAATAATATTTATTGGTTCAACAAAATGAAACATCTCGTGTAAGTATATGTCTAGGTGAGTCGACAAGGAAAATGTGGACCAAATACAAAGAAAACTCTTTATTTTGTTGTTACAAGTGTTGATTGTTAAGTCAAAAATGCATTCCGTCATGCACAGATGGTCTTCGAAGGCGTATAGTGTAGTCAATTGTGACAGAGACATTTTGACTTACTAAAATCAATAGTCAGTATTTGTAATGCAAATTTTAACATGACATCATCTAAATTCTAAATAAAAAGTGAAAATTTTAAAAAACTAGCCGGTGCCCGCGACTTCGTCCGCGTTCTAGATGAAAGATACCCTATGTCCTTTTTGGTGTCCCAGACAACGTGTATGCAAAATTTCATGGTGAAGTTGGCTTTTCGCACATTTCGTACGAAATAAAATCGTGCGAGATGACAACTGAACCGCAAATTCGAGTGTATTCTCTGTATCTGTAGTGTTATCTGCACGAGCTCATTACGATCCACACCACGCAAGTCCGTCGGTGTGTTCATCACAGTTTTATATTATTTTTTACGACGCAATTTGGTTGTAAACTGCCGACTTACAAAGAAATTGTGTTTTGTTTACAATTAATGCGTCACTTGGGAAACTTCTCTTGCGTAGATTGTAATGAATGAAGTTCTTATAAGTATTATATATTTTTTTTCTTCATGCTACAAAATTAAAAAAAAAAACTAGCGGATGTAAAATGTTCCGCACTGACACCGTCTATTCCTAACCTACAAAACTGGCTGTCCACCTGGTTGGTCGGTTAGGAATTTTTTTTCCTAACCGTCAACCTGAACACACCCGCACCGAGCAGACAAAACATTCTATAATATTCAGAATTAATCCGTACTATATAATATTATAAATGTGAAAGTTTGTATGGATGTATGTATGTATGGATGTTTGTAACTCTTTCACGCAAATACTACCGAACCAATCACCATGACATTTTGCATACACGTTGTCTGGGACTCCAGAAAGGACATAGGGTACCTAACCTTTAATCCAGAACGCGGACGAAGTCGCGGGCACCAGCTAGTATTCCATACATTCGATTCTATATTATAGCCGACAATGCCGGTCGGTGTCGTTCCGTGTCTGTACGGTACGCTACGCTTACGATACGGTAGATGTGAATACTTCTATAGACAATGTATGAAACAAAACTTTCTTGTCTGTGCTGATACGTGTCTGATACGTTACGTGTCTGTAGATGTGAATGGAACTTTAATTGCAGAACGTGGTCCAGCAAACGTTTTCATTATGTCAAGGTCAGACAGACTGACAGTCCAATTGATGCCGAGGATCGCACTGCAAGTGAGCTGCCGACCAAAGTAGGCTTCAGGATTAAGGATGGGGGAAATGGGTTCTGGCTCTGGCTCTGGCATCCCTTACTCCCTTACCAAAACATTACATCAGACTTGCTATTATTTCAGCGTGATTGCCAGACGGGCCAATATGACTGCTAAGCGCAATGTGCCCCGCCATTATTAAGAAGAAGGAAATTTTAGTATCCCAAATTTTTCTTTTGTATAATACTGTGATGGTTTAATAAGATATTAAAACAACGTTGAAACTATAAAATTTTAAAATACCACATAGATACTTATGTGTAAACAAAATTTTATAAGAAAATATTTATTTAATATAAATAATAACAATAAATTTCAAGTCAAAAAGAATAAATACTTAGAAGATTAGCGAATATATTTGAAACATTTGAAACATTCGCTCCTATAAAATTTTATGTTATTTATGTTAACGTGCCAACGACGCTGTGTTTTAAATCTTCGCTATTAGTAAAAAACTACTATAAATGCGATAGTTTGTATGGATGTATGTATGGATGTTTGTAACTCTTTCACGCAAAAACTACTGAACCGATCAGAAAGAACATAGGGTACCTTTCATCCAGAAAAGAAGTACTGCTCCCGAAGGATCATCTAAAATTAAGGAAACTAACTCCTGGCTAAGTGTAATAGCAATAACGATGTCAGACGATATATTGCTTTTTCAACGCGGACGAAGTTGCGGGAACCAGCTAGTCTTTTATATAATAAAAAAATATGTGTGTATGTATAACTCAATATAACTTCAAAACCACTAGAACGATCACCGTGAAATTTTGCATAAAGATCTTCAGGGTTTTAAAAAAGGCATCTATAGACATTCCTAGCTGACGATGTCTGGGCAAAAACTAGTCTCAAATAATCTCCATTTAGTAGGAACTAGACCCGCTACCATGTGATCTTTTCTCATTAGAATTTCTTGTTGAAATTCTTTAAAGTTCCCTGACTGATGGCAGTTATAAACTGCATTGCTGTGTAATAAATAAGATGTGTGACGTCACTTGACAGTAAATGCTGGGCAGCACCCCGTAGCCACCCAAAGAGACACGTCTGGCAAATGGCCAAGCACAAAATAGTAGTTACATCACGTTACACAGAACTCCTGAACAACATTCTGTATTAGATAATATCTATAAAGAATTTTGTTTCAGAGTTCAGGCGGCAAATGTTGTAATCTATACTAATATTATAAAGAAGAAAGATTTGATGTTTGTTTGTTTGCATTGAATAGGCTCCGAAACTAGTGGATCGATTTGAAAAATTCTTTCACAGTTGGGAAGCTATATTATCAGCAAGTAACATAGCTTATTTTATGAAGTCACGCGGACGAAGTCGCGTGCAACAGATAGTTGCAGAAACTAACATAGGCTATATTTTATAGTCACGCGGACGAATTTTTGTAAAAAGTTATATATATATATATATTACATATCTCTATTGATATTATAAGAAGTAAAGTTTGTATGTTTGTATGTAACGGCTGATCTTCAAAACCACTCTTCCGATTTAAAAAACCGTAGTTACAACAGTTAGAATAGTTAGTTCGGCAGAGCACTTTGCTACACCTACGGCGTTGCTTGCGTTGATAGGTGACGGTAGCCACAAACCATCAAGTAGAACGTCATCGTGCATGTCACCTATAATACAAAAAATACCAAGAATCGACTTAAATTAATTGAAAAAGATAAAACTTAAAATGATCTCATTGGTGATGTGCATATGTAATGTTTACGAGTTATATTGCGTGTGCGCCGATCAATGCAGCCGACTCCCTTATCGTACGAAATTGGAGCATTATTGGAACACAGTATAAACAGATCAACAGTATAAAAACTTGAAATTATTGAGTAAAAGCTACGTTCATTCGTGAGTTGAATGGCTAAAAAATTTAGTAAATTAAGCCAATAGTAATACAAGAAACATAACATGAGAATGTGCTAGGTTGAATCAGTAGGTATACTCTTTGACCATATGGTACCAATGCAAACTTTCGAAAATTTTCGAAACTTTGAGAAAGCTAGAGTTGACATTATTGCAAGTCTAGAGAGATGACAGTCATATTCTTTGGAGTTTTATTTTATCTGTCTTTTTCTCGAAAATATTGACTAGAGCGCTAATTTTTCTTAAAAAATAAAATATTCTGTATAATTTTACCTAACTATAAAAATGTAGTTACATTCGTCGATTTTTGGCACTTGACTTTAACTCACTATTGGGCAAAATACTTACACGACGCTATAGTTTATGCAAAAACTATAATATTGTTATTGTATTGTTTTTTCAACAAATTAATATAATATTCTTAACATAAAAACAGTCGAGAAAGTATTTTAGTGACAGAACAAGTAGATTGCCTTTAAAGTCTTAGATAGTCTTAGATACTGTCTTTAAAGTTATACTGTTACATCGATTGCAATAGACATTAGTACTTAATATTATCATATATTTATTATCTATGCGTGTAACTTGCACGGGCATAGATATATATTTTGTTTCCGGTTCAAAAATAGTTCAATCACAGTTGGCATTATTTTAATCATAGATATATCATATAAGTTAACCAATCATTCTATTTAAACTATTAACAAAAGGTATGAGGTTTCATGACAGTTTCTCTTTATGGAATATGCGTTCCAAAATTGTATTATAAGCAATAACTGATTGATTGTATGAGATGTTTTTATTCATTTTATTTTTTGTGTGAGATGTATAATATAAATATTACTGGTTTTAAAAGAAAGGCCCTTTTAGAGAGTGACCAAAATTTCATTCCGTTAGAGTGACCAAACCTTTTTGAAAGTAGAGTACCGTGACGGATCGCGTTAAATAGAGATGTACAGTGTCCACGCTTCCGTGGATAATTCGGACACGTTCTTACCTGTAACAAAAAAGTTTAGTGTAAAAACACTTTCTTATTCAGAATCACCTATTCAGAACACGAGATGACAAACGGAATAATTAGTAAAAATACAAACAGGATAACTCGCGGGCGCACGCGAGTTGACTAACTCTCAAATCGAGCCACATCTTTTTGTAGAACCAACTTACATTATCAATTTTTAAATTTTATACGATATTTATTTTAATAAATAATAGGAAACAAATAAACATAAAATGATGTGTGGCTGTATCGTGAACACGGCCAACCCTATAGATAGCTTCATTATGTGAATTTCATCGCTGATAAGCTACGTTATCAGCGAGTAACGAAGCTATTTTATAAAGTTACGCGGACAAAGTCGCGTGCAAAAGCTAGTAAATAAACAAGAAAGGATGTTTGTTTTTAAAAAATTATAGTAGCATTGTTACTATACACATTTTTGTCAACATATCGACGGTTAAGAACCAAATCGGTCTAAGTCCAAAAATGGAACTTTTCAGGAGCTAAAAAAAACGTTTCATTTTAAATGTTGATATGCGAATAAAAAGCTAAGCACTTTAAAAAATAGCTAAAAATAGTTCTTTTTATATGGACATATTGGTGTTACCGTTAGTTAACGCGTTTAGGAGTTTTTGTGACTTAGACGGTTTTTCCAGTAAATTATGTTGTAAAGTAATCAAAATAGTGAGATAGGGTAATTTTAATTTAAACAACTGTATTAAATTAGTGTTTCATTAGCACAAATGTTAGAAATGAAAATCAACTTAGTAAGTACGAGTAAAGGCTGGCAAAATCAAATTTAATGATGTGCCAAAGAATCATAAAAATGATGACGATCAGTCTGCAGCACCTGCTTGAGATCCTGTAAGTGTTTGAACTTTGACGAGGTTATTGGTATTATATTTTCGTGCAGGGAAGAATATTCCATAAAAGGACTTACTCTTTTTGGTCTTAGTGGCAAAATCAACCAGTCGTCATCATAATTAAGTTTTACTTTAAGAGTTTCTTCTGGGTTATATTCCATCACTCGTATATCCGTCACAGTTTGATCTCCAACCTTTCGTCCCGGTCTTATGCTTTTATAGAGCCAAGTGCTACTGTCTGCATAATTGCTGGTACTATCATCATCAACTGCATCATTGAAATGGCGGGAACCTACTAATACAGAAGGACTCTCAGAACGATCTTCGTCTTCCATGTCACAATTGATTGTCAGAGCATCTCGACCAGATTGATAGTCAACGTCACCGTCAGTGTTACCGTCATTGTCATCTTCGAGTAGCGCTGCAGCATCGGTAAAGTTGTGAGTATCAGAATAAAATTCAAACTTACTGGTTGAAGGAGGAGCAGAAAGAGATCTGTTAATTTTTGTTATGTTATGGTCGATCTTCAGTCAAGTCTGTTGTTGAAAGAGAAGATTGTTTCGAAAAATCCACCGACTTGTCCTGCTGAAGTTAAAAGTGCTACATAATCATTGTTTTTTGCCTTGGTATATTGCGCTTCGAATTCATCACATTTTTTGTCATTTAAATTATAACATAATACTTGGCCATTCCATAAATTTTCGTATTGAAACAAAGACGGGAGAGATCTGCTCCTATTTTCAAATGTAAGTAGCCCTTTGTCTATTGTGAGATCAGATACTGACAGACATTTAGTTTATGGGCTGTTTTTGGACTCAATTTACGCAAATTTGTATCATTTGCCGGCTTAAATATTTTTGCAGGTATTTCTTCTGCATTGGGAGGAGCATTTTCAGGTTTGACCATCACAAGAATTTTCTTTGCTCTTACTCCTTGATACTGTCGTGCCATTCGAGACATATTTGCTAAAATTTTACAAAATTATGTAGGTAGTTCTAAAATAAAAAGCAATCTCACTGATAAATCAGTAAAAAGGGTTATGAAAGTATTAGAATGTATCAGTACATATTTAATTTAAAGTAAAAGGAAATATTAAACTAACTTCAAGATACAAGGAGGTAAAACTGATAAATTGGTTGTGTACGATACTGAATTAAAAAAAAAACGTTAGTTCTGAGTGAATAACTACATTATCTGTTTAATTAACTTTTTTTAGTGAAAATTAACGTAAATCTAAAGAGAAAAGATTTAAATCTTACCTGTGCATTAAATATCCTTATAATATTTACTAAAAAACACTTTTATTTAAATAAACGACGAAATAATTAACCTTTATTCGAAAGCGCAGCGATTTCTCAACTGAGATAGACTATTTTGCCAGAAAAAAACTATGTGCTGTGATTTAGACGGATTTTCCACAAGTCGCTAACTTCGTAAATATGGAAGCAGCAGTTTGACTGTTTTAACAGACTGTGCGAAATTGAACTCTAAATCCAGCTACATAGAAAAGTCGATTTCTCGAAAAACCGAGTTAGACCGATTTGGTTCTTAACCGTCGATATGGCGTGTCGCTTCAGTGGCGAAGCGACCTCTTTATGTGAGGTCAGCTTAACCAAATTAAGGGACAAATTGATGACAAAATAACTGTGACGACAATTTTAGAATTTTTTTATATTAATGTTTATTCTTTTCTAAAAATTAAGTTGGCAAAGTCTTATTAACTTATTATCAATTTTATTATTATCAATACAATTAATAAAAAAGAAATAGGAGACTTCAATATGGTGCCATCTGTGCGTCTAGTTGGAATTTCCCTTGACAAGCGCCATTTTAAGTATTTAGGACACATTTGTATTAAGGCCGACGATTGCCAGCTTAAAAAATTAAGCCATAATATCCTGATAATATCCTTCATAAGTGGAACATGTGACATCCAAGTCTTATTAAAACTCCTACTAAACTTTCCTAAATCTCCATATGGGAAATTCCCCATAGGACTACAGGCAGGACTATTAGTTGTTAATACTAATTTTTGTTTAGATTATACATAGAGATGACTTTTGAAATTTATTTAGTATTGAGACAACCTATCACATGGATCTTTAAAAAAAACATCTTATAAGATAATATAAACATACAGTAACTGAATCACGGAATCAAAGTCAATCACCTTTATCAGTTAGGTCTGGAACACACTGGGCAACACAATTGTTGAAATCGCAAACTAGAGCTAATACTTTTTAATTTCGCGATATATTTAGACAGCCCGATTTTCCTCTGGTTTAATTGAGGTATTTTTTTAATATTCAGATCGACCAGACAGGCTGACGACCCACTTGACATCGCCTATAACACAAGCAACGCTATAGGTGCTACGTATTTATTGTACATTTACTATATATTTTTTTATATTAAGGTCGACAGACAGGCTAACAGTCCACTCATTGGTAGGTGGCTACCGTCGCTTATACGCGTCATAGGTTCTGCAAGTGCGTTACTGACCATAGAAGGATTAATGATAAGGGGTGATGAGGAAGATGGGGTAATGGACTCTGGCATCCATTAATCACTGTTAAAAGACTCGGTGTTACTGTCATAACGTCCCCGCGACCCCGCCCAAAAACGGCCGCGCTAGAAAGTCGTTGGGTTTTAGCCGGTACGAATCCGGCGTAACCCCGCAGTGTAGGGGACTAGGGGACACTGCGGGGTCCCAACCTTAAAAAAAGGTTTCACAGTGTGCGCTTGCCCTTAATCACGTGTGTACATTGCGATAATATTTATTTATTTTATTCTCCTTATGTGAAGTGCTATTCCCATAACGGTCAACGACATTCAATTGAAACATTTCATTTAGTATTTCGCAATAGATTTAGTTTTTATTTTTATTTAAAAGTTTATCCGTAGATCGTATTGCCTTAGTACTCCGATTCAGGAGTCTCGGGTTTGATTCCCGGATAATTTAGATTTTGAGTCAATAATTTGTTTATTATTTCATTTTCTATCAACTGTAGACTAATAATATTTAAAATAATAACACAATTTATAACCCGAAGCTTCAATTTATAATTTTTCTAAAAAATTCTTCCCTTTTTAACCTCGATCCTTGTTAATGTTATTTAATTTTACCTAATTCAGATCAGACACGTAAAAACTTAAACCATTCGGCTAGTGTTGCGCAAATCTAGATCAATCTAGTTTACCTACATTCTCGCCCTATTTCTTAGGTGTGTTCTCGCGAATTTATTACCTAGACAGACCTAATTGAATAGTGTTTGGTGTTGAAAACTAATTCGCTGAGTGCTCATCGCTGTTGACTGTTGAGAACGATGTAAACATATTGAAGACTTGATTAATGTTTTTTGTGGACTCGTAACACACATTAGTTTTTGCGAGCGGACGTTAAACTTAGCATATGTTTCTGAAAGCAGTTGGCAACGCAGAACTATATGAAATTATAGCGTGAATCTTTTTTTTTTTTTCATAAAATATTGCCAAAAAATCTGATAAATCTCATGATGATAGGTGATGGTCGCAAAAGAACTTACCTGCATACCATCATGTGGCCCACAGTCATGATGGTATGCAACTATGCAAGTTAGTTCTGATGCGCCGTCCCAATGAGCAGTTTCCGGTTGAGTGTTTGTCTGACCTCGCAACTTAGCCAACAGCAGACGCGGAAGACGCCAGGAGGTTGTCGGTAGATCTACCTCACTACGATCTCGGGGTAGGAGTCTGACATAACCCACCGGTCTGTCCTGAAGCCGGTGAGTACCATGATGGATTCCCCTTGTAAAAAGAAAGTAGGAAAAAGTAATAAAAAAAGGGGGGAGTCGCCGCAAAAAAGGAGGAAGAAAAGTGAATCTACACTCTGATGCTATCCCTGAAACTTCTTCAGAATGCTATGTCCAGAAGTTTTTGAGTTTATTCATTACAAACATACAAATCTTCTCTGTTTATAATATTAGTATAGATATAGACAAGCTACCCGTCCCCGCTTCGCATGGAGTTGAATTTTTTAAAATCCTTTCTTATCGTATGTTTATGTTATGAAATAAACGTATTTTCCAAATTTCAGCTTTCTAGACTTACGTGTGCGTTGATTGTCAGTATCAGGACAAACAATTTTATAATTATAGACATTTTATACATAGTTTAAGTGGTTTAAGTATTGAAATGGAGTACATTTAATTTAAATAAAAAGCCAAAATTCTATTATATTCAATTTTTGTATGCTATCTAAAACCATTTTTCTAAAGTTCTCGCTCTATTACCGTCGCACGCGCAACCGTTTGTCCGAAGTTAATAGCCCAGCAAATGTGGTCACATTACCGTTTAATAGGGTGACCTTATGGCGCGCTGTTCTGAGAATACACTGTTCTAAATTTAAATGTAAATTGGGCTGTAATTTTGAGTTTCTTTCTGAATTTTAATTTATAAGTAAGAGGGGTTAGAATTAGACAGAATTTTACCATCTATTCCATATACATACTTACTGTAATTACCGTTCAAGTATTGCGTAAGCAGATTTATTACAATTATTTAGCCCCTTATCTTCCCCCTTGTCAGCAAAAGTAAGCAAAGCTTTTACCCCCCCCCCCCCCCTCCATATGCTTACGAAAAGATTGGTATATGTATTTTGCATTTTTCTGTTAATGTATTCTGATTTTTTTTTAATGATTCGTGAGCAGCAGTTATATTTCTAGAAATAGAATTATAGAATTTTACACATCGTCTATAAAAAGTCCCTCGCTACAAACCGTCTGTAACTCAGCATAATGCAGGTTGTAAAAACCTGCACTGGTCTTCCGTTAGAGCACTTAGTACTGTACTAGTACGCCCATGTAAGATTTTCAATATAATCCTACGTTGTAAGCTAAATCATTGTCACCCTACAAAACGTTGTGTCCAAATAGTACGGTCATCGTTAAGCACAAAGCGTCAATTGTTTGAAAGTTAGTAGCGTACATAAAAACGCATCGCGCGCTTAATGTTGCATTACTTTTGTCGCCTTGCATTTCCGTCTGTTAAAACGCAATTTGAAGTCTCAAAATAGGTTAATTACTTTATTATGGTTAAAAAAATAACTACATACATATATACGTAGATACATATGCGCATGCCTTTGTAAATATTTCATCATCCGTATTATATGACAGAGGAGCAATAAAATATTAGCACTGGCGTCGTTTCTGTTTAAACAATATTATTTTGAGCACATAACTCTAGGATTATATTTTAGTATTGAGTGGAACGCTTGCCTTCAGATTAAATATTATGAAAGTTTAATTCTCGGATAAAAGTGCATTTTCGATCCATTCGATATCATGTGGGTATTTAGAATTATTTGATCACTGATTTAAAAGGTGAAGAGGACATTTAGGAATCTAAAGAAAGCATCTAAGAGATGGTCAAGTCGTTACAGTAGATACATACTTCAAAAAGCGCGTCGTGATTCTTCGTTCACGCAAAAATTCGTCGATTAATGAAGAAAGCATAAAACTTACAATTAACCCTAAGGTTATCTATATACAATATCTATAAGGTTCATAATACAATGCAGCTGTTAGTTTTGTCGCACTCGCACGAGCGTGCCAAGCGGTGCACGCTAACATGACGGCAGCTGGCGACCAATAGCGGGGGTCCTAGTCAAGAGCAAACGTACAGTCGTAAACGCTACGCTCAGGCTACGCTACGCTGGGAGAAAAGCTTTGTGATTGGTCAAACTTTAATGTGGGCGTTACAACAACCAATCACCGGGCTTTATTTTTTAACGTTTCGTAAGTACGCAGAGGGAGCGTTTGCATTTGTTTACTCTTAGCTAGGGCCCCGGTACTGCTAAAAGCCGTGAAGTGTGTGGATAGGTCGATAGAATTTCTCACACTTTAAAAATTCGTCTTCTGCGCAGGTACATCCCAAAGTCATATCAGTTGTATAGATTGTCAATCTATACAAACCGGTTGCTTTCGGTATTGTACAGAATAAAATATAAAATAAATAACATTTCATAGATTACCTACACGTTTTAGGCATTCTATATATTACCTAGGTATTGTATAGAATACCGGATTTTACAGATTATACACTAAAAAACTACTGGACCGACTTCAAAAATTCTTTCACATATAGAAAGCTACATTTTCAGCGAATAACATAAGCTGTATTTTACAAAGTTACGCGGACTAAGTCGCGTGCAACGGCTAGAATAATTATGATATAGAGATTACTTTAAATAAAGTATTGTAAATTGATAGATAGGTAGGTCCTCGCGAGTTAATTTTGTCATAATTATGTGACGGCATTCACTTCATTTGAAAAAGACAGTAATTTGTATGCGTTTGTGGTTTATTTTTAGTGTTGCATAATATTATCTTTGGCCTCGCTCCACGATCGTTTAGTTGCGCAATTCGTACTCTTGAGTGTCTGAGATGGAAAATGGTACCTACCTACAATCCACGAAAATAATACCTCCAATACGCAGATTGATTTGTTATTGCTTGTAATGGACAGCCATAAGGAAGCATTTGATCATTCGAATGATTGAGGTACTCTATATAACGGTAAATTTTTAATGACAGATATTAAATACTATACTGACGTGCCTCGGCTTCGCCCGCCAGAAATTGGGGAGATTAGTGTGCACTATATTCATATGGAATAATTTACTTTTCAAATAGATATATTTTTCAAATAGATGCAGTGGTTACGGAGATTACACTCCACATATAAACAAACATACAAAATCCGTCTTTAATATATTAGTAGATATAGATATACATATATATAAATGCAATGATAAGAAGATTAGGATAAGACATTGATGTGTTTTGGCAAGGTCACAAAAGCGTGAATCATAATTTGCCATACAGATTCAGGGCCCAGATCAACTCCTATTGGCTGGTTGTTTTGAGGTAGTAAAACTAAGAATATTAACGCAAGTAGTAAAATATATTTTTTAATAATATGCTATGTAGCCTATAACTCATAGCGAGCCTATTAAAGGTAAATTTCTTTAAAAAAGAACATGACAAATTTCGAAACGTGATGCAGATAAAAGAAAACAAAAACCTATTCTCATGAATTTTGATAGCATCTAGTCGGTCCCTTTGCCCATAGCCCAGTTTGAAAGGTCTTATGTCTCTTTTATTTAAGTTAATGAATTTTTATACTTAGATACATCTTTGTCATATAATACCTATTTGCAATTTTGATTTACTTACACACCTGCTAACTTAATTTTTTTTAATAAATAAAATTTTATCATCCGAAAATAAAAAATAAACACAAATTTTAACAGGAAGACAAAAATATTACTCAATTAAGTTTGGTATTCTGTTATGAAAAATTAGACACATTGGGAATTTGATTACACAAAAAAGTCATCCATCAAAACGTTAGTTTATTTTAAAAATAAAATCGTGCAAGTGAGAGTTGCATTTTTGCTCAGAAGGGTTCCGTACAAAATTAATAATTTCAACAAGAAATATATTTGACAACTTTAAAAATTTTCTGTACGTTGATTGGCTCATTTATAAACTTCACGACTTGGATATTTAATTGTTTATAACCTTAAAGAATATGGGCATGTAGAATAGGACCAACTCTATCTATACATGAAAAAGTGTCAGTCGGCCACCATTAAATAGGTGGCGCTATAGTAGCATTTTATTTACGGTGATTTCATTAACTATGCCGCTTTATACGTCCATACCAAACCCCAGTGCTACACTAGCGCCATTTTGACCAATTTATTAACAACTAATTTAATGGTTGTAGCTTGATATTTTTTCAGTTTAACATCCATATAAATTTATCCTTCTTATCTCTATTTTCCATGGAACATGGGGCTTTGTGTTTGATATTAATATCAATTCTTTTTTTTTGTTTCATTTTTATATACGGAACCCCAAAAACGTACGATAAAAGCAACGCGAACGCACAGAGCGTATGCGAGAAAGGGACAGACACTGATTTTGATTGCACTTTGATTATTACTCTTTTTCTTTTGCTTTTTTTTTAAATTTAAGACCAAGGCGTCTAATCATTAAATTTCTTTATCACTTTATAATGTCGTAACGTGTTGTAACTATGCATTAGAGGTGTTAAAATTGTTTTTTTTTTTCGAAGAAAGCTCTTTATCTTTCTACTTTGTCGGTCCGAATGGAACCCACATTATAATTATAAAAGGTAAAAATATTTAATGAGTTTTAATGGCAAAGGTCAAAGCCATTTTACAAATTTGAGACCAGCGAAACACTAGGCATATAAAATTTTGTTTGTATTTCTAATATTATAAATGCGAAAGTTTGTATGGATGTATGGATGTATGTATGGATGTTTGTAACTCTTTCACGCAAAAACTACTGAACCGATCACCATGACATTTTGCATACACGTTTCTCTGGGACACCGGAAAGGACATAGGGTACCCTTCATCCAGAAAAAAGTACTGCTCCCGAGGGATTATCTAAAATTAAGAAAACTAACTCCTGGCTAAGTATAATAGCAATATATTGCTTTTTCAACGCGGACGAAGTCGCGGGCAACAGCTAGTTTTTTTTATATATACGAAATTTGTCATGACAATGTTTTAAATCCATACTAATATTATGAGTGTGAAAGTAACTCTGTCTGTCTGTCTGTTACCATTTCACGCTTTAACTACTCAACCGATAATCGTGAAATTTTACATAACGCTTTATCAGTAATACAGGAAAAGACGTAGGGTATCTTTCACCCAGCAAAAAGAACCTGGGATCATCTAGAAATACAAAAAAATATGGCGACAGGACGAATCCGCGATAATTAGCTATTAATAAATATTTGATATATCTTTTTGTAACTTAAGTATATTTAGGCCATAATTATACAAGTACATAAATACATTTAATTTACCTACATTTAAAAGCTTATAAAGATAAATAACTAAATATCAAAATACATCTGTAATATGAAACAAACGAATACTTAATACGAAAAATTCTTCCAATATTGCTCGAGTATTGAAAAAAAACTTGATGAAACCTAATCCCAAGACCGCAAGAAGCGACTTTTCCCACAGACTTACAATAAATCAAAACACATTTAATTGCATATAAGTAATATTAAATTAACTTCGAGACAAACACCTATACAAGAAGACATTTTGTTAAATGCCTTTACAACGAAGCAAATTATTACGTGAGTACTAATATATGGAAAAATAACAGTAGCTAAACTGAATTTGACTGAAAAATTGAAAAATTGATGGATTTGATTGATCTCTTTTTCTTGTGTTATGTTCGGCAGACAGGCTGACCATTTCCTACATATATAAAAATATAGAAAAATGTTGTGTTGGTTTGTGTATTACTCAAAAACTTGAAAACTAGCCGACGGATTGACTTGATATTTTTACACAATATATATTCAATTTTCGCGTAATAATATAATCTCGATTGCGAGAAAAAAAATCACTTTTTTGTTCATCTGCCGAAAGTGAAGAGAACTCACTCTCCAACGAGAACCGCTGTCACATTAAAAGTGGAAGTTAGCCGTTGTTATGGCAGCCGAGTTAATATAAGACTGAGCCACAGGGAAGCGTGGTCGGGTTCAGCCAGCTAGTATTTTATAATTATAACTTTGAGTCTATTACAATTTTACTTGTAAGATGTGCATTACTGTACTGTTGTTACCTGCAAAAAAATAACAATAATTAGATATGATTATCAAAACTTCTACTAATGAATGTATTGGCAAAGCATATTCTAGCCTGTAACCATCCTGTAACGCGTAACTTGTGACATGTGGCATTTACTCCTCTATATATGAAATCGATTCTTAATGAGTAAACTCCAAAAATTACTTTACATACTGTTTCTAAGTAGTACCTACTTATTCTAAGTTCATAATGACAAAACCTTCAACTAAGTGCATTCACTGTCTTGCAATTTTAGTTTACGAAACAAACAACCTACAGCTACCTATGTTTAATTGCATGAACGTATGCATTTGTCTTTAAAATAACATTCTTAGACTGACCGTACTCACAAAAATATTGGAATATTTTGATAAATTTGCATTTGAGTCAAGTAAAAGAGATAATCAGCATATATTGATAATGGGATGAAATAAGAAATTAAGATCAAATAATTCCTGAGTAAGGATTTTTTCCTAACTCATTTAAGATTTTAGGTTTTTCCTAACTCATCATCCTAACTCATCCTAACATAGGTAAGAATGGAACAACCCGATAATAAATCTCTGTCTTATAATAATGTAAGTAAGTACTACAAAAAATTAGAACACATCTATTTATCAATGACTCAACAAACCATCATAGTGCGATAAAATAAAAGATTTATCTTGGAAATAAAATCAGGGAATGCGATAGTCGATAGTGAACTTAATACAACAGTGTCATTGTAAAGCTTAGTGCACATTGGCCCCGTAGTCTTAAATGTAAACATAAATTTTATTATTTTTAAATTTAAATGTTTATTTCCATAGTTAACCTTGCAAAAATTTAAAGACTGGACTTTTGAGTCTTGAGTCCAACGACTAGAATAACGGACTTGAGATACAGATATTTGTTATAACAATGTCATATTTTAACAAAACATTAACATTTTACCAAAATATAGGTAAGTACAGTGACCCTACCATAGATGATTGATTGGTCTCGCTGCGCTCGACTAGATAGCTCCGATATCTAAAAACAGCTCCGTGAATGCGGCAACTTTTGGGTTAATTATAATGATATGGAAATGTATAACATGTAAGAACATCTAAAAATAAATAAAAAACTTTTAAAAGATTTAAAAGTTAATTTAAGAAACTGGCATAAACACTTACTTTTCTCCATTAGTCTCTATTATCTCTATTTAATTATGTATTAGAAAATTATTCTTTTACCATCAATAAATCTTTAGATGCTTTATAAGTTTCAAAATATATACATATTTTTGAAGTCTTTTTAAACTAAGACTCTCGACGTTGTGCACTAAGCTTAACATTTGTATGCGCCTATTGAACTGTTCGTCGCGCCCACGCTACCAGACCGGTCGGATTATCGAATATACACCGTGGATTGTGCTTACTAGACTTTACTGACCAATACATACTGATATAATATGTTACTAACATATATATCTGGTTCAACAAAGCGGTTCTAAAGAGTCAAGTAACAGCTTGACTTGAACTTACTATCTCTTAATTTCAACGTTGCTCAGTTGGCGAATTTTTCTATAATTTTTGTCTTTATGTAAAACTCGACAGACAAGCTGACGGTCCACTTGATAGTAAACTTTTGGTGTTGGTTACAAACACTGTTACACGAGAATTTTATCACTACATAGTATAAAACAAAGTCGCTTTTTCTGTCCCTATGTCCCTTTGTATGCTTAGATCTTTAAAACTACGCAACGGATTTTAATGCGGTTTTCACTAATGGGTAGAGTGGTTCTCGAGGAAGGTTTAAGTACATAATTTACTAAGTTACGCGGGCGAAGTCGCGGGCAGCAGCTAGTATAAGTATATATAGAAGTTAGATAGATAATCGAAGCTAAATTTTTATAATATATAAATAATGATTTACCTTCTGATATTTTAATATACTAGCTTATGTTATTTTAAGATGGCGCCACTCTATTTTTAAATAGTATTTAAAAAATTCCGTATTTTTTTATATTATAAGTTACAAATGTTTTATTTGTAAAATTACCATAAATTGCCAACACATGTAAATTTTATCACTTTGCCAAGACTTTGTTTGTATCTGTTAAAATTTATTAACAACATTCTTAAATATACTTATTTAATTTTTTTTACATATATTAATAATATATTACTTAGTTTGTTTTTTTTTTTGTTAAAGAAGATGCCAATACACAAATATGAATAATAAGTAGCAATATGCGGAGACTTCACACGGAGTGGAAATTTAAAAATCCTTACTAATACTACTTTGTACGCGCTGTACAGGCGCTGTAGTTAATTTTTCAAAATCCCACAGAAACTATAATTTTTTTTTTTTTTCAGAATAAAAACTACACTATACGTTAATCTGTGTGTCAAATTTCATTCAAATCCGTTCAGCTGTTTTCACGTGACTGAGTATCAAACATCCAAATATACAAACTTTCGCATTTATAATATTACTAGCTGTTGCACGCGACTTCGCCCGCGTAACTTTATAAAATATAGCCTATGTTACTCGCTGATAATATAGCTTTCCATAGGTGAAAGAATTTTTAAAATAGGTCCAGCAGTTTTTGAGTTTATTTATCACAAACATACAAATCTTCTCTGTTTATAATATTAGTATAAATTAGACAAGCTCCCGTCCCCGCTTAGCATGCAGTTGAATTTTCAAAAAGTATTTCTTATGTTATGAAATAAACGAATTTTCCAAATTTCAGCTTTCTAGCCTTCGTGGTTTTTTGTGTGCTTCTTCTTGCTTTGGTTTTCTTTAAATTTATTTAAAATAATAAAATATATATGGTATATTTATATGTTAATAATATTAATTGTTTTATTATTAACCAATAAGAGTATAGATATAAAATATTCAACACTTTCTTTGTGTTATTTCAATTCATCACGCGTTGTTTGATCCTTAAATGGAATCCATTATCAATTTATCAACATATAATGGTTGTTTCATCACGTTATAAAACATCTTTATCTGTTTTAACGTCATTAATTACGACCGTGTTGTTTTATAATCCAATTTCAATGACTTATTGTATTTTAGATTCTCAGTTGGAGTTGAATGGGATAAGTAAGGAACACGACTGTAAGGTGTTTTACCTTTTAAATATGTAGTGGTGTAGAGTTTACTCCAAGAATCGATTTTCATATCCGTACTGCCGTACTAATATTATAAATGCGAAGGTTTGTATGGATGTTTGTAATTCTTTCACGCAAAAACTACTGAACCGATCACCATGAAATTTTGCATACACGTTGTCTGGGACACCAGAAAGCACATAGGGTACCTTTCATCCAGAACGCGGACGAAGTCGCGGGCACCAGCTATCTATAATTATATATTAAGCCGTGGTATGAAAATTTATGAGAGTTCAAAATTGTTATGCTCAAAAAACGAATGCGTTATATTATGCGTTATAGTTGCGTTCAATTTTTTTGAATATTTTAAAATATCTGAAGTGTCAGATATTGCGCCATCTACAAATATTATTAAAAAAGAACAATATTGTTCTTTCGGCGTGATCAAATTGTGAGAATTTAAATTTTATAATCGTCCGTAAGGAGTAAACTCCAGTCGTGTGTCGAAGCGAAGCTGACAGCATGCTGACACACACAATTTTTTTTTACCATAAACTTACCAACTGGTAAGCACTACCTGCCTACTCCCAATTATACTTATATAGTCTTTGCCTGCCGGCTGGCGTTGATTTAATATTATAAGCGACAGTAGCCATCTACCATCAAGTTGACTGTCAGACTGTCTGTCGACCTTAATATAAAAAAATAGATTCTATATTCGTAGAGTAGATTATAATAATATATAGATTTGTGACCGTTACACTTAATAAATAATTAAGTGAGAATCAATCAAGAATCAATAATCGCAATGAATATCTATACTAATATTATAAAGCTGAAGAGTTTGTTTGTTTGTTTGAACGCTAATCTCAGGAACTACTAGTTCGAATTGAAAAATTCTTTTTGTTTTAGATAGTCCATTTATCGAGGAAGGCTTTAGGCTAATTAACATCACGTTGCGACTAATAGGAGCGAAGAAACAGTCAAAAATGTGGGAAAAAAAACGGGGAAAATTATTCATCTTTGAGGGCTTCCGTTGCGTGCGCTGCGAAAACCGTTCGAGATACCCAAATGATTCCCAAAATAACTATTCCACGCGGACGAAGTCGCGAGCACTTGATAACGTAAGGTCCATGCTGGTCAATCGCTCATAGAGGCAAAAGCGCTTATTTATTATCAATAACAAAGCTACGGACGAGAATGAGGCAAGTTAACTATTCGTCTTTTATAACAAAAAAACAGCAGGACTCTATGTACAACAATGTGTTCTATTATTCCACACGTATAGAATGTGTGGAATCAATCAAGGGGGTTGTCGTGTACAGAATACATTAGAAAAAAATTCCGCAACTACACGAATGACCGAACACCTTGCTACCTGGACTTTCCGAGAAATCACTTTTGCGCCAGTCATTATAACAAAAGTTTCGTAACGGCCCTCAGCTACAGTCCAGCAAAATGCTATTGAAACAGGATTTATGCACGAAAGTATGACTGTTACACTAAATATAAAAAAATATGACCGGATATAAAATAACATTAATCTATATATACTTGTGTTTTGTGTTGTGTTGGCTTGTGCATTACCATGTGGAGGCGCGGTGAAACCCCTGAAGGGGTGGACGAAATCTAAATTTCGTTGCGGCGGGATTGCGACAGAATCACGCCATGAATCCCTGAATTAGCGGTTTAGTGGACTGTATATCTGGTTGCGGCTGTAAGCGAACAATATGACCGTCTGAAGGACAGGATTAGAAGCAGAAGGAAATGCACATACCTTATACCGGTGCTCTGGTGCGCTCTGCTGCAGGAATCTCTGAATGTCCAACTGGCAGACACTGTTCACATGTATTTAAATGTTCAGCGATAAGGTGCGGATGAATCACTTCACTTCCGAGAACGAGTTAAGGCGCGGATTAGGGATAAACCCATATATACTTGGAAAAACAGCTCAAGCGCGAGCGCGTTCCTTTTTCTTCTCTTCGACCTCTCACGCGGCGGTCATCGGCAGTAGTGCATTATTTTGATAAGAGGGTAAAAGGAAAAATGTGAGGGCCATATTATTAGGAAGGTGGGTATACGTGAAAGAAAGAAAGGTACTTGACAGCCAACTATTCGATCACGGCGCAACCATCTCCCCCGGCCTTAAAGGGTCACCTTTAAAGATCTCACAATGCGAATGCGAAAGAAATGCGGTAAATAATGCTAAACGAGATGCGGTTATTTTAACGATATACGTTAATTTATACGAAAGAGATGCGGTTATACAAAAGAAAGAATGCGGTTTTTCGCGAAAATAAATGCGGTTCCTAATAACTAATCCTAAAACTAGGTGATAATAAATGCGGTTACATAACTAATAACTATCTACTACTAAACGACTATACTAAACTATAACTAATCCTAATTCCTAACTATTATTCATAAATGAGTATAAATGAGTAGAAATGCTACTCTGCCTATAAACGCGGTTATTGACTAGGCAAAGGACAAAGTCTAACTACTGGGCGCACGAAGCTTCCCCTACTCGTCCTAACAGTAACTACGCGCGTTGTTCCGTCCTTCGAAGGGTGAACAGCCTCCACCACACCTAGCGGCCATGCAAGCGGTGGCGCATTGTCCATCATAATGACAACAACTGACCCTAACGGAATGGGAGTGGAAGGCGTAGTCCACTTGGAGCGAGCTTGCAATTTATGCAAATATTCTATCCTCCAACGTTTCCAGAAGGACTGGACCATTTTATCCAGCATCGAATGTCTCTCGCGTAAGCTAGAAGAGTCTATTTGAGGTGCGGGTAGCGACAATAGCGGTGCGGTATGCAAGAAATGAGCTGGCGTTAGAGCTGACGGCTCAGCGGGATCGCCACTCATAGCAGTTAGCGGGCGCGAGTTTACAAGTGCCTCGACCTGAGTAAGCACTGTTAATAATTCCTCATACGACAGTATCTGCTTTCCTATGACCTTGAACAAATGAGACTTGACTATCTTTACCATGGACTCCCAGCATCCTCCCCAATGAGGACTGGCTGGCGGGATCTGCTTAAATTCAATGCGATCTTCGGCTAGCTCATGTTCAAGTCGCGGGCGATATTCGTCAAGGAACTTATAAAAATCTCGCAAGTATGAACGACATCCTACAAAGTTCGTGCCGTTGTCTGAGTAAAGACACTGAACCGGGCCGCGGCGAGAAAGAAAACGCTTTAGTGCTGCAAGGAAAGCGACTGTGCTTAACTCTGTTGCTAATTCAATATGTAGACAACGCGTTGTAAGACACGTGAAAATACAAATCCATGCCTTACTGCTTCTAACACCTCTGCCGCGTACGGGCGTGTATTGCAATGGACCTGCATAATCGCAGCCTGTATGCAAAAATGGTTTGCTCACTTTATTAACGCGATACGCGGGTAAATCCGCCATTAAAGGCAAAGACGGACGCGGTTTAGCTCTAAAGCAAGTGTTACATTTATGTATGCGGTATCGAATTATATTTCGTGCTGCAATTATCCAGTACTTCTGTCTAAGTATAGACATAAGAAGCTCTGGACCGGCGTGTAAATGAGTCTTATGATAATAATCGATTATCATATCTATAACGTGGTCGCGTCGCGGGAGTACGGACGGATATCTTTGCGAATAACTAACGTCAGCGTTTGATAGCCGACCGCCAACACGTATAATACCATTTTTGTCAAAGAATGGGTGTAATTTTTGCAAAGCATTCGAACAGCTTTGGTTACATTTTAACTTAATTATGTCATCAGAAAAATATATATTCTGAAGTACGAGTATTATTATATTTTCAGCGAAATTTAAATCTGAACTCGTTATATGTGTTCTGCGCGGTAATAACTTCAAAAAACGATAAATATAAACAATTATGCGTAGTAACTTTGACCACGAAGAGGTACGAGTAGCGAGTACATAAATTAAAGAATCAGTCGAAGTAGCGGTCACTGTGTGTGTAAGCGGCTTTATATCTGGCACTTCTATCGCGGCAGCTGTGCTGCTGTCATAGGCGGAGCGCGGCATACTCGAACATTCTAACTTGTGTTCTAAGCATAGAAATTGTCTGCGGGCAGCGGAGTAAGAATCTCCTAATTTATATACATCGTCTCTAAACGGCAGCGCCACGGTGTATCTTCTGTTATCCTCGCGCGTAGTGGTAGTACGAAAATGCGTCTCACATTCAAGATCGTCTTGACTGTGGGCGGGCGGAGCAGAGACCTCCTCTAACTCCCGAAACCTTTTATGGAGGTTGTCCAAAGAAGACTGTTGCATGACGGTACAACAGGCGGATGCGGATTTTAACAATGACCTATTTCGAGGCATCAAGACCGGAGCTGATCCCATAATTATGTATCCAAAAACAGTTTCTACGGCTCGCGGCATTCCACTAATATTACCCTGTACCGTGCCCGGTAATAATAAGTGTGGGAAAATATCAGCTCCAATTAGGACTTCTACTTCCGAAGGAGTTGCGAAAGTACTATCCGCAAGCGGCAATCCCCTTATGTGCACGAGCGTGGATTGATCAACCGGAATAGAAGGCAGCTGGTCCGTTATCCGATCGACAATAAGCGCCGATACGTCATAATGAACGTTATTCGAATAACGAGAAAATATTTTAAAGTCCGTTGCGCCTCTAATAGATTTCTCTGTACCACCGAAACCGCGAACAATCGTTTGTATATCTTTATTACAATTCAAACCTAAGCGCGCGCAACATTCGTTAGTTATAAAGTTACGCTGCGATCCCGAATCAAGCAAACACTTTACGATGTGCGAGCGCCCCTTACTATCATAAATAATAACTTGAGCGGTTGATAGTAATACAGTAGTGTGTTGCATACATTGCGCGTTCAGACCGCTACTATTGGCGGCATTCTCAACCGGCGCAGCGATGAATGTGTGCATCGACGAGACATTCATATCACGCGCATCAGTAGGCGATCTAGCTCGAGGCGTCTGTCTCGCGTTAAAATGTGTGGGCTGAGGGCGAGTCGGCTCGTCCGTTTGCGATGCGGTTTGAACCTTGAAATTATGATTTTCAAAATGTAACGCGGAATGATGTTTTTGGTTACAACTACGACATCTCACACTTGAACCACACTCTCGAGATTTATGTTTTAAACTAAGACAATTTATGCACGCGTTACGTTCTTTAACTAATTTAAAACGTAAGGAAGGCGTTAAATCATTAAACTGTGGACATTTGTAAAGGTGATCGTGCACAATGTTTTCACAGAGACATGTCTTACGTGCAGGTAACACTGCTACATAAGTGTGCGTATTTGGTATACGATTTCGCGGTTTATATGTACTATTACTGTAAGTAGGCGGGCTCTGCGCGTTATGGAATATTTTATGCTGACTCCTAATAAAGTCAGTTAGTTGCGTGAAAGTAGGTATCTTATACTCGCGATACTGTGATTCAAAAGCGCGGACGGTATCCAAATCAAACTTCTTTAATGCCATATGTAACATAATAAAATCTGACAAATCTTCGAGTTTCAAATTTTTCAATGCGTTCGCGGCAGTTACAAACTGATCCATAAATAATTGGAACTTAGACTCCGAGGCGGGACCGTTTAATTTAACATTCATCATCTGTTCCAAGTAGGTATTTGCAATCGTACGAATATCCTGATATCTATCAATGAGACATTTTAATATAGTATCATAATTATCTGCGCATGGTGTAATACCCGAAAATACAGATTGCGCCTTACTGGAAAGCTTGCCCATCAGATAATATAATTTTTCCGAATTGTTTAAATGCGGATTATCATGTACCAATGACTTAAAACCTGCATAGAACAAAGGCCAGGTACGTATGTCCCCATCAAATGACATAATTTCTATAGGCGGAAGGGCAGGCATCCTATATCTCATATCTACGCGGTCAGTTGAACCTTTCTGGTCGTGGTCAGCGCTGTCCACCCTCGACGGTACGGACTCGATACGCTTCAATACGCGTTTAATTCGACAGTAAAGGTCTTCAAAGGCATTCAAACATTGATAACTAGGTGCGGTTTCCGGGTCTACCAGGAGTAATGTCTTATTTAAACGATCAACAATACTCTTAAATTCAGAACGCGTATCTTCTAACGTTTCTACGGAACACAAAAAATTCTCTTTATTTTCATCGTTAATATGAACCTCTTTTGACAAATCATACACTCGTTGTATATTTTCAAAAAGTGCATCAAGTTTCGATTGTAATAGCACAAGCTCATTATTATGTTTTGCGTCGGTTGCTTTTGTCTTAGACATTTCGTGCGAAAAGCGAAATAATAATAATACAAGTAGGTAGCTAAGAAACAACGTTCGGTGCGGAGCGCGCGAAATTCAAATTACTAAACTAATGTAGGTATATGAACACGGATGCGTACGTACAAATAATTCTAATGCGTTTATCTAAATAAATCTAACGGGAATGCGGATTAATTATACGAATGCAACTAAATTATATGAAATATTAATTTTTACTAATAGGTATGAATAAACTCGACATCTCTTCGCGGTAACGTATAATAATGCGTTTCGCGGGAAACCTATGATTCGAAAAAAAAAACAAAAAATATCCGGTTCGTAAGGACCAACAAATGGAGGCGCGGTGAAACCCCTGAAGGGGTGGACGAAATCTAAATTTCGTTGCGGCGGGATTGCGACAGAATCACGCCATGAATCCCTGAATTAGCGGTTTAGTGGACTGTATATCTGGTTGCGGCTGTAAGCGAACAATATGACCGTCTGAAGGACAGGATTAGAAGCAGAAGGAAATGCACATACCTTATACCGGTGCTCTGGTGCGCTCTGCTGCAGGAATCTCTGAATGTCCAACTGGCAGACACTGTTCACATGTATTTAAATGTTCAGCGATAAGGTGCGGATGAATCACTTCACTTCCGAGAACGAGTTAAGGCGCGGATTAGGGATAAACCCATATATACTTGGAAAAACAGCTCAAGCGCGAGCGCGTTCCTTTTTCTTCTCTTCGACCTCTCACGCGGCGGTCATCGGCAGTAGTGCATTATTTTGATAAGAGGGTAAAAGGAAAAATGTGAGGGCCATATTATTAGGAAGGTGGGTATACGTGAAAGAAAGAAAGGTACTTGACAGCCAACTATTCGATCACGGCGCAACCACCATGAATAGTACTTAAACTGTTTACTCGTAATACCATAGTATTACTCAAAAACTCGGACGGATTGACTTGAAATTTTTACACAACAATGCATTTAAACAGAGGAATGATCTTGTATACTTTTCTTATTTATTTTTTTTCAAAATTCCAACGGATACAGAATTTTTATAATTTTCATACTTTGACCGTTGTTATAGCAACCATGGAACATTGCTGAATGAGCCGCAGCAAAGCATGGCCGGTTTCAACCGATAGTCAGAAATAATTATCATCCATATCCATACCACTCCATACTATGCCATACTAATTATTATAAATAGGAAAGTAACTCTGTCTGTCTGTCAGTATGTTTCAACCGATTTTGATTCGATTTTTACTTATAAAAAGAAGGATAAGCGAGAAAGATTTGTGTATATAAAAATTGCGTCCCAGGCGATGCAGAGAGCCGGTCGCTAGTAATATTGTAAATGCGAAAATTTATATGTTTGTTACTCAATCACGCAAAAACGGCTGAACAGATTTGGTTGAAATCTGACACACAGATAGTTTATTACCTGGATTAACATATAGGATAATTTTTATCCTTGATAATTTTTAGGTTCCTGTTTTCAAAGAAGAACTAAAACGCGTACGAAACCGCGGGCATAGATTGTATATTTTCAATAATTACATATATCTAGAGATGTGTAGGTACTCTTTCTTTCTACCTTTCTGTGTACCGTTCCACTTGCGGAACACTAGGCGCGGGCGAGGGTTTCATCCCTTCGTGGTTGAAGTTCCTCGGTCACGCACGAAGCGTTACAGTTCCACCTTTTTGTCCGAACTGCTAAGGAGTGGAACTCATTGCCTGC
Source organism: Synanthedon tipuliformis (assembly GCA_947623395.1). Classification (NCBI taxonomy): domain Eukaryota; kingdom Metazoa; phylum Arthropoda; class Insecta; order Lepidoptera; family Sesiidae; genus Synanthedon; species Synanthedon tipuliformis. The sequence continues at coordinate 4,633,692 of OX392433.1, forward strand.
GTCTGCGTCTGGTAAATGGGCATCTACTAGGTAAGCGTACGGTCCACCTTTGGCCGTATCTGCACCTTACATCAAGTGAGATCGCGGCCAAGCGCTGCCTTGACTTTTATAAAATAATTTTTTTTCAATTATTAAAACATTTAACTTTATTATGTTGACTGTACCTACGCTTAGGTGGTCCATTGTACCCTTTGTTATTCCCAATTTAGGCTCATTATGGCCATTCGATACGGTTCAACGGACAGTACCTAATCGATCGATTTGACTTTATGTAATCATTAACATGAGGTTTTTTTACTTATTCCATTTATCATATTTAAACTATCTTAAAACCTAAGACTTAGTCCGAAAAAAGTGTCATCTTAATTACAAACTAGCTGTTGCACGCGACTTCGCCCCTCGTAACTTTATAAATAAAATATAGCCTATATTACTCGTAGATAACGTAGCTTTCTATAGGTGAAAGAATTTTTAAAATCGGTCTATTAGTTTTTGAGTTTATTCATTAAAAACATACAAAAAAATCTCTCCTTATACCTATTATATCTCTCCAAAAATCTTCAAAAATTTCGTTTTGCGTAATACTTGAACGATAATAAGAAATATTTCATTGTTTCAAAATTTGACACACCAATAAAGAATTGATTTTCCAATGCCACCTGTAGAGCGCATTCTTAGTCAAACCGTAAAATGTCCGGTTTTTTTATCGCGAACGATAAAACATTTTTTGTTCGCTTGTTGCCTTTTTATGTTATTATAAATGTACGTCAACCCCTTGTCGTGTGTGATTTGTTTTAAGGTTCTATCGGCTTTTACTCACAACTATTTAACATTTTTAGCGTTCAACATAACAAGTTTTTAGAATACAGTCGGTTTTGTGTGATTTTAAATTCTTGGCTTTTCTTCTAAGTAACTTTTTAGAGTTACCTTTTTAAGTAGTAAGAAGGTTTTTATATTATAACCTTAAAGTGCTGAATATGTCAACCAATTATAATCCTAATAATATAATAAGTGCGTAAGTTTGTATGTCTGTTACTCATCACGCAAAAACAGATGAACGGATTTGGATGTCATTTGACACACAGATAGTTTATTACAAGGATTTTAATATTAAAACGTTAGATTACTGCGGGATTTAAAAAAAAACGAACGAACGAAGTCGCGGGCATAGATAGTTGTTTATATTGTAGATAACTTGATTTTCTATTGATATACAATAAAAATTCGAAAACTATTTTATCAATGAAAGGTCAATTAAGGTTTACCTAACTTATATGATTTTATTGATTGATGTACTTAAGTAAAAAATACCTTGAAACTTCGTTTCGAGATATGGTTTATAAAATTCGCATTAAAGAAGAAGCGTTGTTCTTCTTCTGGCATTCAATTGACATATAAATGTTGAAAATGGATAACTCTATGATTATAAAACAGTAGGACTTTTATTGTTAAAGAATTAACTTATTTAGTTACATGCTAAGGACTGAAATACTAAATAAATGGTAAGAAAAAATACACAATGACTTATTCTCCTTGAATTAAGGTTGTAATTCGTTTAGCACTTCCATTGTTATTCGTTGATAAAAATCTAACAAAACGTTAAAGTTTGCCCGTTTTGTGTAATCTGCTCTTAACTTTTAAGAACACAAAAGGAACCGCACCTTTTTGTTGTGGTGTGATTTCGCTTTTTGTTACGAAATTCTTCAAACTTTATACCTGGCTCGATTGTTTTTTCCAAATTCAAATTGCGCCCTATGAAAATTAAGCATTGTGCTCATAGGGTGGGTAAGTATCGAGATCGACTATTTTTGTAATTTAACTGTTGCATTTTGGATAAATATTGTGTAGCCACAGGGAATTAATAAAATTTGAATAGCATCTCTTAGGTGACTCATTTATACGGTAGAACGGCAGGCCTAGTCGATGTCCCAATAGGGACACTTTGGGAATTACAAAAAAAAATGTTTTTTTTGTCCCACTTTATTTATTATTGTGAACATTTTGCAACTTTCAATATTTAAGTAGTTTACTTTTCACAAAATATACCATTTACTTCAGGAGAAAACTAAATCATCAAACGAAAAGGCATTTACATTAGATATGTTGCTAAGGCAAGTGAAGTCGACCTTAGTGTAAATGAGTTATAAGTCAATCATAATTAAAAGAGATGATACTTCCAAAACTTGGTATGTACCTAGTAAATTCTCCCACTATTTAAACACTGTGTGGTGGTAAAAGAAACCTTCGAAACACCTGCTTTTAATTTTGGTGTGGTCTTTTCAAAAAATAACTCCCTCAAATTCCAAAGCTATGTGCTATGCTATGTAAAAAAACAGGCAGGTGAAAAGTACTTCGTATTAAGGTTTTTTAAAGCTATCGCATGTTTTGCATACTAGATTTTCAAAGTTGCCAAGTGGAATGGAAAGCAATACAAGTGTAACGTTTAAATTTTTGACATGCCGAACCTCAAAAATAATAGTTTATTTTTAGTGTCTGTACTTTACCAGATAATTGTTAGTTGTACCTAAATAAAATAATAATCCAATTTAAGTATCTGTTTATAAAAACATCACTGCTTTAGTACATTATCCAGTTACACTATCATATTATTTCCGCGTGAATCATTTACGCATAAACAAGAAAAACGTAAACACAACATTATCAATAATATTTTTGTCTACTTTTGAATTTAGGCACATGTTAAATTGAAAATAATGTATAATAAAGTATATTAGTTTTTTCCTTACTCTGAAAGTAGATCATATGCTCTGCAAACGATCAGTTTTGGTTGCGTCAGACGAGTTTATAACTCCTGGTTGAGACCATCAGTTTATTGAGTAACACAATACCTATGTTGAATAAAAAAAAAGAATTTATTTAAAACTCTGCCCCGCCAGGCTCATGGGATTCTTGGGCTGCCACATATAACACTTGCCACGAGTCGAGTCCGAAGCGGACGTAGTGGTGTGTGGGGGTCCGACGATAAGGAGTCGTTGTGATTTCGGACCCACACTTCACCGCTGATGATAGAATCCAGGAGAGGTTTTAGTGGATATTCCCGGTGATAAGTCACTTCACCGGCGAGTCCCACACTCCCCCTCGTCGACTGTCAGTGACGAGGGATAGTGCGTAAATGTCATCTCCCTTCATAAAAAGGGAACACTGCTTTTTGCAGTCATTAATCGGATACCTGAACGGATACCCGCCACCTGGCGGCTATAAGAGAATACCTGTGAGAGAAGTTTCTGTGATTGAGCAAGTGTTTGGTCCCATTCCCCTATCTATCCTTTCTTGATCCCTTATCCTTAATGCTAAGGTACCAGCTAGTAGGTAATATAAACAACTTAATTTAATTGTGATGTAATATTAAATAACAATCACCCAATTAGTGGACACAACATGGTCCGAAAACACAATAGAGACGTAACGCACGTAATAGAAATAATTCTGATAAACATCGCACGGCAGATGTTGTCGCCATATTGCTGACGTCACAGCAGTCGTGTATTCGCGGCCGAAATTTTTAATTTGATTGAGGCAAAGACACACAGCTGTAATGCCTATAGTGACATACGAACAATTCTCTACTTATGAAATTTATATTTCTATTTTGTTTTTGGGTAATATTTTTTACCCAAAAACAAAATAGATAAGGTTCAGTGACTGATATTTTTAAATTTTAACATATTATATTATAGTTTATTCTTGACAGTATCTCGCTTTTAAAATAATTGTGAAATTGTAAGCAAAGAGAGTACGAGTATTTGGAGAATTCAGTGAAATACGATTTGCAGAATAAAAAAAACATACCAAAGGCCTTCAATTATTTAAAGTATTAACTTATTTATTTAAATTAAATATTAATTCTATGTTCCATATGTTTTATACTATAAAACTAGGTCGGATATGGCATTTAGTAATTCGATACATATCAATAGATCTACCAGACCATTGAACGTACACATCTGCCTCTACAAATTGTGTTGCAGGCAAACTGTGTAACGAGCCATATTAAAAAGTTGGCTATATATTTTTTTTTGTTAGGCAGATGTGGAATTAAAAACTTGACGTAAGTAATAACATATACCTATATATATGTATATTATCTATTCTATTGTGACCAAATGCGTAATGAAACTTGCCCATAGAGAAATGCGAAAGTGAGTTTGTTTGTTTGTTACGCTTTCACGCCTTAACCACTCAATCGTTTTGAAATTTTGCATACAAGTTACTAGGCATAGCTTAGCTTTTTTTTTAATAGAGATGAGTTTGCTCTTGGCCAACATCTAGCTGTGTAGCGAAGATGAGGCCTATGATGGAGCGAGCTCACCTAGAAGATATCTATTCAGTCGAGCTTTGAAAATATCTGGATTATATGAGCTCGGAAATACAGCGCAGGGAGTTCCAAACCTTGGCATGTTTTAAAGCTCTTGGTCCGAAAAAGAAAAAGGAAAAGAAAAACTAGAAAAAAAGAAGCTTAGAAAGAGGAACGCGGACGAAGCCGTGGTCAAAAGCTAGTAGGTAACAAACTACGTAAAGTCCGGAAAAGTTGCTTTTTAAAACATTACTTAACACTGGCAGGCTACATTAAAAACAACCATTTAAAATTTAGTAATTTTGTTTTAGCAAAAACATGCAAAATAGATGTAATCTTTAAAAATATCCAAATATGCAAAATAAACAGCTTAGAAAGAGATTTAGCTTAAGCTCTCACACAATAGACGAGTGGGCGTTCAACTCAGACATTGTATTGTGATTCCGTATTTGTTCCGACATTTACCTTTGGAAGGAATAGTCTAACTCACAACTTTAAGTGCGTTTACCCTATTGGTACAAACAGTAAAAGCCACAGAACATTTTTATCACTATTAAGTAGTGGCAAGGGGACACTGAGTTTGACAGTCACATCATAAAGTGGCGCCAGTAACCGCCCCTGGGATGAGAATAAACCAGAGCGTAAGATGACAATCGTGAAATAACAGCAATTGTAGACACCGAAAATTTATTTAAATAAATAAAAGAATTAGACACAAATGCGTTTTTTTTTTAAGAAATATTGCAGTTTTTTTCCATCCAGTACATAAATAATTGCATTATTAGTAAATAAATTCCCAATTATTTTCCCAAATATTATCAAAAATTAATTCCCAAATAACAAAAAATCATAGTCATAGTCTATGACTATTTAATTAATTAATTAAGTTTATAATCTTTAATTTATTGATAAAAATAGGTAAGTGTACTAAACAAATCGCCCTATGGAAGCAAATTCATATTTCACGTCAAAAAGTACTAAAATATTTTGATAATTATATAGATATTTCACTCTTGAATGAATAGTTGTATCCTCTTAAAAGAAGACATTGTTTGACCCAATATTAGGTCGAGCGTGACTTTACAGAAGTTACAATATCTGCTACCATAAACAATATTCTTGCAAGCAAATTCCGTATTGTAAGTACTTATGCTTAGTAAGTGATACCTATACTTACTTATTATGCATTATACGTAGATTATATTTAACAGTTATGTACCTATTTAGTAAAATCAAGCAACGAATATAGAAGATATAGATATAAAAAAATAGATATTAAATGCGGCTAGGTAGTATGACGATTCACTTGTATGTAAATGACAATAATTTGAATTTTTTTAACGTGTGTCTCAAATAATTATGAAGTCGCTCAGAGGGCTCACACACACACAGTATAAGTAAAACTTATAAAATTCTAATGTATTAAATGTTTCAATACATTAAAACGAACGAAATCGCGGGCGAAATCTAGTTCAATAAAATATACTCGCTAGACTTTAAGCTTGTAACTTGTACCAAACAGTTTGCAAGTCAACCCACATTTTGGTAGGCGCCACGGGGACGCAAACCGTTGCCATAGCAACGAATTACGAGTCTGGATACCTTTTGAGTTCTAAGTTCAAAGTGAAGGCGTCTCTAACAAATAATATTAACATATTCGATACCTTGTTTCTCGCAATAATTTTATATCATAGATCAATCTTCTCTACATATACATAACATATAATATATAAATTACACAATTTGTAGCTCAAGAACGGCTAGATCGATTTTTATGATCTTTTTAATTTATTTGTTGAATTATGAAGAAAATTTGATTTCTCATACCTTAATTTTGTACCTATTATATGGAACGCTTTATACTAAGGCGTTACATTACAAAGTTTGCCGGGATTAATGATTTTAATATTTCCACTCTTGTATTAATTATTTATTTATTAATTATGATACCTGTAAAATCAAAATTACTCTAATTAAAACCAAATTAATTAATTTAGTTTCTTTGTACCTATGTTAAAATTTAATTATGCTATAACCTCAAAACACAAAACAAAATACGAAAACATAATTAAATGTGTAAGCGTTATAAACGTGACTGAGCAAATGATAATTTCAAAACTAATTTACAATTTCATATTAAAACATGAATAGTAACTAAAGTAATAAATTATCTATAATATTATTCGAATAAAGAACGGCTAACATGTATCTTGATGTATTACAATCTAAAGTAATAAAAAGTAAAATTGATAATAATTAAAAAAGTAATTTTCTATACGAAAACCAAGATGGCGGTTTGCCGGTCAAAGTTCGCGCCGTAACTCAGCGAAAGTGGGGCAGCCATGTTTGTTTACAAATTCGGTAGCAGCAATGTTTGCATTTTATTCAACTGCTGCAAATTTATATTGTTTCCGTCACGACTGAATTCTATTATTCTATTTCTATTATAATTTAGCACTACATATATAGTATTAAACAAAGTCGCTTCCCGCTGTCTGTCTGTCTGTCCCTATGTATGCTTAGATATTTAAAACTACGCAATGGATTAATGATAATTAATGCAGTTTTCACTAATGAATAGAGTGATTCTCGAAGAAGGTTTTAGAATATAATTTACAAAGTTACGCGGGCGAAGTCGCGGGCAGCAGCTAGTATGTACTAGTATATAAGTACATACTACTATATAATATATATCGTACTCGTACCAACATACCTACTTTAAAAAATAAACACTATATTCAAAATATTGTGTTTTGTTTAACTTCTTAACATAACGGTTTAAAGTATGCCGTACAACATTTTGGTTACAGCAAAAGTAAAAAAATCTCTTTTTAAAAATGGACACGTTAAAAACACGTGTTATTTAAATAAGCTAAAATAAACATTATTTTCTCTCAGTCCTAAATACTTACACGCAAAGCCTTCAACATTGTGATTCATACTATATATCATTTTAAAGCTGATCCTACACTTCGAGCTATAATATACAGGATGTGGTGTGGCCTGTAATATGTAAAGCTTGTATTTTAAAGCTCGGAAGGAAACATTTTCATACAACCCGTCTATAAAATTTTTCTTACCGCATTCTTGGAAATTATTTCAATATAAAAAAATAGGAAAAAGGCCGTGTGTTTTATATGAATACTTGTACTTACGACTATGTATGCTTTGTACGAAGAATAGTTACTTACATATAAATAAATTCAAATAGACTATTTATTTATTTATTTTCATGAAAAACATAATATAGTATTTTTTTCTATTTTAATTCCTAATATTAACTTATTTATTAACAGCAATAATGTGTTTTCGCATATAGAGTACATACCTATAAAAAACATCTGAAGTTATAGAATCTACAACTAGGTATATAATAAAAATCGCTTCGCTCCCCACACTGGAGTCAGGTCTTTAAACTTTTTAATTTTTTAAAATTCACTCCGAGTCGTGCATTTGGTTAAAGTTTGCGTTATTGTTTTCGGCTGTACGATTATCGGAACCGATAGCTTGATAGTAGCACGGAACGAATACCAATTATTACAACATACAAAATATAGCTTTGTCCAATTATATTGTTATGCGACAAAATAAGAAACTTAATGGGAATAGAATAGACAATTTTTACTGTGTAGATATACTTACCAAGTAGTTTGGCACCATCTTCTTCCCCTTAAGGCGAGGACTTAGCAGAAAAGCGTTTTTTTTCGTCGCCTAGTTCTTAGAGTAAAATTACAAGTCAGATAAAAATACAGTGCATAATAGACTGCATTGAAAAAAGTTTGAATCGGACAGATTTAAAAAAAAAACACTTTCTGAGAAAAAAAATTAGTAAAATACTTCTAAAAAAAACTTACTGTTCACAGAAATAAAAATATTCCATGATAACTACTTTTGTTTTTAGGCTTATTAATTAACTTAAGTTCTACACTAAAGTTTGAATCGGCTACTTTTAATTTTTTTTTATATATTTACACAATATTTAAGAAAAACCTTCCAATTTTAAATCTGTTCGGTTGTCTCCGCGAAGCTACAAAATTTGTTGTGCAAATTTACACCTTATTCATAGGAAATTAGGTTGCGCTCATTTTGGTAAAAATTGTGTTCGGTCTGAGGTTAGTCCTCGTCTTAAACGAAGCTATAATTTTTTTTAATGTTATCAAGCACGGTTACGGAAAGAATTAAGCATGTATAAATTAAAATAAGGAATAATTTATTATAGATTATGATAATGAAATCTTTTAGCATATGAATCGATCATACCTTTAAAAAGCTGGGGAGTGGTTCACAATTCACAATCGATATTGTTGAAATAGTCGATTCATCGGAACGCATCATTGGTTATAATAGAAAAAAAAATGCTTTAAATTATACCCATCAATGTCTTATTTGCATTTTCAATAAAAGGGATGAATGAATTTTATTGTATGAGATAGAAAAAAAATTTAAATAGGCTTGTCGCACATTTCGTACGAAATAAGATCGTGCGAGATGACAACTAAGCCGTACTTATATAAATCTACTACTTTTTTTTACTAATCATGTTGTAGATTCAACTAAAGTGACTAAAATATAACAGCTGTTTTTAAATTCACAATGACTAAACAAAAAAAAGACTAGAAAATGCAATGAAATTTCATATGATTTTTCGCGCAACTTTGCTAATTGTGTTAACGTATTGCTAACATCAGTCATATCGAAGTATAGTCAGCCAAACATTACTACATATTATAAATCAAAGTCCTCCGCCGCGTCTGTCTGTCTGTCTGACTGTCCCTATGTATGCTTAGATCTTTAAAACTACGCAACGGATTTTAATGCGGTTTTCACTAATGGATAGAGTGATTCTCGAGAAAGGTTTTAGTAGGACAAATTACAAAGTTACGCGGGCGAAGTCGCGGGCAGCAGCTAGTTGGAAATAAATCAAAAATGTAAACGAATGAAACTTTGTTCAAATATGCAGGATAATCTACGAGACTAATGGACCAATTTGAAAAATTCTTTAACTATGTATTTCAAGGGTACATTCTTCCAGGTGGACATAGGCTATGGCTTTGGCTATGGAAATGGACATAATTATTATGTAAACTAACCCTTAAATGCTATAGAATCTAAAATTGATATTATGTAACCATTTAAAAACAGTAAAGATAACAATTTATTACTATTCATTAAAATATTAATTATATTTAACTGAAATTAAATTAAATTATTATTATTTAACTGAAATAATTATTTAATATTTTGATTAACATAAATTTTCAAAAGAAGTAAATTTTCTTAGTATTTTTTTATTATAACCGTTAGCCGACTTTACTTCTATAGCTTTGTAATTAATGATCAATTATCGTCAATATGATGCATACGATTTCTAAAGTTGTAATAATTCTCTCACGAATTCTGAATGAATTGCTTAACAGCTTCGTGCGTACGGCGTCGCGTTTCAGTGTAAGCTGACCCTTTTTCTGTGGTATTAATGTTCGTTTTTTATGCTAAGGGCGATAGACAGGCTGACAGTCCACTTGATGGTAAGTGGCCACCGTCGCCTATAACACAAGTAACGCTACAAGGTTGGAAGTGCGCTGTCGATCATAGCAGGGTTTAGCTACTTCTGAACCCCATAGATGGTGTAAACTGTTTCGTTGGTTAACTTACATTCAGAAATTGAATTTATGGGTCCGTGGCTTACGCCCCCAGTGGTCGACGCCCCCGATTCTAATAAATTAAATATATTATTTTTTTGTGCTTTTGCACTTAGTACCTGAAACAAACTAATGCAAATTTGAAATAAAAAGTTTTAAAAAAAAATTATACAATATATTTTTTTTAAAAAATGGTTGCTCCTATGGTTGCTTGTCTTATAAGTAACCTACTAGTAGGTACCATCACGTCATCAAGTGGACCTGACGTGTCCGAATTTTTTTATGTTAAGGTCGACAGACAAGTTGACGATCCACTTGATGCTTGGTGGCTACCGTCGCCTATAATAAATAACACAAGCTAACATAAACATAAAAAAAATATCAAAACAAGATGTTTCTTATCGACCTTGTAATAGATTTTACAATATTTTTACGTGAATAGGTTTCGTCATGGTGAACATAATTGTAAGTTACATCATCACAGACAAAAATCTGTCATCGATCGTTGAAAACACATGTAAAACCTTGACACAGAAATATTAACAGTAGCTAAGCCCGCAACTTCGCTCGCATTAAAATCTGCTTGTGATAAAAACTATGGCACCCATTTCTGTGTATCATCAAGCCATCTGCATTACTTGGTGCTGCTGCGCACAGTCTGGAGTGGGATAAAGTTTGGAACAATCTCTCTTATGAGGTGTTTCCATCTACTGAACGCAAACGCTCCTGGCACACTGGGCCATAAATCATCAAGCGCTTTCCTTTCCATTAGTAAAAACCGCATCAAAAATCTATTGAGTAGTTTAAAAGATCTAAGCGTACATACAGAAGGACAGACGGCGGGAAGCGACTTTTTTTATAAATAGTTATACCACAGCATACTTATTTCGTACAGTAGGCCGACGGAGACGTCTAGACAGGATAATCGTGCAGGGCGTGAGGATGGCGTGAGAAGTGAGGCGCGAGTGGGACGTGCCCAAGCTGTATACTTCGTCGTTCTTAGTAGCTTGGGATAAATATTCTAGGGCTATCGCGTCTTTCAGATTTTAATTTATTATATAAATCAAAATGTGCTATAAGTGCGTGCAAATCTTTATCTCGCATAAATAAAGAACTAAGCTTTCATCAATTTCCGCACGATGAAGAAAGGTACTTAAGCACATTTTATATTACTTAATTTGTGTCAACCCTTCCGTAGTTTTTAAATACCTACACAGGCGGCGGTATCGCCCAACATCAAAGGCGTCGGCCTACTGTAGGAAATAAGTATGCTGTGGTTATACTATGTAAAGATTATACTATTTTACAATAGTAAAAAACTATCTTTTTCACGTTACTTCGTCCTTTGGTTACTGCCACTAGACCAAACGTGTCGTCAAAACGTCAAAACCTGTGTATATATGGCTATGGTCACCAGTGTACTTTCATATATAAAGGCTCTCTTATATACAGGTCATCTATTATAGATTTTAAAGTCAGGCCGCCTCTTTACATGGGCAAGTTCAATCTAATACAGAACTCAATTCTGTACAAAGTAAACACTACCCTCAGAGCTTAATCAATAAGTGAACAATATATTTGTAACAATCGATGACAATAAAAATAAAGATATTGCCCTTAAGTCAGGGTTGTCACTGGTCAAAAATAAATTATACTATACTAGCTACACGCTCCCGGCTTCGCCCGGGTTCAAAATAAAAACTATCCTATCTTTTAAGTTCGATCAAATTACACATAGTTACAAAGTTTTATCAAAATCGGTACAGTAGTTCAAGGATTCTTTGGCGACAAACAACGTGACACGTATTTTTTATAATAATTTATATAGAAATGGGAAGACAATATTTATTTAAAACACCTACGTACTAAACTGCAATATAAAATATCCTTGTAATAAGCACTGTACGAACCGGAACCGTATCAGAAAAAAATGAACAAACCGGAACCTCATTTCGGTCCACTTGCAGTCACAAACCAACTTAACATTTTTCTATACTAATATTATAAAGAGGAAAGATTTGATTGTTTGTTTGTTTGAATAGGCTCCAAAACTGCTGAACCGATTTGAAAAATTCTTTCACTGTTGGGAAGTTAATAGTATAGGCTATATTTTATAAAGATACCCGGGTGAAGTCGCGTGCAACAGTAGTACAACCTATAAAAATATGTATAATGAATATGCAGGAAATTTCCGTTAGGTGACAGTTCAAAAAAAGATTATAAAAAATCATTAATAAATGGCTTAAATGAAGCAACTAATAACTCACGGTACGAGAAACTGAGATTCACTTTTTGTGACAACCCTAACCAATCGTGAACCGGCCAATTAAGTAAGGCACCCTCTCAGATATTTTGACATGTCGAGGGGTACACAGACATTTTAATATTGAACTGCGGAGGGTGTGCCAAATATGTTATTGACCAGAAATTTCGAACCGAGAGTTTCAAGGCTATACAATATACCTAAATAAAAATAAGTAGGCATATAGGCATCAGTCCAGTAGTCCCGGAGACAATTCGATTCAAACAAACAAACAAAATTCTTTCCTCTTTATAACATTAGTATAGAAAAAAGTAGGTCTTTGCAGTAATTAGCAACAATGTTGCAGCTATCTTGCAGCCTTATTACAGTCCGTATGAAAAGGCCCTTAGATAAAATGCTTAAAAATGCTTTAGTGTATGGTGAACAGGGCCTTAACGACACATTATTTAAAACCCCCATACAAGACTAATTCCAACATTAACCCGCATGATTTTTAACGATAAAACGAGTTAAACATTCATAAATTGTTATGAATGACTTCTGCGCCTGCGACGTCTACTGTCTCTTTCGCTTCAGAGCCTTTAGAAAGAGACGGACCTGTGGAGATTACTGTGGATTTTATCTATTTATAAAACGAGCGTGGGAAAATTTGTATGACTAATTAATTAATATATTTTGTTTATGTTTATGGTTAGAAAAAATCGTTTATGTTTTGAGATTTCACTTTTAGAAAATCACGAATGGTCTGTTAAAGTTCATTAGTGATAATTTTATCATTGATGAAAGTAATTATTTTATATAATAATTAGTTAAAATGTAATATAATAAAAATAATATACTTATTAAGAAAGCTAACGTGATCGGGTTTGTGCTTTTGAAGATCTGAAATTATTGTTTCCGAAATAATTAAATCAACTTTCAATAAACATTTTTAATTTTCAATTACTTTATTCTTTGAAACGTCTACTTAGACTATTTTATATACCTGAAGCAGACAATAAAATTATTTAATTTCATATCAAAGAACAAAAATGTTGATATGCAAATAATGTGCATTAGTGACCCATGCCCATGTCTGAACAGATTTGATACGAAACGGTAATACAACACCGATGTCTTAATAAACATTTTTATCTTTCACAAACAAAATGTGCACACAGTATAAGAAACACAGTGAGAAATCTAACGTCACATCTCTTTTATGTTCCAAACGCACGTCAAGTCTTATTTCAAACTCTCGACCGGACGAGGTCACTGCAACTGCACAACAGAAACAGCACATAATATACTGTTCACTGTGGTCTTCTGTAAGAGGTCTGCCAAATGACTGCGGAACGCAATGTGGCCTGCCACTACTTTAATATACAAAAATATACTAAAGCGAAATTTTTCCTCGCATTAAATGCGAACCCATATTTTGAAGAAAGTTACTGGCTACGAGAGATACCGAGAAGAAACAACAAACAATATTGTTGTGGAATATATTTAAGGTTAATTAGGATTAAAACCCTAGGATTAACCTAATTTCGGAACTCTTTATCTATATTACCAATATTATAAAGAGAGAAGATGTGCATATATTTGTAATGAATAAACTCAAAAACTACTGGAGTAGTTTTTGAGTTTGTTCATTGAGTTTATTCCTATGAGGTGACCTCTATAGGTCACCTATAGAAAGCTACATTTTCAGCGAGTTACATGGGCTATATTTTATAAAAAAAAATTACTCAGGCGAAGTCGCGTGCAACAGCTAGTCGTTAATAAATCTGAAATAAAATTTCAGAAACCACGCCCCTAACTGCCAATTTATTCGATGACAGTTGACAATCAGTGAGCTGACATTCTATACTGTAAAAGGACCACAATTCCAATGGTCCTCAGTTAAAAATTATCAAAACATCATCTTTCTGTAATGTGTCTAATTAGTATAGTTACTTAACGTTACCTATACTGTGGACGGTTTCTTAGAATACAGCATTCGACTGCAAACATTAATATCTTATACTAGCACACACCGGATGCTGTTGCAGCTATTTTGATATCACTAGTGTTCATAATATGAGACGTTTCTTTCGGAGAAAACATTCTCAAGTAGAGGACATTTTAAACTGTTATTGTAACCTTAACGAAGCTCAACATTGAATTAATATTTCTCGTATATATACGAGCACTAATGAAATTAATAATGTTTGAGTAGAATTGATTTACAATTTATTATGACTGACTAGATTTGATAAATTTACTTAATACTAGCTTTGCACGCGATTTCGACCGCGTAACTTTATAAAATATAGCCTATGTTATTCGCTGATAACGTAGCTTTCTATAGGTGAAACATTTTTTTTTAATCAGTCCAGTAGTTTTATTTATTTTTTTGAGTTTATTCATTACAAACATACAAATGTTCCGTCTTTATAATATTAAAGTATACCTAGATAGCATAGATTATTAAATATTGTACAGTGATTGTTGCACGAATTGGTAATCTTATAATAATATCAATGCGAAAATTTGTATGTTTGCATGGATTTTCTCATATTACTAAGGACTACCAGTATTATTAGGATTTAAGCTAGCAATAAATTCTCAGCTCCAAAGTATCGTAAGTTAAATTCGCCACATGTAACACACATTTCGACATGCGTTCACGCAATGACTCATTCGTCCGATGAAAAATTGCCAGAGGGGAGACGATGGAATTCCAAATTCAAAATGTATTTTGAAGGGTTCATGAAGCGAATGTGTGCAAATATATTATTTTGACGAGCCCGTTGGTTGCTTGCCTAACATCTCAAGGGCTCCGAGTTCGATTCCCAGCCGGGTCAAATTTGGAAATAAACTTTTCAAAGTTGGCTCTGGGTCTGGATTTGGAAAGTAGAGGCAGGGCACGCTGCATTTCGCAGTCTTTGCTGTAGTCTGTCTGTCTGGTGGCCGCTTACAAAAGACCTTACAAAGAAATAATAGTTTTTGCTTGAATGCAAATTAAATTATACAAATCCTTCCCTTCACACAAAATTTATAACAATAAAAAACAAATTGTTCTAAAAAAAATATCTAAAATCAAACTAATCTGTTGACAGACATGTAAGATTGAAACGTCTCTTGCATTGACGTTTAAAGGAAATTAAAATTAAAAATAGCAAGTGAGAGCATATTTTAAAAAAATACATGTGTGGTCTAAGTCATAGGTAGACAGAGACATAGAGAGACACAGGCTTATTATGATGATGATGATGGTAAAGTTCAAAATGAGGAAAATAATAAGTTTGACGGTTCTATGTGTAAATCGGAATGGTATGTATGAGATAAAATTGTAACTGCCTAGAATAACAACTGATAGTTGACTGTAAGATTATTAGTTTTTTTTTTTATTAGAGATGGTTTTCTCATGGCCAGCATCCCGCCGTGTAACGAAGTTGAGGCCTTTTTTTGACGAGGAATAATCCGTTTACGGATTCCCTACCGCTGGCTAGGCGATAGGGATATCTGAGGGTCGCCCAGCACCTGATGTTAGCGGCACTGGGAATACCCACTAAAACTCCCCGGTGCCTCCTTGCTCTGTGAGCGGGGTGAACCGGGTTCTGCCGAGGCAACAAACTCTGATCCACCCCAGGGACCAACGAAGTTGAGGCCTAAGATGAAGCGAGCTCACCCAGAAGATATTCACTATTCACTCGAACTTTGAAAAGAAAATATTTTTACAGTATTTTAAAAATAAAATATTTTTTCTGTAGAGTTTGCATTGTTAATTTGTTTTTGTTGTGCAATGAATAACTTAATTTCAAAATATTACTGTCACCATTTTTAAGTCACAAAAAAAAGTTTTGTAACTTGGACCACAATCTAATTTAACCCTTCAACGACAGCTCTCTATAGAGTCCCCTAATTGAGTATTAACTGATGATGATATGGGTATTTTATGGTGTGTTTTTTATTAGATTTTATGGCTTTTATGAGCGGATGCTTTATGGCGTCAAAGGCAATGATTAATTACCAAATTGCTCACAAATATTAATTATATTATAATTGGTATTATTAAATCTCCTGTAAAGGGCTTACTATAGAAAGTATCTTATATGTTACCTGAATTAACATATAGGATACTTTCTACTCTGAAAAAAATTTAGGTTCTCGTCTAAAATTATATAAAAATTCAGCGCCACCGTTGTCACAGCAATAAAGATATGTTTTATAACTCACTGACGTTTGCACGCGACTTCGCCCGCGTGATATGATAAAATATAGCCTATGTTACTTGCTGATAATGTAGCTTTCTATAGATGAAAGAATTTTCCAGTAGTTTGGAGTTTATTCATTACAAACATACAAAAATACAAATCTTCTCTCTTTAAATATTAGTATAGATATATATTTTCTATTTTGAACACATACGAAGTCGCTGACACAGCTTAGTATTACAATAGTGTCTTCGCTTTTTTGCAACATAGTATTAATACATAGTCAATACAAAATTTATTATAATATAATATCAATACAAAATTTATTATAATATAATATCAATACAAAATTTAATATATTATAGGTACTTATATATCAATATAAAAAATTTATAATCAAAATAATGTTCACAATGAAACCATCGGTGACATGTTAAATTATTATTTGTTATCAAAACAAATCGTTAGAATCGATTCGCAGAAGTATTTTGCTTCCAGACGACACTAATTGCGCTCTTCAAGCCAACGAACTCATCTGCAAGTATTGCGCTCATAATAATTTAATGAAGGATGCATTATATACTTACTTAGGTAAAGCGAAGTGTTATTATACAACTACTAGGCCCGCGACTTCGTCCGCATTCACAATAAAAAAAAATTGCTTGACTTCAAAGATAATTGATTGGTCTCGCTGCGCTCGACTAGATAGAGCACTATACAAACGCAATAGCTCCGAAACGGTGGCAACTTTTTATTGTAGTGTGTGTAAAAAATCGTCACTTTTTATCACTTTATTTTATTTTTATACAGTTTCACTACGCAAACTGGTATTTTATTATGCCTAAAATTTAATAAACGGCGTACTATTGTCTATTTTATGCCGCATTTCACAAGTACGACGGCGGTATCTAGTCGAGCGCAGCAAGACCAATCATTTATCTATGCTTGACCTCTTATTGCTATAACACTTTGGCTAAGCGTTTTATGGCTAACATCTTGAAGTTACTGAAATTAAGAAAGATTTTTATTACCAAATTTTCCATAGTGTAAATTTTAAAAAAATACAATGACCTGATTTTGAACGATGTCTTTTATTACTAAAATTCTCTAGCACTAGAATACTAGAATTCTCACTACTAGAAAATTTCTCTAGCACTTGTGCAATTACTACTCGACAACGGTGGAAAAATAAAATGTCTGGGGGTAATGTAAACACTATGCGAGGTCATGAACGTTCCGTTCGATGCTAAACTAAACAAACCTCCCGCAAAAGTTGCCCCTAGACCGAAGCTAAAAACGGAACGCAAGCGCTTCTTCACTGCGGAGTGTTGACGCAAACACTTCAAAAATAAATCTATACTTACTAATATTTATATTATTATAAAGAGAGAAGATTTCTATTTTAAAAAAATTCTTTCACCTGTAGTAAGCTACATTATCAGCAAGTACCTAAAATCAGTATTAATACTAAGTAAAATCAGAACATAACGCATCCAGAACGTGGACGAAGTCGCGGCCACCAGCTAGTAAGCTATATTTTATAAAAATATGCTCATTATTTAACAGTTACATGTACTGATTTTACATTTACTATTTTTCACATTATTGTAAAAAAATATAGCATTTACTGTAAAATGAAATACCTAAATGAAAAAGGAAAGTCACTCAGTGCAATGCAACCCTTCATCAACACAGCTGTGGGTCACAGACTAAACAATATTACAGTCAAAATGAATAATGTTTGAGAGAAAAAATAAATTATGCGTGGCTTGTGTAAACAATGCATCACAGTAATGTGAAGAAGCAGTGAGCATTCTTGTTGGTTGTTTAAAAAAAATTAACTGAATGCTAAAATATTGATTAATTAAAATTAATATATACAATTCTTATTTTAATTAACTTTCCTAGGCATATTTTTAACGGCAAATTATTATTACAGTAATATATTCATCTACCACTTTTTATTACTCAAAAAGTACTCAAAACAAGAAATTTGACGAATAAAGTTCACCTTCTTATCTGTCTTATGACTGTGACCTAAGTGTTACCGAAACGAACATAATATACATGCGTATGTTTACATAAGTCGACAATAATACGTATGAATTATTATCACTACATAGTATAAAACAAAGTCGCTTTTTCTGTCCCTATGTCCCTTTGTATGCTTAGATCTTTAAAACTACGCAACGGATTTTAATGCGGTTTTCACTAATGGGTAGAGTGGTTCTCGAGGAAGGTTTAAGTACATAATTTACTAAGTTACGCGGGCGAAGTCGCGGGTAGCAGCTTTAATTTTATTAACACGTAACGTAATTTTATAAACTATAATAACATGTAGTGCCATCTGTTAACAGACTTTTTCCATTATTCGAAGTGAGATTAGATGAATTAGAGTACTACATTGCTTCAAACAGAATTCCCTAGATGGCGTTGTAAATTTTGCATACACGTTGTCTGGGACTCCAAAAAGGACATAGGGTACCTTTCATCCAGAACGCGGACGAAGTCGCGGGCACCAGCTAGTATTTACATAAAATATTCTAGTTTATGAGAAATTTTAATAGTATTTCGTATTACATAGGTACAGCCAGTTTTATATAGGTATGTATGTATGTATGTATGTATGTATGTATGTATGTATGTATGTATATGTAAAACTCTTTTCAAATTCTTTATTGTAAATGATTGTAAAGGCGAAGGCGTAGTATCATTGTATTTGTGTGCGTGTACACAGCGAAGGCGTAGTTTTACGTTCACATGGCTCTATATTTTTCTTACTAGCTGTTGCACGCGACTTCGTCTCCGTAACTTTAAATATAGCCTATGGCACTCCCTGATAATGTAGCTTTCTATAGGTGAAAGAATTTTTCATATCGATCCAGTAGTTTCGGAGCCTATTCAATTCAAACAAACAAATCTTTCTTCTTCATAATATTAATCGGTTTTATAGTGTACTAGCTGGTGCCCGCGACTTCGTCCGCGTTCTGGATGAAAGGTACCCTATGTCCTTTCTGGTGTTCCAGACAACGGGTATGCAAAATTTCATGGTGATCGGTTCAACAGTTTATGCGTGAAAGAGTTACAAACATCCATACATACATCCATACAAACTTTAGTATGGATGGATTAATATTAGTAAAGATTTTATCTGAGGCTATATTATGCAAAATCACCAAAAGATAACGTACAAAAAATAATGCATAATTATGCCACCCCAAATAATGATAGGAACGCGGTTTATATGATTATTATAATTATAGGTAGGTATGTATTTTTAAAACACGTGTCAAAATATGAGGGCTGCTTGCGCATGGGTTTGTCAAGCATGGAAAATCGTTTTAGTACATTTTACGCTTCATATCTCAAGCTTATTTCGATGATTGATGGACTAGGCATAAATTATTACATAAGGGCATACTCTATATCTATACTAATAATAATAAAGAGGAAAGATTTGTTTGTGTGTTTGTTTGCATTGAATAGCCTCCGAAAGTACTGGAACGATTTGAAAAATTCTTTCACTGTTGGGAAGCTATATTATCAGCAAGTAACATAGGCTATATTTTGTAAAGTTGCGCGGACGATGTCGCGTGCAACAGCTAGTATTATAATAAGTTTGGATGGATGTATGTTTATAACTCTTTCACGCAAAAACTACTGAACCGATCACTGTGAAATTTTGCATACCAGAAAGAAAATATGGTACCTTTCATCCAGAACGCGGACGAAGTCGCGGACACCAGCTAGTAATTTATATTATAGTGTGTATGACTAATGTAGGCTGTTACTTAATACACATTCTTCACAATTTTAATGAAATTTTTTGAAACATTGACATATTGAAGACTAAAATAACTCGGTTAACTCTCGATTAACTCTAGAGAATCGAATAAGTACTTAGTCCTAATTCGACACTAAATAGACGGCTCTAGCTAGGTTAATTCAAGTTAGTTCTAGTCTTGTATCAATTTATCATTAATGCCCAACCCAAAGTATCTAATTAAACAAAACGGTATATTATCTAACATCTGCAGTCATTAATGTCCAACCCCTAAATGAACAAAGTGATAATTTATGACCGACATTCTTTTCAGGTGGGAGGGTCGTCTCTTTCGCAGGTCAACTTTTTTATTTTTAGACTAGCTGTTGCACGCGACTTCACCCGCGTAGCTTTATAAAATATTGGCTGCGTTACTCCCTTATAATGTTGGGAAGGTGCCGAGATGGGAATAAACCAACTTTCCATAGGTGAAAGAATTTTCAAAATCGGTCCAGTAGTTTTGAGTTTATTCATTACAAACATACAAATCTCCTTTCTTTGTAGTATAAAGTATTGACCAATCATTCCAAGCCAACTTCGCGAAGGAGTAGCCATCGAATCCATGAGCTGATGAGCAGTGTTTGGGATGCTTCAAGACTTCTTCCTGTCAAAAATTACTCAGTGTCGACCAATGTGTGTTGCTGAAACGTGGTCTCTAACTATGGGCCTCATAAGAAAGCTCGACGTCACTCAACCAGCTATGAAGAGGGCTATGCTCTGGGGTTACAATGCGAAATCTAATCAGAAATGAGGAGACCCACGTACGCACCGCCATAAGTACCGTAGAACGCGTAAACTCCAATTTGTATGGGAATGCAGACGTACACGTTAGCCACTAGGTGGCGCTGCTTCATTTCTATACAAATTGACATTTACCGGTTCGACGCGTATGATCGAGTAAAACTCGCACTAGGCCCTCAGTAAGTTAAAGTACGGAGAAACAGCAGCGTATGTAGGTTTTAAAAAAAATGAACTGTCATAATTCAGTAAAAAAATTACTTACATCATATTCATCTTGAGTAGTTTACAAGTGTGAAGTATTAAGAGATTTTTTCTCCGCACTTATCAACAAACAAACAGACAAGCTATCTACACCCAAGCGTAATATATTTGACTAACTAATATGAGGTAGTTTTGACGCAATGTTTGTGCTTTCACACCACGTGGTTGCGTGATGTAATTCAAGATAATAAAATGCCCTACCATTTGTTCTGCATAGCCTGAGTGCCTAGTGCGAGTTTTACTCGATCAAACGCATCAAGGACGTAAACGCGAATTTGTATGGGAATGAAGCAGCGCTACACGTTAGCCACTAGGTGGCGTTGATCGTGAGTAAAATCGAAAGAGCATCTAAAAACAAAAATAAAAAATCCAACGCCTTACAAAAATATATGAGCGGAAGAAAAAAGAACTATAAAGTTTGAATTAAAAAGTTTTCGCAATCTCAGCGAGTTAACGTAGTAGGGGATGCCTTATCGCCCTGGCGACATTACAACATTGTTTGATAAAGAATTTTTCTGGTTCTTCCGCATTTGGGGATTATTGTAAAGTACAGCGTTTTGTACTTGCTAAAATCTTTGGATTAAATTTAAGTTTGAATTAAGCTGTAATTGGTATGCATAATCTAATATATAAAATTCTCGTGTCGCGGTGTTTGTCGCCAAACTCTTACGAAACGGCTGGACCGAATTTGATGAAATTTTGTGTGCTTATCGGGTAGGTCTTAGAATCGGCCAACATCTATTTTTTATACCCCTCAATGTTAAGGGTGGTTCACCCCAAGGGTGGTTATTTTTTCGCAAAACAACGTTTGCCAGGTCAGCTAGTAATATGTAAAAGTGTTTCAAGTATGTACGAGTATATTTTGTTTATTAGTAGATTTTGCTGTGCTGTTATTTCCATTGAATAAAATAAAAATAAAGTGAATTGCTTATTTGACGACTTTTAAGTAATAAAATTTAATTTATTTGATTTGATTCAATTTAATTTTGATTTGATTTAATTTTTTTTTAAATAAATTTAATTTAATTTAAATTAAATTTAATTTAATTTGGTTTTTTTAGGGGATACACTTTCTGTTCATTAATTTATTATAATAAAAATTTGAATTTATTTCAACGTTTTTGGAATCTGAGGCGGTACGAAGTTCGCCGGGTCTCAGCGAGTTTTACATAATAAAAAAAAAGTATATAACAAGGTCATTGCTATTGCTAAAGAAGTATAATGAATGAATTCAAGCCTTGAATGAGTTCTGCATTGCCAGAAACAGTCCGCAAACTGAATAATTTGATGCACATAAAATGCATTGTTCTCAACATTAATATTCACGTTGCGAAATAGAGGATCATCAAGATAAATAAAATTTAATATTGTGATATCATTGGACAGGATGTCGGCTTAATGAATTTGGAAAAAAAAATTGTAGAAAAAAAAAGCCGCCCCGCCTCCGGGTTCGGACGAATTTTTCCTGTCTATACTTTCTGTCTTGTCCTGTCTATAGAGAGAAGATTTGTATTTTTGTATGTTTGTAATGAATAAACTAAAAAACTACTGGGCCGATTTTAAAAATTCTTTCAGCTATAGAAATCTATATTATCAGCGAGTAACATAGGCTATATTTTATAAAGTAACGCAGACGCGACGTCGCGTGTAAAAGCTTGGAAAATATATCCAAAAAAACCTTCCTCGTTGAAAGAATAAAAATTGTTAAATACGGGGGCAGTATCACAACGGAACTAAAAAACAACTCCTGTCTGCCACACGATATCATAAAAAATATAACTTTAGAAAAAACTAGTTTCTTGTTATACTTATAAAAACCATTTCAATTGCGGCCTAATTTATAAGAGAATCAATCACATATTCATGAATGAATGATTCGATCTCAATCCCATTCATTGATTGATGAATGTTTTGATTGGATACGGTATTATGATGTATTGTCTCGTACCCATTCATTTACATTGTATTTATTAAGGTTTGGTTAAGGTTGGTTTCAGTAACAACTGACACAACACAACTGACAACTGACGGCAGTACAGTAACCAACTTGTTTTTCAGTGATAATGGTAGCAGAGCCTATTCTTTTTTTTTTATGGTAGCAGAGCACATTTTGAGCACACAGAGCAGTTTATTGGAGTTTTTCATATATAAGCCCGGGGTATGAAAATTTTATGGAAGTAAAATCAAATGTCACATGACACACGTTACGCGTTACAGGCTACAATATGCTTCAATACATATTAATACAATATAATATATTATATTAATATGTTTTAATTATATTTATTAAGTTATTTATTTATCGTTCGTAAGTGTCAGTTCGTAACTGACACACACACTTATTTTATGTTTATATGTTAAGGTCTTCAGACAAGCTGACGGTCCACTTGATGCACAGACTTGACGGTAGGTGGCTACCGCTTTTGGAATATATTAATACATCATATTGATTTTAAATTAATCTAAATGTCAGTTAATTAAATATATTCAAGTGAAATATACTAAAACCTTAGCGAGGTGAGTTAATCATTCAAATTAAAACAAATACAGCAACATTCCTAATAAACAAGCTTCTCGCGTGTAAGAACACCATATCTGTAGCCCTACCTGTATTTAACAAGAACTGCTCACGAGGAATTATGAAGCAAAATGGATATGGTATTAATATAGAATGGGATATGGATATGGATATGGATATGGATATGGATATGGATATGGATATGGATATGGATATGGATATGGATATGGATATGGATATGGATATGGATATGGATATGGATATGGATATGGATATGGACCTATTTGTTTTCTCTCTAAAACTAACGTAATTTTTTTTTTCAAAATTTTATCAAGATTTTTTCAAAATATTGGAAAAAAAATAATAGGTGATCTTTTAAAAAATACTACTTTACGTTATGTAACTCAGTGAGTTAAATTTCATTTTATAATATGTTTATAGGTACGTCTAGTAGAGCAACGCCACCCGTGTTCACCTTATTAAATATATTAGATTAAATAGATTTTGAGTCGTTAATATAGATGTTTTCTTCTTGTAAGTATAGTCTTTCTCTAATCATCTGATATAATTTGTAATAATGTAAGATATGATTATGGATGCATAACATTTTTTCATAAATATTATCCGTACATTAATATTTTGTATATCACAAAATTAGTGCATTTGTGAGACTCCAGGCCCGACATATTATATTACGTAAAAAGACTAATATTATTATTTAAAATCATGTAACATACATAAGATTTTAATTCATGTAGATACATACATAAATGTTTTAAGTACTAACGCAATGCCGCATCCAAAAAACGACAATTATTTTCGTGCATCCATGTAACAGTTAAAAAATGTATCTAATATGATAATGTAAGGCTAATTAATTTGACGGGTTCAAAGAACTGCTTGGATCAAACGAATATTTATTGAGGTGTGATTAAATAGTCTACACAAATTTCATAGACTAAAAATTGGTCTCGCTTCACTCGACAAGACAAAGCAGTCGTAATTGTCAAACGCGAAAAAAATGATACGCCAAATTTGGCGGACCAGAGCTAGCCACCACCCAGTCACACTGCAAGCTGTCTGTCATGTGTACATGCCGAATGTTTTATTAAATTTTGGGCATAATTCAAACTAAAATGCCGGGGTGCGTAGTGAAACTGTGTAAAAATAATACCACAAAAAATAAGAAGAACACTGGGATCACATACCATCAGTAACTATCGTATAATTTCGAAATTTCAACATAAAATAATATGAACCCAAAACGCCATTCAGTGTTGCCGCGTATACAAGAATCAATTTCCCCATGGTTGAGATTTTTATAATGTGAATTTATTGTTTTTATTTTATTTTATTATATAACATATTTAATTTATCTAACCTAGTTATTGGGAATTATTTAGAATCGTGTGGGAAGATTTTAGGGTATTTAAAGGTTAAATTAGTTAGATATGGATGTTAATTTTATAAAAATATAGTTTTTATGGAAAGGAAATGAGTCTACAATTAATTTAATAATATTTTAGAACATAACCTAAAATTGTTTACAATACAAATAAATATGTAGGTACATACCAGGTTTGTTGCAACTATCAGCATCAGCATCACTTAAAAACATTATTACAACACACATATTCAGTACAACACATAAATTTTCACTGTTTAAAACTGTTTTCATTTATTTAATTTTGTTGTATCTACTTTTTACATACGTGTTTACTTCAAGTTTAATCTTCAACCACAGAGCCAATGAGCCACAGTCATAAACATTATGGAACCTAACCTATTTGTTTTCATCCAGTACAAATGTCTTGTACCTACAACATGTATGTAAATATTGATGTACTATACAAACAATTTGAGGTCATGTTTTAAAATCTATATAAAATTAATTCCTCTATGCATATCTTGAAAATTCAAACCTTGCACCTGGTAGTCCAACATTTAACGTCCGATAGCTTGAAAACTATGGACATTAAAAAAAAAAGTTTCAAATAAAAGTTGTGGGGAATAGATTGATCTTTAAAAATGGATTGATGCATTTTATTGATTAATCCAATATTATAAGAGTTATCGACCGAGATAGAAAAATGTGTTAATTAAATGAGCCATAAAACGTAAGCGGTGAGTTTTACAAAAAAATGCGTAACAAATAAAAGATGCGAAATAGTATTCTCTACAATAATGGTCTCTATCACTTTTGCCCTAAAGTGCATAGTTTCCGAGATATCGGCCAGAAACGTTTTTTCAAGATGGCGCCTATGCTGTCACCGGAATCTGTCAGCATTTTGTGATTGTACACTCAGTAAGTGATCCTAAACCTTATAGAAAAAAAAAATTGGATCGGTAGGATAATGCAAAGTTGACCAAAAAAAACGACTATATTCACTGTACTATAAATTAATTGTAGACTGATTTCCTTTCCATAAAAACTTTATTTTTATGAAATTAACATCCATTTCTAACTAATTTAACCGTCAAATACCCTAAAGTCTTCCCACACGATTCTAAAGCCAACCCTTATTAACCCTTATTTTTAATAATAACTTGTAAATATTACATGTAAATAAAAAAAAACTATTAAAAATAAGGCCTAATCATTGATATAATACATATTTTCCATTTTTCTATATATATAAATATATTTATACATTCCGTTTTAATTTATTGTTCATTTTTAAGTATTTTCTGAGCTATATTTATAACTTAATTAACTAATAGACCACAGCATAAAATATTTTTCCCATTAACTCGGGTAACAGTTAGCAGCTGGTAACACAATTCTTCACGCACACTAGTTCACAATGTCAACTGACAAATGTTGCTTAAACACACTAGAATAAAAAACGGCCGCATTTACGGAGCTGTCGTTGTTCTATAGTCCTCTATCTAGTCTAGCGTAGCGAGCGAGACCAATACAAAATCATTGACAAATTTATTTGCGACAAATTCTCACTTCACTGAATCAATTGATATTTAAGTTAATTAAAGAAAAATGGCTTAGAGCTGGCCTGGCTTAGACATTGGGCAACAGATTAGCATGCTTGGGACCCTGCCTAGAGACCAAAGCTTTTACCAAAGTAAAAGCAAGTAAAAGTGATAAAATGTGACGATGTCGTACACACACTACAATTTAGATAGCGCGGTATCTAGTCGAGCGCAGCGAGACCAATCATTAATCTTAGGTAAACGTAATATAAATTTCGGTTAGTTTACGATTTTATTATATAATACAACTAAAAATGCAAAATCAATCTCTACATTTACTATTCTAGACTTAATTTGGTAAAGTAGTATTTTAGTTTAGTTATAATTTAGTAAAATAGTAATGCATATATACGACCTAGCAATATAAGGCGACTGAGTAGAACTAGGTACTTAGTATATATGATTATTAACTTACTGTTAGGTACATTACCTAATGCTTCCAAGTTACTGCTGCACTAATCAACGAATTGACAACTTCAATCAAGACGTTGAAAAGTAATTTGAATTAAAAGAAATCGGGTTAGTAACCCAAATACAGTCTAACGGGAAAATGCATTCCGCGCCGCACACGAGGGAAGACCCTTGAACTTTGACAGCTGTCATGTTGACAAGCCGCTTCCCGCTCGTTTTGACAGGCATTGTCAGTAAACCGATAATTAGAATGTGAACGCACTTCTTATAAGTGCGAGATACAGCATAAGATATATTACCTACATATATAATATACTATACATATATACCCTCATCTGAATTTCTTAATTGTTCTTAATCTTTAATTGTGACTGGTAGTTGATACTCGATGACCTCAACAGAGTTTCCCAAAGGGTGGGCCTTAAGATGAATATGGGCATGACGAAAGTTTTTATGTCCACCCCAGTAACACATGAGATTTTTTTATAAATAAATAAATAAATATCTTAACACATTCCACACAGCACTATCTAGTTCCACACTAAGCAACTAATGCTTGTATTATGGATACCAGACAGTTGATATACTAACATAGATATATACAAAGGTAAAATGTTAACATGTAAACATTTGCCCCTAGCGGGATTTGAACCCGCGACAGTTTGGTTAACATTCATTGGTTATTGTGGACGAGTAGGTACATCTACTTGGGACAAACAGTCCAATTAGGTTTCTTTCAGGTGACCTGATCGAGATTTTCGCATGTCAACTTTTTTATTAGGTAGAGCCAACTTAGATAAGGAGGTCCATCGTAAAAACCTCTCGTCCAAAATTACTTTAAAAAAATAATATTTATCACTTATAGAATATTCTCTTCTTTAACTTTTTTGAATTTAATAGATACATAAATGTAAAAATATAATTTTTAGGATTCTATAGGCCTATTTGTATATAATCTATAATATATTTTTTTTAATTCATGGCTGTATGTAATCTAAAAATATAAATAAATAAAAATTAAAAAAATTACAGTTTTCAAAACAAAAGTTTTCTACAAATATGTGCTGCTATTTCTAATGTAATACCAGATATTAGACCATTATAATTTTATAGCTATGTGTATGAGACAATATTATTTTTATTTTTAAGAGAGTAATTGCGGCTTACTCGTATCTATACCGCTTTCTAGTCCCAATTCCAATCAAATTATTCACATATGTAACTAGTTCAATATGAGCTTAGAAGAAGTAGGTATCTCTTGATATGCTTTTAACCATAACCCAAATATTATCATTAAGTTTAAGAAATATTCAATCACACGTTTGAATATGGCATAATCGCATCCATACTATACTAAAGGCCTCTTTCACCAACCAACTAAGTAAAGTATTGATTTAGTTACTTTTAGAAATAATTTTATGTTTTATTAAATTATGCACTAGGTTTAGTGCATCCTTCAATAGGAGATTTTGACATGAATATGTCTTTTCTCTGGGGTCTATTCGAAAGAATGTGTGTCACGAAAATCGTTACCATGACGTAAATGAATTAATTATAATTTGTTCGCATAGACTAAAAATTGGTCTCGCTTCACTCGACAAGACAAAGCAGTCGTAATTGTCAAACGCGAAAAAAATTATACGCAAAATTTGGCGTACCGGAGCTAGTCACCACCCAGTCACACTGCAAGCTGTCTGTCATGTGTACATGCCGAATGTTTTATTAAATTTTGGGCATAATTCAAACTAAAATGCCGGGGTGCGTAGTGAAACTGTGTAAAAATAATACCACAAAAAATAAGAAGAACACTGGGATCACATACCATCAGTAAGTATCGTATAATTTCGAAATTTCAACATAAAATAATATGAACCCAAAACGCCATTCAGTGTTGCCGCGTATACAAGAATCAATTTCCCCATGTTTGAGATTTTTATAATGTGAATTTATTGTTTTTATTTTATTTTATTATATAACATATTTCATTTATCTAACCTAGTTATTGGGAATTATTTAGAATCGTGTGGGAAGATTTTAGGGTATTTAAAGGTTAAATTAGTTAGAAATGGATGTTAATTTTATAAAAATATAGTTTTTATGGAAAGGAAATGAGTACAATTAATTTAATAATATTTTAGAACATAACCTAAAATTGTTTACAATACAAATAAATATGTAGGTACATACCAGGTTTGTTGCAACTATCAGCATCAGCATCACTTAAAAACATTATTACAACACACATATTCAGTACAACACATAAATTTTCACTGTTTAAAACTGTTTTCATTTATTTAATTTTGTTGTATCTACTTTTTACATACGTGTTTACTTCAAGTTTAATCTTCAACCACAGAGCCAATGAGCCACAGAGTCATAAACATTACGGAACCTAACCTATTTGTTTTCATCCAGTACAAATGTCTTGTACCTACAACATGTATGTAAATATTGATGTACTATACAAACAATTTGAGGTCATGTTTTAAAATCTATATAAAATTAATTGTTAATGAATTTCCTCACCATAAAAACAATATTTTTATAAAACTAACATCTATTGTTAAATAATCTCACTTCCAAACACTTTATAAGCCTTCTATATTACTGGTATGTACATATTTCTTTGTATTGTAAACAATTTTATGGTATGTTCTAAAATCTTATTAAATAGGCCAGTGAATATAGACATTTAACTTTGCACTATCCTACCGATTCAATTTTTTTTTTCTATATGGTTTAGGATCACTTACTGAATATAAAATCACAAAATGGTGACAGATTCCGGTGACAGCACAGGCGCCATCTTGAAAAAACGTTTCTGGCCGATATCTCGGAAACTGCACTTTAGGGCAAAAGTGATAGAGACCATTATTGTAGAGAATACTATTTCGCATCTTTTATTTGTTACGCATTTTTTTCTAAAACTCACCGCTTACGTTTTATGGCTCATTTAATTAACACATTTTTCTATCTCTGCCGATAACTCTTATAATATTGGATTAATCAATAAAATGCATCAATGCATTTTTAAAGATCAATCTATTCCCCACAACTTTTATTTAAAACTTTTTTTTTTAATGTCCATAGTTTTCGAGCTATAAGACGTTAAATGTTGGACTACCAGGTGCAAGGTTTGAATTTTCAAGGTATGCATAGAGGTATTCAAGGTATACAATGGTAAAAATTCAACAAATACATTTGAAAAAATATCCCGAATGTAGATGTACTTAACAATGAAAAGTTCATTTCCTTACCTGAGATAGTAACGAATTTTTTAAATTTTTTTATTATTTTATTATTTTTATTATATTTAGTGCTTTCATTTAAAACTGGTGTGGTGAGTAATTATTATTGATTATGTTACGTTCAGATGTCATAATAAAATGGAAGAAACGGAAAGGGGACTATTTTTACAAATATTTTCAAAATTTATTGTCAGGAAAACAATAATACAAAAAGAAATTAAAAATTATATCAAAGTTTCGAGCGTTTTGGAGGCGGCGGAAATCCAATTGTATCCGATGGTTCCTCTTCTCGTCGGCATTTCTACATTCAACGTCCGATAGCTTGAAAACTATGGACATTAAAAAAAAAAGTTTCAAATAAAAGTTGTGGGGAATAGATTGATCTTTAAAAATGGATTGATGCATTTTATTGATTAATCCAATATTATAAGAGTTATCGGCCGAGATAGAAAAATGTGTTAATTAAATGAGCCATAAAACGTAAGCGGTGAGTTTTACAAAAAAATGCGTAAGAAATAAAAGATGCGAAATAGTATTCTCTACAATAATGGTCTCTATCACTTTTGCCCTAAAGTGCATAGTTTCCGAGATATCGGCCAGAAACGTTTTTTCAAGATGGCGCCTATGCTGTCACCGGAATCTGTCAGCATTTTGTGATTTTACACTCTGTAAGTGATCCTAAACCTTATAGAAAAAAAAAATTGGATCGGTAGGATAGTGCAAAGTTGACCAAAAAAAACGACTATATTCACTGTACTATAAATTAATTGTAGACTGATTTCCTTTCCATAAAAACTATATTTTTATGAAATTAACATCCATTTCTAACTAATTTAACCTTCCAATACCCTAAAATCTTCCCACACGATTCTAAAGCCAACCCTTATTACCCTTATTAATAACTTGTAAATATTACATGTAAATAAAAAAAAACTATTAAAAATGAGGCCTAATCATTGATATAATACATATTTTCCATTTTTCTATATATAAATATATTTATACATTCCGTTTTAATTTATTGTTCATTTTTAAGTATTTTCTGAGCTATATTTATAACTTAATTAACTAATAGACCACAGCATAAAATATTTTTCCCATTAACTCGGGTAACAGTTAGCAGCTGGTAACACAATTCTTCACGCACACTAGTACACAATGTCAACTGACAATTGTTGCTTAAACACACTAGAATAAAAAACGGCCGCATTTACGGAGCTGTCGTTGTTGTATAGTCCTCTATCTAGTCGAGCGTAGCGAGCGAGACCAATACAAAATCATTGTTTGTTCGTTTGTTTATATATATATTTTATCCCTGTTGACCATAGAAGGATTAAGGATAAGGGGAAAGAATAAGGATAAGGATAAGGATAAGGATAGGGATGGGGATAGGGATAGGGATAGGGATAGTTTGTTCGTTTGTTTATATATATATATTATCCCTGTTGACCATAGAAGGATTAAGGATAAGGGGAAAGAATAAGGATAAGGATAAGGATAGGGATAGGGATAGGGATAGGGATAGGGATAGGGATAGGGATAGGGATAGGGATAGGGATAGGGATAGGGATAGGGATAGGGACCATTTAAATCTTTCTTTTCATTTATGATATGAGACATATTCATGTCTACTGTGCCATCGAGAAGCCATGGCATTTTATTTATTTTTTTTATTATTTTCTTTTACTTTTACCGTACAAACAAAGGTAATCAGCTAAATTATTTCCGGTGACAGGTGATTTTATATGAGGGTTAGCCTACTTGACAGATGGTGAAACAGGCCCTAATTCTAATATTATAAATGTCAAAGAAACTCTGTCTGTTTGACAAAAATATATGAGCAATGAAGATTGAATAAATTAAATAGCAACACCTACGAAAATTGGACGCAGACGATGTCGTGTGAAAAAGCTAGTTATAAACTATAAATCTAGGGGAAAAGCCTATGTACCTCCTTTTTAAAGGATTGGCATTAATACTGACAAAACCACAACATAAAAAAAATTGGAAATTCAATAATTCATGTATAATTTGTATATATTTTGTAAGATAATAAAAATTATTAATGTATAGTGAAACTCACAAGCATCGCGTTATTCACATTTTCAGTGCAATAGCAAAAATACTAAATGACTAATAAAAATTGCTAATATTAGCACTAGTTCTAGGCCAGCGACACAGAATATTGTAATAAATAAATGAGTAACATCTTTGCAGACGGAGCCAAGTTTTTTGTAACGCCAAAAAAAAAAACGCGTAGCAAAAAACCCTGTAACCGTACTCCAATTTTACAATTAAAAAAAACTGCGAGGTCGTTGCACCTTGATAAGTAAACACATACAAAGTTGGAGGAGTCGCGCCTGCGCAGCCGAAGTGAGTGGTCGTTTTCTGTGTCGTCCTGCGTCACTCCAGGCCACTTAACAAAAAATCCCATAACTCAATCGCTTATCAGTGAAGTTGAGATGTGATCCGCGTCAAGTGGTTATTTGACTCTGAATACTGCAAAATGTGAACTAATAGTGGTGTTTTAGTTTAAACAAAACTTTGAATAATAAGTGAAGAATGGAGGTCGATAGTGAGTGTAAAACGGACGATAAATCGCTGTTTAAGAGAATTGTACTCAATACAGCACCAATTAATTCTAATAACGGATTAGATTTAGTGCAATGCTTTTATTGCAGTACGTCTACTGAAGAAGAAAACTTCTACGACTGGATCGGTGATCAATCCATGTCCAAAAAACACAAGTGCTCATGTGGCCAAGTAAGCGCTGTAAAAGTATTTATTTACAGTGAACTAGAAAAAGTCAGAGATGGTCCCCCAAAATTATCAACAAAATATGTGCATTTCCTCGCAAATGTGCACAAACTCAAACAAGGGAAAGGCCCATTGTGTGAATGCTCAGGACCACTGTTTGTTCAAGTAATCGGACAAAACGAATTTATCATTAAAGAGAGAATAATATGCACATATTGTAAAAAAATGAACCGCGTCGAATTCAGATGCGACATTGTAAAACCTTTGACTAGAAAACAAGTCGAGGGTCCATGGAACCAGGCTGCTAGATCAAGCCATGCAAAGCAGCAAGTCTCTAATGAGAATAAAAAAAGATATGATGAGTCAAGAGCATCGCACAATATAAAAGAAAAAAAAGAGCAAAAGACAATCACGCCTACTTGTTACTCACTAGCAACAAGTAACACTTTCTCGATATTATCCACCACCGAGGAAGAACCAGTTTTAAGTGCTACAGAAGAAGCTACAGTCTTAAGTGAAGGCGGGGCAACCAAGAGACGTCGTGTTCAGCCAAGCACAGCAAATGTCGGCGTCATAATACGCTCAGATTCAAACAACAAAAAATCAACCGACGAAGTCAACGCATCTCCCGCAGTGGCAAAAGAAGTGCGCACAAGACGATACCCGCCGTTTATATGTGAATATGATACATGGATATCGGATAAAAAAGAATGGAAAACAGCAAACGAGGTGGCTCGTATGACTAACTGCGAAATACGAGCAGACCCGAAAAGCAAAAAAATAACATATGTCCCAAAAAGCAAGGAAGCTTATGAAGCCATACAGAATCATCTAAATACTAATAAGGAAAAGTATAATTACTTCACTTATGGCTGTAAAGACGATCGTCGCCCTGCTAAAAAACTTATAGCTAAGGGCATCCGCGCTGAAGGATATACAGAGGAAGAAATAAAAGCAGATATCCTAGCGAGATACGGAATTAAAATGGAAAGAGTGATCGCCATAAAAAATTCTGCATTAGTTCTCATATTTCCAGGAGAAACTGACATGCGAGTAGCCCGAGACATCAAATTTATCCTAAGCCAGCGAGCTACTATTGAGAAATATAAAATACGAGATACCGCAATAACTCAATGTAAGCGATGTTGGCAATTTGGACACGTGAAGTCCCATTGTTACAAATCTGAGCAACCAGACTCTGTAGAGCAACACGATGATGGAGAAACGTGGCACGTATGCTACAATTGCCACGAAATCGGACACACAGCAAGACAAGCCAAATGTCCATTGTTCCAATCGGAGATAAAAAAACAAAAGGAAAGACGCCAGTCTTTCGCCAAAAACAACTTACAAACTAAACAACTGTTAATAGAACGATCAAATAAGTTAGCTAAGGCAACACGGACTGAAGGAATCAACTATGCGGCCATAACGGCCGGATCGAAATCTTCAGATAATATAAAGACATCAGACAATAAGCAAATCGAAATGAAGGCGTCATCAAACATACTTAGTAAAGCTAAAGAGTTGATGAAAAGCCTCCAAACGAAAGGATATCCTACAGAAACAATCCTGGACTTTGTTATTGAACTTATCAATGGATAATTTACCGTGTAACATAAGTATAAAGAAGCAGTGTATAAAAATTGTGCACTGCAACATTCAAGGAATTAGAAATAAGTATATTGAGCTCAGGCAATTAGCGTTTAAACATAAACCTGACATTCTAATCGTAAACGAGTGTAAAATAGACTTTGTCAAGTGTAAATATAACATACCGGGCTTCAGTAAAATCTACGATTCCAGGGCAGCTCATCTTGTCACTGCAATGTACATAAAGCAAAACCTCCGATGGAACCAAACAACAGTCATTCCAGGTGTAAATGATGCAGACCGCTGCATCGAAGGAGTTGCAATCAGATTAGAGACAATTGACGGCAACATTATTATACGCGGGCTGTACAATCCACATGTAAGATTTTATCAAAACCGAACAGATTGGGAAGCACTATTAGAAGATAACACCACCTCGGTCAACGTCGGAGACATGAATTTGAGAATGCAACAACTTGGACACTCTCAGACGCAAGCAGTAGGTTCGCTTGTACAGCGTGCCATAGACAACCATGAAGTAAAGTTGGTACATACTGGTTTACCTTCCCGACCTTGTCACAAAGGTAACGGAATACTAGATGTTGCACTTCTAACGCAAGACGCAACGGAGTACTCTTGTCGGGCTAAGCAACTTGACTCTATTTCATCAGATCACTTCCCGTGGCAACTAGAGATTGATATACAGATGTGTGAGCATGTACAGCTCAGACGTACAATGAGAAACATTACTCAATCTAAAGAGACTCGCACAAAATTTCAAGAGCTTATTGAAGCAAGGCTACCACTTGTGCAACCAATAACTGATACTGATGCAGAGTTGTATGTGGAACAAATGGAAAATATATTAACTGAAGCATTAGATGAAGTGGCGCCGCTACAGAATTCAAAGAGAACCGAAGCACTTCCAATGAACATTCAATATATGATCCAACATCGTAATCGAAGTAAAATAAAAGCAAAGAATGCTCCAAGAGGCCACATTCTACGCAAGATATACAATGCTGCAAAAAATAATCTAAAACTTGTTTTACAAGATTATCGAGAAGCTCAATGGAATTCCGTCATAGAGAGTCCGGAAAACAACTATGCGAAGATGTGGAAAATTCAACGCTCGCTGAAAGCTAAACCACAGCGTCTACCTCATCTTCATGGAGCTATGAGTGAAGAAGACACTATAAACACTCTAGTAGAGGCTGGCATAGTAAAAGAAGCATATGTGAAAGACTCTCACAAAAACTGGGAAATCTATACACCATACCAACCCCTACAAGAAACAAATGTCGATGAAGTACTTCGAGCTCTTCGACTCTTTCGAAATAAAAAAGCGCCAGGCCCAGATCAACTGAGGGCTGATTCAATAAAACTTGCTGGACCAGCATACTATAACGCATTAGCAACAGTTATAAATTATACCTTACGTACGGGATACTATCCAAAGAGATGGAAACTGGGAGACTGTATCTTTCTCCTCAAACCAGGTAAACCACACAATGAAGCTACCTCATATCGTCCGATCACACTTCTCAATGTTATGGGAAAACTATGCGAGCGAATCATGTATAGTCGACTGCTCTCAGAAGTGAACCGTTTAAAGCTCATCCCGGAGTATCAACATGGCTTTATGAAAAACAGAGGGACGGGGACACAAATCCTACGAACGGGTAAAATTATTACTGACGCTCTTGCCAATGGAAACAGTGTGGCGATGATCTCCACGGATTTGAGCAAGGCATTCGACTCTATAAATCATAAAGCCCTGAGCAGAAAACTGGTCGATGCTGGGGTAGCCAATAACATAATTAAATTAATTGAAAACTATCTCATAGGCAGAGAATCTCGCGGTAAATATAGAACAATGTACGGAAAAAGACAGGAAGTTCCATATGGAGTCCCACAAGGATCAATTTTAGGACCAATTCTATTCAACCTATATGTAAGCGATATTCCCAAAACTTTAATTGCTGGTATCACATTGTCACAATATGCTGACGACTTGTGTATACTAAATGAATCCAGTCGCCCAAACACCGCCCTACGTCGTGCAGCCTGGGCTGCTGACACAATCATAAACTACTACCAAGAGTGGGGCCTACATTGCAATGTGGATAAAACAGAGTGCATGATGTTTACAAATAAGCGTAATTACAATCACACCATCCGAATAAGGGGCGAGGTGCTGCCAGTAAAAAGTAATATTAAATATCTTGGAGTGCACTTTGACCAAAGATTAGTAATGAAGGATCACGTAAAAGAAACAGTTAAGAAGGTAAAACAAGTGCGCGGTATGCTATCTCCCATTATAGGGTGGTATAGTAAAGTATCCGTCGAGATAAAAATCAAAGTTATTAAAGCAACCCTACTACCGATTCTTGACTACGGCATTGTACAATTATACCCAAGGGTATGTAAGTCGAAGCTAATAGATCTAGAAAGGCAATATCGCATGTCATTAAAAACTGCGGGAAATTTTCCTCGCAATACTAGCTCAAAAATCATCTGGGATATGCTGGACGAGGATCCGTGG
Organism: Synanthedon tipuliformis; assembly: GCA_947623395.1. NCBI lineage: Eukaryota > Metazoa > Arthropoda > Insecta > Lepidoptera > Sesiidae > Synanthedon > Synanthedon tipuliformis. Next base: position 4,670,972 of record OX392433.1, read on the forward strand.
TACATTCGCGCCAGTGACCTTCACGAAGATATGCTCCAGAAACTAAAAAATCAACAAATTCCAGGACTTACCTTACCTGGCGAAAAATATAATAAATCCAATCATCACAATCCAATGTTAGCTAGCCTGCGCGTTGGAGAAATTGATTATATATGTAAAAAAGAAAGAGGCAAACCGCTCTCCAAGCGAACGGTCCCTTTTCGAATCCCTGTATTATAGCAATCCATATTATTATAATAGCCCTTTACACTAAGACACATAGGCGCTAGAGAAATTAATTACATATATTAAGTAAGTATAAAACTACATGTATTATATCATACGATTATTAGATACTATATTAGATTATAATAATATTAGATAATAGTAATGGTAGCAATATCGTATTATATTTATTCCTATTTTATAATAGCCTATAGATTAAGATACCTTAAGAAATAATTAATTACATAATATGTAAAAAGAAAGAGGCAAACCGCTCTCCAAGTGAACGGTCCCTCCTCGTACCTATCTTTATGACCCCTGTATTATAATAGCCTATACATTAAAATACATAGCGTAAGCGTGAGCAAGTTCCCACATGAACTGAGCACCATATACTTTACAATAAGATCTTATAATAAGACACATATGTAAATAATACTGCTCGAACCTGGCGAGCCAATAATTGTAAAATTAATCATATAAAATAAAGAAATTTCTATTCTATTCTATTCTATTCTACAAAGTTGGAAGACACTTTTGTCTATTGAGTTTCTTAATCAGCATCTTTACAGAAAGACCACCGCGTCTAGTTGATGGTCTAGTGGCTTAGTAACCCTAGCTGTTAACCAAACGGTCGCGGGTTCGAATCCCGCTAGGGGCAAATGTTTATGTGTTAACATTTACCTTTGTACCTGAGTCATGGATGTTTTGTATTTATAATCCTACTAATATTATAAATGCGAAAGTTAGTTTGGATGTATGGATGTATGTATAGATGTTTGTAACTCTCACGCAAAAACTACTGAACCGATCACCACGCAATTTTGCATACACGTTGTCTGGGACACCAGAAAGGACATAGGGTACCTTTCATCCAGAACGCGGACGAAGTCGCGAGCACCAGCTAGTATGTATCTATTTGCGAAAAAAAAGAAATCTATGTAGTACTTATATCAACTGTCTGGTATCCATAATACAAGCATTAAGTTGCTCACTTTGGAACTAAATAGATGATATTGTGTGGAAAATATTTATTTATTTATTTATTTCAGCACTAGCTGGTGCCCACGACTTCGTCCGCGTAGAAAAGCAATATATCGCCTGACATCGTTATTGCTATTATACTTAGCCAGGAGTTAGTTTCCGTTAATTTTAGATAATCCCTCGGGAGCAGTACTTTTTTTCTGGATGAAAGGTACCCTATGTCCTTTCTGGAGTCCCAGACAACGTGTATGCAAAATTTAGTGGTGATCGGTTCAGTAGTTTTTGCGTGAAAGAGTTACAAACATCCATACATACATCCATACATCCAAACAAACTTTCGCATTTATAATATTAGTAGGATGTGTGCTTTTCTGCATGAGCGCAGCGAGACCAATCATTAATTTAAGCACATATATGTTTTCTTTTTCAACGCGGACGAAGACGAGGGCACCAGTTAGTTTTTACTTATATATATAAAATAACATTTTCTAAAGTTGAAAACTTGACATACCTGTGCTTTTTGAAATGACCGCCAACGTCAGGAAAGCTGCTAGAAACATGATACTCCTTAACTCCATTGTGGGAATCCTCATACACTTGTTTTGAATTTAACGTTCACTGGGCACTTTCGGTGTCAAAAATAATTACTTATTTAACACTAGTAAGTAAGCACTTATCACTGAAGGCACATTCCTGTCTCGGTTTCAGGCACTTTGTAGCTAATCTGAAAAATAATAAGAATTTACTTTAAAAAAAAAAAAAAAATTTCCCCCTCTACGTATATTTAGATCATTTAAGATACTTTTTAATTAACAGGTTAATTTAAATTATATGGTTTATATTTATATAAAAAGTTTCCTACAGTTATTTTACTAAATAAAATTTTTAAGTGCATTCTTATTATCTCATTAACTAATTTGTTATATTACTCAAGTTTAACTTTTGTTCAAGTGTCAGAAATGAAACTTCTTTGGCGATCAAATATGTATCAATACAGGAAGCGTCACGTCACGTGATCGTTACACTGTAGCGTCACACAAAATTCGACCTTGAAATTTTACTCTCAACGCGCGCAAAGAAGTTCCGCTTCAGGGATAAATAAAAAAAAATTGTTTCCTATATCTAAAATGCGTTCAAAAATATACAATTTTATTCGTTGTGCATTTTGTCTTTTAACAGATGGTTATTCGCAGAGGAAATAATTAAAACACAGCAAAATAAAACATTAAAAATTCCGTCATGCTAAAGCCGGTTTCCACTCGTAGATATAATATAAAAAAAATATTACCTATCCCTACTAATTCTCAATGGTATCCTCACTGGTAGGGATAAACGGAGTTTTTATCCATTTATCCCCACCCAAAGATATATTATTTCGATGTCCCTACCAGTGTGTATACTTTTCTAGATACACCACTCCACTGTTTGAAGACTCAATCAATAATTTTTTGAATAGTATTTTTTTCATAGTCTTTTCTTTAAATAATTTTAAAGTAGTCACAGCATAAAAGTTATACTATATTTATAAAAAGTTAAACCAAAGCGAGTTTGTTTTAAAATGTTCAATAGTTTAGCATTAGCTTCGCTTTAGCAGTGCAGAGAAGCTTAAAAGACAATACCGCGACGTTTCAAATTACCAAAAAAAAGACAAAGATCACAAAGCAAATCTTATTGCATTCATCTGTCTCTTTTACACCAATACAAAAAGATCGCTTCTTCTCTTTCTAATCTTTAGTAATGAGCTATAAAAGCAACGAATCCACTTCTTGTCGCTGATTTTACGAGTTGAGTTAAGATTATGTTAACGATAAAAATAAAAAAATTGTTAAACTTCAACCGATTTTGTGGTTTTAATGTCTGTTAAAGTTAAAATGAACGATATAGCCTTCGGCGCTTTCAAAATAATAATATCTTCCGCAGTCATAAACAGTGAGTAGCTTCTGACGAAAAGACCATGTTTTTCTTATAGAAAAAAAAACACTAGGTATTCATTGGAAAATTAAATAACAAAATGCTCTACTTTTTAATTTAGCAGTAATGATATAAATAAAATGCAAGTTTGTGTCGTTGATTTTATAATTAGAAGATTACCTACATATTATTATTCTATTAAAATACCCAGTGCGCTGAAGAATTTTTATTTTAAACAAAATTTACCATATATGTTACATATATGGTAAATTGACTGAAATACATATATGGTAAATTGATTGAAATTGCTGTGGCGTGACCAATTTTTTAAAATATTTTTAGAATATGGATATAAAAAATTATAAAGCATCTCTAAACTTAGTCTATGTTTGTTACCCAAAAACAGATCAAAAGAAACGGAAGGAAGATCTTTGTACGAAGTCGTTGAACCGTGATTGTTTATTTTAAGAATCAAGAGCTCCGTACATAAGAACATGTTTCCTGTATTGATAAATTAATTATCTTTAGCACATGGACGTAGAACGCTGAGAAATGCCCACATATAGTAGGCAGATTATGGACACCTAGTGGCTAGTAACTCTAGCTGTTAACCAAAGAGTCACGGGTTCGAATCTCGTTAGGGTCAAATATTTGTGTTAACATTTTACCTTTGTATCTGGTTGTATTTATAATATGTATGTATTTACAAAAAAAAAGTAATCTATGTAGTGTATCAACTGTCTGGTATCCATAATACAAGCATTAGTTGCTTAGTGTTTAACTAGATGGTGCTGTGTAGCATGTGTGAAGATATTGAGATTGCAGTTCCGTTCTGCTGGTTTAAGTTCTATTCTTTTATAAGATGTACGAGTTAATAATCGCCTTGCCCTTTCTTCCATCGGATATTCAGATGTACGGCCGGCTACCAATCTTCATCTTGCCAACTGCCTCTTTTTCGAACCAAACGTTTTAAAATATCATTCATAATGCGCATTGTCTAGGATTTAAACTCGCTCCCAGCGTCTGTGCTTCCGAGCAAATATAATACTTTTTATACCTTTAAGTCGTTAACATAAGATCGAGAAAAGTAACGGCCCTAGAATGGTACCCTTAGGAACACCACTTATCGAACTTTATAAATTTTCAGGTAAATTTTTCACAGTGATTACATATTTAAAAATTAAAGATACACATCAAATCAATTTGACATCCTCATATAATTTACCTTAATAATAATAACTAAACAATATTACTTTTACTATCACTCCCAACCGGTTAGTATCTACAATCTAATCGCTAACTTGACTTCAATCTTTCAGAGTAGTGACACACTTATTTTAATATCATTGTCATGCTAAATGATGCGAAACTTGCATAAACAATGCAATTGTGTATATAGCTTTATATAAGGGCGTTTCCTCAATAGATTATAACTATTGAATCACGACTCATTGAACGATTTAATACGGATAGACCTTGAGAGATTACATTGAATGAATGTATTCCATTTAGTTATCTACTTTATGTCTCTATTGTAACACGATGGTCTGAATATTATTTATTGGTTCATCTTTCTGGATATTCATCATAATTAAAGGACATGGATCGAGCATTTAAAACGCTTTGTGATTTTTGGAGTTTACTCCTTAAATATCGAATTGCATATAATATAATAATTATAGGTAAGCCCGTGCTATGAAAATTTATGGGAGTAAAATCAAAATTGTTACACAAATGCGTTATGTTATGCGTTATAGTTACGCTCTATTTTTTTTTTTTAATATTTTAGAATAACTTTTAGAATATCTGAAGTTTACTTATAACAGACAGACAGACAGACAGTTACTTTCACATTTATAATATTAGTATGGGTTGAATATTTGTTGAAGAATTTAAGTTAATATTTAATTTATGAATACAATACTAATAATTATTAATTATTATTACAATATTAAATTCAATACATGTTATAACATAATTATCCTCGTAAAGCATTCGCAATAAAATTGATAAGTTGATAGTATTTATGAAACAATTCATCATTATAATAAGAAGATAACTATAGCTCTCTTACCTAACTGGATATTTATTTGTCTTTATCATTTTTTTGTGATGTAATAGAAATATTACATAATGAAAAAAACTAGAATTTATTGTTACAAATTGTATTAATTTCCAACATTTGTAATTTCGGTCACAAAAACAGTAATAAACTTAGGGCCTCTTTCACCATCTGTCAAGTAGGCTAACCGTCATTTAAAGTCACCTGTCACCGCGAATAATTTAGATTTAGATTAGAAGATTTTGTATAAAATGAAATAAAATTAGAAATATTTTAAAAAATAATGTAAAAAATTTAAAAGAATATAAAAAAAACATTTAGCTCTACTTATAAGATAATTCAACGTTTTAGCTGTTTGTATATTTTAACATTACAAACAGCTAGACATTTAAGTAAATTTTATGTTTTTATATAGATACGCCATTGAGTCTGCCGGTAAATAACTAAGTCTGCTTTCGATAAAAGCGCTTACTTACAATTTATGCAATCAATTAACCTAACGACGAGAGTCGGTTATTTAATGTCATCCCAGTTAAATATTGACGACGAGGTCTGTGAGGTTATTGGAACAACTTTCATGATAAAATGCACTGAGATTTATTGTTGTACACTAACTGCTATCAAAGTTACTTAACGACATAACGATAATGTTCGCTGTGAGTATGCAATCATTATTTTTAAGTATGAATCAATTTTTCGTATTTAAAATTACAAGTGTACTAATATTTTATTAAAGTACTAGCTGGTGCCCGCGACTTCGTCCGCGTTCTGGATGAAAGGTACCCTATGTCCTTTTTGGAGTCCCAGACAACGTGTATGCAAAATTTACAACGCCATCTAGGGAATTCTGTTTGAAGCAATGTAGTACTCTAATTCATCTAAAAGTTAACAGATGGCACTACATGTTAGTTATAGTTTATAAAATTACGTGTTAATAAAATTAAAGCTGCTGCCCGCGACTTCGCCCGCGTAACTTAGTAAATTATGTACTTAAACCTTCCTCGAGAACCACTCTACCCATTAGTGAAAACCGCATTAAAATCCGTTGCGTAGTTTTAAAGATCTAAGCATACAAAGGGACATAGGGACAGAAAAAGCGACTTTGTTTTATACTATGTAGTGATGTTGTACTAATACTTTGTAATATTTTAAAAATTCTGGCTGAAAATCAGCGCTGCAGGTGCTTGTATCACTTCTCTTCACTACATAGTATAAAACAAAGTCGCTTTTTCTGTCCCTATGTCCCTTTGTATGCTTAGATCTTTAAAACTACGCAACGGATTTTAATGCGGTTTTCACTAATGGGTAGAGTGGTTCTCGAGGAAGGTTTAAGTACATAATTTACTAAGTTACGCGGGCGAAGTCGCGGGCAGCAGCTAGTTTACCTATAAATTTCTGTTTTGTTGTTTTTTTTTTTGTTTTTTTTATTATGTTGTGTCTTTGTAATGGTGAATAAAACTCTTTCTTTCTTTCTTTCTTCAACGAGTGCTATAAATGTATCAAAAGCTTGGGTGATCGACTTCCTACCCGAAATTATTTTGAAATTTAGTGGAGATACCAATTCAGTTAGATAAATAACTGAAATGGTAGGAAGTTAACAGATAGAAGAAATTTATTTATTAGCAAATTATAAGCACGAAGATGTTAAATGCAGGGAGGAAAGGATTCGTGTGTTCTTTTCGAAGGAATGTTAATAGTTACAAATTTACGATTGGTCTGCCAACAGGGCCCTAATTCTCTAACACCACTTGGCGATTCCTTACTTCGAATCCTATATGATTACTAATCGATAATCTTCGTAAATTGTTACTATATCTACTAGATTCTGCTAAAAAGTTATTCTCTTACATATATATAAATGCAATGATAAGACTAGGATAAGACATTGATGTGTTTTAGCAGTCACAAAAGCGTGAAATCATAATTTTCCATACAGAATCAGGGCCCAGATAAGCTAGCACTTGTACCAGAATAGAATTATTTAGAAAAAATACTTATTGGTGAGAATATATAATGAGTACGATGGAGTTGACTACATACTTAGTTCTTTTAAATTCTATCAAATATCTCTACACAGATCTATATTGCAACAATATACGTTTTTTTTTTTTTTTTTTTTTATAAGAGATGGGTTTGCTCTTGGCCAACAACCAGCCACGTGGCAAGGATGAGGCCTAAGATGGAGCGAGCTCACCCAGAAGATGCCTATTCACTCGAACTTTGAAAAGATTAGGGTTATATGTGCTCGGAAATACAGACGCCGGCAGGGAGTTCCAAACCCTGGCAGTGCGCATTATAAAGGATGTTTCAAAGCGCTTGGTCCGAAAAGGAGGGATTTCAACAATATGAGGATGGTAGCCAGCCGTACGTCTGTATGTCCGATGGAAGAAAGGGGAAGGCGGTATGAGCTCATGCAGAATTGTTTTCCTATTAGCCCTTCTGATCGTGGTAGCTACAATGCTATTTCTGTATCTATTTGTTTTTCCTATCATTGACGCAACGTTGATAAGGCTTATCGATTTTATTGGCTTCTACGATTACGAGGACACGTACATGACAACACAGATATACTGTGAAATAGAAAACAAACTATTTCTCTATTGGAAACATCATTTTGCCAAAAAATGTAGTAACGATGGCATCTAAGTCGAAATAAGAATCAATGGAAGCTAGTCAGAAAATACGACCCTATCACAGACTAACTCAATATGCTGTGCATAAAGTTATTGATGCTGACACCAATAAACATAACCATTAGATGAATGTCTTAGCTTAAGAACTTTCGCGAGTGGTTCAGGACACAAATTTTACCTCTGGATCCGGATTTCACAGATCCGGATCCGGATAAGACTTCTGATGTGTTTGATGAATAGGCCTTACTTGATCAAATAGATCAACTTAAATTGATAAAAACTCAGTTACATTTCAGATACATTCAGGCAGACGTGGTTCTACGTATAGACTTAGATTCAGACTTTGTTTTGTAATATTTAGAGATATAATTATTGTCAAGGTCACCACTTATTTGTGCGATTAAAGCAAATCTTGACCATCCTTGAGGTTCTAATTTGTACAGCAAATAAGGGTCAGTGGGTAAACCTTAAAGCGGCCTCTCGTTAAACAGTTAAGGCAAACAAACAAGACACGCCCGGAACTGTGTTCACTTTCCGTAGAGTTAACATAGAGGTTGTAGTCATCGTCATTAGTATCAGCTGGATCATAGACTCGCTTTTCTACTTTTCTACTTTAATGAAAAAAAATAGATACTTATTTCAAAGTTCCTGAAGTTACGATTGCCTTAGAAGAAAGCGATAGTTACCCTTATACGTTGGGTAATCCTCTTGGATACCCGGCAGTGTAAGGGGACACTCCGGGGTTATGCCGGACTCGTACCGGCTAAAACCCAACTAAACGACTTTCTAGCGAGGCCGTTGATTAGTGGGTTCGCGGGGACGTTATGACACGACATCGGTGCCCCGCCACGGCTATCTAGCGCGGGGAGGGCTACGCTCTCTCTCAGAATCTCGGGGTACCCGAAAGTGGAGGTACGCAGGCAATCTCGGAAGCTATAGTTACCCTACGGTCTTCTCTGTACCCATTGGTGTAGCTTACCTTGTATCAAATTTTGTCGAGGGATTCTTGCATTTGCTTGCATAACTCAAATGGAGATTACAAAAGAGACAAGAAAGCTCGCATTTTTTTAGATTAACCTCGTAAACCGTAGGTACACTAAACTTTAGTGTTTAACTTTAATGCCTAAAAATTTAAGTGACATTATGGATAACATTTTAAGTTTAGTTGACACACGTCTGGGTCCCTCCAGCCATATTGATATAGCTTATAGTTTGTTTCACAGTATTTAAAAAAATACTATCTTATTTGTTACAAAATTTCAGAATGGAAATTCACTATTATGTAATGACTATTTCGTTATTTAGTAGACATTATCTTAGAATAGTAAGTAAGTGGAATCAGTTATCTGCTAGATAAAATTTCAAGTGTTTTTTTCAATGGATTTAATCACGTAGGAACATTTCGTTTGTATTATTCAGATGAGTGATGTAATTTTGATACACATTCTTGTTGACTACGAAATGTTTCCGACATGTTCGAATGAATTCTGGACAGAGCATCCATTTTTCTCAGAAGTTGATTATAAAGGTATTCTAATAATCTAAATTAAAATTATTTAAGCTATTATTTATGCAAATGATTTATTCTGTAAAATATCTGTTTTTATACACCTGTATCAACCATCAACTTTTATACACCTGTGTATATATTTTAATTGAAATGTTTACTATAAGTAGTCTCACTTTTGCTATCAAACTTAAAACCTTAAGTAAGTCCAAGGCCAAAGTTTTAATTGTAAATACTTATATATAAAAGTTTTCTTATTGGTGTCAAATAATAATAATAAAAAAAATTAGAAAGAAACGAAAAAATTTCAACTTTTTTGTCAGTCGAAGTTTCTTTTCAAATATTGGGAGTAAAATCCGAATATCAAATATGAATAAATACGAATATCGGTTAAGATGTCATACAGAAACGTTACAAGAAGCGTCACGTGATCGTTACACTGAAGCGTTACACAAAGTTGGACCTTGAAATTTAATTTCAACTTTTTTGTCAGTCGAAGTTTCTTTTCAAATATTGGGAGTAAAATCCGAATATCAAATATGAATAAATACGAATATCGGTTAAGATGTCATACAGAAACGTTACAAGAAGCGTCACGTGATCGTTACACTGAAGCGTTACACAAAGTTGGACCTTGAAATTTAATTTCAACTTTTTTGTCAGTCGAAGTTTCTTTTCAAATATTGGGAGTAAAATCCGAATATCAAATATGAATAAATACGAATATCGGTTAAGATGTCATACAGAAACGTTACAAGAAGCGTCACGTGATCGTTACACTGAAGCGTCACACAAAGTTGGACCTTGAAATTCATACTCTCGATTGAAATCACGCGCAAAGAAACCACACTTCAAAATATACTATTTTTTATTTAATATAATTTCATTTTTATGAGTTTCGTATGTCACTTCCGGACCTGTGTTTTTTTAAAAAAAATTCTATAAGGAAGAAAATTTATCCCTTTATTTAACAATGACAATTCATTTGGTTAATCCCTTTAAAAAATGTCTATGGGGCGATGATTTAGCACCTTTAAAAATGGCGTCCTCTTTATGAAAGTCATACGACTTGCCCCCCATGAGTGTTCGCACCTTTTAATATTTTTCAACGTGTCACGTTACTGTATCTCATTGTGTGACCCCTAATGTTTGCTAAGTAGCCCTATTGTAATATATTTCAAGGTTAGAAACCGCTAAATGTCCCACGGTATTCGCGTGTTGTTTTTATCCATTTTTTGGGTACTGCTCATCAAATGGTGCCTTACGTTCTAATAGGATAATTTGTTACCTGTATGTCTGTCAGGGTATATATAATAATATGTATATAACGGGGAGAGATATCTGTATATGTTCCCATTTATTATATTGAAAGGAAGTGATCGCTTTTACGATAAAACTAAAGATGAATCTGATAGGAATCGCCTCAGCTATACTAATATTATAAAGCTGAAGAGTTTGTTTGTTTGTTTGTTTGAACGCGCTAATCTCAGGAACTACTGGTTCGAATTGAAAAATTCTTTTTGTGTTGGATAGATCATTTATCGAGGAAGGCTTTAGGCTATATAACATCACGTTGCGACTAATAGGAGCGAAGAAACAGTCGAAAATGTGGAAAAAACGGGGAAAATTATTCAACTTTGAGGGCTTCCGTTGCGTGCGCTGCGAAAACCGTTCGAGATACTCAAATGATTCCCAAAATAACTATTATGTGTAAACATAAAAAAGTATAAAACTCAATTTAAAAAAATATACTTTTAAATATAAAACATACAGAAATTTACTTCAACGAAGTTGAATTCATTTAGACTTTGACCTTAACTCGATAATTTGCTTTCTAATAAATTTAACAAGTTGAATGTCAAGGCACATCATTTCTCGTTAGGTAACTCCAACTATAGGTAACACGACAATGGATGAATTAGCAATTTTGCATAATATTTAAATAAATATTGCGAAACAGCTTACAGTAATAACAAATTATACATTCCATTACATATTATCGGTGGGTATCGTATTTCTCTACTTAGATATCAATAGTTCCAACAATGTCTTTGTAATAATAACAGATCGTCGTTGTCAAACCAAAATCCGTACTAATATTATAAATGCGAAAGTTTGTATGGATGTATGGATGTTTGTAACTCTTTCACGCAAAAACTACTGAACCGATCACCATGAAATTTTGCATACACGTTGTCTGGGACACCAGAAAGGACATAGGGTACCTTTCATCCAGAAAAAAGTACTGCCCCGAGGGATTATCTAAAATTAAGGAAACTAACTTTATTTATCTTTCGATTTACATACCTACTTTACCTATTTCAATGAACATTCATTTTTTCTTCTATAAAAAAAATGTGTGCCAGACGCCTACTACGATTTTCTTAAGGTGTCATGTCGCACGAAAGAAAACGCTAGAGTTCTTAAAACTTCCTAAATTTTCTATCTAAGTTAATTGAACTTATATTATCCTGATATGTAGGTATATCCTGAATATTATATAGAGTCAACGTTTGTATGTTTGTTTGTTTGTTTGTATCTTTCACCAATAGTTAGACCATTCAGAGTGGACATAGGGTAAAAGTTCCAATAGGGCACCAGCTATTTAAAAATAAAGATATAATTTCAAGCATCAATGTAGGTATGTCAGGCGTTACTTAATATATTTTATTGTTCAACGCGGACGAAGCCGCAGGAACCAGCTTGTAGGTTAACAAACTGGTTCAATGATTCACGAATCCAAGTTAAAACACGAAGCTAAGTTAAATATAGGTACCTAGTAAAAAAAATTAAGTCTTATTTTAAAAAAATAATTAAATTATATTTTTAATTCCTATAAATAGAGTAAACAATATAAGAAACTGAATAAATTTTTTGAGTATCTATTTATTTTATGTACAGGTGTTCATTATATAAAAATAAGTGTTATTATAAAAAAATATATAAAATTTGAGTATGTATGTGATATATACTTATTGTGTATGTAAATATATTCAAGTGGCAATCAAATATTTCATCTCGCGATTATACATACATACGCGTCGAGACCCTTCTTACTAATAAAGAGAAATTTAAGTCTGCAGTCGCTACTGCAACTGGCCTAAAATAAATCCCATACCGCTCCGACGTTATTTTCGCGTTTGCTATAAAATAACACAGACACAAAACGCGCAACAAAACCTCTTAACATAAAATATAAATAACCGTCCGTCGTGAAAACACAAAATGCACGAATTAAAACAAAAAAAAATATTCAAACTTTTTCACATAAAACCTCATTTAAAAAATATAATAAAACTACTCATGTTAACATCACAATATTGCACTTAAATAGAATTGTAAACTGTGAACGCATTCGTAAATTTTAAAAAAAGAACACGTACATTCACGTGGTAACGGTACGACGCAACCTTTCTGTCGCGTTTCGGAACTCAACTGAGCTGAGGCGGCTTGAAGCGGCTTTTGATTTGTACGTTTATTTTCCAACGCGTCTCGTTTTCCCGTACGGCATATCGCGGGACCTAGCTTAGCGAATGTAATACACAAATCAACATGTGGATGTATGAGTGTAGCGCGCTAGTGATGACCTCCCTATCGGTAGATTTTTATCGGTGATTTACTTTATCTGAAGGACTTATGTTTGTTAATTCATTAGTAGTAATAGATATTAGTAATTGTATCATAGTCCAGTGCAACGAAAGATCGACTAGGAGAATAGCAGTTGCATTGCATGTTCAAGCCCCGATGGAAGCTTTGTTTCTATTTCTTTTTCAAATTTACCTGTAGATTTCTTTAAAGTTAAAGTAAAAGAGCGATTGAAAATCTATGAAAATATTGTTTTCTCAGTTCAACTCAGTATTTTCTCAATTTATTTAAGATTAATAATCAGTTTACTTAGGATAAAAAAATAATTAATAAGTTTTGGGCTTAAAAAGTTGCCTTTTAACCATAAATAAATAAAGCTGTTTACAAAGCTCAGCGGGTATGCACACACGCACCAAAATACGTCACACATCTGAGTAAATACAAAACCAATAAATATTGTAATTTACTTCAAAACCTCACAGAGTTATCGAAAAAATTAATATTTTATATTAAAATTAGTATTTTTATCGATAACTCTATGAGGCTTCACTAACCCGGAACACTATCCCATAAATGCACACATAGACAATACACGCACATTCCTTCGCATCTACCACACTAGTAAAAGCTCGAGCTTAAAGTTTCTACTAGTGCAACCGACAACCTGCATTAACATCATTCAATAGAGTTCAGTTTTCTTTGTGCACTAGTTACCTAGTAATTTACAAGTAATAGTCCTGAAGTAGTTTAACACTTCCAGTAGCGTAATGTTACGAGCGTTAATGAAAATTAAGATAATTATTTCTTTTATGTACCTACAATAGAAATTCAGATAGGTACTTAATACTAAATATAGGTAATTATTATATAAACTAGTGACCCGCTCCCAGCTTGGCCCGGGATGCAATTTTTTTTCAAATTGTACACACAAACCTCCCTTGTTTATTCCTCTTTCCACAAGTGAAAACCGAATTTTATTTAATTTAGAAATTACATCATGTACAGTCGAGGTAAGAAAAGGTTCCTCACCCTATAGTTGACATCTTCTTGCACAGTGAACATTAACAGTCATGGCAAAGTTTCATTTTAAACATAAATATCAGTTGTCTGCTTAATACTTATAGATTTAAAAGGTACTAAGAGTCTAAGATTAAAAGGTATGAATTTGAAAAATGAAGAAGGTTCTCGAACCCCGACTGTACCTCTATGCGTCTTACACCATGATTATTTGAATTAGGTCATCCATCATTAAGAAAACATTACACCGCAAAATTACGTAAGAATATATATTTATAAATATTAAGTTAATATTAACATAAACAAGAATACAATAAAGAAAATAAGTAAGTAGGTATATGCGTCTATTGCAATGAATAGCATTCATGATCCAACCTGTGGTTTAGATTCTGACCGCATTTGGTTACATATTTTTCTAAGGAAATTCTTATGAAAACACGTCTTAGTCTGTCTTAGTCATAACAACTACGTGAGATAAGTGACATATAGAACACTAGCTGTTGCCCGCGACTTCGTCCGCGTCCGATCTGAAGATTGTCTGAAAATTTCATTAAAATCGGTTCTGCTGTTTTGGAGTCCAAACATACATACTTACACACATCACCATTAATATAATTATATAGAAGATAGCTTAATGTTACTCGCTGATATAGGTGAAAGAATTTTTTAAATCGAAATAGTTTTTGAGTTTACAAACATACAAAAATATACTTTTTATCATCATGAATACTAATAATAAGTCTGTAAGTGTTGTTATTGTTTGTATATATGTATGTGTGTATGTATGTTCCTCCATGAAACTTGTTAGATAAACATTTAGACGTACAGGACACAGGATAGGATACATTTTTCACGCGGGCGAAGTCGCGAGCGCTAGCTAGTCTAATATATAAAATTCTCGTGTCGCAGTGTTTGTTGTTAAACTCCTCCGAAACGGCTGGACCGATTTTGATGAAATTTTGTGTGCTTATCGGGTTGGCAACCAACATCTATTTTTTATACCCCTAAATGTTAAGGGTGGTCCACCCCAAAAATGTATTTTTTATTTTTTCGCAAAACAACGTTTGCCGGGTCAGCTAGTAATCTTATAAAATTTTTGTGTCTTAAATGTTTGACGCCAAATATAAAATAAATAAAATAAATACCAACATTTCCAAACACAATTTCAAAAGATTAGTGATTTCGAGTAATATTCAAAAGCCGATTTAGATTTGTCAGAGAGACCATTAAAAGTACAGTTGAAAACGAGCCCTAATTTCCCTTTTAATTGTGGTAATGTTATCTCTTACGACCTTTAGGTAATTAACGGTTACATGGATTTCAAAAGATATTTAGATACGGCTTCTATTATCTTTTATTTGACATTTGGATGAATGCTTTTCTGTATGATTTAAATAGTATGGTAGCAGACAACCTGACGGTCCA
The DNA here is from genome assembly GCA_947623395.1 of Synanthedon tipuliformis. Classification (NCBI taxonomy): domain Eukaryota; kingdom Metazoa; phylum Arthropoda; class Insecta; order Lepidoptera; family Sesiidae; genus Synanthedon; species Synanthedon tipuliformis. The sequence goes on from OX392433.1 coordinate 4,686,300, forward strand.
CTTGATGGCAGGTGGCTACCGTCGCCATAACACATACAACACCAGAGCTGATACAAGCGACAATAAATAAATGTCATAAATGTGTATTTTTTAAAAGATTGTCTTATTTATGTGATGTAAACATCTATCAATGCAAACTCGACAAATAAAGTGCTTTTTACAACACTAAGATTGAACATTCTTTGTATGTTGTATAATGATAAAGTCTGTTTTCTTTTGAAAATTCCAAGTGACAATTTCTATTGCTATCTTTATTAGCGATGACAAATTATGTCAATCAGTAATCAATACCTATTTCAAATGTAAGCCTTAGCGAATTTTGAAATGAATGGAATTTGTAATCGAAACTGATAAAGCACTTTTCTTGTCTGCTTTACTTTATGGAAGATTTAAAAGTGACATATTTTGCGTAGAGCCTGAATCCGTCATTTAAGGGATTCACAAAGGCGAATGACATTGACGATTTGACCTTCACCGATATGACCTTTAGAATGTTTATATATATCAAACTAATTCCGCACGAAAAACACAAACGTAATCCACACCTCAACGCAGTCACTGAGACACTGTAGCTCCATATATTTAGAGTTCCGAGGCGGCGGAAACAATTCAACAGGCCCGACAAATGTGGTTTTTTGTACTTTTCATTAAAACTACATTTAAAAAAAAAAAAAGTCAATACATTTTTTTTAAATGATATTGACTTATTATTCGGTGTAGGAATCAGTTGCGCGCAATAAACCGTTTTCGCAACAATTTTCAATATAAGTCAAATTCTTCTTATGTTCTAACTTTTATTGTAGGGTTTCTACTACTTTGATGGAATTTATAAACAATACAATTTGTTCTTCACATGTTTAAGTATAACATATATTTTTTTCAAACCAATTGAATTGAATTCAGTTTCTTCTAACATATTTTTTAAAAAATGCAAATTTTTAGGATTGGCGTGTGTTTACACCTTAAAGAAAAATATGTGACTACGTCAACACATTGGAATTTAAAAAAAAATTGTAGAACTTGGTCGTTACTTTCAATGTATGGAAATATAAAAGTGTGACAAATGAACAAGTATGGCAAAACGACAATAAGCCCTATCTTTTACCACTGACTCCGCTATGATTCTGTTTTAGGCGTACTTTTTATGTGCCGCTTTGGCATTTGTGACGCAAATTCCAAAGTTCCGATGAATACAAAATGTAATTAAAATTTAATTTAATTTAATTGAATTAAAATTGATTAAATTTAATGGATTTAAATGTAACTGACTTTACAATGGGTAGCTAAAAATGTTATAGAACAATCAGTCTCTATATCTATACAACTATGACACTAATAAAATCCGATCAAGCGGAAAAGATATGTAGATTGTAGGTACATCAAGATACTATCTCAATTTAGATTAGGTTGTGCAATAAAATTCTTATAATTAAGGCTGGACACGCATGAGCGATTTTTTTAATAGATCATAAAATCGGTTTGCTACTCCATTGAAGTCACAATAAGTATGACGCCCACGCATGACTGAACTAAAAATCGTGCGACAATAAAATCTGTAGACGCATATAAAATTTATAGGTCGACAACGAATTCCGTCTGAGAATTAAATTTTTGCAGTTAAATTATAAAATCCTTTATGTAAGTAGGTAGATAAAATAGTACTTATTTATTTATTTATTAAAACAACAACAGCCTAGCACACTTAACATTCTAAACCTATCGCTCAACATCTAGGTCCAGTGGTCCAGTGTGCAAGCTAATTAATTAGAGCTGGACTCAAATAAATAATCTTTGAAAATTTGAAATAATAAAATAGAAAAAAAATTGACTACAATGTCAAATGTTTAAAACAACTTTAAAAAAAAATCAAAAATTTTAAAAAGCCAGTTCTTATTCCAATAATTTTTGTTCTAACTTAAGGTGAGGTAAGTTCTAGCTTAAGGTAACTTAAGATTCTGGTTTTTAAATATTCTAAACGTCTAATTCTAAATATTCTAATATTCTAACATTCTAAACCTATCGCTCAACATCTAGGTCCAGTGGTCCAGTGTGCAAGCTAATTAATTAGAGCTGGACTCAAATAAATAATCTTTGAAAATTTGAAATAATAAAATAGAAAAAAAATTGACTACAATGTCAAATGTTTAAAACAACTTTAAAAAAAATCAAAAATTTTAAAAAGCCAGTTCTTATTCCAATAATTTTTGTTCTAACTTAAGGTGAGGTAAGTTCTAGCTTAAGGTAACTTAAGATTCTGGTTTTTAAATATTCTAAACGTCTAATTCTAAATATTCTAATATTCTAACATTCTAAACCTATCGCTCAACATCTAGGTCCAGTGGTCCAGTGTGCAAGCTAATTAATTAGAGCTGGACTCAAATAAATAATCTTTGAAAATTTGAAATAATAAAATAGAAAAAAAATTGACTACAATGTCAAATGTTTAAAACAACTTTAAAAAAATCAAAAATTTTAAAAAGCCAGTTCTTATTCCAATAATTTTTGTTCTAACTTAAGGTGAGGTAAGTTCTAGCTTAAGGTAACTTAAGATTCTGGTTTTTAAATATTCTAAACGTCTAATTCTAAATATTCTAATATTCTAACATTCTAAACCTATCGCTCAACATCTAGGTCCAGTGGTCCAGTGTGCAAGCTAATTAATTAGAGCTGGACTCAAATAAATAATCTTTGAAAATTCGAAATAATAAAATAGAAAAAAAATTGACTACAATGTCAAATGTTTAAAACAACTTTAAAAAAATCAAAAATTTAAAAAAGCCAGTTCTTATTCCAATAATTTTTATTCTAACTTAAGGTGAGGTAAGTTCTAGCTTAAGGTAACTTAAGATTCTGGTTTTTAAATATTCTAAACGTCTAATTCTAAATATTCTAATATTCTAACATTCTAAACCTATCGCTCAACATCTAGGTCCAGTGGTCCAGTGTGCAAGCTAATTAATTAGAGCTGGACTCAAATAAATAATCTTTGAAAATTTGAAATAATAAAATAGAAAAAAAATTGACTACAATGTCAAATGTTTAAAACAACTTTAAAAAAATCAAAAATTTTAAAAAGCCAGTTCTTATTCCAATAATTTTTGTTCTAACTTAAGGTGAGGTAAGTTCTAGCTTAAGGTAACTTAAGATTCTGGTTTTTAAATATTCTAAACGTCTAATTCTAAATATTCTAATATTCTAACATTCTAAACCTATCGCTCAACATCTAGGTCCAGTGGTCCAGTGTGCAAGCTAATTAATTAGAGCTGGACTCAAATAAATAATCTTTGAAAATTCGAAATAATAAAATAGAAAAAAAATTGACTACAATGTCAAATGTTTAAAACAACTTTAAAAAAATCAAAAATTTAAAAAAGCCAGTTCTTATTCCAATAATTTTTATTCTAACTTAAGGTGAGGTAAGTTCTAGCTTAAGGTAACTTAAGATTCTGGTTTTTAAATATTTTATAAGTACCTAAGTATCTAAGTATCTAAGTATTGTTCTTCTGAATTAAGGCTTAGAAAATATTTTACAAACATTTCGTATATTTTATATTTTTTTAACCGTGTTGTATTGTATTACTTCATGTAAAATAGTAAAAATGAGGTAGGTATATAATATTGCACAATAGATGCGCACAGTTGTCTCTATGACTGCATCAAAACAACAAGTATGCTCTAATTAACATTGACATTAGCGACCTTTCATTAACAGTGCGGGTCGTGTCCAATTCATAAGCGGAAGCGATTTATGATACGTTCGCCAGCGCAAGATAAAATAAATTGTCACTGTTTGACGACACGTTTGGTCTAGTGGCTAGTAACCCGAGCTGTTAACCAAACGGTCGTGGGTTCGAATCCCGCTAGGGGCAAATGTTTATGTTTTACCTTTTGTAGCTGAGCCATGGATGTTTTGTATTTATAATATGTATGTAGTATATCAACTGTCTGGTATCCATAATACGAGTGTCAGTTGCTTACTATGGATGGAACTAGATGGTGCTGTGTGGACTGTGTGAAGATATTTATTTATTTATTTATATAAACATTTATCGCTATAAATATCGGCATGTATGCTGAATCATGACAGCATGAGTTTATTAATTATTAATAACATTAAGCAGCATGACATTTATTAATATTTGTTTTCATAAAAAACTAATATGAAATATGCTATGATTTTATCAGACATTTTTTTATTATCTATCTATTATTTTGATCTATTGAAATAATTCAAAATATTTTATTATTATTTTTTTAGATAATTGTAGGCAGTTTGAAGGTTCTCTTTATTGTCGCTTATGCAAGTAAGCCCTAGAATCCAAGATAGGATAAAAGTTAAGATAAAAAATCATATACTTTTTTTATTTAAATTTAAGAAGAAAACAAAAAAAGTTTGATTTTTTATCTTGAAAAAAATTCAAATAAAATTATTTTGTTTAAATATTTAAAAAATGTCAATTTTATTTTAATGCTTTTAAATTGATCCAAAACCCAATTTTATATTATTTCCTTTTAACTGCACATATTATAAAATAAGGCGGTTTATATCTATTGTTTTGATAACTCTTGTTGTTAACATATTCATAGTCCTTTAATAGATAGTTTATTCTAAACAAAATATTATGTTTAGATCATCTTGTTATCATACTTACTAACGCGACAAGTAAAGTACCTACAATAAATTGTAAATGTGCGTCTGAGTCTTTCTGGCATACTGTTATGTTTCTGTGCTTTTCTCTTGTTCCGCTACTCTCGACTTGCTCCTATTTTTTTTAAAAACCAGTCATAAAGAAAAGCCACAAGATATGGGAGAAAGACTTAGGGCACGCTGGACTATTCTGGACTCTGGACGTCGCAAAAGAAAGCTACATTATCTTAATAGGTATCACCTCACTCTTAAAATCTACCTACAAGCGTCTTTAATGTCTAAAAAGAGTTAATCGAATCTATTTGTAATTTGTAATAATAAATAAAAATAAAAATAATATAATTTGACTACGTATGTTCGTATGTGTAGGTATAAAACAAAGTAGCTTCCCGCCGTCTTTCCTTTGCAATTTTCACTAGTGCAAAGAGCGTTAAGAGAAGAATGTCTTTATATATTTTATAATCGTAAAAAAATATATAATTTGCAGTTTTATATATATTATTTAGTTTTTATAATTTACAGAAAAAAATCCTTGCGAAGTTTTAGTTAACTATTATAACTCGACTACCGGAATCGAAATAAGGAACTTTGTAATTGCTCGCTTTGTCTCCGCTTCATACCTGTTTCATTTAAAAAAAAAATTGCGAAACGTACACGTGACAGTTTTTTTCACTTCCGTCCGTTGAAATGAAGGTTTAAGTATTACGATGACGTTATCTATGAATCAACTAGTTGTAAAATATAACCATCTGTATGGTAACACCATCACGTATCCTATGAGTACAGATGGCCAACAATAAATGCTTTTACCGCGATTTTACCGACATTTATAAAAATATCTTACGGAAACCCTAATGTGTGCAAGATGACTACTTACTAAAAATATAATTAAATTTGAAAGTTGGCTATTCGCACATTTCGTGCGAAATAAAATCGTGCCAGATGACAACTAAACTAAACCGGATTTTTTTGTACTGTCAAGTCTATATGGTGGCAGTAACCAATTCCTAAAATACTAATTACCGTACAATAACGGCACGAGTGCTTTTCTGTTTCAGTGTGTGAGTAAATCAGAATTTTGATGTGAATAAACTTGATTCCATAATAGAAGAAAGTTCATTAAAATGACTATAACAAAATCGGGGGATACAGTTTGATATCTATCTTAGGGCCTCTTTGACCATCTGTCAAGTAGGCTAACCGTCATTTAAAGTCACTAGTCACCGGGGATGATGGAGTTGATATACCTTTGTTTTTACGGTAAAAGTCCCAAATATTAAAAAGAAAATAATAAAAATAATTCGCCTATCGAAGGATGCACTAAAAACCGAATGCATAATTTAATAAAATATAAAATTATTTCTAAAAGTAACTAATCAACACTTTACTTGTTGTTGGTGAAAGAGGCCCTTATACATATACAAAATTTAATATATCACTCGATAGATATATTATGACCAAAGAATGATTTTTAATTCGAATTCGTTCGATATAAAATACCTACATTCATTATTTAATTTAATACGCTCAAAGAAAATATCTGTAAGTATTTTATTTTACTTTTAATACGGTGTCAACTGTACTCCCATGTAGGTATATATTTTATGACAAATTTATTGATGTCGAAATACAATAGATTTCTTTATTTGATATGTATGATGTCGCCTTGCCTTTGTGGCGCTAAAATTGGTCAGAGGAAAGTCGCTATACTAGAAACACTGTGCCCAAAACTGTTTCTAGACCTATTTGTATTCTAGACAAAGTGTTGGCCATTGGCTTTAATGAAAGCACTGAAGAGAGGTACTTACATACATTAGTGTAGTTTTTTTTTTTTTTTTTTTAATATATTCACACATTCCACACAACACCATTTAGTTCCAAAGTAAGCAACTTAATGCTTGTATTATGGATACCAAACAGTTGATATATTACATACAATACTTTTTTTTTGTAAATACATATATATTATAAATACAAAACATCCATGACTCAGGTACAAAGGTAAAATGTTAACACAAAAAACAAAACGAGTGTGCTTATGACCACACGACTGAAGTGAAACTTCTTTCGCTCCATCTGTATGTATATATATATATATGTGTGTGTACAATATATACATGTATACACATATACATATATTAATTTTCTACAAATATTTAAATTTATAAAATAAATAATGTGAAAATGTGCGCGCGCACTGCTGTCTCTTGCTTATATCCCCCACATAACTTCCGTTCGCCTTGCCCGATCACACTTTTCGTAACGCTTACGTCACGCGTTCGCCAGCTTACTCCCCAAGTCAAGCGTGCGTAAAGAAGTTTCACTTCAAAAAAACGAAATGTCACGTGACCTTATTTCGTTTTTTTTTTTTAAACTGGTCCATACGATATTTTCAATCATGCTTAAGAAAAAAAAAATTTTTTTTTTCCTAAAAATCTCCCTCTGCCCTATTTTAGTAGAACCAAACATTGATAAAAGTAGTATATTATAAAAATTTAATAGAAATAAATTTACTATTATTGTCAAAATAAGAATTCTTTAAAAAAAGATAAAATGGAATATTAATTAGTTGAGTATATAAGAAGTATAAGCATCAACATTTGACAAAAAAAATAATTAAATTTTGAATACATATCTCAAAAAGCGCCATCTGCCGCATTATTGTCGAACTACAACGAATCGTGTCAAAGGTTATCGATTATTTATTTATTTATTTTTAAAGCGCCCTCTGCCGTATTGGAATTGAACTAGAACAAATCCTGTCAAAGATCAAGTTAAGTAAAGGTCGGATGCAATGTGTACTGTGAGACAAGATAATAATAAGAAAGAGACAAGCGGTCTTACTACAAAAACATTAAACACAATTTAATCAAGCTTAAAACACGTGTTTAAAAAAAACTTTACTACAAAAGAGTGTCTAGGCATTGTTTAGGGTTTAACAATGCTTGAGCATTATTTAAATTTATGGATATGGATATGGAGGATATGGATTATATGGATAATTTTTGAGATAGAACATCGTGAGAGAATTGATCCATTCGAATATATAACTTTGGTAACAAGATTATTGATTTAATAAAGGATGATCTACCATGTGATGCTAGAGGTGGATCCTCAAATAAAAATTTTATTTAACAATTTTACATTTGACAATTACGTCAGTGTTACTTACGTTCCATTATGCTCAATATTTTTTGGTATTACGAAATTTAATAAATAATCTAACGTATTTGTTGTAATTTATTACTTAAGATAGTAGGCTCTGCCTGGCAATTAAGTAGTAACCAAGTAGTAACAGTAATATAATTTGTTTTGTACATTATTATACAAAAGCAGGTACAAATAGGGTACATACAAATTTGAATTTGTATAATTTTTAAAGCAGACGTCAGTGTCAAACGTCAATCAAACGCTTTGTCATTTCAATTTGAAAGATCACTTGTCACCTGTTTCCTTATTTATAATTTATTTATATTATGTATATGTATTGTATTCCTTTTTCAAATCATTTTATCATTCTTTATTTTCTTTTATCAAAGTTACCTACATATCTTGTTTTGTTTTCACTTCTAGTTTGATTGTTACTGCGGACGGTGGCATAAGTGGACTTTGTTCTTTCGTTTTTATCCTGTTTTTATCTTGAGTTTTTATTTTTAAGATTTTAAGAACCGAAAATAAGATGTTTCAATCAATTATAAAATCTACGTTTACTATTGGAACTAATAAAGCTGCTACATTTACAAGTGAGTATTGAGTTCGTAACTTAAAAAAAAAATGAAACCTTTTTGCAACTAATGAAAAGATAATATTATAAACACTTGTCATTGAACTTTGCACTTTAATAGTAAATATTAAAGTACAAAGTTCCAATACTACATTTAATTTAGTAAGTATTTAATAATATTTACAAAGTAAAAGATAAAAATAAATTTCAAGGGTAGGGTAGTAATGTAGTTACCAAATATTTTATAATCATCCATATTATTTTCTTAGCATACAAAATCTGCTCTTAATTAAATTATAATGAAAAAGTAGGTACACTCTATTTATATATAAAGAAAAAAAATTGACTGTGTCAGCTCCTACACACGACTGGAGTTTACTGGATTACGAACAATTATAAAATTTAATTTTCACAATTCTTGTTTTATGTAATTATGTCTACTGTTCTTTTGTTACCTTAAGATTTATTCTTTTCTTTTCAGATGCTTTTTTGAAGGCTTATTCTACTGGTATAGTGCCTAAATTTGAAACATTAGCTGTGTCTATACCGAAGAAAAATGTCTTCCATGTAGAGTTAAATAGATCTAAAAAGCTAAATACCTTCAACCATGCTATGTGGAAGTAAGAATTTTTTTATTTATTTATTTAGTATTTTTAACGCCTGATGCAAAGGATAAGTTTGACCTGTGTATCCGTTTGTCTGTCTGTGGCATCTTAGTTCCAAAACGTATGCATCGATTTTGATATGGTTTATTTTTTTGAAAGCTGACACAAAGGAGATGGATCCCTTCGTTGACTAGGAAATTGGCTTATCCATAAGGTGACGAAATGACTAGGATTTCACTTACCTCCACAGGTTCGATTATTTAAAATTTGATTACTATTCAGTGGTATTTCCATGACACTGTAACCTTTACCTGATTATGCAACATCAAGTAGTCTGTGCGATATTCAACTCCTCAGCAACTTACAGCAGATATAGCATTTTTGGGATCAATCATGTTTGATGACACGTTTGGTCTAGTAGCTAGTAAACCTAGCGTTAACCAAACAGTCGCGGGTTCGAAACCCGCCAGAGGCAAATGTTTATGTGTTTAACATTTTACCTTCGTACCTAAGTCATGGATGTTTGTATTTATAATATGTATGTATTTACAAAAAATCTGATCTATGTAGTATATCAACTGTCTGGTATCCATAATACAAGCCTATAGTTGCTTAATGTGGAACTAGATGGTGCTGTGTGGAATGTGTGGAGATATTTATTTATTTATTTCAGTCATTGTGTAAGGTATGCCAAAGTCCATTTTCCTATGCCTTCCTTATAATATCTTATCTCCTAATATCATACAGCACCTGTGGCGTTGCTTGTGTTATAGGCGACGGTAGCCACTTACCATCAAGTGGACTGTCAGCCTGTCTGTCGACCTTTACATAAAAGAAAATGCTAACTTATTTTGTCTTATAAATTACAGGGAACTGTCCCAGTGTTTTAGATCACTCAGCAACAACCCAGAATGCAGAGTTATTGTTTTGTCTGGACAAGGAAAACATTTTACTGCAGGTAATTCTTCTTATTCACTCTTTCTTTCTCTTTCTTTTGTGCTTTTCTTCTATTTTCTTTTATGATGAACAAAGAGAAAATCTGTATTTTCTCTTTTTTATTGTAAACACAATTTTGTTTCCTCTGGATTTCTTTCTTCTTTGTTTCTGGAATTCTCTCCTCCTTTTTTTTATGTATGAGATATTGTTTTTTGAAAATCCCACAGATACCTAACATTTAGCTTAATCAATATGTAAATAAATTTCATAAATTTTATTTACATATTTTGTATTGCACATAATATTTCAATTTTAATTACAGGTAAAATAAATAAACTTATTTTATTTATTAAGTAAATATGATGTTTGTATGTATGTTTGTAACATAATTTTTTTTAAATAAATATGCTACCATAAAACAAAAAATAATTTTGTAATATTAAACATTTCAGGTATTGATTTGAACAGTATGATGGAGTTAGGTGCCAAAGCTAACGATTATGAAGACATCGCTCGCAAATCTAGATTTTTTTATAATTTCATTGAGGAATATCAGGTAGGGTTTAATTAAGCTGTGATCTTATTTTTATATCTTTATTATTTATCAACTAGCTGTTGCACACGACTTTGTCTGCGAAACTTTGCAGTTTTTGAGTTTATTTATTAGATAAAAAATACAAAAATCTTTTCTGTTTATAATAATACTAGCTGTGGCACGCGACTTTGTCCGCGTAAATATAACTCATGTTACTCACTTATAATATAGATTTCTATAGATGAAAGAATTTTTTAAAATCGGGCTAGCAGTTTTTGAGTTTATTCATTACTTGTTATACACATTTATTTATACAAATCTTTTCTCTCTATATAATATTAGGTAGTATAGATTAATATTTTCGTTATTACTTTACTAATATTATAAATGTGAATGTGAGTTTGTTTGTTACGCTTTCACACAAACACTACTGAACCGATCACCATGAAATTTTGCATACACGTTTGGGACACAAATAACATAGGGTACCTTTCATCCAGAACGCGGACGAAGTCGCGGGCACCAGCTAGTATTACTATATTAGTTTTTATTTAATAAAAGAAATCTGCCTATTCCTTTTTCAAGTGTTCCACTTACCTCCATACCTTGTAATTTATTTGAATTTTCAAAGTTCTCGTGAATATAAAGTTCTGTCTGGGTGAGCTCACTCCATCATGGGCCTCATGTTTATTAGATAGGCTAGATGCCTAGGCTAGATAGGACTAGCCTAGATGCTGGCCAAGAGCAAAATAATAATAAAAAATCTAATAAAGGTCATACTTTTATTTTATTTTATACCGTTTCATTGTTCAATAGGATGGCTTAACTGCACTGGAAGATTGTATAAAGCCAGTGATAGCTGTGGTCCATCATGCTTGTGTTGGAGCCGGAATCGATCTTATTACTGCAGCAGATATCAGGTAAAAAAACTTGTGGATAATTCTTTTAATTTTTTTTATTTGTTGTAATGTGTATTTTCAATTTTTAATTCAAACTTATTTAAATATTCATAAAATATTTGTTTATAATTGTTTTTAAAGAATTTTTTGATAGCTTCGTTTGGCCCCGTCCAAATTTCCACTCTGATCCAATTGATCAAATAGTTCACTGGGATGGATTAGAGTGGAATATAAAGAGCAAAGTAATCCATTAATGGATTACAGTGGAGTAAAAAGAGAAAAGTAATCCATTAATGGATTACAGTGGAATAAAAAGTGCAAAGTAATCCATTCCTGGATTACAGTGGTATAAAAAGCGCTGGTGGCGCAAAATACCACCCGGTGCGGATGGACCGGATAGATGGGGGGTAAATGGAAAGGAATCAAAATCAAAACTCACTGCGGAACTGCGATACTTTGACCTTCCAGTCCTTGGCTGGTGCCTACACTGTTGTTCACTTCACTCGCGATATTAAAACTGCGATTATGTCCTTCGTAGCGGATTAAAGTGAGACGTCTCAAAAAGCGTGCTGCGTGCACTTGTGCGATTTATAGTGGACTGTGGTCGTGTGTAGGTAATTGCCTTTCTCCGCGAGTGCCGAGGGGGTAGGAAAGGGAGAGGGGCGAGGGATACAAAACGCGCGTAACCATCCTCCCGGCCTTAAAGGGTTGCCTTTAACAAATGATATACCCAAGCGCGGAAATCAGCAAGATACAGCGACCTACACATTAACTTATATTAACTGCGAAAATATATTACATTAACTTAAATTAACATATATTAACTGCGAAATGAATAATGCGATAGTTGCGAAAAGAGAATATACATGCAACTTATGATCTAACTTATGATCTAACTTATATCTAACTTAAAAATAGATTACCTTATAAACTAAAACTTATATCTATTACACATGTGGACTTACACATTTGTCACACAATGCGGCGTGCGGATAAGATCGAGAACCTTTGACGCAGTAGTGACATTAATAGTTCTGGCCCGGCATGTAGGTATTTTACGTGATAGTAATCAATGATCATGTTCACTACATGATCACTGCGCGGTAAAATAGCTGGATGCATGTGTGAATAGTACAGCGCGGAGTTGACGAAGCCTACGCCTACGCGGATCAGTCCGTTGTCAACGAAAAGCCTCAAACGGTTAAAGACTGGCGAGCACGGTTCATTATTTTTAATTTTGTGACATTCTTCTGCAAAGTGCTGGCTTTGCAGAGCGCGCAGCATATTATTTTCAGCGAACTGAATATCATCGGCGGTCACTGTAATAGTGCTGCGGCGAGGCAATAATTTTGCGAACTTATATGCGTATGTAGTGATTCGTAGAAGCCTACTCCATGAGGAGGTGCGGAGAGCAAGCTCATATAAGGCGCAATGCCTTACAGGCGTGCACACGGGGTGCGCGAAAACCTTCTGTTCTGGCACGTCACTATACGAGTGATGATCGAATTCTTCGATAGGCCATTCTGCGGGACTGAGCGATGCCCATGGTGGTCCATGGAACCATAGCGGATGATCGACTGGTTTATTTGGGGTTAAGCCTCGCGATAAACAGTCAGCGGGATTATCGACACCTGCCACGTGATGGAAACAGGTGGCTGGTATGTTGTCAGTTATTTTGACAACGCGATTTGCGACAAATGTTTGCCAACGAGTTGGAGAGCCGCGAATCCAACAAAGCGCTACTTTGGAGTCAGTGAAGGCGTAAGTCTTATTAATTTTACAGCGAACGGAATAGTTGTCGTATACTAAACGAAGCAACTTAGAGAGTAGCACGGTAGCACATAACTCCAGTCTCGCTATAGAAAGAGGTTTCACCGGCGAGACCTTTGACTTGGCGCACACCAACCGGACTAGGCTACTGCTCTCGTTACTAACGTGTAAATAGACGACGCCTCCATAGGCACGCTCACTGGCGTCAGCGAAACCTAGAAGGTTGACAATACTACCTTGCACTACACCCAGGTGACGCGGTATGCGAATGGAGTTAAGCTTCGGGAGTTCGCAGCACAGCTTGTTCCAGCTCTCGACTATATGCGATGGGGGTGTGTCATCCCAGTCACACTTTAGCAGCCAAAGTTCTTTGATAAGAAGTTTAGCATACAAAATGGTGGGAGCCACAAAGCCCATCATGTCCCACAGGCGTGCTACTGTAGAAAGCATAAGACGCTTAGAACAAGTTTCATTAGAGATAGAAACTTGAAAGTAGAAACAATCCCTAGATATATCCCATCGTAATCCCAAGATCTTCTGCGGTATAGTTTTATCGAATTCGATATCGGGAGCAGCGCGATGAGAAGCGGGAATGGCGGATAGGACCTTTGTCGAGTTACTGGTCCACTTTACTAGCTCGAGTTGTCCAGATTTAAACAGCGCAATTAACTCTTTGCAAGTGACGATAGCATGGCTCTCGTCCATGATGCTGAATACAATGTCATCCATATAAATTGCGGAAGCGACTGTAGCAGCAGCTGGATACTTAAGTCCCTCATCTGTGATAAGTTGCTGTACAACGCGGAGCGCGTGATAGGGACTTGACCGTAGTCCGAAACAAACGCGATTAAATTCGTAGACACGAATTGGTTCTTGCGGATGGAATCTATACAATATGCGTTGAAATCTGCGGTCTTCTTTACGCATGCCGATTTGAAGAAACATTTGCCGGCAATCGGCGGATACAGCGGTAGCGAATAATCTAAAGTTTAAAATTATATTAAAAAGATCACCCTGTAGATTGGGTCCTGTATATAGGATGTCATTTAGCGAAAGACCTGTACTGGACTTACAGCTTGCGTCGAGAACAACGCGGAGTTTTGTTGAGGACTTATCCTCGCGGATGACGCCGTGATGCGGGATATGGTAAGTGGGAGTATCTACAGCGTCAGTATATGTGACTGGGGACAAGTAGCCCTGGTCGACATACTCGCGAATAACAGCGTTATAAGCTACACGCATATTGGGCGACGCTTGTAGCTTACGTTCTAAACACAGGAAACGTCTGTGTGCGACATTATAGGAGTCTCCTAAAGAACAGACGTCTTTACGAAACGGTAACGCCACAGTATACCTACCACTGTCATCCCGAACAGTGGTGGCGCGAAAGTGGTTCTCACACTCATTGTCTTCCTGAGTGTGGGCGAGCGGGGTGGAGACTTCTTCGAGCTCCCAAAAGCGTTTAAGAAGATCGTTTACAGAATCGTCTACTGCTACTGAGCAGCAGGCGATAGTATTATTACTGCGAGCGCGCGGGAGTGCGGGCACATCTCCCATGATAACATAGCCTAAAATAGTTTGTACAGCGGGCGGTATATTAATATTGTTGCTATGTACCATATTAGGTAATAATAAATGCGGGAATATCGAAGCGCCTAATAATATGTCTATAGGACCAGGCGTATAAAATTCACTATCAGCTAACGGCAAATTATGTACATGCGAAAGAGCGGACAAGTCGACTGGAGCGGATGGCAAGTTGTCCGTTATGCGATCGACGACTAACGACGACACGTCGAAAAATATATTTAAATTAAATCTAGAATAAAAGCGAAAATTTACTAAACCGGTGCCTTTCTTTTCTGCACCTCCAATGCCCTTAACTACTAAATGCGTATTCTTATTGCTAATTAAACCTAAACGTTTGCTGCATGCGGCAGTAATAAAATTAGTTTGAGATGCGCTATCCAACAAACAACGTACAATGTGTTGTTTTCCTTTCATATCAAAAACTATAACTTGTGCAGTTGAAAGCAGAACGGTACTATTCGTTATATGATTAAAGTCGCGTTTCGTTTGATGTGAACGTGAGGACGCAAGCGATATTGTACATAGCGGTGTCTCTGTTTGCGTGACAGGGACGGAAGATACTTGCGGATTCTGCGACTCACGCGCATCCCGATTATATTTAATTGGTTTATCGAAATGCAACAAACTATGATGCTTGTTATTACATATACGACAACTCCCTTTAGAATTACAGAATTGTGTCTTATGTTCTAGGCTGAGACAATTAATACACCCGTTTCTATTCTTTACACAGTTAAATCGATCAGCAGGCGATAAGTTATGAAACGAAGTGCACTTAAATAGATGCATATGATAAGCGTTATCACAGAGGCATTTACGAGACGTTTTGTACGGCGATGTATTAGCAACATAAGCGTTCGGGAAGGGAGGGATGCGACCACTAACCGGTTTCTTCGGTCTATTGTAAATATTGTTATCACTACTTGATTGCGCGCTTTTATATATTCTACTCTGACTTTTAATGAAATCAATAAGATTCTGAAAGGCGGGCATTTTGACATCTCGCGAATGCGCTTCAAATGCGCGAATGGTCTCTTCGTCTAACTTCTTTAATCCAATATGCAACAGAATAAAATCTTCCAGATTATTAAGTTTAAGATTTCGAAGACCGTTTGCAGCGGTTATGAAATTGTCAATAAATAATTGGAACTTTAGCGAAGAAGCTGGACCTTGAGATTTAAAGTTTAATATCTGATCTAGGTATGTAGATGCGAGCGAGCGCGTATCTTGATATCTATCGATTAATGAGTCTATTATAATTTTATAATTATCAGCGGATGGCGTAATACCTGCGAAGACTGCTTGAGCCCTAGAGGAGAGCTTACCAAGAAGATAATAAAGCTTCTCTGAATCTGTCAGCGATGGGTTGTCATGAACTATAGACTTAAAACTAGAATAGAATAAGGACCAGTTTCGTATGTCTCCATCGAATGACATTATTTCTATCGGAGGCAAAGTGACGACCCTTTTTGATGCGGTTTCCACCATTGGTTTTTGGATTGACAGTTCAGATTGCACACTTTTGATATGACAAATGAGTTCGTCCATTGAATTTAAAGATTGATAATTAGGAGCTGCGTTCGGGTCGATAGTGAGTTGTTTATCAACCCATTCGTCTAAAATATTTTGAAAACTCGAGCGGGTTTCATCAATAGTAGCTAGCGATCTAAGAAATTTATGTTTTGCCTCATCGTCCTGATGAGCCTTTGTTGCGTATTGATAGCTAGTTTGCACCCGTTCAAATAGGATATTTCGTTTTGCTTCTAATCTTCTTATTTCGCGTTTGACCTTTGCACTATCGTCCGACGCATCCCCTTGTTGAGACATATTTATTAAAAACTAAATCAGATAACTTATACAATAGAACCAATATACAATTATTTACAATATGTAGGTATGTTTGGCTAAATAATTGAATAACCATGAAATACCTATACAGCTAGTTACAATATTTTAAGCATGAGGGTAACTCATTCATTCGCGAAACAACTGCGGTATGTAAATATGTAAATTATTCTAAGAAATGAGTCAGGTACCCCCATATATTATTTTTATTATATTATAATAAAATAAATATTATTATTTTATTATATACTGCGAATTTAACTTAACAATATTTTAATTGAATTTAATGCGATTACGGCGTACTATGAATTTAAAAACTATGTATATATATAATTAATTTTACAATATTTTGAATGATTTTTTTTTTACAGCGATAATAACGTTAATAACAGCGATAATAACAGCGATAACAATAGAAATACCTATATAACTATTGTAAGGCAACTCTTATAAGGGCGGAAGGTCGGTTACGTCCTATAGGACGTCTGAGCTAATAGTATGATTCCGTTAGAATAATTAAGTGACAAGAAGGATGGTAGCTGGTAACCATCCGGCTCGATTGGACCAGAAAGATGGTGGCGCAAAATACCACCCGGTGCGGATGGACCGGATAGATGGGGGGTAAATGGAAAGGAATCAAAATCAAAACTCACTGCGGAACTGCGATACTTTGACCTTCCAGTCCTTGGCTGGTGCCTACACTGTTGTTCACTTCACTCGCGATATTAAAACTGCGATTATGTCCTTCGTAGCGGATTAAAGTGAGACGTCTCAAAAAGCGTGCTGCGTGCACTTGTGCGATTTATAGTGGACTGTGGTCGTGTGTAGGTAATTGCCTTTCTCCGCGAGTGCCGAGGGGGTAGGAAAGGGAGAGGGGCGAGGGATACAAAACGCGCGTAACCAAGCGCAAAGTAATCCAT
Organism: Synanthedon tipuliformis; assembly: GCA_947623395.1. Lineage (NCBI taxonomy): Eukaryota > Metazoa > Arthropoda > Insecta > Lepidoptera > Sesiidae > Synanthedon > Synanthedon tipuliformis. The sequence continues at coordinate 4,703,772 of OX392433.1, forward strand.
TAATGGATTACAGTGGAATAAAAAGAGAAAAGTAATCCATTAATGGATTACAGTGGAATAAAAAGAGAAAAGTAATCCATTAATGGATTACAGTGGTATAAAAAGCGCAAAGTAATCCATTAATGGATTACAGTGGAATAAAAAGAGAAAAGTAATCCATTAATGGATTATAGTGGGGCCAACAGACTGTTTTAACTCCTTATAAAACAGGATATGGACAATAATTTTATAGACCATAGTTCATCTATATTCAAGTGGACGGAATATTATCATAAAAAAAAATCAACAAAATATGTGCCAAAATATCCTTGGCCTCAGAATTAAGAAGTTTGACATGAATTTTAGATATTGCACAGAAGACGCCTGGTTCCAAGTGGCGGAAGTTGACGTAGGCTTAGCTGCAGACGTAGGGACACTTCAGAGGCTACCTAAAGTGAGTAAACTATAGCTATAGCTTACCCTAGGCTTACCCTTATAAAGTACTACGAGTTAGTTCTCTTCGCTTTCGGCAGATGGCGCCGTAAAAAATATTTTGTTTTTTTGTCTCGCGATCGAGATAATATTATTTTGCTGGACAAAGGCTTTGGCCTATGTCCAGCAGTGGACGACCTGCGGCTGAAATGATAATTGCAACATACAGCACTAGTGCGATTAAAATGTCAGCCATTATTTTGGCATTATATTTTTAAATTTTCAATGCAGACGAAGTAGCGGGCACTAGCTACCTTTTAATATTATTATGGATAATCAACACTGTTTGTTTTTTAGGTGATAGGCAGCGCTTCGACAGCAAGAGAACTGTGTTTCACAGCCAGAAAAGTAGACTCCAAGGAAGCTTTAGAACTGGGATTGGTCACAAAAGTTTATCCAGATAAAGATGTGTAAGTTTTGTTTGAGAGCTTACTTTCCAACTTGTGCAGCTTACAGTTTTCATACTACGTAATTCTACCATTGCTCGTTAATTGGTCGTGGCAATTCATAAAAAAAACACGACGTGTTAAAAAAACATGAAGGGAAAGTACCTTAAATATCGTAGATAGGATATTTTGCTGAAAGAAGACTTTATGTTATTTTTAAAAGTTAGTAATACTGCATTCAAAGATTATCCAAAAATTGCTTACTTCGTCTGCTTCTCAAATTGACTTGCAATGGTCACCGTGATAAATCGTAATGCTTCACCCACCATCTAGCGTGATCTATAGGCGTTAAATAAACCATCTTATCTTGTTTTGTTATTGAAGTGAAATTTATTTGTTCTCAATGAGAGTTAAATTTCGAATACTGTGTGACGCTCCTGTGTAACGATCGGTTGAGCTCGCTCGCTTCTGTGTAACGATCGGTTGAGCTCGCTCGCTTCCGTGTAACAATCGGTTGCGTTCGCTCGCTCGCTTCTGTGTGCGACTGAGTTTTTTTAATTTATTTTTTCAGTGCCATAGAAAAAGTGATGGAGGTAGCTGAGAATATAGCGTCAAAGAGTCCAGTTGCAGTGCAAAACACCAAAATCAGTCTAGTCTATTCACAGAGTAGACCCAACAAGGAAGGACTTTATCACATTGTAAGATTTCCTTTAATTATTTATGCCTGCCCATTAATGAAAAACAGAAAATACAGATTTTCTCTTTGTCTTTGTTCATCATAAAAGAAAATAGAAGAAAAGCACAAAAGAAAGAGAAAGAAAGAGTGAATAAGAAGAATTACCTGCAGTAAAATGTTTTCCTTGTCCAGACAAAACAATAACTCTGCATTCTGGGTTGTTGCTGAGTGATCTAAAACACTGCGACAGTTCCCTGTTATTTATAAGACAAAATAAGTTAGCATTCTCTTTTATGTAAAGATCCACAGAGAGGCTGACAGTCCACTTGATGGTAGATGGCTACCGTCGCCTATAACATAAGCAACACATGTGTGCATACAGCAACATACATACATACATACATACATACACACACACAAACACACACACACACACCATCACCTTTTATATATTAAGATTTAATATATATGTAAATTTTTTGCAGAGACTGATAAATCAAATGGCACTGCTGAGTGATGATTTGGTTAAGTCAGCAATGGCTAAAGTCACTAAAGATGATAAACCTGAGTTTGAAAATTTATAAAAGACTATATTATATCAGTATTTTTCGAGACTCAAATCCGTCTTAAAGTCTTCATAAAATCAAAATTATTTTGTTTCGCTTCTAAATTAAATTAAATATTGTATTTGTATATTTATTAAAGACCATAAAATGGCATGAAATTAAATATTTAAATTTGTTTTGATTTAGTGATTTTTGTAAAGTTTTTTTTATGTATAAACTTGTATTTTTATAGAGAAATAAAGTATACTTAACTGTTTTTTTTTAATGACTAATTATTTCCTAAAAATCTCCATAAATTCTATAAAATTTTCAAAATGTTTTAAGCACCAGTAATAACCTAGTCATATCATAAGTCTGCAATATAGCATCCATACTCCATCCATACTTAATATTATAAATGTGAAAGTAACTGTCTGTCTGTTACCTTTTCACGCCTTAACTACTCAACCGAAAAGAAAAGGACATAGGGTAGATATTTCTATCATAGGGTAGATATTCTGAAGAGTTACTAGAGTTCAACTGAATGAATAGGAAGGACTAGAGCCTATTATCCTATCCCTTATCCTTAATCCTGCTATGGACACCACCTACCTTCAAATGGACTGTCAGTCTGTCTGTCATAATTAACTTAAAAAAGAGGCTATAAAACGCATCATACTAATTATTTACTTTTAAATTTATTAAAAATTATTGAGTATTACTAATATTATAAAGAGGAAAATTTGATTGTTTGTTTGAATTAAATAGGCTTCGAAATTACTGGACCGATTTGAAAAATTCTTTCACTGTTGACAAGCTACATTATCAGAAAGTAACAAAGGCTCTATTTTATAAAGTTACACGGACGGAGTCGCGTGCAACAGCTAGTCTTATATCCTTCGGTCTCACTCTTGACAGAGTGGTCGTGGTCACCATTTCAGGTGTTGGTGGCAAGCTTAACAACCCGCCGCCACAAAAAAATGTTAAAAGTAATAAAATTGAAATTTAAAAAATAATAATCAAAAATTAAATAAGTTAAATGTTAAAAAAATACTCAGAAATGAAAACTTTAAACTGTCAACTACACGGACGGAGTCGCGTGCAACAGCTAGTCTTATATAAGTAGCAAAATCCGTGCATAGCCGTTTAAACTTTTTAATACTTTCAAACTTAAATAAATAGGGTATCTATGAATCTCATTAACAAAATAAACGATATTTTCCCACCAAAAATTATTACATATATCATCTTACTTAATTAAATGGTAGGGCTCTTTCAACCGTTAAAACGAAAATAATATAAATCTGAATTTAGCTTTAATAAAGATAATTTTTTAAGCTGTTTAAACAGTAGGTACCTATGTCGTCGGCACATCGTAGAATTGGGCATATCATGATATTCCTGAGCAGATCATATTTCTGTTAAAACTGAGAGGGTCGCCTCACTCCGCTCCGCTTTGCTCGGCTCCCCAAATTTATTTCCATGTAAACCTAACACGGTCCTCCTCGCTTTGCTTCGCTCCGCTCCTCGTCGCACCTATTTTTGACTTTTGGTGAAAGATTTTTGATTTCATACTTTACGATCTGCCCACGACAGGTACACGTTAAAAATATTCTTCAATACAATATTCATTGACGTCAACGCTTTTAAGAGATAATTCTAAAAATGCATAGATATATAGTATGACGTCACGACACCCAGACCTACGTCACTGCACCCTGGGGGCGGGACACAATGAAAACCAGGTAACCTAGTTCTTAGCTTGCATCTACGTTGCTGGGAATGACCTGCCCAAATATAGAGCAAAGCGTACGAGTAGCTAGCCCATTCATGCGGATGCGTCTGTGAATTAAAAGTAATATTTGAATAAATAAATCTTAATTTTCATTAAACAATTTTTATTGATTTTATAATAACTTTAGAAACACTCTAAATAGCTATACGAATACTTATTATAAAGAGAAAAAAATTAAGTATATTTTTGCTTGTAATGAATAAACTCAAAACTACTGGACCGATTTTAAAATTCAAAAAGGGAGCAAAATTTTTTTTATTTTTTTTGGTAATAAATGCATTTTTATGGTTTTTGTCTTTTCGCAATAATATTGTTTTTTGTTTTAAATTGTGCCAGCATTACCATGATTTTTTATAAACTAATCATTATGTATCATAACAGCTTTCTAACTCAAAAAAACTAAAATTAAAAGTTCTAAAACTAAAAAAAACACACTGCCCAGAACTTGTAAAGTTAATATGGGTACAATACCGGTCAGGTAGAAAGAGACCTCTTCTTTATCTATACAAATTTTTGTACCAGTATTTTTTTTTTACTTTATGGTCGACTATTTTATTGGTTTAAGTACTTTTCCCTTGTCGGTATTGAACTTTATGGGGCGCTACTATCTTTATCCGGCTCCTTCGTAAATATAAAGAATTTTGAAAAGTGTGTCTATGTAAGTATCAGATTTGAATCAATCTATTGCACTGTAAAAATATTTGTAATCGACTTCGTAAGTCTTATTGTTCGTTTTTTGAAAATCCAACAGGAACCTAACATTATTCCGGAATAAAATGTATCCTATGTGTTATTAATCTACCTATGTAATAAACTATATGTGTTCCAAATTTCATCTAAATCTGTTCAGCCGTTTTTGTGTTATTGAGGAACAAACATCCAAGTGTGGTGTTACTGTTATACTAAAAAATTAATGAATTCTTAATTTGAAAACGTTAAAAATATTAATAACTGCATACCTAAACAAGTATCCTAGAATAATTGAGGTTTCCATTCCAAGCAAAAACAAAAGATGTTTCTAACTTCCGGAAATGTTAAATAAATTTTAAAGTTCATACAGACATACATTATGTATTTAATTTGTTATTATGCATGTCTATAAATAGAATTGCGCTTACAAGCGCCGCCTATGAATGGTGCAGGGAACCTGCAAATAGGGCACGCTGCAATGATTTGACCTATTTATTTTTCAATGGGTCGGTACATGAACGGGGATGCGGGCCCATTGCGAGGCTCGCTTCATTCAGTAACAGTCGAAGGCTCGACTTCGAGGCCAGCATGACCTACTTTTCAATATTCGCCACTGCGCTCTAACTGTCGGCTTTTTCTCATAATATTCCACCCTATTTTATTCTATATACGGCTTAACTTGCGAATAAACCGAAATTGTGCAGTTTAAAAGTAAACAGTGAAGTTGTTTAGAAAAAGAAATACGTAAACTTTATAAGCTTAGAGTGAAAGTGCATTAAAAACGTGACTTTTTTTAAAAATCCCGCGCAAAGTGTTCGAAAATAATGTCATTGGTCGATAGCTTTCAGAGAGCGCTGTGATTGGTTGAAATATCGCAGCTAGCTGAGACAGCCAATCACAATACGCTGTTTCAAGATAGTGCGCGAACGGTACGCCCCCTGGCGCAAGTTCACGTCGTATTCATTGAATAACCCCGGACTGTTTGTTTGACGCACGCGCGCTGAGGCCCAACAAAGGGCCGAATTAGGAACGGTTCGCAAGTGAATCTGATGTATTTATGTTATAAAAATGGTGAAATCTGTGAAGTGGCGGGTAGAAATTAGGATATTCGACGTGTCGAATCATGACCGGGGCATCTGAGAAGTAAGTTTTGGCTTTGTAACTCAATTTTTGTCTGGATGTGTTCCGCTAGCTCCCGTAGGGAGGGCCTCACCCCGGCCATTTTCCATAGCTCACAAAGCGTTTTTTGTCATTTGGGACAATTTTCTAAAGGAGCACAGCCTATTTTGTTTGTGTAAATTGAAGAAATTGCATCTTTTATTATGTCCACCTCGCACAGAGGTGGTATATGGTCGGGATGGCCGCAGCCCTTAGTTATTGGTCGCCCTATGTGTGTACGAACAATCAATGGGGCGACTTTCATTCACAATACAGAAACACCTATTCGGGGTCATTTGAAACGAAACTTGAAACGAGCTTTTTCATTGAAGGCTTTCGCTACTGCACGCTGTTTGGGTTGCATGAATGAAAAAAAAGTGGCCTCACATCCCACACTATTATTGTCTCAAACTTGCAGCTCTTAATTGAGATCTATGTTTTAAATGACTCAGTTTTATTACATAAATTATGTCTTATGTGGTACCTATTACTATTAACTATTAAGTCAATTAGGAAACATATCAAATTAAATCATAATAAATAATATAATTTTATTTTAAAATACCAACCTTTTATATGATTTATAATTGTTTTTATTTAAATTATTTATTTATTATAAATATAGCCTTTATTACACGCTGATATTGAAGCTTTCTATAGGTGAAAGAATTTTCAAAATCGGACCAGTAGCCAGTAGTTTTTGACTATTTTATTTTTAAATAAAAATCTCTATACAATTAAATAGTGATAAAAAAATTTACAATATTTCAAAGTATTCCTTAATATCTATTGTAAATATATTGGTCTCATATTAAGCATCTGCTTAATCTTCTCTTAAATAATTTTTTTGGAAATTCCTTGAGTATGCTGAGTAACCTCTATTTTAATAGAAGAAAGCTATGAGTTATACACCTGCAAATTGTCAAGTGCATTCTTGTAACATCTAAAAAATGTTGTCTTGCACTTTATGGTAGAACATCATTTTGTAGAAAGCTGGGAGTGGGAGAATTTTTAATTGCTTTAATAAAGCTAAACAGCTGTTTTGATTATACACATTTCTTGACACACGCCTTTGTCAATTACAGATGAAATGCCCTATAACAAAGTTTTTTGTTATTCATTTTGAATTTTTAACACACCTTAGACAAAATAACTATAAAACCTCTTTAACAGTCAGAACGAATTTTCCAAGTTAGAAAAGCCAAGGAAACATCAAAAGCAAGAATGGCCGATGACACTGCCATTCTCGCTAGTGACTTGTCTTGTCTTCAACCACGTCTGCTTATGGTTGTAGACCTAGACCTCTATGCTTATGCATAGACCATAGAAGGATTAAGGATAAGGAAGGGTTGGGGTAATGGGCTCTGGCATTCCTTATGCACCAAATTTCATGGTGGTCTTCTGTAAGCGGATAGTTAACGAAACGAAGGTTACCCTTTGGTTGAAGGGTTCCTAAGGCATATCTGTAAATTGTTGGTGTTGTGTTTCAGACCGTATTTGGTGCGTGTGCGGGCGCAGGTGATGTGTCGAGACGAGGGTACGGGAGGATGGGTGGCTTTGGGGGGTGGAGGCCTGGCCGACGTCATGGTGGGGAAGCGGCCCCGCCCTCACAGGACTTCAGGTATGCATATTTTAATATTACAAACAAATTTTTTATACTACCAGAAGCAGGTGTTGTGTACGCGACTTTTTGAGGAATGAACCTAAGTGAATCGTCACGCTCAGGTCGGTGACGCTTAATAGGGTTTACTTGGCTCAACTTGATCATGTGGGACATGAGCTAAAACTTTTTTTTATATTTCTAGCTTTTAACCCCGAGTATAACCCTCTTCATAGCTCGTTAAGTGATGTTGAGCTTTCTTATTAGGCCCATAGTTGAAAACCATGTTTCAGCGCTATATCATCATTATATGGCAGCACACATTGGGCGATTTTGGATGACTTTTGTTGTAAAACACTGAAGAATTTTGAAAGAGAAGATGTCTTGGAGCTTCCTTTCACCTGCCTGTCCGAGCTGGATTTGACAATTGACCTTCTATTTGGGTCTACCTTATTGGACTGTTTGACTGATAAATGTTTTAGAACCATAATATTAATGTAATCCTTCTTTTCTAGCAGCAAGTGGTGAAGCAACAGGCGATGGCGACACAACATCTGCTACTGCAAACGCACCTACACACGAATACTTCATACACGGCAAACGAATCAGCGATAATATGGTAATTTACATGTTAACAAAACCTTTATCTTGAAAGCAACAGTTTTTTTTATATGTTAAGGTCGGCAGACAGGCTAACGGTCCATTTGGTGGTAGGTGGCTACCGTCGCCTATATTTAGGAATAGGGAAATGGGCTATGACATCTCTTACTCAATGAAACACAACAGCACATGTGCTGTTGTTACATTACAAATGGTTGCATACAAGAGCCAACTTTTCAAAAGTTCCTTGAAGACCCTGCTGAGTATCGAACCCGTGACCCCTGGAACGACTTATTCACTCAATGAAAGACAAAAGCACATGTGCTGTTATTTAACTATGGTCTTCTGCAAGGGGGTGATTACTACAAATGGTTGCCGAACAGAGCCAACTTTGACAAGTTAGTTAAAGACCCTGCCAGGAATCGAACCTGTGACCCCTGGAACGACTTACTCACTCAATAGCACATGTGCTATTGTTTAATGTAAGGGGGTTTAACCGTGGTCTAATGTAAGGGGCTGATCACTGCTCAAATGGTTGCAGACTGTTTGAAAAGTTCATTTTCAAAGTAGACCCTGCCGGGAATCGAACCCGTGAACCTTGGTACGACCAAAATTTTATTTTATTTTATTTTTAATTGTAAATTTTCAGGTGGTTTTGGAATGCACGATAAAGAAGGATTTTCAGTACAACAAGGTGATGCCCACCTTCCATCATTGGGTGACGGATGAGAAGCGTTTCGGTCTCACCTTCCAAACGGCAGCGGACGCCAGGGCCTTCGATAAGGGAGTGAGGAGTGCCATAGAGGAATTGCTTGACGGTGAGTTTGGCTTCCGTCGCCACAACAACTGACTGACTATAAATAAATAATGTGTTAACACATAAAGACTAGCTGGTGCTCGGAACTTTGTCCCCATTTCAAAATTAAAAAAATAAATAGCAAGCATGCCTGGCGTTGCTTGTGTTATAGGTGACGGTATAACCTATCATAAAGTAGGCCGTCTCAATTTTTTGAAAAAAAAAAAGTTTTATCATTTGTCTGTGAACTAATTTATCTAATGTGCTTTCTTTCTGCCTCCCCTCTACCGTATACTGGATTTTTACACGGTGAGTTATCAATGTATATGTAAAAGTAATAATAATATCGTTATTGTAAAGCCACAATCTGCTTTTTTAAAAATTAATAATGAGTTTTCTCTTGGCCAGCTAATCTAGCCTTTTTCTAGTTACGTGAACTTTTGAGATTTCAACAATTTCTAAATATTGTAGAAACGCGTCGTAGGAACAATAAAAAACCTCAAAAACCTGTCAAATTAACCCCCGTTTGACGGTAATTTTAATAAATCTTAAAGCTAAGATTATTAACTTTATTATAATCAATTTATTTTTAATTATTAATCTAATTAGTATTTTATGTGTGTAAGCATAAAAATGTTAAAAATATATTCAAAGTTACCACCCAGGCTACTTACTTAGCCCAAAGTTTCTACATTTTTTAACTAGCTATTGCACTCGACTTCGTCCGCGTAACTTTATAAAATATAGCCTATGTTACTCGCTGTCTAGCTTTCTATAGATGAAAGAATTTTTTTAGAATTAGGGCCACTAGTTTTTGAGTTTATTCATTGCAAACAAAAATGCAAATCTTGTCTTATGATGTTTTCAGGTCTGGGTGGGGCGTGGCCGTCACTTCACGCCTACAAAAAACTAAACCCAGCGCCCAAAGACGAAGATGAGGAACACAATATATTTGAGGTAATGTATTTAGTATCACTTTTGACGCCCGACGCAAAACATGGGTGTTGTAAGTTTGACCTGTCTGTCCATCCGTTTGGGAGCAACGATTCCACAGACCGATACACAGATATCTATAATCTACATCCATTCACAGACAAACATGTCAAACTTACGACACCCAGTTTTTGCGTCGGACGTTGTGGGTTTTAAAAGACTGTCCAATAGATTGACATGTGAGTGACATACAAGTATTATGACTGTGTGTGTGTCTGTTTTTGTGTCTCAGTGTTTGAACCTGCCGTGCGAGTCCCAGTCGCGGTCGAGTTCGGAAAACTCGACCGCCAGTCGAGTTAGACGGGACGACCTCACGCAGACTCCCATACTGTCCGCCATCACTCTGCCGAGGCACGCAGGTCTGTATGTTTGTCACTTTCAATTAATAATAATAAACCACACATCTCTGATAAAGCTATTTTGTTATATTGAGCTCAATATTCAATAATAATATAATGAGTGTTTAACATTTTTCTCTTACTTTTTAAGTTTTTAAGTAGTGGTAAGGCACACTGCTTTTCGTAGTTATATGGGCAGTAATCACTTCCTTAAATAATAACAGCACATGTGCTTTTGTGTTTTGGTGAGTGAGTAAAATATGCCATAGTCAATTTACCCATCCCTTCCTTAATCCTTCTATGGTAAACAGAGTACTTTTGGAGCACCTGTGGCGTTGATTGTGCTATAGATAGGCGACGGTGGCTACCTCTACCATCAAGTGGACCGTCAGCCTGTCTGTCGACTTTAATATATAAAAAAATAGTATGAACGGTTTAACCCACTGACCCAAAATTATTTTTTGTCGTGAACGAGTGTCCATGGAACTAAAATTAGTGATTATACATATCTATCTATACATATGTATATGTCGTCGGCACATCGTATAATTGGGCATATCATGATATGCCTAGGCAGATATCATATTTCTGTTAAAACTGAAACTGGCAAATTTTATTTCCATGTAAACCTAACACACTCCTCGTCGCACCTATTCTTGACTTTTGGTGATATTTACAGGTCAGTGATTTAACAAGTTTAAATTGTTGACAACTGTAAAGATTCACTTACAGTACGAATGTTTGTATTTTCCAGAACCGCTGAAGCAATTCGAGGTGCAGTACGATGATAAGATAGCCGCAGAGGAATCAGATCCGGACAGGTGCCCCTACGTACACTTATCGGCGGTAAGGGAACCTTGTTGTTTAAGAGTCCGCACCGGACAACTGTCGACCTCTGAAGTTTCGCCAATGGCTTAAAACAGGTATCAGCGGTTGACTGTACCTGCGCGGACTAACACCTGAACTAACTTCAGAGGTCGATAGTTGTTTGGTGCGGACTATACTGAGGCTGGATTATCCGGACTGGACTATACCTACTGTGTGTGGGGGACACTGCGAGGTTACACCGGATTCGTACCGGATCAAACCCAACGCGGCCGTTGATGGTCGGGGTCGCGGCGACGTTATGTCACGACTTCGGTGCCATCCACGGGTTACGCTCCTTGTCAAAACCGCGGCGTACCCGGTAATGGAGGTACGCCGGCCATCTCGCGGGAACGTACGACGGGCGGCAGTCTCCCCTAAACTTAGTGCCGCCCCATTTACCCATATTCTAAACAAAATCGATTTCAGGTTCAGACTGAGACTTTTCTATAGAAACACTGATTTATCAAAATTTGCAAGTTATTGATTTCAGATGGATTTTTAAAAATCGCATATTATTCCAGTGTTTTTATTTATAAATTCACACTTTGTTAACGCAAAAAAATAAAATAGTCTCAAGCCCCGAATTTTAGTGTAAATCTAGGTTTGTCTGTTACACACAAAAAGCGCGTAGACGGGCACACATCTTAGAAACACAAGAGCACACATGATATTACCTACATGTTATCCGACCGGTAATCGAATCCGGAAACACTGAGACAGAGTTGTAAGAAAGTCGGGAGATTAGTTTATAATTTTAATTATAGCTTGTTTATTATATAATAAGTTAATAATGTAAAATTTCCTCCTCTCCTGCTCAGGTACACGAGTATACGTATCCCTCACTCGGAGTCATCAGCTCGGAGAAGTCATCGCCCAACACAAAACCGCCATTACTTAAGAGGGATTCAGGTAAATAAACATATATTTTTTCTCGCGACCGAGATCATAAATTATTACGCAAAATGTAGATAAGATCAATCCTTGAAGCGGATTGCATGTTAAAAAATTTAAGTCAATCCGTCGTCGCAAGGCCGACCGCAAAGGCCCGATACCCCACGGCAAAGGCCGGTACCGAGTTTCTCTAGGTGGGCCTTAAGATGAACATGGACAATCCGAAAGTTATGTCCAATCTCCATGTTGTGCCTACCCCAATAACAGTTGGGAACTCAACTCTCGAAGTTGTTCTGAGACGATGAATAATGAATGAAATCTGTTTTTCAGGTTCAATTAAGAAATGTCCCCCGACGTTGCCGGACAAGAAACCAACAGAGACATTTCAGGCCAGACTCAAATGCAGGTCAGTCAAAATGACATAGTTATTTGTGTTACAAAAGGACAAAGTAATATTTTGTTCGTCGAGGGTGTTATTTTAAATTCAGCGAAGCGAAGGATTCTATGCATAGTAGAATCTCGAACGTAACAATGGATTCTAAAGTAATATTCTGAGCGTAGCGAGGGATTCAACATACGCCGCCCGAGAACAAAAGGTTTTGGCCCCGAGTGACGCACACTATTTTTCATCACTTCCTACATTATTTAATATATATTTTTTTATAACGTACATAATAATATCCTGTTTTTTTCGCAGACATTGCCACGAATGGTACTTGGAGAGTGCAAATCGCGCGGGCGCTTGCGAATTCGCCCCGGACTGTTTCCGGTCTTGCATAGACGCGGTCTCCTGCATTAAGTGTGCACAGGTATACTGGTCTACTGGTCTACTAGTAACAATAATTCACCCACTCGACGTATTTATTTTATTTTCTATACTATCTATACTAATATTATAAAGAGGAAAGATTTGTTTGTTTGCGTTGAATAGGCTCCGAAACTACTGGACCGATTTGAAAAGTTATTTCACTTGGGAAGCTATAATTATTAGTGAGTAACATAGGCTATATTTTATAAAGTTACGCGGGGTACGCAAATATGTTCGTTGCGCAACTGTATGGATTGTAAAACTGTGCCTCTTTTCTCTATGAACCAGAATAAGTGCTTCATTTGAGGAGTGTCATTTCAAAAGGACTTATTTCCACTTATGAAGAAAAATGAAGTAATGATTGGATTCCATTTTTCGTATTCGTTTGCACCTCTATACCAAATATTTGTAACAATAATGTTTAATTCCTCTCTACATTTGACTTTCATTTCATTTGTCACTGACATTTTAAGAATGGTATTGTATATTGTTGCAGTGCATGCTGTACCACTGCATGTCGGATGCGGAGGGTGAGTTCGCGATGCATCCGTGCGCCTGTGGGCCTCCCACCGACGCCTGCACCAAGAGGTTCGTCGACTCATACACTCATTCTCATTGACTCATGCACTCATTCTCGTTGACTCATTTCTCCCACGAGATTCATTGTTTCAACTCATCCACTAGACTCGTTGATATACTTCATCTTCACTTCATAGATTAGACTCGTTAATTCAATTCATTACATTACCTACACTCGCTGATTCTATTCATACACTACACTCGTTGACTCATTTCACCAAATAGCTTTATTGTTTTTATCTCATTCACTAGAGTCGTTGATACAATAAAACTACACTCGTTCATTCAATTTATACACTAGACTCGTTATTCATGTTAAAAATAATAATAAACTATAACTCAACGATAATTGAAATGAATGAATGTAATCTTTCAGATGGATCGGTATAACTCTGTTGAGTCTGCTGGTCCCTTGTCTGTGGTGTTACGTACCGTTGCGTTGCACGCACAGGGCTGCGCGTGCGCTGCGTATCGCCGGCGGTCTCCACGCGCCTTTGCACAAGTGAAACTACCCGCGGGCGGACTAATTTACGACTACCCAGCAATGGTCTCGACAAAAATGGACACTTTGTTATGAACACGTGGTGTTGTGAACGCGATCGACGAGAGAAAATCTCATGTGTACCGTGCATGTTTGCAAAAGTGAGACTACCCGTTTGAAAAAAAAATACTAAATTCGATGCGAAAAAATGGATACTTTTTATACAAACACTGGCCATTGTGGACTCGATCCATGGTCAAAAATCTCATGTGCACTGTGCATCTATGCAAAAGTGAGATTACCCGCAAAAAGAAGTAAATTTGCGACTACCCCGCAAAATTGATGACAAGTTTTATATGAAAACTTGATATTGTGGACGCGATCGATGACCGAAAATCTCATCTAACCGGTGCAAAAGTAAGATTACCCGCAAAAAGAATTAAATTCGTATCTACCTTGCATTTTTTTTAATAAACAACCGATTATCAATAATCTCGTAATGTAATTAGAATGCTCGAGTTGAATCTAGTTAAAAAATGGAACTAATCGTCTTGAGGCTAAATTCGCGACTACCCAGCGATAATTTTTTTTTAATTTAAAATCTTCACTCTATACAAATACGTTGCATTTTAAAACGAAAGAAAGATAAATTGTACAGAGAAGATAAGAAAAAAAAAGGATTTAAAAAAAAACGATTCGTTTGATCGATCACAAGAAATATTAAGCACAAAGTGTAAAAACATGCACAAGTTTTTTTTTTTTTTTTAATAAATAAATTAATAAAGATTAGCTGGCAATACTGAAATGTTTCTGGCAACTCAGACATTTATTTGCCTGAAAAGTGAAGTGGACAGTGTTGAAAAAGTGTGACGTCTATGAGGGATTGGCTAGTACCAAAACGATGCGACTCTAGCCATTTATTTAAAGAACGCTTGTAGTAGCGAATCAAACTGTGGCATCTATTATAGTGTTTTAAGCTTATTTTTAATATGTCAGTATTATTGTAGCACTACTTTTCAGTGTTGCCACTGTGAACAGGTGTGGAAGTGGTTTTTTTTTTATATAAATATTTTTTTAAGTGAAAATTTTCAAAATAGGATTCGGATTCGCCATAGTTCGATTTTTTTTTTGTTTTAATATTTTTAAGTAACTGTGCCATAAAAGTGTATTTTTTTTTTCACATCTTGAGTCTTCCATCACTTGTAATTTTTTTTTAACAATTATTATATATATATGTATGTATGTATATTTTACTTTAAAAAATCTTTGTCTAAACTAATTTTTAAAAAAAAATTTCACACAACATATCTTGTTGAATTTTTTCATATATTATGTTATGTATTATATATTATTATTATATTATATTATAATATATATAAAAAGCTTCTATTATAATAGTTATTATTACAATATAATATTTAACTGTTTTAAACTTTTTAATTGTCAGATAAAAAAATAATTTAAAAAGAAAATTTTTTTCTATACACATTTTATATAATGTTAAAAAAACTGTAAGTATGTTTGTTAACAAACTTTTCTGTATAAAGCCAAGTATAAGTAGTTAATTTTATTATTATATTTCACTAGTGACTCGCTTCTGGCTTCGCTCGAGGTGCATTTTTTTTCATGCACATAAATAAACTTTTTTTTTTTTTTTTTTTTCATTTATCCCTTTTTCCACGGTGAAAATCGCATTAGAATCGGTGCAGGCAAAATTACGACGCTTTAAAAAAAACTCGAGAATTAATTTACTCGACCGTTTTCAGTTTAGTTTTCACTTTTGGTGAAAAAGAGTCATAAAAGATAAAGGTTTGTTTTTGTATGTTAAAATGTATAATATATATAATTTTATGTGTTTCATAATTATGGTAAATCTGTTTCAAAATGCCAAAAAAATATATAATATATCTGACAGTTAATTTGAATGAAAAAAAATTAATATTTCTTAATAATAATAACTTTAAACTGTATTTACGGGTAGTTATCGTTACCTCTGACAAATTTATTGCATTTTTAATTAATTATTAAATTTAAATATTATAATATATTGTATATGTATATGTGTATTTATGTATATATTTAATTTATGTATGTTCGTCATTAAGAGATTATTGCGTTTAAAAAAATATTTAAAAAGTAAACGTCACTTTGGAACAACAAAAATCATCTTTTTTATTATATTATTATAATTATTAATGTTTATAAATATATATATATTTAATAATTAAATAAAATAGTCGAGGCGAAGGGTCGAGAGATTTTTAACTTTTTAATAATTATGTGTTTGTGTCAAAGAGTAAATTAAATTTGTTAATAAATTAAATTATTATATTAATGATAATTCAAAAATAAAAATAAAAACGCGAAAAAACACTGTGCGAGAAATTTCATCGAATTCAAAAATAATGTTTTTTTTTTTTTTTTTTTTTCCAAGTAATTTTTCGCACAGTCGATGGACGCGTATTCGGAATTTAATTTAAAAGGAAAACAGTTTACAGTTCAAAATGTCTCTCTAGTCTTGATAATTTCAAAAAAGTTGATATATAATATACTTATATATCACTCATTTTCCCCACACACACGAACAAACGACCAAAAATGATGTTTTTGTATATGAATAAGTAAGATCCAACGAGCTAGGCTTCAGTCTGCTTCGGCTTGCGAAGGCTCGTACTGGATTTTTAAAAAAAATTAAATGAAAAAATAGTTTTTTTTAAAAAAAAAACACCATAGAGAAGAAAATATATAAGATCCTCTAAACTTTTATGAGTAAAAGGGCTCACTTATGGAAGTTGTGACGGTTTTTATATTTTTGATCGCAATACCGATACAATTCGAGTTGCATCGCTATCGCGATAGACAGGATCAAAAAATTGTGAATAATTAAAATTTAAAAAAAATAAAAAAATGAAAATCCAAAACGAGTTTTCTCTCAGCAAAGATTGAAGCCTATCTCGTGAAAAGTTGTTGCTCCGCATTAAAAAAAAAATATTAAAAAAATAGTAATTATAATTAAGTGTTTAATATTGCTATTTAACTTAAGTACTGTATTTTTTTTTAATAATAATAATTAAAAAAAACACTTAGCCAAGTGTACATTCGTTCCGTTTCTCAGATATGATGAGGTTTTATCTTTAATTAGAAATACGAAGAGATTTTTAATAATGTAGTAAATTCTATTTAAGGGTAAACTATATCAGTGTTTAGTGTCTCTTTAAAAAGTAAGTTAATAAATGGATGGTGTTTCGTGAGACACAGCAGTCGTATGAAGGCTCACGCGGCTGTAATGGTTGTTTAAAATTTAAAAAAAAATTGTATCTATTGACATATGAAAATAAATAATCGTACGTAAATGGAGGTATTTTATTTCGGTGTATCCCGCAGTTAATTGAGAACCAAGAGCGTTTAGTTTAGTTACTACGTGACCTATTCAAGAGGGGGGAGGGGGTCACTTATAATACAAAGTTGGTCACCGAGGGGGTGGGGGTCCCTTAAAATACCAAGCTTGGTCACTGGGGGAGGGGTTCTTCAAAATACCAAGCTCGGTCACCGGGGGGAGGGGGTCCTTCAAAATACCAAGCTTAGTCACTTTCACTCAAAATACCAAGTTGGTCACCGAGGGGGTGGGGGTTCGTCATAATACCAAGCTTGGTCACCGGTGGGGAGGGGGTCCCTCAAAATACCAAGCTTGGTCACCAGGGGACTGGGGCCTTCAAAATACCAAGCTTGGTAACCGGGGGGAGGGGGTCCTTCAAAATACCAAGCTTAGTCACTGGGGGGAGGGGGGTCTCTCATAATACCAAGCTTGGTCACTGGGGAGTGAGTCCTTCAAAATACCAAGCTTGGTCACCAGGGGGGAGGGTGTCCCTCATAATACCGAGCTTGGTCACAGGGGAGGAGGGGTACCTCAAAATGCCAAGCTAAGTCACCGGGGGGGAGGGTGTCCCTCAAAATACTAAGTCTGTCATTTTCGTGCATATTTCAAGCATTTTTCATGCATATAACAAGCTTTTTATGTTGCATAAAATCCGTTCTCTAGTTATTACTATTTTGTCAGTTTTTTGTTTTGGATCAAATATCTAGAATAAAGGAGAGTTAAATTAGAAATAAAAGAAATTTGTTAAATAATAATTTAATAGAAAAATAACAGAAATTTAGGACGTATTTGAAATGCAGGAACATTATTATACAAATTAAACTGTAGTAGTACATATTTAATATCTACTTTTGGATTAGTGATGTGATGTAACGATTGGAATGCGAATAGAATTACTTAATATACCTCTTATTTTAAGTTCTATCTAACTATGCATAAGCATATTTAGCAAAACAACTACCTAAGTTAGGTACGTTACATCACTAACACAAAATTATGTTCATTAAGATATTTCTGAATATATTTACAACATAGAATGTTTTATAAGAATATAAATTGTCAAAAATATTAATGCTATAAACAATATTATTTATAATCTAATACCTACTTATTATTGGTGAAAATTATTAGCAACCAAAATTGTTTTAATGTCTGTAGATTATTATAAGTAAGGTTATAGGTTTGTTAATGAATAAATTTATCGAGTTGTAAAGTGGAATAAAATGCTACTACAGCGCCGCCTATTTAACGGTGGCCGACTTACACTTTGTCATATTATTATGACAATTAAATTGAAAAAATGGTCCTGCAACAATAAAATAAGGGTTCTAATTTCTAATAGTGGCCAGGATGGCGCTAGTATAGCGTATCTTCAATGCTACACTGGCGCCATCTTAATTTACTGGTATTCTAGGACCACTTTTTAATACATACGAGTCGGTCCTCCTCACTTCTACTCTACCCTCCAAAACATGACCTTAACAAATAATTTATTACTTAAAAATATCAACTGACACACTTCCAAATGACATAAAACAAAATGGCGTAGGTGACGTTTGGCGTGGCTGCGCTGTTTGACAGGTCGTTGTAAGGTTCAGAAACCTGCGCCTCTGAGATGTTGTGGGCCTCTGATTCTGCTTCTTCCAATATAGGTGTAATGTCTGTATAGTCATACGTTACCGGCTTGCGCCCCCCTGAAATGGTTTTTTTAAATTTAGAAGACTCCTGGGCATTCTGGCAGCCCGTCTGGCGACAGTAACCATCCCCTCTCCTTTCAAAAGACCACTGTCAACTTGCAACACCTATGGCGTTGCTTGTGTTATAAGTACATGTCGTGGCCAGATCGTAAAGTATGAAATCGAAAATCTTTCACCAAAAGTCAAAAATAGATACGACGAGGAGCGGAGCGAAGCAAAGCGAGGAGGAGCGTTTTAGGTTTACATGGAAATAAATTTGGGGAGCCGAGCGAAACGGAGCGGAGTGAGGCGACACTCAGTTTTAACAGAAATATGATCTGCCCAGGAATATCATGATATGCCCAATTCTACGATGTGCCGACGACATACATATAGGCGACGGTAGTCACCTACCATCAAGTCGACCGTCAGTTTACACTGACGTACAGCTTAGAGCTATAGATGTAGACCTTAATTTAAAAACTTAAATTGGTGTCGTTGCGCTCAACCAGATACCGCCGTCGTACTTGTCAAATGCGGCAACAAATACTACGCCGCATTCGACGTATCCGAGCCAGTCACACTGCAAACTGTCTGTGATGTGTACGTGCCGAATATTTTATTAAATTTTGGGCATAATAAAATGCCAGTTTGCGTATGTAGTGAAACTGTGTAAAAAGTGACGATCTCTTACACACTACAATAAAAAGTTGCCGCTTTCACGGAGCTATTGTTTTTAGAGAGATAGAATCATTAATCTAAGTTTAAAAATATAAAAAAGCCATTAAGTATGTAGGTACTTTTACATTTTGTAAGAATTCCAAATACTTAATCAGTTCTCTGACAATTTGTTTCGTAAGACTGTATAGTATTGGTATATTAATTCATCGACAAGAAATTTTTTTTCATCGTAGATGCTAAAAAACTTTGGATTATTTAGAAAAAAAAAGGATAAAAGAAAAAAAAATACCGCCAGCTTCAGTAGCAAAGTGCAATACAGACGATGGCTTGCTCCAACCGAATCTGTAATGATAAACAAACACATGAAAGAGCTTTCATTGCATGAGATAAAAACTTCTTTTTTTCTTCACACATTCCACACAGCGCCATCTAGTTCCACAGTAAGCAACTAATGCTTGTATCATGGATACCATACAGTTGATATACTACATACATTACCTTTTTCTGTAAATACATACATATTATAAATACAAACATCCATGACTCAGGTACAAAGGTAAAATGTTGACACATAAACATTTGCCCCTAGCGGGATTCGAACCCGCGACCGTTTGGTTGACAGCTACGGTTACTAGCCACTATACCAAACGTGTGACCAGCAAAAAGATTACACAGCTCACTGAATAGAGTCCGGAATGACGAAAGTCAGGGGACGGCTTCTTCATTATCACAATATGAGAACTTAATTAAACTTAATTAATTAATTAAACACAAACCTTAATAAGGAGCTTACGTAAAATACTATTAAAGCCATTGCGTTGGCTCTGGTCTGCCATATCCAGACCAGAGCCAACTTTGAAAAGTTAATTTGCAAAGTTTACACTGCCGAGAATTGAACCCGGTACCCCTGAGTCAATGCAAAGAGTGCAAATGCAAATTTCTTCTCAGGATCGTCATCTTCGCTATTCTTACCGAAACTCTGGTTTTATAATGACGATCATAAGAGTTTCTTGGAGAAACCTAATTTATATAATTTTGATTTTTTTTTTAAATATCAATATTTACCTCATAGATAAATGATTGGTCTCGCTGCGCTCGACTAGATACCGCCGTCGTACTTGTAAAATGCAGCATAAAATAGTACGCCGAATTCGGCGTACCCGAACCAGTCACACTGCAAACTGTCTGTGATGTGTACGTGCCGAATGTTTTATTAAATTTTAGGCATAATAAAATACCAGTTTGCGTAGTGAAACTGTGTAAAAATATAATAAAACTGGGTAAAAATTGATAAAAAAGTTACGATTTTTTACACTCACTACAATAAAAAGTTGCCACATTTTCGGAGCTATTGCTTTTGTATAGCGCTCTATCTAGTCGAGCGCAGCGAAACCAATCAATTATCTTTGATTTACCTATTCCTTGATGTAATTATCGCCTCGTAAACAGTCGAAGGAGTCAATCCCCTTACTGTGTAACTCGCGCTGTGAATCGGACCTGAAGCAGACACAAATTTAAATTGTTTTTGTGACTTTTATGTTAAAAATATGTGTGTTGGACAAGCAGACGCCTCCTAACAGTATTTTTAGTAGGTATTTAAGTGTTTAAGTATTTTTTTTATATACAAAAGTCGTCAGACAAGGTGATGGTCAACTTATTCATAGGTGGCTGTGGCTACCGTCGCCAATAAGGTACATTTTTTTATTTCAGGTTTTTTAGGCTCATATCGCGAATATCTGTAGGAATAGCATTAAGTATGATTACTTCTGAAAAAAAATTCTACAAATTTGAATATATTCATTTTTACTCTACGATCAATACTTTAGGAACTAAGTAAGCCTGTGTAAGATTACAGACAAGAAATAGACTATCTAGTGATGTGCCGGAACGTTAAAAATGTAGATCAAAGGATACGGATACGAGTATCCGGGATACGGATACGAGTATCCGGGACATCACTACTCTATAGTGACACAAAGAGACTGAGCTTACCGTCACTGGAGTCTCCGGGAACTACGATCTTGCTCCAACGGTTCGACGGTGACTCTGTGGTGAAGCCTTCTGGGTCTGTGGTTGTCAAACCTCTGTAGTACGGCCGCAACCATAAGTTGTACTCTGAAATTTTTTTAAAAATATATATTTAGGGTAGCCTCTTTCACCAACTACAAGTAAAGCGTTGATTAGTTACTTTTAGAAATAATTTTATGCTTTATTAAATTATGCACTCGGTTTAAGGCGATTTTTTTTTATTATTTTCTTTTTAATGTTTGCGACTTTTACCGTACAAACAAAGGTATATCAGCTAAATTATTCACGGTGACAGGTGACTTTAAATGACGGTTAGCCTACTTGACAGATGGTGAAAGAGGCCCTTAAGTTAATATTTATATTATGTTACTTAGTAGCTATTGCCCGATGATTTATTGCTACTTTAGTTTTTTAAGGCGTTGAATTTTTATTTTTGAAGTGAAAACTTCTTTAGGCGCGTTGGGCATTTTTGACATGGGAAAAGTCATTGAACTCGCGACACTGTCATGTAATGTAGTTTTGTGAAGCTTAGGCTTATCGTCCACTATACGGAGCCAAAATATTTGCGCAGCCAGTTGTAGCAGCCAATCAACGGCCAGTTGTGACTCATACGTCAGAATATGGACGTCTGAACAGAATATGAGTGATATGGACGAAGAACTTTTAATAATTATTTCCTACCTAAGTATCTCGTAAAAAACGCAAAACAAAGAAGATACATTGGATTCACCTCTTTTAAAAATCCTTTTATATTTACATGTTAATATAAATGTTAATGTAAAGAAGAAAGGAACTTAACATTTACATTTCTTCTTACTCATAATATCTACTTACTCACCGATAATGGTGGAATATGAGTCAACCTCCCATATAAGCGTAAAACTGGTCGCGGTTGCTTTATTGAGTGATGGTTCCACTTTGAACGAAGCTATGTTCGGTACTCCTGAAATGTTAAGTAAGTATACTTAAGTTAAGAAATATGTGTGAAGGGTAATAGGCTTCTTTTATTAGTGAAAACCACATCAATATCTTCACACATTCCACACAGCACCATCTAGTTCCACAGTAAGCAACTAATGCTTGTATTATGGATACCGGACAGTTGATATACTACACAGATTACTTTTTTTGTAAATACATACATATTATAAATACAAAACATCCATGACTCAGGTGCAAAGGTAAAATTTTAACACATAATAAACATTTGCCCCTAGCGGGATTCGAACCCGCGACCGTTTGGTTAACAGGTAGAGCTTCCAAATTTATTTCCATGTAAACCTAACACGCTCCTCCTCGCTTTGCTTCGCTCCGCTCCTCTTTGCACCTATTTTTGACTTTTGATGAAAGATTTTTGATTTCATACTTTACGATCTGCCCACGACATGGATAACGCAACCGTTATAGACATTTTTAACCTTTAAAATTACATTTTTGAATTTAAGGGTTAATATGTCTATAACGGTTGCTTTATCCATAAAGTGAATTTAGTGAATAAGGTGGATTGTCTGTTTTCTGTATACTAGCATTGAGCTATTATATTGTACTAGTTAATATTAGAGATATATACATATATAGGTTTAGTATTATATATTAGAAAAATATACCTGTTAATCTGAACGAGACGTCAGCCATACCCAACTTGTTCTCGGCTCTGAATGTGTAGTTCCCGAGATCGGTCTTCCTTACCGCGCGGAATATCAGCTGGTGAACGTTGCCTTGGACCATCATTACTATTCTGTGAACACATCGAAGGGTGATCTGTACTAATATTATAAATGTGAGTGTGAGTTTGTTTGTTACGCTTTCACGCAAAAACCACTGAACCGATCACCATGAAATTTTGCATACACGTTGTCTGGGACACCAGAAAGAACATAGTAGGGTCACCTTTCATCCAGAACGCGGACGAAGTCGCGGGCACCAACTAGTAAAATATAAAACTAACGCCTGGCCTATGGTCTATTAATCCGTACTAATACTAATATTTTTTTTTAATTTTATTTAATGAATAATACATTTTTAAATAAAATTTAGGTACCCCATGTCCTTTTCTGTATCCCTGACAATTTTATGATGATCTTCTAATGCTTCGATTACATTATCCGATTTCTTACAGTCCAATCTAGGAAATCGGATAGCGTGATCGCAGTTAGAAACAGATCGGATTCGATTTGGAGAAATTGAAGGTCTTTCAATTTGATTTCTAAACACTACGATTTAGAAATCAAATTGAAACGTCAAATCGGATAGTGTAATCGCGAGCTCTCTACCAAGGGCTCTAAATTGAATCCCTTAAATTGAATAGTGTAATAGACGCTTAAGGTGTGAAACACACGCCAATCCTAAAAATTTGCATTTTTAAAAAAATATGTTAGAAGAAACTGTCAATGCAATTGGTTTGAAAAAAATATATGTTATTCTTAAACATGTGAAGAACAAATTGTATTGTTTATAAATTCCATCAAAGTAGTAAAAACCCCAAAATAAAAGTTAGAACATAAGAAGAATTTGACTTATATTGAAATTTGTTGCGAAAACGGTTTATTGCGCGCAAATGATTCCTACACCGAATAATAAGTCAATATCATTTTAAAAAAAATTATTGATTTTTTTATTTTTTTTAAATGTAGTTTTAATGAAAAGTACACAAAACCACATTTATCAGGCCTGTTGAATTGTTTCCGCCGCCTCGGAACTCTAAATATAGGAATTAGTATGATATATATAAACATTCTAAAGGTCATATCGGTGAAGGTCAAATCGTCAATGTCATTCGCCTTTGTGAATCCCTTAAGAAGAGAAAGAAAGGTTACCTACCTATCATCAGGACGCACGGGGCGTCCGTCTCTATACCAAGCTGTACGCGCCGGCGGCGAAGAGAAGTCGAGGCTGGCCGCTAACGCTGCTCGCAAACCCTCCGCCGTGTGAACGAAGCTACGTTGCGCCGACACCACAGGTGCGTCTGCGCATAACATAGCATATACTAGACATTTATAAATATTAAATATTAATAACTAATGTATAAAAATGTAAAATATGGGTCTAGTTAGCTGAAAATAAATGAATTTGAATAACACAAACCTTGGTTAAGTGTTGCCACAATGATTATTGCATTGGTCTCGTTACGCTCGACTAGATAGAGTACTATACAAAAACGAAAGCTCGGTGAATGCGGCAACTTTTTATTGTAGTATGTGTAAAACATCGTCACTTTTTTATTACTTTTTAGAAGGTTTTATTGTATTTTTACACAGTTTCACTACGCAAACTGAGAAAAAAATTCGGCACGTACACATCACAGATAGCTTGCAGTGTGACTGGCTCGTGTACGCCGAATTCGGCGTAGTACTTGTTGCCGCATTTTACAAGAACGCCTGCTGTATCTACTTGAGTGCAGCGAGACCAATCATTTATCTATGAACTAATGAATAAAAATGTAAAATATGGGTCTAGTTACCTGAAAGTAAATGAATTTGAATTTGAATAACACAACCTTGGTTAAGTGTTGCCAGTATCAACTAGCAAAACTAGTGACTCTAGCGATGAAGACAATTTTCTTTTATATTTATATTACAAAAACAAACGAAGTCAGGAGCGTATAGCTAGTATTAAACTATCTATTACTACGAGTTAGTAAGTATTAGTATAGATATGAAATTATGAATAGATATATAGATTTCCTGTGAGTTCTTACCATGTATGACAACTCTTATTGCAGCCTTAACGGGATCCCCTACGCCATTGTTAGCAATGCATTCGTAAACTCCAGCCAAAAGACGGTGTTCAGCCTTAAATTTGATCCGAGAACGGTGTTCCAGTAACGCCATAGCTTCACCCTTAAAGTTAACAATACAATATTCCCTTTAGATATTCTCCTGAACTTGGCTGTAGTCTTTCGTGTATGGAGAATATTTTTGATGATGAAGTAGTCTCTTACTTGAGTTGAGTTTATTCGTTACAAGCATACAGTTAAAATATTAGTAAAGATATAGCTTATTAGCTTTTTTAAAAACCAACATTCCAAATTGTCTTTGCAATATGTTTTACTAGCTGGTGCCCGCGACTTCGTCCGCGTTCTGGATAAAAGGTACCCTACGTTGTGCCCAATGACTATTTGTGCCTATGTCCTTTCTGGTGTCCCAGACAACGTGTATGCAAAATTTCATACTGATCGGTTCAGTAGTTTTTGCGTGAAAGAGTAACAAACATCCATACATCCATTCATACATCCATACAAACTTTCGCATTTACAATACTAGCTGGTGCCCGCGACTTCGTCGGCGTTCTGGATGAAAGTACCTTTCAGAATGGATGAAGGACTTAGGTCCTTTCTGGTGTCCCAGACAACGTGTATGCAAAATTTCATGGTGATCGGTTCAGTAGTTTTTGCGTGAAAGAGTTACAAACATCAGTACATGCATCCATCCATATACTTACAATTACATCCATACAAACTTTCGCATTTACCTACTATAATATTAGTACGGATTTTCAGACGTTATACCTAAAACAATCTGTATTGATATTACATACATTTTTCCACCAATCCACTATGGGCGATGGAGTGCCTGAGACGTCACAGGCAATGTCCACGTAATCACCTTTGTTCACCTCCAAAAAGCCGTCCTCAGGTATCGTCTTTATGGTTGGCGAATCTGTCAACAAAATTTTATGACGTTGAAAATGAGCAACCAAATTCATAGGTAGAAGGTGGTATAAAAGAAGACGCAATAGCACGAGTGCTTTTATTTAATTTTCTAAAATACTAAAATATTTTAGACAATGAAACAAAACTTACACTGAACCTCAATAGAATGAGTCTGTCTGATGGGACCCCATGGCTCTGGGCGTATTATCTGTAAATACACACAATACAAAAATAATATATATACAATAATAATATACAAGTAATATACAAGTAAATAATATACAAGTGTATATTTACACTTTAAAAAATCAATTTTTAAAATATTTGGTACAGAGGAATTCTCAAAATTGATCAAAATTACAATCTTTAAAGTTGAAATAGAACTTTGCTGTAATGTGTTCGTAAGTTAGTACCTATTCTTGTTAGAATGTTTGTTGCTACACACAAGTCTAAAGGAACTTTTCAGTTGGTCTTCGATAAGGTGAGGCGTCATATTTATGAACCTCCATCGCTCATAATACAGGATGCGTCCATTTGTGTTGTCAATGGTAAAGTGGCTGTCCAATTTGTAAGTCTAATCAACAAAGTAAAGCGCAGAATAGAGGACCACCAAAGACGATTTACAATACGTGTATGTATACCTACTTCTCAGCAAAATGAAAATAATGATTAAAACTTAAACACCCCTCTTTTGCGTAGGGCATAGGGGCAGGTAGCAAAAGAGGGGTGTCACGTGGGCCTAAGGGTTAAAAACAGAACGTGACATGGAGTATGAGTATGAGCATAGTATGTTGGCTAGCGTAGCAAGTAGATACCTAATCAGTAAACACTCTGTCCGATGTTTCCTATGTGTATTATCATTTAGAAAAAATTACAAAGAAATAAGAAGGGATTACATTTTATATTACAAAACAAAAAAAAAACACCAATTAAATAAAACGGTGCGTTAAATACAAAAGAATTGTACAAATTGATTAATTGCACATAATTGGTCACTCTCCTTACATTTTAAACTCGCCGACCGATGAATAGTGTTGGGACACGAGTGTAGTGTCGCAACAAACCTGACCTGGGTCCTTACTCCTTAGTCAAAATAACATTTCAAAAACGATAACGAAGTTCGAATGAATAAAATGGTATCACATGATTTAGCGACGGCATACACATACATTAATTTATTGTTTTCGAACTTCGTTATCATTTTAGATTGTTACTTTGACTAGGGCCTCTAAGTAGCGTGCGAGGGCGCTGTCGTGCTTTTCAAAAGGTGCTTAAAGCATTCTAATTACTAGCAATGTTGTGACTTTTGGGATTAATAGTATAATAAAATACACAGGACGAGTTTTTTATCGTACATAATCTACAGTCTTAGTTATCGACATTAGTTATATCCCATCACTAGTGACAAATTACACGGGGCGTCAGATCTTAGTGTATCTCTCTTTGTTCAATAATTTAAATTAATTGCTGCATGGACTGATCAATGCTGTAAATTTTTATTGGTAATTTTTAATACGAATATAGATACTTTAAAGGGTAGGGTAGGTACCTATGAAATATAATGGGCAGACTGATTGGTGGCTATAACCACCTGTTTATGGAAGACCACAGTAATGCCAGACAGAACCCAACCTCCTAACAAACCCTTCCTTGAACCTTATCCATGCTAGTCCATACTTAATGACTTTTTTTTTTAAATATTATAAATGCGAAAGTCTGTCTGTCTGCTACCTCTTCACGCCTCAACTACTCAACCGATCATCATGAAATTTTGCATATACGTTATCAGGGATACACGAAAGGACATAGGGTACCTTTCATCCAGAAAAAAGTAGGTACTGTACATATTATTATTCAAGTAGGTATTTATTATAAAGAATTGTGCCTAAAGCCCACTACGATTTTCTAAAGGTGTCATATCGCACTCAATTAAATAATATGTGTGCGATATAACATTTAAATTTAAAGCACGAAATAAATTCGTGCGAGATGACTACCTACTAATCTCACACAATAATTTTCGTAAGCTTAAACGGCGGGTAAAACCGCGGGACATTGTTATATTTTTAAAGAAAAACTCACTTCGCACGTATAATCGGCTGTATCGCGCGAGTTCAAGGCGTCTACTTGAAGACTGTAGTTGGCGTGCATCTGGTAGCGCGGTGGCAACAGATGGTGAGGGTCATGACTGTCGCCGACGAGACTTTCATCTTTATACCATCTCACCCGCAATTTCGTTTCTGGAATAAATAAATAAATATAATGTTATAAATAAATCAATACTAATAATAAATCTGTAAGAGTAGGTATTGTATGTATGTATATTCCTCCATAACTCTTAAAAAAATAACTGATTTTCATCCAACTTGGTAGATAAACATTTAGACGTGCGGGACACAGGATAGGGAGGATAGGCTACTTTTTCACGCGAACGAAGTCGCGGGCGCCAGCAAGTAGATAAATAAATAAATAATATATTCAATCATACCATACAGCACCGTCTAGTTCCGCAGTAAGCAACTAATGTTTGTATTGTATTAAGGATACCAGACAGTACACATAGATTACTTTTATACATATTGTAAATACAAACATCTATGACTCAGGTACAAAGGTAAATGTTAACATAAAAACATTTGCCCCTAGCGGGATTCGAACCCGCCACCGTTTGGTTAACAGTTAGTGTTACTAGCCACTAGCTAGACCACACATGTGTTATAACTAGTTTTAAGTATCGTTACCTGTCTGACCCAATGTGGGTCAGAATAATATTTTATTAAGTTTATTTATTGATTTTTAATGCCTTTCTGACCCGTTACCATTTAAATTTACAATGGAATAACCAGGCTGCTTCTGAAGCTAGGATCGGTCCTTTTGGAAAGTTATGTCAGCAGTAGACGTCCTACGCTACGGATGATGTGATAATGATGTCAACGAAATCATTAACGTGATAGTTGCATGTAAAAAATAAATAATTATTGTGGCCATTTATTAAAATAATTATATAAATTTAAAATCTGCAAAAAACATTGTAAGATAATTTCCATATTATCTGTATCCTGTAGGATAAAACTGAATGGTCTGTACCAACGTACAAATTGTCGATAAGTGCAATGATGATAAGTGTGATTTTTTTATACAAATTGTTGATAAGTATGAATTTTAATTACTAATAACTAGGCTACACGTTCCCGGCTTTGCCCGGGTGCAAAATCTTTTAAATTGGACCAAATTAAACATAGTTACAAAGTTTTATCAAAATCGGTTCAGTAGTTTAGGACGAGTTCATTGGCTGCAAAATATCATATGATTGTAGTAGTTAAAAGCGTGAAAAGGTAAGAAACAGACAGACAGACAGGCAGACAGAGTTACTTTCACAATAATATTTAGTATGGATTGATAATCAATCTATGACGCGGACGAAGTCACGGGCGGGTATCAGCTGGTATTAATACTTAAAATCCTGCGCGGTCCTTTGTGGGCCGATCAATAATGAGTCAGTGAGTGGATGCAATCAAGACTTATTGAGTATTCGAAAGCTATCGGGACAATGTCGTGGTGAGTAGAGGGTCTATAATACGCTCGATGTACGTATTCATCTACAATTGGTACATAAAGATACAAATCTACGTCCCTTCCTGCCGTTAACAAGCAGAACCGACCATCGATGTACGAATGTAATGAGCACACCCGACCGTGGAGGTGGTAAGAGACACTTTTTGTGTGAAGCTTGAAAAAAATTCATTTATTTGTTCAAATTTTATTATATATATTATATAATAAAGTGTTATACATCG
Source organism: Synanthedon tipuliformis (assembly GCA_947623395.1). NCBI lineage: Eukaryota > Metazoa > Arthropoda > Insecta > Lepidoptera > Sesiidae > Synanthedon > Synanthedon tipuliformis. Next base: position 4,733,655 of record OX392433.1, read on the forward strand.
ATAATAGGGTGAAATTAATGTCCTTTTTTTTATTATCTCCGAAATAACAAATATTGAAGTTTCGGCAAACATCGTGTTTGCAAGTTAATATTAAAAGCTAACTAATGTTTATTTTATAATAGTGTCTATGTATAATAATAATTTAATAATGTGTATGTAAAATAAAAATATATATACACTATTCAACCTGCATGTCTCAGAAATGGCTTAATCGATTTAAATGCGGTTTTCACTAGTATATTGTAGTAGCAAGCTTTCCGTGACATAGAGTGTTTGTTTCATTCCAATATGTTCTGTTAACGAACTAAAAAGTAATTTACACGCGTACGAATTCGCGGACGTAGCTTGTAATTAATAAGAATCCGTAAGTTTAAGATAAAGCTTAAGATTCCATTCTTTAAGATAAAGCTTAAGGAATATAACTCTGATATTTAATTCTTTATGAATATAATTACATATTTTATTAATTAAATGCGATTGTTCGTTCATACTTTTATTGTGAGGGTTGCAAATCTTCTGGTATTGATTGTTTTAATAGACCACCTGCTATCAACTAAATCTTCAGCCTGTCTGCGGGCCTTTACATTAAAAAGTGTTAGATTACGCTTCACATGACACATCAAATAAGAATAATTTTATTACATCCATGTAACATTTTCGGTGTTATAAACATTTTAGGTATTGTGGCGCAGCACGGACACGGCTGCAAACGTGCTCATTACAAATATAAAATTCTTTTGTATATTTGATTTATTATGTAGCTTTACACATTCACATTGAACAATATCAACTAACTACATACTTACATATTATGCTGACGGAGAAAAATAGATTATAATACTCTCCTCATCTATGAAAGTAATTTATATGAATAGATTAAAATTAATATTTAATTGCAAAGAAGAATAGAAGAATGTAATCTATATTATATCTACACATATATATCCATATTAAACCATACTAATATTTATAAATGTGAAAGCAACTCTTTCTGTCTCTCTGTTACCTTTTCACGCCCGATCATCTTGAAATTTTACAAACACGTTGTCAAGAATACCGGAAAGGATAATAGGGTACCTTTCACTATTCCAGAAGTAACATCTAAAATAAAGAAAATTCATATAGGTGTATGTCAGGCTTTATATTGCTTATATTTTTTTTTTCAAAACGGGCGAAGTCGCGTGCAACAGCTAGTACTAAGTAATCTTTTCCGTCTCGAGTGGTTTAAATTCGACCACATTTAGGCTGATTTTTTTTATTACACCAAAACTCGGTTATATTAGATAGTCGGTTGACGAACATAGGAGAAAAAAAAAACTAAACTGTTTTGTATAAAAAAAATTATTAAAGTTAAGTAGGTACCTACCTAGTTTAAGTTGTCTCGTAAATAAGTTGTAGGTTCAATCCCTACCTTGAAGTTGGCCATTTTGTAACATTATACAAAACTATACAATAATGATATAGCATTATGTGGATTACGTCACTAATCTAATTATGCTTAACTATATTTTGATTTTAAGCAAGTACACTGTGATTCATGTTAACTAATTTATCAAATACAAACTTCACTTTTTAAGGCAACTCGTACACTGGGCGGTCAAAAGCAGCTTTGTTTCATTTACTTATGAAAATTTATCGTGCTTATTCATGGTTTATTCACAATAATATTTTCATATCCTCTATAAAGATAAGTTTAAAATGAGTTGTAAGAAATCGAAAAATAAATATCATTAAATACGAAAAATAAAAGGCATGGACAGAGGAGACAGATTTTGACTTTGTTTGATAAAAATATTATCCAAAGTGGAGTCTTCAAAATTGACTCTGGTCTGGATTTGAAAAGCAGGTAGGTACACTTTTCCGTTCTGCTTTTACTGAAAATATATTTTTTACAATTTCAAAACGAAACCCCATTTTAAATGTATCAATAAAATAAAATAATTTAAAAAAAAACATTTGAAAACCGCTTAGTGTACAAGTTGCCTAAATCTAACGACTATGATTAAGTTATTATAAAAAGTATATTAGGTATGTGGGAGCAACAAAATAACAAGGCCTGTAAGTAGATTATCTTTGCATTATTATTAATCTTGCCTATTTGAAATTATCTTTTTTAATTTGGAATGTAGGTAAGAACTAAGTAGTTTAAAAATCTAGAGACAAGACTATAGAAGACTAGAAACTATATAAAATTTTACTCCAAGCGAAGCCGAGAGCAGGTCGCTAGTATCCATAGATTGGAAGTTAAGAAATTCAATTTAAAATTATTGAATGTACAAATCTAATAAAAAGATTATTTAAATCCTTTTAAAATGTCAATAGATAATGTACATTATATGAGTGTACAAATGCAACACGCTTGTTTAATATCTCGCATCAATCAGGCAGACGGACGGACGGACAAAAAGCATTTGTATAATAATAAATGTAAAAACTTCATTTGCATTATAATCGGTGGATCTCCCACTAAAGGGCTATAGTTACAGCTGTAGATTTTATTTATTTATTTTTATTGCATACTAGCTGTTGCACGCGACTTCGTCCGCGTAACTTTATAAATACTCGCTGATAATATAGCCTTTGAAAGATTTTTTAAAATCGATCCAGTAATTTCGTAGCCTATTCAATTGAAACAAACAAACAATATATATTTCCTATTTATAAGTAATATTAGTATAGACTACCTAACACATATGCAACTACCAAACATTTTCTATATTTTTCCTAAGTTTTCCTAAGTGAAATTCCATATTTTGCTTAATTTTCCTATGTAAAATGTAACGTGACTGACAATTTTATTATACCAACATAGATTGGGATCCCCAAAATACAGACGAGCCAAATCCAGACGAACCAAATTTCATTTGGAGTTTAGTCTATTAGATTACTAGGTATTAGATAGTTTTTTTTTTGGAGTAGGATACTGGAGATAATTTTTTTGTATTCTTTCTAAATGCCTGGCTCAGCTTGTGTAAAAATCTCTCTCTATGAATCAGTTACTTAATCGAATTCATCATCTTCCTGAACTTACTTCCTTGTTCAGCTTTTATATTTTTAAAAGTGCTTGCAGTTTTTCGATTTCTTACAAATCATTTTAAATCTATCTTTATATAGAGGACAAGAAAATAAATATATAAAACATTTTTTTTCGGATCTGAAAAATAAGTAATAAGTAATAGTAATAATAATAAAAAAAAGAAGTTGACCCTGCCGGGTATTGAACTCGGGACTCTTATAACAGTAGGATAATATAAGCATCGCCATTTTCAATACCTTTCTTTAATTGACTAGATTATAATAGACTAGTATCGCTTACCTGCTTCGTCTATGTAACAAGGCAACAATACAGTATCATTCTCATAAGTTTTCACTGTTACGGGTATACTTTTAAATGGTTTTTCACTATGGTTAAATTTAAAAAATAATAGAACTAATAAAATAAAGTTTAAAGTTCTCATTTTTTTTACAAACAATTAAAACATGGAAGGTAATAGTTTAAGCCACGATAAATCTTTGGCTATTTATGATTAATTAAATATTATATAATTATATTTATCATTATATTTTATACTTATAGTTTAATTCTATTTATTTATTGCACACACTGATTTTTATTTTCTGTTTTTTTTTAAATAAATCTACATGGAATGCATTTTATAGAGCGCGCGCGTCTCACTTGACGGGAAATGTAATATGAACTGTCAAAGCGTTGCATGCTTCTATAGTGAAAAGCAAGTGGCACACTGGGAGATAATTATAATTTATTAAATTACTAGCTTTAGCCCTCCACACCAGTTTTTCTTAGATATTAATATATTTTTCAATCTTTATTGCTCATATATTTTTGTCAGCGAGTTGAATTTTATTTTTTGATTTTTAGACGATGCCTCGAAAACAACATTTTTTTTTGCATGAAAGATACTCTGTGTCCTTTTATGTATCTCTGACATGTATGCACAATTTCATGATGATCGGTTGAGTAAGGTGTGTAAGTTGTAACTAAAATACTTCACAATAAAAAAAAACAATAGAAAAAAAATATTAGAAAGAAAAAAATTGCCTAATAAAATATTAGCGAAAATCTTCAAATCAAAAATTTATATATTATATATTTTTAATGAATAAATTAACGAAATTTACCTTGTCCATGTATAAAATTGCTGAATTAAATTTTACGTTTGCGCTCAGTATACCAACACCCGCATATTACACTCATCCCGTCAATTAATGCGTACCTTTAAATTAAGACAAGAAAAGAGTCAATTTTAGTCATTTGGATGGTATGACTGTTTTAACACTGACACAAACTTAGAGCGTGTACCTATAATGCGTTTATTTAATAAGTCGTTCATGGAAAAATCAACTTTAACCTGTATTTTTATAGCCTTTCTATGTCCTTTCTGGTGTCTCAGACAACGTGTATGCAAAATTTCATGGTGATCGGTTCAGTAGTTTTTGAGTGAATGCGTAACAAACAAACTCACATTCACATTTATAATAGGTATTACCTAGTACCAAATTAGTACGGATACGGATTTTTTTGCGGAATACAAGTATTTTATACTTAATAGGAGTGCCTCCTACCCCCTACACCTTTTTTTGTACCTAGGCTCAAGAAAGTTAATAAATTATTTTGCATTTTAGTTCTTCGTCAACATATAGATAGGTACATAAAAAAAGGACATAGGTAGCATAGGTAGTATAGCAGTGTAACGAAGATCAAGCCTATGACGGAGCGAGCTCACCCAGAAGATGCCTGTTCACTCCAACTTCGAAAAGATTTGGGTTATACTTACTTAAATGTAATTAAGAGCGTTTACTAAATTTTAATAAAGTCATTAATTTTGTTGATCCCCTTTGGGAAATCTCTATAGGTAATATTTTTTAATCCTATTAAACTTTCTTAATAGGTGTTCCTAGCTTTATGCTTCATGGCGGTCAAATGTCAATTGAATAATTTAAAGATATTTAAAGTCGATCGAATTTAATCTGACCGTCTAACCGTTATGGTGTGGTGACCGTTATCTCGTGATTTTTTTTTATTAATTTATTTTAATTTTTAACGTTGACAGAACGGATTTAAGGTACCTTTGTGGCTAGCTGGCTAGGAATAAAAACCAAAGTACTTTGTTGTTCCTAAGCATAAGTGAATGGTTAGTCTCGCTGCGCTCGACTAGATACCGCCGTCGTACTTGTAAAATACGACAACAAATACTAAGCCGAATTCGGCGTACCCGAACCAGTCATATTGCAAACTGTCTGTGATATGTACCTATGTGCCAAATGTTTTATTAAATTTTGGGCATAATAAAATGTCAGTTTGCGTAGTGAAACTGTGTAAAAATATAATAAAACTGGGTAAAAAGCGATAAAAAGTGACGATTTTTTACACACACTACAATAAAAAGTTGCCACATTTTCGGAGCTATTGCTTTTGTATAGCGCTCTATCTAGTCGAGCGCAGCGAGACCAATCATTCATCTATGGGTACTAATTTACTAATACTTGTACTATTATCACATTCTGTGGCGATGTAACTAATTTATTAAATAATACCTACCTAGCTACATTTTACCCATCGATGTATATTTACCTAATAACATGAAAATATACCTTATATTTACATGTAAATCTTAAAATATTATTTGTAACGCACTTATAATTAGACTTAATTTAGAAGCATGAGAACCTAAAAAAGCATGGGAAAGTTGACATGGTTTCCGTAGTTAACAAATTATTGTTGGATAAGATAGTTAACTATATTACTAACGAGCATGTATATTATTTATGATACATTTTAGGCCTGAAGTCATTAAATCCGGTTTTTGATTAGGCTGTCTACGCTACGAGGTCTTTGCCTTCGAATGGTCTAAATTAAAAAAAAACATCCTTGGCGGGAAATTTAACAGTGAGTCGACAGTTTTATTGGACCAGTAATGAACTTTTAATTTTTATTTTAGACGATATTCTCTTTTTAAAACGTCCGTTTTATTTTATAATTTTCTATGGATCACGCGACAGTGGCAAAGATTGAAACCATTAAATAGGTTATAATTATATACTTCCTCTTTTCTATTTGAAGAAGAAACTCAATAGAGTTAAGACCTACCCACTTACTCAATTTTTATAAAATACTAGCCGTTGCACGCGACTTCGCCCGCAAAAACTTTATAAAATATATTATCCTATGTTTGTCGCTAATATGTAGATTTCTATAGTTGATTTTTTTTAAAATTAGTACCTACAATATTTTTTGAGTATATTCATTTGTCGTTTGTTGTTGTATTAGTGAAAACCAAATTAAAATCGGTTAAGCATTTTTGGAGTCCATACCTATAGCACTATAGCACAAATTTTTGATACATACCTACTAGATACCTTGATTTTTGATACTTAATTGATATAAGTATAGAAGTACCTAAGTAATAAGTAAGTACAGACATCACAAACTTGTTCGTATGGAATTTTTATTGTTTTTGTTATAAGGAAAGCAAGTTTGCAATTATGAGTTCAATAACCAACATAGATTCTAGATTGTAAGTTTGCTACTGTTATGTGCGCAGTCTTTTATGTCAATATCAATAGTCAATACGATACGATTTGTAGCGGAATCAATTTGAGGCGACCTTTGCCCTCGACGCGGTGTTATAGGAATAGGGACCAATCAACGAATAAAGACGTTACTTACATTCTTTGTCGTTGCGTTACTTGACTGCTTTCTTATACAGGTTGTTTAAAAGCAGTGATTTTTTATACTTGCTTGACTGGGTTAGTAGGTACTTACTTGCTTACATGTGTTAGTTGATTTACTACTAGCTGTCGCATGCGACTTCGTCGCATATAAAATACTAGCTGACCCAGCAACGCAAAATGGGTATAAAAAATATATGTTGGTCGACCTACTATCGGGTACTCAGACCTACCCGATAAGCACATAAAATTTAATCAAAATCGGTCCAGCCGTTTCGGAGGAGTTTGGCAACAAACACCGCGACACGAGAATTTTATATATTAGATAGTAGCCTATGTTACTCGCTGATAATGTAGCTTTCTATAGGTGAAAGAATTTTAAAATCGATCATATAAAATACTTAGTTTTTGAGTTTATTCATTAGTACAAACATATAAAAATACAAAACTTATCTCTTTATAATATTAGTATAGGTACCTACCTATTATAAAGAGAGAGAATATTTCGTATCTAAAACTTTAGATCATCTAAAATCATTTTAGACTAAAACCCAATTAGTCTATCTATTTAAAAAGGGAACTAAGTAAGTACTTATATACTTATTTTTTGTCAGCAAAGTTTATATTTGTCATCAACTTGTCTCATCTAATTAAATAGATTGATCTAGAATATTAGAGAAAAAATAATTATTATTTGTCTAATATTCGGAAATATTAAATAACTAGGTATATAAGTTAATATAATATTCGGAAAATAAAATCTCTGAATGACTGTGAAAACTTAATCAAAAGGCAAAATCCAAGCTAATCAGACGAGACAGTACCTACGTACCTAGGTATATTGATTCATTTTTTTTAGATATCATGAGACACGGAAATAGTATCATGCTGTATGTACAATATTTGAAAGATCTGTTACCATTGAATTTATAAATAAACCTATTTGGTTCAGATCAGTCAGAGGAGACGTTTGGTTGGTGTCATTTATGTCACCAAACGCTTCATATTGTCGTTGTCATTACATGTGTTGCTGCAAGTTTTCAAAATGGCCGACAATTCTACAGATACTTACTTAGCACCTCGGAACAGAATATTTTGGTTGATTAAATTATTACTTACTACAAACTTATTTTATTACAAAGAAACACTTAGGTAATTAAATAGGTAGGTACCTACTTACCTACTTAAAGAGATAGAGTTATATTTGCTTATAGGTAACCCAAATCTTCTAGGTAATCTAGGCTTATAGGTAATCGAGTGAATAGGTAGCTGGTGAATAGGCATCTTCTGGGTGAGCTCGCTCTTGGCTCGCTCCATCATAGGCCTCATCTCTAATCTCTATAATAAAAACTAAACATCAGCTAATACTATAAAGAATAGAAAATATTTGATGTATATTTGTAATAAATAAAGGAACTCGAAAACTACTGCACCGATTTTGAAAATATAGAGAGCTACATTATCAGCAAGTAACATACTTAGGCTATATTTTATATAAGTTACGCGTACGAAGTCGCGTGCAACAGCTAGTTTTTAAATAAAATAATAACTTGTAAGATTTAATTTAATTGTAATATTATAGAAAGAGAACCGATAAACATGTCCGTTTTAATACAAAGCAAACGAATTTAGACTTTAAGATATATATTTTTAGGACGCCATTAGCTTAACACTAAAGCGGCGAGGTAGCGGCATGTCAAAATTCTCTCTGAACGGGATATTTTTCACCGCGCGTTTGTCAAAAATGATTTCCAGTGTATATAATTTAGGAACTAAATTTGCTTACTCTTGTTATTGCAAATGCATAGTTTGCGGCGAAAATCAAAAAATACAGAAAAATAAGGAATATTAGGAGCGGCATCTTTATAAAATCTATATTTATAATGCACCTGCACATCTTGTTGGCGATTCGTGCTCACATTGTTCATTTATTTTAAATACCTATTTTATTTAACGATTTAACCTATGTATATTCATTCATTTCAAACAAAGACTATATAGGTATGTAGATATAATTGGGAGATTTCAAACAGATTTATTTTAAGATAAGTATAAAATCTTTAAAATAAATGACCTAGATGTATAATTTTACCTAGGCAGGTACTTACCGTAAGTACTTACCTACAAGTTTTTTTTTTTCATGTGTAATACATAAATTTTAATTCATAAAATACCAATCTAATAGGTATGTAAGTAATCTATGTTTAATATATAACCTACCTAAAACTAAAAACCAAAGACAATAGATTGGTCTCGCTGCACTCGACTAGATAGAGCGCTATACAAAAGCAATAGCTCCGAAAATGTGGCAACTTTTTATTGTAGTGTGTTTTTTTTTCCAGTTTTATTATATTTGTACACAGTTTCACTACGCAAACTAGTATTTTTTTTATTATGCCTAAAATTTAATAAAACATTCGGCACGTACACATCACAGACAATTTGCAGTGTGACTAGCTCGGGTACGCCGAATTCGGCGTACTATTTTATGCCGCATTTTACAAGTACGACGGCGGTATCTAATCGAGCGCAGCGAGACCAATCGTGTTTGTAGAATCTAGAAAGAGAACCGACAAACGTTGCCGCATTATGACAGTGCAAACGAATTTCGACTTTAAACTGTAGCTATTTAGGGCGTCATTAGCTACACAAGAAAGCTGCAAGGCAGCCGTGTCAGAATTCACTTTGAACTGGAATATTCACCGCGCGTATGTTTATTGAAAATGAACTTAATTTCGTATACTTTTAAGAGCTAAATTAGCTTACACATATTATTACAACTACGCAATAATTGGCGAAAATGAAATAGTAGGATGACAGTAGGTAGTAGGTATCCAAAGTTGTTTTCACTATTCTTCACACTATTATGTACTACGTATTTTTTTAATAGGTAGGTATTATATCATAGGTAGGTATTATTAAATTTTTAAATCTGAAATCATCGATGTAGATGAAATAGTAACCTATGTACATTGCCTATGTATTTACTTATTTATTCTTTTTTTGAAATGCAGTAGGTAAGTATAGTAAGTTTTTTGGTTAGAATGATAGGTAGTAGCTACTACTACTAGCTATAATAGCAAAGCCCATATTCGAGTCCTGTCAACATTTGCACTTTCGGGTAAATTTATATAGCTTAATTGCTAAATTGTAGTACTATACAGTGTACATTGTCTTGTTTAACTTAATTACTAATGATTTGAATTACTTATTTAAAACTAATATTAAAAAAAAGAATTAATAAAACACAATCAAAATAAACTGGTGTCGCCATCTGTTATAAGATAGGTATAATTATTTACTCTAGGTTGGAAAACCGAAGGAGCGTCGGCGGAGTTTGTCGGCTCACCTTTGAAGTATCTTTACCACAGAATATCAAAATAGCACAAGTACAGAAGGTTCATTCCGCGAAGTCATTCAAATAAATAGGTACTCTTGCTCCGACAATATAGTTCAGTTGCCTCTCACAATCGCAAAATCTTATTGCTTCTGACGACATTAGGGTTGTCTTCTTTTAAAGAATAAATTAATCTGTATATTTAATTACATAGTTAAGTCAATGTTGTTCTAATTTTGTAAACAAATGAAGTTTCTAATGAACCTAAACCGTTTAACGATATTAGTGATGTAACGAATATTTGTATTCACAAGAAACGATGCAAATATTTGGCGAATGTGTTGAAAAAACAAAAAGAAAATTACATACGGAAGGACATTGAATGATAATATAACTGATAAGATTTATATTTTATATTTTTATACTTCTATAAAAAATATTAAAGAAAAATCTTGAGGTAGGCGATCGCCATCAAAATAGTGATGACGAGCACATCACTTTCGATTATGTAAATTAAACTTTTGTTTTATTACAAATATACGTTTTATTATATTTTTTAATCATATTTATTTATTTACTTAACAAAATCCACAGCCTAAAATTATACACAATTTGAAATATTAAATATATTTATACTAAAAACTAAGAAAAATCAACATACTTATAATCAATTTCAGCTGCAACAAATTTCAATTTAAATATTTCCAATTATTCTTACAACTGATTGTGGATTAAATTGAAACGAAAAATCTATCTTAAAGTCTATACTTATTGTCTATTATTACTTATTGTCTTATTGTCTATACAATGCGTGCGGAACATGCCCAAACCTAACGCTTGAATGATTTATAGCCCAGTGTGCCAGAAGCGTTTGCGTTCAGTATAATAACTATTATGTAGGTAATAGGTATATAAGAAGGCGTCATTCGTCAAGATCAAAAGAGTGAGCCTTCTGTACTTGTACTCTATTCTGTGGTTATAGCAATATTTTGTAGTACTTTGTTCTTGCCGACTTTGGGCACCATTTTGTATTTTGTATATTTTTCTCTTATTTCTCAATCTCATTCACTTCTCATCGGTTCTCGGTTCTAGTTCTACTGTATTGTATTGTTTCTAGTCCGCAAATTCAGCAATTACACAATTTATTTTAATTATTTAAATAGAAGTTTTCTTTGTCTTACTTACTACGTCTCTAATCTCTATGTAATACAAGTTTACGAGTTGTAATTTTTTTATTCAATCATTTGCGATTTGCGTTTGCGACTTCGTTGAATGAATTATTTCGGTAAGTTTGTTTATTTATATTAAATTTTAATATTTAATCAATATAAGTTCCAAAGATTAAAGATAATTTGCAGATGTTTTTATTGTTTCTTTTATTTTAATATTACTTAATTTTTAGTAACATAACAATGTTATGTTGTTGGAAACGAAAATGATGCAGCATAAGTGTGAGAATTGTAAATCTATCTATACCTACTAATATAGAGGAAAGATTTGTTTGTTTGTTTGTTTGCTTATATTTTATTATTTTATAGTCGCGTGCAACAGCTAGTTTTATTATAAACCAGCGAGCCGGCTTCGCACAGACGTAGTTTATCGTAAGAATCTTTCCACGGACTTTACACGAATATTTAAAAAAAATAGGCGTCTGCGTAACTATAAATAAAATATAGCCTATTTTACTCGCTGATAATTTGGTACTTACGATTATTTTGTATCGCGTTTTTGTTATTGTCGAATCATCATCGGCAGCCGTAGGCTACTGCTAGACATACAATAACTTCTAACGCAGAATTAGAAGCAGCCTGAATTCAGCGTCGACCCTCCGGCCTCAGCGGCCGTTGGCTCCCCATACTATTTGTCCTGCTCGATGCGACTTCAATGTACTGATTCCGTCGGTAACTTTCGTTCATCTACGGATCTCGCCGGTTGGGTTGTAGCCTTCTCCATCCATAGCTCGTCGAGCGATATTGAACTTTTTTCGAAGACTTTAAAGACCATGTTACAGTTCCAGCGTCATATTTCCTCACTGCCAACACACATAGGTCTAATGACGTATGCAGAAAGAAAGCTGGCAGCCTACCAGCGCTTATAGGAACCGGTGGTCCACGCAGGTAACCGGCTCAGGCATTTGTGTGAACAAGCGCCGAGCGGCGGAACTTGTCGGCGACGTTCGGCGCTGATAGGCTGCCAGCTTTCTTTCTGTATACGGCTTTATACTTTTTAGGTACATTATTAACGTTGTTACGTGTATTTTTGTGTATTATCAATTATTAAAATAATAATTTGATATTATTAAATGGTATTTAATTTTGTATTTGAGTTGAGAGGCTATTTGTATTGAGATTTGAGAGGGTTATGCTTGTGGTTACGAATCAAATTCTTTGAGTTGCGTAAGTTAGCCACATAAACCGACGGATCAGTAAGTTGAAGTGGCAGTGGGCAAGGTACATAGTAGTGAGAGCCGACGGCGGCTGGGGCCGCAAAGTCCTCGAGTGGAGGCCACGGTATGTCACGGACCGGCAACTCCGGCAAGCGCAGCGCAGGTCACCCACAAGACGCCCTGATACCCTGATGAGGGAGTTAGGTCGACGGTGGATCCAGGCGTTCTAGCCTATCTTATTGGAAAATTATCGAGGAGGCGTATGTCCAGCAGTGGACTTCTTTCGGCTTAAGATGATGATGATTTTATTATTTATCTATGTACCTGTAAAATAGAATACCTACTCGTGTCATAGTGTTTATAATCAAATATTGATCAAATTCCTACGAAACGGCTTGAACGATTTTTATGATTTTTTTTTAATAAAAATCTGACATTCTAGTATAATAAATGTACCTATAATACCTATCCAAAGAATTGGATACCCAAAATATTTTTTTATTCTTTATCTACTTATCGAGTGATGTAATTAAATTTTGGATGTTGATAGATATTATTATTATGTAGGCTACAGCATCGAGCTGTATCTTCCGATTTTTTTATCATAATTTTTCTTTATTTTAAATTTTTTGTATAAGAATGTGAGTACATACCTACAATGATAGACTGAATTGCCTCCTAATAATTACCTATGGAAGCAAAGAAATTCTTATTATATACATAGGTACTTAATAGGTACCCACTTGTAGGTACATACTTGTTTCAGTTTCGGAATAAAATTACACTGAACGCAAACGAAGGAATGAGAATGAATGATACAGTCATGACATATTTTACGTTCGTTCTGAAAGTTTTCAGCAGTCCTCCACCATGCTGCCATTTTACTTTATATTTTTATTTATTATGGTTAGATTTGTCGTTTTAAGGCTTTTATTGTTCTATTTATAGTAATGGAATTAAACAATATGAAATTTATTGTGTGTAATTGTTCTCAGAAGACATGTATTCGGGTATGAGTGGGCTTTCATACGCGAGTGAAGAAATAAGCAGACTCTTCCCCGAGACGAATCATCAGGAATTTGGTAAGTGTCTTTAGCTATTATAGTTACCATTTTTTTTAAATTTGTATTTCAGGATTTATTAGTCCCAAAGCAATATTATAATAATTTCATTGAGTTTAAAATAGAATATTTGACAAATTTTTTAAATGAATAAAATAGTATTTTTAACAGATAATCAAAATAATTTAATATTCTATTTTTAAAATCATTGACATAATGATGTGTTCATTTCGCACGCCATTTTATTTTTTCGTAGCTCATTTTAATATTTGTTTAACTTGAAAGTAATTAAATAAATCGAATTCAGAATTAAATTAACTAGACCTACCTATAAAAATATTTTTTCTATTTTTTTTTTAATTTAACACTGAATGCAGCCAGCTACTATCAGCTGTTCTGCGTTTTACAGTCGTTCTTGCCTGGCTGTGCCTGGCAGTCATTTCATACACCATTTTATTCTCATATTAATATTTGCTTAAAAGACTTTTAAAATAAATCGATTTCAGAAATATATTAACCCATCGTTTCTCAACCGGGGGGTCGAGTTTGTTTTTAAAGGGGGTCGCAGTCTGTTGAAAAATAATAAATACAAACTACATAAATCCTAGGTACCTACAAAAGATTCGTTTATTGAAGGAATGAATTTTTAAATTTAATATTCAATAACATGAAAAAATAAATTTATAGCTTAATTTATTTCAATAAAATGATAATTATGAACATTAATTAATTAATGCGATATTTTGGCACTTAAAAGTATTTCTATACGCGGATCATCTTTGTAAACACTCATAAGTAAATTATTTTCCGTATTTACGCATTGATCCTAAACTATAGATGCGGCGTAGCAAGCAAAAAGCCCTGTAATCTGTGGTAGTATTAAAATCATACTTACGAACTTGCTGAGAGATTGACACGCAATTCCAAATGAATATTGCTTTTGTAAAAAGAAACTAGTTAAAAGTCTTCTGTACTAACGCATCAATGTATACTACACAACGATATTGACTAGCTTACGACTAGCGAGCGACTATGTGCGAATTCGTCCACTTCGGCTCGAGTGGACGAATTTTACTACTACCATTTTTTGTGGGCTACGCCGTGTCTATACTCCCAATTATACTTATATAGTCTTTGTATTTACGTATTTATTTGAAATCCGGTATCCGGCCGGATACTCGTTTCTTATCCGGTATTACCGAATATCCGTTTCATCTCTACCGAATACCCCCCTGTCACACCTTTAGTCTGTATGATCGCAATAATCTCCACAACTAGGTAGGTACTAAACGAATTTTCACGCGGTTCTCACTAATGAAAAGAGCATTAAACAAGGAAGGTCTTTATATATAATGAGCTGACCCGGCGAACTTCGTACCGCCCAAACCCGTTCCATACAAAATGTATGAGAAAATTAATTTTGGTCATATTTTTTTTCGTGAATATATTTTTCCGACCTTTTAATAGTTATTCTGCTATTCGGGGCTGAGACAAATTAAAGCGCGTCGTTTGTCATCATGGACTCAAGTTTGTCGCTTTTGTACTTGGACGAAAGAAAAGACAAATAATTAGAAGATATTGGCAGCATCCTTTATTAAAAGTTAAATATTTAGCAGGCACGTAAATATTTATTAAATATTTATTCAATAAATTAAAGGAACATCCACAATTTTTTATATAAAATTCTCGTGTCGCGGTGTTTATTGCCAAACTCCTCCGAAACGGCTGGACCGATTTTAATGAAATTTTGTGTGCTTATCGGGTAGGCCTGAGAATCGGCCAACATCTATTTTTTATTTTATACTCCTAAATGTTAAGGGTGGGTCAGCTAGTTATTTTATATTATCAATTGACACTTGAATATATTCTTGTACATAACCTATCTCGGAAGAATTAAAACGACAGCGTACGCCAGCGACACACGCACACACACACTTCGCCTTGTAGACATAAAACACATACTCAGTTTACCGGCCGACAGCTACGAGGATCGTAGCGTGCAACGGTAACGACACGATTTACTGTGCACGCCCACGACATGTCGTATGTTATATACATAATATAATACTGCAGTGATTTTTAAGTGAAAATTTAATTACTTCCAGACATACCATCGTCACCAACCAGTATCAACAACGTGACAACGTCGAGCTATTCGCCATTAATAAATAACTATTCAAGCTCACAATCACAGTCCCAGCAGTCATCGCCAGAAAGCATTTTAGGAAGAAGATTTAACTATACGCAGTTCGGTGCATCTAGTCTACAAGAATATGAACAACAGAAGAGGGTCTTCATGGATGGTGGAACAGTAGATAAACCGGAAATCACTAATGAACATGCAAGAAATGCCTGCGAGGCTCCAGATATCGGTTTTGAATTTCAAAGGAAAGCATTTAATTTTGAAAATTCCAAGGAGAGTTGTGACATTTTAGGAATTTTAAATACGGAATTGTCCCTCGATATCCAGTATACCAAATTCCAAATGGGTTTAGAAACGCCAAAGAGAATGTGTGATACAGAGCTGGGTTCAGAAACGACAAAAGGAATTTGGAATTCGCAAATGGGTTCGGAAACGCCAAATGGAATTTGGAATTCCCAAATGGATTCAGATACGCCAAATAAAATTTATGATTTCCAAATGGATTCAAAAACGCCAAATAAGATTTGGAATTCACAAATGGGTTCAGAAACGCCAGACAGATTTTTGAATTCACAAATGGGTTCACAAACGCCAAACAGATTTTTGAAGTCACAAATGGGTTCAGAAACGCCAGACAGATTTTTGAATTCACAAATGGGTTCACAAACGCCAAACAGATTTTTGAAGTCACAAATGGGTTCAGAAACGCCAAACAGATTTTTGAATTCACAAATGGGTTCAAAAACGCCAAATAAAATTTGGAATTCACAAATGGGTTCAAAAACGCCAAATAAAATTTGGAATTCACAAATGGGTTCAGAAACGCCAAACAGATTTTTGAATTCACAAATGGGTTCACAAACACCAAACAGATTTTTGAATTCACAAATGGGTTCAGAAACGCCAAACAGATTTTTGAATTCACAAATGGGTTCAGAAACGCCAAACAGATTTTTGAATTCAGAAATGGGTTCACAAACGCCAAACAGATTTTTGAAGTCACAAATGGGTTCAGAAACGCCAAACAGATCTTGGAATTCACAAATAGGTTTCGGAACTCCAGTTAGAACTTTGGATACAGAAATGATTTTAGAATCTCCAAAGCGAACTGTTGAAACGGAAAATATTTGGGAGACCCCTAAGAGATTTTGGAATACAGAAAATGGTTTAGTGACATCAACGAGATATTGGGACACGGAACCAAGAAGATTGTATCAGAATATGAAAATGGATTTAGATATTCCGATAACCCCGATAAAGAGAGCTTCCGATAACCCCACGACGACCTTTGAAATGTCAAGAGGAACCGTCGAAGGTACTAAATCAGGCACAAATGTACAAAGAAAACTATATGGCGATGTGAACCCAGTTGTTGATTTGCCACAACGAAACCTAAACGCAAAACCTATCTTCGAGAAGCAGAGAACAGTAAGTTTGTGCGATAGCGACGACTTTGTTATATGGCAACCGTTGGATCCAGAGCAGACGATGAGGTCGTCCACTCCACATCAAAGTTACGAGTTGTTCCCGAACATGGAAAATGGTTACTTCCGTGCAAAAACCCCTTCTCCGCCGACCTCATTACACAGATCACAAAGCCATCTGTCCATGGAAAGCAGGAATTCAACACAGTACTTGCACGCATCAAGTCTAGACCAGTCTTTAGATCAAAGTTCTTTGTTGAACTACAGTTTCTCGCCGTCCACTTATGATGGTCTTCCAGTATACCTCAATATTATAAAGCCTAACTATATATGCACATTTTGCCGGAAGAATGGCGAGACTCCGTCCGTTTACACCAGCCACGTGGTCAAGATGAAGGACGGGAAGAAGACTATAGTGACTTGTCCCATATTGAGGTCACTGGTGTGCACCGTTTGCAATCAATCCGGGGACAATGCTCATACTATGTAAGTGTCCTTTCTATAATACACTAGTTGGTGCTCGCGACTTCGTCCGCGTGGAAAGTTATTTTGGGAATCAATTGGGTATCTCGAACAGTTTTCGCAGCGCACGCAACGGAAGCCCTCAAAGATGAATAATATTCCCCGTTTTTTTCCACATTTTCGACTGTTTCTTAGCTCCTATTAGTCGTAGCGTGATGTTATATAGCCTAAAGCCTTCCTCGATAAATATCTATCCAACACAAAAAGAATTTTTCAATTCGAACCAGTAGTTCCTGAGATTAGCGCGTTCAAACAAACAAACTCTTCAGCTTTATAATATTAGTATAGATTCTACATAATATTCTATACCTATTAGAATTTTTTCTTTTATAAAATGATAAATATTATTTGTTAAGCTATTTTATAATACATACCTATATAATTGTACTAGCTGGTGCCCGAGACATCGTCCGCGTTGAAAAAAAAGGAACATAATTATCGCTTGACCCCTTGTTGCTGCAATACTTTGGCCAGGCGTTAGTTTTTTTATTTTATTTCAGTAGATCCCTTGAGAACAGTACTTTTTTCTGAATAAAAGGTACTCTATCTCCTTCCCTGCATCTCCGAAAACGTGTATAGGTACATGCAAAATTAAATTTTATGATGATGTATGTAGGTTGAGCAGTTAAAGCTTTAAAAGGTAACAGACAGACAGGTTCACGTTTATAATATTAGTAAAAGTAAAGTATGATGTAAAAGTTGGTAGGCAGGCAACGGCAGGTCCACTAACTTAGTGGCGGGGCGCCGAAGTCGTGAAACAACGTCCCCGCGACCCCGCCCGCTAATGGCCGCGATGATAGAAAGTCGTTGGGTTTTAGCCGGTAGGAATCCGGCATAACCCGGCAGTACCCCCCCTACACTGCCGGGTATCCAAGAGGATTTCCCAACGTAAAAAAAAAAAAAAAAAGGTCCACTAACTTACCGTCAAGTGACCAGTTTTTCTTTGAGAAGATTTGACATCCACTCATACAAAATTTGTATTTTTTTTTTTTACAGAACCTACTGCCCCGAGCTCCGTAGGAGGAACAATGGACAACCCTTGAAGTCTACTACGGTCTATCTGAAGAACACACGCGTCAAAAGCAATGGCAGAAAACGTTACTAAAATTCTGAAGATTCTACCATTTTTGGTGAGGCTTTTTGTTGTGCTTAAGGCCTCTTTCACCACCTCTGAGTAAAAGTGTCAAGTAGGCTAACCGCTATTAAAAGTCACCAGTAAGAAAGCGTACGAGTTTCACCATCTTCGAGTAGCATTACTCAAGGGTCATTTCAATGAAATTGACACAAGATGCTTGTAACATTTACTCGCCAATTAGCGTTACTTGAATAGTAACTAATCAACACTTTACTTGTGGTTGGTGAAAGAGGCCCTTATGTAAGATGTTTATCTACAGACCACCTTCTCATACGAATGACGAAAAATGTCTGAAATTAGCTTTTAAACCTATTTGAAACTTTATAATTTATTTGATACTAGCTGGTGCCCGCGACTTCGTCCGCGTTCTGGATGAAAGGTACCCTATGTCCTTTTTGGAGTCCCAGACAACGTGTATGCAAAATTTACAACGCCATCTAGGGAATTCTGTTTGAAGCAATGTAGTACTCTAATTCATCTAATCTCACTTCGAATAATGGAAAAAGTCTGTTAACAGATGGCACTACATGTTAGTTATAGTTTATAAAATTACGTTACGTGTTAATAAAATTAAAGCTGCTGCCCGCGACTTCGCCCGCGTAACTTAGTAAATTATGTACTTAAACCTTCCTCGAGAACCACTCTACCCATTAGTGAAAACCGCATTAAAATCCGTTGCGTAGTTTTAAAGATCTAAGCATACAAAGGGACATAGGGACAGAAAAAGCGACTTTGTTTTATACTATGTAGTGATAGTGAATATGCAAAGATGGAGAAAACTCTTTAAGCATGGTATTGTGGTATTAGTAAGTAAGTAATTACTTACTAATACTTAATTAATTACTTAATTAAGTAACCAAAAAACTAAATGTTAAAAATGTTTGATGCCAAATACTTATATTATACTTATGATGCCAAATACTTTTTTATATGCCAGTTCCACTTCCTTAATATTATGAGTATTATGACATTAAGAGTGTAATTTTTTAAGAGTATTTTTGATATAATATATTTTCTGACCAAAAAATTTTTTTATCATAGATCTCGTTTTTGCTAAGATATTTTAAGAACAAATTTTCTATTAATGACAGTAAAAATACCTAATAAATTAAGAAGGTTTTACTAGATATTATTTACTGACGAAAAATATCTGATTGGGTATAGATCTCTTTTTGCTAAGATATTTTAAGAACAATTTTTTTATTAATGGAAGGTACTAAAAATACTTAATAATTAAGTTTTTTACTGGATATTATTTACTGACGAAAAATATCTGATTGGGTATAGATCTCTTTTTGCTAAGATATTTTAAGAACAATTTTTCTATTAATGGTAGGTACTAAAAAATACATTAAGTTTTTTACTGGATATTATTTACTGACGAAAAATATCTGATTGGGTATAGATCTCTTTTTGCTAAGATATTTTAAGAACAATTTTTTATTAATGGAAGGTACTAAAAATACTTAATAATTAAGTTTTTTACTGGATATTATTTACTGACGAAAAATATCTGATTGGGTATAGATCTCTTTTTGCTAAGATATTTTAAGAACAATTTTTCTATTAATGGTAGGTACTAAAAAATACATTAAGTTTTTTACTGGATATTATTTACTGACGAAAAATATCTGATTGGGTATATAGATATCTTTTTGCCAAGATATTTTAAGAACAATTTTACTATTAATGGTACATACTAATAAATTAAGTGTTTTACTAGATATTATTTACTGACGAAAAATATGCGATTAGGTATAGATAGATCCCTTTGTGCTGAGATATTTTAAGAACAATTTTTCTATTTAGTTTGTAAAAAATACCTCATTATGCTAATGGTAATAGATTTTAAGTGTTAACATTTTAATGGATATTATTTTCTGACGAAAAATATCTAATTTGGATATTATTTTTCTAAGCTCTATAATTCTATAATAGTAGTATTAGTGATTTTAAGAGCAATTTTACATTAATGTAGGTATAAATACCTAAATAATTATTGTAATAGTAATAAAGTAGTAATTAATGATTTAAGTGTTCACTAGATATTATTTTCTAACGAAAAATATCTCATTATGTGTCTTCTTTTGATAAGATATTTTAAGAAACTGACTAATTTATGTGGATTAAGGTATTAAAATAATTTAATTAAATAAATTTTGTAATCTCCTACAGACCAGTAAAGTATCACCATAAAGTTGTTTTAATATTTTTATGTTATAACATAAAAATATTAAAACAACTTTATGGTGATTATGGATTTATGGCGAACAAGTAGTTTGCTAAATTAATAATATATTATTAATTTAGCAAATTAATAAATTAATAATATATTATTAATTTAGCAAACTACTTGGATTTTTTTTTTCTTAATATGTAACGTACTTATATAATAAGTATGGAATATATATTAATAATGATAATGTTAATTTTATGTGATGTTTTCATTTTAAAATGTTAAACTAGGTTAATGTATTGTAGTGTCTACTTAAGATTTTTTTTAATTTTAATTAATAACACTTGAAACATTTATCTTGTCTGTAGGTTTGTAGTGTGCAGTGCAGTGAGACTATTTTTGTTTAAAATGTTTTTTCTTTTAATATGTTAAATTATATATGCATGGAATAGGTTTTAGGATGGAATATATTTATGTGTTGTGTTAATTGTGAAATGTTAGTTTATGATAATTTATGTAATGTATTGTTTAGTTTTTTTTAGATTTTTTAAAATTAGTTTAATAAGTACTCTCTGATTGTGGTTCAAAAATCAAAATGTTTGTTGGTTGTCTTTGCAGAGAAAGGATATTATTATGGTTTTTTTTTTTTTTTTTTTTTTAAAGTTTACTCACATGGGTTTAAATGTAAAAATTTGGAGGATTTTTTTTTTTTTTTTCGAACAGATTTATTTAATCTAATGTTTTTTTATTAATATTATGATTTGATATATAGTTTTGATTGTTTTTTTTAAATATTAAGTGATTTTTTTTTATGTTCGATGAATGAAGAACATTCTTTTAAGTTGTCTTTCTAAACACTAGTCTTTGTGTTTTCTTGTTTTTATAGTATAGATAATACTTATACATTTTTTTAAATATAAGTACCTTACATAAGGAATGTTGTACTGCCTACATAATGTAGCCAACGTGTACTGACTACACTAAGTAGCACTGTTTTTTATATAAGATTTTTGACTTGTGAACGATTTTCTTGAAAAAGATAATAAAATTTGTGTTTTAAAGTTTTTGTTTTATTTTCTCATTTTTCTCTGTTCTACAGAATATTTGTTTTGTATTGTGTTTTGAATAATAGTGAAAATTTTGCACATAAGGGATCAAAATTATAAAAAGTGTAATTTTGATTTGTGGCTCTTTAGTTTATAAGCAGCATATATACTAAAGTATCTAAACACTTAAGTACCTATAATTTTTTTTCATCAATACCCACCAATATGTATGTACTGTTTAACTGAAACGGAATTAAAACGAATTCGATAGCCTATCGACCTTTGACATGAATAGCGAAATCTGTAGGTACAGAGTAATGTAATGTCCTAATGTAACAACAGTATGTAATGAGTATAAAATACTAGCTGTTGCACGCGACTTCGCCCGCGTAACTTTATAAAATATAGCCTATGTTAACCCTGATAGCGTAGCTTTCTATACCTATGTGAAAGAATTTTCAAAATCAGTCCACTAGTTTTTGCGTTTATTCATTACAAACATAAGTAAAAAACTTCTGTCTTTATAATCTAATATATAAAATTCTCGTGTCGCAGTGTTTGTTGCCTAAATCCTCCGAAACGGCTGGACCGATTTTGATGAAATTTTGATTGTGCTTATCGGGTAGGTCTGAGAATAGGCCAACATCTATTTTTCATACCCCTAAATGTTAAGGGTGGTCCACCCCAATTTTTTTTTATATTTTGGCAAAACAACGTTTGTCAGGTCAGCTAGTAGGTATTAGTATAGATTAATAGAAATTATAATGAAACACGTCTCCACAGCTTTTCTGTTCAATTAAGTAATAAATTTTGTTTACACTACAAATTACTTATAACAACCTTGAATTGAATATTTATATTATCAGTTGTGTGAGAATTAATTGTGTGGTGAGACGCACTCAATATGTTTTAATGAATTTTATTCAAGGTAAGAAAATATTTATTAAATTATGCTTTGATTTAAGTTTCAGACAAGGACTAAGCTCAGACCGAACACAATTTTTTTACTTACTTTAATAAAATTTGAATTATAATTTATGTTTGATTGTACATTGACCAAAGGAAACTCTGAACTTTTGAAACTCTGTCCTTAAAAAGAATGGTAAAAGTAGTCCATTAAGACTTAAGTAAATACCTACAAACTTAAGTTAATAAGCTTAAAAACAAATGTAATGTCGCTGAAAATTTTTATTACTTTGACTAGAAAGGTATTTTTTGGGGCTGTAATTTACTATTTTTTTTTCTCAGAAAAAACAAACTTTATACATTGCATAATGCATTTTTTATCTAATTTTTGATTTTACTCCATTGTTTATTGTGAGCGTCGATATACCTACTATGTGAGTGAGATTGTTTATTTGCTACTAGCTGTTGCACACGACTTCTAAAAAATCTAAAATGTTGCACACGATTTATAAAATATAGGCTATGCTATATTTTTTAAAATCGGTCTAATAGTTTTTGAGTTTATTCATGAGAAACTTCTTTTAATTAACAAATTAACTCCTCAGAGAAATAAATTAGAAAAATTAAAATTGAATAAAATGTTTTTAACGTCTTAGAAAAAGAGACGCTGACAGAACATACGACTATCAGTTAATTTTTAATTCTTATATTTTCAGAATTGAAATGAAGCTTCTACTAGTACTGTACAGTTTTGCCTTATACAATTCTGTCAAATCTGATGAAGAATGTGACGGGTTTACCATAGACGGAGCATACTACACCAAAGAAGTTCTCAAAGCTGATATCTCGCCTCTATACTTAACTACAGATTATGGTACAAACACTCTATATTTTAGTTTTGAAGATCGCAACGCAGGAGACAAAGTTACAACTGCTAGTTTGAATTTAATAACAGGAGAATATTCAAAGATTGACGTTGAAGATGGAATGACTCAAACAGTTGATCAGAAAACTCATGACGTGTACATAGGAACATCTAAAGGCATTTATAAGTATGACTCGAGCACAAACAAAGCAGAGTTACATGGTGCTGAAGAGTTTGATTTGTGGTCTGTTTATTTTAAAGATTCTCTATATTTTATAACATTTCCTTATGAATTTTTATACGCATTAAAAGACGGTGAAGTCGTCAGAGAGAAAAGATTCGAAGATTTCAAAGTGAATGGATTCGTTAAGGATGAATTTGGAGAAATAGTTTTCGCTAATGTGACTGGCATATATCGCACGGTTAAGAATGATACAGTGCTTCTCAAAGAGGATGGTAATGTTAGAAATATAGTGATAGATGTAGAAGGCATCGTGTACGTGGTTTTGATGGACGGTGGGGTATTCAAAGTTGCTGGTAATAATTTGTACGAGGTGGCAAAGATTGATGAAGTTCGCGGTATTGCTTTTGATAAAGACAATAATATAATAATGTCTAATAACACTGCTATAATGCATCTAGTAAAAAATCCAGATAAAAGTTGTAATGATGGGGAATAAAAATTGTGCAATAATACGATTTTAAAGGATATCTAAACACGGTTTAAAAAAGTTTAGACAGCCAGACAGCTCAGTAACAAAGTTATACAAGTACCTATCAAGGACCAAGGAATAATGAACATAAACTAAAAATTATTAGAAAATCTTATATTTACATTAAAAAAAAACAATACTGGTACAAAATCTTAGTGGCTAGCTTAATAAAATTTTTATTCGGTAACTCTTTAAAACGTACATACAAGGTAATAATTAACTAATACATTCTTATCGTCGCAAATTAGAGGAGGACACGGCGAAGTATTTCAATTTATTCATATAATTTTCAACCTTATGTCCTTGTAATATGATTCAAATTTCATAGTACATATAATGTTGAGGCATTCCGAAGTATTCGGCGTGCTACGGCATTCTGAAGTAGTATAACAAAATTAAATTGAATCATATTAAAAGCACTGAACGATCAAAATTGTATGAAAACAATTAAATAGGTACTTTGCTGTGTCGTCCTCCAATGTGCGCCGGCCCTTATTTTGTAAAATGCCCAATTAATTTCAAATTACAATAAGTACCAAATAGACCTGCATAGTGTATATTTTCTATAAAAATGTTTAGGCATACATAAATGATTTTATTTAAACGATTTTAAATAAA
The DNA here is from genome assembly GCA_947623395.1 of Synanthedon tipuliformis. NCBI lineage: Eukaryota > Metazoa > Arthropoda > Insecta > Lepidoptera > Sesiidae > Synanthedon > Synanthedon tipuliformis. Next base: position 4,758,677 of record OX392433.1, read on the forward strand.
AAAAGTTTCGAATTTTCTTTAAATTTTCAATTATAAAAAAAAATTCGAGAATTTTAAGCAATTTAATCAAAATCTCTCCGAGATAAATTTCTATTGTGAAAAAGTAATTTTGTTCTTTACAATAATGCGTAACCCTTGAGTAATGCTACTCGAAGATGGTGAAACTCGTACGCTTTCTTACCGGTGACTTTAAATGGCGATTAGCCTTTTTGACACTTTACTCCAACTTTACTCAGATATCGTGAAAGAGACTCCTTACTCTAACAAAATTTGTCAAGACAATTTGGCACTTACCTACTTAATATTAAGGTCTCAATAAAAATGAATCTCATATGTATGTGGTACGGTGAAGTATTCATACTAAGCCCTGATTCTGTATGGCAACTACTCTTGACAAGACAAGTAAGATACGTTAATGTCATTCCTTGTCTTGTCATGAAATTCTTATGTCTTATGCCACAAGACAATTATCTATGGCACTATATGATTTCACAGAATTCCACTGACAACACAGATAATATTATGTTATCTCAGCTGGGGTAGGGAAATAAGACATAAGAATTTCATGACAAGACAAGGAATGACATTAACGTATCTTGCCTTGTCTTGTCAAGAGTAGTTGCAATACAGAATCTGCTCTACTTGTTGGAATTATACCTTTATGATACTGCTATTGTTTTTCGATGACATCGACCCTTATAAGTCTAAACTCGTGCTCTAAGATGCCTATGTTTTAGTGGTAACCGGGAGGTCCATAGGCCGTTGAGGGCCTATTATTATTATTATTATTATATCCACCGTTGAATCCGTTGAGGGATCCGCTGTAGTCAGACGGAGCGTTGTAATTGTATCCTGTAAAATAAAATAAAATAAAAATATATTATTAATCCTTTAGCCGCCAGGGTCGGATTTATTCGACAACTATTTTCTTGTCCATTTCGCCAGAGCCATATGTGTCGTCGGCACATCGTAGAATTGGGCATAACATGATATTCCTGGGCAGATCATATTTCTCTGTGATATTTCTGTTAAAACTAAGAGGTTTGCTTCACTCCGCTCCGCTTCGCTCGGCTCCCCAAATTTATTTCCATGTAATCCTAACACGCTCCTCCTCGCTTTGCTTCGCTCCGCTCCTCGTCGCACCTATTGTTGACTTTTGGTGAAAGATTTTTGATTTCATACTTTACCATCTGCCCAATTCTACTATCTGCCATGACATATGTACCTACGACAAATTCCTGTCCTTGTATAATTTTTTTTAAATCATTGCTCTCTTTAAAAAAAATACCGGTTTACGAGTTACGGTTACTTTAAGCATGACTCGTAAACCGATAGGGAAAGAAAATGGTATCTGGCATCCCTTACTCACTCAACGAAACACAAGTATTTCACTATAGGTCTTCTGTAAGGGGATGGTTACTGCCGCCAGACTGACTAAGGGCTGCCCAAATGACTGCTAAAACACATTGTGTGTCTACTACAAAACTTTTTTTATATAAAAGTCAAGGCAACGCTTGGCCGCGATCTCACTTGATGTAAGGTGCAGATGCGGCCGAAGGTGGACCACGCTTACCTAGTTAGATGCCCATTTACCCTACGCTAGAAGACCCCGAGGTTGTAATTTTGGGGAAACACAGACTACTAAACTACTAGTAGTTTAAGAAAGTTGAAGAGAGTGAGAAATTTTACCTTGGTTGTTAGTGTGAGTGGGTTGTGGGTAAGTCGCTTCGCCCTCGTATCTTACGTCAGCATGGAATCCCGTCTTCCAATCGGCATGGTATGTCACTGAAATAAAAAACAAATCAAAATATTTATTTATCAATTGGGTTTCTACAAGAAACTCGTTAAGTATGATCGTCATTATAAATTTAAACAAAAAAATCACAATTAATTATGTGACAATTATTTATCCATACATTTATAGCCTACATTAGTCGCTGATAAGCTCCTAGCTTTGAGCGTTGACGCATTCGCCAACTTTCTTGTTTTGAATACCTACTTTTGTACTTACCCCTAATCGGTCCAGTAGTTTTTGAGTTTATTCATTACAAACATACAAATTTTCTCTCTTTATGATATTAGTATAGATAGCCTATTATTACTAAATAGATAGTATATTATTACTAAATCTGATAATGTAACTGATGAAGTATTTTTTAAAATCGTCGAGTAGTTATTGAATTTATATTGAGTTTAATTTAAAAAAATTAATAAGTTTTTGAAAAAATAAAACGTCTACTGAACGAGTTCATTGGCCTCGAACAACGTGACACGTATTTTTTTATATTAATTAGAGAGATGATATTATAGAGATATAAAATTAATTTCAGTTTTTTGTTTCTATGGAAACCTTCATATTATGTCTCAGAAGTCATGTTTTTTTATGTATTGCTAAGACCAATAACTAATGATAATCATGGAAATAAATTACATAGTATGGAATGGTAAGTTGCTCAAGTTGGAAAGCAAGCTCGGTACTCGGCCTAGTAAATACAACGGGGGCCGAGCTACTGTCTCGCCGCTTTGTTCAGTCGAGCGCTCGGCCGAGCACTCGGCGCGTATACGCACCGAGTACTCGGCCGAGAGCTCTGTCTCGCCCGTTTGCTCAGTACAAGCATTAGTATGCTGTGGTACAAGTATGCTGTGGTACGTGTGATCAAGGCAAAAGCTTACCGATCTGTGTGCGTCCATCAGGCAATTGCACTCTGTATTCACCGCGAACCACGTTGCCGTCAGATGACTCTCGACGGTCATAGTCGTTGCCTGACTGCGCGTCTTTTACTGAGTAGCCGAACTCGTAAGACTTTGGCTGGAAATAAACAGTCACTTTATAGTAGGTAATTGTTAGTAAACATATAAACAAACTTTCAAATTCCTCTGTCTCTCTCTCTCTCTCTCTCTCTTTTTATAATTCATACTTTAAATGCGAAAGCAACTCTGTCTGTCTGTCTTTCTGCTACCTTTTCACGCCTAAACTACTCAACCGATCATCATGAAATTTTGCATACCTACACATTGTCATGGATACAGGAAAGAAAATAGTAAATAGTAAATCTTTCATCCAGAAAAAAAGTACTATTCCCGAGAATCCCGAGTGATCATCTAAAAATATAAAGAATTGGGCGCCACTGTCGCGTGGCGGCGCCACCGTCGTCACAGCTAGTAATACTAGAAGCCTGTTAACACTATATACGCGATAGTCTAGTAGCAAGGGCACTCCTGACTAGGATGACAAGGGAAATGGGGTTTTCCATCCCTTACTCACTTTTCAAAACACAATCACTCATCCTCTTATTTCACAAGTGATTGCTGTTCAATTTATAACAAGTACTCATAATAGACTACCTACTTTGTACACTACCTACTTTAGAGGAAATAGCACTCTAATGGCTCCTTCCGTCAAATTATCAGATTGAGACTGTGACCATTGATGCACCAGCGTAATTGTTATAGTAATTGTAGCGTTATTACCATATAATAATAACAATATATTATTCATGTTTTGCGACCTCTAAATCACATTTTTTCCCAGAACCATACAAATGTATGATTGCGCACAACAAACGAACGATGAACCTTAACACCAATGCCATAAGGTCGTGAATTGTATGAGTTCATTTTAGTAACAGCACAAATAACCTTGCTCTGTGTCTCAACACATAGATAACGGATCAAAACAATCACAGTAAAGTATCAGTTAAAATTGTGAATCTTCATAAGTCGCACGTTCTAGTTTTAATGTAGAAATGTTTCCGAAGAGTTTAATTTTAAGTTTAGTGCTAATTGTTTTTGTGGCAACTGTGATTGAGGGTAGAAAAACAATTTTTGTTCCGGACACTCCGCTGCAAAGAATCGGAGGAAGGTTGTACAAGAAGGAATTGTTGACGGACAGTTTCGACAGTCCCATAGAATTGTCCTATGATTCGTCTAGCAGAAATCTGTTCTTTATGTACATGGACGATGACATAATGAATTCGGGACGAGCTTTAGTCAACGTGATAACTAAGAATGCCCACAAAATCCCCGGCATAACCAAGAACAAGGCTACCGCTGTGGATCCGGACACCGGCGATGTATACTTTGGATCTGAAGATGGCTTGTACAAATACGATCCGATTTTAAAAATGGCCGTTCACACAGGAGCACTATATAATGTTAATATACATAAACTCGTTATAAGAAACAACAATATGTATGTATTGGATGCAAACAATCATTCCCTTTACAGAGTTATGAACGGTGGTTCTACTACAGTTAAAATTGGTGATTGGAATACAGTTATGAATTTCGATGTTGATAACGAAGGAAATGTACATTTTGTGAATATGTGCGGATTGTTCTGTGCGGTGAAAGGTCACGAAACTGTTAAGAACACAGATTTGTCTCTGGTTTACCATTTCATTGTTGATGGTCGAAAGGTGTACGGTGTCTCAGAGGATACAATCTATGATATTGATTGCCGCAACGGCACGGCAACTAGAATGATAGAGATGACATTCTTCCCAAAGAGTATAGTGCTGGGTGATTACGGCGATGTGTACTACAGTTTAGACGATAACATTTATAGGTTAAGGCCGATAACTTCGTATCTTGTTTATAAGTATCACAACGGTACAGCTGAGTCGTAAATAAAACAGTTTCAGGAGTATTAAGTATTTGGTCTAATTAAATTTTTCCTAAATTTCATACTTTAGACATTATGTTGAATTAAATATGTAATGATTTATCATTATTACTATTATGTGCCATTGTTTTATTACTTACTAGCTGTTTAACCTGACTTCGTCCGCGTAACTTTATAAAATATAGTTTATTCAATTTTTCATGAATTTTTCAAATCAGTGCAGTAGTCAGTCCAGGAGCCTATTCAATTCAAACAAACAAACAAATCTTTCCTCTTTATATAATATTAGTATTAGTATAGATGTACTAATGTCTCAGTATGTACTTATGTGTCTTTAAATTTAACGGTAAAATAGAACCAACTATAGTTACATTAGAGCACTGAAATTTATTAAGGAAATCATCTTCAGGATCAATCTGCGCACCGTCAAATAATGCCGCCCCATTACCTATATTCTACACAAAATGGATGATACTTTAGACTTCTAGCTATAAAAACATTAGCTACAAATTGCCCCGAATTTTGCATCTTCCTGGAAATTTGGTGCCCTTAGTACTAACATCTATTCAGTGCTCCTAGTGTGAACCCAGCCTTGATCAGTATATTGTCCACTCAATGTTGCCTTACTTTGAAAAAAAAAATTTCGTATTTCAGTACTTACAACTTCGTTGTCGTGACCGTGTCCATGTCCATGATCATGTCCATGGTCGTGTCCATTGCTGTCGTATCCGTTGTTGTAAGAGTTTGGAGGCAAATAATTGTTACTAGGCGTGTATCCTGCAATAAAATATTTTGGGAGTTTTCACCAACTACAAGTAAAGTGTAGATCAGTTACTTTTAGAAGTAATTTTATGTTTTATTAAATTAAGCACTCGGTTTAGTGCATCCTTCGATAGGCGATTTTTTTTTTTTATTTTCTTTTTAATGTTTCGGACTTTTACCATACAAACAAAGGTTTGTATGGTAAAAATCAGCTAAATTATTCCCGGTGACAGGTGACTTTAAATGACGGTTAGCCTACTTGACAGATGGTGAAAGCGGCCCTTAGTATAATAAGTAATAATTCTTTATATAAGTATAATTCTAAGATTTTATTATTTAATAACCATAAAATTTGTAATAATAGTAAAAAGGTATACTTAATCTCTTTTTATTTATTTATCTTTTTTATTTCTGGCCAGATTTATTCCGCTACGAATAAATCTGGCCAGCTACTCAGTAATAATGTAGTAACAAGTCAGAATTCAGAAGCCAAGTGTTTAGGCCCAGCGGTGGGATATCATATAGGTAACATTACCTGTATTCGGTGGGATATATGTATTGCTTGGTGGGTTGTAGCTGGAAGAGTGATAGTTATTCGTGGGACGCTGATAGTTGTAACCTTGGACAGGCGGCTCACAATCAGCTAACGCTGCCAGCGAGATCAAGATCATGACCTGCAAAGGAATATAGGTATCTAAATACATATTAAAAAAAATGCTACCGTATGTACACGGTGTAGTAACCAACGTATGTAGCACCGCTACCGTATCACGACACGTTTGGTCTAGTGGCTAGTAATCCTAGCTGTTAACCATACGGTCACGGGTTCGAATCCCGCTAGAGGCAAATGTTTATGTGTTAACAATAACTTTTGTACTCGAGTCATGGAAGTTTGTATTTATAATATCTATGTATTTACAAAAAAAAGTAATCTATGTAGGTAGTACCTATATCGATTGTCTGGTATCCATAATACAAGCGTTAGTTGCTTGTGGAACTAGATGGTGCTGTGTGGAATGTGTAAAGATATTTATTTATTTATTTAGATTATTTTTACATACATACATATTATAAATACAAAAATCCATGACTCAGGTACAAAAGTAGAATAAACATTTGCCCCTGGTGGGATTCGAACCCGCTACCGTTTGGTTGACAGCTAGGGTTACTAGCCACTATACAAAATAGTGTAAGCATCAAAAAGATTACACAGCTCACATTGAATTGAGTCCGGAATGACGAGTCAGGGGACGGCTTCTTCATTATCACGTGAGAACTTTAATACCACAAACCTTCATTACGAGCTTACGTAAAATACTATTAAAGCCACTGCGCTCTCCTTAAGTTCGCTATGTGACCAGCACTATAAACTTAAGAGTTGGCATTGTTCCAACAATTATTAATTACTTATTATTAAAACAAAACCAACACTATGGTAGGTAATTGGGTATTAAAAATTTGATATTAAGAAAACTGTGAGACAAATTTATATGCAAATTTTATTAACAATAGGTACGGCTAATTTTATCATTATGTTTAGCTAACTGAATTTTGCTTGCGACTTCGTCCGGGCTTTTTTATACCTTTTTTTATATATTGATTTTATTATATTTTTATTATATTGATTTATTTGAACCTTGAACTCGCGACACTGTCATGTAATGTAGCGTAACCATGGATGTAGCTGATATTAATTTAAAATAATTTAAAAAAAAAGAAAAAAAATTTTGTGATGGGAGAAAACCATTGAACTCGCGACTTGTGATGTAATGTAACCGACACCGACACCGCTGTATTATTAGGGCTAGGGTCTTTATTTTTTATTTTTTTATTAATTAATTTTAATATTAGACATGAAATTAGACATATTCATTTAAAAAAATACCAACCACAAAACCAACTCACAAACAACTACTTATCTGTAATTTCAACATGTCAGAATGATTTAATGATAGGTACACAATGATATTATATGTCATTTGTTAATAAAAACATTTGGCAACAGTATGTAGTTTTTTTATAATAATAGTTTGAGATGAAATAGATATACTTATATGTGAAATAATAGTATAACAATTTGAAATTTTGTAATGTTACATAATATACATGATCGCCCGTTCCATCTATCATTACTAAATAATATATAATAATCCCAACTGGCAGGCATAAACGGATTTTTTCTAATTTTCATAAAATATCTCTAATACTGTTTAATAACTCCAGAATAGAAATAGAAAAATCTGCATGTCGTGGCCAGATCTTAGCATTGATCACTTTACGAAATGGCCAGCTAAAACTGGCCATATAATTTAACCCTCGATTAACTATATTTTTTTGTATAGGTTTGTTTACATTAATGATACCTAACATTAATGATATGGCTAGTTTTAGCTGGTCATTTCATGAAGTGTCACAATTACCTACTGATATTGTTAAATGATTTAAGAACTCTTAGGATTTTGTAATTTTTTTTTTATAAAAGTCAAGGCAGCGCTTGGCCGCGATCTCACTTGATGTAAGGTGCAGATGCGGCCGAAGGTGGACCACGCCACGCCTACCCACAGATTAGATTAGATTAGATTAGATTGGCTTTAGATGCCCATTTACCCTACGTTTGAAGACCCCGAGGTTGTAATTTTGGGAAAACACAGACGCAGGCAACTAGTTCCACTCCTTAGCAGTTCGGACAAGGAAGGTGGAACTGTAACGCTTCGTGCGTGACTGAGGAACTTCATTCAACCGCGAAGGGATGAAACCCCCGCCCGCGCCTCGTGTTCCGCAAAATTTGGGAAAGATAAAACAAAATCGTACTCTATATTTCCTAGCCATAAAATGGACACAATATTTGGCGGCAGCAACCAAAAATTGTTGTCCAATTTCAAGACCGACGAAGCCGCTGAACAGAGGCAGTATTGATTGAAATTAACATCATTTTCTATATAGTACGGTCCAGTGCGCATAGTAAATATGACCTACATTGGAGAAATCACAGTATCATTATAAGTAGGTAATATCATCTGAGAAGTAGAAAATTGCATTATCTCGTCTCGTAAACGATGCTGGGTAATGTATGACATATTATACCTCTCGGTTGACGGTGGATCTATTTTTAGTTATGTAACAAATTGACTAGGTATGCAATATTATTGTCATGTATGTAAAGTCGAGGTACGAAAACATTCGTCAGTTTTCAAATTCATTCCTTTATCAAAATCGTAGACGCTTAGTACCTTTTGAAAGTGACAATTGCCCTAGTGCAAGCAAATTTCGAATGTGCTATGAAGGTGAAGAGCCTTTTCTTACTCCGACTGTACCTACTATAAGCTTAGTGGCTATAATGTGCTTCCATTATTCAGCCATTACTTACTTATTATTTTATTAAATCTTTATATGCAAAAATTCTTAGCTTCCATACCTATGTTTAATGTCCAAAAATTCGAAAACTATAGAGCTGATAAGAAAGACAAAGATTTTTCTAATGTTAATGTCGGCAGACAGGCTGACGGTCCACATGATGATAGATGTCTTTTCAGGTCTTTATACAGGAGGTTTATAAAAATGGATATTACTATATTATTTTTCTAGTAAATTTCATCCATATCTTACCTTTGTGTACGCCATTGCAAATGAAAGTTCAGCCGGAATAAACCTGTAAAATAAATAAATAAATATATTCACAGATTCCACAAAGCACCACCTAGTTCCAAAGTAAGCAACTTAATGCTTGTATTATGGATACAAGGCGGTTGATAATACTACATACAATACTTTTTTTATGTAAATACATATATATTATAAATACAAAACATCCATGACTCAGGTACAAAGGTAAATGTTAACACATAAACATTTGCCCCTAGCGGGATTCGAACCGGCGACCTTTTGGTTAATAGGGTTAACAGCTAGGGTTACTACCCACTAGCCCAAACATGTAAAAATTTAAATAGAAATTAAAATCTATAGAAAAATCTACTAAAAGAATAGAATTTATAAATAAACTCAAAACCAAAATAAATAGGTAACTAATGAGGCGTGATAGCCCAGGAGAGGGGGTGCTTACAACTTAGATTTTTTCAATTGCGTATGTAGATTAGAAGGTGATTTTAATAGACTTATTTTTTATGCTGAAATATAATTATTGAAAATTATCATTATAATAAATTTAACATAATATTTTAAGTAATCATGCTTTTAGTAGATGTTTAAAACAATATCTAGGTACTAAAATTAATTGCTAAATAAATCTACTAAATATCTAATAAATTTAATTTAAAAATACTAAAACGCCCTAGCGGGCTCATCCAACGGGCTCGTTAAGTGACAAAACCGCACAAATGCTTATCGCGATCTAGATCAGAGAGTTGTTATGGCGTATTTCATTGACATAACAAAGGTATTAAGCATAATTTCACAACACCATTGTGTTAAAACTGCTAATGAGGTGTCAGTAGCTGTCCGTTCCTAAAGTCATGTACACACGCGTGCACCCATTAAAGCATGGGTTGCAAATTAAAAATAAATAAATAGGTATAGTCCGAATCAAACCTATCTCTCTAATAATTAACATTATTACTTTTTTATCAATAATTTCTTCATACCAATTAATTAATTATATCAATAATTAATCATTCCGTTGTAATTAAAATATTATGCTTACTTTCCATTATGAGCGAGTCATCAATCTACTCTGATCTACTCCAACTATGGATGAAAAATACGCCGAAAACGCAATGATGGCGGAATCTGGCCCTTCGAGCGTCGATGGTAAAAGGTAGTAACAACCAAGTTCTAATATTGATTTTAAACTCCAATGTGTTGACGTAAAGTCATATTTTTTTTGAATGACAGATGTTTAGTTGGTTTTAAATGACAGATGGAGTTACATTAGTTACTTTTAGAAATATCCTTCGATAGGCGATTTTTTTTTATTATTTTCTTTTTAATGTTTGGGACTTTTACCGTACAAACAAAGGTGTATTATTAGCTAAATTAGTCCCGGTGACAGGTGACTTTAAATGACGGTTAGCCTACTTGACAGACGGTGAAAGAGGCCCTCATTAACTAACTATAACTTAAGTGATTATACATCATTGTGTAGTGTCCGGAACTAAGATCCGGAAGACACATTATACCGCTTAATATACAATAAGTTGCATACTAACAAAATAGATGTTTCACATGAACTTTTTAAGATTTTTATCTTTTTATTACATAAAAATATATTATAAGTATTTCATTCACAGTAGCCTGGGGTTTATAACATAACTATAACATTTTTATTGGTTGTTTTGTTTTTCGAATTTTTTTTTAAAGAAAATGAGAAATTAATTTAAAGTTAATCTTTTTAGCCATTTTCTTTTTATATGTTCCTAATAAAATATATATTTAGAAGAATATTTTTGGGGCTCAAAATTTAAATCACAAATTAGTGGTCAATTAATGTTTTCCTATGTCAATTGAGGATCAATTTTATTTGATCATAAATGACATTATGACGTATCGGTCATAATGTCACTTATGTACGTTTGTAAATTCTCAGCAGAAAAAAAATCAAAAAAATTGTCGATGGTTTCGTTCTCATCCCATTAAAACTCATCCCAAATTTTCCAAATTTTTGTTTTTCAAAATTACACAGATTTTTTATTTATTATATTATAAATTTTTCTATAATATTTATATAACAGATATTTTCAAAATCAGTTAGTTTTTGAATAAAATGAACTTAGTTTATTCAGTCTAATGCTCTTTAATGGTTTAATTTTCAAAATAAACTTATCCTTTTTACAGTATACAATGGATTTCTCATTTATGTGGAATCTTCGCTAACTACTTCATATTCAGCTAACGCATTTTGATATGGTTTTCACTAATGGAAAGAGGGATAAGCCAGGAAAGCTTTTGTATTTAAAAAATCTGTATCCCTGGCGAAGCCGGGAGCGTGTCAGTGTCACTAGTATAATATTTAATAATATAAACTAACCTTCTTTCTTCACCAAATAATCCCAGAACTTAAAAAGGTTTTGTATCATAGACAAACTGTTCGAAATTCAAACACGTTATGGCGGGCGAAAGAAAAGCACTAATCTGCGTTCAAAATACACGTAACGCACTGATCTGGTTCAAGCGTCGCACTGTGATACAATTTCGCAAAGTGGTTCTTTTATAGCGGACATGCATGATGAGAGAGGGCTCATCCTCCGGATACTTTTTTCATCTATTTCTCTCCTATGATACTGGCCAGTGAAATGACCGACGACCTTGCCCTAAGTCGTGGAACACAGATTAGTTTAAGTGATATTTGCAATTGGACCATGTTTAAGATTTTGTTATTTGTTATTTTTTTTACTAGAGATAGGTTATTTCTCTTTGCCAGCACCTATGCTCGTGTAGCGAAGATGAGGCATATTATGTAGTTCGTTTTTTGAAATATCCCACAGAAACCTTACATTTTTCCAGGATAGGTACTTATACTACATTTTTGCAGGTAATAAATCATTTGTGTGCCAAATTTCATCCAAAAACGTTTCTGAGATTAGAGTACACAAACTCGCAATATCTAAACAGGTATTATAGCCAATCACATGGAAAGCGCGTTTGACTGTATTTGCGCGGACAGTTTTGAACGGACATTTTTGAACGCGGCTCATTTACGATTTTGTTATTTGGTATTATAGATATAGAACAATCATAAATTATTATAAGGAATGAATAAATGTTATAATATAATACTTAAGGAAAAAGGAATAACAAGTAACTTTATAATTGACCAAGAGTAAACCCATCTCTTATAAAAAAAACTAGCTGGTGCCCGCGACTTCGTCCGCGTTCTGGATGAAAGGTACCCTATGTCCTTTTTGGAGTCCCAGACAACGTGTATGCAAAATTTACAACGCCATCTAGGGAATTCTGTTTGAAGCAATGTAGTACTCTAATTCATCTAATCTCACTTCGAATAATGGAAAAAGTCTGTTAACAGATGGCACTACGTGTTAGTTATAGTTTATAAAATTACGTGTTAATAAAATTAAAGCTGCTGCCCGCGACTTCGCCCGCGTAACTTAGTAAATTATGTACTTAAACCTTCCTCGAGAACCACTCTACCCATTAGTGAAAACCGCATTAAAATCCGTTGCGTAGTTTTAAAGATCTAAGCATACAAAGGGACATAGGGACAGAAAAAGCGACTTTGTTTTATACTATGTAGTGATATCAATTTATTCATCGACTATTATTGACCTAGGTCGCCTAATAACCTCCATTGTACCATTTACCATAGAGTATCAAAGAATTCTTTCAATGTATAGTTTAGTGTTACATAATTATATTAGATGACGAAAACCATGTCATTTATCGCACGATCCTATAAATGCATACCATTGTACTGTCAAGTACTTTGAACTTTGAAAACGTGCCTTCGCAAAACCTAACTACGAGCTTTTTAGGCTTACCATAGGCTTGATACCACTTGATGGTAAGTGATGGCTCGTCAGTGTGGGTCTGTAGGCTTACTTGATGTTAAGTGATGGCTCGTCAGCGTGGGTCTGTAGGCTTACTTGATGGTAAGTGCTGGCTCGTCAGCGTGGGTTTGTAGGCTTACTTGATGGTAAGTGATAGCTCGTCAGTGTGGGTCTGTAGGCTTACTTGATGGATTGGTAAGTGATGGCTCGTCAGCGTGGTCTGTAGGCTTACTTGATGTTAAGTGATGGCTCGTCAGCGTGGGTCTGTAGGCTTACTTGATGGTAAGTGCTGGCTCGTCAGCGTGGGTTTGTAGGCTTACTTGATGGTAAGTGATAGCTCGTCAGTGTGGGTCTGTAGGCCTACTTGATGGTTGGTAAGTGATGGCTAGTCAGCGTGGTCTGTAGGCTTACTTGATGTTAAGTGATGGCTCGTCAGCGTGGGTCTGTAGGCTTACTTGATGTTAAGTGATGGCTCGTCACCTATAATAACACAAACAATGCCAGCGCCACAGTTTGAAATCAAAATAGAATGCGGAGTTCACTGAACTTGTTATTATTATGAGTTGGAGACATAAAAGTGTGCGTTTATGTAATCTCTTATGAGAAAACTCGACTTACAGTAACTTTAAGGTCAATGTCGCGAGACATATCGTTAATGCAATCTCATTTTAGTACTTAGTTTCTCGGTATACGAGTTTGAACTGTGCTGTAGACTGTAGAAAAGCCGACATGGAGGATTTTCCCTAAGAACCAAATTAAACAGCACGTGTGCTTTTGCTAATATTTTCTAATATTATAAAGAGGAAAGATTTAATTGAATTGGCTACGAAACTATTGGACCGATTTGAAAAAAAAAACACCTATAGAAAGCTATGTTACCAAGGAGTAACATCTGTACTTACTAATATTATAAATGCGAAAGTTTGTATAGATGTATGGATGTTTGTAACTCTTTCACGCAAAAACTACTGAACCGATCACCATGAAATTTTGCATACACGTTGTCTGGGACACCAGAAAGGACATAGGGTAACTTTCATCCAGAACGAGGACGAAGTCGCGGGCTAGGGGGTAGATACCACCCCATTACAGAAGCCCATCGTGAAATAAGATTTGTACTTCGTACGTTCCGATATTAATGGCCCACATTGAAAACTATTCCTCGTTTGTCCCATAAAAATATTCGATTCCTGGTTTGTCCTAAAACTTAAAAACTGTAAAGTAAGTAGGTACAGTTAACAAAAATAAAGCTACATTAACAGCATTAACATTAACACGTTAACATTCTGGCATAAAGTCTGAGGGGTACCGCGGCAGTGCAACACACCAGACCACCACCAGACTTGTGTTCCTAACCTACGAAATAGATTCGATGTATGTCAATAGAAGACGATAGAGTCACTGGACACTAAACTCTGACCATTACTTCAAATCAGAAAGAATTCAGCCAAAGAAATAGCTCATTGTAGGAAAATACAGATCGCTATGGTGCAGATATATCAAAAGGAAAAAAAAAACATTAACAGCATGTAGTTGGGCGTTAACAGGTATTAACAGCGGGCGTTGGCCCGTTCTCTCTGAAAGACATAAAATCGCTCAACGAATCTGATTAAAGTCTGGAAGACTGATTGCAGATTATTAAGGGAAAAAAAAACAGCATGTAGTATGTGGCTTTGGTTACAAACACTGTTACACGAGAATTTTATATATTATACGAGTATTATAGATGTATCACTGACACCGTTTATATGTTTACGTCATTTTTGTTTTCATCTCTCCAAATCTTCGCGTGCAACTATGTCGCCTTCACACGCCTCTCTCTACCTTGAGCGGTTTGATTTCTTTTGTCTGCACCTTGTACTTAATCTGCAAACGTAACAATAAATTATTATAATATAGGTGTTTAATAAATTATATTAGGTAACTCACTAAACTCACAAACTCCTTTGTATTTCAAGGTTGCAATAATTATCTACCTTTATGCAGGCACTCGAACAAAACGCATTAATGATTATAGTCGATAAAATTATAATTTATTTGACATGGTAATCATCGATGCGCTTGAGGCTTTTTTTTGTTGAATGCAATAAAGGCTAATCAAACTAAACTATACTAATATTATTATAAAGAAAAAACATTTAATTTGCATTTTTGTTTGTCTCTATACTAATACTATAAAGAGGTAAGATTTGATTGTTTGTGTGTTTGTTTGCATTGAATAAGCTCCGAAACTACTGGACAGATTTAAAAAATTCTTTCACCAATAGAAAGCTACGTTATCAGAGAGTATCATCAATACTCTGTAATAAATCTGTAAATGTTGTAACGAAGCGTTACATAATTTAAATAAAATAATAGGGTAATTCACAAACGGAACGCATTAGGTGCAACTGCACCGGTGATCGGCGGTACCTACATTGCAATATTTGCAATGTACGGGCGGTGGTCGAGAAATAATTTTATTTTTTGCGAGTCAGTCGGCGAATAAGCTGAGAGTTGGACAGTCCGCGCCACTGAGCGCTCCTAGTTGAGTGGTGCGGTCTAATTAACTTTATTTAAATATTATATAGTTATGTATTTGAATCTCCCGCGTTAGGAAGCATTCTTCGGGCCGAGCATTCTCCGGACCGAGTATTCTACGGGCCAAGCATTCTTCGGGCCGACATTCTCCGAACAGCCTTCTTCAAGTATTCTACGGGCCAAGCATTCTACGGGCCAAGTATTCTACGGGCCAAGCATTCTCCGGGCCGAGCATTCTTCGGGCCGACCATTCTCCGAACAGCTTTCTTCGAGCATTCTCCGGGCCGAACAACATCGTCTGGGCAGAATGACTGCCAAGCCGGTAACCGGCATTTAACTGACGGCTTCGGGTCGCATTAGATTCGTTGCCGTCCCTATGCACCATCGCCATTCATCGGCCGGCTTCGGGTCGCACTAGATCCAGTTGCCGGTCCTACTCGCCTCACCATCGTTGCCACGCGCTTCGGCAGGGCGCACGCCACCACACTCATCGCGCCGCATCTACCACCTTCGTCGGCTGTATCATACAGGGGAGTGCCTGTCCTGCGTTGAGAAGACAGATAGGCCGACCACCCACGACCTACACAATTTGTGTTGCCTACTCTTGAGCGATTTAAAATATATTTTAATATTCAGATCACGCTGTTTCATTTTCTGTAGGCTTCACTGGCGCCCAACATTTTATTAATTAATAGTACCATCTAACTCTAGTCAGTGTCGCCGTAGGGAAAACCCCAAAAGCGCGACAATGTAGGTATTGTATGTATGTATGTTCCTCCGTAACTCTTAAACGAATTAACTGATTTTCATGAATCTTGGTAGATAAACATTTAGACGTACGGGACACAGGATAGGCTACTTTTTCTTTTTCCACGCGGACAAAGTCGCGGGCGCCAGCTAGTATTTTATAAAGTTACACGCTCGAAGTCGCGCGCGTGCAACAGCTAGTAATGAATATAGTCAAATTACTCAAGTAATATTCCTGCCACTGCCACTTCAACTAACAGTTAACTTATGTCGTCGTTAACTTTCTTGCGTCTATGGATCTCCACATTCCTGATTCGCAAAAACACCTTTATTGCAAAAATACAATCACATTCCTTCATGTTGTATGTTGCAAAAAGACTTATGGTTGTTTTATTTATAGTTCCATTAGTTGTTAGACTTATAGTTCCATAGTAAGCAACTAATGCTTGTATTATGGATACCAGACAGTTGATATACTACATTGATTACTTTTTTTGTAATTACATACATATTATAAATACAAACATCCATGACTCAGGTACAAAGGTAAAATTTTGAGACATATACATTTGCCCCTAGCGGGATTCGAACCCGCGACCGTTTGGTTAACAGCTAGGGTTACTAACCAATTAACTGTCCATTGGGACCTGCGCACGTAGTTGGCTAACTATGTATGCCTGCACAAGGTCCCTCCGTCTGGGGATTGCCTCGGTGTCTCCGGGCAATCCTCCATTGGCGTTAGCCTAGCCAGCAACGGCTAGGCAGCCCTGGGGTCGATCGGAGTTGGTGCCTAGGCAGAGCCCGGTCCATCCCGCACAAAGGGCGAGGAGGCACCGGGGAGTTTTAGTGGGTATTGTCGGGCCCGCTATTGCCGCTATGGTATTGCCGGTGCGCCGGCTGACCCCCACACACCCCTACCGCCTAGCCAGCGGTAGGAAGTCAGTAAATGGATTTCTCCTCGTAAAAAAAAGGGTTACTAGCCACTAGACTGGTGGGTAGGTAGTTATAATGGGTATGCAAATAATTCCCATAAACAATTAAATGAAAGTGTCAAGGTTGCTCCCACGGTCTGCTTTTGTTTTCACTAAATTCTAACGATTCGTGTACTATTACATATACCTAATACTACGTTAATTGTTTTATTGTATTTTTTTTAAATTTGTTCTCGTCACGAATTTATTTTTTGATACTAGATAACATATTGGCGAGGTCATCAAAGCCCGAAAAGAAATCACGAGAATAAAACCCGTGATACAAGATAAAAAAAAATTCAACTGGAATTATAAGGACAATATTGGTATCATATCATACTTTTTTTTTTAATTAGAAACTAGCTGTTGCACGCGACTTCGTCCGCGTTACTTTATAAGATATATAGCTTATGTTACTCGTTGATAATATAGCTGATATAGCTTCCCAACAGTAAAAAGATTTTTCAAATCGGTCCAGTAGTTGGCCAACATCCAGCCGTGTTGCGAAGATGAGGCCTATGATGGAGCGAGCTCAACTATTTACTCGAACATTGAAAATATTTGGGTACTTAGCTCGGAAAACAGACAAGGTAAATCCTTTCCTGATAACGTGTATGTAAAATTTCGCGATAATCGAATGAGTAGTTAAGGCGTCAAAATAAAAATAATAATTTATCTCTTCTATATCCGTAAAATATTACGAGTATAAATATGCAGTGAGATATGCGAAAGTTTGTATGGATGTATGAATGGATGGATGTTTGTAACTCTTTCACGCAAAAGTACTGAAATCACCATGAAATTTTGCATACACGTTGTCTGGGACACCAGAAAGGACATAGGGTACCTTTCATCCAGAACGCGGACGAATTCGCAGGCACCAGCTAGTAGGCTATATTTTATAAAGTTACGAGGACCGAAACGGCTTCACCGATTTTTATTGTGTATATTCGGTAGGTCTAAGAAGAATAGGTCGTAAACCCACCCCATTTTTTATATTTTGGCAGAATAACGTGTGCCGGTTCAGCTTCTAGTATAAGCATAGAATAGTCTAATTTGCGGAATTATTTTAAGGCTGTGTCCGAAATGACGCGTAAGTCAACCACGCGTGAAGATTACTTCATAACGTTACCTAATTTCTATTTTTATTTAAACCACATATTCCCAAATTGAGGGCATAATAATTACCATATAATCACTTTCGCTTAAACATGTTCACGGTGTGATGAACCCATTGTAATATTGTATTGTTTGTCTGTAGGGATTTACAACAGGTGTTTACCTATTTTATTAAATATACATATATATCGAATACACTGGACCGCACAGAAAAAGGATCGGTTAGAAAATCTTCAATATCTTCAAAAGTACCTGAACTAGCTTTATGAAATAAAGACTAAATTAAAGAATAAAATAAAAATGAAATTTCTTTAGTTTAGCTTTAATTTAGTCTTAGATTCACAACAAAGAAGTTCGAAGAGCGAACACTACAGAGTCCACACATAGACAAAGCTAGCAGACCTGAAGGCATACCTGAATACTCCTGAAGTACTGCGGTCCCGAATTGTCTCCTGTACTTACACGCTTGTACCGTCTCTCTCTTTCAAGACAAATACCGTACCGGCCTAGTACCGGCACTTGGAAGCTTGCCAATGTACAACCACCAGACAACTACTGACAAAACTATTTACTGACTACCCCTCTAATTTACTGCCATTCTCTGCAAGGTTATGGAGAGAGTACTGAATAGTACGAGTATAAGCTGCTGACATATAAGCTATCTTAAGCTTATCTACAGCTCCATAGCTAAATGATCATTTACCTATTAAATTATGAATTTATATGATAGATATGTAGTTTGTAGGTTTGTAGCTACATCATCAAACTGCATCCATTGATTTTGCTATCATCCTTTTCTGAATTACGAAAATATGAAAATATTTTATTTGTCTCTATACTCGTAAGATTTTTACCTTAATAATATAACCAATACAATTACATCTTAATTTGTGGCAATCGACAATCATTCTTTAGCTCACCAAGGTTTCAAAGATCACACAATACTGTAATCTGAGCGGTAATTGTCTATGGTTGGGTTTAGATATAATAATGTAGCGGCTTGCTCCAATTGTTCATAATTCATTAAGCATCGTTATATATTTTGCAAGAAACGCACGTCACGAATTATCCATTAATGGAAGATACTCAATAGACGCGAGCAAGTGTAGAGCGAAGGGGTCACTTAACAGTGGGCACACAGTAGATCTTGTACTGTCCATACACGTAGAGAACAAAGCGATGAAATTACTCGCGCGGCCATTTTAGTTTTCAAGGAAAATGAGGTACTGTTGAGGTGTTTGACTCGTTTTCCTTTTGACTCATGAGTCATGAATTCACTGATTCATTCATGCGTCTCCTGTGTGGAGTGTGACTCCCGAGAGATGTAATTTTTCAATTAATAAACTTTGTGATAACGAGTTTTTTAAAGGATTCCCCTCATTAAAACTGTCATTATTATAACATTATTATTTTATCTTACATCTTACCTTTGAGACGAAAAAGCAAAGTTTTCAAACATGGCTAATGACACTAATGACAACCTAAGAGTGTAGTTTAAACCTATGGCACTCGACCACCTCTAAAAATAAATAAATAAATAAAAGACAAAGGATTAACTCTTGAAAAGATAAAAGATTCAAACCCTCATTTGAGTCAATATTTATTAACTCACATGGACTTATGAGTTAATCTCCAAAGAGTAGATGCACAGGTAAGCATCTCTCCACGAAGGACGCATAGAGCACGAGCTTGAATTTCGAACAATAAATCGCGCGAACGCATTCGAGTTTGGAATGTCGAAATTTTGAATAATGACTTGTTTATGTTTTCATTTGAAATTATAATTGCTTTCGACAGGTAATAAAATCATACAGAGATAAATAACTGTTTTAGTTAAATAAGATAATCGACTCGTTTATATCATTTTTGGTATAGAGTAATGTTGGGGAACACTGCGGAGTTATATCGGATTCGTACCGGCTAAAACCCAACGATTTTCTAACGCAGCCGTTGCTCGCGGTTTCGCGGCGGGTTCGCGGGGACGTTATGACACGCACGACATCGGTGCCCTGTCACGGCCAACTTTTCCTTTGATATTTTTTCTTGCGTTTTACCTTTACTTACAGTACTTTGTACAAACATGATTATATTAAACTAGTTGCTGCTCGCGACTTCGTCCGCGTGGAATAGTTATTTTACGAATCATTTGGGTATCTCGAACGGTTTTCGCAGCGCACACAACGGAAGCCCTCAAAGATGAATAATTTTCCACATTTTCGACTGTTTCTTCGCTCCTATTAGTCGCAACGTGATGTTATATTGAGTGATCGTTATATTGAGTGAACGTTATATTGAGTGAACGTTATATTGAGTGAACGTGATCGTTTATTGAGGAAGGCTAAAGCCTTCCTCAATAAACGATCTATCCAACACAAAAAGAATTTTTCAATTCGAACCAGTAGTTCCTGAGATTAGCGCGTTCAAACAAACAAACAAACAAACTCTTCAGCTTTATAATATTAGTATAGATAATACAAGAATCTAAACTTGGTTTCACAATAAATTATTTATTGGAATACCTAAATCTGGTTCGCAGATTTTCCCACGCAAAAAAAGGTGGCGAGTGGTGGTGGGTAGAATGAAACCGTTAATTTAAACAATACTACAGAAATTATTTAAGACAATAGTGGAAAAATGATGTAAGCTGTAAGCAGATATGTTTTGACCACAAAAGGCAAACGTTGCTACACCTCATCCAACATGGAAATAATAGACTCATCACGGCGATACTTAATTCGCCATACAACCGCACTTATATGGTACTTGCGACTTAATCTAAATCAAGACCTACATCATCAAAATATGTAGGTCTAAACTCTAAAGCAAATAAAATTTAAAAGGTAGGCTTGCAATAAGTCTATAGGCTGAATATTTTGTGGTTTCTATTAAATTTTATTAGGCTTTATGTTTTAAAAAAATTGTAATACTTTTTTAATTTTCTTCCACAGTGAAGTGGAAGAGTGTGGAAAAGTTTCATAATTACAAAAATTGACGAATCGGGGGCTACAGGTTGATGATGCAGCTTTTGATGGTACAGGTTGATCTATCAATCTCAATAGCTGATCAATATTTTCAATCATTGATCAAAGATTTTTTTAGTATAGATGGGTTTGCTCTTTTCTTATTATAGATGGGTTTGCTCTTGGCTAGCATCTAGCCGTATTATATAGCGAAGATATGGCCTATAGATGGAGCGAGCTCACCCAGAAGATGATTATTCACTCGAATTTTGAAAAGATTTCAGTTACACCTAATTTGTTATTAAAAAAATTCTAAGAATTTTTATAGAGATTACTAAAAAAAGGCGAAACCTGGATTCCTTTGCCAAGAATGCCCCGAATATTGGCAGCGTTACTTCGCTAGCTATGTTGTTGAACCAAAGCTGGGGCCCTATCCCTAGCCAAGATCAAACTAATGCATACGTTCCCTTTGCGTACTTATGAAACGTTAAAAAATAAAGCCCCGTGATTGGTTGTAGTAACGCCCACATAAAATTTTGACCAATCACAAAGCTTTCTCCCAAGCGTAGCGTAGCCTGAGCGTAGCGTTTATGACTGTACGTTTACTCTTGGCTAGGTCCCCTCCGGTGCTTGTTTCTCGTGCCAATACTTAAGATGAGTGTTTATTTCTTAACTGTCCACCCACATGTACCACATACATAAATAAAATCGAATCCAACTTTGCAAGTATAGGTACATACTTACAAATCCCTGAACTTAATTTTATCTACAACCAAATCAACCTTGCTTTCTACTTAAATCCTTAAAGAAAACAAATAGTTTGTATCTGACAATACATCCGAAAACGTCAAGCGCTCATCAATGTACATAAAAACAATACACAAACGTGGTATTGTATACCGAATGGCGTATGGTACAAGTCATAGGATTTGTCAGCGTTGCCTACAGGGCCCTGATTCTGTATGCCCAAACCACATTATTTCCTTAAATTGTTACGACAGGCTAAAAACCTATTCTCTATCTATGAAATGTTGACAGTGGAATTGTCAAATAAATACAATAGTATACTGTGGTTTCTGTGAAATCATATCGTGACATAGATAATTGTCTTGGGGCATAGACATAAGAATTTCGTGACAAGACAAGGCAAGACAATAACGTATCTTGCCTTGTCTTGTCAAGAGTAGTTGTCATACAGAATCAGGGCACAGTACGAGATACGGCAAAATAAATAGCACGAGATACGGCAATTTTTTTGGCAAGATAAATGAGTCTGAGTTTGTTTAAGTTTGAGTTATGGCTTTGGAAATAATATATACCCTCGTATGTTATTTTAATGATGGCAAATATTATCTGGTAGATGATACTGACATTGATAAATTGCGAATGGGTTGCCTAATTAAATCGCGCGCCGATGCTTTTAAATAAAATAAATTATAATTAACTCTCGCTATCCCTATCTGTCACATAGAATAGCGCACGCACCGCTCTCCACGCTCGCGCCGTTTTTATTACGAGCGTGGAGAGTGACAGAGAAGGCTATAATATATTTTAATGCCGTATCTAATAATAATAATATTAATATAATAATAATAAATAATTCATTTATTTGCAAGAATACTTGGTTACAGTAGGAGATTCATATAGTTTTATATGTAGTACAAGTTTTCTACCTGTGTGTAAGTACTTGTGTACCTGTGCGTCTTATACTACTACTGCTATAGTAGCGCCATTAGTGCTATAGTTGCGCCACAGCGCCATTTAACGTCGAAGAATTGTTTTTCTTGGATAACGCTGACGTCATCTCACGAGTGCAATGTTTTATCCCCATACATAATTCTTCATAGCTAAAGCTGTTTTCACTTCAAAAAAATTAAATATTCAAGTTATCGCTGTCGCTTTAAAATTGTGTCGAATTGGTAGATGTTTGGACACAATCGGTTTATAATTGCACCCGCTCCGTCCTTGCTCCACATCTCTCAAACGCCTCCGAGCAAGTGATTATTCAACCTATGTAAGAATGTAATGGGAAAGTCATGGAAAATCTTTTATATTGGATTTTTCAATGATTTGCTAAATGTTCTTTACAACTTTGCTCTGGTCCCATTTATTCTATTTTATTTTATTTTTTGCGAAAGTTTGTATGGATGTATGGATGTATGGATGTATGTATGGATGTTTGTAACTCTTTCACGCAAAAACTACTGAACCGATCACCATGAAATTTTGCATACACGTTGTCTGGGACACCAGAAACGACATAGGGTATATTTAATCCCTACTCTATGTTTAATCCAGAACGCTGATGAAGTCGCCGGTACCAGCTAGTAGTCTATATTTTATAAAGTTACACGGACGAAGTCGTGTGCAACAGCTAGTTGTCAATAATAGTCGGCAGCTCAATTGCAGCACCTTATTAAACGATGGCAGCCACCTATACCATCAAGTTGAACTTTAACTTTAAAAAATCGTCATTGAAAATAAGCTAAAACGATTTTCAATATATACACCTAACATAACAATGCATATATTCACGATATACATAATGGCCTTGACCGAACGTTAGATGCTTAGATGTCATGTCATGATATGAGCTCCATTATGCAACGGTCTCTTTGTGCGGCGAAACGTCTGTAGTACTCTGTACAGATTTAAATCTACAGACATAACATAAGACTTCTTTGTATGTTGATGGCTAAGCGATTGTGACAATAGGAACAGGTTTCGCAATATTTAACTAACTATTGATCGAATGTCGATAAGGTTAAGCGATTTGTTTAAAAAAATACATATTACATATACTAGCTACACGTTCCCGGCTTCGCCCAGGTTCAAAATAAAAATCAAATAACACGTAGTTACGAAGTTTTATCAAAATCGGTTCAGTAGTTTAGGAGTTCATTGGCCTCAAACAACGTGACACTCAATTTTTATTTAATTATGTATACAAGCTGCTGCCCGCGACTTCGCCCGCGTAACTTTGTAACGTTGTATTAGTAAGGGTAAATATAAAAATTTATTATAAATTTATTATATATAAATTTTATTATATAAAAATTATGTAAATTAATAAAATTACGTAAGTACTTAAGCCTCTTTTCTGCAGCCTCGTTTGTTCCTAAAAATCTTACTAAATGTCGCTTTCATATTTAATTAAATTGTTGTTTAATACCTACTTACGACTTGCCTGCGTAACTTTGAAAATTATATACTAACTTTCTTGTTAAAATATGTTAAGGACGTGTTCACAAAATGAATAGGTATCTAATAGCAACAATACACTGCCACGGCTCAAACGCACACATATACGCAAGCACTATGCGGGACCAATTTCGTTTTGGTACTTGGTATTTTTTTAATATTTTTTTATGTTCCCTATGTAGACAAATACTTATTACAATTGTTTTGTATTGTCTGACCTTTTGCATTTGGTGAAATGACCTGAAGGTCTACTTCGGTGACTGCTACTGGAACTTCTTGACTATAAGATCTAAGTTTACCGAGCTTGGGCTCAATTTGTTAGTTATGACGAGACCTTATAACTAGACTTGGTGAAGTGACCTGAAGGTCTACTTCGATGACTGCTACTGGAACTTCTTGACTATAAGAGTTTGCCGAGCTTGGGCTCAATTTGTTAGTTATGGTTAGACCTTATCACTGGACTTGGTGAAGTGACCTGAAGGTCTACTTCGATGACTGTTACTGGAACTTCTTGACTATAAGAGCTAAGTTTGCCGAGCTTGGGCTCAATTTGTTAGTTATGACGAGACCTTATCACTGGACTTGGTGAAGTGACCTGAAGGTCTACTTCGGTGACTGCTACTGGAACTTCTTGACTATAAGAGCTAAGTTTGCCGAGCTTGGGCTCAATTTGTTAGTTATGACGAGACCATATCACTGGACTTGGTGAAGTGACCTGAAGGTCTACTTCGGTGACTGCTACTGGAACTTCTTGACTATAAGAGCTAAGTTTGCCGAGCTTGGGCTCAATTTGTTAGTTATGACGAGACCTTATCACTGGACTTGGTGAAGTGACCTGAAGGTCTACTTCGGTGACTGCTACTGGAACTTCTTGACTATAAGAGCTAAGTTTGCCGAACTTGGGCTCAATTTGTTAGTTATGACGAGACCTTATCACTGGACTTGGTTCAGTGAAAGACAGACGCAAAAAATAATTAAATAAATAAATAAGTAAATAAATAAATAAATAAATAATTAAAAATTACTCATGAATACACAAAAAAGAGCACAAACTCGGGATACCTACCTCTGATAGTTTCGGAGTTACATGGGCTGTCTCCGGATTTCATCATCAGGTCAGCCAAGTCATCCAGCATGTAAGTACTCATGAATACAAACAAAAAGAGCACAAACTCGGGATACCTGCCTCTGATAGTTTCGGAGTTCCATGGGGTGTCTCCGGAATTCATCATCAGGTCACCCAAGTCATCCAGCATGTAAGTACTCATGAATACAAACAAAAAGAGCCCAAACTCGGGATACCTACCTCTGATAGTTTCGGAGTTCCATGGGGTGTCTCCGGAATTCATCATCAGGTCAGCGAAGTCATCAAGCATGTAAGTACTCATGAATACAAACAAAAAGAGCACAAACTCGGGATACCTACCTCTGATAGTTTCGGAGTTCCATGGGGTGTCTCCGGAATTCATCATCAGGTCACCCAAGTCATCCAGCATGTAAGTACTCATGAATACAAACAAAAAGAGCCCAAACTCGGGATACCTACCTCTGATAGTTTCGGAGTTCCATGGGGTGTCTCCGGAATTCATCATCAGGTCAGCGAAGTCATCAAGCATGTAAGTACTCATGAATACAAACAAAAAGAGCACAAACTCGGGATACCTACCTCTGATAGTTTCGGAGTTCCATGGGGTGTCTCGGGAGACCATCATCAGGTCACCCAAGTCATCCAGCATGTAAGTACTCATGAATACAAACAAAAAGAGCCCAAACTCGGGATACCTACATCTGATAGTTTCGGAGTTCCATGGGGTGTCTCCGGAATTCATCATCAGGTCACCCAAGTCATCCAGCATGTAAGTACTCATGAATACAAACAAAAAGAGCCCAAACTCGGGATACCTACATCTGATAGTTTCGGAGTTCCATGGGGTGTCTCCGGAATTCATCATCAGGTCAGCCAAGTCATCCAGCATGTAAGTACTCATGAATACAAACAAAAAGAGCCCAAACTCGGGATACCTACATCTGATAGTTTCGGAGTTCCATGGGGTGTCTCCGGAATTCATCATCAGGTCACCCAAGTCATCCAGCATGTAAGTACTCATGAATACAAACAAAAAGAGCCCAAACTCGGGATACCTACATCTGATAGTTTCGGAGTTCCATGGGGTGTCTCCGGAATTCATCATCAGGTCACCCAAGTCATCCAGCATGTAAGTACTCATGAATACAAACAAAAAGAGCACAAACTCGAGATACCTACCTCTGATAGTTTCGGAGTTCCATGGGGTGTCTCCGGAATTCATCATCAGGTCAGCCAAGTCATCAAGCATGTAAGTACTCATGAATACAAACAAAAAGAGTCCAAACTCGGGATACCTACCGCTGATAGTTTCGGAGTTCCATGGGGTGTCTCGGGAGACCATCATCAGGTCACCCAAGTCATCCAGCATGTAAGTACTCATGAATACAAACAAAAAGAGCCCAAACTCGGGATACCTACATCTGATAGTTTCGGAGTTCCATGGGGTGTCTCCGGAATTCATCATCAGGTCACCCAAGTCATCCAGCATGTAAGTACTCATGAATACAAACAAAAAGAGCCCAAACTCGGGATACCTACCTCTGATAGTTTCGGAGTTCCATGGGGTGTCTCCGGAGTTCATCATCAGGTCAGCCAAGTCATCAAGCATGTAAGTACTCATGAATACAAACAAAAAGAGCCCAAACTCGGGATACCTGCCTCTGATAGTTTTGGAGTTCCATGGGGTGTCTCCGGAATTCATCACCAGGTCACCCAAGTCATCCAGCATGTAAGTACTCATGAATACAAACAAAAAGAGCCCAAACTCGGGATACCTACCTCTGATAGTTTCGGAGTTCCATGGGGTGTCTCCGGAGTTCATCATCAGGTCAGCCAAGTCATCAAGCATGTAAGTACTCATGAATACAAACAAAAAGAGCCCAAACTCGGGATACCTGCCTCTGATAGTTTTGGAGTTCCATGGGGTGTCTCCGGAGACCATCATCAGGTCAACCAAGTTATCCAGCATATAAGTACTCATGAATACAAACAAAAAGAGCCCAAACTCGGGATACCTACTTCTGATAGTTTCGGAGTTCCATGGGGTGTCTCCGGAGTCTATGATGAACATGAATTGCATGTTGGTAAAAAAATAAATAAAATTTAGTTTTGGCTAAAGTATCAAAGGCGTTTATTCGATTATTTCGTATCTGTACACAAGTTCGATCTTGAGCAGAGCGACACAGGTCCTACCTCGACGGCGCTCTGGCGTTGACTGAAGTTGAGCAAGACGTGTTCGAGATCACTGACAATGTTTTGTGTATTCCAAATAAACCCTTATTGTCACTCATTAAGATTCATGCTTAATATCAAAACATGTGAATATTTTGACGGGACTTTTTATTTTTTTGTGAGGTTCTTTTTAATATTTTTGGATTTTTTTTTCTACTAATGTTGAGTTGATTATGTTTGCCATCCTTCAGTATTTTTAAACAAACAAAATTAGGAATATAAAATCATAAAAATTATCCTAAACACGACCACTTTTCGTAAAATTTGTTGTGAAGAGGGGATGAGAAATCGTTTTTACAGTACTAAAAATCACATTTATTAATTTTTTTAACTTTGAATTTGCAGATAAAGAAGTAATCTAACTGTGCCATCTGTTAGTTTTATTTGATTTGGTTTCATTTGGTCGCTAAATTTACCGAAAAACAACTAATTTTTGTCAGATCCGGGAACACGTCCTTAGAATTTATATTTTCACACCGCTTGAATTTTCGGTTGATAATAATGGAGAAACTATAATAATAATTATTATTTATTTATTTTCAGACAAATTAGGCCATAGATTAAAATTAACATAAATAAAAATTAAAAACATACAAAAAAATATTAACATAAATTAAACTAACTATACTAAACTTAACTGTTTACATTTTCAATTTAACTATTTAAAGATATTAATTATAAACATTTAGCATGCATTTAGCGGCCAAAATATGGCCAAAATGCGGGTTAATGAATCGGCTAAGGATATACTTAATCTGTCATCTGATGTTTAACATACCCATGTTCACTGCAAATAGAGATTACTATTATCATAAAAAAATAATAAGATAACGTTTCAAAAAGAGCCAACAACTAAACTATACCTATACCTACTTATTGCAGCAGTGCATCGCATCGCCAAATGAGGCAGACACGAATTATCAAATTGGGATCTCGATTTTTACTGATACAAATCTTAAAGAGAGACGTTTAATGCCTAAAAGGACATCTTGATTGAGTTGCTGTGTTGAAACGAAATCCATTAAGTAGGTACATACTGCTCGATTTTATTGTGTCCGACAATGATGGGGCGTCGAAAATCGTGCATCACTACAATATCTGTACCTAATGATAAGGCTTTTTCATTCTTAAAGCAAAGTAAAACACTTTTAATACTAATATTATAAGTGTGAAAGTAGTTCTGTCTGTCTGTCTGAAAATGGCAATTATTATTTTTTCTGTAAATTATTCAAATTGATCCCTATATTTTGGGCAAAATAATCTGAAAGGAATGAGTTTGTTTGTGGTTGAATTGAATTAGGCTCCGAAACTACACTGGACCGATTTGAAAAATTTTTTTCACTGTTGGGAAGCTATATTATCAGCGAGTAACATAGGTTAAATTTATAAAGTTACGCGGACGAAGTCGCGTGCAACAGCTAGTACCTATATAATAATTAATTATACAAGTTTCCGTTCTCGTAAATGTTCATGCAAAGCTTTGAGTTATTGCGACTACTCTACGTCACGGACAAAACTATTGTAGTTAAGTCAGATTTAAACGAAAAAAACTGGGGAATAGTTTTAGGACTAAAGTGCAGTTGCATCGCTCGTTGTCGTTGCCTCTTTCATGACAACACCATGTTTCCTCCCTCTAAAATAAGCAGTCTGATTCTTGAACAATGAACGAGCCAGTGTCGTCTTCACAATTTCTCACCTATTCCTTATCTGTGTTAAGAAAATGATAGGTTTCGTAAACGCCCTAATGTGGGAGAAAAACAAGAGTTATCGTTAACAGTTGAATGATTTAAATAAAAGAACAATTAGCCCTTCCGCGTGAAATGTTAATTGTGCAAAACTATTATTAAAATGGAGTGGAGACTACGCACTCGTGTGTGTTTCCATCGGACTATTTTTTTTTTCAAGCTAAGACACAAATTTGTACAAAAAAAAATGCCTCCCTCCTAGGACATTTTTTTATGTTTAAGACGACCTTATTTTTACTGTGGTTTTTTTCTTGCCAGATAATCTCCGATTATAACGAGAATTTTATTTTATTTTATCTTAGTACGTAAAAATGAAATTAAGTTATTTTCTAAAGAGAAAAGATTAAACTTGATTAAAGATATTTTTAGATTTTCGTTTTGTGCTTTTTTTCTAAAATTTAAAATGTAAACTGCTAATGACACTATGACGTGACTACGCGCAAATTTTACATAACTACAAACACTATATAAAACACATGTAAAACATGCTTTAAAACTATGTTTTAGAACATAACTAGTTAGTGCCCGCGACTACGTCCGCGTTGCATCATGAAAATATTCGTCATCTTTATGGCTATGACGACGGTGGCGCCTCCACAGCGATAGTGGTGCACAGCAACATGTTAATCAGCACGTCAGGTCTTTGACTCTTTTGACGTGTCGTCTTGAACAATGAGCACAGGATTGTGTAGATCCCAATCTGATGTTACTTAACAATTACCTCCTAGCCAGACGCAGTACCTACGATCTGCACACTGCAATGCCTTTATATCTTGCAAAACTTATAAATAGTACAGAAAAAGTTTGTGGTAATAAATTTTGGAATGATACGGTATGAATACCCTATGATAAGGCTCTATTCGGTGGAAAGATTTCGTAGATAGACTGCCTATCTAGCTAATCTTTACACCGAATGGTTGTGCTGCTCATAACCGTAATAAGGGCAGTGCCAGCGTTGCCTATCAGTACAGGTCACAGACCCTGGAGGGATTCAAATTTTTATCGCTGTGTTGACGCGCCCTAATAAACTAATTAATCTGATATTAAAAATACATAAGTACATCCTTACTATCGTCTGTGTTTGACATCGGTCCATTCATCGAATTATAGAATCCATCGTATTACATTACGGCTAACTGTTTTGTATTACGGCAGATCAACAACAAGCCGCAATGCATTACGGCTGAACGAAAGTCCGCCGCATTGTATAGACACGACTATCCACCGTTTCATTAGCCGCCTCTTTAGCAGTATGCAGTTCCAATTTTCAAAACTCGTGGTGTTGTTAAATGAGTAGAGTTAAAGTTAAAGTTAAACGAACGAGTATATAAATCTTATTTATTGTTATGCGTAACCTTTTTTATGTGATTCACCGATGTATGTTTTGTCTATTGCTTTTTAAAAAGAATATTATCTGTCTGTTCAATGAAACAATATATGAAAATTTTACGTTACTGTTATAACATCGTTTTATTTTATTTTAATTATTTGGGTAAATACATATAGTATTAACATTGGTTATGGGCATTCAATCCCAGTGATTAAAAGTAATAATATAATTATTGTGTGTGTGACGTAATAGTAACGATATTTTTTTGAATAAAATATAATTTTATGAAATGATGGATAATGATGCTAGTAATTCGAATATTTCTGCAAATAACATTGTTATTAGTACTGGTTCCAGCATGATCATAGATAAACTGGAAGGAGTATCGAATTATGGAACATGGAAATTTCAAATGAAATTATTGCTGATTGACAATGGACTGTGGGATTATGCAACCGGGTTAGTAAAACCATCTAATGATCCTGTAAAAGATCAAAAAGCATATGCAAAAATTTGTTTAAATATAAAACAAATTTGCTATCCACATGTAAAAAATGCAAAAACTGCTGCAGACGCCTGGAATCAATTAAAGGCTGCTTATGAAAATGCAGGCATAAGTCGTAGACTTTTATTGAAAAGAAAGTTAGCGCAAATGAAGTACAATGATTACAATGGCATGGACCATTATTTAGGGAACATAATTTCTGCAACGCAAGAATTAGCCGATATAGGCTGTGTCATCGATGACGAGGAATTAGCTGAATCAATGCTAATTGGTTTGCCAGCTGAATTTGATCCTTTAATTATGGCAATGGAAGCCACGAAAGCCAAACTGACATCTGAATTTGTTAAATGCCAGCTCATTCAAAATGAATTCAAAAGGGAGATAGGCAAATCAAATTTGGAACCATCTGACAAGATTCTTATTGCGAAAAATAAATTTGTTCCAATATGTCACAACTGTCATGTAAAAGGACACATTAAACCAAAATGTCCTAAGTTGAAGAAGAACCCGAAGAAGATTTCCAATAATGATTCGACTCTTGATGCATCATCTTCAAAGAAGGGAAATACTAATTTATTTTCTACTGAAACTGTTTTAGTTAGTAGTGCTTTTAGTAAAGATAACTGGATTTTAGATTCAGGATGCTCTAGTCATATGACTAATAGGAAAGACTGGATAGTTAATTACACTCCTAATATTAAATCCGAAATAACTACTGCCAATAATGATGTAATATATAGCGAAGGTGTAGGTAATGTAAATATAACATTGAATAATAATGTAGAAAAAGTTATTACTGATGCTTTGTATGTACCAAAAGTAGCAGCTAATCTTTTGTCTGTTAGTAAAATCGCAGCCAAAGGTTATGTTTTAATATTTGATGTTAATAAATGTAATGTTTACAGGAAGGACAGTGTATGTGTGACTGGTTCCTGTGATCTGACAGCTACTAATGTGGACGGTATTTATAAAATTGATCAGAAATTTCATTCTGCATTAAACCAAGAGCCTAGTATTAGTACTAAAAGTAAAGCTTTTATGTCCAAAACTGATTCATTACAGCTATGGCATCGCCGACTTGGACATTTAAGTTTAAAAGGTATGTTAATCCTTCGTGATTCATTGGCACATGGTATAGTTTTTTCAAATGGAGATTTGACTCCTTGTCCTCCTTGCATTGAAGGAAAACAAAAGTGTAAATCTTTTCCCCGTGGGCAGGCACATAGAAGCGTGACTAAATTAGATTTAATCCATACGGATATCTGTGGACCTATGTCGATTGATAGTTGGGGTGGTTGTAGATACTTCATTACTTTCACTGATGATTTTACGCGAAAATCTTTCATTTATTTTCTTCATCGTAAAGATCAAACAACAGTTTTGAATACGTTTATTGAATTTAAAACGTTAGTTGAAAATCAAACTGATCTGAAGATTAAGCGTGTTAGAAGTGATAACGGTACGGAGTATTGTAATAAAAGTTTTCAGAATTATTTTAAGCAATGCGGTATAATTCATGAAACTACTGTTCCATACACACCACAGCAAAATGGCGTGGCTGAACGTCTTAACAGAACTTTAATGGAGAAAGCTAGAGCCATGTTACAAGATGCTGATTTGGAGAGAAAATATTGGGCAGAAGCGGTTAACACTGCTTGTTATTTGAAAAATCGTAGTCCAACTGCTGCTTTGAATGAAGCAACTCCTGAAGAGTTATGGACTGGATTCAAAGTGAACCTCAGTCATCTTCGAGTTTTTGGTTGTACAGCATATGCTCTCACTCCTCAATCTCAGCGTAATAAGCTTGACCCTAAATCAAAACCCTACATTATGTTAGGATACTGTGCTCATACTAAAGGATACAGACTTGGTGATCCAGATGATTGCACAAAAATGATTAAAGCACGTTCTGTTGAATTCCTTGAAAATGTAAATGGAATTAATTTTAAAAATGGAAAATCTTATGATAGTTTCAAAGATTTATTGAGTAATATTGAAGTTTCAGTATATAATTCGAATACTTCTGATAAAAATGTCAATGAACTTGACAGCGATGAGTATGCTACACCTGATACTTTATCTAACAATTCTGATATTGTTGAAGTTGTTGCAGATAAAGAAATTATTGAGAATTCCAGACCAGTTCGTGATCGGAAACTTCCTATAAGGTTCAATGATTACGAAATGAATTATTTCACTGAACTGGGTAATGGACAAGATGAACCTATCACATATAGCCAAGCTATGAAATGTGTAAATGCTAACGATTGGTTGAAAGCTATGCAAGAGGAATATAATTCACTCATGTTACATCGTGTCTGGGAACTTGTAGATAGACCAAAAGATAGAAATGTCATTAAATGTAAATGGGTTTTCAAAAGAAAGGTAGATCCAAGTGGTAATTTTGAAAAATTTAAAGCCCGTTTAGTTGCTAAAGGTTTCACTCAGCAATATGGAACTGACTATGAAGAAACTTTTGCACCTGTTGTAAGACATAGCACTTTACGTTTACTTTTTGCAATAGGAATTGAAAATGACATGGATATCGAACATGTTGACGTAAGTACGGCATTCCTGAATGGAAACCTAAGTGAACATATTTATATGGAACAACCTATTGGATTTGCAATTGAGGAACAAAACAAAGTTTGTTTACTGAAAAAGAGTCTATATGGTCTCAAACAAGCCAGTAGAGCTTGGAATGAAAAAGTTCACAAAGTTCTCATTAACGATGGATATACGCAATTAAAAACTGAAAAATGTGTCTACTTCAAAGACAAGGTAATAATAACATTATATGTTGATGATTTTTTCGTATTTAGTTCCGATGAATGTCAAAAGAAAATGCTATATAAGTTGCTCAGTTCTAACTTTATAATAAAACTGCTTGGACCAGTGAAACATGCGCTGGGCATGAAAGTTGAAAGGGACAGAGAGCAAGGAACTTTAAAATTGACACAGTCAGAATATGTGAAAAATCTTTTAATCAAGTTTGGCATGGAAGATTGTCACAAGATAGCAACTCCTATGGAGGTCAATTTCAATCTGCCGAAAGCAGAAACAATCGACCAAAGGTTTCCATATCAGAAACTTATTGGAAGTTTAATGTATCTTGCTGTATGCACACGTCCGGATATAGCTTTTGCGTGCAGTAAGCTTAGTCAATATAACACTTGTTATAATGAATCGCATTGGCTCGCTGCTAAACGTGTACTGCGATATTTATCAGGGACAATTAGCTACGGACTCAATTTTAAGAGGGGTAGTAAAAAGGTTAAAATTTCATCCGACGCAGATTGGGCGGGGGATATAACCGATAGAAAATCTTATTCAGGTTTCGTGAGTAGGTTTGGTAATTGTGTTATAAACTGGCATAGTCATAAGCAACAAAATATTGCATGCTCTAGTACAGAAGCTGAATACTACGCTCTTGGTAATGCTACTAAAGAGGCAAAATTTTTAAGAAATTTCTTATTAGAGTTGAATTGCAAGAATGAGTCACATGATTTGATTACTATTTATAATGATAATCAAAGTACACTCAAAATGGTAGAGAATGAATGTTTTCGTAGAACAAAACATATAGATGTTTTACATCATTTTATACAGGAATGTGTCGAACGCAAAGTAATCTGTTTAGCTTACAAGCCCTCAGGTGAATTAGAGGCAGATCTTTTTACAAAAGCCTTATCTAAGGTGAAACATGATTTCTTTGTAAAGTGCTTAGATTTAGTTTAAACTGTATCTTTTATATTTTGTAATCTCGCACATAGTTTATACTTTCTGTTAAATTTGTTTGTAAAACATATGATTGCTAGATTAAGGGGCAGTGTTATGCGTAACCTTTTTTATGTGATTCACCGATGTATGTTTTGTCTATTGCTTTTTAAAAAGAATATTATCTGTCTGTTCAATGAAACAATATATGAAAATTTTACGTTACTGTTATAACATCGTTTTATTTTATTTTAATTATTTGGGTAAATACATATAGTATTAACATTTATCACAACAAGTTATCTGTTTAGTTTTCTGGCTGTAACTTTTTATTAATTACAGACAGAATTCATTTATCTGCATTTATTGTTACCATAGACACTAATACACTTGTAACCAAGACGCAAAACAAATAAAAAGTTTCCAATGTCAACCATAGATTTTTGACATGTCAAACGTCAATGTCAAATTATACTTTTCTCGACTTTTCTTATCTCTTCTGTAATCTGTTGTGCTTGCTTTAGTTGTTTTCAGAGCCTACTATCTTAGAACACGATGTAGTGTAACAAAAAATCGTTCAAGATTCAATTAATAGATTGCAGCACTTTCAGCTTTATTAAATTAAGATAATTTAAGTTCGAGCATGATCAGGTAGATGTCGCTTTTTATGAATAATTTATAATTGCTATATAACGTATGATAAATTTTGGTAGAATAGTCATTACTTTCTTTTTCATAATGCGCCGGTCCAATTCTGTGCTGGAGTCGTTTTTTATTTATTTAAAATATCATCGTGTTGTTAACAATAATAACCTATTGTAATATTAAATTTTATACTTTCGATTACCTATTTTATATTTATGGTACCGTTTCGGTATTGTTTTATGCATGAAGCTATAGATAAAGATAGCTTCATGGTTTTGTCGTATTTGATTTAGAATACTTGTGTTTTAATCTAATATAGTGATTTTTTTCCCGTACATGCTGGGTGTAATGTTTAGTAATATATTTAAATAAAACGTTATTAGATTGTAAGATGACTTAACTTTAATTAACTTTTGTACATACATAATTAGTAATTACTTTTATATCAATTAACACGTGTTCCATAGTTCTCACAATGACGTCTGTCCATGCTGTTGCTAACCACAGAGTATATACTTAATATCTATTACATCTCCCTTTCTTTAAAGTAGGTAAATAGGAAACTAAACATAATGTCTTAATTTAAACATAATAATCAAAATGTCTTAATCTAAACATAATAATCAAATATACAAGCTAACTAACAATTAATCAATTGGTGTAATAGTCTGACAAGTAGTTAGGTTTCTTAATTAATCTACCTGCTCGACTTCTGGTTTCACGTTCGGGAAGACCAATGTTTCCATTAACACTATCATTTCCATTTATCAACTTATTATCTAATGTCAACTTATTCTGTACATTTTCT
Organism: Synanthedon tipuliformis; assembly: GCA_947623395.1. Taxonomy (NCBI): domain Eukaryota; kingdom Metazoa; phylum Arthropoda; class Insecta; order Lepidoptera; family Sesiidae; genus Synanthedon; species Synanthedon tipuliformis. The sequence goes on from OX392433.1 coordinate 4,795,107, forward strand.
GGTTCACATTCTAAATCTATTGTATAATCTTCATTATTATTATTACAATTATTGGAAACCAATTCTTCATACTCTTGATCCTGACTACTTTTTAAAATTTTCATTTTTTCCTGATTCTTACAGTTAATTAAATATTTTCTATTCCTACACATTACCTGTCCTTTCTCTGTTATAATCTTAAATGAATTAGGTCTTACATCCTTTTTTAACACTTCTGCATAACTATTGGGTTTTTTATTATTACTATCTAACAAAATTACTTTCTGGCCTTTTTCTAACTTAGGTAGTATTTTTGAATGCCTGTCATAATATGTTTTTTGTTTCCAGGCATTTTCATACAGTTTTTTTTTTATGTTTAGATTTTCTCTATTTGGTAGATTAAAATTTGGTAATAAACCTTGAATTTTTCTTCCCATTAATAACTCTGATGGCGATTTGTAATTAAATTCTGATGATATAGGTGTAGTCCTATATTCTAATAGTGATAAATATTTATCTTTTCCGTCAAAATCAGCCTTTCTAAACAAATTTTTAGTTATCTGAATGTAACGCTCTGCTAAACCATTAGATTGAGCGTGTGTCGGGCTACTAGTTAAATGATTAAAACCCCAAGTATTAGCAAATTCTTTAAATTTGTAATTTACAAAATTTGTAGCTCCATCACTGTACAAAATTTCCGGTATTCCTAATCTACTAAACACAGCTTTTAATGCTTCAATAGTTGTTTCTGGTCTTAAATCTTTTAATTTTAACACTTCAAAATACTTACTATAATAATCAACCACAATTATATAATTTTTATCTTTATAATGAAAAACATCTGTGCCTAAATGGCACCATGGCTTATTAGGTAATTCTCTAATAAGCATGGGTTCTTTAGTGTTATTTTTTGTATACCTATGACAAGTAGTACAATTAAAGATTTTATTTTCTATGTCTTTTGACATTTGTGGCCAAAACATGCAAGACCTAGCTCTAGATTTACTTTTTTCTATGCCCATGTGATTATAGTGTATCCTTTCTAACATATCGGACCTTAATGAAATTGGTACCACAATACAGTTATTTTTGAAAATCAGATCATTACAAATGTACAGCTGTTCACAAATTGTATAATATGCTTTTAAATTATTTGGAATATCCTTCACAGTTGGCCACCCGTTCATAATATAGTATTTTAGTTCTTGTAAATCCTTATCTTTCCTAGTTTCATCTTTGAAAATTTGCAACTTTTGTTTCGTTATAGGCAATGTACTGATAACCATTCCTACTTGGGCTTCAATTTCATCTTCCATAATTGTATCATTACTTTTTAAGCTATGTCTAGATAATGTGTCTGCAATTAAGAGATCTTTACCTGGCTTATATTTAACTTTTAAATCATACTTCTGCAATTGTAAACGCATACGTTGCAATCTGAAAGGTATGTCACATAAATGTTTTCTAAAAATAGTTTCTAATGGTTTGTGATCAGTTTCAACTTCTATTTGTTTCCCATAAATATATTGATGATATCTTAAACAACCAAATACAATTGCTAAAAGTTCTTTTTCAATTTGAGCATACATAATTTGTGTACTGGTCATGGACTTGGAGGCATAGGCTACCGGTAATTCATTCTGTAATAGAACTGCCCCTAAAGCATCCTTAGATGCATCAACAGATAATTTTACTGGTTTATTAACATCGTAATACTGTAACACTGGGTCTGAAACTAATATATTTTTTAGTTCACAAAAAGAATCATCCTGCTCCTTGGTCCATGACCAAGGTACCGTTTTTTTAATAAGTTTTCTTAATGGACTACAAACTTGAGACAAAGATGGTATAAACTTGGCTACATATGTAATCATACCTAATAACCTGTGCAATTCTTTAGAGTTCTTGGGTTTTTCCATTTTTGTTATTGACTCTACTTTATCCGGGTCTGGTTTTATACCATCCTTTGTCAACAAGTGACCTAGATATCTTATTTCTGATTTACCAAATATACACTTACTTAGGTTAAGTTGTACACCATTTTCTCTAGCAATATTTAACACTTTAAGTAAACATTCATCATGTACCTCTTTATTTTTGCCATACACTGCCAAATCATCGACAAACACTTCACATCCATCCACATTTTGAAATATTTCCTTGTATCTTCGATGAAACACTTCAGGTGCTGAACAAAGGCCATAAGGTAATCTTTTGAAATAATACCTACCGAATGGTGTAGCAAATGTACACAGCTTGGCACTATCTTTATGAAGTTTTACTTGAAAAAATGCTGTTGAAGCGTCCAATTTAGTGAATACTTTAGCACCTGCCATTCTACTTGAAACCTCTTCAAAAGTAGGCAACTTAAAATGTTCTCTCATTATACAATTATTCAAATTACTGGGATCTAGACACACTCTTATGTGGCCATCGGGTTTCTTTACAATAACTATATTACTGACAAATTCTGTTGGCTCAGTAATTTCCTCAATAACATCTAGTCGTTTCATTTTTTCTAATTCTTTTTTCAATTTTTCATATAAAGATATTGGTACTTTCCTGCATCCTTCAAGTTTTCCGACTGCATTTTCTTTTAGTTTTATTTTATACTCTGTTCCACTCAATGTACCAATTTTTTTTTGATCAAACAAGTCTTTGTACTGCTCAACAAGATAATCATAATCCTTTTGGATAATATTTACTTGTTTTCTTACCATTAATTTTTCTTTTATTATTGTCGGATACCCTAAAACTGGTATGCTATGGTGAGGTGTATCCACTACATATATATCCAATTGCACCTTCTTATTATTTATAAAATATCCATTTATTTTCACCTTACCTATGCAGTTTATCTTTGATCCATCGTAGTTACATAGGTTATTTTTAATTGTTGTTATTTCTTTATCTAAACCAAGCTCTTTGAAGTACTTTAATGGTAACACATCAACGTCCGAACCAGTATCGAGCTTAAAATCAATGATTTTGTTATTTATTTGTACTGCCTCAAATAAATCATTTCTTATGGTATTCACTTTTATAGTACCTAATACTACACTTTCCTCGTCTGATGAGTTCTCCATATATCTTATATTTCTTACCACATTTCGACACATTTTTCCATAGTGTCCAAATTTTCCACATTTTTTGCACTTCTGATTGAAAGCTGGGCATTTAAATCCATGTTTATAACCACATCTTTGACATGTTTGCGAAGTGTCCCGGAACTTAGCACTGTTTTCCTTTTTATAATCTGTTAATTTACTTGTACCCGGTCTGTTTTGTTCAATGTTATCTTTCTTATTCACTGATTCCTTCATATATCCTTTTTGTTCTTGTTTTCTGACCATGTTTATACTTTCTTCTTCTTCTATGTCAAACTGTTTTATTTGTCTTTCAGTTGTTTCATATGATTTACATATTTTTATGCATTTTGCTAAGTCTAGGTTTGATTCTTTCAGTAACTTTTCTACTATGTCCTTTTTCTTTATACCTCTTATTATTTGATCCTTTATCAGACTATCTCTGAGCGTGCTAAAGTTACAAATGGAACTTAATGTTCTTAGACTGTTCAAATATTCATCAAAACTTTCTCCTTCCTTTATTTTACGTCTGAAGAATACATTGCGATTTATGCTCTCATTGCTCAGAGCTCATTAAATTTTTCAACTACAAAGTCATACTTTTCATTTTCTTTAATGTCAAAGTTATTGTAAATTTCCATACACTCTTCTCCGATACAATGCAAAAATAAGGCAATCTTACCTTCTTCGTCCAATCTTTCACTTGCACCTGACGCCTTGAGATATATTTTAAATCTTTGTAGCCATTTTTTATAGTTTTCTGCTGCATCGCCTTGTAATGACAATGGCGGAGGCGGCTTTAATAGTTCCATTTTATTTGCTGTTCGCTATTCGACTGCGCCATGTAATGTTTAGTAATATATTTAAATAAAACGTTATTAGATTGTAAGATGACTTAACTTTAATTAACTTTTGTACATACATAATTAGTAATTACTTTTATATCAATTAACACGTGTTCCATAGTTCTCACAATGACGTCTGTCCATGCTGTTGCTAACCACAGAGTATATACTTAATATCTATTACACTGGGTATATATTATAGTTCTTGTACTAGCAACACTAACATGACTAACAAAATGTTTGTTTAAAGAACAGCGTACGCGTCGTTTTTCTTGTCCCAATTTTACTGCAATTTGCATATTTTTCCGTGTTTTGTGTTGGTTATTCGTCCGTTGAGTTGAGTTCTGCTCCTCCGGTTTGGTTCGATAGTGTAGTGTAGTGATGGTGTAGTGCACAAATTGAGATAGAACTCTTATTATTTTTGTGGACATATCGGGCTCCGCTCCGACAAAAAAGTGTTTATTTAATCCTCGATTGGTACATATTCTTACGGCCGTATCTTGTACTATGGATATTAACTGAATATAGGATGTCTATGTGCTTTTTGTTCTGTTAATGTATTGGTATCCTGATGATATAGATGTGAAGAAGTTCAAAGAATAAACACCATAACAAAGAATCGCATTATTATTCCTAAAAGTAAGAAATAAATAAATTTTAAATTTTACTACTTGTTTCATTGCATTATTCCCATATTTGTTATAGGACAATTAATAAATAATGAAATAACTACCACCCTATTCTGTGACGCATACGTGTTAGTTCTGGATACAATATACAGATGGCGTCACAAAGCTGTTACCCGTTTAGACAGCCAAGATAAGTCTCTATTTCCGTATATATTATAAGTTACTCTATGGTTGTTTTGTTTGTTTTTGGTTATTGTTTACATTCAGTTGAATATTTGAATATTGTAATATATCAAAATACTCTCTGTACTTCCTTTCTAACAATTTAGATTATTGTGCAGCGTTCTTGCTGATTTTGTTGTTAAATGTTCACAAAGACAATTTATAAACTCACGAAACGAAATATTCTGAGACTACATTTTCGAGGTTATAATAAATGGAATATTAAATAAAACAGTGCGAATAAATACCAGAAGTTACTGAATAAAGACAAAATGGTATGCGAAAAGTGTGAAAAGAAGCTCGGAAAAGTGATCACGCCGGATCCTTGGAAAACAGGGGCTAGAAACACTGTCGAATCCGGTGGCCGCAAAGTTGGTGAAAATAAAGCGTTGACTGCTAAGAAAGGACGTTTCAATCCATACACTTCTAAATTTCAAGAATGCAAGTATGTATTACACTAAAATAATATAATTTTTTATGTTAAGCTCGACAGTCAGGTTGACGCCTGACCGTCCCCCACACCCGTTGATAGAGGTGGCTACCGTCGCCTTCAACACAAGTAACGCCACTGGGACTGCAAGTGGCTCTGGCATACCTTACTCACTCGCAGAAACACAAGGAGCACACATTCTTTCATGGTGGTCTTCTGTAAGGGGATGGTTACTGCCACCAGACAGGCTGCCCAAATGACTGCAAAACGCGTGCGCCAAGTGGCCTGCCACTTTACAAATCCGGACCTGATCCACCTTTGAAAAGTTATTTCCAAAGTTGACCCTACCGGGAGTCAAACCTAAGTTCTCTGAGATAGAATGTTAAGGCAAGCACCCTAACCACTCATCCAACAAAACTTCAAATAAAACCTATAACATAGAGAAACTTTGTTGAAAATAATTTATGTAAGAAATTTTATATTAATTACAAAGAGTTTACAAAGACTAACTAAATGATAAGACTATCAGAATCTTTATAACAACAACATTGCTTATAATGACTATCCATTTATTACAACAAATTTTTTTTTGTCACTATAGTGACAAAAAACACTATAGTAACAGTGGTTATAACCAATATTCACTGTATTTACATATTATGATTTTACACCTGTACCTGTATACTTTATATTGTATATGAACTTATTGTCTAGACAATTCTATTAAGGGGTCAAGAAATGACCCACCATTTCATTACAATCTAGTCTTTGTTTGTTAATAAATATGTATATAAATAAACTAGTTGTGCCACGCGACTTTGTAACTTTATAAAATATAGCCTACTAGCTGGTTCACGCGACTTCGTCTGCGTTGAAAAAGCAATATATCGCCTGACATCGTTATTGCTATTATACTTAGCCAGGAGTTAGTTTCCTTAATTTTAGATAATCCCTCGGGAGCAGCAACTTTTTTCTCGATGAAAGGTACCCTATGTCCTTTCTGGTGTCCCAGACAACGTGTATGCAAAATTTCATGGTGATCGGTTCAGTAGTTTTTGCATGAAAGAGTTACAAACATCCATACATCCAAACAAATGTTATTCGAGCATGTTACAACATAAACAGTGAAAGAATTTTTCAAATCAGTCCAGTAGTTTCGGAGTCTATTCAATGCAAACAAACACAAACAATCAAATCTTTCCGCTTTATAATATTAGTAAAAGTATAGATAAATGCTGCTAATGTGAAGAAATTGTCATCAATCAATAAAGATTTTTTGTTTTTTGTTTCAGGATTTGTAGAACGAAGGTTCACCAAGTAGGTTCCCACTACTGCCAAGCGTGTGCATATAAAAAAGGAATATGCGCTATGTGTGGAAAGAAAATATTGGATACAAAGAATTATAGACAAAGTTCAACTTAACTGAACAAAAGTTGAAGTTGTAAATAAATACTAGAATTAGCATCTGTCTTGTATATTTGTATTTTAAGTATTAAATAAATAAGTTTAATTTAATAAGTCATTGTTCTTTTTTTATTTTTTTATCTCTATTATATATATGTATATATAAAAATTTCGTGTCACGTTGTTTGACGCCAATGAAATTCCTAAACTACTGAACCGATTTTGATAAAACTTGGTAACTATTTGGTCAAACTTAAAAGATCAAACTCAAACTTAAAAAAGGGCGAAGCCGGGAGCTTGTAGCTAGTAATCATATCAAGTTATCAAAGGTTTACCTACATAAGCATCTATGTGTAATGAGAGTGATTATTTTTTAATAAAAGTTTTCGTGCTGAAATAGCATATAAATTTTATATAACCATATAAATTAAACACCCAAGTTAGTCCTTACCACGAAAGAAGTAGTTCCTCTTACTTTCCGCGAGTCTCAATTTTAAAGTAGTATTTTAATTAAAGAATTTGTCACCTTTTTTTCTTACAAGCCAGCTACATGTCACGTCTTGTAGTGTTTAATTGATTAAAAATCAATCTAGAGGCGTTGTGAAAAATGTACTCATAATACAAATGCTTTGCAATTGAAAAAACAATTAACGTCAGTTTTTAATGGTGAGGTTTATTCTGTAAAATCTGTAATATTTATAGAATGTGAAAAAAATGTAATCTGTCTAGCTATGTCTAATGAAACTTAAGTCTAGAGACTTAAGTTTACATAATTTGATCCTGTAGACAAATTGCTTTCCAATGTTATGGGACAATGCCAATGAATACTTAAATAAATAATAATTTCATTAATATAATTAACACATATTATATTATTATGTATTGAAGCATATTGTAGCCTGTAACGTGTGACACGTGACATTTGACTTTACTCCCATAAATTTTCATACCCCAGAATAAAATAAGCACAATGGCACAATTAATAATGTTTTATTAAGTAATTAATAATAATACATTATTATTTACTTAAAATAAATGATCAATGCAGGTGCTTGTCTTAGTGTACTGACTCAGGGGTCCCGGGTTCGATTCCCGGCAGGAAACATTGAAAATTTGGATTGTATTTTTATGACACTGACACGAGACAGCTGGTTAATTATAATAATTTTTTAACAATATGTTTCAGAAACACTCATATTTTAAATCTTGTAGTGCAATAGTACAACAAGGTTCTAATAATGAACATTGCGTTCAGTAAGTCGTATAAAAGTGATATAGCAGCGATATTGAAATGATTGTGGGAGTAAAAATGTTTTTTTACATTTGGTTGGTTGTAGCTGTTCACAGCGTAGTTAATGGGGTAAGTTATTAGTTTATTTTTTTCGTTATTTCTATTTGTATGCCATTTTCCTCAGATGTCATTTTCATGTGCCACAGACATGTCGTCGGCACATCGTAGAATTGGGCATATAATGATATTCCTGGGCAGAACATATATATTATTTTATGTTAAAACTGAGAGGGTCGTCTCACTCCGCTCCGCTTTGCTCTGCTCCCCAAATTTATTTCCATGTAAACCTAACATGCTCCTCCTCGCTTTGGTTTGCTCCGCTCCTCGTCGCACCTATTATTGACTTTTGGTGAAAGATTTTTGATTTCATACTTTATGATCAGCCCACGACATTGGTATAGATATGGAAGAAGATATAGATAAGTAATCTTTTACTCAGGTGTTTGCCAGTGAAAGAACATTATCAGACGAATCGGATGTAAATGTTAAGGGCGTGTACGCGAGGTTTCTCGAAGATCTAATAAACACGAACGAAGAAAAGATAAACGCAGTCAAAAAGCTGTCTAACACGAAGTATGACATGAAGAATTACTACAGAGATGAGGAGAAACCTGAATCAGATCAGATGTATCGCAGCCAAATAGGCATGTTGGTGGTAGTACCGCAAGTATGTATCCATTTATAAGTAACTAGCTGTTGCACGCGACTTCGCCCGCGTATAACTTTTTAAATATAGTCCATGTTACTTGATGAAAACGTAGCTTTCTATATGTGAAGGAATTTTCAAAATCGGGGTCCTCAAAATTATTGAGTTTATTCATTACAAACATACAGATCTTCTCTCTTTATAATATTATAAATAAAGTACTAGTATTTGCCCGCGACTTCGTCCGCGTCCGATTGCTACCAAACTTCGCAGTCTTCACACTGAAGATTGTCTGAAAGCTTTATCAAAATCGCTTTTGGAGTTTTTACGGGACGCGCATACATACACACATCGCCTTTTATATTTTAAGATAGATTTTATCTTTTTGGAACAGTATTTTTTTTTTCTGAAAGAAAGGTACCCTATGTTTTTTCTTGTGTCCCTGACAACGTGTAGTAGGTATACCTACCTATGCAAAATTTCACGATGCTCGGTTGAGTAAGTAGATAAGGCGTGAAATTTGGTATAGGTACTGTTACTTTGGTAGTATTTTCATGACCTTGACCTGATGTGATGTTGCAGCATCAAGTAGTCTGCGGTACACCCAACTCCTTAGCAACTTGCAGTGGATATAGCGTGTTTGCGTTCAAAATTAGTATATAATTTTTAATTATAGGGTCATATAACCGTTTTCAAAAAAACTTTTAAAAAGTATTAAAAAAAAGACTAGAAAGAGTATAGAAACCGTCACTCACACTATTTTCTAATGCCGAGTGGAAAGAAGTCCAACTCCGAAGAACTCACTTTTTCGACTAACTCTTCCCCTCAACCTTCTTTTTCACTCTTTCCGAGTGGAAAGAGGTAGAAGACGGAAACATGTCAATCCATCTACTAGCCAATTTGGGCGAGTAGATGGACTAACTCGCCCTTAATCAGTGTAAAAAGTGTATCTAGAAAACGAGGGTCTACAGAGGACAAATTTCGTCATTTCTTTTGCCAATCAGTCAGAGCGTATTTCAAATCGCTGTGAATTGTGCAATGACAAATCGTGTTTGTGTTATAACATTGCTTTTTGAACGTGCATAAGTAAGTGTTGTTTGTTTTTAATAATAATATTAATGTTGCTTTATTTGTGGTTTTGTACAATAAAAAGTGTTGTCCGAACGACATGTTAGCGGCAAGCGCAGTTGTCCGATCATTTTCCATAATTATTCCCTCTTATTCATAGATATGGACCGCGAGCCAGCAACAGATTTTCATGACCTCTTTTTCAGATTTTTCAGATTTTGTTTCGTGAAGCCCTGTGAAAGTCAGCTGCTGCTTGGTGATTGGTTGTTGTAACGCCTATATAAAATTTTTACCTATCACAAAGTTTTCTCTTAGCGTAGCATAGCGTTTACGACTGTAGACAGCACTGCGTTTGCATCTTGGCTAGGGGCCTGGACCCTAGCCAAGAGCAAACGTACGTCGTAAAAGCTACGCTCAGGCTACGCTTCGCTGAGAAATAAAGCCCAGTGATTGGTTGTTGTAACGCCCATATAAAATTTTGACCAATCACAAAGCTTTCTCCCAAGCGTAGCGTAGCCTAAGCGTAGCGTTTACGACTGTACGTTTGCTCTTGGCTAGGGCCCCTTAAGAGTTATCGCTGGAGAAGAAATGACTGACGAAATTTGTGCCCGGCTCGTGGACCAATAGTGCTACGTGGTGCTACTGTGGTCGGCATCCCACTTGTAGCACATGATTGGTAGCCTTGCTTGTGTTATATACGATTGTGGCCATAGACCATGACGTGGACCGTCACGTCAACCTGTCTGTCGACCACAGATTATAAAGTTATATGTCTCTGTCGACCTTAACTTATAAAAAAATGAGCAGATTATATTATAGATATATTAATTTTTCTGTCCGTTTATAGAATCTATCGTCAGTCTTCGTTTTCGGAAGCGTTTCCATATAATAACCGTATATATTTAGTTGTAAGTACTTCGTAATATAATACTAATGACACCTTCGATGATGGGTTAGAAAAAAGTGTGTGTGTCAACTCTGACGCACGACTGGAGTTTACTTCTTAATAAATAATTTAATAAATACGAACGAACGAATAAATATCAGCGCCATCTAGTTTTCGGGAGGATGTATTATTACGAAACATATTCTAGTTTCACAGATATTGTGTAGATCGCGCTAAAAACTAATAAATAACTAGTTACGCTAGACGTGTGACAATGACAATTTTTATATACCGGGCTTATAATATATGAAAATCAATTTTATGGAGTAAACTCCAAAAAAAATATCCCGATGAAAAATATCATCCCTATTAGAACGTTCTATTAGCATTATTACACACACTCCAAAATTTTTGATGAATTTTTTTTTCCGACCGATCTTCAAAGGTGTCATTAGTAGGTACTATCATTTTTCTTCTCGCTTTCAGAAGCGTTTCCCTGATACACTTAAACAAGTAATATTTTTTTCAGACCGTTCGTACTGAATTGAATTCATTCAGTACAGAAAATGATTATGTATCTTCAGACGAATCGGAACTCTATTCTGACGAGGAAGAGTATTATTATCGTACAATAATGTTGATGCGCGAAGGTGTAAAGAATCGACTTAAGACAATATCAAACTATTTTATGGGAGCCAAGAATTCCTCACGATCGCATGTCGAAGACAACGAGAGAAGTTTCCCTGTGGAGAATTCCAACATATCAAGAAATCAAACATTTGACAATTTCAAAAGTAAATTGAAAAAAAGAGGGTATAGCAGTAGATACGGCCCCTGCTGTTATCAAAAGAGATGCAAAAAACCGTCGTACAAGAGTTGGGCCATTTTTTGCTATGATAATGCCGCTAAAATATGCTACAAAGCATGTAAAACTGCATACAAAAATGCCTGTGTTGATATTGAATCAAAGTGTAGAAGGAGACTATTGAAATCTTTGAAATTCAATTGCAAAGAAGTCTGTAAACGCAGATTTAAACCTTAAACAGGCGAGTTTGCATTTTATCTTTATTTCTTTGGCCTTAATTCACAAGAAATAGGGAACAATGTCATTCACACAATTCTGCTACAGTCAATAACAAAAAAATTATCCTTTAAAAAGTTGCAATCTGTCTCAACAGACATTCAGCAACAGTAGTGAACTCTCTGTATCATGAGTCAGGATCATCCAGCGATGACTCCTGATTTAAGCCATTACAAAAGCAAGCATGTATCACTGAACACATAAAATATCAATCAATCTAAATATGTAATTTTTTTTAATATTTAAAAATGTTTATGTGTCTGAATAAAATATATTGATCAAACATAGATTTTTTTATAAATTTGTTGATAAGTATGCAACTTCGTATTTGTGCATATTTATACCTGCTTACATTCATCATTTGACTTCTAATCTATTATATATTATAAACTAGCTGAGCCTAACCACACTTCGTTGTGGTTTTCTTTGACTTTCAACGGTCAGCGGCTGCCATAACAACGGCTAACTTCCACTTTAAATGTGACAGCGGTTCTCGTTGGTGAGTTAGTAAGTACTCCTCGCTTTCGGCAGATGGCGCCGTAAAAAGTTTTTTTTTTCGCGATCGAGATTTATTATTACGCGAAAAATAGATAAGAGTACTGGTTATACGAACATTACTGCTGAATATATTCGTGATATTTATGTATAAACTGTCAGAAGCGAAAATCTTTGAACGTATTTAGATGAAACTTTGAACAAAAAAGACTTAATTCCCCGCGTTAATACATAGATTACTCTTTATTTCTGTGGTGCATTCCCGGGTACAAATGCTAGTACTGATGATGCGAGTGAAGTTGCTGGGAACAGCTTTAAAAAAGATAAAATAATTATTCCACAATATATTATTGACTTTTTAGCGCAATTCAAATGCAAGAATTGATATACCATATCGTCCATTCGAAGGCACTGTCGCATCGTCAGAAGAATTGGAACTTGATTCTAAAGAAAAATATTATTATAATTATCCATCACAGTCTCTGCACCTTCACAGCAGAGATATTCAACAATACTATAAGGTATATGAACACAGCTGAACACAGAAATTAAGACTTCTCTTCTGGCCCGACTATATATTGTAGGAGCAACCCTTTTTAGCCACAACCACAACGTGTAGTGACAATCTAGGAGAGCCATGACCCGTTCTGAGCCGTCATTAATGCAACCATATAGCGACACAACCCTTCTGCCACTACTAAAATTATTAGCTACTTTGATTGTGTGTTTGATTGCTTAAGCTTGAAAAAATCGTACTTACTTGTAAAAACATTTTAATACCATTTTGATTTTAGATTTGCGTTTTGAGTTTAATTTTTTAAGAAATTTAGTTTATTTTTGAACCAATATTATAAAGAGGTAAAGTTTATATGTGTACGTTTTTAATTTTTTTATATTAAGGTCAACTTAGACAGGCTGACGGTCTACTTCGTGGTAAGTAGGTGGTTGGTGGTAGAAAGGTTACGGGTAAGAGATAAGGACGAAATCCCTTACTCGCTCACCGAAACAAAAAAACACAAATGTTATTATTTCATGGGGGTGGTTACTGCCGCCAGGTGAGCCCATTTTATAATTAACGAAGGGATTTCACTTACTTCCACATGTTCGATTGATGTGAAATGTGAATTTCTACTTCAGTGGTATTACCATGACATGGTAACCTTGACCTGATGCTGCAGCATTAAGTAGTCTGCAGAATACCCAACTCCTTGGTAACTTGCAGCAGATATAGCGTGTTTGGGCCCAATTGAAAGTCTAGTTTATAGCTTTATTTATAGCTTTTCTTTCTTTAATTTATTTTTCAGTACAATCCAAATGAGAGATTTAAATCTGATCCAGATTCATCTGACGATTTAGAATTCCAAATAAATAAAAAATATTACAACCCACCACGTCATGTCCTAAAAGTTCGCGACAGCGTTGAAAGCAGCTTCGAAGAAGACGACGAAGAAGACACTCCAGGATTTTATGATGTCTCCAAGGAATCAGAAGAAAGATCAAATGTCATAACAACGCAAACGGATCCATTTAAATTTGAATCGCAAGAGAACGATAATGGAGCTATTGAAAACAAGAATGACTTGAACGAAGTAAAAAATCAAATAAATTTTCTAAGAAAGAAATGGAGATCGTCGTGCGATAAGAAAGCTGCGAAATACTGTCGCAGAGCTTGTAGGTCCGCTTATAGAAGCGCTTGCTCTGACATAGATTGTAGTAAAAAACTCAAAAGACGCTTAAAACGTAACTGCAAGTCCAAATGTGAATCAATGTTCATATCTAATTAATTATGATTATTTATAATAATTATTATAAATATACAAAAATAAATTAGAATTGGTTTTTTATTGGTGCATTGCTCCCAATAATTAAAAAATATTAAACTACGCCTTAAGAAGAGATATGTAGGGTTAATGGCGTCCCTTACTCACTGACCGAAACAAAACAACACAAATAGCCTACTGTTATTTCACGGTGGTGTTATGGTTTTAAAATAAGATAAAGATTCTTCTCATAATATCTTTAATTATATTTTAAAGTTAGATTACACATTATTTTATAGTACGTACGTACATAAGGCTGGGTTGCACCATCTTACTTTAACAATAACCAACGTCGCAACTTCAGTTCGCACTCATTTTCGGCCGAAAATGAGTTTTAGGTTGAAAATTAGTTGCACCAGTTAACCAGTTATGATTATTTGTTAACTGGTGCAACTTATTTTCGGCCTAACCATTATTTTAACTGAAGTTTCGGCGTTTGTTATTGTTAAAGTAAAATGGTCTCTAAACGAGCTATCCAAATGACTGCGAAATATAGTGCGCCCTGCTACTCTTGCCATATCGTAAAACTTTGAAAAGGTAATTTTAACAGAGGCCACTTTCCAACTCGAGCGGCTTACCAATTCCAAACTACGTAATTCCATGATTACTCATTAGTTATTGGTCGTAGTAATACAAGAAAAAACATGACTTCTGAGACATAATATGAACGTTTGCATAGTAAACGGTCATGCATGCATGACAGACATATCATGCTGCATTCGTCTAGAGACCGCTTAAGACTGCATAACATTAATAGGCAAGAAAATTAAATTTCAGATGAGCTCGGAATTGGAAAATGTTTCAGAAGACAAGAAATTGGTGCAAAGATCCATTCTCGAAGATGAACTACAAAGAATTAGTTACAAAGTAAAATCTTCGAATGTATCTGAGGAAAAAGCGAGCATAACTCGATTCTTTAATGCCAAATTTAGTGGAACAGTTGGGAAAAGTCCTTTGCCATTTGAACGAGGATCAAGAAATATGGATTTGTGGGAACCTTTTGACAAGGGAGCATCGCGACGTTGCAGAAGAGCGTGTGTTTCCGCGTTTCAAAGTGCATGTTCAAACTATAGATGCAGTCAAGAATTGAGGATACATTTACAAGGAAAGTGTAAACCTAGTTGTCGGGACGCATTCATTGATGATTTAATATGAAACTAAACGTGTACTTGATTCATGTTCTCTTTATTCCACTCTAGCTGTTGCACGCGACTTCGTCCGCGTAACTTTATATAGCTTATGTGACTCGCTGATAATATAGCTTCCCCACAGGGAAAGAATTCTTCAATCGGTCAAGTAGTTTCGGAGCCTATCCTATTCAATGCAAACAAACAATCAAATCTTTTTCGTAAAAATAGATTAAGATTCGGTCCCCCAGGCAGAAAGTAAATAACATAGACCATGTTCAGCAGTATAGGTACTCTTTTGTGGTAATAATGATGATAATCTAATTTATTTATCTCTAAACAGCAACTACAATCACTGTTCGAATTTTATTGATAATACCCTGGCCTATAGACAAAAAAATATATATATATAAAAAATATATATAAGCAATTTAACGCCTGACATCTGCATTGCTATTACACTTTGCGGAGGCGTTAGATTTTTTTATTTTTAGATAAATCCCACGGTACCTACAGTACTTTTTTAAAATGAAAGGGCTGTAAACCAGAGTATATTCACCATTTTGGAGGTAGTGCTGAGATATACTATTTCGTTGGTGCTAGTGTCCTTTCTATGGTCCTTCGAGCCGGATTGGACTCCTAACAGGGCTTGGTGTTTTATTTTAAAGTAAGCCCGAGTAAATGACCAGTTTGGTTAGTGGGGTAAGGACTGACCAAACTGACATTGACTACTACTTACACTGACATTGATTACTAACATTGACAAGGGTCAATGTTAGTAAAAAAAATCTTATAAGGGAGACCTTTGTTCATTGCTTGTACTTGGAAATGCTAGAAAATATGCTATAAAGGAAACAAATTAAACTTTAATCTGTTTATTTATACATCAATTAATAAAATACTTATATTTCATTATAACATGTTAATTGTTGCGTTTAAATCTAACACGATTTGTAAAAATACATATTACGAGTTCAACAATGATTTCTTCATAAACAACACATTCTATTGGAGTAATAAATTGAACTTTTTCAGCAGGATTTCATGATTGAATGTAAAATATAGGACCACGAACTTCAGTAACTTCATATTGAACTTCATTAAGTTCAGTAGAATTTATGAACTTCAGTAGAATAAAGGCTTCAATAGTAATACACTGGATCGCAAAGAAAAAGGGTCAATTAGAAAAACTTCAATATCTTCAAATGTACACCTGTCCTGTACACCAAATTAAAGAATATTTTAATGTTAAGTACAATAAAAATAAAAATTATTTAGTTAGCTTTAATTTAGTCTTTATTTCATAAAGCTAGGTAAGGTCCTTTTGAAGATATTGAACATTTTCTAACTGACCCTTTTTCTTTGCATTCCAGTGTATTATCGGCTATATGCATACAATACAAGCCCGGGGTATGAAAATTTATGGGAGTAAAATCAAATGTCACATGTCACACGTTACGCGTTACAGACTACAATATGCTTCAATACATATTAATATAATATAATATTTATATTAATATGTTTTAATTATATTTATTAAATTATTTATTTATTGTAAAGAGTAAACTCCAGTCGTGCATCAAGGCTGACATACACAATTTTTTTAGGCCTTTTTTTAGTTAAATAATACAACCCCGGGGTGATATGACTAATGACTAAACATTGCTTTACAAGTAGATTCCAAAATTATACAAAAATTGTTAGTCAACAAAATCAAACAAACAAATAAACTTCTTAATGATCTTAACTTTTGCATAAGAAAGTTAATTTTTTCAAAATTCAAATACATATTTTTTTTTAATTTTGAGTTTACGTAAATAAAATATTACCAATAATCTGTGTCCATTATTTAATAAAATAATTATTTACAACTTAATTGGAAAATAAAAGATACTAGTTATTTTTATTAAACAAATATAAACAGCTTTAAATGGCTCGGAATGTGTTTTCATCACATGATTAATAAGTAAGTCTAAGTAATTAAGTAAAAGTATATTATTAATGAATCACTCATTGAATGGAATGGTTGTCACTTAAAATAAATAAATTTATATAAAAGAATTAAGTAAGTACTTCCTTTTCATAAAAATAAATTATAAACAATATTACCCAAGCATCAATAAGATTTTATTACAACTATAAAAACATTATTATTAAAATATGGGATGGGCTTTATTTAAAAAAAAAATTAAAAAAGGGAGTCCTGAAACATATTTTGTATTCAGATCGCGGCTTGATATTTCTTTTAAATGTAATTCCTAATGTAAATAGAAAAGAATTAAATGAAACAAAATATACTTCATTTATTTCTACTTTAATGCAACCAAGCAAGAGTTTATGTTAAATGGCCACGAGTGAGCAATGGTAAACGCTCATTGCAATGACCCAGTAATTATTGTAAAGTATCATTGCCAAAATCAAACAGAAGTAAAATATTATTTCCACGAACGAACAATAGTCAACGTTCATTGCAACGAGCCAGCAATTACTTTAAAGTATCATTGCCAAAGTCGAACAGAAGTAAAATATTATTGCCACGGCTGAGCAATGAGGGTTATTGCAACGAGACTGAAATTGTAAAATCTCATTGCCAAAATCGAAGAAGAAGTAAAATTTTATTGCCACGACCGAACAATAGTTAACGTTCATTGCAATGACCCAGCAATATTATTGCTAAAATAGAATAGAAGTAAAATAAGTATTACTTCCACGACCGAGCAATGGTAAAAACCGAGCAACGCTCATTGTCGTTACAATGATATTTTACAATAATTGCTGTCTAGTTAGCCAGCAATTATTGTAAAATATCATTGTCAAAAGTAAACAGAAGTAAAATATTATTGCTACGACCGAACAATGGCAGAATATTAACAATGGCAGTTAACAGTAGTAGCAATGACAGTTTACATAATAGTAAACTGTCATTGCTTATCAAGCAATTGTTAAACTTTTCATTGCCTCGAAAAATAAATGAAAAATGAATTCCACCCCTTCTAAGGCCACTATTGTAACCACAGACCTTTGTAACCCTTAAAATGCACAAAGAAAACTAATACCTAAAATAAAAGTTACATAATAATCCGACATGTTTTGTTAATTGTGACGCAATAGACTAGGCACTAAGATTTATAATTATAATTTCTCACAACCTAATTACATTTTTTTTAATATAAGCAATATAATAAAAATCGTCTACAAATAAAATATCTAGTTTTAATGTAAAAAGGCACTTCGGTATAATAAAAATCTAGAAAACTAGTAATGTAATCGAATACATTGTTTAAAATTTTAACATTCACAATAATGATATTATGATATCTAAGAAAAGGCACTTTCCACGAATATTAATTTCCGAGTCTAAAAATTAATTAAAAGAAAAAGATAAATTTTACATTTTCTCCCATAACTTTATTAAACTTTTTAATATTGGGGAAAAAATTATATTGGCTATTTACTCATATGTTAATAATAGATTCACATAAATGAAGAAATTATTTAAATAAATAAATGCAATAAATTTAAATCGTCGAAGTATGTCACAAAAAAAGTCAATTTTAATGCAAATAAAAATATTAAAATTAAAAATTGAAATAAATAAATCAAATACATATGTAATATGATATAATGAAAAATCAAATTAATTGTAGCTTTTTTTTCACATTTAAATTTACCAAGAAATATAAAAAAAAATCCAACCTCTGGTTACTTACTTAACGAAGTGTTTTATAAATCAGTATTTAATTTGATCATCCTCAAAAAAATATATATTAATAACTTTGATCATCCTCAAAAAAAATATTAATAACTTTGATCATTCTCAAAAATAATTATATTTATGTGCAAAATTTTTTTTTTAATGTAAGAAAAAAAAAGAAAAAGACAATATATTTTTTCCCCAACACTAGCTTTGTGTACTGGCTTCACTTACAATTTACCACCGCTAGGACTACGCGAACTGCTTAGGATCGAGGTGACAGAAATGTTTCCAGAGCTACTACTTAGATTAGGTGGAGGCGAACGCGGAAGCGATAGATTCTTTTCAACCAAACTCTCTTGACTCAGTGACCTTTGAGTCATAAACACCGGTATTTTGGATGAAACACCGATAGGTTTCGCCTTATCTCCGGCTTTTACCGGTATATTGCTCGGTTTTGCCAAAATGATCGGCTTTTGACTTGCACTGTTATCGGTTGAACGCAGTTGCATTTGGTCTAACTGTGACAATCTTCTGTTCTCTATGTCCGTACTAGTGACTATTGTGCCTTTTGGTGATTCGTATGTAGCTGTTCTGAATTTTATGTGACTGTTTCTTGGTAAATCGAAGTCTGAATGGCGTTTCTTTGGTTCGTTTTGTGTCGTTCGTTTCTTTAAGTCGGATTGTTGCTTAGCAGTGTGATGTCTCTCGTTCGTAATGAAATCGTTTAACATTTCAATGTCCAATTCGTAAGACAAAGTGGGTTCCTCGTACTGAGGAGCTCTCTGTCTACTGGAAATTTTGTCTTCGGATTTCTGTTTGATTGTTTTCTCGGTACGCGGTGTTACCACTTCTATCTCTGTGATGTGTCCCTTCTGAGAATCGCTCTCTTCTTTCGAGTGTTGCACTTGTGGCATAGTCATTGGATTAATAGAGTATCTTGTTTTAGTGACTTCGACTCCATTTTTGGATGATGTTTGTACGTCTTCTAAATCGTGAATAATCCTGATTCCCAACTGAGACAACTCCTCAGGCGATTTCTGTGCCATAAAACTCGGGTCGTTTTGTAGTTTATCCATTAAAGCCTTCGCTTGTTCTTCGCCTAACTCTGTATTAAGTATTATAGTCTCAGTTTTTGTAAAAGATGGCTCATCGGTGGTGAAATGCATGTTAGGATTTTGTCTCTTTATCTCATCTAAAATACTCTTATCAATATCTTTTACGTTCCCTTCTTCTAAACTCAATGTATTTATGTCGCCTGGATTTTTCATAATACCGAAGCTAATCTGTTCGACTTTTAATGGCGCATCTGTTTTAGCTGTTATATATTTAGTAGTAGTCGTTTCAACGTTCTGTGTAATGACTTGGTTGCCAAATTCATCATCGGCGACATTGACTGTAACTGTTTTTTGTACAGGTTCTTGAGTCATTGTTATAGACATGTTGGCTGGTTCCATATATAAAGTCCTGCCTTCCCTCTCTTCAGATTGTCTTTTAATACCCTCTATTACGTCAGGTACCCTTCTTAAAGCAGGCTCGCCGATTTCAATAGATTTAGTAAAATTTCTTTTCTGTTCTAAAGGCTGATTTCTTTCATTTGTTGAAATAGTAACGATGTTGTTGCTGCGATCTTTAGACTCGGACCATTCAGTGGAAAATGATCCTGGAGGAGGCTTTTTATTACTTTTCAATGTATTGTTATTCGAGCCCACTTTAATATTACTGACATATTCGTCGTAGTCTTTCAGTTTAGTCTCGGTAGATTTTAAATCAAAATTGACAATGTCCGGTTGATGCTTGGCTTTTGATGCGTCAGTCATAGAAGTTGACATTTCCTTGCTACTTATAGCTTCATTTTTATGATCAATGTGAACATTTAGAATGGGATTCTTTGCTAGCAGTTTTTTCATCATGTCTGATTTAGGCCTCTCTAAACTGTTCACATATGTATTGCGCGACATTTTCAAATCATCAGGAATATTTGTGTCACTTGACATGGTCAATTTCTCCTCGTATTTAGCAGGTGATGTATCAATCTTCGGGGGAATTTCTTGTGTGCTATCCAATGAGCTCATATTGCTACCATCCGAAGTCGATTTGGCGAATTCCGAAACCAACTTAAAGTGAACTTTCATATTCTCGTCCATAATTCTTTTTGCCAAATGATCAGACGTTTCGTGAGGTTCGTTATCCTTGGATAAATCAAAATCTGCGTGAGATTTCCGCAATAAATCATTAGTTTCATTTTTGTCCGAATCGACTGAACTGTTCGAACCTTTCACTATAGCATCCTCTAAGTTTCCAAATTCAGATGCTTTCTTCAAACGATTTCTCTGGAAAGTGTTTAAGCCTTCAATGGCCGACGTTTTAGATATATTTAGACTTAGTCTTGGTTCTTTACTTTTAATAATAACTCCTTTGTCAGCGTCGATCATGTCAGGCAAAATATCTTCTGAGCCAGAATCAAAGAATGTAGTTTCAACTACAGACATAGCTTTTCTCTTTTTAGGCGACAAAGTACTTTCTTTGTTTTCAGCATCATCGCCGGAAATGTCGAGACTTTGAGCCCTTTCGAGGGTACCGGTAGATTGAATACTTGTTTTAGGTCTCATTTCAAATCTGGACAGATCGCCCAATGAAGCTGCTTTCCTTTCATTTTCGTCTAAAATAGATGTTTCATCCGAAGTAGAGTGAACAGTATCATTCAAAGGAGAACTATGGATTGTTATATCACTATTATTTAGTTCAATAGTAGTGGAGCCTTTATCGCTTTTATCACTTTGGTTCAAAGATACAACCGAATGGATGTCTTGATTAGATGACTTATTAGACCTCGAGTCCTCAAAATAATTATTTAGAGAATCGCTTTCTTTCCTGAATGGTTTTGACACAATATCATCTATATCTTCTTGAGTGAAATTAATGGAGTCTTCAATACGATATCCACTCTTTGTTTTATTTACTTTCGGCGTAGACGTGTTAAAAGAACTAAGTGTGGTAGTCGATTTTTCAGGAGTATCGTTTAACAAACTTGAGTGATGCTTTTCGCTCTTTAAGAAATCATTTACGTTCTTTAATTGTTCTAAGATACTATCGTCTGTTTTATTTTTCTCTGGTTCGGGAGGCGATGGTGCCTTTCCTTTAGATTTCTTGGCAGGCTTTGAAGGGTCCTCTTTTTTGTTATCAGGTTTTTCCTTTTCATAAATCAACTCTGTTGAGCTCTTCCTGTTGCTTCTTGCTGCTCTGGCAGCTTCCATCATATGTTGAGGCAATTCTTGAGGTATTCCGTTTTCGTCCCTCTTTATTCCACTTGAATTCAAATCATCTCTTACGAAAGATGACACTGAAATTTCTGATAATTTCGAACTCTCTTGAGTTGTATTACTACTTGTATCAGATTCGTTTAGTTTAACTCTAGCGTTTGGTATTGGCGGCGCCATTTTTTCTCTCCTTTTAGCGACTACAGGTTTTTTATTTTCCGTCTCATTCTCGTGTCTGACTTGCGTCGTTGCCATTTCACGTTGGAGCTCAGGTTTGTCTGGTTCGTCTACAGACTTCTTTTCAACGACTACTGTTTTCTTTTCAACGGAAACTACTCCATTTTCAACGTTCTTTTGTTTTAATACTCCATCATCAGGTACATTGGGTGGTAACACGCGTATACCGAACTTCATTCCTCTCTTCGGATCATATTCTCTCTTTTGAACTTCAGCTTGCTCTATGTGTGCAATGCCATTTTCTGGAAGCGAAGTCTGTACATCGCTGCCAGTTGAATATCTAGCCTTAGTTCGATCAGGTTTATTGAGAGCAGCTGGTACATCTGAATGTCTCGCTTTACTAGCGAGTTTAATATTCTTTTCATTTTCCCTTTCCAGCGTTGTTGGAGCATCTTTCTTTTCTTTCTTATTCCTCTCCAGTGTAGTAGTAGTTATTATCTTTTCCGTTATAATCTTCTTGATTCCTGCTTTGTTGTGTTTAGTTTCTAGTGTTGAATTGTTCGAATGCGACGTGTTCGGTGACTTCGGTGGATGAAGAAGCTTGCCTTCTTTCTCCAACTGGAATTGAGAAAATGTTTCAATTAATTTTTGCTTATTTAATTTTCTTATTGTACTTTTTTTGAGATAGGATATTAATATAACTATCGTTACACCCTATCCGCCCGTTTCACCTATCCCTACTAAGCATCCCTCGGGCTATCACATCATAAAATTAAATACAAAAGATATTAATTAATTACTTCTAATAAATTACATAACATATTATCTATTTTTCATAATTTATGGAGAATTTATTACGTATGTATGTATGTCTTTAGGTGAATATGTAACCAAATGCGTCACCGGCACATAATATATTCATTCGGAATCACTCGTACCTACATATATTTTATGTCTGTGCCATTGTTATCTTTTCCATAAGATCTTAAATGTAAACATTAATATTCAACTCAAAACAATTCTACACTCACTTACAACCTTTGTATTCCCGCCAACTGTTTAAACAATAGAGCCATAACGATCGCATTCCTAACAACGACACTAAGTATACGAAACACGTTTCATTCATTTCATAATATTGTAAGACAATACGTCCGTTGGATTTACGACTTTTTACTCGCATTATTAAAGTTTTATTCACTTTGTTTACATTTTCAACTTGTACACTCATACACAACGACCATTTTAAGTTGACCTCTCAGGTTTGACGTTTCTCTTTCTTTATTAACTTAAGTATGACATTTTTTTTTAATAAGAAATGGGTTAGCGCTTGGCCAACAACAGCCATGTGGCAAGGAAGAGGCCTAAGATGAAGCGAGCTCACCCAGAAGATGCCTATTCACTCGAACCTTGAAAAGATTAGGGTTATATGTGCTCAGAAATACAGACGCCGGCAGGGAGTTCCAAACCTTGGCAGTGCGCATAATAAAGGATGTTTCAAAGCGCTTGGTCCGAAAAGGAGGGATTTCGACAAGATGAGGATGACAATTATTATTGTACAGGCAGATAGATAAATAAATAATATCTTAACACACTTCACACACAGCACCATCTAGTTCTACAGTAAGCAACTAATGCTTGTATTATGGATACCAGACAGTTGATATACTAGATAGATTACATGCTTTTCCACAGAGGTAAAATGTTAACACGTAAAAATTTCCCCTGGCGGGATTCGAACCCGGGACCGTTTGGTTAACAGCTAGGGTTACTAGCCACTAGACCAAACGTGTCGTCAAATGATGACATATTTTATAACAGTTCACTCACCGTACTAACGTCGCCTGTGGAGCCAGCTCGTTTTAGCAGAGGATGGAATACCGCGCTTCCTCCACCACTTGCTCTTCCACCTTCGACCACCTCCAGTTCCACGGGGTAAGGAGAAGCCAGCGACAGTATACCGACAGCATCTTCCAGGGGAGTGCCAGAAAACTCTATCTTGATGCTCTTTATCTTGTCACCTGTAAGACATTTTGAGTAAACGTTTCAAAATTTTATGTCTTGAATAAGTAGTTAAATAGATTAAGTAAAGTAATAAATGAGTCTTGTATTAAGTTACCTACTTAACTTAGGTACAAGATCTTTGCTTTGGTCGAGTAGAACTTCAAAGAAAGGTGATAAAATTTACTATAAAAGGTTTTTTATTTCAAAACTCTAATGTCTATAGTTTAGGAGAAAATTCTATAGTTTACATACTAAGTTTTACACACACATTTAGTACACGGCCAGTGTATTAGTAGGATGGACGACACCTACCGTCGTCAGGTTCCCCGAGATGGCCGGCGTACCTCCACTTTCGGGTACGCGTAGCCCTGCGTCGGATGACCGTGGTGGGTCCCGCGACCCCGCCCATCTACGGCCGCGCTAGAAAGTTGTTGGGTTTTAGCCGGTAGGAGTCCGGCTTAACCCCGCAACGTCCACTACGCTGCCGGGTATCCATTAGGATTTCCCAACGTTAGAAAAAAATGATGGTCGGCACCTGTAGCGTTGCTTGCGTCCACTTGTCTACTGTCTGTCACCCTTTAACATAGAAAATCACCGAAGGTCATACCTGGCTGTAACTTGGCAGCTGCTGCAGGTCCACTTCTCAGTACAGAGTGGACATGCACTCCATCCCTCGCCCCACCACCGCATCGGAATCCCAATCCTGTGAAGTCGCGCGCCCATAGCTTCACTTTCCTTACTCGTGCTCGCTGGAAAAATAATAATAATAATCGTCTAAGAAATTAACAGATACTTTTAATCCTGAAAAATGTCATATAGTCGGGCCGGGCATCGATGTAGTTCATTAATACAACATACAAAGATAATTGATTGGACTCGCTGCACTCGACTAGATAGAGAACTATACAAAAGCAATAGCTCCGAAAATGTGGCAACTTTTTATTGTAGTGTGTGTAAAAAATCGTCACTTTTTATCACTTTTTACCCAGTTTTATTATATTTTTACACAGTTTCAATCCGCAATTTTATTATGCCTAAAATTTAATAAAACATTCTGCACGTACACATCACAGACAGTTTGCAGTATGACTGGCTCGGGTACGCCGAATTCGGCGTTCTGTTTTATGCCGCATTTTACAAGTACGACGGCGGTATCTAGTCGAGCGCAGCGAGACCAATCATTTATCTATGACAACATACCTACATAGAATACATTAAAAAATATAATTATTCTAGTATTTAAACGACCGGAAAACCGCAACAGTAATTACCACAGACAACAGCAATCTTTTAAATCGATGATTTCATGTTTCGATTATTAAAAACATCTACTTGTCTCTCAAACGCCATTGAGACCATGACATCATCAAGTCAATCCTCCGGACAAACAGCAAGGAGGTTGCATGCCGCGTGAGAACTATGTCCGACCTTCAATGAATGTTTACAATGCACAGGTGCTAAATCAAATCTCGAAGTAGTTATTGGATTTATATTATTGGCATTGTCAATGTTTGTGCTGTGTGCTTTAATGTTTTTTTTTTTAGAGATGGGTTTGTTTTAATAATAATAATGCATTTATTAGCTCCACACAATCACAAAACCACAGAATACAGACATTGCTCTTGTTTGCTCTTGTCCAGCATCCAGCTGTGTAGCGAAGATGATATCTATGATGGAGCGAGCTCACCCAGAAGATGCCTATTCACTCCAACTTTGAAAAGATTTGGGTTATATGAGCTCGCAAGTAGCAATTCCAAACCTTGGCAGTACGCTAATGTTTTTAAAGCGCTTGGTCCGAAAAAGAGGGATTTCGACAATGTGAAAGATAGATGGACAGGCTAACGGTCTCCTAACTGGTAGGTGACTACAGTTTTTTTTTTATTGTCCTACCGGCTAGGGTTCCTCTGACATAGGTTAGAGTTCTTTTATAGCTGGCAGAGTATACAACATGGTGTTTACTTAATCTGGGATGTGAACGTACGCCTATACATATGGTACAGAGTACTGATCGGCCCGGTGACTACAGTTTACGATAGTAACTATTATTTAATCTGTGCTACAGTCGCTTATAATCACAAGCAACATCCAGTAACTCCGTTTGCGTTTGCGGCAGACTGCATTTCGCGGGTTAGCGTACCACTGGTCAGTTTCCTTATTCGTCAATTTCACTAATTCACCAGTTTACTCATTTGACAGTTTCTGAATTCGCCAATTTACCTTATTTGCCAGCGTGGCAAAAGAATAAATTCAGTTAATCGCTTTATTAAATTAAGAACGTTTCAATTGTCATTTGTCAAAACGGCAGCGAACGCTTTAGGAAAACTTTAAATATGGAATGTTGTTGATAGAATAAAAACCGGTCGATTAGTAATTTGTATTGCAAATGAACTTGTTAGGGAAAATACCAAATTTGCCGCAGTAGGTTCTCATCATTTGATATGTCTGATGGGAGAGCAGATTGTAGACAAACATAACCATAAAGGAGCATCAGAACCGTTATCATTTATACAATTTTTTTTATAAAATTAAGAATTACGAAATAATTATCACAGAGCCATCAATCGCCAGTTTATTTTTTTTAAATTGCTCTATTATTACAAATGACACTGGCTAAATCATCGGAAAAGATCTGATGGAGCCAAAACATTAAAAGAGAAGAAGAACAAGTAGATATTTTACGCTTTCGCTGGCGAGTGCGGTCATTGTAAAGGCACTTGCAGCGTCCAGCGCTTGCCGGTCCGTGACCTCCTGGACTCTAGAACCTTCCGGCACCAACCAGCGGCCGTCGGCTCTCCCTACTATTTGTATCCTGCCCGCGAAATTTTTGACGAGAAGAAAGAAGAGTTAAAAGAATTAATATATAGGTATTGTTTTAAAAAATTACTTATTCAATTTGTGAGTAAGCAAATTCAGTTTCTTTCATGGAATAATAATAACAATTTAGAGCATTTTCGCACGAATCGGCCCACTAAGGTGAAATACATAATAAATCTGCGGCGCAAACGCATATTGCATAACGTAGCGTTGACTTACTTACTCGTACTTAGTTGACGCAACGAACGGTTACTTGAGCAATTTCAATTTTGCATCGAAAATATTGGTTTCGTACGCGGAAGTTATTGAACGATGAATTATTCATTAAGAATTATTATGAATGAATTATCAAATAATTCACAAAGTTTCGCTTTAGCTGACGATTGTTGCAATATGACAGCATTGTATGTAGCTCTTTTATGGAGTTTACATTTGGGTGAATTAACCCATGTGAATAGGTAGTGTCAGGTAGTAAATGAAGGTGTCGCTTACTACCTGACACCTGGGGCCCTAGCCAAGAGCATACCAATGCAAACGTTTCGTTGCGTTCTGACGAATAGAAACGAAATAAAGCCCGGTGATTGGTCAAAAATTTATGTGATTGGCGTTACAACAACCAATCACCGGGCTTTATTTCGTTTCTATTCGCGTCAGAACACAACGAAACGTTTGCATTGGTTATGTTCTTGGCTACGGCCCCAGAAATGCAGAAACTTAAAACTAAGTACGTTTGGATTGGATGGTTAGAAAAAAAAGTTTGTGTTTGCTTGTAGGATTGAAGTTTACTCAGTCGACTCGAGTCTGTTGTCAGCATACCTTATCGTCGTTAAATTACAACAAGAACTGGTTATTACTGGATGTTTCTGGAAATGCAAAGCAATTCCAATCTGCATTCCGATGGACATGAAACAAATCGACACAGTTAAGGTACAGATACACATGCCGCTTATAGTAGCAAACTTAAGTATGCCATTTTCTAGAAAATGCTACTGAGTGAGTAGCTTGTATCTGTACGTACTTTGCTAGAAATTAGGGTGTACGTTTACGTATAAAATAAAGTCGCTAACCCGCCATCTGTCCCTCGGTAAATACGCATAGATTTTTTAAATTACGCAACGGATTTTAATGCGGTTTTTACTAATGGAAAGAGCGTTAAACGAGGAAGGTTTAACATATATAATTTGTAGAAATAAATATCACGGGTTGGCAGTAGAAAATATAGAAGAGACGCGCCACTTGGTAACCTCTTATACGACGCCGCCTCGATTCTTCTCCAGTGAGCGGAGTCCCTTAGCATGCTTTCCAATAGCATTCTCTAGAATCAATAAGACTTTTGAGCATGTTACCACGTGCGAGATAGTGGAGCGCGTTCCCTCAGCATGTCTTAGTATTTGTTTAGCGAGTTCATTTAGAAGTATATGCTTAAGTTCCATAGCATGCTCAATTCTAGCATACTTACTAGCGTGCTACTTAGTAGCGTGTGTATCTGCACCTTAAGACTGCCACTCGGATGTTAGGAATGCGCCTGTGTTTTAGATTGAAATAATAATATCTTGATTTGTTCATTCTTTTTTCAACATTTTCTGTCTATTAAGAGCTTTAGGAAGCCTACAAGAAATTAGAACATCCTTGTCCATAATCTCAGATAAATTTGTAACCTATCTAGGTACAATGTTTACAAAGCATTAAACGTTTGTTTGTCTTGTTACTTACTTTGCGTCATCATACTGTTTGAATTAGCCTGATTTTATCAAGTCTACCGCTTGAACCTACATTTTTATGGTAGGTATTCTTTTTTATAATTCTTAGCCAATAAAATAATGCCATACATAGCCATATGTGTACATTGATTACCAAAAACGATTTGAAACACCAAATCAATATAGGTCATTGTATTTTGTTTGTATGTATTAAGAATCGAAAATCAACTTGGCAAATAAGTAAAGAAATCTAAGCTGTCCTTGGGCAGAATGGAAGCTAAGCGTTATCACAGAAGCGAACCGTAATCTTAATGGAAGCCTATCTCTTTATGGAGCTTTATTAGGCCGAATTTTATTAAGCTTTTGATATATTGAATTGATAACCTCTATACAATATGGGTCAATATCGCCAAGGTGAAAATTAGATTTCTTAGCAAATATTAATATAAAAGTTAAAAATTTTATTTAGTTTTCTATTGAGTCTAAACGCGCTATATCTGCTCTAAGCTCCTGAGGAGTTTGGTGTCCCGCAGACCACTCGATGCTGCACCAGATCAAAATCGGTCCATCCGTTTGGGAGTTACGATTTCATAGACGGATACACACACACACACACACACAGATACACGCACACAGATACACGGATACACAGACACACATCAAACTTATAACACCCCGTTTTTGCGATTATAAAGAATATTATAAATATATAATATTATAAAGAGGAAAGATATGTGTTTGTTTGTTTGAATTGAATAAGCTCCGAAACTCTGGACCAATTTGAAAAATTCTTTCACGTATAGAAAGCTACGTTATCAGGGAGTAACATCCGTAGGTACTAATATTATAATTGCGAAACTTTGTATGGATGTTTGTAACTCTTTCACGCAAAAACTACTGAACCGATCACCATGAAATTTTGCATACACGTTGTCTGGGATACCAGAAAGGACATACTTAGTACCTTTCATCCAGAACGCGGACGAAGTAGCGGGCACCAGCTAGTAGGCTATATTTTATCAAGTTAAGCGGACGAAGTCGAGTGCAGCAGCTAGTGTATTTATACACAAATACACAAACCTGTAAGTGCGAGTCGTCTTTGCTCTGTTCAGGCTTCGAGAACTCCGCTTGTAATGCGTGTGTCTTGGCAGTTAGAGGCAGCGTCGGTGCCTCGTGCTGCCACGCATTCTTCTCTTCCTGACGGAATCCAGGGTTGTCGAATGCGAACTCGTCCTTCACTGATTCTGGATCCGTTGAAAATACTAGATGCTTTCCTGTGGACAAAAAAATAACTTGAATTAGCTAAAAATACTTGGCGTCTGAAAGTTCTAGAGTTATCAGGTTACACACAAGATGGCCTGGTACAAAAAATATTATGAACTATAGCTGGTGCCCGCCACTTCGTCCGTATTGAAAAAGAAAATATATGAGTACCTATGGTTATATAAGTAACGCAAGACATAGTTATCGCTGTGACGACGGTGGCGCCGCCACGCAACAGTGACACCCAATTCTTTATATTTTTAGACGATCACTCGAGAACAGTACCTTTTTTCTGGATGAAAGGTACCCTATGTCCTTTCTTGTATCCCTGACAACGTGTATGCAAAATTTCATGATGATCAGTTGAGTAGTCAAGGGGGGAAAAGGTAGCAGACAGACAGACAGAGTTACTTTCGCATTTATAATTATTAGTATGGATAGTATGGATTAATAATAGTAAATTCATAAATTGTAATCGCCACGTCCATAGATGAATGATTGGTTTCGCTGCGCTCGTCTAGATACCGCCGTCGTACTTGTAAAATGCGGCATAAAATAGTACGCCGAATTCGGCGTACCCGAACCAGTCACACTGCAAACTGTCTGTGATGTGTACGTGCCGAATGTTTTATTAAATTTTAGGCATAATAAAATACCAGTTTGCGTAGTGAAACTGTGTAAAAATATAATAAAACTGGGTAAAAAGTGATAAAAAGTGACGATAATTTACACACACTACAATAAAAAGTTGCCACATTTTCGGAGCTATTGCTTTTGTATAGCGCTCTATATAGTTGAGCGCAGCGAGACCAATCATTTATCTTTGCGCCACGTCTATTATAAATGCATCGCATGTGAATAATATTAACACCTTAATCTTATGCATTTTACAAGACTTTCACTCGAAATTTTATTTTTTAATTAAACGATCGGTTTGGAAACTTTCAATTTAAATGAATGCATCAACTGAAACTCATCTTTGTTATGCAACGGAATGAAAGTATTTCTATTTACACGAATGAATATTAAATAGGTAAATGATATTACTAAGTTATAAAATCACATAATTCTTTGTTTTGCTTATTTTTGATGACATAGGGTCTACATGGTGATTACGTCAGCAGTAGTTATTTAATTTTTTACACATATGGCAACCCATATGTGTAAAATTCTATAATTCTATTTCATTATAGCTAATTCTAATTCTAAAATTATATCTGCTGCTAACGAATAATAAAAAAATCCGAATACATTAAAAAAATGCATACCTATACCAATGTTTACGTAAGCATGGATGTAAGAGCTTTATTACTTTTGCTGACAAAGGGAGAGGGGGGGGGGGGGGGTGTAAATAATTGTAATAAATCTGCTTACGTAATACTTGAACGGCCCCTTTCAGGCAATTTACGATTTGGTTGTAATGAGTCGGAGTACTGCAAGTGTGCACACTACGAAATACAGTGCTAAATGCAAAAAAACTAACATGGTAATCTAGGTAATAAATCCAGGCTATATCTTTTTACCAAATTTCCTCCGAACCTGTTGAGAATCCGTTTTTGCATGAAAGAGAACCAAATTATAATGTGAGTTATAACAACACCTACTAACAAAGATATTATATTCGCATTTATAATACGAGTAGGATTATTAAAGCAGGGTATTAGCACAGCATACTTAAAATAAGTATGCTGTGGTATTAGTTTCAACTTTAAAAATATTCATTCACCTAACGTGCTGTGCAGTAATTGCAACCAGAGACCAAGCCCCAGTTTTCACTGAGTGAAATCACAGAGTAGTTTCACACGGGTGCAAAACAGACGTGTTATAATCATTAATTTGTTACGATATGATCGGCTTTCGTGTGAAATAAGGTCAATGGATTATTGTATTCTATTTATTACTTGCTTCCGATTTCTTCTATTCAAATCTTTTTGCTTTTGATTTTTACATAATGGAAAATTACATTAAGCTAATGGCCTTAGGTTTAGGCACAAAAATGCCAGTATAAGTAGTGGAATTTGTCAAATCGTGAGCGAATATATTTAAAAAAAGACAGACTGATTTTTCATACGGCCATCCAGAGCGGACGTATAACTCAGTCACCTAAGACAAAAAAATCGCGTTAGGTCGCAATAAATTGCACTGTCTTGATTTTTTGAGATGTTGTTAGGATAGATAACCAGTAGTGTAAAACCAAGTTTGCAGTTTCGAAAGACTTGTGCTAACTGCACCACGGTGCTCGAAAAAGCTCGAAATTTTCAGACTTTTTTTCAGTCTTTCGCTTATAATGCTTCTGAAATGTGCATTCTACGGAAAAAACATCTCAGACATAAAATTTGATATAATTTAAGTGTAACCGCAGCTCTGTATGTCAAACAGATCCCGAGATACACTACTTCAAAAATGGGTAATTTTTCCCAAAAAGTTAGAAAATTGTAGTTAGCCGCCTTTCGAAACATTAATATCATCTAATATTATGTTTTTATAATTTTTAATTATAAATGATTTTTATAATTTTTAATATAATTTTATAATTTTTATTGTAATGACGGTAATAAAATTATACCAGAGATTTATTGATATACCTATATTTCATTACATGATAAAAATATTATTATTATTTATTATACATACAGTTAGAATTTTTTTTTCAGACATTAAATCTTTTGATATGAAATTTAAAAATATATGCAAACATTTGAAGTATCAGTGTAAATAAAAGTCACACAGAAAAAGCGACGAGAAAGTCGCACATGCGACCCAGATGTCGCCGGAAGATCTCTATCGAAAGGAAAAGTAATAATATTATGAACCGAGCACACTCGATTGCCACCAATTAATTGCTATTACGTTTATGTGTTATGCACACTATCTTTCTAGAATTATTTAGTGCCTTTCTTTTCTTAAACGGAAACTTTAACCATCCCAAAACAGTTGGCAGACGAATCAATATTATCCATACAGCTTTTTTTGCCGATCGGCTGCTTCTAGCCAGTGTGCTTGTGTTCCAAGTTTAAATCTGTACTAATATCAAGCCAAAATTTAAAATTATAAACTAATCCCCAACGAAATAGTATATCTCTGTAATCCTCCGACTCTCTCAGGCCAAACACGCTATATCCGCTGTAAGTTGCTAAGGAGTTAGATATTCCGCAGACTATATTTGGTGCTTTTTTCCGAGGGTTACCCACGAGCGGTATATTTCAATTTAACAATTTCTAAATTTAAAACTAGGTTGAAAATGTTAAAGGTCGGGGAGTTCACAATCATGTTCCCGTGGCGAAAGTCAGGGACTTTTTCTATCTATTTTATACATTTCTCTATTTTACTACTTGATGCTGAAGCAGCAGGTCTAGGTAACCATGTCATAGAAATACAAATCAGGCCTGATGGTATTCATCAGGCCTGATTTGCCTGACATGCCTGAAGAGATTTTCATAAATCTTTCATAAGCTTAGAACGATCATGATCACATTAGCTTTCAAAAATAAAAATAAAAACGAATAACTAAAAATCGGTTTCTCCGTTTGGGAGCTACCGATTCTATAGACAAAGATATAGACACACGTAAAACTTATATCACCCCGTTTTTTAGTCAGGCGTCGGGGTAAAGCATGTAAGTGAAACTTTAAACATTTTTCGTGTAAGATTTGCAAACAATTGTGATTTTATTAAGGTTTATTATTAATGTTAATTAATCATTATTTTTAACACTTTACCTCTCAATATAACAATGTGAGCGAGCAAATCCGGGTAGTGTCTTGTCTAGTGAAACAAAAAAAATTGGTCAACATACATATTCAATTCACACAAACATATGCAATACAAATACAAATTATGACTTACATTTGCACATAAGTTGCACTTCCATTGCCATATTTATTTCTATTAGCATTCTTTCGTTATTTATTAATATTCATGTCTTAAGGTCAGACGTTACAGCTCAATTTTGTTAAATAAATTTTGAAGATTATGGAATCAATATCGTTAAATCGAAAATTTTTATTAACCCCCAAACTCTTGACGTTCGACGCAAAGAGATAAATTTGATTTTTGTATAAATTTGATCTGTGTGTCTGTCTGTAGCATCATAGTTTCTTAATTGTCACAAAATTATCAAAATTGTCACACGAATTGCGAGCACGAATGCGTTATAATTACGTCCAATTTTTTTAAATATTTTAGAATACCTGAAGTTACAAAGATATTGCGCCATATACAAAATATTATTTAAAAAAAGAACAATGTCCTCTCGGTGTCTCTCGGCGTGTTCGAATTGTGAAAATTTAAATTTTATAATCGTTCGTAACGTAAGGAGTAAACTCCAGTCATGTGTCGGAGGCCGGAGCTGACACACACCATTTTTGAAGTGAAACTTCTTTACGCACGCTTGACTTGGGGAGTAAGCTGGCGAACGCGTGACGTAAGCGTTACGAAAAGTGTGATCGGGCAAGGCGAACGGAAGTTATGTGGGGGATATAAGCAAGAGACAGCAGTGCGCGCGCACATTTTCTTTCTCTCTTCCTCTAATAATAATTAATTATTATATACACATATACATAAATTAATATATGTATATGTGTATACATGTATATATTGTACACACATATATATATATATATATATATATATATATACATACAGATGGAGCGAAAGAAGTTTCACTTCAGTCGTGTGGTCATAAGCACACTCGTTTTTTTTATCTTAACACGTAGGTATTTCTAGACAAGATCATGACAAATGTCTGTAAACCTTTATTAGATATGAACCTGTGGAAATTAGTGAAGTTTGATTCATGTGGTATTTCCATTACACCTGATGCTGCACCATCAAGTGGTCTGTGGGATACCGCATCTCCTCAGCAATGTACAACAGATATAGTGTTCGTTTGGGCTCAACAGAAAGTCTGGGGGGTTAGTTTATAATTTTTAACTATAGCCATCAAAATATTATACTTCAATGG
Source organism: Synanthedon tipuliformis (assembly GCA_947623395.1). NCBI lineage: Eukaryota > Metazoa > Arthropoda > Insecta > Lepidoptera > Sesiidae > Synanthedon > Synanthedon tipuliformis. The sequence goes on from OX392433.1 coordinate 4,829,991, forward strand.
AATTTGCGTCACAAATGCCAAAGCAGCACATAAAATAAACGCCTTTGACAGAATCATGCCGGACTCTTGCCTTCGCGCGTCAATGGTAAAAGGTGTGTTGACGTAAGGTCACATTTTCTTTAAATGACAGATGATGCTCTACGCATTATGTCACTTTTAAATGTTCCATAAAGTTCGTAGTATTTTGTATGGCTTGCGGATTCCATGTTGTAGTAGTTTGATGACTATACCCATAGAGTAAATAATACTTATTAAGTACTTTTTACTCTATGCTATAGCTTATATGTGTCGTGGGCAGATCGTAGAATTGGGCAGATCGTAAAGTATGAAATTAAAAATCTTTCACCAAAAGTCAAAAATAGGTGCGACGAGGAGCGGAGCGAAGCAAAGCGAGGAAATAAATTTGGGGAGCCGAGCGAAGCGGAGCGGAGTGATGCGACCGTCTCAGTTTTAACAGAAATATGATCTGCCCAGGAATATCATGTTATGCCCAATTCTACGATGTGCCAACGACATATGTCTGTGTTCTAATGTTTCTTGTATTTCATTACAGAGAGTGACTTGTCCTTAACCCAAAGTTAGTTGGCACACAGTTATGTCAATGACCGTGCTACGTGGGTGCGTGGGCAAACTTGATTGCATTACTTGCATAAAAAGCTTCGACACTCAAAAGGAGGACGCGATACATAGAAATAAAGATGTTACAACACTCACAAACATTTTTAACCATACAAATTTTCACTAAATAAGATAGAAGATATAGTTACTAAAGTTAGTAGGTATTAAAGCTTTCTATAATGACCCATGACTCCAATCTAGGGTCCCTCATCACAAGCTTTCACCACATTACTAGCATTGTCTGAAACATTTTCTGATATAGGTAATAGGTCGGTTTTTCGTATTTATAAGTAAAAAATCTGTTTGGTTGTACTGTATGTATCTGGCTGGTTTTGATATAATTAAGTTTTTCTATTTTTATAAAAATTAAATTTTTCTATTGTTTTTTTGTCTGCCAAAATGAGTTAATCTAACGAAGAAATTATATATATTTTCAAGTGTTATTAGAAAAAAGGGGAAAAATGTGACACAAGCCTCGAAAAAAATTGTAACGTTGATGGACATAAACATAACGCAGTTCCACTAAGAAAGGAAAAGAAATTTGGTTCAAGCATTTTCATTCCGGGAATTATGATGTCAAAGATGAAGCTCGTTCTGATAGACCTGTTACGGATAAAGTCGATGCCATTATGAAGAAGTGGTACAAGATCGGCATATTAGTAGTAGCTATGATATAGCTAAAGCACTAGGGGTTGACCACAAACCTCTTTTTATCTATTTGAAAAATTCTAGATGTAAAGCAGACAAGAAAAGTGCTTTATCAGTTTCGATTACAAATTCCATTCATTTCAAAATTCGTTAAGACTTAAATTTGAAATAGGTATTGATTACTGATTGACTCAATTTGTCATCGCTAATAAAGATAGCAATAGAAATTGCCACTTTGAATTTTCAAAGGAAAACAGGCCTTGTCATTCTACAACATACAAACAATGTTCAATCTTAGGGTGATAAAGCACTTTATTTGTCGAGTTTACATAATGACAGAATCGTCTACTGATTAGCTCTTTTTTGGGTTGGGGATTAATAAATAGTCTTTACAAGAGAATTATTCTGGATTCAACTTGAATCAATTACCGTTTACGATAAATTATCTATATATACTAATATTATAAAGCTGAAGAGTTTGTTTGTTTGAACGCGCTAATCTCAGGAACTAATGGTTCGAATTGAAAAATTCTTTTTGTGGTTGATACATCATTTATCGAGGAAGGCTTTAGGCTATATAACATTACGTTGCGACTTATAGGAGCGTAGAAACAGTCGAAAATGTGGAAAAAACGGGGAAAATTATTCATCTTTGAGGGCTTCCGTTGCGTGCACTGCGAAAACCGTTCGAGATACCCAAATGATTCCCAAAATAACTATTCCACGCGGACGAAGTCGCGAGCACCAGCTGGTGTGAAATAAGTCTTTAAAAATAAGTAGCAATACGATACCGAGTCGGATTGCAAATAAATAATGACACACATGCACCTTGACCAATGAAAAAGTCAGCGAGTTTCGGTCAATTAAGTAAACCTAATTGCACACGAATTTAAGGTCGTCATTTCGAAAGTGGCTAAACACATCGGTCAAACGAGTTTTAACGAATGAACCAAGAACCTGTCCGAGTCGTTACAACCGAATATTATTAAGTTGTTTTGATATAAAAACTTTTACCAAAATATTAACCAAACAATAAATATACGAGCTCATATACAACCTAAATGTTTTCTTCGCTACACGGATAGATGCTGACCAAGAGCAATCCCATCTCTAAAATCCAACAATCAGTACTAATATCATAAATGCGAAAGTATGTATGGATGTATAGAATTGGATGTTAAACATATGGATGTTTGTAACTCTTTCACGCAAAAACTACTGAACCGATAACCGAACCGATCACCATGAAATTTTGCATACACGTTGTCTGGGACACCAGAAAGGACATCGCGTACCTTTCATTCAGAACGCGGACGAAGTCGTGGGCACCAGCTAGTCTAATATATAAAATTCTCGTGTCGCAGTGTTTGTTGCCAAACTCCTCCGAAACGGCTGCATCAATTTTGATGAAATTTTGTGTGCTTATCGGGTAGTTCTGAGAATCGGCCAACATCTATTTTTCATACCCCTAAATGTTAAGGGTGGTCCACCCCAAAAATTTATTTTTTATTTTTTCGCAAAACAACGTTTTCCGGGTCGGCTAGTATTATTATATAACTGTTTTTTGTAACAATAGTCACAAAATGAAGGCAAAGTTTGTATTAAAATCGCAAACTCAAAACAATGATGTCGAGCCGCTTCCGTAAAACCGGTTTGTATAAACTTCGCACAACTAAGTATTTGTTTGGACCATAATATATAAGTATATGTATTATGGAGCGTTGACAGTTAGCTAAACAGTTGAGATACGCACATGTTTTTGTTTAATTTGACTGCATTTTTTTGCAAGGTCTGCAAGAATCAGGATAGAGGAGATTCTTTGATAGTCATAGTCGATAGACGATAGTCACCGTTAGAAAGAGAGTTTAAGTAAATTATAGTTAAATGTCCTTACAGCGATATAACTAAAGGATTTATATAAGTTTCAATGTGGGGCTAAATTGAACTACTGAGACTTTTTAGTTTCGTTAGTTCAATTAATTAATGTAATTGAGCTGCTGATACTAAAAAGTCCCAATAGTTCAATCAGAATTGAACTCACAATTGAACTAGCGGGAATAGGGAATGATTGAAAGGGCTATACAACGGATCGAAACAGGGTTATTCTAACTCTGAAGCAAAGTTTATTCTATGGATGTTATTTTTAAATATTTCATATTTTTTCGTAGATTTCATAACACCACCGGTGAATATTAATACCTAAAGCATTTGACAATCGTTAAGCAATCTATTGTACGCACGCGGCTTGACACATCAATAAAAAACCAGCTTAGTTACTTTCGAACTCAGTGATTATGAAAGGGCGTTAGACGGATATATCAAATTCAGTGTGTAGTTCGTTTCTTACTGAGACATTTGTGATTTTACCAGAATTTACGACCCATTATGTCGACCCCATTGATGGTCGGATACCTTGGCGCTCTGTCTCAGCTCCTAGGTACGATTCCCGACTAGGTCATCATTGGAAATGTGTCCACCCCAGGCTAGAGTGGATTTTTTGGAGTGGATAAACGAAATAACTTTTTAATAAATTTTTAATATATACATATATGACACTGATACACAATGACAATAATTAAAAAGGTTTGATGTTGATATGAAACTATTTTACTGGTCAGTGGTGTATACCATATTGATTGATCCTTGTTATCATATCTAGTAAGTCTATATACAATATATACATAGCTGTCAATTTTGGTAACGGTAACGTAACAGAACTAGTTCAATGATTTACTCACTCACCGAAACAAAACTGCACATGTGCTGTTTTTTCACTGTGATCTTCTGTAAGGGCGTGGTTAAGATATAGATAACAGTGTGTAGTGCGTTATAAACAAAAATTACTAATTAAAAACAAATGTATTATAGAATGAGTAATACAATTGTTAATCGCAATTCTGTTAATTGATACTTTAGGAACAAGTAAATCGGTGTTAAATTATCGGGTTTTCTTTAATTAACTAAAGCTATTTTGCTCGTTAAATTTAATGACGATATTCTCAGTTACCTTGTAATTGTGTTTCCCCTACTTCGTGTTCACGTGGTCTATTTGGACGAAATTTTATGGTTACTGAGTAAAAAATGAAACATTTAGAGCAGAATGAAGAGAGAAGATTTGTATTTTTGTATGTTTTGTAGTGAAAAAACTCAAAAACTACTAGTTAAAATTCCATAAATTTTCATACCACGGGCTTATATGTGTCGTGGGCAGATCGTAGAATTGGGCAGATCGTAAAGTATGAAATCAAAAATCTTTTACCAAAAGTCAAAAATAGGTGCGACGACTTGCGGAGCGAAGCAAAGCGTGGAGGAGCGTGTTAGGTTTACATGGAAATAAATTTGGGGAGCCGAGCGAAGCGGAGCGGAATGAGGCGACCCTCTCAGTTTTAACAGAAATATGATCTGCCCAGGAATATCATGATATGCCCAATTCTACGATGTGCCGGCGACATATGCAAATCGATTCTTTAAGGAGTAGGTAAATTCAAAAAAGAATCTAATAGTAATTTAATAATAATAGTAATAGATCACTAATCAGTAATTGGTAATAGTAATTATGCTAATCTAATAGTAGTGGTAAAATAAGCTACTACGCTAACAACTAGGTATCTATGATCAGCTGACAACAGAAATGTTCTGGTCAATAGGCGTGAAGTATGCCACGTTGTAAAGCCAAGGTCGCTTTAGTTAAACGGAAAATGGCTTGAGTTGCGTAAATTACTATAAAATTATCTTACAGATTCACTTAAATATAATCACGTCATAGGTAAGTATGTACTTACTTTTGCTAACCAACACTAAATTTTTTTTGTTTGTCAACATTGTTTACATTAAAAATGGTTCGTTTTCAACACTGTTTAATAAATACTAACAATATTATTGTTCGTAGCTAAGTTTTTGTTGAATTGATTTTATATCTTATCTTATCGTCAGGGCTGCCACAACTTTAACGAGTTTTCTACCTATGTACTGGATATGTTACTTGTGGAGTAACTAATCTTTCCCAGGACTTACTAGGAATACAATGTTTTATTTGTTCACTTCACTTTTTGTCTGTTTGTCTGTTATTTGCTTAACCGATTTGAATGCGGCTTTCATCGATGTATTGATGATTACCTGGATTAATATTTTATAGGGTAATTTTTATGGTGAAAAAATGATAGGTTCTTGCTTGTAGGATTTTCAAAAAACGAACACAATAATCGTGAGCAGAGCTAGTTACAAATTAATTATGATTATATTTTAGGTAGGTACCTTTACCTTGTCTTATATATATATATTTTTTTTTTTTTTTTTTTTTTTTTTAACTGTTATCTCCCTCCAGCATTATGCGCTGAAGCCTATTTTTACTACTCATCCATACTAGTTCTCGCTTGTATTCCTCTCGTACTTTCATTCTTCATACTATTTCTTTCTGACATTCATCTTTCATTCATTCCTTGCGGGTGGGATTCCCGTCTATATTCCTATTCTAACTATCTATATTTATATATCTATTTATTTTTATTCATATAATATGCGGTTGGGTATTAGGGAATAAATAATTTGCGACAACTCTTTTTTTAAAATGTCTTATATTACAGATTACAGATTACTTACTTGTAATTTCTACTAGAAATTGACAATTTAGTACATCTATTAATCTGTTCCTTACTGTTAGCTTTAACATAAAAAAAGAAAGAGAAAGAGAAAGAGAGTCTTTTAGAAAAGACTTTTCAAATAGTCGACAGCCCTGCATATCTTAATATATACGTCATTTTTATAATCTCATATAGACACTTACTTACTAAATATTCTGGCGGTGGATGAAACCGCGGGACACAGCTTGTTATATCTCCGCTAACTTCAAAACCCCAGATTTTCACCAATGAAAAGAGCGATAAACTAGGAAGATTTGTGTTTTTTTTAAATTGTATTCGCCGCGTCTGTCTTTTCGCGATAAACTCCAATACTACTGTACGGATTTTCATGCTGTTTTCACCAATGGATATAGTGGTTCTCGAGGAAGGTTAGTACCTATATAATTTACAAAGTTATATAGGTACGCGGGCGAAGTCGCGGGCAGCAGCTAGTGTAATATGATTTTCAGAAAACATTGTATCCGTGGGAAGGACGGCTCGCTTATATTAATTATTAGTATGACACTGTAAAGTCTGTACCTAAACGTCAAAAATACGTAAACAAGACAACATGGCCGCCGATAATTAACAAGACAATCATTGTTCAATTATCACTGACGTTGAGTAATTGTTTTTTGACATGAATATGTCTTTTCTCTGGGGTCTATTCGAAAGAATGTGTGTCACGAAAATCGTTACCATGACGTAAATGAATTAATTCGAAAGAATGTGTGTCACGAAAATCGTTACCATGACGTAAATGAATTAATTATAATTTGTTCGTTTGTTTATATATATATTTTATCCCTGTTGACCATAGAAGGATTAAGGATAAGGGGAAAGAATAAGGATAAGGATAAGGATAGGGATAGGGATAGGGATAGGGATAGGGATAGGGATAGGGATAGTTTGTTCGTTTGTTTATATATATTATCCCTGTTGACCATAGAAGGATTAAGGATAAGGGGAAAGAATAAGGATAAGGATAGGGATGGGGATAGGGATAGGGATAGGGACCATTTAAATCTTTCTTTTCATTTATGATATGAGACATATTCATGTCTACTGTGCCATCGAGAAGCCATGGCACTTTTTTTTTTTTTTTTCTTGTGTTCTCGTGAGGTTTCATTTGTTTTAATGCAACTGGTAATTTAACAATTAAATCGAATTTAGGTTTGTTTTAAGTGGTAGCCATATTTTTTTTATCAATTTACATAGTATTTAAAGTTTGAAGACACGTTTGGTCTAGTCATAAGTGGCTAGCTAACGGACGCGGGTTCGAATCCCGCTAGGGGCAAATGTTTATGTGTTAACCAAAGATAATTAATTGGTCTCGCTGCGCTCGACTAGATAGAGCGGTATACAAAAGCAATAGCTCCGAAAATGTGGCAACTTTTTATTGTAGTGTGTAAAAAATAGTGTACGCCGAAATCGGCGTATTATTTTATGCCGTATTTTACAAGTACGACGGCAGTATCTACTCGAGCGCAGCGAGACCAATCATTTATCTATGGTGTTAACATGGTGTTAACATTTGCATTTGTACCCGAGTCATGAATGTTTGTATTTGTAATATGTATATTATTTACAAAAAAAAGTAATCTTTGTAGTAGGTATATCAACTGTCTGATGGTATCTATAATACAAGCATATTAGTTCCTTGGTGTGGAACTAGATGGTGCTGTGTGGAATGTGTGAAGATATTTATTTATTATCCTAATAGCTTCTTCACAAACACGACTGCTAAGTTTAAACTAAGTCATTCTTCAATGTCGTCACTAATGGTATGTCATATTGTAAACAATCACTTTGCGACCATCTCCTGCTTTGCAATTTGCATGAATAAATTGTTTATTATTAAAATAGAAGCTGCAAATACGAGTAGGTACGTTTGGTGGACCTTTTCAAATGCTTTAATTTGCTTTAAGATAGGCTAGTTAGAAATTAAAAAATGTCAACCCTTCATGGGGAAAGAACTAGGTACCCCAATATATAGAGAATCGATTGGCTTCGAGATGCTGTGGATGAGAGATGAGAGAGAGAGAGAGAGAGAGTCTGTGGAATACTAGCTGGTTCCCGCGAATTCGTCCGCGTTCTGGATGAAAGGTACCCTATGTCCTTTCTGGTGTCCCAGACAACGTGTATGCAAAATTTACAAACATCCATACATACAAACTTTCGCATTTATAATATTAGTACGGTTTAGCTAGTGAAAGAGTAACAATCAAACAAAGCCAGTTTGACATTTATAATAATATTTAGCTTTAATATGGATGGGTAATGGGTAAGTAAAAAATTATTATAATTTATTTTCTTGTCTTTGCAAATGATTCACTGGTAACGTCACAAATTTATTTTAAATCATGCAGTACACAGGACACTATCTACTTAGTATTCTTAACGTGAGTAAGTTCACATCTATTTTTTGTCTAGGTCGATGAAGACGGCAATAAATTCTGAGGCTCCAATGCAACTATTCCAAGTAAGAAGGAAAATATTTTAATTATTGCCAAGATATTTGCGGTTTTCACTAAGAATGAGTATAATTTATTCGTAGAAATTTCATAAATAGGTATAAAATAACGCTTGGTTCCCTCTATACCAGATTCCTATAGTATAATTGATCGAGGCTCACAACACTGACACTTACAATGTCAATTAAACAATGGGTGAAAATGTCAATTAAAGGATGGGTAAAAATGTCAATTAAAGAATGGGTGAAAATGTCAATTAAACGATGAGTGAGAATGTCAATTAAACTATGGGTAAAAATGACAATTAAACTATGGGTAAAAATGTCAATTAAACGATGAGTGAGAATGTCAATTAAACTATGGGTAAAAATGTCAATTAAACGATGGGTGAAAATGTCAATTAAACGATGGGTGAAAATGTCAATTAAACGATGAGTGAGAATGTCAATTAAACTATGGGTAAAAATGTCAATTAAACGATGAGTGAGAATGTCAATTAAACTATGGGTAAAAATGTCAATTAAACGATGGGTGAAAATGTCAATTAAACGATGGGTGAAAATGTCAATTAAACGATGGGTGAAAATGTCAATTAAACGTTGGGTGAAAATGCAAATTAAACGATAGATGAAAATGTCAATTAAACGCAATAAAATACTTAATTACATATAATATATTGAAACTTAACTTTGGAGAGTTGATTTATGCTTATTAAATTATTACGGTAACAAATTTACCTCTGCACTGTCACGTTCACATCATTGTGATGTGATACTGGTATGTCCCTATAGTCATATTAAGTTCTGATGACGTAATATAATTCCATCGGTGTCTTGTGGTTAGTGCGAATAAACACCTAAGTATACTAACTATACATATAATAGGTAGTATCATCGGTGCTATTGTCTTGTCCAGTTCATTTGAACTTTGATATGCAGTTGGGTATACTCAGACACAAAAGCGTTTAGAGTATGAAATTACTTAGGTTTTTTTTTTACCAACGAATAAAAAAATCGAATAAAAGCCATAAGTATTAAAATGTTTAAAAATATAATATTAGATTTTTTTTCGCAGATTCGTTCGCGATAAAGAATCCATCAGATGTCACGTTCATCGATATTCATTAAGAATATCGGTAAAATAATTCATAAAAACCAACTTTCAATGACTATAATATTTTTTATTTATTTATTTATTTATTATAGCCTTTATTTAACAACCTTAAAAAAATTATACATAAAATGAAATATTATATAGTCCTGACACCGTTGCTTAAAGATTGTCTTGCTTTGCAGCATAGGCCTCCTTCAGAGCTTTCCACAATTTCCGATCACGAGCCTTTCCCATCCAGTTCCTGCCTGCTACCTTTCTAAAGTCGTCCTCCCACCTTCGATGTTGTCCTCCTTTCCTCCTTTTATGTTGTCTTGGACACCATTCCGTTACGTCTCTAGCCCATTTGTCTTTCTGGCTTCTTATCATGTGTCCTGCCCAACTCCATTTTAGTTTTTTAATACAGTACGTTATATCGGTAATTTTAGTTTCTTTTCTTATCTTCTTTAATTTAATTTTGTCTTTTCTTTTAATGTTAAGCATACTTCGCTCCATACTATGCTGACACGTTTTTAGCTTACGAATATTTGCATTCGTCAGACTCCACGTTTGACACCCATAGGTCATACTTGGTAGGATACATGAATCAAATATTTTGCTTTTGATTTTAAGAGACAAACTAGGATTTTTCATAATTTCTTTAAGAGACCAATATTTTTTCCAAGCAATATTTATTCTGTTGTTTATTTCTTTTGTCGAAAGATCTTTTGGAGATATTATTTGACCAAGATATATATATTCGTCTACGTAATCTATAGAGTTGCCGAGAACTTCTATTGGAGTCTTGCCTCTATTTGTCATTATTTTAGTCTTCCCATTGTTCATCGATAAGCCGACTTTATCACTTTCAGATACCAGCTGCTGCAGCATCTCTTGTAGTTTGTTTGCATTATCCGAGATTAATATAAGATCATCCGCAAATCTTAAATGGTTTAGTTGCGCTCCATTTATTTTTAATCCATATTTGTCCCAATCAAGATTTCTAATTACGTATTCGAGTGTTGCAGAAAAAAGCTTGGGTGACATTGGGTCTCCTTGTCTAACTCCTTTTTTAATAGGAAATTTATCTCCTACTCTTTCAGTTCGGATCTTCGCACTCATGTCTTTGTATATATTAATAAGTATGCGTACGTATTTTTCATTGACTCCTTGTTTTGTTAAGGCATCCTATATTGTTTCGTGTTTCAGAGAGTCGAAAGCCTTATTATAGTCGACGAATGCCAGATAATAACTTAAGTTATATTCATTACATTTTTGAATGACTTGCTTAATAGTGTGTATGTGGTCTATTGTTGAGAAGCCGCTGCGGAATCCCGCTTGTTCCTTGGGTTGGTTTTCATCCAAAGTTATTGTTAGACGTTCCAGTAATATCTTAGAGAAAATTTTATATAGGTTCGACATTAAGCTAATGGGTCTGTAGTTTGCGATGTTATCTTTTTTACCTTTTTTATGAATTAAGATTATCGTAGATGTAGTCCACTGAAATGGTATATATTCTGTAAATAAAATTTCGTTAAATATGTCTGTAAGAAAATTTATAGTTAATTTCTTTGTTTCAATTAAAAGTTCATTTGAAATGCCGTCTTCACCGGGTGCTCTTCTTTTTTTTTGTGAGTTTATGGCCTTATAAACTTCGTCTTTCATGATGTGTGGAACATCATCATCTGTGTTATTATTGTTGTTACTTTTCGACACAGATAATGCCTGTATTTTTACATCGTCATCGTAGAGTTCCCAGTAAAAATCTGTTGCTGCTTTTAATATTTCCACTCTATTTGTCTCATTTTTCTTGTTTCTATGATGAGTCATATTGTCAATCCAATTAAGACCTTCTGTAAGTTCCTTCCATGCTTTCTTGATACCGCCCGATTGTTCTATATGGTAGTTTATAGTATCTGTTCGTAATTTCTGTCTATGATTTCTTATACTTAAACTTATTTCTTTACTTAGTTTTGTAATTTCACATTTATTGCTTTTCCTGTTTTTGAATAAGTTTTTCCTCTGATTAATTAATTTTTTTGCTTCTTGGCCTATTTTGTCCCGTGTTATTTTATTTGTTCTAATTTTGCTTTCGATTTGTTTTAGTTCTTTTTCTATGACATTATATTTTTCTTGAACCCCGATAATATCATTTATTCTTCTCAAGTTTACATCTAAAGTTTCTAAAATGTCTTTTGGGAGTGGTGAGTGCATTGATTGTTTTCGATTGGTTATATTTTTTCTAGATTTCTTAACTGGTGTTGTATGTAATTCTAAGTAGTCTGTGATCGGAGCTGTAGTTCAGTTGATTAACAACTTCAACATTAGAGAATAGTCTAGGATTGTTTGTAATTATAAAATCAATTTCGTTTTTTATCTTCCCATTGGGTGACATCCATGTCCATTTTCTATTTCTTTTTTTCTTATAATAACTATTCATAATGTGTAAATTATTTTGTAACACAAAATCTACTAATCTTTGCCCATTGTCATTTCTTTTACCTGTTGTATATGATCCCAGTATTTTGTCTTCGTTTTTTTCCTTCCTATTCTATTTGGCCATTAAAATCTCCTAATATGATAACAGTGTCGAACAGATTTTCCATAGTAATATTTAGTTTTTCATAGAAAGGAGTTTTGACTTCATCTTTGGCCACCTCGGTGGGAGCGTATATTTGAACAATTGAATTATTACTAATTAATGAAAGTACAAATTATAGTCGTGAATGTTAGTAGGTATTTAGTACCTACTCGTTGTATGACTGTTATATTTGTATAAAATAGAAGATAATACGCACTGTATGTCTTTTCATAATGATAACATCTCGTGAGTTATATTTGAGTCTTTATCTTTTTTAATTGTTTTTAGATATTGTAAAGTAACATAACAATAATAATACTAAATTTAATTTATTTACGAAATTAAAACTACAAAATAACTATCAAGTTAGTTTTGTAGTCTCAATTTAATTCGATGACATCTGAACTACTTACATCATTAAATTAAAAGTCTTAAAAAGTTGAAAACATACATTTGTATTCAAGTAAAACATTGTTTTGAACGTGGGTCCGAGAATACGACCTTGCGGCACACCGTCGCGCGTCGTGATTACACCGTGTCTGATCGCGCGTGCGTGCTTCAAAGCAAAAACTTGAATTCCAACATCTCAGTGTAAAACACATAACTATACTAATGTTACATTTAACTGGTTGTGTAGAAGTTGTACAGTATAGTAAATAAATAAGTAATCTATACTAATATTATAAAGCTGAAGAGTTTTGTTTGAACGCGCTAATCTCAGGAACTACTGGTTCGAATTGAAAAATTCTTTTTGTGTTGGATAGTTCATTTATCGAGGAAGGCTTTAGGCTATATAACATCACGTTGCGACTAATAGGAGCGAAGAAACAGTCTAAAATGTGGTAAAAAACGGGGAAAATTATTCATCTTTGAGGGCTTCCGTTGCGTGCGCTGCGAAAACCGTTCGAGATATACCCAAATGATTTCCAAAATAACTATTCCACGCGGACGAAGTCGCGAGCACAGCTAGTATTAGATATCATGCTCAATATTGTCAAAGGCTTAAAATTTGATTAAACTGTTTTTTACTGGTTAATTAATGGTTTCATTTTCAAAAAAATTTATAAGTGGTGATTTCTCCAGGATAATGGCATAAAAGTCCAAAAACACATAAAAATAAAATTTGCTTTTTGTTTTCTATATTATTTAGTGATGTCACATGGAACTCGTAGGGACGACTCTGAGTATCTGTTTAAGTAGGCATTTCCAAAAGAAAAAGAAAACTAAAGAAAGGCTTTGGTAGGAAATGAGAATTCTCTATTTACTTATCTGAAACCAAAACCAAAACTAATTATTTAAAATAGTTAAAACAAAAACCTACACCACACTACTCCTACGGATAGTAGGCATTAATGCATTGCTAAAAGATCCTCAGGTCAAGGTGTTATGTGTAAATCGCAATGTTACCTAACTGTCAAAACTTTAAAGGTTACTTGCGTTGTTTTTGTAATTGCAGTAATTACTGTGTTCGATATAAATTGTTTTTCCATTAGACGTAGGCAGGACGCAGTATTGTTTCAACGTTCTTGGTTCACGCTGTCTCATTTCTTTTTTTTTTATTCTTACAGATTCCCTACCGCTGGCTAGGCGGTAGGGATATGTGGGGGTCGCCCAGCACCTGATGTTAGCGGCACTGGTAATACCCACTAAAACTCCCCGATGCCTCCTTGCCATGTGAGTGGGGTGAACCGGGCCGCTCACCCCGCTCTGCCGAGGCACCTAACTCCGATCCACCCCCAGGGCAGCCTAGCCATTACTGGCTAGGCTATCGCCAAAGAAAGGGATTGCCCGGAGACACCCAGGCAATACCCACGCGAAGGGGGGGGACCTTGTGCAGGCACACACAGCTAGCCAACCATGTGCGCTAGGCCATCTACAGAAGACGGGCCTGATATGCCCGCCTTCTCTAAACACGCTGTCACATTTCTAGTATAACCTTAGTTCATAGTGTTACTTAAATAATCACACCATCCAGCTTATCCAGCTGTTTCCATCATCACCAGGATATCCAGGATATCACAGGATATCCACTGCTGGACATATAAACCTCCCCCATAACTTTCCAATAGGTCCAGTCAGAAGCAGTAGACTGTAGACCCGCGGTCGTCTGTCCACCTTGTGGGTGGACATCTTGCGCTACATTTGCCGGTCCATGCTCTCCACTCGAGGCAAATTATGGTCAAGCAGAGCTTAATCAGCTTTAGCTTTGCCTGGCCATAATTTACGAGTATGATCCAGTATTGTCCGGATCAAATTATGCTCGAATGGAGAGCTGGAACGACGGCTAACTATAGCAAAATTAGCCTTGACCGAAAGAGTGCAGGAACACGGCCCTGTAAATTGTGTTTGTGCCGTGCTATGTCTGTGCATTAAATATTTTTCAAAAAATGGGAAGATGCCAGATGGGAATAAACCAAAAAAACAGTTTCTACAAAATTCAAAAATAGTTTTTAGAATTTTTGCCTGTTTGTCTATGCACGCTTTTCTCAAAAACGACTTAACTGATTTGAATGCGATTTTCACTTATATATTATAGAAAGCTTCCCATTTAATTTAATTTAATTAAACACATTTAATGTTTGTTTCATTCAAATCGGGTCATAAATAAAAAAAATATTCTGAATACGGAAATACCAAGCGTGGGAAAACCACGCGTACTAAGTTGCGAGCACAGCTAGTTAAAAATATTTGTTTAAACTATCACACAAATTAATAAACAGTAAAAAAATCTTAAAGGAGCTAAGCGAGCAACTTAACAATCAAATATGCGAGCTTCTTATAAAAACGTAACAAATTATTGAAGTAAGGTCAGCTTATATAGTGAAGCAAACACTTCCTCAACAAATTTAACCTCATAGTCTCAACCTTGGACCGACGCTATTTTTTCACTTTGCTCTTAAGTTGTCATTTTTTTACGTTATTTTGTTTAATAAAGGAGATCAATCAGTTTTGTACGGAGATCAGGCCATCGGTTTTTTATTATTTCCGTTTTAACGGTTCAATGAAACTGGTACCATTTTAGGTTAGAAGAAATTATAGATTTTATTGGAAAAATAATCGTGTAATTGGTAATCGGGTTTCATAGATATTTAGGTTTGAAAGTTTTAAAACACATGTGCATTTATCAAATACAAGAGTCATCATTTTCATTTTTTTTTTAAATGAAATCTGTAAAATTTATAATCTGAACTTTATAAATCTGAAATATAAAAAGAACATTGAGTATAACATAAGTTACACCATGTTATACAATGAAACCGTGCCCCAAAAGTCTACTTATTCTGTAAATTCATAACATTTTACTATTACAATTACGTAAACATGCAATACAATTTCTGTATTTGCGGTTGGTCAAAAATCCGTGCGGTATCAACAAGGTATCAAACAGAAAATTAAAAAAAATGCGTGTGTCAGCTCCTCCGACACACGACTGGAGTTTACTCCTTACGAATGATTATAAAATTTAAATTTAAATTTTCACAATTCGAACACACCGAAAGAACAATAAGATTGTTCTTTTTTTAAATAATATTTGTGTAAATGGCGCAATATCTCTGAAGCTTCAGATATTCTAAAATATTCAAAAAAATAGAACGTAACTATAACGCATAACATAACGCATTCGTGTAACAATTTTGATTTTACTTCCATAAATTTTAATACCACGGGCTTATAGGAAATAAGTATGCTGTGCTTATAGAAGGTATATTTTATGCAAATCGATTCTGGAGTAAACTTCAAAAAAGCGCAACCAAATCAGCTGGTCGAGTGCGCGGTCAAACCGTAACAGAAAACTAACGATTTACTTACATACTAACTTAACTTGAGCTACTAAATTTGCCTGTTAAGCCTTTATTTGCCAACTATGACTCAAATGAATTACTATAGTAGACACAGTAAAGCACTCGCTACATTCTAATGAAGTTTGAAGGATAGTTACTACGAGTATGTTGTGCCTATTAGGCAACCATGTCGTTTGCACGTACGACTGACGTAATTGTGTATAGGTACTCTATACTCCGACCTGTAGGATTTTTTTTCAAATTCAAATTTGGAAGAATCAAATGATTCCAATTTCAAAAAATTTCTATGTATCAATTATTTCCTAGTAAAATACAATAACTTGTATTGTACAATACTAATACAATAACCAAACCTTATATTAATGAATTTCTTCTATTTAACTTATTCCCTACTCTAGTAGGGGGCAAAATACGACCCGTGAGGAACTTTAATCCGGCCCGCGAACAATGCCTATTTTTAAAATAACTTATGAGAGCCTGAATGGCCACCACAAACAAAGTTCTGTGTTAGGATATTATAGAAGAGTTATAAGGTAAGTTTTCAGCTTGCCTCAAATACCTACTCGGAATAGTCTATCATCTCAGGCATATTTCGCATAGTTTTACTCTCATTAAGAGCGAGTGAGACGATTTCAAGGGTTCTAGCAGACGACTAATCGACCTCTATGCGACTTGTTGAAAATAATTAAAATGAAAAACAACCAGCCTTTGATCAACAAAGGCGCCTCTCAAACAGGGTAACTCTTATCTGATAACGAGTAATATTTGTGTATATAATGTGGAACTTCTAACTAATGTCAAACAGTACAATGTTTGCGCATACTCATTTTTTCGCAATAACTAGGTTGGTACTGTGATTATTATCTCATTAAAATACTACTTTACCTTTAGTGACAAATTATTTGTATTGTAAGGTTAAAAAACATATCTTCAAGTGCCCACTTAATAGTAAAACTTCACTTGATACATTATACCAATAAATCGGGGTAGCTTAATTAATTAAAATGTCACTGTTTAGTTTAGGGCTTCTTTCACCATCTTTCATGTAGGGTAACCGTCATTTAAAGTCACCTGTCACCGGGACCTTTATTTGTACGGTAAAAGTCCGAAACATTAAAAAGAAAATAATATAAAAAATTCACCTATCGAAGGATGCACTAAACCGAGTGCATAATTTAATAAAACATAAAATTATTTCTAAAAGTAACTAATCAACACTTTACTTGTATTTGGTGAAAGAGGCCCTTAGTGTAATAATGTTTGTACTACTATAGACTAAGTTATGTAACTAACAAAATGATCAGACATGGTCGAAATAAAGTGTTTTATTATTATTCAAGTATCTATTTTCTTTCAATCCTAATTTTTTTTAGAATATAAATTTCAAACAATAAATATTGAAAAAAACTTAAACCTAGAGTTCCGCAAGTAGCGGGGCAAGGCCCTAGCTACCATTCTTCACCTGCAGAGTGAGGAACCTTCTGACAATACGTGCCGTGTCAACAAGTACCATCTTCTGTATCTGTCCCTTGACCCAGCCATCCAGTGCCTCTTGAGCCTCTTGAGGTGCTGGTCGAGGCTCTTCGCTATAAGACCATTCGCCGATACGACTATCGGGACGATGATGGTCGAATCAACATCCCACATGGCGGTCATCTCGTGAGCCAAGTCTAAATATTTGGTTATGTCTGTACCATACAAATACTCGCCGTTAGAAAGATGAGCACAAGCAGACTTATTATTATTATTATTATTATTAAAAAAAAATGGTCACCTAAAGTTTTTTTTAATAAAAATATAATAAAATAATATTTCCAATCACAAAGCATTTCCATTGATAGTTGATATATTTCGAGTTATTTGCAGATGACTTTTTTTCGAGTTGCATTTCTTGAAACTTTCAAAAACTGGTTAGTCCTTCCATAACAGTTGTGTTGTGAGTTGATGTTAAAGTAAGTAAGTAATATTAACCGAGTGTTCTAGATAATTGGAAAGCATGTTGTTATAACGTTTTACGAGTAATAATTATGATTCGAAGAGCACGTCATATTATCATGCAACAATCATTAATTTGAATAATTATTAGACCATAGGCACACATTTAATATTGATTTATAGGAGTTATTGATTGAGAAAGTGAAGCAAACTATAAGTATAATATGGAGGAGGGTCTTCTCATCACCAAAAACAATCTCTGGTTATTTTTTTATTTTTATTTTTTATTTATTTCAAAATTTATATTGGTATTTAATATAATAATAATAATATATTTACTAAAGACAGAAGATTTTGTCTTAATGAATGAATAAACTCAAAAACTACTTATTGCGTTTTGATAGACTATCAGATCAAACGTTTTTTTATAGGTATAGATTATGTTTTGATTTATTAAATGTATAGATGTAGGTAACCCTACAGATTTATTTAAACTAGGTATTAAACAAACGTGGAAACACGAAATAAATTTTAAAAAATCCAAACACTAAGCAACACTACATTATAACATTCGAATAATAATTCCAAAATTCTCATCTCAAAACGCATCAATAGCTCCACGCACACACGCAAACGTGAATCTGCGTGTACGTATAGGGAAAGGGTGTAAGTGTGCGTTCACAGGTGGAAACGAAGGCGCGGCTTGCCAGGCGACATTCCTCGAGTGACCCACATAGCTTGCGGTGTAGTCGTCCCATCGTAAACTGACCACTATAAACGGCCCATTAAAACATATATTTAATATTATTCGTATATATATGGGTTTATGGCGGACAGGTTAAAGGAGAGATTTGAACAGGTAACGTCTCGGTAAATCTTAATACCGGAATAACTAGTGAGACGATATACTTATTTAATGTTTTTTTATAGATCTAATTTAATTAAAATAATTATGGGCAGCGTCCGGGAAGCTCAGCCTTCCAAGACATCTTCTCATCTATAATTCCTCAGTCAAAACAAAGTTTTTCGACCAATGTGTGTTGCACGAGATGACATTGGCGCTGAAACGTGGTCTCCATCCAACTATGGGCCTTCTAAGAAAGTTGAACGAGCCACGGAAAGGGGTGTGCTCGAGGTTACACTGCGAGATCAAATCCGAAATGAGGAGATCCGTAGAGGTACTAAAATTAAGGACATAAACCAGCGAATCAGTAAGTTGAAGTGGGCAGGATACATAGTACGGAGAGCCTTGAAATCGGTAAAAATCGAATGCGAGTTTAACACTTGAATAGTTATCAGTAAATAAATTGATTAGTCACTACAATGTTAATCTCAATGTGTAATTTATTACACAAATTCTTGCAGAGAATTTCATAATAAGTAGGTATCTGATAAAGAACTACTTACATCGTAAGTGCATATTAGATCCTACTAACGATATCTAGATGAAATTTGGCACACAGATAGCTTAATTTTTGGATTAACATATAGGATACTTTTTATCCCGGACAAAGTTTCTTTCGGCGTTTCTTCTCAGGATCGTCATAATCTTGACTAAAAAATTTTTCCGAAAATTTGGTTTAAAATGAAAAATTGAGGGTTTAAATGTTTCTGTGAAACCCTTAATTTAATGAATAAATAGATATTTCACCGTTTATCCCCTTGTTATAATGCTGGCAGCTTAGAATCGAGCCACCGATCGAGCATCGGACAAAACCAAAGATTTAAATCTTTGGACAAAACTATGTAACCGCACTACAATACAAGAGAGGTAGCTACATGCACCGCTGACGTCACGCCTCGTCCTTCGGAAGGATTTTTTACGTCTCAAACAAAATCATCTTTTCGAGCCTTTGTTATTGTTCCAACTTTAAAAATGTTTACCTATACCTACGTTTCAACTTCAAAGATATTTTTTAAACGTATGATTTTCTTATTTGTGTTGTGCACAAAGAAAAAGTTAATTTATACTTTTACCTATAGATATTTATCTATACTAAAATACTTATCAATATTATTAAAGAGAGAAGATTTGTATTTTTGTATGTTTGTAATTTTTAAAATCGCTTTTGCCGATTTTGAAAATTCTTTCACCTATAGAAAGTTATAGTAACATAATAGGCTATATTTTATAAATTTACGAGAACGAAGTCGCGTGCAACAACTAGTAATATTATAAAGAGAAAAGATTTGTATTTTTTAATGTATGTAATGAATAAACTCAAAAACTAGTAGACTGATTTTAAATATTCTTTCACCTAGTAATTTTTTTAAGCTATATTATCAGCGAGTAATAAATAAATAATAAATAGGTAAATAAGCCTTTTTATTTCTTCCTTAATATAAAGTGATACATTTTTATATTATAACAACTTTACTATTTCATTTATTAATTATTTAGTAGGTTAGTATTATTTTTTTAAAAACATTTAATTTTATGTTAGTAAATGTTATTCTTCTGTTTTGATCTAATTAGTAAGAACCCCAGTTTGGGTAAAGGCCTCCTCCAACGATTTCCATTTGTCTCTATCTTGTGCTACTGTGCTATCAGCGAGTAACATAGGCTATATTTTATAAATTTACTCAGACGAAGTCGCCTGCAATAGCTATAGTACCTATTATATATGCGTTTTACTCCTTATGCATGTATGTAGGTACTAACGAAATAAAGAGTTGCATCTTTTTTGCAAATTATACACACAAACCTTCCTCGTACTCCATACGTGCTAAACTGCTAATATTATAATAATATAGCTAATAAACTAATCACTACATAGTATAAAACAAAGTCGCTTTTTCTGTCCCTATGTCCCTTTGTATGCTTAGATCTTTAAAACTACGCAACGGATTTTAATGCGGTTTTCACTAATGGGTAGAGTGGTTCTCGAGGAAGGTTTAAGTACATAATTTACTAAGTTACGCGGGCGAAGTCGCGGGCAGCAGCTTTAATTTTATTAACACGTAATTTTATAAACTATAACTAACATGTAGTGCCAACTGTTAACAGACTTTTTCCATTATTCGAAGTGAGATTAGATGAATTAGAGTACTACATTGCTTCAAACAGAATTCCCTAGATGGCGTTGTAAATTTTGCATACACGTTGTCTGGGACTCCAAAAAGGACATAGGGTACCTTTCATCCAGAACGCGGACGAAGTCGCGGGCACCAGCTAGTATATTTAATAATAATATGACACATGAAATATAGATACGTTATTTTGATGGATTTTCATCAATTGTGGATCCTTATCGTTCATCGACAAAATATTCACACGATAAATTTTATCTTCGCATTTAATCAATTGATGTTTAGTTGTACTTATAGAAGTTTATTATCAATTATTTGTAAACATAATACCTACAAAATCGGGAAATGGAAGATTCACTTTTGTGGAGAGAATAAAAAAAAATGTTTGTGTCAGCGGAGACCGTCCAAATGACTGCGAAAGTGTGTGAACTGCATGGCACCGTCCATAGACTGAACATAAAAGGCAAGACTGAAGTGGCCACAGACAAATCTGATCATACTTAAAAACTTGGCACAAGTAACTATGTAGTTCAAAAACTACGTGACCTAATTCCCTTTAAGTGCGAACTCTGAAAAGGCGGAAAATATCCACTAAGCAAATTTATTTTCGCTTCGTTCGTAATTTTGTTTTTAATTTTTTTTTACTTAAATAAATGAAGTTCATTTTTACCATATTTTTACGTTCAGAGCCATAAAGCTGAATTCTCAAAATGTTGAATGTAAAGTTGCAAAAAGTCGATTTTTCATTCTAATGGTTTAGTTAGAATCATTATCTAATACTTATAAATATAAAATTCTCGTGTCGCGGTGTTAGTTGCCAAACTCCTCTGAAACGGCTGGACCGATTTTGATGAAATTTTGTGTGCTTCTCGGGTATGTCTCAGAATCGGCCAACATCTATTTTCTATACCCCTAAATGTTAAGGGTGGTCCACCCCAATAATTTATTTTTTATTTTTTCGCAAAACAACGTTTGCCGGGTCAGCTAGTATTTTATAAAATTCTCTCACATTAAGCCTACGGGTATTTTGTATAAAATAACAATGTTACTAACAATGTAATATAGACAATCTATACTATCTATAATATAAGAGAGAAGATTTGTATGTTTGTAATGAATAAACTCAAAAACGACTCCACCTATTTATAAAATTCTTTCACCCATAGCAAAGCTACATTATCAGCGAGCAACATAGGCCATATTTTATAAAGTTAACGCGGACGAAATCGCGTGCAACAGCTAGTGCCTAATGCAATTTCCAATAATGACTAGAAGAAGTTTCGATTAGTTAACGCCTAGTGGCTTAGTGAATGTAGTGTTTTTATAACTTTCTGTTTGCAGTTTAAGTTAGAGGCTTTCACTTGTCACACAGACAGCACATCACATAAAACGTTATGAAATTGTCTAGAAAACAGAAACTTTACGTGCCTTGTGATTATCATGATTAACTGGCTTCTATTCTATGTTTGTTTGTTGGTTGCGCAAGTTATTTATATACATAATTAAGTTACCTTTAAAGGAAGTATGGTTACGTGATATAATTTTTTTTTTTTTTTGTACTTAAAAACTTAGTTTTAAGTCTAGTCATGAAGCCTCATCTATACGTTATCAGCGAGTAACATAGGCTAAGTAGGTACCTATCTATACTAATATATAAAGCTAAAGAGTTTGTTTGTTTGTTTGTTTGTTTGTTTGAACGCGTTAATCTCAGGAACTACTGGTTTGAATTGAAAAATTCTTTTTGTGTTGGATAGTCCATTTATCGAGGAAGGCTTTAGGCTATATAACATTTTGAACGCGAACGAAGTCGCGGGCAACAGCTAGTATTTTATAAAGTTAAGCGGGCGAAGTCGCGTACAAAAGCCAGTTATTAAATAGTCAAATAAATAATTTTTAAATCGCGAGTAACCTAGAAATTTTCCTGTCTGATATTTACAATGGCAACTGTTTTTTGTTATTGCCAACAAAATTAGGACAGACAAATTCAAATTGTGATAATTAGTTATGTACAGAGAATCGAGAATAGAGAACCTGTCCTCTTATCTATGGTGTAAATAAACATAAAAATAATTCTATATTTAAAATGAGCAACGTCATTTAGATCGTCCATAGATATTTTCCGTCGTAAACACTTCGATTTAAAAAAATACGCGTTCCAAATAAGAAAACTAAAATGGTTTTTAAATAGCTTGTCAGCGGCCAGTTACCATATCGGGAGTGAGTTCCTTTTTCAAACAGCGATCCGGTTGTGGTCTTGTGGATATACAGTTAACACTGGCACTACATTTGCTAAACTTAATATCTGTTCTTTTTATAAAAAAAAATGTTTTAATTTACTTTTTGCCTATAATATTATTAACAGATTCACATTTATAATATTGTAGGTATTAGTTAGAATACTTTAATGAAACTTGAATTTAGAATAACCATTTTATCATTTTGAGTTCTCATCACGGTGAGGATCTAGAAATACAAGTTCATTCATTAAGTGATTGAGTAATAATCGCCTGCCACAATCTAATTATACTTCAATTTATACGTATATTATAAGCTTAGTATACAATTAGTACCTATACGCTTGTTACTCATACCACTAAGGCCCCCATTCACGGGCACTCCATTTGCAGCGCTCTACTCCATCCACTCCAAATCTCATCGTGAATGTAAAAGTCCATCGCTCCGCGTGTTGGATTTCCAAACATTCTAAAATCTAGTGCGACGCGACTCCAATGGCCGGAGTCCAACTCACCGTGAATGCGGAACTCGCGCGCCACGTGGCGCGGTTCCACGCCGTGCCACTCGTGAGTGTTTAAACGGAAATCCATCTTGAGCTCATTTCATCGTCGTCCAGGTCCACCGATGCGGAACACTGCCAAATGGAGTGCCCGTGAATGGCGGCCTATAGGAGGTAAGAATTTGGATGTCGTCCGCCGATGTCGTGATGGAGTGGAGCGCTGCCAAATGGAGTGAGTGCCCGTGAATGGCGGCCTAGGAGGTAAGAATTTGGATGTCGTCCACCGATGTCGTGATGGAGTGGAGCGCTGCCTAATGGAGTGCCCGTGAATGGGGGCCTAGGAGGTAAGAATTTGGATGTCGTCCGCAGATGTCGTGATGGAGTGGAGCGTTGCCAAATGGAGTGCCCGTGAATGGTGGCCTTTAATGGAAACTAGCCTTTAGCTACTACGCTGTGAGTTTTTTTAAAAGAAAAATAAAACGGTTTTCGCCTTATCCAGTTGAAATATGAATGTATGGTACGATTTTAAGACATGATTGTGTGTAGTAAATTTTTAAGAATTATTTATTAGACAGCTGACCCAACAATCGTTGCGCTGCGTTAGTCATGTAAAAATATCGTCTAATTTTCCTAGACCTAAGTATTCCTGACATTTGACAATTATGAACACAACAAAAACAGCAGCATCATCTTTTTCAACGCGGACTAAAGTCGCGGGCTCATAGGTAGGTAGGTACCTATCTATAGTGACTATTAAAAATTCATGACGAAATTCTTGTATTTCGTGGTTTCTATGTAATGTTATAGGTTACAATCATACAAGCAGACATCTGCCTATTTCATAAGATTTTTTTTAATACTGTTTTAACAGTCGTTAACAAAACGTTAAGCATATTTTCGTAGACCTCGTAACAGGAATTTAAAAAAAATCAAAAACAGTCCTAACAGTGTAATAATAAGGATTAGAATGAAGTAACGACGGATAAAAGTATTAGGGGCATTAAAATTCCTCAGATAAAACTGAGTGACCTAACAAGATTAGTTGTAATGTAGGTAATCTCGTATACAAAGAGTTGATGAAAAATTGAGAACGCGGAAATTAATAAATAGATAATATCTAAATATCTAAAGTAAGAAATAAGCGCAAAAACCTACCTACATAAGTAAGTACCTACACACACAATATTCCTTTCATATTATAATAAAAAAACAAAAAAAAAATGTAAGTATAGAAACTATTATGCAGATCGATTTTCGTGTTTCGATTTAATAAGTATTATTAATTATTATAACACATAAATACAGCATAGGTAGGTATTAATAGTTTCAAATTTAATGTTTTTTTAAGGCAAAGACATCTTGTTATAAAGCCTATTATTTATTTAAATTAACTTGTTTACCGGTCGGACGACTATAAAAAATCGCTTATTTATTTTCAAAGAAGCAAAGGTCATTGTTAACTTTCCAAATTCAAGTTCAAGATTCCGTTTGACGGACGCAGAAGTTCAAAAAAAGAATACCAAGTAGGTATTATAACGAATTATGTATTGTATACCTAATACCACAGAACAAAAATAGTTAATAGCATGTAGGTATTAGGATATTATACGTAAACGTGCTTACATACCTTTGCGGGTTTTCAAATAAATATTCCTCAGGTAATAAATTGCTGCTACAAGTAAAAGTGCAGCTATGAAAGCACCTATTGCCGCACCAGCGACGCTGCCAGCACCATAACAATCTGCCTGTTCTTGAGCAGAAACACACACCACAAGAACAGCGAACGAAAACAACTTTAACATTTCACTCATTTTTGAAACACACATTGTAACATCACTTTATATGGCACAAAATAATTCAGAGATGGTAACACTCCAATCACATTCCTTTAACTTTTTTTTTTATTTGACAAGCAAACTTTTCTCCACGTCAATCAGACGACAATAAAAAAGGCGTCCGCCACGACAGGCAGCGCGGTAAACTCTGTTTTCAAACTTTGCTTTGCTTGCACTTTTGCTGTGTAGTTGCTTTGCTTGGTCTGCACGTTCGTTGGTTGGTTGTGGTCGCTTCGCCTTGCCTCGCTTGTGAATGCCGTGCCGTGATTGTGGGACAGAGAGCGTACGTGAATAAAACGTGTTTTTGTTGGACAGCCAGTCCATGTGCGTTAAGCTAGTATTGCTATTTCAAACATATCTATTTTCCGCTAAACCACTCAATGAATTTTGATACGATTTTCACTACAAAAAACAGCAGAGGAAAAGGAGTATAGGAAGATTTGTGTAGATACAAGTTGCAGAAAACAAAATTGCATTGAGCAATTGAGCCTAATTTTACATACCTATTTATTAAAGTTTAAGCTATTAAATTAAAAGTTGCGAAAAATCTATGAAAAAAGATCTATAATAATACCTATATGATCGTTTAGCTATATCTACATTGAAATCAAGTACTTATTTAATCATTTGTACCTATAAATGGCAGTGATTTTGCACATCGAGTTATTATTTTATTAGGAACATATTATATTGTTATAAAAAAGCAAAAAATTATAAAATATGTAGGTACTGGCAGTGTGGCACTGCTGTGCTAACGAGCATCTACACCTGATGCGGACCGATTCCAGCGCAGGTATCACAACACAACACAAGTAGACATGTGAAATGGTTGTTTATATAACGATTGTCGTATTGCAAACCTGTATTTTTACCGAAAATATTTAGGCACTTTAAGTGCTTAAGAAAATTTGGTTAAATAAATAATAAAAAGAATATGTACCTACTTATGCATCAGTAGAGAATTTTAAAAACAGATAGATATATTTTAATTTAGATTAAAAAATACCGTACCCACACCATTGACCCACGCTTCCTTTTATATCTCTGTCGGTTAAAGAACGAACTAAGTAAATTTAGAAATTCTAAATTTAAAATTTTACAGAATATCATGGCTGACCCTATGACCCGACAGATTTTGACATGTCAATTTCATAGGTATATAAAAATACGAGCGTATAATTTTCGAGCTTTCCTGTCATCATGCTGGCTCTAACGAATGACCAGCGCAGGTTTTATACAACCTGCATTATGCTGAGTTAGAGCCTTTTTGTGGCGGAGGACGTTTGTGTTTTGTGTTTGCCTTTCTGTATGTCCTTTGCTAAAAAAAATATTCTTATTCTTCTTATTCTTATCATCATCATCAGCCTGTGTCATGATCATGGCCATCATCATGGCCGCGCGGAGTCCTACTTTCAGCAACAAATTAAAATTATAAATATTAGAGATAGAGATCCGGGAGTACGAAGTTTTTGATCGGAAACCTCCTCTTTCAGAATCTTTTATGTGATTTTCGTTATCATTTAAGTATAGTTTTTGAGTTATCATCAAAAATCTAAATGGCATTTTTATTTTTCCTTTTTTGTTAATAACAATTGTAATTTTTATTGCCAGAAAAAATCCTGAAAATGTCTTTTTCAGAATTGCATTCCGCGTCGAATGAGCTCATATTTTTTGAAGACTTCTAACTATTTTTCGCAGGAAACACACTTCTTGACTAGACTAAAGAGTTTGTTTGGTTGAAGGCAAATCTCAAGAACTACTGGTTCGAATTGAAAATTTCTTTTTGTGTTGGATACACAAAAAGAATAATGGATAAATGTAGTCCATTTATCGAGAAAGGCTTTAAGGCTATTTTGAACGCGGACGAACGAAGTCGCGGGCAACAGCTAGTGTTATTATAAGACTAAAAAGTTATTATGAAAATTAAGTCATATTTTCCCAATTAAAAGTTAAAAAGTAATAAAACTTTAAGTACTTTTTTAAAGAATTCATAAGTTTAAAAACGGCACCTGAGATGCCCGCAACCGGACAAATTGCACAAATCACTATTTTTCTTATACTTACGAGATTACAGTTACCTGTAATTGACCTACAATATCTTATTTCTATGTTAAATGTTTTATTAATGTTTTAATTTAATTTATCCAAATTTCTAATAATAAATAGCTAATAAATTAATCTATTATAAATTATTATTCAAGTATTTATTTTCCTTCTTGGATTTAAATAATTTAAATTTGGATTTTAATTTTGGATACAATATAAATTTAAAAAAAACAATATTATAAAAATCTTAAACCTAGAGTGCCGCAAGTAGTGGGGCAAGGCTCAAGCTACCGGTGTGAGTTGCCGGTGTTATTGCCCCAGAGTGAGGAACCTCCTAACAATATAATAATAATTATTATTATTATTAGGTAGATACATATAGTGAGTATATAGGTATATACCTATATTATAATATATTGTTACGTTGTTGGGAGGTGCGCATAAATTAAAGCGCATAAAACTAATTAAATTAAAGGGAGGTGTTCATAAATTAAATAGTAAGCTACAATAAATAGATAAGAATTGATAAGATTGAATACCTACAAAAAATACTTTTGACTCAAAAAGTCCAAAACTGTGCTTCAGAAGTCTATAAAAATCAATGGAAAAAGACAGGAAATAAGTATGCTATGCTATCTACGAAGCATAGACATAGTATACTTCGTAATAGACGAACAGAGAGTGCAAGCGAGAACGCAGTCTCTTATGACAAGAATACGAGTGCGAAAGAGATAGAAAAACAATACCCGATAGGACTAGTTTTGAAACCTTATCAGAACTTAGCAGAACACTGCGAATAGCGTCCTTCAGTTTTTGTGTAATTTCTCAAGCAATCCTTTTAAATTGTATAAAATTATTGTTAAAATCAACAATGGGGTGTTGTTCAGTGCCTGATTGTGAAGTGAAGCACAGGAATAATCCAAATAATGAGACATTTTACAGGTAAATACGATCCACACACTATCAATTTTAAACGCCCTATTTTCAAGGAAAACTAGGTTTAAGGAATATGGCAAATTGTGTAATAAATGTAAGATATCACGTAGTTTTCTGTTTTATATATATTTCTCACTTTCATAAATACAAAAACAAGATTTTGTGTCTGTGAATATTTCCATAATTTACGTAGTGATTGAGTATTTGAGTCATCGATATCGATATCGCATTCTTATTCTTTCTTATAATAAAAATGTTAATATTCCGAGTGTTTTAAAATGTAAGTAGGCAGTGGTTATATGCATAGTGAAGTATTTGATAATCTATGTTAATTTTATTATTAATGTTATAAAGAGAGAAGATTTGTATGTATATTTGTATTGAATAAACTCAAAAACTACTGGAATTATTTTAAAATTCTTTCACCAATAGAAAGCTACATTGTCACCGAGTAACATAACATAAGCTATATTTATAAACGCGGGCAAAGTCGCAACAACTAGTTAAAGATAAATGTACTTTTTTTAGATTTCCATTTGATTAGAGTCCTAAATAAGCCAAACTGGACACCTAATAAATATTCCACAGTATGCAGCAAACATTTTGATCCAATATGTTTTCTACAGCGTAAATATCGCCGTCGCTTAAAAAAGGACTGCGTCCCCACAATTTTTGTACCAGTGTGTATATTTTTATTTATTTGTAGAATATGATTCATTGTCGTCGAGTCACTTTAGCATAATATTATCATGCCAGACACATTTCTTCGCATATTTTTCATATTAGGGCACAGTTTTGCAAGCAATATTTTAATGTCTCTGAAGGTTTGAGAGCAGTCAGGTCATGCATAAATAAACCATTATCCTTTTCAGGTCACATTGGAGCCCACAAGACCTGTATCAACCTATGTCTTTAGAGACATTTCACTTCAGCCATCTACATCTCAGGCACCACAATTAACGCCTAGGAAGAAAAGACTTATGAAAAATGTGCAAAGTTGAAGAACAAGTTGTCTGAAAAACAACGAAACATAATATGCAATTAAAAAGAAAAAAATAAAAGAATGAAAAAGAAAGTCGTTACCTTGCAGTCTTTATTAAATGAATTTAAAAAGAAGGCCAGGTTTAAAAGACCATTACAATGAAATTACCTTGGCGTGTAGCAATGAAACGCTACAAAATCAATAAAAATTTGATTAGGTATTACTCAAAATAAAATTCACTAGTACCTTTGTAGGTACGAATAAACGTTCCTAATAATTGTTTCTTAGAAAAATTACAACAAACCAAATATTTTTCTAATTTCATTTTTGTTAATAATAATAATACAATAGTAAATGTTATTGATTTTTAATATAGCAATTTATACTAACAACTTCTTTTATTTCAAAGCAATATCTAGTTTTCATTTTAATATTTTATTAAGTTTTTATGTTCAACTGTACAGAATCACCTATTGTGAGCGGGTTGTCTAGTGAAATAATAGGTATAAATAAAACATGATAACTCGCACATAAACTCATGTCGATAACGAAGAGACATCTCTAAAATTCACTCACACACTTATATATCACGCACACTAAGACATTTCTGTTTTGGTGACGCGAAAAACCGGGGTCTGTTCGTCTATTACGAAGTATACTATGTTTATGCTACGAAGTATATATATGTCTATGTTGCTATGGTGCGATCACTGTCAGATTTGTCAGTCTTAATTTTTATTGTGTTTTTGCTTCTGTGTCTTGTCTTGTCCAATCCAAGCCTTCTGTGTCTGTGATCATTGATCTGTGAGTGACACTGACATGATGCGCGACGACAGTGTTACCAACTTAGCTGATCTTCCGTCAGATTTCGCGGATTTTGGTAAAAGGAAAAGGAAGAAAACACGTTTTAGCGGATGATGGTATTTTTTAACGACTTTTTATAAAAAGACAGCACAAAGCAAAATAGTTAGCTTACATTTAAAACAGAATGCTTTTGTTTTTGTTTTCTCACAGAAACTAATAATATACTAAACTTAGGTTAGTTCAATCTAACAAGAGTTCAATATTCCTTTTATATCTAACAGCAGTATTTTTTTTCTGAAAATTATAATATGAAAATCTCTTTCCCTTAGTAAAAACCGCATTTAGTTTAAAATACATACAGAGTGACAGGAGGTGAGTAGCGACTTCGTTTTATACTACAGCAAACATTCTAATAGGAATTGATTTTAAGTGTGTTAAATACAATAAAGTATCCAAGCACTTTATTTTGATGGATTTATTGACGGAAAAACGTTAATTTATAGCGGAATACTGACGAAAGACCATACATGGTACATACAGATGACCGAATTTCAAAATTACTGTTGGCAACACTAACGAGGACGCATCCATGGCAGCAGGAGGAACGGAACGTCGTCGGTCGGGCAAGTCAAGCAAAGCAACCACAGATTATAAAGTTATATGTCTAAAAAGCAACTAGCAAGTCAAGTCAACCAAACCAACCGGGCCAAAAAGCTGAAAAAGTGTAGGCTAGCTGGAAAAGGAAATTAATCCAGAACAAAGACTTCCCGAAATTTCCTTGAATCTCCAATGAACCATATTTAAATAATGGAGAACGACATTTTGGAATCATTAAACGATTTGGGGTAAGTAATTTCCAATATAAATAAAATAAACTCGCCTAATTTCATCAAATCACGCAGTAATTTTTTCCGATATGTGTTATATATTATTATAAATTATTATCTTCATATCTTTTCAGTTTTAATATCATTTCTGTAGTATTCCGGTAATGAGGTTATGATTTGTGATGTCATGGACTTGTAACATAGAAATATAATAATGTATTATTTTTGTATTTTACACATCGTTAATATACAATACAATTTGTATATTAGATCGACGATTTTATATGTATTCAACGGTAACATACCAAGTTTAAAACTGTATAACTAGTTATTCGAAACCAAAGACTATATAAGTATAATTGGGAGTATAGACACGGCGTAGCCCACAAAAAATGGTAGTAGTAAAATTCGTCCACTCGAGCCGAAGTGGACGAATTCGCACATAGTCGTTCGCTAGTCGTAAGCTAATCAATATCGTTGTGTAGTATACATTGATGCGTTAGTACAGAAGACTTTTAACTAGTTTCTTTTTACAAAAGCAATATTCATTTGGAATTGCGTGTCAATCTCTCAGTAAGTTCGTAAGTATGATTTTAATACTACCACAGATTTCGGGGCTTTTTGCTTGCTACGCCGCATCTATAGTTTAGTTCAATGTTCGAAACCCAATATCTAAATTTTTTAAAAACTTGTCAAACTTAATGAGACTATTTTATAATCGTACATTTTAGTATTTTTTAGTTTATTTTCCCATGTTTTTTGTTTATCCTCATTTTGTATTCTAATTCTTTTTAGGACTTCTTTCCCACATCTAAACATGCACATTACCTATTGATAGTAAAAATTAAGAAAATGCGAGTACCTAATAACAGAATTTTACATATAGAAACAATAATTTTTAATTACAGCAAAAAAATAGAAATAGAATTGTGCTATCTTGTACTATTTTTGTTTTGTTTGTACTATTCTGAAGTAAATCACAATCTTGTTCAGAAATTCGTGTAAAATTATGCTCGTAAATACTACTACTAAATACTGAATTTCAGATACGGTGGCCCGCTCAATGATGAGGAAGCATTTACAAGAGCACTCGATGGTGGGCCAAAATCCCTTGACTATACAAAACTTATTCACATATTGGCGGAAGAACTGAAAAAGTTATGTGGTCTCGAAGAGACCGTCAATGTAATGAATGATCCTGACGAGTCCAGTACGTTCCTATTGGAACTAAGTTCATTTTTGAAGGAACTCGGATGCCCTTACAAGAAACTCATAACGGGTTAGTTTCGTAATATGCCCTATGGCAATGTTGTTGCAGATTGGAACTCCCTGCCAGCGTCTGTTTTTCCGAGCTCATATAACCCGTATCTTTTCAAAGTTGTTGTGAATAGTTATCTTCTGGGTTAGCAGGCCTCGTCTTCACTGCACGGCTAGATTCTGGTCAAGAGCGAACCCATCTCTAATAATTAAAAAAAATTAGATATAATAACCACATTTCAAAGTCTGACAAATTTTCCCAAGATGAATTTTCATTTTTTGGCAATTCTCTACTAAAAGCTTACTGGCATACAGGTAGTTTATTACCTGGATTAACATATAGGATATTTTTTATCCTGGAAAATGTTAGATTCCTGAGAGATCACCTAACTAAACGTATAAAAATTCGGCGCCACTGTTGTTAGCATTGGAGGAGCCACCGTCGTCACAGTGATAAAGTTGTCAGACGTTACATTTTTATTTATTTAAACACGGACAAAGTTGAAAATTATATTTTTAACGTCTCTAAACAATAATTGCAGGACATATGTCTTCCCGTCTCCAGAGCAGAGAAGATCGCATACTACTGTTGGACTATTTGATATCGGAACTGATGGCCGCCAGGATGGTCAACGTTGACTGTCCAAAAACCCAAAGAACCGGAATGCAAATTGTTGTGGTATGTATTAAAACTAGCTACAGTCCTGACAGTCTGTCAGGAGTCTGTCAGGAGACCCCTGAGTCAGAATCAGAACGCCTAAGGTGTTCTGTACGTTGGATCAATCATTATATAAATTATCTGTTTTTTTTTATTTTATTTACAGAATGAATCGCCTACAGCAAAGGATTTGAAAGAAATCTTGATAGCATTGAAATTCAATAAGCCACCGCCGAGTATAACAGCAGAAATGTTGTTCTCCAGACTCGAAACAAAACTCAAGGATACAATCCAAAAAGAAGGTAATATATGTGTTTTTATGTCACACTAGCTGTTGCACGCGACTTCGTCCGCGTGACTTTATAAAATATAGCCTATGTTACTCGCTGACAATGTAGCATTCCATAGGTGATCGGTCCACTAGTTTTTGAGTTTATTCATTACAAACAAAAATACAAATGTTCTCTTTATAATATACTAGCTGATGGCCGCGACTTCGTCCGCTTTCTGGATGAAAGGTACCCTATGTCCTTTCTGGTGTCCCAGACAACGTGTATGCAAAATTTCATGGTGATCGGTTCAGTGGTTTTTGCGTGAAAGAGTTACAAACATCCATACAAACTTTCGCATTTATAATATTAACTAGCTGACCCGGCAAACGTTGTTTTGCAAAAAAATAAAAAATAATTTTTTGGAGTGGACCACCCTTAACATTTAAGGGTATAAAAAATAGATGTTGGCCGATTCTCAGATAACAAAATTTCATCAAAATCGGTCCAGCCGTTTCGGAGGAGTTTGGCAACAAACACCGCGACACGTGAATTTCATATATTAAATAGTACAGATTACTGTGTAAAGAAGATTTTTGACATGGTTATGTGTTGTCATAGGTCAACAATTGGTGGGCAAGCCCCTTTACAATAAATCGATAACCGAGAAAGAGTGGAAGCAATTGGAGTCCACATTCTCTGAAATGTTTGAGGAGTATCGGCTCAGAAGAGAAACGCTCATAACGCGATTGGAGTGCACCATACAAAGTTTTGAGGTTAGTTTTTTGATGACACGTTTGGTCTAGCTAGTGGCTAGTAACCCTAGCTGTTAACCGAACGGTCGCCGGTTCGAATCCCGCTAGGGGCAAATGTTTTTTTTTATTTTTATTTAACAGCTAACCTTACAGCATGTAACATTTAACAAATACGTAAAATAGATTAAATTTTTATATAGCCTTATGTAATTACTTTTTATATTACAAGGTCAGTCATCTTACAATTTATAAGTACAAAAAAAATTTAAAAAATGATAATATATTTACATATACATACATGTTATATTATTTATATTTATAGATATAAATTAAGTGTGAGGTGTGTGTGTAACCCTTTACCTTTGCACCTGAGTCATGGATGTTTTTTTTTGTATTTATAATATGTATGTATTTACAAAAACAGTAATATATCAACTGTTTGGTAACCATAATACAAGCATTAGTTGCTTACTGTGGAACTGGATGGTGCTGTGTGGAATGTGTGAAGATATTTATTTATGTTAAAAATCAACAGAAAAGCTGACTCTCCATTGGATGCTAGCTAGGTGGCTACCGTCGCCAATATAACACAAGCAATCAAAGGCTCTGGCATCTTTTACTTACTCACTGAAACAAAACTGAAATTATGTAATAAATATTGTGATTATTTTTAATGTTTATAAATGATCATTTCTGCCATGTCACAAGGCCAAATGCCTTTTTTTTTTTTAAAGATAAAGATAGCCTTTAAAGATAAGATATTTCTAGGAATTATAAAATTATATAATTTTTTTTATTATCTCTTTCACTCAATGGGAAACATAATTAATACTACATATTTCTCTCTAACAATTGTTCTAAAATGTCTAAACTGTTTCAAATTTTTCAAATTTTTTCAACAATTGCAGTGGTCAGATAGGCTCAAGAGCAGAAAGGACGAGATCCAATCAATTTATCGTCCGAAGAGAGAGCAGCTCAAGGTGAAGCCCGACGTGAGACTGAGCGACTTCCTCGCAGCCAGGAGTTCCCTGCTGCAAGTGGAGAAGACGGCCAGCGCTTCGGTCAGAAAGAACACACAGTCGGACGTCAACAAGGTCATCATCGGACGGGTGAGTTGACACAAAAACAGGGTGTTATAAGTTTGACTTGTCAAGTGTGTGTGTGTCTGTGGAATCGTTGTTATAATTACTGTGGTTTTTTTTTTAGGTACCAGATCGCGGTGGTCGTCCCAACGAACAGCAGCCGCCCCCACCGGAGATGCCTTCATGGCAAAAGCGAACCCCTGCTCCGGTAAGACTTATTTATTTTGTTATCAAGCCGGTGCACGCGGCTTTGTCTGCATTGAGAAATAAAAAATATATTTAAGCAATATAATACTTGACAAACTCTTGTTTCTATAACACTTTGGCCAGGCGTTAGTTTTTTTTAATGTTATTTTAATTAAATGATCCCTCGGCTTACTTACTACTACAGTACTTTTTTTCTGCACGAAAGCAGTGCTAAGAGCAATGCAATAAGGTTGAAAATGATATGTCCAGAAAACAATCCGTGGCATGACGCGGAACGCTACGGCCTCTTTATATTGAAACGAAGGAGTGTGAGTACTAATAGTATTGCAATAAAGTTGAAAATGATATGTTTAGGAAGAAATCTTTTGCAGTGCGCGTTACGTTTTTCAGAGCGGCGGCGACGGCGCGGGGAGGGGAGGTCGTGGGGGTGCGGGGGGAGGCGGCGGAGGAAGAGGGGGTCGCGTGCAGGGGGGTTACAATCAGGGAGGAGACAGGTATGCATTCATTCATACATTCTACTACAAGAGCCAGCAGACATTGTCCTGCCCGAACTCGAAGAAAAATGTTAGTCGCTTAAAACGCCATCTATGTTGAGACTATAAATAACAAAATATATATTATGTTATGTTGTGCCAATAAACGAACTTACACCGCCACCTGTTAGAACTGTGAAAAGGTAACAAACAAACAGACAGACATAGTTATTTTCACGTTTATGATATTATTAGTTAATTTTTCGCGTTAGTTTTCTTAGTATTCTTACAATTCTTTTATCGCTAAATCAGGGAAGTTTAGGTGATTCAAAACTCGAAAAGCGTCTTTTGAACAAAAAAGACACCATTTTTGTAACTCTTTTTCTTAACTGATACTAATTTTTTATTTCTTAATTTGAATGATTCTCTTACAGACCTCAATCGAACCAGCGTAATTATCAGACCTACGAAGTGCCCGCAGGCGGCTACAGCAATCAGGGCCACAACAACCAGGCTGGTTACAACCAAAACCAAGGTGGTTACGATCAGAACCGAGGCGGCTACAATCAAAACCGAGGCGGATATAATCAGAACCGCGGCGGTTACAACCAGAATCAAGATCGCGGCGGTTACAACAATAGGGATCAAGGCCACGACAGTGCGGGTGCTTTTAATAATCAAGGATATAGTCAAGGTGAGGTTTTATGTTATAAAAATATTATAGTAAATATAGTTTCATTGTGGACCGCGTCACCCTGTCTGTCGACCTTTACGTAAAGAAAAGTATTGTACACTTTGACTATAAACCCCGTTTACATAATGGCCATTGACATTGCCGCTCGCATTGCCGTATTTATTTACCTAAATACTGCTGTGACAACGTCAAGGGCAATGAGTGTTTACATATTGGCCATTGACATTGCCGTATTTATTTCCCTGAATATTGCTGTGGCAACATCAAGGGCAATGAGTGTTTGCATATGGCCATTGACATGGCCGCTCGCGTTGCAATCCGTTCGCGCGTTTGAGAGCAAGTGAGGGAGGGAGCAGCATGTAAACACTCGCGCTCGCGTTGCCAATTGAGGGATAGCCGGGCAACGCGAGCGGCAGCGGCAAGGGAGGCGAC
Organism: Synanthedon tipuliformis; assembly: GCA_947623395.1. Taxonomy (NCBI): domain Eukaryota; kingdom Metazoa; phylum Arthropoda; class Insecta; order Lepidoptera; family Sesiidae; genus Synanthedon; species Synanthedon tipuliformis. Next base: position 4,866,779 of record OX392433.1, read on the forward strand.
CTTTTTACATACTCGCGTTGCCATGGCCCATGTGTTGCCATAACTCCCATCTCTCTGCTCGTTGACGTGGAAATGGGCTTTATGTTAATGGGGTAATAGTTTGATTTGATTTTTTAGGTGGCGGCTACAACAAAGGTTACCAAGGCCAGGGCCAGGGCTACCAAAATAACGGCTACCAAGGCCAGGGCTACCAGAACCAGGGCTCCCAAAATCACGGCTACCAAAGCCAGGGCTACCAAAACCAAGGCTACCAATCGCGGGGCTACCAGAATGAGCACGATGACAGAGTAGGTCGTGGCAGCAGAGGGGGCTACAGAGGTGGGAGACGCTAGCCCAGTGTTTTAGGTAATCTATAGGTTCTATAGTATTCTATAGTTAATCTATAGGGTTTTATAGGTAATCTATAGTTGATCTATAGAGTTCTTGGTTAATCTATAGGGTTCTAAAAGGTAATCTATATGGTTCTATATGTAATCTATGGGTAATCTGTGGTGTTCTATAGGTTGTCTATAGTTAATCTTCAGGTCCTATAGCTTGTCTAAAGGGTTCTATAGAGAATCTATAGGGACTTTTTGAAAATCTCAGACTGAAAGCAATATATTAGTCTAAACTCCATTCGATATGATTATTCTAATATATCTAGGTACCCTTTGATTAGTTTTTTTTTTTATGCTTAACTAACCATAGATGGAGTCAAAAAGAAAGATACGGTAAATTATTACATTAAGTAACAAATAAATAGGCCTTATGAAAGTGTATAGTTAGTCCATTGGACTCAGTATGCGAGATCCATATGCGCGGATAGTGAGTCAATAATAATCTTTCTTTTTGCTTAAGTTTCATATTATTTATTTTTGTTTTGATACATTTAAAGTTTAATATTGCTTACTCAAGCTATGCACTGACAAGTAATATATTATATCAAAATTTATATAAAGTATGTAATATGAAATCAACACAGTATCCCGATTTAATAAGACTCATCTTGTTTTTTTTGTACCATTAAATATATTGTATTACAATTAAAAACTTTTGTCCTTTTACTTTGTGTTTCAGTGATAAAAAAATAATATTAATAAAGGATTTGATACAATAAATATTTAGTGATTTCTTTTCCTAAAACGAGCAAATTGAAAAAAAAAACGAACGAGCTTTACAGAATTCGCATATTATGATGTGTACAGTAAACACAGGCGCATTGTGAATTTTCGTGCACGTAAAAAAGAAAGTCGGCTCACGATTAACGAAGAAAGCTAAAAACTTACAATTAACCTTAAATACAATGTCTATAAGGTTCATAATAGAATAATGAACCAATCGCGTAAGAAGCTAACATGGCGGGGCAGCTGGCTACCAATAGCGGTAGTGGAAAAAGGCGCGAAGTGTCCATGCTTTAAAAATTCCTCTTCTACGCAGATTTATCTGTAGTGTAATATTTGACAAAAGGGACCACGGGTCTTTTTGTACCCTTCAAGGGACCACGAGGAACAAGCCAGTAAGCCATATCAATTGGGTACTACCTACTGTAACATCTGTGCTGTGATCCTCGTAGTGACATCTATGAGAAAACTTGAGCACTTTTTAGATGGCGTTTATAGCTTGGCTCACGACAGATGGCTCTGATTTAGAATTGACCTTGGTCAAATCTGTACACGCTTCCGTTCTTTTTGCATAAAATTTATCGCACAGATTGCAGAAGAATGTTAGTTCCATAGGCGGGAGGAAAGATGTTATTTATAATAACATCAATAATTGTTTATGTATAACAATTATTGATTGTTATGCATAAACAGTAATGTAACTAATGTACAGAGGTTTAGTAAACGCAGTTCCTACAAAACAAATCTGGCACAAAGCAATTTACTTATAACCGATATCGTACGTAACTATATAACTATGTAACTGTATAGAAAATTAGAAACAACTTCACATTAATCAATTAAAACCAAAGATTAATTTCAAACATCTTTATTATTTATCTCTTACAATTAAATGTAACATGTGACAAAATTTGAACACAATTTTGTTTGTCATTTAATTTTTCACTTAATTGTATGACTTGACAGGCTGACAGTCTAACTTTGCTTATCAACACAAGCAACAATGTAAGAGTTGCAAATGAGCTGTTATTTATTTATTTGACATATTTGAATGAAATATATGGCGATGTGGTTAATTTTCTCTTAATGTTCTTTTTAAACATTTTAAAAAAAATGGTGTAGCAAAAAAAAAAACAAATTAAAAATATTTACATTTATTTTACTTTACAATTGTCATCAAGAAATTACTATTAGTGTTCCACATTTACATTCCCGCATATTTAAACAATAACATATTGTCACACAGAACAAATAAGCTTGTTTATATATATAAAAAAAATGCAATTTTCAGAGTTGAATCTTTCTTATTTCTGTGATTACATTTATTTTCATTTTACAATTGTATTGTCATTTAAAATTTACTATCAAAGTTATACAACTATACATTCACATTCTCACATAACACTTCCACAGAACAAATAAGCTTATATGAAAAGTCCAACTTTTTAAACAGTTTTTATTTAAACACTCGTCACACATTTTTCTCCTGTGACGAGTGGTTATATTGGAACATAATGATGGAACCTCAATCCCTCCTCTTCTTGTGATCGTGCCTGTCGTGATGATCGTGATGATCATGATGATCCCTTTTGCGTCCGGACTTGTCCGCGCGTTTCGCTTCGCTCAAGAACCGATCCAGACCGAACGGATCAAAGTCCGCCTCCGCCGGCTTACTGCGACTCTGAAATTAATACATCACATATATTATAAAATGTGTTTGTCTGTCTGTTACCCTGTCACGCTTAAACTACTCAACCGATCAATGAAATTTTGCATATGGCCAAAGTGTTATAACAAGAAGAGTTCAAGCGTTATATTGCTTATATGTATATTGTATATGTTTTCATCAACGCGGACGAAGTCACGGGCACCAGCTAGTATAAAATACATTAACAACAGTTAGACCAGCATGTTAAGTTATAATATGTTTTCGACCTCCGACGGATAAGATGGTGTTATAAGTTTGACGTATTTATCTGTGTATCTGTCTGTGCCATTTTATCTGGCAAATGGATAGACAGATATTCTCTATTATGCGTCGGAGGTTAAAAAATAAAACTAGCACTCACCGGCGGCTCTTCCCTCGCACTGTTGTCATGCTTCTCAAACTGCACAGGACCTGATCGAGTGTTTGTGCTGCTTGTACCGGCGAAGCCTTTGTCCGCAACGAACCTATTGACATTAATATAAAATATATTTATTATCAAAAGATAAACTAAGCAATGTTTGTAACCAAAGCGCGTAATAAGCTCCCTAAGCAGCGACATCTGTCGGCAGAACAGTTGTCACAGAGTTTTAGGGGACGTTCAATCAAGTAAAGGCGCGTAACCTGGGGGGAGGGTGGTTCGAAAATCGCGTTACGTAATACTTGGAACGCCCCCTTACTTGGATTGTTTTATCTGTCAGAACAATGCGCGCTGTAGGTTACTGCCGCCAGGCGGGCCCACACAAATGACACAAAGATGGTGACATTCTAATCTAGGATTAGATTAGATCTTATTATTATTAGAGCAAACGGTCACTTGCCTCCTTGTGTTTGCGATCGCATCGATGTCCCCATAGTTGTCAGAGTCCGCGTTCCTCGAGGGACGGTAGACGTGCGATCCGACCCCGTCCTGTCCCCTCCACGGCTTGTCGTACACGTTGTAGCCTTCTTCGTCGCCGTAACCTAACATTAAAAGGACAATTTTATTATGTAAACTTTACAAATAAAGTGCTTTATCACCCTAAGATTGAACATTCTTTGTATGTAATAAGGTCTATTTTCCTTTGAAAATTCAAAGTGACAATTTCTATTGCTATCTTTATTAGCGATGACAAATTATGTCAATCAGTAATCAATTCCTATTTCAAATCTAAGCCTTAGCGAATTTTAAAATGAATGGAATTTGTAATCAAAACTGATAAAGCACTTCTCTTGTGGTGCTTTACCTATGGCGAACTAAAATAATATTAGGTCAAAATATATTATGGAGGACCAACTCTATGTATTACAAAGTGGTCCCAGATTACCACTAAATTAAGATGGCGCCAATGTAGCATTGTATCGAGTAAATTAGACAAAGATAGGTATGCTACACTAGCGCTACTCTGGCCACTTTTAGAACACTAACTTTTTATTGTTGGAGAGGACCATTTTTGTCATATTGTGAGTCGATCCCCTTAGCTCTACCCTCCATAGATCGAGATTACAATGATATATTTAGGCTAATTTTTTTTTACACTTACTGAGGATCCTTATTGAGCCGTTATTCATAATTCCTTCTCAGTTACGAGATAACAATTTTTTAAAACAGTAGAAAGAAATTAGCAGGGTACTGACCGCTGTCCATTCCCCTGGTGTTGTTGAAGAGACGCTGATCAAACATCGCTTCAGCACCCTGGTTCGTCTTCGCCGGCATCCCCAAGGCGATTTGCTCTGATATGTCTCTTTCACGCTCCTTCACCACTTTAGACCTGCAACCGACAGACAATCTCTATATAGCCGTGTATCTAGACAACACAATTGTATCTAGAACTTTATTGGATCTGATTTAAAGAGAATCTAATATCTCATTCCTAATATTATGGTCGGCAGCGGACTTGCAATACCTTCACCTACTATCAAGTGGACCATCAGCCTGACCTTTAATTGTTAGAAATGAACAAACCTCTTGTCCGGGGCGGCTCTCGAGAGATTTCTGTCTCTCTGCCTCTCCTTGTGTCTCTCCGCTCGAAGCTTGTCTCTTTCGGCGACCGACAAACCGCTCTCGTCCACTTCCACGGTCGGATCCTGTTCATCCTCAGGGGCTCGGATACCTGAGAAATTTCACTACTATTTTCATTTCCATAAAAAAAAACAAATGTGTGGCAAATATCATCCTAATTTATGTGAGGATATACTCCTCACAGGATATGTAAAAATTTCAAACAAGTCACGTTTTGGGCTAAACTGACCCGACTTTTTTTTTAATTAATCTGGCTGGGAATCAACGGGCTAATATACAAATCTCTTCAAAGCCATATACAAATATCATATAGGCCTCATTTTCTCATCGCGGCTGGATGCTCATCAAGAAGAAACCCATCTCTAATAAAATAAATTAAATTAAAATAATAACAAAAAATGCACCAGACTTTACCTGCCCTGTGATCTCTCGCCCTCTGAGCCAACATCCTTAGATGTTCTTCTTTCTTCTCCTTCTCTCTCTGAGCCAATCTCCTCTCGAGTTGAGCCCTCGCTTCGACAGACTCTCTCGCCTTCCTGTCGGCTATGTAGAGCGCTTCGGCCAATTTTGAGAAGTTCTCATTGATGTGGACCTGCTGAAGACCTCTACCGTCCGCAGCCAAACGCTTGTCCAACGGTATCGTGTAACCTGAAACACAAATGAGTCACAATTTCAATTATAAAAATATTAAATTTAGATGTCAATACAGTTGTGGCCATACAAAATCTATACTAATATTATAAAGCTGAAGAGTTTGTGTTTGTTTGTTTGTTTGAACGCGCTAATCTCGGGAACTACTGGTTCGAATTGAAAAAATCTTTTTGTGTTGGATAGATCATTTATCGAGGAAGGCTTTAGGCTATATAGCATCACGTTGCGACTAATAGGAGCGAAGAAACAGTCGAAAATGTGAAAAAAAAACTGGGAATCTTATTCATCTTTGAGGGCTTCCGTTGCGTGCGCTGCGAAAACCGTACGAGATACCCAAATGATTCCCAAAATAACTATTCCACGCGGACGAAGTCGCGAGCACCAGCTAGTAATCAATAAGGGTCAATATATAAGCATCAATCTAATACAAATATGGATTTTGCATTGACAAATGCCAAAGCGTCACACAAAAAGTAAGCCTGAAACGGAATCATGCCGGAGTCAATGGTAAAAGGTAGTAACGACCAACTTCTACTATTCATTTTAAACTCCAATGTGTTGACGTAAAGTCACATTTTCTTTAAATGACAGATGTTTGGTTCGTTTTAAATGAAAGATGACAGAGCTCATGCTCTACACATAATTGTCATTTTTAAATGTTCCATAAAGTTCGCAGTGTTCTGTATGGCGTGCGAAATCCATAGATTGATGGTTATAAGAAAAAATCGCGAGTTTGTTCACTATCACTACATAGTATAAAACAAAGTCGCTTCCCTCTGTCTGTTTGTCTGTCTGTCTCTATGTATGCTTAGATCTTTAAAACTACTCAACCGATTTTAATGCGGTTTTCACAAACGGATAGAGTGGTTCTCGAGGAAGGTTTTATTATATAATTTACAAAGTTAAAGTCGTCAGTATTAAACAACAATTTTTAAATTAAATATGAAGGCGACATCTGGTGAGATTTTTAGGAACAAACAAGGCTACAGAAAAGAGGTTTACTTACTCAATGTTATTAATTTAAATTAACAGATTTCACTGACGTGAAATATTTTTATATTTATCCTTACTAATAAAGATAAAGATAAAGATACCCTTTAATTGCAAGGAATCCTAATACAGAAATATAACATGCTATATTATGTTACATACTTACTATCCTTACTAATACAAAGTTACAAAGTTACACGGGCCAAGTCGCGGGCAGCAGCTAGTTTATATATAAACAGTTTTAATTAAAAATTATTATAGTTTCAAATATAGATTTCACTCACCCTTGGCGTTCTTCCAATGGGAAACGCAGGGAGGCACCTTCCAGTCTCTCTGCTGCTTGACGGAGACCCTTCTCGGGGGCGAATGAAGCACCGGGGCCGGGGGCGACGGGGCCGCTCGGGGAATCTTCTTGTTTATCTGGAACCGAGGTGGCTCCATCGGATCCACCTGGGCCTCCACCATCCTGACATACCACAACTCTATGTGAATTATATATTTTAACTAACAAACAGACAGACAGACAGACACATTATTTATGTTTTTTTTTTACGAATAGACTTACTAGTAGTACTCTCAAATGGTGGCAGGGCACACCGCGTTTCGCAGTCATTTGGCGTCTCCGTCTGGCGACAGTAACCACCCACTTACAGAAGACCAAATAATAACAAGTCCACAAACCTTATGACCCTTTGTTTCGCACCGGAATTGAAGGCGCCTCCTTGTTGCGCCGGTGTATATCTGATGTATTGAGCGGGTGCCTGAAATATCATTTATTCACTATAAAACGTGGGTAGTATCGAGTTCTTCCCTTACCGCTAAATGGCATTTGAAAATTGTCTTTGAAATAGCATTTAATAATAAACCTTTTAATTTGTCTATATATGTATATGAAAGATTTAATTATTTCACTGTTGTGAAGCTATATTATCAGCGAGTAACATAGCCTATATTTTATAAAGTTACGCGGACGAAGTCGCGTGCAACAGCTAGTATCACAATAAAATACAAATAGAGAAAAAAAATATACAAATTCTATTATTTTATGAAGGGCTTGTGGGGCCATCCCTTGTAGGGTGAAAGCCTCCCCCATCTTGTTCCAGTTAACTTTATTCTTTGCTATAACCACCCAGTTCTTTCCTGCAGTAGAAGTTATATTGTCAAATCCATCTTTTCTTAGAGCTTTAAGTCTTAAATCAATCAATTTAAGTGACTAAGTGCTATCACAGAAATAGCCTTTTTAATGTATACTAATATTGTAAAGAGAGAAGATTTGTATTTTTTTAATGAATAAACTCAAAAACTTAAGACACATTAGTTAGAAACATATAAACTTCTTTTACATAATATAGAAAGCTACATTATCAGGGGGCGAAATTATAAAGTTACGCGGGCAAAGTTGCGTGCAACAGCTAGTTGAAGATAAATCAACTTACAGCTTTCGGAGCAGCCTTCACGGGCAAAGCAGCCGATATTTTGGCGTTAGTCAATTTCTCCAATGCCAATTTAGTTTTCTCCGTAATGTCTTGAATATCCTCTTCGGAAGGCTTCTGAAGTGTCGGATCATCTTCGGACAGTACCTCTGAAGGTAGCAGATCCGTCAGTTTTGTATAAATTATCTGTAAATGGTAATAATTTAAAATATTAAAAAGTCAATACAATTGGTACATACTGAATTTGTCCACCTCATTTAGTTATTTATGGCAAATGGTTATTTAGGAAGTCTGGACAAGTTTTAAAGGCCCGCTACTTGGAGAGTATTATGATATGCTATAGGCGATGGCAGCCATCTACTGTCAAGTGGAACGTTAGCCTGTCCGTAAAGCTTAACATAAACAAACCTTATCGGCACCATGACCCTGTCGAGCGATAGCTGAATATTTAACCCTCCCTTGCTCGTCTAATTGCACTGCGAGAGCATTTGAAGTGCTCTCTTTACCTCTAGCGCCCATACCCAGCGGGTACTGAGCAACATGGATTTCCGGAAACGCACCACCATCTGAAATCAGACATTATTACAACTATTTTCACACAAGGGAGGCCACACGTTAGATTAGCAGAGTTCTAACAAGGTTATTTATTTAATAATATTTCACAATAAAGAACTGACCTCCGAAATCCTCTTCCGCCCTTGGAATCCATCCTTTCCTCTGTCCGTATGGTGGAACAGATGTCTGCGAGACAACCAAAGCGCTTCCGACACGATGAGCCCTTTGCTCGTCATCGCGGTCCCACACTTGCTGGGTTGGTGCAGGAAGTAAGCTAAAAACGATTTATTAACACTACATTAAAAAAGAATATAACATTATTCTATGAAATGATATAAAAAGATGCCATTTAAACAACATAGACACATAAAATATTATAGTAAATATTACGTTTTTTAGTAAAAAATAAGTTAGTGTAATAAAGTTTCAGAAGTAGTCAGTAGATAGAGTATAACTATAAGATGTTTATATAATCATAAAATAAATTGAAAGAGTTGTGAAATCTTAATTTGAAATTAATATTTCAGTATTAAAATTATTTATTATTGAATAAAATCTTAAGACAAACCTTGTTAACGACGCCATTACTACAGTTTTGACATGACAAATGAGAATGACAATGACGGCAGCCGCCCAGTTTCTTTTTGTTTGAGTTGGTTTGAGTGTTTGAGTATTGTCATGTCATATTCATATTGTGCCGTTTTCGTTTCGCATCAAGCAAGCTAACCACAGTGTACTTTATTATAATTTTGAAAAAGGTTCCATAATGTAATATTAATTTTTATACCAAGTATAATCTAAATAATATTTCCAGCCTTTCAAGATGATATAATATATCGGCCATTCGGCCAGCATGCTGCAGCATTTTTAATAACTTTCGGCATATTGATGGCGATGATTTACTTTGAAAAACAAATAAAAACACGGAAAACATTCTCCTACCGATTTTGGCCCTAGGTACCGCCTTGGGTATTTCATAATGACCAAAAAAAAATGCGACAATTTACACTACATATATAATTTTATTTATTTACTAGGTAATGTAAATATAATTTATGGCAAGATTCTATCTTATGCACATGCGTAACTTAATTATTCATATAAAACCTTACAGCGGAACCCTAATAATGGTGGAGCAACTGTCATAATCGTATATAAAGAAGTAGGTTGGGAACGTCTTTCTTTTATAACCTCAAAAATGCGCGAGAAGTATCGATGTCTGTTAACAGAGTGATCGTAATTTAGTTTTTTTCTAGTGTTATAGTGAACCAATTAACAAATATGCCATCTAAAAAAAGAAAATACAACGCGAGGTTTCCCGCCGTAAGTTGAAATTTGTTTTTGTTGTCGTTACAATAACAAAAAAACTTGTTGTTTTCGTGATTCGAATGGTGATATCATGGCTCGTTATTTGTTTGTAGGGACGGATAAAGAAAATTATGCAGACCGACGAGGAAGTCGGGAAGGTGGCTCAGGCTGTGCCAATCATAATCTATATCCTTTTCTATTAGTTATGATTTTTTTACAGATATACTTTATTGCCCGCTATAAATTGATTTGTTGTTGACAATTTTATGTGTTGACTAGATGTGCCTGCGACTTAGTACGCGGTTAAGTTCGTTTATTGAAAATCCTACGTAAATCTAACATTTTTACAGGATTAATACTATCCTATTATATCTTAATCCAGGTAATGAACTGTATGTACTTATGCAAAATTTTATTAAATCCGTCCAGCCGTGATTGAGTAACAAACATCCAAGCAAACACAAACTTTCGTATTTGTAATGTTATTATCAGTGTTGTTTTTACAATTAAATTCTAAAAAAAAAACGTGGTATTTGTTTATTTATTTATTGGCCTCAAACAAGTGTAGTCCATTTTAGTACATAAATTAAACACAATTATTATATAAACTAGCTGTTGCACGCGTCTTAGTCCGCTTAACTTCATAAAATATAGCCTATGTCACTCACTGATAATGTAGCTTTCTATAGGTGAAAGAATTTTTAAAATCATTCCACTAGTTTCTGAGTTTATTCATTATAAACAAAAATACAAATCTTCTCTCTTTATAATAATGGTATAGATTATTATAACGTCATTATAGCTTCAGCACTTACCATCAAATTATAACTTCACATGTTAATGTTAATTAATTATTACTTAGTAGGTAAATACGACCTGTTGAAACATGTATTAAAGAAGATTTCCCAAAAATAAGATGTATTTTAGTGTTAGAGGCATGTAAGATTACTTTGGCGGTCCACTGAATATATTTATAACTAGCTTTTGCACATGACTTCATCTGCGTAACTTTATAAAATATAGCCTATGTTACTCGCTGATAATATAGCTTCCCAACAGTGAAATAGTTTTTCAAATCGGTCGAGTAGTTTCGGAGCCTGTTCAATTCAAACAAACAATCAAATCTTTCCTCTTTATAACATTAGTATAGAAGTATAGATTAATCAAAAACAAAGTTCACTGAACCATGAATACTACTTCCTCATATTATAATATTATACATGTGAAAGTTTGTTAGGATGGTTGGAAGTATGGATGTATGTTTGTTACTCTTTCACTTAAAAACTACTAAATTGATTTGAATAAAATTTGGAACACAGTTAATTCATTACCTGGATTAACAACTTGGCCTAATTGTTGCCACAAGGGTCTGGTTTCCCAATGCAGACCTGGCTCCTGAACCGAATGTACTGCTCATGGTCTGAAAGACCGATCAGCGTGATTAGAAAAAAAAAGCCCCAGGATTAACATAATATAGGATAGTTTTTTCCCAAAAAAAATGTAGGTTCCCTAGGGATTCATTCAATAACTCAAACACAGATAAATATAAGATATTATATTATGTACTTCAAAACAATTATTAACTGTTAACTTCCAAACTTCAACTTTGCACAGTACAGGGTTTCAATAAAATTTCTTTTAAGACTTTAATTCATTTAAGACAAGACAAGGCAATTTATTTATTAAAAATGGCTAATAGTTCGATGACAACTTTGTTCACTGGCATTAAATAAAGCGATTAAAAAATAATTTTATAAAGCGACATCTATATTAGTTGCAATACATTTGACATTAGTGCCTTTTCTATACAACTTCATTTTTAAAACTTTGGATAACTAACATAATTTTCGTAATTTGTAGTGTATGCATCTTAGATTTGTTCACTGGCAACATTACAAAGACAGTCTATAACGTACCACGTGATGAATGTCAGCAATCCACGGGGATAAGTTAGTGCGTACACAGATATAAAGATATATAGTTGCGTGTGTGTCCGGGAGTGATACGTGAGATAATATATAGGTGACTCTGACGTGTGAGCACTACAGTATTGTACTACAAATTGTACAAATTTGTAGTAGGTACTATTGTACAAATAATTACGAAAATTATGTTACTTATGTTAAAATTATGTAATAATTACTTGAATAAAAACAAGCTTATTAATTTAATTTCAATTAAAAATGCACCTTAACTCATACCAACACCTCGTACTCTAGAACTATTTGTAGAATCGCTTCTAAAGAAGGCTATGGAGGTGACGACCGCAAGAAATGCAAAGACATTGAGTCCGTCACATGTGAAACAATGTATATTGGCCGAATCAAGATTCGATTTCCTCAGGGACTTGGTAAGTGTATATCTAATCTTCCTGTTGGTGTGTGTATGTATGTATGTATGTATGTATGTATGTATGTATGTGTGTGTGTGTGTGTGTGTGTGTGTGTGCGCGTGCGTGCGCGTATTGAGCCCAAACAAGTTCAATTGTTCAATTTCAACAAAAAATAAATTAAAACTAAATATTTATGTAAAGCAACATTTATTGGTACTGAGATCTCCTTATCTTGTCTAGTCTAGTCTATAGTCCATAGTACATAGTCAAATGCCATAGAGCCTATATATAGATTGGAATTTTTATGTTTTTTTTTTCATTATACTCTTCAGGTGCAAAATATACCAGACGTGTCGGCGGCTGAGGAAAAAGAAATGATCAGTGCAGAAAATTCACCAAACTCTTCAAGGTAAACGTCATAAATATAATAAATTACCTTTTGCTCGCGACTTTCCCTCGATTTTGAAAATTTCATCTCCAATTTTGACCCAGCCGGGAATCAAACCTGTGTACAGTACAAAGCGTCAAGGCCACTCACTTAACCGGCTCGTCAAAATAGCTTAACTAAAATTTTATTTAAAAATGGCTCTAACCCATACATCTATATGCTAATAATAAATATAAACAGAGAAGATTTGTATGTTTGTTGTAATGAATAAACTCAAAAACTACTGGACCGATTTTGAAAATTCTTTCACCTATATTTTATAAAAAAATAAGCGGGCGAAGTCGCGTGTGCAACAGCTAGTTATTAGTTAATTAATTTGCTGAATTAGGTAACTAATTTATTATAACTACTGAGCAAGATAAGAGCATTTCTCTATAAAAAATATTGAAAAAAAAAAATGATTCGAGTATTCAACAAAATTCCAGGTTTTCCGACCTATCGATACCACCGCGTAGAATAGGCAGGGAGGACAGTAACAGTTCTAGCAGTTGCGACATAAAAATCCAACAAATGGTCCCACCGACTAGACCGGCTCCTCAGCTAGACCAAGAAATCAACAGGGTCAGGCCAGAGACGGCCACTTCGACCATAGTGTCGTCAGAGGCCGTGGACCTTACCAAAAAGACTGAGGAGAAGAAGCCTAGAACCGCGTTCTTCTACCAGGAGACCCTTAACACTGATGATGTCGGTCAGCATCATCATCGAAGTGTGATAACATTGAATCCAACATACAACAGTCCCCAACCTTCAACGTCAGCTTCAGATGTGCCAAAGTCAGAGCAGAAGCAGTTCTTCATAGATGTCAGGCAGAACAATACGCCTCTGGCCTCGCCCAGAACTCCAATCACTCCGATATTGAATATAGACTTCACAAAGAGCCTGGCGAAGCCAGAGATTAAGTTGCTGGACTCGAATGCCGCATCAATGGTGGGAGTCAAAAATGACAGGGCAAAAACTCTATTGCAAAGGCAAAATTCAAAAATACAAAGGACAGAAGCGAAAAAAGTCGAGCCCAGGACACCAACTCAACACCCAATCAATATAGACTTAATAAACTCGGGAAATTTACAAATAGACGAAGATTACGATACCTGAATTTTATAATATGTTTGTAGGATTTGTTTGTTTTCTTTATTAAGTTATTTGTTTTAGTGTTCGGTGATTGTTATTCAAATGAATTGTTGGAAGCCAAAAAATATTCCGACCGCGAATGTCGTACATCGTCTAAAGTTGGCGACGCATAGTTTTGTGTTTGAAAATTTTGCCTATCGTCACGTGGTCAGGCCGATTGAAACGTGTATGGACCATGCAAAACGCATACACGATCCAATTGACTTGATCAAACCAATTGAAACCAAATCAAACCAATTGATCAAATCAATTGAACCAATTGAATTGAACCATTTAGCATGACAAGAATGGCTGTCATGCAAAATGGCACGGATACACCATGAAATCGACTTGATTGAACCGTGTTTAGATGCCATTTTGCATGACAAGAATGGCTGTCATGCAAAACTGACTTGATTGAAGCGTGCATAGATGCCTTGTGTGTTCGTGTCATTTTGCATGACAAGAATGGCTGTCATGCAAAATGACACGAACACACAAGTCGGAAATTAAATGTAATGAAAAATTAATGAAAATTTTACAGCGGCGGGTAACATTGTACAGTAAAGCTTATTTGAATACCAATAACTGGATACTATAATTGTTTACCGTTTGATAATAAGGTAATATAAATATGGATAAATTTACTTATTTGCGTGCGGTAGTTTCGTTTGTAAGTTTTCAAAACTACCTTCTTGAATTGACTTTTCTTTTCTTTTCTTTTCAAATTACCCTAGCAATAATTAAATTATCGCACCCAAGATAAATAAGTTTATTTATCGATATATTAATTTCAATTGTTTTTTTATTATTATATTACTAAAAAGGTTTGAATGTTTCCATCATAGATGATTGATTGGTCTCGCTGCACTCGACTAGATAGAGCACTATACAAAAACAATAGCTCTGTGAATGCGGCAACTTTTTATTGTAGTGTGTGTAAAACATCGTCCCTTTTTATTATGCCCAAAATTTAATAAAACATTCGGCACGTACACATAACAGACAGCTTGCAGTGTGACTGGCTCGGGTACGCCGAATACGGCGTAGCATTTGTTGCCGAGCGTAGCGAGACCAATCATTTATCTATGGTTTCCATATTCTTATGTTGATGTGTTATTGAGTAAAATAGATTCCATCATACATTTTAATTTTTTTTTTTTATATACCATACTACCCTAGTTTACGTTTCATTATAAAATTGATCAATATAAGATTATTATATACAATAAATATTTATTTAGATTTTGACAGCCTGACGGTCCACTTGATGGTAGGTGGCTACCGTCGCCTATAACTCAAAGAACGCCACTGGTGCTGCAAATGCGCTTAGTAGGATTAATAAAGGGCATTTGTAGTGTTATGCGCTTGCGCTTGTTAACTCTTAGAATACGGGCAGACATGCTCATTACTAATATAGTACTAGTAATGAGCTTATTAGTAACAAATGTGTTCAATGCATGCTGCTTTTAAAGCATGCTAATGAGCATGCTAGTTTTAAGCATGTTAACAAGCATGCTAATGAGCATGTTAGTTTTAAGCATGATAATAAACCTGCTAGTTTTAAGCATGTTAATGACCATGCTAGTTTTAAGCATGCTAATGAGCATGCTAGTTTTAAGCATGTTAATGAGCATGCTAGTTTCAAGCATGTTAATGAACGTGCTAGTTTCAAGCATGTTAATGAGCATGCTAGTTTTAAGCATGTTAATGAGCATGCTAATTTTAACCATGCTAATGAGCACGCTAGTTTTAAGCATGTTAATGAGCACGCTAGTTTTAAGCATGTTAATGAGCATGCTAATTTTAACCATGCTAATGAGCACGCTAGTTTTATGCATGTTAATGAGCACGCTAGTTTTAAGCATGTTAATGAGTATGCTAATTTTAACCATGCTAATGAGCATGCTAGTTTCAAGCATGTTAATGAACTTGCTAGTTTCAAGCATGTTAATGAGCATGCTAGTTTTAAGCATGCTAATGAGTATGCCAGTAGTGAGCATGTCTGTCCGTACCTTAACTCACACAGACAAACACTGTCTCGTTCACACCACGTCAGATATACGAGAGCCACGAGCCAGAGTAGACGTGTCGAGACGAGAGTCTGTCCGTTACACTACAATAGGTATTAGGAAGAACATGGTGATAGAAAACCGTGTAAGTGGCCAAAAATAACGAATGGACCTGAATAAGAGTAGTTACCGCCTTATCCCTTGATCAATCCTTACACTACCAAAGTCTTCAGATCACTTGCAACTAAATAGTGTCCGACCGAAAGTCAATTTCTGGCCGAAGCCGAAGGCTTAAATTAAAAGCTCGAAGGAATTTTGGTCAAGATTGGCTACAGGCTTCAATTAATAAAATGATTTTAAAACTTTAATATTGAAGGTCTATATCCACTGTAGATATAATATAGAAAGGTAATTTAATTCATCTCTAGAAGTTGGTCTAGAGATGATAAAAAATTACCTTGCAATTTATTTGACAAAAATAATAACATTTCAAAATAATGTGAATTATAACATTTATTTATTTAGGAAGCTTTAGGCTCGAGCCGCCGAAGACAAAGGTTTCACCAAATGTGTTTTTTTTTGGCCGAAGGTGGCCGAAGCCAAAGCCGAAGCTTCGGTCGGATACTACTTGCAACCCTTATGGCGTTAGTCAATCTATTTACTATACATTTTAACGTATTATAGAAATCAAGAAAACAGAAGTCGCCAAATTTATAAATTATTATATTATTATTATATTGTATATTTTTTATACAATACATATAAAATAATACAAAGCAAACATATATATTATGATTTACCTACATTTAAAAAATTTATAATAAAATATAAATTATTTGTCTTGAATGTGTAGAGAAAAGAATGTCACACGTAAGTAAGATGTCAATTGTTAAAGTAATAAAAAAAAATATTGTCTAACATTTGATTGGATTAAATTCTTTCGTTAGCTAGTTCTATAATTCTATACTATATGTAGGTATGTAGTAGTTCTGTCCATTTTTAGGCATTAAGTATATATATATAATACCACTTGTAGATACAGTTTGTTATGAATAAAACTAATGTGCGTTTGAATGTGAAGTCAAAATTTATTTATTTTTCTCTTTATTAACTAACATAAGTGAGGAAATGGTAAAAAAAAACTAGCTGGTACCCGCGACTTCTTCCGCGTTGTAAAATTTAATAAAAAATAAAATTATTTCTAAAAGTAACTAATCAACACTTTACTTGCAGTTGGTGAAAGAGGCCCTAGTTTTTTCTTACATATTCAGATTACCGTCTTTCGTTAAAACTTCGTTAAGAAGTAAGTACTAATCAAAAATTATGTTCCGCCACAGGAGCTGTCCGATATTTTTGTTTGTGATGAATAAACTCCAAAACTATGTACTGAACGGATTTTACAAATTCTTACATTATCAGCGAGTAACATAGGCTATGTTTTATAAAGTTACGCGGACGAAGATGCGTGCAACAGCTAGTTTAAAAAAAACGATATTTCCACCTAGTGGTTTTTACCTGCTATTTCAAACAATTGAACAATGCCGTGCCTTCAAGCAAACCAAGGCTAAATCCTAAAATTTGCATTGTTTAATAAAGATGTTACTAGAAAGCGTCAACGCAGGTGGTTTGAATATTTTTTTAAAATATTGTTTTAATGGTAAATACAAAAAAACCACAATTGTCACCTGTTTAATTTTCTCCGCCGCCTGGGAGCTCTAAATATAATTATAAATATGGAGCTTCAGTGTCTCAGTGACTGCGTTGAGGTGCGGACTACTTACGGTTACTTACAATTGTAATGCAATGAATCATCTCGCTGCGCTCGACTAGATACCGCCGTCGTACTTGTAAAATGCGGCATAAAATAGTACGTCGAATTCGGCGTACCCGAGCCAGTCACACTGCAAACTGTCTGTGATGTGTACTTGACGAATGTTTTATTAAATTTTAGGCATAATAAAATACCAGTTTGCGTAGTTTACACACACTACAATAAAAAGTTGCCACATTTTCGGAGCTATTGCTTTTGTATAGCACTCGTGTCTAGTCGAGCGCACCGAGACCAATCAATTATCTTTGGCAATGAATATTTTATGACAGGTTCATAAAAACCTAACAATTTATTAACTGAATAGGATAGAAATTCATCGCTCGCTCACCACAATATTTAGAAGTTTCTATTATTTATTGACAGGTAAGAATTTTACTTGGTTAGAAGTGCCGTTACGTTATTTGTAATTACATGTTAAGCTGTTATTATCATGAATAAGTATATTACAAAAAGAGAAACTGCCCTTATGCGAATAATCCTTTTCTACAAATATTGAAAGTTAAGCAAGGATCATTAGACCTTGATAAAATAATAATGCTTTCCATCTATTTTTATATGTAAAGTTCTGCAGATGGGCTGAATGTTCACTTGATGACAGGTGGCTACCGTCGCCATAAATAGAGCAGTCATAGGTGCTGCAAATAGGCTAAAGCAATTAGCACCCTCTACTCACTTACTGATACAACCTAACGGAATGGTAGTATCATAGATCTACAATACACAAATGTTGATTGATCTTCTGTAAGGTAAGAAGTGGTTTAGGACTGGCAGCGAACCTATGCCCCATGATGTTGCTCGTCTCTAGGCGATGGTGACCACCTACCATCACGTATACCGTCAAACTGGCTGCCACCCTTTATAATATAGAAAAGGTCACCTCAAAAAATAATAAAGGAAAAACGTATTTCTTACAATCAATACACACAATATAGGCAGCCTGTCTGGTGGTAGTAACCATTTCCTTACAAAACACCATAACATGCGCTGTTGTTTCTGTGAGCGAGAAAGGGATGCCAGAGACCATTACTATATCCCATCCTTAATCCTTCAATGGTCGCCAGGGCGCTTGTAGCACCTATGGCGTTGCTGTCGTGGGCAGATCGCAAAGTATGAAATCAAAAATCTTTCACCAAGTCAAAAACAGGTGCCACGAGGAGCGAAGCGAACCAAAGCGAGGAGGAGCGCGTTAGGTTTACATGGAAATAAATTTGGGGAGCCGAGCGAAGCGGAGCGGAGTGACTAGTGAGGCGACACTTTTCAGTTTTAACAGAAATATGATCTGCCCAATTCTACGATATGCCGACGACATAGCGACGGTAGCCACCTTGGTACCATCAAGTGGACCCCGTCGGCGATCAATTCCTAATTCCTTTTAGCCAATTTTAGCTATGTCTAAATAATGAATGAAATGTTGATTTTAATAAAACAAAACACATTAAAATGTACAAAAATATTTCGTTTATTTATTATTAAATTATTATAAGCTACTTACGTAACAATTTCTTTAAATTTTCAATGAAAATTAAAATAGCCGATTAAAAATAGTTTCAATAAAAACGATATTTAACTCGTATAACATACATACTGATTTGTTTTTAAAAATTGGCAAGAATTACAGTAAGTACTTAGTTATGCAGTATGAAACAAGTACATTGTAAGTATTTATTTTGTACTATTAACTTAGAAAAAAGAAACTATATTTCATTTTAAAAGAAACCTTTGAGGGAAATTTAAAATATTCTGTTTTACTATTCAACAATATGAGGTACAGTCACCAACAATTTTCAAAAAGCTTATTAATAACTTACTTTACAAATAGGTAAAGTTTGTATGTTTGTATCCGACTAAAAATAAATATTTCACCAATAGAATAGAATTTCAGGATGGACATAGGCTAAATATTAGAGATAAAACGGTTATCCGGTAACAATTTATAAGGCCGGATACCGGATGTTTAAAAATTACGATTTACAATGCAAAAGCTACGCGGGCACTAGCTATATATGAATAACTAGCTGCTGCCCGCGACTTCGCCCGCGTAACTTAGTTAATTATGTACTTATAAACCTTCCTCGAGAACCACTCTACCCATTAGTGAAAACCGCATTAAAATCCGTTGCGTAGTTTTAAAGATCTAAGCATACAAAGGGACATAGGGACAGAAAAAGCGACTTTGTTTTATACTATGTAAAGAAGATCCAATGCTTGGCAAAAGTATATAATTTCGGGCGTTATATTACATAATTATTTTGTCGAGTGTTAAATATTTTTTTAAAGCGGACAAAGTCACGATTATAGGAGCTACTGAAAAAAAATAAAAGGCTGAAGATTTATTGAAGGTTCTGAGGATCAATCACCAGCCTCCATCCCTTAAGCCTACTCTAACTGGTGGAATTGATACTACATAGTTCGCAGCATTATAGGGTATGGGACAGCTGGTGATTTCCCAAGATTCTAACATATTTTATTGATGACTGTCTCTCAATTAGGCCCTAATTTTACTATTATTACTGCCACTAATGTGTAGAATTACTATCGCACTTTTGCAAATGTCACTGAGATTCATAAATAAAAAAAAAAACAATCCCTTCATCAGATTCATCACAAAAAGAAATCTGTTAACTCATTATTACCTTAAATTAAAACAGTCTGTCCTTGTTAACTTAAAGCTATCATACTATAAAAAAAATCCCGTATTAAAATGATTCCAGCTAGATTAAGTGGCAAACTTACTAGTGAATCCAAAATAACTTCCAAACATTACAAGTTGCCCAGATAATTTTTGCAAAATTTTAGTTACTTAAATAATTTGGTCCTTCGAGCCGGACGCGATTACCACAATTTATCTATCACAATAAGCGAGCCACACAATCTAACCTAATTATATTAATCATAAATTAAAAAAATATTGTATTAATACTGATGTTAATCTTCCTTTTACTAAGTGGTAAAAACAAAAAACTACATATTTATTTACACATTTGTGGCAAATATTTACATAAAAATCATGGCTTATTTCATTAGTTACAATAAATTATTATTAGAGAAAAAAAGGACTTAAAAATAATTAAAATATACTTTACGGTACTTTTGAATTAACATTATACACATTATGGTAAGGCACGTTTATGTTTCTTAGTGTAAAAAAAAGTATGTAGTCATACTTTCCAGTACAAAAATGACCCTTACAAATTTACATAAAAATACAGGAGTCAATATTTTATTTTCAACTGAAAAATGAATTATATTGAATTTATTAAGAATCTTGAAAGATAAAATTATATGAAACAGCCTCTTCGATCTGATTAATTAATGTTGCCAAGTATTGCTCAACTGTAAGTAATATAGCTTTTATAAGACATTAAAATTGGAACGAAAATTTCTAAATTAGATCCATATTATCAATAATTATGTTTCTAATTTTTATAATTAAATGTATGAATAAACAAAAATTATCTCTTTTAACAACTATATAATGTATTTGAGAGGGCTACATACCTAGACCTAGTCATTTCAAACATGAGGCTTTCTTCCTGAAGTAAGTAACAATTATATCTAAAGATTTAAGTGCCAAAAGGAAACAGTCTAATGTCTTCATAAGCTTTGGAACTAAACCTTTAGTTATAAACGCTTTGTTAATTATAAAATGTAATGTAAGGTATGTAGCACATTTAAGTATTCCAAGATTTTAACCTCCAAAAATTTAAATCTTCAAAAATGTCTTATTCGAAATGAAGTAATTGTCAAAAATCATATTTTAACATTAAATTTTATTGCTATATATTTAAAAGGCTAACAGATTGACACGGCCTCTAAGATATATTTTATGTGAAATGTTTTTTTCAAAAAATTTATTTTGTTATTATTAAAAAAAAGAATTTAAACTACAAAGTGCTGTTTTTTTTGTTCAATTAATTGTTAACGAAACATTATTTTCCTATAACAATTTATTGTTGGCAAATCTATAATAAAAAGTCTTTGTATATTGTCATATTTTAGTGAAAGAACATTATAACTACTAAGTAATATTGAACAACATGATAACAAAATGTATAAAAAAAAAATGCATTCAATTTAAATATACGGAAGACAAATAAAATTATTACAGTTCTAATAAAATAGAGTTAAAACATTAATATTTACATAATTATGGAATGTCAATATGATTGATTGGGTTGGCAGTCTTATCAATTTTCTCATTCTAAAAACAAGTTTTTAAGGCCTTTTTTTTTAAATTTTACAAGTTAATGAATTTTATTATTGAAATGCGACACAATTGACACATTAATTAATTTTTTAAAAAATACTTAGAATAATTAATGAAACTTCAGCTCAATTCGTTTCCCTCGTAAAGGCTCTCGCACACCTCCAATAGTCTCAACACGGGACTGATATTGTAAGGGAACAGACATTTGGAAACTAATCTACTTATTTGCAAACGCAATCTTATTAAAACACGCATAGTATCATCGAGACCTCTCGCACCATCCATCTGTTGACACGTCTCAACAAACCTCGGCCAGTTTCTACGACTGTACTTGAGAAACCTCAAAAGATACAGCAAGAAACATGTCTCATTGCTGACCAAATAGTCAAGCAATACATCGCTACCATGCGACACTACTTTGAGAAACTCAATGAACGAGGCTATAGGATTTAACATAGTTATTAAATCTGGATAGACATTGTTCCTATAAATGATACCTACGGTTATGTCAAGTGTACACACCATGGATTCTATGAGGTAGTCGTCCTGTTCGCTGAAAAGGTGGATAACCATTTTGGTGAATGGGGTCTCCGGGTGAAACTCGAGGGAATTTCTTATGAAAACATCGAGTTTCTTGAGCACGTCCCTTATTGATCTTTCGACAATCTGCATGTCTTGTATAGCGTTATAATCAGTTGAATCTATAGAACTATCTGATGAATCGCAACGCATCTCCTTAACAGTAACCGCGATTGACTTTATAACTAATAAGGACATCCTCTGTAACAAAGTCTTATCGACTTCTGTTCTCGAATGAGTGATATCATGATCATCTTCTCCGTAACTTTGGTCTACCAATTGTATCGACGATGACAAAGGTGTTACTTCGGGACCTAAAGAGTAATTACGGACAACAGGACTCTCATGACCGAGGAAGCCAAAACCGCTGTGGCTGTTTCTCACTCGGATCTCACTTAAAAGCCTAAAATCCTTGACAAATCTCACGATGGAATGAGCCAGGCTACAAATCTCTTCAGGTAACATGTCTTGCAATGCCAACGTTGATCCATAGCAGAGCACCTCGTTGAATAAACATAGCAACTGAGTGTATATTAAACTCGGTAGCGATGTATTTCTTAGTAAGTCAACAAAACTTTGTAGGTCGGCGTAAAACGGTTTCGTGTCTATTACTGAAAGATTAGCTTTTACACTGATTATGTTCTCCCATAACGATAAGAATGTCAATATACAATTTTCAGCGTTCTCTAAATTCAGGTACTTAAGTAGAAGTAGTTTCATATTCTTCAAGAGAGCCGGCCAATGGTGCTGCAACGTTTTAATGGTCAAATACTTTATATGAGCAGTGTCAAATGACTCAGAGTCCGTCAGGTGGACGACAACACAACCGTCTTCGTCGACTCTTTCTATCCTCTGAGGTGGCTCTGTTGGATCGGAGTCCATATTCGAATCATTATTAAACCTTAACACTGGCGCGTTCAGTCTAAAGCCAGCGGGTTTGTCTGCAGTTTGAGTCGACGTCGAAGGTGTTTGATGATGTAAAATTGTTGTAAATAAATCACTATGTGAGCTCGATGGTTGCGTATGCAAATTACCATTGCTGCTTGTACTGTAGCCAATACTACTTCTAAACGGATTATCTTCTTGTACTCTATTTCCTGTCGTGTTGATGTAGTTACTATCTTCTAGAGGATGTTGTTCCGCATCCTTCCATTCAACTATCCTCTTTATAATATCCAAACTGAAGTTAATTTTTTGTACTGTTATCCTATTAATTCTATCAAATAAATATATATTCTCGGCAATCTGTTGAAGCCAATTCTCATCTACCGTGTCTTTGGACACTATTAGAAAACTCGCAAGAACTTTGCATGCAACAAAATTGACAAACTTACTCTTATGATCTGCCAATTCGATGACTTCTGTTATCCAATCATGTCTGTTGCGGACAAATATATCACACGCCTGCATCAACTTTGAGCATATTTTGCCTGTGTTGTTTTGTTTCAAATAAACATCAAACAATAACTGCATTGTTGATAAATATGTGAGAGAAAATGAAACCGGCCATGATACTATATGCAGATGACGGTCAAAGTGTCTGCTTATAAAACTCTCATCGAAATGACACAAACACTGTCCGACTAAGGCATTCTGGAACAGCCTCAGCTGGTGTAGAATTTCTTCATTATTTGGCTTCAATAGTGCGGCGTTTGAGCATGATGGTGATATATCTGCATTATTATCAGTCGGCAGCCTCATAATGGCTGTACAATCGACTGCATCCTCGCTAACCGTTCCACTGTCCGGAGACTCACCACTTCTAACTGAAAAGTCATCTGACGCACCAGTTGGAAGGCCCAATAATTCAGATATGTTGTCTTCCGTAACCCTCTCGCCTTCTTCGCCAATGTCTGGCGCGTCGATCCGCAATTTCTTTTTTACGGGTTGATCAGAGGCCATAACTTCATTTGTGGATAGTTTACTATAATTCTGTTTTAAAACCATTAACTCGCCTGAGCTCTTGTTTTATTTTGATAAGTTTGACGGTGCAAATTGCTTTTAATCCATGCGACCATCATTCTGAAAACATAAAAGCGAATATGAATGCATGACCTTTCCGTTTTAGCTACTCAATTACGCGCGCGACAAAGCCTTTCAAGATTTTGAATAGTTGTATTGTTCTAATCATTATTTAAAAGTTTTATAAAGAGCGTTAACTTTTATAATAGTAATTTTATGTGAAAACACACTAAACTTATTGTTTTTAACACAAATAACACTGAACTTTCCAAAATATTTTGATGGCACACATACCATTTAAAGATCGAATTAGGTTGTTTAACTTCTGAATCTTATAAACAGCTTTCACAAATTATGTAAAAAGATCACCAAAATTTTGTCACTCATAAAAAATATAAAATGCTAAGAAATATTGTCTCTAGAAACGATGTATTATAATATTAAACAGAACATCGACTCCATTATTACGTACAATATGACGCTCTGTCAAAAAAGATACTAATAACCGTGGAATTTTTTAAAACTGAGCGGCAAGTAAAAATATTATTTGTAATTATTTAGTATTTAATTTAGAATTAAAAATTTAAGGTGATATTATACGGTTTTATGTAAAATTTATACTGTAATACTTAAAAAGTTTCTTAAGAAGAATGTAATTCGTACTTCCGGTAAGCACGTTGCCAGTTTGGTGACTTCTGAATTTAGCATTTTTTGTAATGCTGTTTTGTTACAAAGTTATATTTATTTATTTATTTTATTTTTCTTTACGTACAGCAAAAATATATTAAGAAATGCATGAATAAAAGCAATTCAGAGAAACTAAAAAGCGCGATACTAACACAACATAGACAACAATATAAAGAATTACGAAGTATAATAGTGTCTAAGACTCTGTCACACTTATCTATGGCATTTTAGTTTTTTACGTAACATTCCTATTAACGCAAAGTTTTTAGAGACCATGATCCCGTTAACAAGCTGCCATACGTTTTCAGTTGCCATTGAGTGATTTAAATCGGAACGTCAAACAAAATGGATTCGACCGAGCCCTATAGCTACCCCTGATTAAAATGTCCGCTTTTAAGAGTCGAAATTTAAGTTGATAACAAACCAATGTTTCAAAATAATCAGGTGATTATCACAGTGCACATATTTATTATTTGAGTTAAGTCAATAGTGATGAGTCATAATAGTGTTTTTGCATAACAATCGATAGAATAAATTTAGGTTAACATCTCGGAGGTATTTGGATCGGAACAATACAAAATTAAACTAAAAATATAAAACTTCACACGCGTTGATATTTTCGTAACGAACAAGTACATGTTATTGTTTATTTATAGTGTCGATGCGGAAACGTATCAATATGTCAGCGGTGTTCTAACTATAGTTTTTTTTATTCAAATGTATGTGTCTAAAATGCAGTGCTAATAAGATAAAGTTCAGATTTAAGCATTGCGAAAGCATCAGGGTCTAGTATCGAGTGACAACAATAACCTTGTAATTTGTAATGAATGGACAGAGAAAGCTATTGTCGACTTCTAAAAAAATTGTTAAACAATGGTGAAATTAGCACTTTATTTCCTCATATTGCAGTCCTCTGTTAGTATTTTTTTTTTATAAATAAACATTTCAACCTATGCGCTTTTTCTCTTATTGTCTATCGCGGGAATATTTAAAATTAATTTCACTGAATGGAAAATATTGTTTAATTTACAAATTAGAGACCTGATTTATTTTAAATTTATTTTACCTACTGATATTAAAACAAATTGTGTGCAAAAATTTTTTCATAGAAATAGTACTATCCATGGATCAATACATACTTTATATGTATACCCATCAAAACAACATGCTTGTAAGTTGTATAAATTTATATAATCAAACACTGAAGGACTTTCTTAACTTGTTTTAGAGGAATGCAAATAATTGCACAACAGTTTTAGCTATTATAGCTAGCTAGAGCTAGCTCACAAACAGGATTTCATATTTAAAAACCAATGAAATTTTTAATTTCCTACAGTTTTTCCTAAAAAAATTCTTTCATACATCCCTTATCTTGACAATTACAAACACAATAATCTTAAAAATCTTTTGTATCTAGAAATTTTTAGAAAATTAACAGGATAAGTCAGAAATTTCGATAGTATTTTTGTGAAACTAGCCGATAGCTGATAGTATGTTTATGGCTCATTTATGTTTTTTTGTTTCTGTTATGGGGAATAAAAATAATATAAAAACTGTCTTCTATTCAAATGCAATGTTGTTTAAAAATTACAAGTCAATCCGTCAGCTAGTTTTTGAGTTTTGTCTACAGAAACAACATACAAAAACTAAAATTTTATATTATATGAAATTGACAGGGTAATTTCTATCGGAACTGTTACAAATAAATAAATAAAGCCTTTATTGCTGACTGTAACGATATATTATATCTTTTTTGTACAATATTTTACTTTACAATATTTCTTTTTTCTCTATATTTTTGTTCTATTTTTTTTTCTTTTTTTTGTCAGCTTGCCTTTTGGCAAAGGCCTCCCCTAGAACTCACTGGAACTAGTAAAGTTTAAGTCTTGTCCATTACATGAAGTAATGACTTAAAGTAATAATAAGTTAATATTTTTATTTTGTCTTTTCAGTCCGAAGAATGGATCAAACATACAAAACATATACAATAAAGCACTGCATGCCTTAATTTTAAAAGTAGCTTTTTTACTCAATTCTAGTACATAGTGTTTGTTTAAAGACATGAGTGAAGTGCTAGTGTAATAGGAATTAATTGAATCAAAGATGTCGGATGAAGAGGACTCATCGCCGGACACGGCTCTGGTGCCCACAAATAAAGTACCAGGTAACAATCTATCACTGAATATATAAATAATAATAAATACCTTCACACATTCCACACAGCACCATCTAGTTCCACACTAAGGAACTCATGCTTGTATTTATTATGGATAGTTGATATACTACACAGATTACAATTTTTTTTTAAATACATGTCATATAAATACAAAACATCAATGTCTAGGTACAAAGGTAAAATGTTAACACATATACATTTTCCCTTAGCGGGATTCGAACCCGCAACCGTTTGGTTAACAGCTAGGGTTACTAGACACAGACCAAACGGGTTGTATAAGGGAATATACACTAATCTATATTAGACTTTAATTGAAGTTCTGTCCAAGCCTAAATATTTTATTACTTTATTTACTTAATTAATAATTAATTAAGTAATAATTAATAATTATTATAATTAATTAATTAAGTTAAGGTTTATAATTAAGTTTAGAATTAACTATAAATATTAATATCTATACTAATATTATAAAGGGAGAGAAGATTTATATGTTTGTAATGAATAAACTCAAAAACTACTGGACCAATTTTGAAAATTCTTTCATCTATAGAAAGCTACGTTATCAACGAGTGACATACACTATATTTTATAAAGCTACGGTTGCGAAGTCGCGTGCAACAGCAAGTCCATTCTAAATTTCAATTTTTGTAACTAATCTAAATTTTCTCTATTTGTAAATGCTGTTCACGCCTGTAATTGGCTTAAATAACAAATCTATATCCTACTTTAAAGTTAATTAAGAAGTTATGTGGTGTGTAAATAAATAAATAGAAATACTAGCTGGTGCCCGCTACTTTGTCCATGTTGATAAAGGAAATATATGAGTAATGTAAAGCCATCTTTATTGCTGTGATGACGGTGGCGCCCAAATTTTGTATATTTTTAGAAAATCTTATGAGTATCGAAATAATTTTCCATTTCATGCGACAAGGTCAGATTGCAACTTCATCAAAGCTAGATAATGTAGGTACACTATAATAAGGTCTACATGTGGTGATAAGAAATGTAAACACAAGGATAGTTTGCGGTGTGCCAGATATTTGTATCCACAAATATCCAAACATCTCCAATATGGACAAAGACACATACCTTTTTAACCCCAAGAAAGATTCTATCTATCTACGTAGATTCTTAGTAGAATTTGAATGGATATTTTTAAATATTTTTCGCTAGTGTGAACACGACTTTAGTATCAATCAATCACGCCCCATTGAAGTGAAAGAAGTCGCAGGGAAAAACTAGTCCCAACACAGGCTCATAAAGATTCATATCACACAAGTTATACATTGGAGTTATTGTTTGGGTTTGGTGATAGGATATCCTTTTTAATTTACCCACACTGTTCGCGTTTCCTGTTGATTGTTTTGGTGTTGGCACATCATTCAGTTGTGTTTTATGGCGCGTACGCTTTTAGGGTTACGCACAATCGACCGTGTGTAGTTTTAACTACACACGGTCGATTGATCAAACGTTGTTTCATATTTATTCCTGATATTTGTTGAAGCGACTAGAACGATCGCACACGCGTTTGGTGCACTTGCAAAGCTGTCGCAAGAAACAATATGGAATCCGAACCTAAATAAACCGCGTTGGTCGCCAATGTGCTACCTCGGTACAAATACGGGAAAGCAACTCGGCGGCCCTAGCCAAGGGCAAACGTACAGGTGTAAACGCTACGCAGGGCGCTTTGTGATTGGTCAAAATTTTATGTGGCCGTTACAACAGCTTTATTTCTTTCGTTTCGTAAGTACGCAAAGGGAGCGTTTGTATTGGTTTGCTGTTGGCTAGTGCATCGGTTGGTCGAGCGATAGTAGCCTATTTTTGGTCTCAGTACGAATTCGGCAAAGCAACTCAGTTCCTCAAGCGATAGTAGCCAATGTACGGCGTCAGTACAAATCCGGCAAAGCAACTCAGTTGCTCGCAGGATTGTAGCCAATATGCAGTCTCAGTAAAATTCAGGCAAAGCAACTCAGTTGCTCGCGCCATAGTAGCCAATATGCTGCCTCCGTTACTGGAGTAATCTCAATCATCCCATGATTCTCCGATCTTTATTACACAGAAATGTCCTTTGTAGAAAATTATCTCGCTAGTGTGTATAAAGCCTAAGGTATTGTTTGACGTCATTCTTCATTGACTATGATTGAATGATTAGATTGTTTTTAAAACCAAATTCTTTTTAAGAAAAATGTATAAACACGGCTCGTTTACGATTTTAAAGGTGCGCCCACGACTTCGTCTGTGTTGAAAAATAAAAAATATATAACGCTTGACATACATTTGACGTCTTACATTATACATTTTTACTTTTAGTTAGCTAGTGCCCCCTTAATGAGACCTTGACCCTAAAATAAAATGATTAAAATAAATAAATAAAAACTACATGACTCATGAATAGGTATTAATAGTTGAGTAGGTTTGTTTAGAGCACTGCTATATATTATCTCCTTTTTTTTCCATCTTTTTTTTTATTTCTGCAACATAATGAAACTTCTTTGGACTAGTTTGAAAACGGGTCGGCCGTTGTGCACAGGGGCTCTTTAGAATCTGCGGTGAACGTATAAAATATAAATATAGACATTGACATATTTTTTTTAGCATTTCCCTGTTGGTCAGAGTCTCTTAAGAGCTCAGTCTATCGGTGCAAAACTACGAAATAGAGTCGAAAAAAACCGTGCGCGTGGGGAGCACCTCCGCTGACATCCTGCGTTATAATACTCGTAATTTATCAATAGAATCTTGCTCTACTTATTGCTTTTAATATTTTACTAGAATTTTTTAATTTCATGTTATTGAAAATACCCAATTTTCAACATTTCTAAATATATTATACATGCATTAATTATGCTATAATAGTTAATCCAATAAATAGATACAGTCGGCGCGCTAGCTCCAAGAAATTTTAGAAATGTTAGAAATTTTAGAATGTTAGAAATGTTAGAAATTTTAGAAGTTTTAGAAATTTTAGAAAGAGACTTAGAAAGAGAATTTTTTTAATTTCATGTTATTGAAAATACCCAATTTTCAACATTTCTAAATATATTATACATGCATTGTTATGCTATAATAGTTAATCCAATAAATAGATACAGTCGGCGCGCTAGCTCCAAGAAATTTTAGAAATTTTAGAAATTTTAGAAATTTTAGAAATTTTAGAATGTTAGAAATGTAGAAATTTTAGAAGTTTTAGATATTTTAGAAATTTTAGAAACAGACTTGTTTTTTAGAATTAGTTTTAGTTAATTTAGAATATAGAAAAGTTGCTAGCAGATTCTATATTATTATTGTGAATAAGGTTGTGTTCATTTCATTATTAGAAATTGAGATGATATTACATGATTGAAGACTTTTTTTGAGCGGAAGCCTGTGCCAGGAGCCTTCACTCTTCCATAAAAGCTAGTAATAATATATATACCTAATTTTTTTTATAATGATTATAACATATAATATAATATAATATAATATAATATAATATAATATAATATAATATAATATAATATAATATAATATAATATAATATAATATAATATAATATAATATAATATAATATAATATAATATAATATAATATAATATAATATAATATAATATAATATAATATAATATATAATGCTTATGATATTTGACTTGCATTTCCTTTTTTTAGACAAGCATATCTTTTTCCATTATGACCCAATAATCACTACATAGTATAAAACAAAGTCGCTTTTTCTGTCCCTATGTCCCTTTGTATGCTTAGATCTTTAAAACTACGCAACGGATTTTAATGCGGTTTTCACTAATGGGTAGAGTGGTTCTCGAGGAAGGTTTATAAGTACCTAAGTTACGCGGGCGAAGTCGCGGGCAGCAGCTAGTAATATATATAACAAAAACAAAAACTACCAAAAAGTTCGAAAATAATGTTGAAAATAAATAAAGTAAAGCAACTTTCGATATGCTAACAGAAGCGCAAAATCTCTGAGAGTGAGCGAGACAAAGATATTTGTTCGATCGCAAAAAACATGTAAAAATTTAACACGGAGCACACGTCTGAACGCAACGACCGCTCACCGGTCACTGAGGAGTTTGATTGCCGATATTTTCTTATCAATAAAATAATTACTTTTCTTAATTTTTATACAGAAACCATAGCTTTTTATTGTACCTAAACACTTGTCCTTTATGATTATAAATGTTAATTTCTAATTGTTGTTACGTAACTATGTTAAAAATGAAAAAAAAAATTAGTGAAAAATTTGATAAAAGACAATATTTAACGTTCTTACTTAAGAACATGAATTAGTTTTGCAAAAAAATAATCAGAATAATTTAAGGACGACCACATAAGAAAACTTCACATCTGAATAGATTTTCTAATTTATCATTAGTTGTTATGTCATTGGTCCGTGAACATAGCTCAACATACTGTAGGGCTTGGCAGAGCTGTGTTTAACTCCATTTTTACCTAATATATACCCTATAAACAAACGCTTAAAAAATACTTAACTATTAACCATATTATAAATTTTTCTTGGTTATAAAAATATTTCTAAGTTTTTCCTAAATCAGTTTGAAAACAATGTTATAAGCAGCGCCAAAAATTCGATGAGAGTCAATTTTTAACGGTCCGCAGCCTTAATGATTGCTTTTATTATTCGAGATACTTATTATGTTTATAACAGGAAACTATAACGCATCGCATGTCATCATTTTAATTTAGTTTTAAAACAAATACACATACTATACCTACAATACATTAACTTGTACATACATACACACATACATTACTAAGTCAACATACACTAGCGATCTGCCCCCGGCTCTCCACGGAGTTTCAAAAAACTATTCTTTGCGTATGCTTTTGTTATAATATTTAAAAGCAAAATTGTGTTTCAGCTTTCTAAACTATACTTATAAAATCGGATGTCTTGACTGACTATAAACTTATTAGACTGACTGTGCGCCGATTTATAGTCAGTCAGGACAAATTTTTATTTAGTTTTATTTAATAAAGAAACAATACTTAAGTGATTTTATAAGTAAAGCTTACTATT
The DNA here is from genome assembly GCA_947623395.1 of Synanthedon tipuliformis. Taxonomy (NCBI): domain Eukaryota; kingdom Metazoa; phylum Arthropoda; class Insecta; order Lepidoptera; family Sesiidae; genus Synanthedon; species Synanthedon tipuliformis. The sequence goes on from OX392433.1 coordinate 4,898,896, forward strand.
TATACACTAGCACCCGCCCTCGGCTTCGCACGGATGCAATTTTCCGGTATTTTTTTCTTTTCATAAGAATTTTTCTTGAGCTTAGGGATATTTACAAAAAATAGCCGTTTTTAAGTTTTGATCTTAGCTACAACACATTGCTAAGCTATACATACATTAACTAGCTGTGCATCGCGGTTTCGGCTCTTTTCGGTAATTCTCGTTTCTCGTAGAGCGGCCAACCCCCAACCCCAGACTCGACGCGTCGCATCTTTTCGAAGCATAAATACTTTTCTATATATCCTACTATTAGTTCCAGAGTTTAGCACGTTCAAACAAACAAACTTTTCAGCTTTTAATATGTAGATTTATTGTTCAGCTTATTAAATGTCCAGTTGATGAGATTTTTCATTTTACTTAAAAAAATACAGCGAACTAATGCTCTCGAGTAGTGACCCAATTTTAAGTTTCGAACAACCCAGTCAGCAAAAATATCGGACGCCCTTTTTTCTTTTTTAGCCAGACAAAGCAAATATTGTTGCAAAACTTCAAAATGTGCCGTCATCAGGCAGCAATAATACAATGGATGGCATAGACAAAATAGAAAAATAATTGTATCTTGTATTATTTTTTTAAATAAATAATATTAATTAATATTTTAGTAAATAATATTACTAGCTGTTGCATGCGACTTTGTCCGCGTAACTTTTATAAAATATAGCCTATGTTACTCGCTGATAATATAGCTTCATAACAGTGAAAGAATTTTTCAAATTCAGTAGTTTCGGAGTGTATTAAATTCAAATAAACAATCAAATCTATCCTCTTTATAATATTAGTATAGATAGATGAAGACCTGTGTACACGTTTGAAAATCATCAGCTCATTTTTTAATTGACGAAGGAATTTCACTAACTTCCACATGTTCGATTGATGTTTGGTATACTGTTGCTTCGATGGTATGGTGTTTCCATGACATGATAATGGTAACCTTCAGCTAATGGTGCAGCATCAAGTAGTCTGCGGAATACCCAACTCCTCGGCAACTGACAGCAGATATAGCATGTTTGATCTCAATAGAAAGTTGGAGGGGGGGGGGGGTGTTAGATTATAATTTTAATTATAGATTTGATTTTTGATTTACAATGTATCAGTGTTAGGCACTAAACGCCTGAAGCAAATGGAGACAATGTTCCTGTCGCGTCGTCTCCACGGCCCCAGAAGTCCAGGCCTCAGTGTGGAGACCCTTGTGGACGTCCTCTTGGTTTTGTATGATGAGTGCTGCAACAGTAGTCTGCGGAGAGAGAAGGCTGTGGCTGACTTTATACAGAATTGTAAGTTATTTAGGGCACCTTTTACTTTTTTTATGTTAAATTATTTGCCCCTAGCGGGATTCGAACCCGCGACCGTTTGGTTGACAGTTAGGGTTACTAGCCATTGGACGAAACGTATCCGTCATTAGACAAAGTTGAATTTCCAGTGAAGTCTGTGGTGACCACTCTGAAGAGATTGAAGAACTTAGCTATTTATTAAGCATTGTGTTGAATTTCCATTGAAGTCTGTGTTTACCACGCTGAAGAGATTGAAGAACTTAGCTATTTCTTAAGCATTGTGTTGAATTGCCAGTGAAGTTTCTGGTGACCACGCTGCTATTTATTAAGCATTGTGTTGAATTTCCAGTGAAGTCTGTGGTGACCACCCTGAAAGATTGAAGAACTAGCTAGTTATTAAGCATTGTGTTGAATTTCCATTGAAGTCTGTGTTGACCACGCTGAAGAGATTGAAGAACTTAACTATTTATTAAGCATTGTGTTGAATTTCCAGTGAAGTCTGTGGTGACCACCCTGAAAGATTGAAGAACTAGCTAGTTATTAAGCATTGTGTTGAATTTCCATTGAAGTCTGTGTTGACCACGCTGCAGAGATTGAAGAACTTAACTATTTATTAAGCATTGTGTTGAATTTCCATTGAAGTCTGTGTTGATCACGCTGAAGAGATTGAAGAACTTAACTATTTATTAAGCATTGTGTTGAATTTCCAGTGAAGTCTGTGGTGACCACCCTGAAAGATTGAAGAACTAGCTAGTTATTAAGCATTGTGTTGAATTTCCATTGAAGTCTGTGTTGACCACGCTGAAGAGATTGAAGAACTTAACTATTTATTAAGCATTGTGTTGAATTTCCAGTGAAGTCTGTGGTGACCACCCTGAAAGATTGAAGAACTAGCTAGTTATTAAGCATTGTGTTGAATTTCCATTGAAGTCTGTGTTGACCACGCTGAAGAGATTGAAGAACTTAACTATTTATTAAGCATTGTGTTGAATTTCCAGTGAAGTCTGTGGTGACCACCCTGAAAGATTGAAGAACTAGCTAGTTATTAAGCATTGTGTTGAATTTCCATTGAAGTCTGTGTTGACCACGCTGAAGAGATTGAAGAACTTAACTATTTATTAAGCATTGTGTTGAATTTCCAGTGAAGTCTGTGGTGACCACGCTGAAGAGATTGAGGTTGGCGCGCGACGATTTCGAACTGGTTAAGGTGATTGGAAGAGGTGCTTTCGGCGAAGTGTGCGTTGTGAGGGCTTCCTTTATGCAGGTAAAAAGGCCTATCCTATTTTACATATATACTACTTCAAATAAAATGTATTATATAGTTTAATTTGAGAAGTATATATGTGTGTTTTTGTATATTAATATATATTATACAAAAAAGTTGACATTTTAGGGCTCCGATGGCGTCGCGAATGTGGCCGGCGGCACCATTTCTACGAGCACCGGCGACAGAGTGTACGCCATGAAGATCCTCAACAAGTGGGAGATGCTCAAGGTAAGACATAAAAAAAAAGTATATTGTCACACTGCTGACCATACTTTTTTATATTTTTATAGAGTTTCTGGGGTTTACAACTTGGACCATACACCAAGTAAAAAATACAACACAGTTTTGACTTGTCAAATTAACGATTCGACAATTGTTATCAATTAATTAATTAAGTAACAATTGTCTATCTTTATCTTAAAGGCTTTCTTTATGTTTATCTTTAATTTGTACGTTTGTTTGGCAGCGGGCCGAGACAGCGTGTTTTCAAGAAGAACGGGATGTATTGGTGTTTGGTGATAGACGGTGGATAACCAACTTGCATTATGCCTTCCAAGACGAACACAATTTGGTGAGTATAAATTGTTACACATCTATCTATTAACATCTTAACAAACTATTGTTTGATGACTTAATGAATATTTGAAAAGAAAAAAGAAACAATTGGTCTAGTCTTAGTCATTCACGAGTTTTGCGCCGAATTGGTTTAGTCATTTAATCGTTTTGCGCCGAATCGGCCTAGTCATTTAATCGTTTTGCGCCGAATCGGCCTTAGTCATTCAAGAGTTTTGCGCCGAATCGGCCTAGTCATTCACGAGTTTTGCGCAGGTTAGTCTCGTCATTCACGAGTGTTGCGCCGAATTGGTAGTTATTTAATCGTTTTGCGCCGAATTGGCCTAGTCATTCACAAGTTTTGCGGTTAGCAATACATTCAGTGATTAATATTAATTTATATCGATTTAATGAGAACAAATGGAAATTTCAGTATCTCGTGATGGATTACTACTGCGGTGGTGATCTGCTCACTCTGCTCTCGAAGTTTGAAGATCGGTTGCCCGAGGACATGGCCAAGTTTTACATAGCCGAGATGGTGTTGGCCATACAGAGCGTTCACGAGCTCAAATACGTTCACAGGTAAGGTTAACTTGTTTTTTTTTTTTGTTTTTTTTTTTTGTTTTTTTTTTTTTTAAATCTTGTAATTTTCTATTTTTTTTTATTTTTGTGATTTTATATTTCTGTCTTGTGTTGCTTGTCGGATTAGAGGTAAAATGATGAATAAAGTTTATTATTATTTAAATAAAATTTGTATAATAATGTATTCATAAATATTGTTCATATTGTTACTTATATGATTTTTTTAGGGATATAAAACCAGATAATGTACTCCTCGATGCCAGTGGGCACATCAGACTTGCTGATTTTGGATCCTGCCTAAGGCTCGGTGACGATGGAAAGGTATCTAACTGTTTCATTCAACATTTTTTTGCCTATTATAGTGTGCAATAGGCCTTATTGCCTATAGAGTGAATGTATGTGAATGTATAAAGTGAACACCGTTTAATTTATGTTTTATGTTTATATTAATTAAAATATTAACATAAATGAAACTTAATGAAAACTGTTGTTTGTATGTATTTAGAATAATAAATTTTAAATTCCAGGTACAAAGTAACGTGGCAGTGGGAACACCGGATTACATATCTCCAGAAATATTAAGAGTAAGTCATATTTTTTTTTGTTTTAATTTTTTTCGTTTTGAAAATAATCGATACTTAATATTAAAAATAACTTATTAGTTCTGCCAAATTGTGACCAAATGTTGGCGTCGCTTTATGATTGATCAACTTTTTGATTGATCAAAATCAAATCAAAAAGTTTTAATTTTGTATATATTCATCTCAAAAATAAAAGACCAAGTTAAATTTTTATATACCTATATATCATCATAGTTACTAAGAGGTGATATAATTATATGTTTTTTCAACATACTTTTAATAATTTTTCCAGGCAATGGAAGACGGACAAGGTCGTTACGGGCCAGAGTGTGATTGGTGGTCGTTGGGTAAGGAATATTATTAATAATATCCGATAGTCCGATAGTGCAACTCACCATCAAGTGGGTCACCATTTAACGGTATGTGGTATCAACAGGGGTGTGCATGTACGAGATGCTGTTCGGTGAGACTCCGTTCTACGCCGAGTCTTTGGTGGAAACGTACGGGAAGATCATGAACCACTCACGTTCATTTCGCTGTCCCCCACCGGACGACCAGGGTTCACAGGTATTACCATCGCTTACCATCTGCCATTGTATTACTTCACTAGAATTTTTTAAAGATTTTTTATTTTATGATAATATATGACATTAATGTATATTTTTGTTTGTAGGTATCTGAAGAGGCTAAAGAGTTGATACGAGGGCTCATCTGCTCGGCGGAGAGTAGGCTCGGCAAAAATGGATTGCAAGATTTCAAGGTATGAAATATCTATATTTTTCTTTCATCCTTTGAAAGTTTTTACCCAAATTATGTCTCTTTTTAAAAAAATTTAGATTTACATATATTATATTATTAGGTTCGCTGATGTCTGGTACCAATCGTGCAGTATATTGACATTGACGTATGGACATTGATAACTGAGAACGAACGTCGTTTATATTTTTAATAAGTCAAATAGTTTGTATTCTCGCTCTCTTGCAAATCGGAAAATAATGAGGCCTGTGGTCGGCTGTGGACGTCCTGCGATTGAGACAATTTTTCTAAATGTGTGATGTCGCTCTCAGGGCCACCCGTGGTTCTCGGGGTTGGAGTGGGATCGCGTGCGCGAGATGCAAGCGCCGTTCGTGCCCGACGTGGCGAGTCCGACGGACACGTCAAACTTTGACGTGGACGACACGGACGTGCGGCTGTCGGAGGCCGTGCCGCCGCCGAGCGCGTCGTCCGCCTTCTCCGGTCTGCATCTGCCGTTCGTGGGCTTCACGTTCACGGCGGGCTCGCGGCTGTCGGAGCTCGGCGAGCCCCTGCAGCCCCACGCGCCCCTCAGTCCGGCCAAGAACGCCCCCAATCAGGTCAGTACTATCTCCATGCGCATGTTTTTGACCAGTTGTTTGTATGGAGAATTTGGTTGTAGGTAAAACAGTAAATTCGTCGGACCGACACGCGACATTCTCGGTGAGCGTCTCGCTCGAGCAGAACTCTTGTATGAAACGTGCAGTTCTTTTTTTTTGTTAATTGTATAAAAAAATTAAAAAACAATGTACTAATCATATTTCGATTCAACCTTTCCTAACCCGCTCTATTTTGAATTTGTTAAGGCGCCATCGAACGCAGGCGATCGCGCTGCACTTAAGGCGCTCGAGCGAGAGAACGCGTTACTGGCGCAGACTATTGCAGAGCTGAGGACTTCAGGAGGTCACGTGATAGACGGCGATACAGGTAAGGGAAATTTTCATAACCAGTTACGAAAAGGGAAATTTTCTTCAATGGTTTTTCAATGGCCTTACCTTGGTAATAATAAGATAAATAATAAAAAACAAAACTGATTTTTTTTATATAATTGCAGATGAATCGTTGATACTCAAAGAAGAAATGGCGTCATTAGCAAAAAGGAATAGTGACTTGGAGGCGCAGATTCGATGTTACGAACAACTTAATAGCGGAATTACGGTGATGGTAAGTGATCTTTACTATGGTCTGCCGGTCAGTCTACCGTCAATTTTAATCTACATTGATAATGTTATGTGAGTGACACCCTCAGTTCTTTGTATAAAATAAGCGCCATCTACCCGAACTAGTACTTACTTTTTGGTTCATAATAAGCTTAGTAGTCAGTTTGTTTAAGTAGTTTGTTGTAAAGAGATGGCGATAAAGTGTTCCAAAGTCATAGAGAAAATGTTCCATAGTTTTTCACTTCTGATGTGCACTCCTACAAAGACAGTTTTATTTATTTATTCTAATACTATTCCGTTTTTTCAGGACGGCAAGGTAACACCACAGGATGCAACGTTACACGTACGAGATTTGGAGGTTTTGGTGAATACCCTCACTTTGGAAAAGGATGAGTTGATCAAGGATAGAAATGATACCACCGAGAAATTGAGATTACAGGTGAGAGTAGTCATTACAAGCAATGTAATTTAACTGATTACCTGCACCAACATTCACGTATTTTGTAAGTAAAAGTAAAATGTCTGTTTGTCGCAATCTGTCTTGTCTGTCTGTCTGTCAAGAGTTCTCGAATGGAGGCCAAGAATTGGAAAATGCAGATGACCTGAATGATATCGCAGGAAGCGGCTGAATGCGAAGGTCTTGGGAGGGGCCTAAATCCAACAGTGGAGAGACACGGGCTGATGATGATGATGATGATGATAGTGATAGTGATGATGACAAAGTGACTCATGGAGAAAGTTTTCTCAACATTATCCTTGTTGATTGCAGGACAAGGAGCTGAAAGACGCAGTGGCGCAACGCAAGTTGGCGATGACCGAATACAACGAAGTGACTGAGCGGCTAGCCGAACTCAGGCAGCAGAAACAGAAGCTATCGCGACAGGTATGACATTCTATATTTAAATGATAAATCTGCGCTACATTTATGCAGCAGATAAAATAGGGTCAGACCCGGGGACTTCACCAAAGCGGCTTATAGAGACGAGCGGAGCGGAGATGTGTCTAGAGGCGTCCTTATACGCATCTCCGCTCTAGTCCGTACGCATCTTCGCTCTAGTTTTGTACGCATCTCCGCTCTAGTTTGTACGCATCTCCGCTCTAGTCCGTACGCATCTCCGCTCTAGTCCGTACGCACCTCCGCTCTATTCCGTATTCATCTTCGCTTCGGTGGAGTGACCCTAACAGAGATAATAATATGTAATAGGGACATCTTCGCTCATTTCCGCTTTGGTTGAGTTCGGTCCTTATCGGTCTTAGAGGACTGCTAAACCTCTTAAGTTGCTTTAAGAGCCCATTGCTTCCCGATCACTTCTGACGACTTTTTTATATAAAAAAATAAACAACTACTTAGTCAATTATTTTCTGTCAGGTCCGTGATAAGGAAGAGGAGTTGGAAGTCGCCATGCAGAAGATAGACGCGTTACGACAGGACATAAGGCGAGCGGACAAGGGACGGAGAGAGCTTGAAGCGAGACTCGACGCGGCGCAAGCTGAGGCTACCAAAGTACTGACAAATTTTCAAGTGTTGTAAAATACGTAAATAAACATAAATAAAATTCATTTATCATTAATTTATTGATGATTTTCAGTGATTTAAATCTATATTTGAAATCCATTACGGCAAATATATCATTAACAACATCGTGAAACTTCTAAATTTGAACTTTAACACGCTGTTTTTAGGAGCGTAAGTTACGTGAAGAATCGCTGCGAGGCGCTCGCGCAGAAACGGCGGTGGGGCCTGGGGGCGCGGCCGCTGACGTGGCGCGATTGCAAGCGGAAGTCGATGCACTTGAGGTACTTTTTTTTTGGTTTTCTTGGCTTGGCTTCTGAACATTTGACACGCTGCTATTTTTATAATGACAAGAAGGATCTAGTTCCCAGTAAAAATATTTAAAGTTGTTATTTTTATTCTATTTTTTTTTCATTATAGGCTCAATACAAAGAGTCGTTGGCTCAACAGCAAGCAAGATATAACGCGGAACTGGGCGCTCTGAGGGATCAGCTCCAAGAGGGTGATGCAATGAGGAATGTCCTCAATAGAGAGGTGGGGCCACAAGTTATAGTTGATTTATTTTAATACTCTTTACAATGCAAGCATACGACATTTTTGGACAATATTTATTTTTAAATGTTTATTCAGTATGTATCAAATAAATAAAAAATATAAGCTATATTTTAAATATAGTTTTTATACAGAAGTATTCTGAAATTTTTTATAAAAATTTTAAGTCCAAAACTCGGGAATAGGTAGACTGATATAATAATAAATAATTATTTATCAAGTATTGTTAATTAAACAGGTTCTTTGGCTATTCACAGTTACAAACATCTAAAGACAAGTTGGAGAGTCGCCGTCTAGAGCAAATGTCCGACAGCGAAGATAAGCAAATTCTGATCAACGAGAATAGAAAACTCGCCAAAGACTTGGACGCGGTGAGTTTTATAACTTTTAGAACTGTTGCAACTGGATCCCATTCTTACGTATGTGTGTCGCAGGGTTTGTTGTTAAAGACGTGATATTATCCATACTAATATTTTAAATGCGAAAGTAACTCTGTCTGTCTGTCTGCTACCTTTTCACGGCTTAACTCAACCGATCATTATGAAATTTTGCATAACGATAACTAATAACGATAACGATACGTTTTAGCGATAACGATGTCAGGCGTTATTACTGATAATATATTTTCTTTATCAATGCGGATGAAGTCGCGGCCACCACCTTTTATGACATATTTGATTTAAAAAAAAAGGTAGTCTTACAGTAGTTGCATATTATGATGAATATCATATCTGATATCTCACCTTGCTGGTAATAAACAACATTAACATTATTTATAAATCAATTGAGCAGCGATAGAAATTAACCTTAAAATTTAAAAAAAGATATTAAATAAAAAAAAATCAATAAACAATGCGAGCAGTTGTCAACTGTCCAATCAGCAACTCGCATTGTGTGAACGAGGCATAAGACTGACCGTAGTCTGTTTTTTTTTTAACAAACGAGTATCAAAAATTTCTACTCCATTGCTATTGGTCCATAACAATAACAATGAGCCGGCCCCCTACAATGCCTTAGGGGTGTTCTTCACTACATATTATAAAACAAAGTCCTCCGCCGCGTCTGTCTGTCTGTCCCATGTCTGTCCCTATCTATGCTTAGATCTTTAAAACTACGCAACGGATTTTAATACAGTTTTCACTAATGGATAGAGTGATTCTCGAGGAAGGTTTTTAGTTAGTATATAATTTACAAAGTTACGCGGACGAAGTCGCGGACAGCAGCTAGTATTGGATAAACGGATGTTATGGACCAATAACAATGCGAGTTAATTTTTTTTTGTGTGTGGTAGATGGCAGAAAATGGTAGAAGATGGCAACAAGAGAGACGACAAATGGAAATAGAATTGGAAGAGCTGAGAGCCAAGAGGGATACAATGCAACATTGGGAAACTCAGGTAACATTGAGGACATTTTTGAAATTTTATTCAATTTTCTTTGCTCTTTAACCTTTTAAATTAAGACTTGGAGTGAATATTTTGTGATGATTACTGATGACGATTTATTGCCATATAGATTGCCGACATAATCCGGTGGGTAGCTGATGAGAAGGAGGCTCGGGGTTACCTGCAAGCTTTGGCCACAAAGATGACTGAGGAACTGGATTATATTAAGCATGGTAAGTTTAGTATATTTAAAAAAAAATTAATTCTCACCGCCAAACGCGACATTTCCAGAATATTCAGCGTGAGTCTAAGGCAAGCGCCGTATTGATAGAGACAAATATGAGCCGAATTCTTTTTAATTTCATTTTCTGTTTGCAAAAAATGATTCAAACAAAACCATATTTATGAAATATTACTGCGTGAAAACTAGAGTTGTGGGGTATCAGGGGTCTTGACATATACCACGGGGGGGTAACAAATTGTACGGGGGGGTAAATTGGGTCACGTTCCCTAAGTGGTATATTGTGTCGGGTTTCGGTTGCTAGCTTGACGCTCGCGTGTTGTTTCCGCAGCGAGTACGCCCGGAGGAGGACGCGGTCCGTCCTCTCCGCCCGCTGGCACGGGCGGTACTGGCGGCTGGAGGAACCGTCGCTCGCAGAAGCTGGACAAGATGGAGATCCTCACTCTGCAGTCCAGCCTTCACTCGGAGATCCAGGCCAAGCAGGCGGTCGGCGAGGAGCTCAGCCGCACAAGGGCGGAACTTCTGGCCAGTCAAAGGTGAATTGCGGCGTTCTGATCTATACTAATATTATAAAGAGAAAAAAGATGTATTTTTGTATGTAGCGTCTTGTTTCTGTCGGTTAAATATAAAATCGATTGACTATCGAATAATACAGATTGTTATTCGATACAATCGAATGAAATGTACAATCGAATATGTAATTAGATTCGAGTAATTGGAACAATTGGAATGATGGTTTTCCAGGGAGTTGGTGGAGACGCGGCAGCGACTGGATGCGCTTGCGCACGACATGAAACGCAAAGAGCAACACATCAGAGACATGCAAGCGCGCCTCGATGCGCCCTTGCCGCCTCACGCGCCTCACTCCTCATGTGAGTATACACACACTAATACACATAATATATTTAACATAATAACATATAATAGTTTGGCTATATTTCACAGTGCACTTGGACAGGGTTGACGCAAATTGTAACGATATAATGGCTTCGACTTTAGAAATTGGTAAGGTCGGCAAAAAAATGCAATATGGCATAATTGGGTCTAATATCGATAGAAATATGCTTCTGTCAGTATTTTTTATCCAACTAAACTTGGACTATTATCTATGCTAATTTTCAAAGACGAGTCATAAAATCTATTAAGATGTCCACACTCTACAGGCTTTTTTTAGTTTTTTCAAACTTAGTCACGTATAACCTGGCTGTCAATATAAATTAATGATGTTTGTGCTAAATTTTCTTATTTGAACATGTTAAAATAAGTACATAATCTTGATGTTTTACCTTGTCAAAGATTTTTATTCGTAAATTTTCTTTACGAATTCAAAAATGTGCCGCAGTTCGTTCAATGAGCACGTGGATGTTAATATGACATTACAAGGTTCCTACAATTTGCTGGCATATTATCATTAATGTATTACAACTATGGATTTTGCATGCCATACAAAACACTACGAACTTTATGGAACATTCAAAAGTGACATATTATGCGCAGAGCATAAGCTCTGTCACCTGTCATTTAAAACCAACCAAACATCTGTCATTTGTTTGAAGAAAATGTGACTTTATGTCAACACATTGAAGTTTCAAAATGAATAGTAGAAGTTGGTCGTTACTACCTTTTACTATTGTCTCCGCCGTGATTCCGTTTTAGGCGTACTTTTCATGTGCCGCTTTGGCATTTGTGACGCAAACTCCATACTTGTAGTACTTCGATAGGTATTTATTATAGTGAAAATTATAGCATTCCTTTTCGAAGTTGAGAATTTTTATCTTTTATATTTATGTATGTATTTTTTTTTGTATAATATTAATTGATAAGAAAAAAAAATCTCCTCACCATGTTATCTATGTATTTATTTAGTGCACCATTTCTTTTTTTGTTTTCGTTACATGTTTCTGCACAATCCCCATCCAAAATACACAAATGTGAAATGCGACTTGGCGCTCCCATCACAAAGACCCGCGTCGTTCGCGACGGAAAAAACGGAAATAATCGAATAACGGCAAAAATAACGAAATAACGTTGCGATAACGACCGGCTATTATTTTTTATGGACTTTAATTATAAATATAACGTTTAATTTGATTGGTACTGTGATTCTAAATTGCAAATGTGTGCAATTTTTGGTGGTCGTTTTATGAAAATGGCCACCGCGATATATTCGGGGTCCAAATTTTGTATAACGCATTTAATATTTAACTGATAATGTATTATTTGTGGCATTTATTATGTATATTAAAAATGTATGTCGTTTTAATGTGTTTAACGCGACCGGGCTGCGTTTAAAACGTGGCCATTTTTTTTTTTTTCATTTTACCCATAAATCCTGCATTGCTTTTTTTTTTTCCTTTTTTTTTTTTTTCGTTTTTTGTAATGACAGTTCGTTCTTGGTTCAAGCCGTACATACCACTGTTTATAGGCGTAACATCGTGTCTATGGGGTGTTGCAATATTGGTATACCATCAGATATATGATTGAAATATATAAATGTATAATACTTAATAGGAATACTTGATTGTATGAGTTTCTGCGATAATTACTAAATATATATTATGTATTTATATATCTTAAATTAGTCATCAAAGTCACATATATGCGTCCCAATGATTTTGTTTTTTGGATGATCGCTCTGGAACAATATTTTTTATGGTGTTACACTTTCTCTAGTCGTAATAATAACAAATAAACAAAAACTCAGCTTTACTTTATTTATATATTAGTATAGATTTGAATCTATACTAAGAGTAAATTAAATCAAAAATTTAATTGACTCGAGTTTTGGTCCATACATTTATTAGCATTCTATTTTGGTACAATATTCACCAAGAATATTAGAATGCCATCATAAAAACTTGATTTTAAAATTGTTATTATTTTTACATTTTAGTAAAAAAAAAATTAAACTCAAGTATACTCAGGTATAATTTTTTTTATATGGTTTAGTTTTTTTTTTCGATGTCCAAAAGTAAAGAAAAGAAGTAAAGAAAGAAGTAAGAAGTCCAAAAGAGTTTTTTCGATTTACAATATAATTGTATTTCTATATGCTTTTGAATATTTCTATATTTTCTATATGAAAAAAAGGAAAAAAATAAATTTATATGTAGGTATATATATGTATATATATGTACAGATACATCGAATTAGGGAATTATTCTGTAATGATGTACCATGTTATATTGTAAATAAATAAATAAAAATAAATTCTCAAAAAAAAATTTAATATTAATATAATATTTGGTTTTTGTCACAGAAACGAACGCAGCTGTATAATTTCTTTTTATACACTTATACTTGACTAGACAATATTTTGTATAGAGTTGAATGTTTATTTATTTTTTTCGGTTATGAAAGTTATTTTATTGATACGAATTCTAGTCCTATAAAAGCCATTTATTTGCCTAGTCTGAAATTTGCCAAAGATTTTTATAATATCGAACGGAAGTGTGTACATTGCATTTTCGACCTTACGAGCTAGTCATTACAAAACGAAAATATATGTACTTTAGTTTTTTTTGTGTTTTCGTTTTTAGTTATATTTATTAAATGTGTTTTAATTTACAAATGTCAAATTTCAAATGTTTTAATTTTTTTTTGTAATTTTTTTTTTTTTTTTTTTTTTTTTTTACAATTGACATTTACACGACCCAATGCAGGATTTTTTAAAATTGTGTTTTGTTCTTTGTTTCATTTTTTTTAGAATCTCCGCTTAGAAATCTCAGATCGCAGACAACTGAATCGACCACCGACAAATATTCCATAAAAATAAAAAATAAAATCTACAAAATTATAACTCGCCGGAAATTTTATTGGCACATCGAAAGAATGCAGTACAAGTAGGTACCGCATACTACGGTCGGCAAAAAAATTTAAAAATACAAAAATATATTTACGAGTGTTTTTTTAAAATTAATTAAAATAAAGAAAGTAAACTAATTAATGTTAAGTTATAAAGCATAATTATTTAAAATTCTTACCAAAACAAATATTTTGCCAAAACATTACTAACAGTCGACCAAAATAATAAATCAATCAGCAACAAAACTTAAACCCTTAGCCGCTTGAGTCGGATTTATCAGACCAAGCAGTTAAAGTATCTGAATCTAAACAACATTTAGATTTATTGTGAACAAATTTTTTATTGATTTATTATGTAACAATAATAAAACAATAAGGAAATGTCGCTATCTTTTTCTGTGGCGAGGATACTAACTGCATTGTTGCGGAGTTCCGACACATTTCCGACGGGTTGTACATTGTACATGTCTGTGGTTGTCTGTGGTCGCTTTAGATTTATATAAAAAAAAATCTATTATTTGTTTTTAATTTACACTATGTTCAATATATAAATTAAGCATTGTGGGTACCGTTACATTTACTTTGCATTTACCAATGTTTATAATTTTTACGTCATAAGTCTCATATTATACTTTGTATGAGGGTGTGTTATATTATGTGTTGCAAAGGTCCCTTTTGTACAGTGCGGTTAAAATAAATTATTGAATTTTCTGTTATATTTTTTGTTTTTTATTTTGTTGTCTTGTACCGTTAAAATGTTGAGAGAGTTTGCCATGCAAATTTGAACTCTAAAGTTGTGAGTTGTTCGCAAGCAGCGAGGCAAGGATCGACGAAATCTTCAACGTACTGGAGTGGCAAAGAAGAGAATGGTTCGTTTATTTCCTCCATTCAAAATATTTAGATATATATTTATTTTTGTTTAGAACTATAGCCTTACCTTTACTGTATGTGATTGTGCATTCGTTTCCCAGCGGTGATGTTATTTGATGTTTATTTTTAAGCGCAAATAGTGCGATGTTACAATTCCAGTCAATAAAAAAAAAAAATTAAATATGTACTATGTAAATAAATTTCCCAGATTATTCATAGTAGTGACTAAAATTAAGGGGTCAGTCATGAATTCGATTACCCTAACTAAACCCTTTAGGGCCTAAACCCTTTCGAATGAGACCAAACATGAGGGTTTTTACCTTGACCAAATAATTCGTCTTTTTTTAGTTTTATTTTTCGAGATTTTCGATGATGAAACATCAAATAATGTCGCCGAGTTTTCAGAGGTGTAAGTTTTATTAATTCTTGTGTTGCGTCCATTGTTTAAATCTTAGTTTTATTTTCTTAATTGTAAATACGAGCAAGTGTGAAGGAAAATTTGAATTTTGAATATTGAATGAAATCACGGCATTATCACTGTTTTGTGAGTCTGTTTTGATGAAGATAATTAATTAAGTAAGTACGTAACAATTTAGTAGGTACCTACCATCAAATGGACCGTCAGCCTGTCTATAACCTTCACATAAAAAATCCCTTAGACTAGATATAGCATACCTAACTATAATATAAAGCATCAAATAATTATGTTACTTACGCTCGATTACGCCATTTTTGTATTGTAGAAACGAATCTAATTAGTGAAATATGTTTATCTATAAATACAAGTAAATGTAATAGGATAAACATTGACTGAGATTCGCTGTCATACCTCAGAGTATGAGTAGCACTTTACTCAAACTGCATTTCTTTATTAAATTAAAAAAAAAAAATGGCTACATATAGAAAAATAAATGGCGTTTTACGGCAAATGCCTTAAAAAAACACTTGAGTCGTAGGTCTGCACGTCAGAAGTGAAAACTACGCAATCTGTTAACATCTTAACAAATTATTTACGAAGTTAAGCTTATCACCAAGAAGTTCGTACTCATTCGGGTAGATGGTGCTTATTTCATACAATGAAACGTCACTGAGGGTGTCGCTCTCAGAGCGTGTCGGTGCGTTCACTGTTTTTACGCCATTCTCAAAGTACCCACCCAACGCGCCTAAAGAAGTTTAATATTTGTTTAAGTTTAATAAAATGAAAAATGAAATATTTTTGTTAGGTTTTGTTAATATTTTATGTCAAGAATAATATGATTCCAAAACAGTGATTGTTGCCACATTTGGCAAAAAAACAGACAACTGTTTTTTTTTTGTAAATCGCTTTGCTTTTGCTTGAGCTTTTTGCGGTGGTTTGATTGTGACGACGCGTGACTTTAAAAAAGAATCGACTATTTCATACTCATATAAAAAAAATAACGTCCATTCACAAAGCCACTTAACTCGCTGAGCGATATGTTTTTTTTTTTTTCCTAACACTTGTTTGTATATAGCACATTCGTTATACTTTTGACTAATCGATTGTGTACATAAAATTAATTAATGTATCCTCTCCTCTGTGAACATCCAAGACGGTTGTTGTTATTCTATTGTGCGAGGGCTGTAGATTATAATGGCTGATGGCGGGAAATGGGTGTCACTTATCGGGCCTTCCACTGAGCATTTGATCCTCTTGACAGATCACCTGAGGTGCGGGATCACCTGAGTTGCGGGATCACCTGCTTTGAATTCGTTCTTGAAACTATTGAAAATGTCACTAAAACGTAAATTTGTCCTTAAGTTCGCTAAAGCGCAACATTGTCCTTAAGATTACTGAAACGTAACCTAAGTCTCTAAGGTCAGCAAAACGTATAAAGTCCTACAAAGTCAATAAAACGTAACTTTGTCCTTAATGTCACTGAAACGTAACTTTGTTCTTCGGTCATTAAAAGGTAACTTGGTCCTTAAGGTCACCAAAACGTAACTCTGTCCTTAAGGTCGCTTAAATGTAACTTTGTCCTTGAGGTCACCAAAACGTAACTTTGTCCTTAAGGTCGCTTAAACGTAACTTTGTCCTTGAAGTCAATAAAACAATAATGTTCATTTAATCAAATCAAATTCCTAAAACTAATCTGTTCAGCGCCATCTACTCGGTTATTTTGTTATAAGTAGTGATTGACGATTGTAGGATTGTGTTGTTGATTTGTTCTTTTTTTATAACAAAAAGAATTACAAAGGGAAAATAAGTACACCCAAAATCAACTTAGCCGAGCGAGCCCGAACATAAAAGAATTAAATAAGTGTACTTAATAAATAAAATAGTACAACATCTAGTATATAATATTTAGATCCTACACATTAAATGTCTCTTATATTTGTAAGCGTCCATTGTGCATGTCATTAGACCCGGTTCTTTGACTAAAACCTCATGTTTTCTTGTATGTACAGTCGAGCACATAAACGCTTAATGAAGTTCTTTAATGCGTACGAAATGTGAATCACTTGTGTGCCCGACTGTGCTCTGTTATATCTAAACAAAATTTGTTTTTTTTTTTTGTATTTTTTTTTGTGATTGTGGTTTCTGTTGGGATTGGTCAATTGTGTTATTTTCAGCTTCGATTTGTACATAAATACATTTTGTTTGAGTTTTGGTTTTAAGACTTGACAATTTCTTTTCCAGTTTTGGATCGTCCTCCGTCCCAGATGAGTTATTTAGATCAATTTCTAAAGGACGCTCCTTCGGAGAGACATTACGACAATGTCGCTTCTATTAACAACGAGCAGAAGGTTTGTTTTTCATTATTTACTTTGTAAGTACTTTGTAAATTTTATCGTAGGATTTATGTGACATTGTGCGAGCTTCGTTAGAGAATAGCACAGCTGATATAATTTTAACCTTGTTTACTTAATCTTAGGGTTCATATTAATCTGTGTACAGTTATTTTATTGCAAATTTTATTTTCTACTAGCTGTTGTCCGCAATGTTACGCGTTGTAATTCGCCTTTTGAAAATAGCACAGGAACCTAACACTATTTCTAGACATTATTTTGGTCCAGGTAATAAACTGTCTGTGTGCCAAATTTCGTCCAAACCCGTCAGCCGTTTCTGAAACTGGCGTGCACAGACAAACGGACAAAAATTCTAAAAACTATTTTTTAACCTCGGTTACACATTTTTTTTTTTTGGAAAAAATAATTTATGTGCAGACACCGGCTCGTTTACGATTTCATTAATTGTATTATGTATAGATTAATAATTCCTTCATTGATGTAAAAAAATATTGGAAATTCGGATTCCTTTTTCGCGTTTGACCAACGAGTGATTTAAATGGCGCTCAGTCATAACTAATCAAAGTGTCTATTAAAAAAAAATTGCAATAACCGACTAAACCAAATAACAACAATCTGCAGGCATTGTAAGGGCGCTTTATTTTTCTACTTGATTTACTGGTATTGAAATTTCTCTTACTGAACACTTATAACAAAGCGGTTGTTAGAATAAGAATAGGACTGGGCGGGCGCCATATTGTCACGTTTACTCATTAAAGTACTGTCGGCAAGAAAACAAAAATAGAAAAAATATTGTTATAATTTAATTTGAAATTTCAATTTTTTTTAATATAAAGACTTCAGAAATATGTTCATATTTATTTTCCATCTATCAGCTAATACGTTTTATTGTGAAATATATGTCGAAAGATTAAAATTATGAAAATAAAATATTTATTTTTAAAAATAGTAAACCAAAGTCGGCAACGTGACAATATGGCGCCTACCCGCTCCTACTTTTGTTTTAATCACATTGAACTTACCGTGAATTGTTTTTCTTTTTTTTTCAAATAATTCAGTATTCTCAGAGATTTGTCATTATACTTACATAACTATATAAATTAAGAATTCACATTCAAAATTTTAACTTTGTAATATTAGTGTAGATTAATGAAGTAAGTCAAGTATAAAAATGCTTAATTAAATTATCATTTGCTTTTTTCATTTTCATTCGCTTATTTTCACACAGATGTCGCCGCATTATGGTTACAGAAATGTACAGCATTGTTGTAATGCAAAGGTATTATTATTTTTTTATTTGTATTTTTTTTTAGTTCATGTTAATACTAACGCTTTGCGACACATGACTAAAACTATACATTCAGCTTATGTATGAGCGCAAGAGAGTGTTTGTGGTGTGTGATAATGTGTGTGTGTAGTGTTTTAGAATAATTAAAACGTCAAATGTGGGAAATATACGTGGGAATCTTTAGATAACATTGAATTTAATGAGAAAATCGACAGACAGACTGACAGAACTAAAAGCAACACCAGGTTTAATGAGGGACAAGTTGGCAAATATAGTAAGACTGTTTTCTAGGATCATTTGTGTTATCTGTTAGTTACTGTCGCCACAAGGCCTCGGTCACTACTACGGAGGTTACTAAAAAGTAAAAAAAAATCTAAAATTTGTCCGCTCGTTCCAGCTGTAGACATGAATCCAGGTAAGGCCAGGTGTTTGTGAGTTTTCAGTTTATGGGTTTCTTAATAGTGCGGAAACTCGACCATCTGGACGGATCTGGACCTTGTGTTATTTTTTTATGTTAAGGTCGATACATGTATAGGCCGACGGTCCACATGAATGGTAGGTGGCTACCGTCCATAGTTGAATTGAGTATAAGAGATTGGGATAGGGACGAATTGGGCTATAGTGTGGTCATTTCCATTAATTTTCATCTACAACAATTTTGTTGTATATTTATTGTGATCGTTTATATCGGTTAATGCTCTTACAGCTGATGTACGGTTCGCAACAGTCGGCCGCGTTGAGCGGTTCGGCGGAGTCTCAAGACGAGATGGAACAACGTGGCGTTTCGCCCGCCTCCAGTAAGAGTTCGCCCAGTGAAATGTCGACGGTGAGTTCAATGTTTTATATTTTTTTGGTCTCTCAAGTGTTTATTCCGTTCGTTGGTTCCTGCACAGCTCTTATTCATTAAGTGTGGTGATGATAATGACCATAAAATTGTCATTAATCGTCAATCAGCAATTGACTCAATTCTGTGTCCTTTTACTCAATCAATAATTAATTCAATCAACCTCAAGGAATTAGATTGAAATAGTTGAAACTACTCTTGGAATCCCACTATAGAGATACTATAGATATACTATAGAGATGGTTTATTTTTTATAAATAAATATTATAATAATAATAATTACAGGATCCATCATTAGGCCCAACAGTCGCCGGAAAACAAAAGCTACATCAGTTCTTAGTTAGAACGTTTAGCAGCCCGACAAAATGTAATCATTGCACTTCGTTAATGGTGAGTTTTAATTAGTTTTAGGAGTACATATATATTTAGTATTTGTTATTTAGCACTCATACTGATGTATAATGCACGTCAGGTGGGGCTGACGCGGCAGGGAGTGGTGTGCGAGACGTGCGGGTTGGCCGTGCACACGCGATGCTGCGGCCGCGTGCCCCCGCGCTGTCCGCTGCCCGCCGAACGCGAGCGCCGACCGCTCGGCATCGACCCCGCGCGGGGGCAGGGCACCGCCTACGAGGGCTACGTCAAGGTGATATATATTTACATAGGGCGCTATTCATTTATTACGTAAGATTATTTTTTTATTGTTTTTGACCTATTTTTGACTCCCTCCCACCCCCATGTAAGAAAAAATAAGAATAAACCGCCCCCCTCCTCCTATTTAATATTAAAATCGATGCGAAAGTTTCGCATTTTCGGATGTCAACAGTAGATTGAGTTTCTAGTGCAGAAGTAAATGAGTAGAAAATTGAAATAATTAAAAAAAAACATCTAATGAGCTCCGTATCAGCGCCTGTAAAAGATTAGCATTGATTATCGCAGGATGCGGATACAGTTTCGGATGTCTTATATCGTGTGAATATCCGGGACACCCCTGATCTTAATGACATATAATCTAAGGGTGGCCAAATTGAAAGTATTTTTTTTTAAATCAGGTTCCAAAGCCCGGTGGTGTGAAGAAAGGTTGGATGCGGCAGTTTGTCGTCGTGTGCGACTTTAAATTGTTTCTCTACGACATACCGCAGGACAGGTGAGTCTCCTTCAACACGTTACACAGATTTCGTCCTTCGATCCGCATCATTTTATTAACCGCACTGTGACGTTACTTTGCTGTGCTGTCCTCTACTGTGCGTCGGCCCTTAGCCGCATTATGGCGTCAATGTACACGTCGTACTGCAATATCTGTTTCAGAAATGCCCTGCCGTCTGTGTGCGTGAGTCAAGTACTGGACATGCGGGACCCGGAGTTTAGCGTGACGTCAGTGCGGGACTCTGATGTCATTCACGCCGCCAAACGCGACATTCCCTGTATATTTAGGGTGAGTACATATCAGACCCTCAAGAGATTTTTTTAGTCTTTTTTTGTCTCTTTTTTACCCATACCATATATTCAACGTCAGTGTCCTGGTTTGTATGCCTAATTTAATATAATAAAATAAAAAATTAATAAAGTAAACTATTACTTATAAACTACTGCACACTTGCATAGGCATATATTTTTAACGCCCGCTGCAAAAGAGGGGTGTCATAAGTTTGATATGTGTTTCTGTGTATGAGTGAATATAATGTATTCGTATTTTATTTCAGATATCGACATCACAATTAGAAGGTGGCAAAAGATCTCATACACTGATGTTGGCCGAATCAGAATCGGAGAAGACCAAGTGGGTGGTGGCGTTGAGTGAATTGCACAGGATATTGAAGAGGAATAATTTGCCAGACAAATGTGTAAGTTTTCTGCACTGTCATAAGGTCGTTTATCGCTTGTCTCTTCGTAGGAATAATTGCTTCCCACTATAGGAGCAAAATACAGAATGGATGCTAGAGCCCATTTCCGGTTGCTCTAACTCTTCCCAATTGCTTATTCTTAATGCTACTGTAGTAGTCGGCAGCCCACTTGCAGCACCTGTGGCGTTGCTTGTCTTATAGGCGACGGTAGCCACTTACCAGTCAGCCTGTCTGTCGATATTGACATAAAAAAAATCGTGATGCTGTTCTCATCGATATATTCGTCTTGCAGGTGTACAGCGCATGCGTTGTAGTCGAAAGCGGTTTCGCGGCGAGCGCTCTTCGCGGGGCCACTTGCGCGGCGCTCTTAGAGAGCGCGCGAGTCGCGGTCGGCGGAGAGGCTGGCCTCGCTTTGCTTGACTTGGAGCGGGGCGAGCTGGTAGCGAGACGGCATCACGCGCCAGTACACCGCGCTTTGTACGTGCCGCCCGAACAGCTATTGGTCACGGTGGCCGGACGCGGTAGACACGTCCGTCTCGTGCCGCTGCGCGCGCTCGACTGCAGCGATGTCGAATGCGTCAAGTTGGCCGAGACTAAAGGCGCGTTGGATATAGCCGTGGGTGAGCTAGCTCACTCGGCTCACGGGTTCGCAGTGGTGTGCAAGCGCCAAAGCTCGTACGTGGTGAACGTGTACGAGATTACGCGCACTGCCGGGCGAAGGTGTCGCGTGGCCGAGTTGCGCGCGCCGGGCGCGGTCCACTCGGTGCAACTCGCCCGCGGTCGACTCGTGCTCGGTTACCGTGGAGGGTTCGCGGCTCACGCATTGCCCGATCCGCGCAGGCCGTCCCACGATCAACCGGCTCTGTGTAAGTTGAACTAGAATAAGTGTTTTTTTATGTTAAGGGGCCGTCCATTAATCACGTGATCTTTTTTTAAGCATTTTTTAACCCCCCCTCCCCCTTGGTGATACATGGTGAGGTTTAAGACTTAGGCTGGGTTGCACCATCTAACTTTAACTATAACCAACGCCGCAACTTGAGTTAAAATAACGGTTAGGCCGAAAATGAGTTGCACCAGTTAACAAATAATCATAGCTGGTTAACTGGTGCAACTCATTTTCGGCCTAAAACTCATTTTCGGCCGAAAATGAGTGCGAATTAACTGAAGTTGCGACGTTGGTTATAGTTAAAGTAAGATGGTGCAACCCAGCCTTAATTTTTAATTAAGGTTAAGGTTAACTTAATTAAGGTTTAATCTTATTTTATTCTGTAATTAAGGACCATGATAAAAATGTCTAGACAGAATCGCGCGTTTAAAAAAATAATGAAAAATTAAATACACGTGATATCTTACTACACCCCCCCTCCCCCCTTGTGACATTTCGTGATTTTTTTCAAACCACTCCCCCCCCATTCAAGCCTCACGTGATTAATGGACGGCCCCTAAGGTGACGGTCCACTTTGTCGCCTCTGACACAAGCAACACCTCGGGTGCTGCAAGTGCGCTTTCGACTATTACCGTATATAGTGCGTCATTAGGCTGACTGTATGGCGTTTGACTTTCAGCCCTGGTGCACCCCGAGAACCAAGTGAACGTGTTCCTGTCGCATTCGGGCGCACGTCCGCTGGCCAGCGCGGCGGTGGGCTCTTCGGGTGGAGAGACTCTGCTGGTGTTCAACTCGCTCGCACTGTACGTGGACCGCAACGGGCACAGGGCTCGCGACACCGAGCTCATGTACACGGCGCATCCCTTGCACCACGGTGAGACTCCCACTATTTATGTCGGCGTGGCGACGCCAAAATCAATGGCGTGGCGTGACGTGGCGCCAAATGTGGGCCAACACTGGGCCAATACTTTGGAGGAATTAATATGGTTTTTTATAAAAAAAAACAAAATATTTTCGATGTTTCACTTCACATCTGTCTTTTTTTATTTTATTCTGTGGGTATTCAAGATCTATGCAAAGGCTTGCTCGATTGGTGTGTTTATAATTTTCAGCCGTGAACGACACCCATGTGTTGATATTCACTGCGACCCACATAGACATATACGACATCACGTCAGGAGAGTGGGTGCAGACGATAAATATTCGTGAGTATTTTTTTTTGTAATGATTACTTATATATAGCGATTATATACTTGCGCAAGTGTGTGGTCTGCTCAACCATAAATAATCTTGCGTTTACTTTGGTAAAAAAATGGTTTTCAGTCTGAGATTAGTCCTTGTCTCAAGTGTCCGCGTCCGTCCGCGAAATTTTCTTAAAAAGGGAACCAAAGTTTTCGCATCACGCATTTAATATTATAGATTTTAGTGAAATATACTACGATTTTTCAGCACACGCTCGCCCCCTGGACGCCGGTGGGTGGATTTGTGCGGTCGGCGGCGGATCTTCGAACGGATTCCCCTTCTCGACTGATTCCGGGCCCTATCTCGTTTATCTTAGGCCGCTGCTCACACGTAAGTGCAAACGCTAACGTCACTCTAATTATCACGAGCCTGTTCTACAGTCTGTCTGTCTTCCTGTCTTCCACAGCCGGTCCCCTAAATCCAGATTTAGTTGGAGCGTGGACGGGCAAGAGGAAGTTCACAGTGCGCGACCAATCGCACCAAGCGATAGAGGCTCACAACAGACTGTGAGTATATAAATCATATATAATATAATATGTAGGTGACGGTGACAACCTACCACCAAGTATGAATCGCCATAGGCGCTTCATATGACTTGATGTCATATGAAATAAAATTTATTTTATTCAATATAATATTTAGGTCCGAAAGGCGGTCGCGGCTGATATCAGCGCCGACAAACTTCGCTCATCTGTCCCACATGGGGCCAGGGGACGGAATCCGATCCCAGCGTCTACTGGATCTGCCCACAACCTTGGAGACTGCCGATGATCAGCCGCAGGTATATAATCCACTATTTGACTAATTTTAGAAAATCGTTTTAAATTATTCTATATTACATAATAAAGCACACTATACTTTGATATTTCCGGGAGATCTTACTGTATTATTAATAAAAATTAATGTTAAAGTATAAATTTCCAAAACCGCGCCTATTTCTGTAATGACGCTGGTCTATGATACGTGTGACGTCACATGCTAGTAAACAATCAGAAGTGACTGATGACACAGTTAACTAATATTAAGTGAATAAACACAATTTATTACTCTATGTCTGATATGTTTAATAGCGTATGACGTCATCAGAGTTGAGACCAGTCAAAGGGCGTTTCGACGCCAAGATGTAATTTCAAAAATTATGATATTTTTTTTTCATATTCATATAATTTGCAAAAAATATACATAATTTAGCTTTAAAATTAAAAGGCACTATTTTTGTAAGGCACACGAATATGTGTAAAAAGCTGTGTAAAAAGACTGGACTGTACATTGATTGTTTAATAATAATTAATTGCAGGTTTACAGCAGTCGAGAGAGCAGCAAGCGAACATCGCCACTGACTATATCTCACGGGACCGGATCATACAACGGTATAGTATTGTATTGTATTCTTGATGTTACGTACAGTCGAGGTACGAAAACCTTGATCAATTTTCAAATTCATTTCTTCATCAAGTTGTACACTCTTAGTACCTTTTGTAACTAAAGCACTAAGCAGACAAATGACGGACGTTTGAAATGAAATTTTGCGGCATGGTGCAAGCAATTTCTTTTCTTACCCCAAATGTAATACACTATAACGGAAAATCATGATTAATAATAATAATATTTTTGTCTGTGGTTATAAAGGCTCTTGGCGTATGGCTAGACCGAGAGAGGGACCTCCGGCCGCCCCAGACCAGCCTCCGTCACCTCCGCTCAGCCATCACAGACATATGGAGAGGTAACACATTTTTTTCAATACTACAAGCTTACAATACAAGTGCTAATATGTTGTATTAGCACTCTCAAACTTCCCCACTTTATGTGCCAGCTGTCTTTATTCACGACTCTCGGTATTCAGTACAAATATTTTCTATAATATCAGCCACACTCATATAATATCGAATTATTTCCATATCGGAAAATATGGAAGTGTGTGTGATGTGACGTACGATCGGTCGATCTGTGTTTCACACACTTTTTTTTTGGAATTTTATGGCCTGGTTACTAAACATATAAGCTAATATTCCCTCCCTCCACTTGGCTCCCACGTCTAGGATCCCATGGGATCCAAAGATATTTTTTTTGGATTCTGGCTCCCATTGTCATTCGATAGGATTCAAAGATATTGTTTATTACCGTGGATCCCATGGGATCCTAGACGTGGGAGCCAAGTGGAGGGAGGCCTAATATTTCACTATATGTTCAGTCAATTTGACGCAAGCAAAATTTATATGCAGACAGTTGTTAAAAACTTTGTTTTTTGATATTCCTTTATTGTGTTGTAGTAGTGACTCAATAGGGAAGTAAGAGAGTGAATATTCTGTATAATGTTTTATAGACGAAAAAATTGTTTTGTGGCAGGTCTATAGGCGGTGGGTCCCAGGGGAGTGGTTCACTGCTCCTGGAGCGATCCATCACACCGCTCAGTCTCGGCAGTATGAGCTCTCTGCACGACGTACTCAAGGTACTGTGTCTGTCTGTCTGTGTGTTACCTTTTTACGCTGTGCCCGAGGGATCATCTAAAAATATAAAAAAGCCTGACCGTCAGCCTGTCTGTTGATTTTGACATGAAAAAAATGTATTAATTTTGAACAGGTCGGCACAGACATGGGCGAGGGTCTGCACTCCGAAGACAGCAGTTGCGGTGCCTCACCACCGCACCCCTTGGATCCATGATGGTACGTTTTAAAAGCACTCGTGCTTGTCTAGCTTCCTAGAAATTTTATCGAAGGATTTATTTTACAGGTTTATATTTTAAAAGTAGAGTTCTCCAAGGCCTAGTGGCCAATCAAAATAGTCAAATACACTAAAAATTCCACAATAAAAAATCAAATACGAAAATTTAACATTGAAAATTTAAAAAAAAAAAAAGAAAAATTATAAAATAAAAAAAAAAGATTTTATTATAAATTTTAATATTTATGATAGATGCAAAATTTATAAATATTTAAATTCTTAGTTTACTTGTATGAGGCCTTTGAAAGAATGAGGCCTTGAAAGAATGGCCTATGACCAGAATTTACAGAATTTCTTTTAAACTCTTACAGAAATCAATTGGACGCGTCCTGGAGCATAGACATGTCCAGGTTCTACGCATGTTTTTGTTGACTGTACTCCACGAATGAGGCTAACGTTATATTGAAAAGAAAAATATATATACATCGTATACTGAATGTACGTGTTGTGGTACGTTCGTGTTGCAGTCAAAGTTTGATTTCATAGACTGACTCAAAATTGTCTATAAACGGTATATATTTCGTTTATGCCTAAAATTCTTAGTTATATTTTTTTCGACATGATCTCGTAAATCGAGCATTTTTAAGGTGTTTATTAAAAATAATAATAATTATTTGAAGTAGACATCAAATTAATCTCGATAGTCTGAATAAAAAAATTATTAAAAAAATTATTGTATGATAGCATCGGCAAGTCTGCGTTATTCAAACTTTGACCGTATAACGCGTATGTTATAGTCCAAAAAGAAGACAGCTTTTCCATTGAAAAAGTCATGATACTTCATACAAAAGATAAAGATATCTATTCAGAACTCTTAAGTGATTTGTGACTGGATTAAATTGTGTGAAACCAAGCCACAATTAATGAAAAAAAAGTGTAACATACAGTTGTCATCGAGCTGTCAAACGTTCGCGTTCTGCATTCTGAGATGAGGAGGCACGAAACGCGACACTTTATTATTATTATCATAATATTGACTTTATTTATCGAAATGTTTGGTTCCTAAAATATATGTATAAAAAAATGAAATATTTATTTGTATAAATAGCTTCGAACAACTAACAATGTTTAACAAATATTATATTATACAATAACTTCCGTTGTAACATAAATAAATAATATACATCTATGTTGTGTATATTGAAATTATGGCTTGGTCAAATGAAGTAAATAAATTGGTACAATTAAATCGAATCTTTTATCAAATCAAAAATAAACAAGAAAAAAAAAAACACTTGAAAATGACAAAGAACTACAGCAAAAAAAATTACCTTTTGACCAAGCTACACTTATACAACAGTGATTGTCAAACTGAATATTGCTTAGTTTTAAATTACTCTAAAACATACTTTAAAAAATTGATCTGCATAAATGATTGCATAGTATAGCATAGCATATTTATTAATACAGTGCTTATATTAATAAAGAGAAAGCAACTGATTTTGTAAGTTTGTTTATCAATTCGATGGAAATCTTTTAAAAAAATCTTTCACCTTCAAAGATAAAATTTGTCTATGATAAAATTTAATAAAAAAAAAATGATAATCCCTCCACATAAATATAACCATATAAAGTAAAATAAATATGACATTTAGTGGTTCTCAGTCATGCTTATTACCTCACAAGGTTTTGTGGGTTTTCCATGAAGAAATGCGAATTGTGTAATTTATGCCTTAAACATTGCCCTCTAAAGCACATTTTAGTTTGACAATTACATTTAAAGCGTATTAGAGTAAGATCCCAGGTTTGCGACAAATAACTTAAATTTTCTAAAGGATTTTCTAATGTGGGGTATCAAGTAGTATTAGCACTAGATCGTTATTAATTAACGAAGTTAACACGTGTTAACGGATTAACGATTAACGTTAACTTCAACGCTTTAACGTTTAACTATGTTAACTTTTTTAAGTAACGGATTAACGATTGACGAAGTTAACTATTTGATTAGCGGTGCCCAGCTATGCAGGGTATCTGCTAAGTTGGGTAGACTGTCAATTTGGAACTATCAGATGAGAAAGTTAAGTTAAAAAATAAAAATAGAAAGCTAAGTAAAATAATTAGAAATTAGAAAATAAGTGAATTTAAATCTTATTTTTACTTGCATTTCTCACCTGGTAGCTCTAAATTGGCCGACTACTCAACTTAGCAGATACCCACACAATCATACATTCAAAGTACAGTCGGGGTAAGAAAGGGTTTGTCACCATAAAGTCGACATTTTGTTTGCACCAAGCCAGTTATCAGTCATGCGAAAATTTCAAGTATGCTTACTGCTTTAATTTCAAAAGGTACAAAGAGTCTACTAAATTTGATGAAGGAATGAATTTGAAAACGGACGAACGTTTTCGTACCCCGACTGTACATAGGAATACTAACTAACTACTCCATTATATTATGTCCTTTAGAAAATAAGTTATGTCTGGCAACCCTGGGATCTTGGGCCATATATATACTACTTATATACAATATATACAATACTCCCTTCCGTGAACAAACTAATAGTTAAAGTATAATCGACACAATGTGACTTTTGGGTCAATTAGTATTACTCGCGTTTTAATGATAATAGTTTTTAATGATTAACCAAATAGTATTTATTTGCTTTTGCTCTTAAGTGTTTTGTTTTTAAAAAAAATACTAGCTGGCGCCATCTGTAGTCAATCAAGGAACTAATAACCGCCGATTTTAATATGTGTGTGTAAATATTTATTAAATACATATAATACAGTTATTATCGATATTATCTTACTGATTAGTTAATGAAGTATGGCGTCTCTCTAAGTTGTAATGTGTTTCGGAATATGTTTTTTTAGCAAATGAAAAAATAATAATATTACTCATAAATTACTTTAATAGTTTAATTATTTTCATTTTACATTAACGGTTTTAATTAATATTAATTATATTAAATGAAGCTTTTTAATAATTACAATTAAACACGTAAAAGTATTTACACAAGATACACAACACTATAAGTAATATGTCTGTAGACTAAGATTCGATGGTTTTTTTTAAATAACAATGATCACAAATAAACATCACACGTAATGTATAAGAGTTGTAACAGAAAAGGTTCGATAAGTATTGCCCGGGTAAAGTTTACTTACAAAATGGTTTATCTTTGGTCGAGTAACATTCAGTTTAAAATTAAGTAAAATTTACTAGAATTCTCATTCGAGTATAAGGTACATAATTTTTCAATAGAAGATTTTAGATTTTTTTCAACACTTTCTCGGTAGAGACAGGAAAAAAAGCCCAGTCCTTTGCATGGCATAAATCAGAATTATAATAATTAATTGAACATTTTACAATAATTCTATACATATATTATAATATTCTGTGACTAATGTGCGCTACATATATTCAGTTTTAACTATACGATTTAACTGTACAGTCGAACTGTCCATATAAATCTTACGTCCATAAGCACACGTTACACACGTTCAAGTATAACTGCGCAATCTTTCAGCTCTTACCAAGATGGCCTCCATAGATGACGCTTTAGGGATCGCAGGGCTTATCTGTGTGTTTAAAACAAAATAGAAGAGAAGGAAAAAAAACGCGAGTTTGGCTTCTGTTGAGAAAATCATATTCACAACACAACACATGAATTGAGATATAATAAATTGATAAATGAATTGAGAATAACTCCAAAAGATTACAATAATTGTTTGAGAATGAATGAGGATACTTACCTATTTGCATCTGCTGTCTTTAGTGACACCATTAATAAAATCGACGAGTCTTTGTCTGGAGGCGGAGAGTAGAATAAAAAAAAACGTGTTGACTTTACGCTCGCTGCGACATAACTGACGAAAAACTCAGTTTTAACTGTACAATTATATCTGTACAGGTATATATCTATTGATATTTTGATTAAATCTCAGTTAAGCTTGTACAGTTCAACTGTTTGTTCTACACACCTAACGTACAGTTAAATCGTACGGTTAAATCGTGCAGTTAAATCGTACGGTTAAATCGTACAGTTAAAACTGAAGGTGTGTAGCGCCGCATAACAGCAATTAACAATACCCAGGTGATCCTTTGAACCGATTTTAGTGTTTAAATAAATAAATAGTTTATAAATATATAAATCACTGCCGTCTAGTGCGGACCTTAACACTGCCACATAGAAATGTACAGACAGCAAAAAAAGTGTAAGACCTATTTTCTTTTTCTTTTTTTTTTAACTGACTGTACTCACTCTGCGTATACTTAGTAAAAAGGTCGCAAATTAATTATTTGTATATGTATATATAAGATCGTCGTGTATTTTTTAATGTTTGCGCTAGATGACAGTAAATGTTTGATTTAAAATGAACTTTAACTCGGTACGAATATGATTTAGTTTTAACTACGTAAAAATGAAATTAAGATTTTTTTTACATAATTATATATTTATATTTAAGTATTTATGTACGAAGTAAAAGGCATAATAAAAGTTTCATTCGCGATACATTCATCGAACGAGGCAATAATAATAATAATAATATGAATTATTGATTATTTCTCAAAATATATTGATTTTATTATTAATTAAATGAAATGGCGCGATCGTGAAATAGTTTTTAAAAGTCTAGTCTTTTTTTAATTTTTATTAATATTACACCGTAATGTATTATTTCGATTATGACTTTTTCGATTTATTTTTAAGTGTAAAAGGTAGGTTTATGTTTTAAGACGATATTTGACGCGAGCGCGTCCACTGGCGAAAATTAATTAAGAAGAAAAAAGTTTTAATGTCCAAAGATCTGTGTTTAATCTGAACTTTATGAATTAGTGAAATTAGTTTTATATATATATATGTGCTTATAGACCAGAACTGAATCTATACCTACTATGATTATTCTTCTTTTATTGTAGAAAAAGGTGTTTAATAATTTTTCGAAAAAAAAAAGTGTGACAAAATTCTCTCAGTTTTTTTGCAAATATTTTTATTATCAGACTAAAATTTAAATATTTGCAATATTTTTTTTTAAAGATATTTTAATATTTAATAATTATAATATGTATTTGGTTTTGCAATTTTTATTTTATTACAAAAATTCCATACATTTAATTAAGTATTTAAATGTAAAAAAAAATGTATTCACGTCAATTGATATTATAAAAAATAAATTGGCAAATAACACGTGTATAACCTTAATAAAGATAAAATATTTTGAAAAAATTAATAAACTCAAAAATACGTTGACTCATTAGATGTTAAGTATGTATTTGTATTGTTAAAGATTTTTATATCTCATTTAGGTATTAGATTTTGCTAAAAATTATAATAATAATAAATGCATTTTATACATACATATATATAATATATATGGGAAAACGATGATTAAAAGCATATATTATATGGAATGAATTATAAAAAAAATATGCTTTTTTTGTGATGTTATATCAATTTATTTTGTTGACAAACTAATACTCTGTGTCAATGTTTAAATTGATTTTTATGCAATGGCGCATTTATATTTCAAGTAATTTAAAAATTGATCCTTTTAGGCCTTCAACGTTTATGTAATACAACGTTTCATACGGGCCTTGTATGAAACGTTTCATACAAGGCCTGGCATTTGTGGTTTTGTGTTTTTTTACCATTAGAACATTATACAAAAATAAATAAATAATAATATGTACAACTTTTTTAAACAATAAAATACATTTTTTGTATTCTGCCGGTTTTTGTAACAAATAAATACAATTTGTATTGTTTTGAATTGAAGTTTAAGTATAATATTTTTTTTATTTTCATAGCAATTGCCTTTTCTATATCTTGTAATCTGTCTTGTTTTTTTTTTAGAGCTATCACTATCATTGCTTTATTCATTATTAACTATAATGTAGCAAACGAATAATTAAATAGATAAGCCGCTGTTTACAAAAAAATATGTACTTAAATGCGTCATTGCATCACTACTAGAAATCAAAAGACAATATTTGAAAAATATTTAATAAACGACTCACCTATCGAAAGGTATAATTAGTTACCGCCGCTTGTATGTTTATCTATTTTATGCAGCAGCAAAATGTAAATGTTTATATTATGGAGAATTTGCAATTGTATGTAAACAGCCTTTTATGGATTTTCCAAAAGAAAAAAAAATCTTGCGTCTTGCTTATTAAAGGGATTTCTTAATGGGATCAACCCTCTATAAAACTTTCGGTAGTTATTTTTTTTACATTCGTAAGTAACGAAAAATAAAATTTTAGAAGCATTCAGAATCGCGTCAAGACAATAAATCCTACTAGAAATGTTTTTAGTGTGTGACTTTTTTTTAATTTTCATTTTAGATAAATTAAAAAAAAATCTTGTGTATTTTGGATTTCTAAAATGAATTCGAAATATTTTCAAATTATTTTTCATATGATAAATTTCAAATATTCCATCTTAAAAAATGCAATTAAGAAATATTTTTTGCTGTATTTTGAAATATTTTTTTCCAAATTATTTATAAAATATTATAAATTATGTTTTGGAAACATTTTAAATATTTCTTATTCTCCATGTATAAACATGAATAAATAAATAAATATGCTTCGAACTGTATGAAGAAGAGCTTTCAATACTAAATTATTAATATTATAAATCACCAACAAACAAACTCTTTGTATTTTCAACAGATTGAAGGATAATTTTACTTGACTTTTATTCGATGGTAATTTTTTCCAATAATTAGTACCTTTTGAACAATTAAAAAAACTCCAAACTGCATTGATAAAATAAATATTAATAATAGTAACAACATAAAATGTACTTTTTTGCAATTTGTTCACAGCAGTAATTTTAATTCTAATAACACCCAGTTTAACAAAATGTCGATTTAATTTTGTGAGAATTCTTCTTATAATTATTATATTATATTATACATAATTAGACAAATAAAAAATGTTTACTAGCCAATCTCATATTCCTCTGTATCAATATATCCAATCAATCAGTCAATCAATCAATTATTTATAATTATATATGTACCATTTTATAATTTGTAAGTAAATGATAAATTATTGACTAACTAATTATTGCAATTACGCGAAATTATCTCAATACTTAATTAATTATTTTATGTACATAAATAAACGAAACATTTGAATGAATATGTTCGCAGTTTTATTTACTTGTGTTTTGGTACATAGTTACATATTACATTAAGTACAGTCAGGGTAAGAAAAGGTTCGTCAAAAGTCGACATTTGCTTGCACCATGGTAATAAATTTGAAGACGTGATTGGATGAAGGCGATAAGTCCTAGTTTTTTAGTCGAGGTTAAAGTTTTAATTTTAATTTTTGAGATAAGTCGCCACGAAACTGACTTTTGTAACTAAATTATGATGCAAAGTTGTGTAAACAATCTAAAATATTAATATAGCAATTAAACACTTGTATTATGTATTTTTTAATATAAAAAGTAAACATAGCTACTTTTTCCATTAACAAAAGTAAACCTTTGTGCACTTTTTGCTTTTTATAATTAACTGTACATAACGCCTTTTCAACTTTCTATTTTCCAAAATGTCTTTCTTTTTGCCATTTGTCAAATATGACATCTCTGTTAAAACGTACACAAATTAAATTTAAAACAACCATGCAGAAAAGACAATGGCAGTCTAATTTATAAATCAGATTGTATTCTTAATGGCTTCTAGCTTTTTTGTTCATTTTGTTATATCTTATAACTAGTATAACTAGGTGGACTAACCCCTGCCAGTGCATTATATAACGAACCTAGATAACTTTTTTTTTTCAGCAGTTTAGGTCTACCGTATAGGTACCAAACAATGGCCCTATGCATGTTTACTTTTGAATGCTAGCACATTAAAATAATTAGAAAGTTGAACCAATGGGATCAATAATTTAGTCCAGAAATTTCAACTTTTAAAATAAATTACAAGTTGAAATAATTGGAATATTTTGTCCAATTAGTTCAACTAGTTGAACTTTGTGGAATAAATGTTAAGTTAAGAGGAATAATTTCACCTTGAAATAGCAGCTCGGTGAGTGAGTAAGGTAAGGCTAAGGTGAGTAAGGAAATGAAATAATAAGTCATTTACATATAATAAGGTAAGTTTTATTTAATTCAGCGAGTCGTTACAACAATATTAGAGAACACGATCGCAACATCAACTTTTTTATACACAATGCGATTTCTTTACAGAGTTAATAACAATTCATTTTATTCAAATTTTAACTATTAATAATATAATCTTATGGTAGTATGTTATCGTATATTATATTTTTACATCAAATTATTTTGACTTCTTTTTGTTATATAAAAAAAAAATACTAAAAGATCTATTCAATTATTTCTTATATTTCCATAGGAGCTTTATTCGTATTGATCTTGACATGATATATTTTTTTTCATGGTAAAAGTCTAACAGACAGACTAATTGGAAAGGGATAGGGTAAAAATAATAGGGTAAGGCATTGGATAATAAATAATATGTAAAACACCTACGTATTGTGCAAATACTTAGTTCTAAATAAATAAAGACCAAAATCAAAAGATAATAATTTTCAAACAAAATAAATCCTTATTAACTTTCACATTTATTTTGTCCCATACCTTTATTTCTTTTTAACATAAATTAATTAATTAAATACATTACTATTGTACATAATCAAAGTGAAATAATAAAATATAAATACACACACAACTGTATGAAAAAAAAAATTCGACAAATAAAATAATTCAAGTAATATTATAAATTTTTGGATAAGTATTTATTTTTAAAAGATGAAATACTGGGCGAGCCTGTTAATACTGTTATTAAATATTATTTTATGAATTTTAGTTATTTATTTATTTAATATTTATTAAATAGTCATTAATTCTGTTACTCGACATTTTATATTTGAAGACATTTCTTATAGGTTTGTTAACGTTTTAAAAAAAAGTCATTTAAAAAGATCATCTACATACGAGAAAAGATTTGAACTTTTGTATGTTTGTCACTACATATTATTATAAAACGAAAACAAAGTCCTCCGCCGCGTCCGTGTGTCTGTCTGTCTGTCCCTATGTATGCTTAGATCTTTAAAATTACGCGACGGATTTTAATGCGGTTTTCAATAATGAATAGAGAGTGGTTCTCGAGAAAGGTTTTAGTATTTAAATTTACAAAGTTACGCGGGCTAATTCGTAAGTATTAAACAATCTCTGGCGACATCTGGTAAGATTTTTAGGAACAAACAAGGCTGCAGAAAAGAGGTTTACTTACGCAATGTTATTAATTTAAATTAACAGATGTCTCTGACTACTCTGGGCACATTTTAAAAATTCTTTCACATAAATAGAAAGCTACTTTATCAGTGAGTAACATGGGCTATATTTTATAAAGTCACGCGAAGTCGCGTGCTACAGCTAGTTTTAAATAATTTATAGCTTTCTTTGTGTAAGTAAGTAACTCTACCCCCTTTATATTATTATTAAGCTTTGTTATATTAATAATAACAATATAATATTATAAAATTCTCGTGTCGCTGTGTTTGTTGCCAAACTCCTCCGAAACGGCTGGACCGATTTTGATGAAATTTTCTGTGCTTATTGCGAGTAGGTTTGAGAATCGGCCAACGTCTATTTCTTTTATACCCCTAAATGTAAGGGTGGTCCACTCCAAAAATTTTTTTAAAATTTTTTGGCAAAACGTTTTTGTCGGGTCAGCTAGTATGATATAAAATATTGAATAAAAGCAACTTTTATTTATTATATTTTATATTATTATAAATATAATAAATATATTTATTATAATATTGAGCGCATATTTTACAAGAGCTTTGAACATATTAAGTATATTAAAATTAACAACATTTTTTGAGGATCAATTTTTAAAATGTAGATGTCATTAATTTTTTTATACAAAATTAAAAAAAAATTAAATGCGATAAAATGCAACATCGTATTATTAAAATAAATAAATAAACTAAGCACTAAATATAAAAGATGTGTTGCTAATTTTCTTCAGTTACATTGAGCGTAAATATTGAATGAATGAAAAAAAAAAGCAGCAAATTTTTGCAACATTATTAAAATCTTTATTAAGATTTTTCTTCTTTTTATTTCTGCAAAAAAAAAATATTGCTATAATCTAAGTAAAAACACTTAAGTAAACAATTCTAAAATTATTTTTTTAATACTTATTTATTAAGTATATTGAAATATTTTCTCAAGGCATATAAGTATTACTTATTATCAACATTTTTTTTTTTCAAAATCTAAAACGCTCAGCGATTGATTTAATCGATTGCCTAAATGAGTAAAAACTGAGAAAAAAATTCTAATTCAATTGAAAACTAAGTATAGATAGATATATAGATAATACTTAAGTAATGTTTAAAGATACAAAAATGAGTACTCAAAGCAAATTTCTCGAATATTCTAGTCTAGAATAATCTAACTTGAAAACGATCTTAGGACATTCAAAGTTCTAAAACAGAAGTTTTAGTCTAAGTTCTAAGCGAAAGAATCGCTTAGCTACCTGAATAAATGCGAAAGACAACATTTTAATCTTTAGACTTTAGACAAACAAACAAAACAATTTTTTGAGTGTAAATATTAAATGAAAATTCGAGAAAATCTAACCAAATATTACAATGAAAGGCAAAAACATGAATTCACAAATAAAATTTTAATTACAAATTATTTATTCAAATACGACATTTTTTTTTTTGTGATACATTACATCATTTTTTTTATTATATTATTAAATCGCTATTAAACTAATTACAGTCAACCAGGGTATGTAAAGTCGGGGTACGAAAACCTTCGTCAGTTATCTGTAACTTTATTAAAGTCGTAGACTCTTAGCACATTTTAAAACTAAAGCACTAATCAGAATACTGACAGACGTTTGAAATTAAGTTTTGGCATGACTGACAATTGCCCCGGTGCAAGCAAATATTGACTTTAAGGTGACGAACATATTCTTACCCCGACTGTACTAGTATTGAAAATATATTAAATAGTACATTTTATACATATTTCTACACTTGCTGGTTTATTTAATTAAAAAAAAAAAAAAAAAAAAAAAAATCAAGTAAAATAAATCAGCTTATTATTAGTCGTGAAAAGGAGAAAGAAAGATTAGTTAGTGACTCACTATACCTACGCTCATGGATCTCACATACTGAGTCCAATGAACTCAGTATCATTCATTCGCTCAAAGAACACTATAGTCCGGGAGCTAGTGACATTATTTTTGACACATTTGCGCAACATTTATAATAATATGGTTTTTGTGTCATATTAGCGCTTGTTAGCAGCGAGACAGACACCGCTTATTATCAGATTGTTTAAACAAATGACTTAATGTCATAATTGACATATCACAGCCACTTGTTTTCCTGCAATTGAGATAGAAGGAGTTCATTTTGTTATAGGGTATATTATCACGACAAATAAAAAAAAGTCGTCACATTTTATCACACACACTGTAATAAAAAGTTGCCGCATTTACGGAGCTATTATTTTTAGATAGCGCGGTATCTAATCGAGCGCAGCGAGACCAATCATTAATCTAAGATTTTTTTTTATTGTTACACGTGTTATGATATTGGAATAAATTATAGCTATGAAAACAGAACATTTTCATGACCCCGGTTGACTTTACTTAAAATTCTTTACAATACAATGGTACCAAGAACACAGTCATTATGAATTAATATAGCATTACTCGTCTTTATTACTGGCAGCGTGGAAACTTCAATTAGTGGTGTATGTGGAAATTTACAACTACCTTCAAAGTTGTAATTATAAAAAAAAACATCAAAATAAATAAAACGGCAAAGTTTACGCCTAAAGGAGAAAAAAAAAAATCATTTAAAAAAAAATGAATTTTTCGCAACTACCCTAATATTAAGTATCACCACTATCCGAAGGCACCCAACGCATATATATAACCCGAAACTGCTCGTTTTAATAGTTTTTTTTTTATCTACCCCCTAAAGTTAAGTAATTTTTAAGCATATTAAATATCAGTGTTACATTTGAAAAAAAAAACCTGTAATTATAAAAAATCATATTAAAATTTATAAGCCACGCGTTGTTCCATTTTTTTATTGTACTACCCCCTCAAATTAGAGAATTTTCAAGCAGATTAATTGGCTACCATGTAGGTATGTAATCAGGCGTTATATTTGAAAAATAAATAAACAAATAAATATGACCTGTAATTATACAAAAATCGTGAAAATTTATATAAGCCACGCGAATTTTTAGAATTTTTCATTCTACCCCCTTTTCTAAATCGAGGTTTTTTTTTTCCAAGCAGGTTCGGACATACCCTATCTATATTATACTGTGATGTGAGTCGAACAAAGCCTGTGAGAATGACATACATATATATATATTTACGTTTAATCGGCCTTCCTGGGCCGCCGCTTGCGGACCTCGCTCGGTTTCTCTCCATCATCGTCCGTCTGTTTCTCCAACTCCTCAACCTTCGCTTTCTTGTCACCGGAACCTTCCACCTTCTCCACCTCATCTTCGTCCGACTGCAACACGTACATTGTACAATTATTATTATTTGGGAATTTTACGTAATTTAACAATAGATGCTTAGATTAAGGATTGGTCTCGCTGCGCTCGACTAGATACCGCGCTATCCAAAAACAATAGCTCCATGAATACGGCAACTTTTTATTGTAGTGTGTGTGTAAAACATCGTCACTTTTTACACAGTTTCACTACGCAAACTAGCATTGTATTATGCCCAAAAGTCGAGCGCAGCGAGACCAATCATTCATCTATTCTTAGATTAATAAATTAGATAGATACCGCAGTCGAGCTTGTAAAATGCGGCATAAAATACTACGCCGAATTCGGCGTACCCGAGCCAGTCACACTGCAAACTGTCTGTGATGTGTACGTGCCGAATGTTTTATTAAATTTTGAACCAAATAACTGTGTAAAAATATAATAAAACTGTGTAAAAAGTGACAATGTTTTACACACACTACAATAAAAAGTTGCCACATGCACGGAGCTATTGCTTTTTTATAGCGCTCTATCTAGTCGAGCGCAACGAGACCAATCAATTATCTTTGCTTTTAACTTTGAGCCAGATTTTGTGCCGGTTAGTGTATACGTAACTCACATCTTTATCCGAGTACTTTTCGGGGTCGCTGCTCCTACATTTCTCCGCATCGTCCACTATATCCTCATTAATCTCATTAATCAGTTCCTACAATCAGAGAAAAAACCAATTTCAGTGTCTTTTTATTATTCTATCTATAGACTAGCTAGATTATTCTATAGGCAACTTCGTCCGCGTTGAAAGACAAAATACCATGTCATGTCTTTTCTCAAAAATAAATAAATAATCAAATTAAATCAAAATCAAAATCGCTGACAACGTGAAAAGGTAACAGACAGACAGACAGACAAAGTTACTTTTACAATATTTGTAAGTATCGATTAGAACGAACCGTTCGTTCCTCAAAACTCGTGACTTAGGGGGGTTTAAAAAAAAGATTGGATAGAATATATATATGTATATGTATACCTCTTCATCGTCGCTTTTCTTTTGGAGTTCACCGCGAGCATTCATTTCGTCCACTTGCGCCTTCGAGATGAACACGGTCTTCATTCGCTTCGGAGGGTAGAGCAGGTCGATCAGACACACCAGGAACTGTTCAAACATTTAAGGAAATGTTCAAGTATTACGTAAGGGGCTGTTCAAGTATTTTGTAAGCATGTTATTACAAGAGATAAGCTCTCAAGTACTCAAGAGATAAGCTCCCGGAGGGTAGACACGGTCTGCAAATTGGACCAGACCCTGAAAATTGTCTCCGACTGGGGTGACGCAAACTTGGTCGGATTCAATGAATCGAAGACTCAAGCGTGTCTTTTTTCTGCGAAACGGAGTCCATTTGACCTGAACCCGTCATTCCGGGGAGTGTCTGTTCCAATCACAGACCACATGCAACTCCTTGGTGTAGACCTTAATTCCGATCTGAACTTTGGTAGGCATATCGAGTCCATTGCCAAAACGGCTGCCCGAAAATTGGGCATCCTTTCCAAGGTTAGGCGGTACTTCACTGCGAGACAGCTCCTTAACTTATATAGAGCACAAGTCCGATCCTGCATGGAGCACTGCTGCCACCTCTGGGATGGGTCTGCCCGATATCAGTTGGCTGCACTGGACTCGATTGAAAGGCGAGATAAGAAACTCATTGGCGACGACTCCCTTGTGGAGTCTCAACTTAAGCCTACAGCATCGCCGAAAAGTAGCATGTCTATCAATTTTCTATCGTCTGCACCATGGAGAGTGTGCGTCCATTCTCTTCGATTTGATCCAACCGGAACCGTTCCACTTGCGAAACACGAGGCGCGGGCGGGGGTTTCATCCCTTCGTGGTTGAAGTTCCTCGGTCACGCACGAAGCGTTACAGTTCCACCTTCCTTGACCGAACTGCTGAGGAGTGGAACTCACTGCCTGCGTCTGTGTTTCCCCAAAATTACAACCTCGGGGTCTTCAAACGTAGGGTAAATGGGCATCTACTGGGTAAGCGTGGTCCACCTTCGGCCGCATCTGCACCTAACATCAAGTGAGATCGCGGCCAAGCGCTGCCTTGACTTAAATAAAAAAAAAAAAAAAAAAAAAAAACAATTATGCTTACAAAATACTTGAACTACTTGTGAGCAGTTACACTCGGACATTTATCGTGCATACTGAATAATTTGCTAATGTATGTATGTATGTCACTTAGGATAGTTTTCTTTCGTTATACCGACATGTGGACACTCGACATATTGGCCTGAATCACTCTTTCTATACCATAAAATTCGACAATTCAAATCAAAATTGTCCAAAACTATTTAAACTTACCAATCCCAACAACGTGCCAACTAGAATGGTGACCAAAGCGAAGATCAAGTAAGAGCCCCATGTAGGCAGACCATACTCTTCTGTAAGGTGTGTGTGTAGATCCTAAAATATAAACAATATAATTATTATAATTAATTTATATTAATATTAAATTTGCTTCCTTAGACAAATCGAAAAAGTGATTATAACAAAATCGGAGGATACAATTTTATTTTGAATCTACATTCAAAATTTGGGTATTTTTGATTTTGAAGAGTGTTCCTTAAGTTAAAAGAGAATTAGTTATTATATTAATATAAATAATCCAGTTAAATACAGATAATTTATTACCGGGATTAACATAAATATAGGATACACTGACAGACAGATGTTAAGACATTTTCTTGGAGTTTAATTTTTCATTTTACAATGTGGGCAAAGTCCCGGGCACCAGCTAGTAGGCCTTCGCCAAAGTGTGCGTGTACACTCACCCTTAGAGTCTGACTGAGTCTGAAGAATTCAGCCACCAGCGTCATTTGTAAGGACTGTGGCGCTTTCCAAGAGGATATTGCCTCGGTTTGTTTCCATTTCTTCTCTTCCACGTAAGACATGAACGCGTCTGCGTTGCGAGGACCCTTGTACAGGCGAACCTCGGCATCTTTTATACTGAAAAGTGTGAAAAAATGTTAATACAGTGTGGGTAAACTCTTTATAAAGAACAAGAGTAGAAAAAAAATAATCAAACTTTGCCTAGTTTATGCCCTGATGCTTTAAAGTCAGTTATCCTAGTTAAAGGCCAATCTTCTGATGCTTTAAAGTCAATTATGCCTAGTTAAAGGCCAAACTTCTGATGCTCTAAAGTCATGTTATGCCTAGTTTATGGGCAAACTTCTCAGCCTTGGTCCTTGGCTTTAACAATTGGCCCTGAGATGGGTACATTATTCTGGAGTTGTTTGTTAAACCACGACAACATTCTTTATCTTACCCTCCACAGAAAGGACAAAGCCTTAGAATAAGGTGAGTGTTTGTACTCACTGGAACAAGGTGGGCAGTGTGGTGACAACGAATCGTCCGCTGAGCGCCGGCCACTTGGTTATGTCCACGCTTGCAGCTCGCACAGCGAGGCTCTTCTCGTGGGCTCTCCTATAGAACTCCCGCCACGCGGGCTCCAGCCCACTGCACGCCGGGCACCACGGGGCATAGCT
Source organism: Synanthedon tipuliformis (assembly GCA_947623395.1). Taxonomy (NCBI): domain Eukaryota; kingdom Metazoa; phylum Arthropoda; class Insecta; order Lepidoptera; family Sesiidae; genus Synanthedon; species Synanthedon tipuliformis. The sequence continues at coordinate 4,941,097 of OX392433.1, forward strand.
GAAATCATTTATTCCTTACTCACTGGTGTCTGCGTTGAAAAATAAAGTATAATAACACCTGGGAAAATATATGAGTAATTAAGCTGGGAATATAATCTTAATATATAAAAGGCGATGTGTGTGTGTATGTTGCCTATGGATCAAAACCGCTGAACCGATTTTGATGAAACTTTCAGACAATCTTCAGATTAGTCCAGCAGGTAATCCTGTGAAGTTTCGCAGAGACCGGACAGGGTTGAAGCCGGGAGCGGGTCACTAGTTAAAAATATAAGCGGGGAGCGGATCAGTAGTTTTCTTGTAATTTATTCAAGTAACTTTTCCTATTACTTTATTCTTGGACCTTTAGCTATTACCAAAAAAAACGTTTCCCAAGTTCTGCCCAGCTATTGAAATATAAATTTCATGAAAATTACTTCATTTGATAATTAGTATGGAGTGTACAACTCTGTCGAATATCAACAATGTCAATGATGACTTCATAATGAAGAATTTTTATAGCATGATGTCATAACTATAAATGCATTGTGTTTTGATTACTCAACACCTGTTATCATTGTTCTAAATGTTTATAAAAATATTGCTATTAATGAGCAGATAAAAGAATAATAAATCACCAAAACATATGTACTCGAGGCCTACTTTTCTCAATTCCCAAGATAATAAGTAAATAAATTAAAATCTAATATATAAAATTCTCGTGTCGCAGTGTTTGTTGCCAAACTCCTCCGAAACGGCTGGACCGATTTTGATGAAATTTTGTGTGCTTATCGGGTAGGTCTGAGGATCGGCCAACATCTATTTTTTATACCCCTAAATGTTAAAGGTGGTCCACCCCAAAAATTTATTTATTATTTTTTCGCAAAACAACGTTTGCCGGGTCAGCTAGTTTCATATAAGGCATAATTTTCTGCATTTAAACTGTTATTGCTTGCAGAGTTGCAGCTAATAGGATACAACAATTAATGAATTAGCTGCAATTTGATATATGTCTTTGAAGATTACTGGCCTTCACAGATGCACAGCCTCTCAATATAATTATATTTTTGTATGTTGACAAGAGAGGCTGGAGGTCCACTTGTTAGAACATTACATCTAACAATAGAAACATTACGGGTGCTGCATGCAAGTGCATTTTCAACCACAGTGGGACTAAGGAATTAATTAGGAACGGTTAGAGGAATTTTCCTTCAAGGTGAAAACAATTTATCATTATTTCAAATCATAAAATAAAATTACATCACTACTTGATCTAGCATCTTTCTATGCTATGTTTAATACTCTTTAATGCTGAACCTGCAAAAGAGCATCTCTAGGTTTTTGTACACTGTAAGTAATGGATGGTGGTACTTTAGAAGTCAAGGTATAGAAGAAGGTCTTTCTTAAAAAAGGTATATTAGAAGAAACCATTAAAGTATTTACATTTAGATTTTACTGTATAGTTAACAGTTAGTGTAAAATTTGAAATCGGACAGCCGTTGTGCGAATGTTGGTAATTATTTTAGGCTTTGTAAAAATATGCCGAATATCTTTTAAAAATTTAAAGAGGAATATTTCTACATCCATTTTTTTAGGCAATTACGTACTTGTATTTTATTAAATAAATTTACTTTTTAAAGAAATAAAGTATCGTCCAAAAAATGGGAACATTGCTGCTAGATAGTTCATCAAAACGGTTCATTCAGAAAACTTCGACCTTGTATATGGTTAATGAACTCTTGACAGTGCCGAGCGGATTCGTTCTGCAATCCAAATCCAACCCACACTAAAAAAATGGAATGGATTGCACCACTTTTTCAACATTTACAAATATAGGACCAGTGATACAGTAAAAAATAGTTTTTCTTCATTTTATTGATAGAGATTGACACGTTTTTACCGAATCACCGGCAGCAATCAAAACAGAAAAATAAACTTACAATAAAACCATCCATTCTCCTTCAAGAATCTGCTTCCAATCATTATCGTCTAATTCAATATTACGATTAGCACTACTCAGCCCGGATAAACAACAGGATATAATAGTGAAATATAAGAAAAAATGAAAAAATGAAAAAGACTTGTGTACAAGCGCCATGACTGATTTTGTTTTTTTCTGTCTGCCGAGTTGAGTGTTGCCACTTGTCAGTTCCAGTTGTTGTTGCCACCATGCCAGCCAGTCGAACTAAGCAAATATTTTTTTAATTTTTTTTATTATAACAGCAAATAAACAACTATTTTTGATAAAAATTATAACATTTAAAAAAATACTTTATTATAATAAACTGGTTGTTATCAACTGCCATCTGTTGTCACTCTCAGTCAACTTCTTACAATTTATGTCTTCTTAAATACTGAAGATAGCGCTAGTATCATTTTATTTTTGATTTAAAAATTTTAATAAAGTGAAACAAGAAAGTTGGCGAGTAACGTCTACGCAACAAATGCAAATAATTAATTAATTAGTAAGATACAGTTTCGCAGTTCAGTTTAGCTCAGTTTGAACATTTACCTATTTTTTAGATTTTTACCTATTTACCAAGTTGAACCTTTTCGCAAAAATAAAACTTTTTTGCGAAAAGGTACAAACCAGAATAGGTACGCAACAACCCATAGAGGCAACGGAAACTATTCTTATTTAGAATAATTTATTTGCTAGCCAGTATCTAGATATTCTGAGAATTCAGGACACATGCCATAAAATATTGATACTTACCTACTATATTTTATTTAATTCACCTATGCCGTTCCTTCCTGAGGTAATCCTAGGTGAAAGGAAAAGCTTTTATTTCGGGAAATGAATATAGCACTCAAAAACCTATAATAATGTAATAAGCGATATCAGAACGATTCAAAAAAGAAGGCTCAGCAAAATTTTTATGCAATTTATTACTAGCGACGGCTCCCGGCTTCGCCCGAGATTTCATGGTTTCGGGTAAAAACTGTATCTATGTAGTTAGCGAAGAAACAGAAAGATGCGCACAGTTGCGACTTGGTTGCAATTTTTTTCTATTTAAATCCTTACTTCCTTAATAATACAAACTTATTATATTAAATGTGAGTTTGTTTGTTTGTTACGCTTCCACGCAAAAACTACTGTACCGATCACCATGAAATATTGCATACGTTGTCTGAGACACCAATAAGGTTTTTTAATACCTTTCACCTAAAACGCGGACGAAGTCGCGGGCACCAGCTAGTATTTTATAAAGTTACGCGGATGAAGTCGCCTGCAACAGCTATAGACAGTTAAGTAGGTATAGTATAGTACCTATATTAAACAAACATCTCAGTGTGAGACAATGACGTCTCGCGTAGATATTGAATGTCGGTGTAGGTTTGCAGCGTCCTTTTAAGGCTTCGACGCTGGGCTTCGTCTACAATCGATCGAGGTCATCACCAGCGACACCAAGCCACTTCTACCTATTTTTTCCTCTATTCTATAATTCAATTAGTTGGCTTTAAAAAGTTTTAGTAGGTGACATTAATTTATATCTATATATACCTGAGTACCTGTTTTATATCTATATACTTGCATTTTTTTTCTGCAAATCTCTATATACTTACCTATAGGTATATAAAAATTACGTGTCACGTTGTTTGATGCCAAAGAACTCCTAATCATGGCGAACATACTTATGTACCTACATGCAGACAGACAGTAGGTACCTACCTACTACTAATAGATATCTTTATACTTATTTTTGTTTATGTTAACGTCGACAGACAGGCTGTCATATTGATTGTATTTAATTTTTTCATTTTACAATTAAAATAATTTATTTGCTGAATATATTTTTGTTTTTAAATATTTTTATTTAACTATATTATTTTTGCTTCACCTTTGGATATAGTAAAGACCTCTATCAAGGCTCACCATACACAGTTTGGTTTTATTACTAACTAGCGACCCGCTCCCGGCTTCTCCCGCGTCCGATCGCTACCAAACTTCACAGGATTACCCGTTGGACATAATCTGAAGATTGTCTGAAAGTTTCATCAAAATCGGTTTAGCGGTTTCTGAGTCTATAGGGACATACACACACACATCGCCTTTTAGATATATATTAGTACGTATAGTATTATTTATTTGTTATTAAATCATGTGAAATGTGAACGAATGGAATTTGGAGCGAAATCAAAATTATAATTTTCTGACAATACTATATCTTAGCGACATCTAGTGTATGTAGTACGAACTATTAATTTATAATTATCGATAAAAGGTCCTAATCTCGACTAACTACGCTTAGACAGACAGGGACAGGGACTCATTTTTCATTTTTAGTAAATAAAAAGTTATTAGGCTCTTTACCTGTCAGGTTAGTCTAGCTAGGATAATTTAGATCCTAAGGGGAATTTTCGATATAGGTATAATACCTACCTAAAGTTTTCAAGTTTTCGATGGCTGAAAGAAATTTTCAAATCAAACTTGTAGAAGGGGTGAATAACTAAATAAATAAATAAAATCCTCTAATTATACAAAAATCGTAAGAATTCAAAAAAAGTTCTCTATACAATATTTTTGTCTAAAACTTAATTTAATATTGAAAACGTTTCAATGTATAATTAATTAATTTATTTTATTTTGAACATAAACCTAATAGCAAAACAAAATAACATACAAAACTATAATTACTTACAGGGTTTTATTGTGTAGGTACTACGCTATAGAATTACTAATATAGATTTTTGTTTTAAAATGCATAACGTGTTTATGTTGCGCTTGGTAAGAGTCAGGTTGGCCGAGTGGTCTAAGGCGCCAGATTTAAGCTCTGGTTCCCGAGAGGGAGCGTGGGTTCGAACCCCACACCTGACATTCGAAAGAATCGTAGTCCCTTTTTTTTTATTATTATTTTCTATTTACTGTTACCTACACTATTCGCGAAGTTGACAGAAGTTGGGCGTATACATCTAACCTTGGAAGGGCACTTTGTCTTACTTCGTCCAACTTTACCTCGCCTCGGACAGTGCCTCGGACGGACGCTTCCGATTGTTGTTGGTTTTTGAGTCCGAGTCAAAGGACACGAAGTTGCCCGAAGTGCGCACACGAAGTGCCTCTCTAGCTCTACACTACTCGGCTGACTTCAGGTTAAAAGAAACAAAAGATTGTTCGTGAAAAATTATTTATGAACCGGCATAGAAATCAGTTGCGTGTGGAAGGAGTTAGCACATAATATACAGACAGACAGACAGACAGACGCGAAAAGCGACTTCAATATATAGGTAGGTAGGTACTATGTAGGTAAGGACAAGTGTATACATATTTTATGTGCGGCTGCGGTCTGCAAGTATTTTTTAATTCATTCAATTCGAGTGTTGGTGGGCCGAGATTGTTTGAATAAAAATAAATTGATATGATCAAATCCGCCACGCTACGACACTTGTCAAACATCAAAATATTTTACGCGCGCTTTTTGTTCAAAACGTCACGTTGAACTATTCACAGTAGGGTTGTCAAAAGTTAACTTTAAAAATTAATTACAATTACAATTTACAATAAAATTACAATAATTAGGTGATAAGTATTTACATACATACATAAATTGATGTAGGTAAAATCCTAATGAAAACTTAACATTAGCAACTTAGCATACCTATAAAATAAAATAAAAAATAAAATAAAATATGTTACCTTACCGTTTGGCCGACGACAGGTTTGGTCTAGTGGCTAGCTGTAAACCAAAAAGAAAAATTAAATTACAAAAAAGATAACCTACGTTCTATCAATCAATATAATTATGTATTTTTAAATCAAATAAATTTTAAAAAAGTATTTTTATGTGTTAGATTGATATTTATTTTAATTTAAAACAGTTTTAACAACCCTAACTTATCATGCCCTACTTACGTTTCAAAAATCGATCGCGCCAGTGTGTCTATGGTGAATGTTTTTTTTTTAATTTTGTAACCTCGCAGAGTCGAATGGAAGCTTCAAAGTGGTTGTTTATTTTCATAGGAATAATAGTATTGTCTGTGGACAAGTTTGTCTATATCTTGATCAATGCACTGTGGAATTTGGGAGCATGTTTTGTAATAAGTATAGTTTTTGTGGATGACTGCTGGATGACTGTCCGTTTTATACTTCGCTAAGGTAGATATGGGTAGATATTATGGTCTTTTGGGATTTATTGATGTGACAGTCATTCAAAAATCGAAATGCATACAGCCTTCCCTTTAGTGTGACAACTTTGCTTTTACCTTGATTACAGATAAAATAAATAAATAAATATCTTCATGCACATTCCACACAGCACCATCTAGTTCCATAATAAGCAACTACTTAATGCTTGTACCTTGTACTATGGATACCAGACCAGACAGATATACTACACTACATACCTACTTAGATTACTTTTTTTTGTAAATACATACATATTATAAATACAAGCATCCGTGACTAACTCAGGTAGGTACAAACTTAGAATGGTACAAAGGTAAAATATAAGGTAACACATAAACATTTCGGGATTCGATCCCGCGACCGTTTTGGTTAAGAGCAAGGGTTACTAATCGTCAAAAACTATGAAAACAGATAAACAGATGAAAACGAAATTTTAATATTACTTATATGTGTATGTACATAGAGGCTCTTTAAACTAGAGGCCCGATCCCGACTGCAATTTTTCTCTGTGCAAATTATTATGTATACAAAGTTACAAACCTTCTTCGTTTATCGCTTTTTCCATTAGTAAGAACGCAGTAGTAAGCTAGCGCAGAAACAGATAGAAGCGGACAGTAAATTTATTTTGTAACTTACTAGCTGTTGCACGCGACTTCGTCCGCGTAACTATAACTACTATATAAAATATAGTCTATGTTACTAGCCGATATAGCCACAAACTAAATAGTAGATACTAACGTAGTATATCCTAAATGTGGAAGAATTCTTAAAATCGGTCTTAGGTAGGGTAGGTATAGTTTTTCTTTTCGAAGTCGATATTTATAGATGAGTCGAGTGTGTTGCTATGGCGTATTACACTGAACGCACTTGAATCAGTTGATGCTAATCCCAGAACGTGTTCGAATATAATTAATAATGAAATTTAATAATAATTTCCGTTGAAAAACAAAATCAAATATTAAGCCATCCCGTACACCTGTCAAAAGCGGCGACATAACCTCGAATCGAACTGTCAAACCTCAACAGAAATACGACACACTTGTCAAATTATTATTTTTTTCGGTTTAGATGGCACGGTTTCGAATTTTTCGGCCAGCCACAGTTGTCAAATTAGACGCCGGTGTGTTCGATATTTAACACTTTGACACTGGCTGCTAATCCTCCCAACAATTATTTTTCTTTTTTGTTATACTTCTCAAGTGTCATGACCGCCACGAAATAATCCTTTTAAACGCGCGCTCTGAGTAAATAACCTGCATCGTATTTCTTCGCTTTTAGTGGGACAAGATTTTAGTTTAAAACTTGTAATTGGAACCTGAACATTTTAAAATTAAATCGTTTAGGGTGAAAACTGCTTATAATCCGTCCACGACGCAATATGGCTTTACAATATATAAGTATTTTTTATAAAAATATTCCAAATAATTTTATATATGGCTCGGATACACAGTGTGCTCAAGGCAAATTTAGCGAGGAAAAACACGTGAAAGCTGGGTTTCTAACTTTTCATCTCAAAAAGTTGGCCCAGCTGGGAATCGAACCTGGGACACTTGACCAATTCGTTCGTATTTCGAATAAGGTAATTATTATAAATACGAATTTTTCCAAGCAACTAACTAACCCTGTGTCATACTTTACGTGAATATGTCTAGGTTACTAGTAAGTAATACCTACTATCTTTGAGCGTTTTATATATTTTCATCGAATTCGAGTATACCATAAATATATATAATATACACCTGTGTGTGTCAGCTCCGATCGAGGTACGACTGGAGCTGGAGTTTAGGTACTTCCTTACGAACGATAAATAAATAATTTAATAATTACGAACGAACGAATAAATAAATAACGTAATAAATATATAAATTAAAACATATAATTAATATAATATACCTGTTATATGTATTACCTATATAATATCAATATGTATGTATTGAACCATATTTTAACCTGTAACGCGTAACGTGTGACATGTGACATTTGATTTTAACTCCCATAAATTTTTATATCCCGGGCTTATTATGAAATCGATTCTTAAGGAGTAAACTCCAATAAACTCCAAAAATTCTTATGTAGGTACAGCAAACTTTACCCTCGATTTTGTAATTACTTTTCTACCTACTGTTTTTCTGAATTGCCTCCTGATTGTCTCCCACTAAGTACGGAAGCAAATTTAATAACATTTCATGTCAAAAGGTTACGGACAAGCTGACTGCACGTCAGGTGGGATGTCGCTTATAAAAATGTGTGTTTTGTGTAAAACCCACGAATTTTTAAACATAAATTAACGCCATTGTAACGCCCATAGACAAGTGCAAAAGTGAATTTCACGATGTGTCCCACCCGTATCAAAATAAATAAAAGCGCTCCCCAAAGAAGTTCTATTTAAAAATTAATGCCAAATCATTGATCGACGATAAATATGTGGATCATTTCACACGATATATCGAGACAGGTGACTACACTTGCACGCACGCAATGTCACTGTGACAGTTGACATTTGAATCGATCGAATCACACCTTTTATGACAAACCTATTTTTTAAAATTGAATTCGAAACAGTTTTTTTTATTTAAATTCAATTTCGGAACTGATGAATGCGTGTTTATGGTGCGTTTTCTATTTAAATTCGAATTTCGAACAGTTCTTCAGTGTGGCCGCTAAAATGCGTTTGTCGTGTAATCCCCGAGAGATATGGATTATTATAATTTTTTTTCTATCAATTATTTTTTTAAATAAACTCGTTGGCGTGGGATATGGAATGGTCCGATGGAACGCGAGGAATTTTTGTACGCTTTATTAACTCTGTGTTTATATTAGTCCAATGATTGACAGTCAAATATTGTTCGAGTCTTCTTGTTTCTCCTCGTATTCTATCTATAAAAAATAAATATAGCCTTTATTGCTGAAGTTAACATAAAACTAGGTAACTATAATATCTGTTACCAAAAACTCAAACTTTTCTTCATACAAAAATATGTATGAGAAAATTAATTTTATTCACAATTTTATTAAATAAATATTTCCGTTATTTTAATAGTTTTTAATGTTTTTCAGTGCTAAGACAAAGGCATCAAATTAATTTAAGATCATAAAAATAGTTTCAGCCTCGAGTTATAAATGGTGTAACTAACAATAATAAAAATACCAAATATGTAATCGATTTGTCCATCATCGTCCCGATCGTGTCAGCGAACGGCCTTATAGCAAAGAGCCTCGACCAATACTTTAAGAGACTCTCACTATGTAGATGGCTGGATCAAGGGACAGATACAGTACAGAAGGCGGTACTTCTTGATACGACACGTATTGTCAGGAGGTTCCTCACTCTGGAGCCCTAACCACTGTCCACCGGTAGCTTGGCCTTGCCCCCGCTACTTGCGGCACTCTAGGTTTTAACTTTTTTATATATTGTAAAAAAAATTAATCTAAGAAGGAAAATAAATACTTTAATAATAATAAGTGGCACAAGATGCGTGGCAGTACCAATGGCATTCTGAAAACAATTATAGATAAAATAGACTGTCCCATACAAACATTTTGGATGGGACTAAATATGTCATTTAACAAAATTATTAAGTAAATATATATATATATATATATATATATATTTGCAGCATCGGTGGCAGCGCACTTGCAGCCACAGATTGTAAATTATTCTATTATTATTCTAATTGTAAATTATTTTTATTGTTATTTCTATTATTATGTAAATAGGTAATATGGATGTTATATCTGAATTAAATGATTATTATTATTATTATTAATAATAATAAGCTGTGCCTGCGACTTAGTACGCGCTAATGTATCTCTGTGTGCCGAATCACATCCAAATTAGTTAAGCTGTGTTTGCGTACAAACAAAGTAACAAACATTGAAACATCCAACTTTCGTATGTATTTACATAAAACTTTTGATAAATATACATAGAAGTATATAACCTCGAAGTTAATCTATAAAGAGACAATCGTGTGTGGGCTTCATAATAAACGGTCTATAATTCCCCCGGGGACATCTCGGGTCATAGACAAGTCATTCTTTCTTGAGTTACATATTATGATTTATAAATAAACTATATTTTCACATTTGTATTTGTTTTGTAACATAAAAATCTATCAACCATTTAGTGGATGGTTGATAAAAACGATATTGTAAACTTTTTTTTTATGAAAAATATAATTAAGTACAATAAAACTTATATAGAGTTTTTTTTAAATACAGGGTCTTCATCATGGTCCTGTTAATTGCTTGTAAAAGGCTACCGTCATCTGTTATTATAAACACCATAAGAGTTGCAAGTGAACTTCTAATTTAGATATCAGGCCTATAAATATTGGATCTTCCATATACTAAAATATATGTCACTTTTATTAATGACTAGATTTTGCCCGCGACTTTCTCCGCGCCCCAATTTTTTAAGCGTTGATAAACAAAAAAAATAGCGCCAGACCAAAACCAGACATGGTAGGTCTAATAATTTATTATAATTAATAATTTATTTATGTGAGCAATACTTTATTCAATCTTTAGGTATTGTTCATAAATTTCTGTCAGGCGTTGAATTTTTTAGTAATTTTAATCGCTCGGGAATAGTAGGGAATCGCTCATACATTTTTCTAGATGAAAGGTACCTCTAGAAGTCTAGATGATATGGATCCTTTTCTGTATTCCTGGCAACCAGTAAGTACCTATGCAAAGTTTCATGATGATCGGCTGAGAATTTGTTTGAAGGTGTTATTGTTGTTGAGCCAAAGGTGAATGCATGCTTTAGATGAATACAGATTTAAGATTTCCTTTTGCCAATGTGACTCGTGCGAAGCCGCAAAACGCGGATATGTGCCGCGTTTTAATAACCTCTTCACACCTACTTACGCGTCATAAATTTTGCTACCGTTCGCTATTGAAAAAAAAAAACGTGAGAACTTGTCTATGCCCGGAAAGATCTATTGTCTGTTCAGAAATTCAGTTCCGTCCGAGATGAATGTATATTTTTTGTCGCGATTCTCACTGTGTGTGCACAGGTGTATTTGTTTGTGATTTTTGAACGGAGTCCGAATCAATCAAACTGTTTGCGTTCTAAATACGAAAATATATTTTGTGTCAAACTTGCTTTTTTTTTAATAGCAATGATAAACAATTATACGGCCTATTTTATTATACGGAAATTGTCGAATAATGCAACGAAAGTTAGGTAGGTACCTAATGCCTGAATTTATTTTTCTGTTTTTACAGACGAAGAGAGAAGATTTGTATGTTTGTATTTTTGTTTGCAGTGAATAAACTCAAAAACTACTGGACTGGACCGATCTTAAAATTTCTTTCACATATAGAAAGCTGATATATAGAACATTATCAGCGAGTAACTTAGGCTATATTTTCCTAAATACGTGGACAAAGTCGCGTGAAAAAGTTGGTCATGAGATTCTGGTAGACCTCTCTCTACCTTTCATGCGAAATACGGTTCCCGAGAAATGTTGACGAAGTCGCATAAAATTAGTCACAAGGTAAAATTATAACTTATCTAACACATCGGTGCAACTCAGCTCGTAATATCACTAAACCGATACATAAAAATGATTCTAATAAATTGAGGAATGTCGTTTCAACCGTCTCGTTGCTACCGCGCTTTAAAAAAGTTAGAGTATAATTCTAATTTTAAAAGTTCACCGTGCGCGTTGGCGGCAAAATGGCCATAAACAAGTTTTATTTATTTTTTTATTCCGCGCCACGCTCGAGCCTCTCCCGCCTTTGTGCCAGTATCCTGCCTCTTTTCACTCGGACCTTTTTAGGGTGGAAATTTATTATGTATACTCTCCGCCATGACCAGTAGCTGTTTTTAATTGTGAATTATGGGGGTTATACAGATTTTTTTTCACGTTTCCTGGCCGATCGGAAGGTCACCTTTGTGCTGCCTTAACAGATCTGGATTATTTATTTCGATTCGGATTTTTTTCTAATTGGATTATAAGTTGGGATATTTTTCTTGTCGAATTAATCGGACGGAACAACATTTTAATGTGCACAAATGGTCTACAATAAAACGGATGTTCTTCCTAAATCTTTGTTATTACTTATTATAGATAAGATTGGACAGACATGTTTTTTTTGTGTTGAAGTAATTATAATATTTTTTAATAAATATGTAGCTCTAAATATACTTCTAAATTCAAGCTAATACAGAATACAGAAAAAAAAATGGCTGGCTGGCTATAGGCTGGCTGGGATTAAAAACTCACTTTTCAATCAATGCTAAGTTGAAATAAAAAGAAAAAGTACCTATTTAAAAAATATTTCTACAAAAGGAAATTTTTGGTTCCATATTTGTGGACCTCCTGTAGAGACGTATGCTACTGCGTTACAATGTGCCCAAACATGTACGTACCCCGTTGTCTATGGTTCCCTAAGGGTTATATACAAACTCTTTGTTGCCTACCTGAACATCCCAATTAAAAAGTATTTCACAAGCCATATGGCGTTGCCTGGTTGTATAGATAAAAAGCTCGATAAAAAAATTCGCCGATTCTTTCCCGACGAAAATTATAATCGGCAATGGAGCGTGCTCGGTAATCCATCGACAACTTTTTTATTTTTCACGATCGAGAAATTTTTTTAGAAGTCTCGCTACGGGAGGCTTTACGTCAACGGACCTTTGCCGATCTTTTGGCGCGTACTGAAATAGGTACAAACTTACTTGCACCTTACAAACACGCCCACACCTTTCTGATTCTTACTCCGTCGACTTAAAGTATATTTTCCTTAGCATGTTGCTTAAATATTATCTGTCGAACTGCAATACGCGATACCTGGTATCCATAGACGTTGGATTAAGTTTGATTTGGGTATACGGGAAGTTATTGTAGTGATTTTTTTAAATGCTATCACGTCTTGTCATTACAATAAAATTGATAGATTTTTTTTTGTGTTGGCCAAAACGAATTCTATTTTCAAATTCAAATTTAATTCTTACAATGTTACCTTTTAACAATAATGGAGAGGAGAGGGCTATGCTCGGGGTTACACCGCGAGATAGAAATCAGGGAGGAGGAGATTCGTAAACGAACGAAACTTACCGACATAACCCGATAGATCAGTGAGTTGAAGTGGCTTTTTTTCCCTTACTCACATCCCTTACTCACTCTGACACTCTCCGAAACAAAACGGCAAATGGGGATCCTCTGACCTGCCCTTAAAGAAATGAACCTTGAAATAACAGCAAGTGAGTAAGGGATGCCAGAGCCCATTTTCCTTCCCTTATCCTTAATCCTTATATGGTCGGCAGCGCACTAACAGCACCTATGGCATTGCTTGTGTTATAGGCGACGGTAGCCACTTACCATCAAGTGCACCGTAAGCCTCGTTATCTGGGACACCAGAAAGGACTTAGGGTACCTTTTATCCAGAACACGGATGAAATCGCGGCTAGTGCCCGCGATTCTAGTCTTAACAGTTAACATAAAAATATCAGAGACTTCTAATTCATTTGATGGAAAAAGAACTGAAAAGAAATGATTGGAATTAGAACCTATTTTTGCCGCTTGAAACCTATCTGAATGATAAAACTTATGATAGCTGAATCCTAGTAATTACAGAAGACTGATGAAATAGAATCCATACTCATGAATTTTTAATATCGCCGCGATGATAATAATGAAAAGCGCGGGAACTATTGTTTTCATTATTAAAAAGGGTACCACAGACAAAACATTCGATTATGGAGCAGATAGCGTGGCATAGACAATTGAAATGGCGCACGTCGAACACGCGGGCGGCACGCGGCGGCGTAAAAGTGGCGCGCAAATTGAGTGCTCCAATTACGGTGTCCGATTCTGTGAGTTTTTGTATATAGTATGATAAAAAAAAAACAGTGGTGTTTTGTTACAGTGTGATATATTTTTTATACTGCTGATGAAGGGAATAGTCTCTAGCTTCCCTTATTAGACACGAAAATCCAATTGTAAATTTTCTCGTCATACCATTACCTTATCCCTTCCCAACCTCTACTGTAGTCGCCAGCTCACTTATAGCACTTGTTGCGTTGCGTTGCGCCTATAATATAGACGACGGTAGCCACCTACCATCAAGACATGTGGACCGTCAACCTGTCTGCCAATCTTAGTACAAAAAAATACGTCAGCAAATAGTCTTAATTGCATCTATCATCATCATTATCATAATTTCAGACGTAGGATACATTACATGTCACTGTGGATATTGGTACAGTGAAAATTTTCATATTCCCCATAATTTTGCTGTAGGACCGGCCAGAAGCAGACTGAAACCACAGGGTCAACCAACCCGCGGTCTTTTTGAGGTCTTTTTGACCTTGTAGGTGGGTGGAGGTTATTTATTAAGAATAATATAATATCTACTTAATTGCTAAATAATACTTATTAAGGCTGATAAATATTTACATAGTCCACAAAACAAAACCGTTTTACAAATTACAATCCGCCAAAATATTGCATTTTAACATTTTTTAAAATAGAATTTTTAAACAACCTGTATATGCAACACCAGCTCCTTATCCCGCCTTATTTGCAGCCAGCACGTGACCTCAAATGGCATCGTTCGAAAATCGAATAAATCAAGAGGATTGGGGGCTAATCGGCGGCGGCCCCAGGCGCGAAAACATCCGAATACGTTTGCCTTGTATCGCACGATTGACCACAGCGTAATGTAGCACAACCACTTAATATAAATTAAATGGAAATACATTTATTACTGTGACCTGTGACGCCCCCATCGTATAAATAAAAGTTTTCAAGTGATGGGTTGAACGCCTGACAAAAATATATGAACAATCAAGATTTTTTAAATGTTAAGTAATTTCGACAGTAATGAATCTTGTGATAACAGTGGGTACCTACTTACCACTCTAATTTTATTTTAAACTAGCTGGTGCTCGCGACTTCGTTCGCGTGGAATAGTTATTTTGGGAATCATTTGGGTATCTCGAACGGTTTTCGCAGCGCACGCAACGGAAGCCCTCAAAGATGAATAATTTTCCCCGTTTTTTCCGCATTTTCGACTGTTTCTTCGCTCCTATTAGTCGCAACGTGATGTTATATAGCCTAAAGCCTTCCTCGATAAATGATCTATCCAACACAAAAAGAATTTTTCAATTCGAACCAGTAGTTCCTGAGATTAGCGCGTTCAAACAAACAAACTCTTCAGCTTTATAATATTAGTATAGATAGTGGCAGGGCACACTGCATTTCGCAGTCATTTTGGCAGCCCATCTGGCGGTAGTAACCACCCTCTTACAGAGGACCAGAGAAAAACAATAGCATATGTGCTATTGTGTTTCTGTGAGTGATTAAGAGATGCCGGAGCTCATTCATTCCTTATCCCTTAACGTTAATCCTGGAACAGAGCGTTAGGGCAAGCATCCTAACTAGGTAGGTACGTCTTTTTATATGGCTCCTCAAAAATGTTCAAGAATAAATATTCAACGAATAGAAAAGGGGGGCCGGAGATAGTAGCGGCCTAAAACTAGTGTAGACATCCTTTGCTTTATAATATATTGTATCACTACATACAATAAAGCAAAGTCCTCCGCCGCGTCTATATGTCTGTCTGTCCCTATGTATGATTAGATCTTTAAAACTACGCAACGGATTTTAATGCGGTTATCACTAATGGATAGAGTGGATTTACAAAGTTACGCGGGCGAAGTCGCAGGCAGCAGCTAGATATATAAAACAAAGGCCGCGTCTGTAGCAAATATCTCAAAAACTATTGAACGAATTTTCATGAGGTTTTTACTTATGGAGAAAGTGTTAAACGAGGAAGGATTTTAATATGATTTGCTGAAAAAAATTGCACCCGTGTGGAGCCGGGAGCGGGTTGCCAGTATAATATAAACTTTCTTCTCCAAACATTCTGCCGCCAGAGAGGTTAGGTAAGTACCTATACGGCGGCTATACCTATGCCTATACCGGCCACCCTCAATTGAAATACTTACACAGTTATCTACTTATTTCAAAAGTGGCTTACTCAAATGAAATGATTAGAGTAACAAAGTTAAGAGAATACAGATCAAACGTATCCGTCTGTTCGAGGGATACTCGTGCGATAATAATTCAATGGAAAAATTTCTCCGCAGCCTGCGAACTAGGAACATGGCGACGGAAATGACGACAAATCGAATTGTAAACGCTTTACCGAACGCGTTCGGAAACTCTTTTGAAATTTACAACATTCAATTTCTTACGATCAGCATTAAATCAAACGTTTTACGTCTGAAGCGAAAAAATGTTGCCAGATAACAATGTGATATTTCACCGGAGAGAGCCGGCCGTTTTCGAATTTCGAATTCGCATTTACGGCCGGCATTGGAACGTTCCTTTTTCAAAAAAACAAACGGGCAAATGACGTTTCCGTGTAAAGCCAACGAAGTGCCAATTCTGCTTGTTTGCTAATATTCCAACGATTTATCGAATTAAATTTTAAAAAATTCTTTTGATGTGGGTGGCTATTGAGCGTATCGGGAATATTCGATTATGGGGAACCCGATTTTTCAATTTGGGGCGCTTTTATCTCTGATACGAATGAGTGGTGTAAGCACGAGAGGAATTAGGTTATTTCATCAAACAGAAAATGGAGACGGACGGTTACATTTTCCGTTTCTTTATTTCAATTTATAACTAGTTCATTACCTACTTGTTATTTAATTTCGAAAATATTGATTTAATAATGGCGGCCATCACAAATAATTTAACAATCTATACTAAAATATTGTAGAGATAAGTTTTGTATTTTTGTTTGTTAATCAATAAACTCAAAAACTACTGGAGCGATTTTAAAAATTCTTTTACAAGAAAGAATCAGCGATACCTATTAGGCTATATTTCAAAAAATCTAGTTATTATAAACTTAGCTAGTTTATTATAAATTTTTTGGACAGGCTGACTGTTTGGCGAGCCAATTGGATGAGTGGTTGGGGTGCTTTTCTTAACGCTCAGGGTCTCGGGTTCGATTCCTGACAAGGTCAACTTTGGAAATTAACTTTGGATTAGTAATATGTTTAATTAATAAAATAAAACAAAGTTTCTGTCCACATCTGTCTGCTTATCTAAAGCCACTTAACGAATTTTGATACGCTTTTCACTAATGAAAAGAGTGATAATAAACGAGGTATAGGTGATATAATAATTTGCAAAAGTCGCTAGTTTTTTTATTGGTAAATTTAGAAATATGTAGAATACCACAAACCATTTAAAAGTAGTTTAGTTACGGTTACCTACCTACTCCATTCATTTTTTTATTAGTAGTAAAAAGTAGTGTACGATTTATTATGAGTTATAAACAAGTCCTATTATTTAATAACAAAAAAGGGTTTTCTGTTATGTCAAGTACCTTCCAGGAAATTCAAAATCACGTTACAAATGCAAAATTTGTAGTAATGTTTGTACCTAACTGTAATAGTTGTAGGTATACTAAAGGATAATCGACAATACAACTGTTTTGAAAAATACAAAAAAATCGATGTTTTTTTGTGTGTAAATTTTGAGAGCTGTAGATTTTGAGATGAATAAATAAATCCGTACTAATATTATAAATGCGAAAGTTTGTATGGATGTATGGAGGTTTGTAACTCTTTCACGCAAAAACTACTGAACCGATCACCATGAAATTTTGCATACCTACACGTTGTCTGGGACATCAGAAAGGACATAGGATACCTTTTATCCAGAAAAAAAGTACTGCTCCCGAGGGATTATCTAAAATTGCTTTTTCAACGCGGACGAAGTCGCGGGCACCAGCTAGTAAATAAATAAATAAATAAATATCAGACAGTTTTATATGGAGATCAGGCGATCAGTTTATTTTCATTTTAGTGGCTAGAAACTTAAACACCATTAGGTGAATAAATTATAGATTTTACCGGGAAAATATCGTGTAAGTAATTTGATAATGGGGTTTCATAGATATTTAAGTTTAAAGTCTTTTCCCAAACACCAAGCTATCATCCTCCTCCTGATCCTGCAGTATCAATCAAGTTAGTCTGCGGAATACCCAACTCTTTAGCAATTTACAGCAGATATAGCGTGTTTGGGTTAAATAGAAATTCAGGGGTTAGTTTATAATTTTTAATTAGGTATAGCTTATTAGCTTTAAAAAAAATTGCAATTTGTCGATTATGCCTACTATGTATAATCGATTATTTGCAATTAAACTTGTATTACGTATCAGTTAAGACATAATTGAACTTGTTACCCTCCAAAACAAGCAGAAAAAATCCCGAAATCCCTCTCGAAACTCATCGGCGCAGAAGAAATACTTCCTTGCGCCAAATGTCGGATACATTTGCTTGCACGCAGCACACCCTTCGACAATATCGGGATTCAGAACGCACCCTCCAATAGTCCTTACATGTTAAAGAATCCATAAATAATAGAGTTGACGTACTCGCGGATTGTATTACCGAACGCACCCCATATACTTGTCTATGCCCCTAATACCCCCATTGTCTGCGGTGAGGATTTATTATTCATTTTTCTTAAACGTCCACTGGTTATGACTTTTCTATTAGGTAGAGGTCTGCTTGTTTTTTGGAAACGCTGGCGGAAAATTTGTCGTATATTAAGTTCAGTTTAATTATTTTGATTTTTTTTACTAATATGTCGTATATGAAACGTCATAAAATTTCACTTTTTAATCCTCGAAGCCCGACGCAAAAGAGGGATTTTATAAGTTTGATCTGTGCGTCTGTCTGTAGTATCATAGCTCCCAAACGGATGGACCTATTTTGATCTGTTCTTATTTGTTTGAAGGAATTTATGAATATCTGTTCAGGAGTTTGAAGCTCATTTCCTAGTTAAAGAAGAGCTCCGCTAACTTCCACAAGTTCGATTAGTTTGAAATTTAGTGTAGGTACTGTTACTTTGGTTGTATTTCCATGACACGGTAACCTTGATCTGATGCTGCAGCATCAAGTAGTCTGCGGAATACTCTACTCCTCAGCAACTTATACAGCAGAATAACGTGTTTGGGGCCTAATAGAAAAGTGGTTGCTTATAATTTTTAATTCCAGTTTGTATATATAGATTACATATTGATATAGGTAGATAGATAGATCATACCTAATATCAACATCGTTGGTCACCACTTAGCACAAAAAAAATTTGTAGAAAGTTTAATAAAAGCAACCAAAGAGGCGTGCAAAAAGAGCTATCATGATATATTTAATAACACGAGGCAGCATGTGGCCACTCCATTGCCTCTAGAGACTTATACAAACAAATGTTCCGATATTGAAAATTTGAGTTGCGGTGGCGCGTCGTGCAAAAATGCACGGATTTTTCCTTATTTAAAATTGACTTACTTTTCTTATTTTTGTTTCGCGAGCTTGGTTACGTGTGTAATAGGTTGAATTTATATTTACTTTTTTTTTCTAAAATTTATTAATATTTTTATTGACGTAGTATACTATAGTTATGTGTTTAAAAATGAACTACAATAAGGTTAATACCTATATAATTCCTCTTTTATTTATTTATCACTTTGATACAGAGAGGATTTTAGATATAGTAGGTACACAACAACTCAACAAACAACTTTTGGAAGCGAACTATTATGTCAGAAATCTTCTGGATTTATAATATTAGAAAAGAAATAATAAATTTAAGTTCACGGAATTCATCATGCAGTTAATGAAATTAATGAATTATGAAATTTGGTCAGATGATAAGTATTATTTATATCAGATATCAGAGTAGTCTTCAGGAGAGAATTTTGGGATATGAGTGTGAAAAAGGGTTTAATTCTTAAGGTATGAATTTTTCTGGAGTGATGTCTTTAATTTTTTTTGTATTTGGATATTGATCTACGGAATTCATCTTGAATGAATTTGGTCATATATATTTTTTTAATGTAGATGGATCGTTAAGATATTTTTTTTACAATTTACAATTTAAGAAAGAAATAGAATTTTTAAGTTGTACGTTGATTTTTAAAAATCACGTAAGGTAAAATTGACACTAGTTACAGAATGAGAATCAAAATTGGAGACGGACGAAGCTGCGATGCATAACTAGTGCAATATTTTCCGTCAAAAAGCCTTTAGAAATTCAACGGAGGTCCGTTATACTTACACCGCCCCAGGGTTGCAATATTATAACTACACGGCTTGTATAATGAGGTATATCCGCTATGTATAGGTAGTATAGTATATAGGTAATATATCTAGATATATATAGGTACGTCGGTAGAGACATTGAAGTGAGAGTGCCGTGGTACGATTTTCTTGTAAATATATATATTGCTGCTGGGTTATTCTGCAAACATTTCATATTTATTGTTCAAAAGAGTATGGACAAGTAAGGTTCACGTATTTCATACTTATGAAATTCTCAGCAGTAAATAAAACTGTGCCCTATTTCATAGCAATTAGATTTAAAATCATATTAAGTAGTTGTGAGTTCACAAGTTATAAGGTGTCGCCACACTAACTTAGATTATACTGCTAATTACTAATTAAGAGTCATTTAAGTACCTATGCACCTTTAATTTTTGAAACATTTATATTTTTAACACTAAAATATGCACTCATACATCTATTATTATATAATATATTATCGTTATCGCTTTTCCATTAGTGAAAACCGTATCAAAATCAGAAAAAGAAAAATCAGAAGAAGTTAACGGTCAGGAAGGTTTGTGTAAGTATATAATTTGCAAAAAAATAACAACTAAATAATTAACAACTATAAATCACAATAAAGTCATATATTATGTATTATTAATATGTCTTTGTCAACCTTAAAAAATTATATGTTTTAAAATAACCAGATTTCTAATGTTTTAAACCATAGAATTGAATTCAAATATGAATTAAATTTTATAAAATGAACTATTGCAGAATGGTACTTTTACGCGCAGCAGCCGGTGGGGAGCAGCGGGACGAGGCGTGCGGGCTGAAGATAAGCGGCTTAACTCCGCACCAGAGCGAGACAACACCACACCTCACACACACGAGCCGAAAAGAGATAGCGATACATCCCTATATACAGCTGCTAACAGCACTGCGTACACTGGGAGCTGAGGCTTCCATTTTCAAAAGCTTCAAGTACACATTTCCGTTTACGAATTTGAACTTTAAAGCTAAAGTCGCTCGATCTGTTTTCAATTAATTCACACTGAGTTTTATGTTTAATAATGTTGCCATAATAAAATAAAAATACATTTTCCAGGGAATATCTACGGCGGTACAAGTAAAGTTTGCGTTCAGGAACCTTATAGCTATACGTATGTCGCTTGTGTAAGGAGGCACAATTTACCGTGGCATCTAAACAGCTAATTTTAAAAGAACTCCCGAGTCTCTCGAAGACAAATTTCAAGAATTAGACACTCCTTATTCTTTTATTAGGAAAGTTGCTGTTTTCGTGCAAACAGTTTGATGTTTTGTGACTAAATATAACAAAATTAGGTACTTACATACTTCGAATGAATGAATTTTCTCCATTTAGATGAATGAACGTATTTAGAGTTGAACAGTTTTTTAATGTAGGTAGGTATGTGTGTTATACACAAACACACTTATTTTCATTAGATTTAGATATGACAAGATTCTGACAGGGCCGGATTTGCTATAGTGTAGGCAAGTCTGCCTAAAGGGCCCTGTATCGCCTAGAGGCCTCGTGCCCCAAAAAAAAATTATCATAAATATTTAGAATATTAATTAAATTTAAAATTTGTACATATTAACAAACAGTGACAAACCTTAATAATAATTTGACGTGCCCTTTGGTCGAGGTGGTCGAGAGCTTATATTGCTTCCTGTAATGCTCTGTCTCCACTTCTCCAGGGCTCATTGTTCGATTCCCGACAGGGTTATATTTGGAGTTTTTAACTAGGTAGGTACCTACCGTGTAGAAAGTTAAAATTTGGAACATGTTTGGAACATAACTTTATTTAACGTGAATGCTTATGTTATAAAATAAAACGAGTGTGCTTATGACCACACGACTGAAGTGAAACTTCTTTCGCTCCATCTGTATATATATATATATATATATATATATGTGTGTGTGTACAATATATACATGTATACACATATACATATATTAATTTTCTACAAATATTTAAATTTATAAAATAAATATTTATCGCGCGCACATTATCGAAAATTATCAATAATTAAATTTTGAATACATATCTCAAAAAGCGCCATCTGCCGCATTAGTGTCGAACTACAACGAACGAATCACGAATCGAGTGAGAGAGAGAGAGTTGCTAGAGTAAATGGTAATAAGAAAGAGACAAGGAGTTTAACAGTTTTGTTAGCTCGACGAGTTAACTCTCATGACAATAGTGTCCCATAAAAAGTTTCACTTCAATAAAGTTATGTTATTTTATTAATAGGTACCTATATGAATCTTATTAATCTTCATTTATTGTTGTTTCTTGTTAAATTTCTCTTGTATATTACCAAGCAGCCCTAGCAGGCAGACCGACGGTAAATTTGACAGTATGTGGCTGCCGTCGCCTAAGGACCCAGCAGGAATTTCTATACAGCTCGTTTAAAGAAACTGAATAAATTATAGCTAAGTAGATGGACACTTCAATGGGGTTATTCTAAAGTTTGCACGTCCGCAGATTGCGGGATTAAGTGTCTCATGAGGATGACTTTCACATCTGTGGCGTATAATACTGCCAAATACTTACTGGCAAGATATAATATTGGGAAATACAGTCACCTTAACCTTGTTTACATACCTACTACCAATTCAACACAAGCGCTTTACCTATTAGGTCTTCTTTCTGGAACTTTCTCTTCTTCAATAAGTACCTACTTATTCCCTGAAATTTACAAAATGGGACTCTTCAAGAATAGAGTGAGCTGGCTATTAACCTGTTTAAGTAGGTTTAGTTTAAGAGATTCTTGTGTGATTTTATATTAGTCTTAATATAGTGTTTTTAATATAGGTACCTAATTAATTCAAATTATTAGTAATTAATGTAAACAAGATATTATGTAACCTAACTTATCTACCTACACTTTATAGGACTGCAATTTAGAAATTCTAAGTATATAGGTACATGTATTTTATAATTTTTATGTAATTGCAATCTGTTTGTGTACTTTATTGAATCCGTACTAATATTATAAATGCGAAAGTTTGTATGGATGGTATGTTTGTAACTCTTTCACGCAAAAACTACTGAACCGATCACCATGAAATTTTGCATACACGTTGACTGGGACACCAGAAAGGACATAGGGCACCTTTCATCCAGAACACGGATGAAATCGCGGGAACCAGCTAGTAAATAAATAAGTAACGGACAAGCGAACTCTATCTTAGAAGACCTCACCTTCAGTTACCATCAGCTGAAACAGAGGTTAATCGCTTTCTCGTATACAAATAAATAAAAAAAAATAAGTATTTTTATAACCTATTCTAGTCAATCAGAAGTACAATGTAAGAAGGCCCAGAAGTTAGAAGGCCTTCATCTCTGAGGCTTTTTTGATTTGATTTTCATCTTCTGCTCATGACACGCATCTTCTTGAAGCTGAGTTGCAGGAAACTAGCAGGCTTGATTGTTTAAAGTCTAATCTGAAAGTAAGCTAGCGCGCTAAATTATAGCACAATGGCTTCTGCTGGCAGCAGTACATTATTTTGACGACACGTTTGGTCTAGTGGCTAGTAACCCTAGCTGTTAACCAAGCGTTCGCGGGTTCGAATCCCGCTAAGGACAAATGTTTATGTGCTAACATTTACCTTTGTACCTGAGTCATGGATGTTTTATATTTATAATAAGTATGTATTTACAAAAAAGTAATGTATGTAATATATCAACTGTCTGGTATCCATAATACAAGCATTAAGTTGCTTATTTTGGAACTGGATGGTGCTGTGTGGAATGCGTGAAGATATTTCATTTCATTTCATTGTTTTTTTTTTTAAACTAAAGGTTGGCAGACAGGCTAACGTCCACTTTATGATTGACGGTTAGGTACTCTTAACATTAGCAACACCCTGAATGCTCTGAGTGCACTGTCGACCTTAGTAGGATAAATAAAATGATAATTTGGATTCAACAGCACTCATGCTGATGTTTTAATTATCTTTAAAGGTTGGTTTATGCAACTACCATTCAGAAAAAGGATTTACGTAAGGATAGGAAATGATCTCTGGCATCCCTACTCGCTTGCTGAAACAAAACAGCACTCGTGCTGTTATTTTTACTGTGGACTTCAGTAAGGGATGGCTTTTGACTGCAAAACGCAGTGTATCCTACCCCTAATAA
Organism: Synanthedon tipuliformis; assembly: GCA_947623395.1. Lineage (NCBI taxonomy): Eukaryota > Metazoa > Arthropoda > Insecta > Lepidoptera > Sesiidae > Synanthedon > Synanthedon tipuliformis. Next base: position 4,965,452 of record OX392433.1, read on the forward strand.
TGTGATAGTTATAATACACAAGAGAAAAACCAAAAATATGTATTTTATATTGTATATATTTCAATAACTATCATACTTAAGACAACTTAATGAAAAAAAAAATACATCCACTCCATAATTCGCTTAAGGTAAGTTACCACTAAAGCTATATTCAAAAGCTTACAATATAAATTACATTCTTATATAAATACAATTTGAATAAAATTAACATGATCTCAAAATGCAAATATATATATTTACAATGAAACAAAAACGATTTTAATTTACAATAATATGGATACCTTTATTTGTTAAGACCCCACAAAAGCTACACTAGCGCCACTGCTTTTATAAGAAAGAATTATTAATATGAATAATAATGGCTCAATAAAGACCCTCAGTAAGTGTGTGTAGAATTTTCTAATACCATTTATAACACCAAAATTCGATTAAAAAAAATTATAGTGGCCAAGTCTAGTCTAGAGTCTAGATCGTAACATTTATCAATAGTACGACTGTACCTATAATTTTTTAATTTTCGAACAGTGGGGGATAAGTGGAAAAAAAATCCACTCCTCCACCAAGGGGGGAAAAGACGCTATTTTGTCGCTTCGTGTCTCAAGTGCCGGATATCCATATCCGTATCCGCGGATCTTGACACCTTATATCCGTATCCTGACCTGCGGATCTTGACACAAAATATCCGTTTCCGTATCCGCGGATCTTGACACTTTATATTCGTATCCGTATCCGCGGATCTTGACACCTTATATCCTTATCCGGATCCGTATCCGTGGATATTGACATCAAATATCCGTATCCGGATACGCGGATAAACATTTTTAACGATCCATGTCACTAGTCTCAATATGTAACTTTATAAAAGGAGTGGAATTCTCTTTTTTAAAGGAGTGACGCTAGTGTACTGTTGTGCCCTCTCTTAAGTATAAATTCAATCTTTGAAATAGTGTTGGGTGTTGTCAATTGAAATTATAACTGTTGACAAGCGTTAACGAACCAGTTGATAAAATATTAGTTAAGCAGTTTATAAACTATACATTAGCAAAAAATTGAAAACAAGTGTTTCAAACAAAAATTAGCCTCGAATTGAGTTATCAACTGTCGCGAAATTCTGTGAGATTATTTTTGTAAATTATAATTCATGTCAGATTTTTATAATAAGGAGTGTGTATTTAAATTAGATAGCATTGAAATATTATTATTATTAAAACACTATAAATTATTATCTATACGCCACATGTGTTGCCGAGCACCAAATTAGGCTCTTTTTATTTTCAAATATTGGATTGACTATTATTCAAATAATAGTTCTTTTACCTGTATCTACAGTATTCAATCAAAGTATTCAAAGTATCAAAGCATTCACTTTCAGATATTCAGATTAGGTACTTTTAAAATAAGATTAAAAAGTAAAAAATAATTTTAAAAATTTAATACGTTTAAAGTAAACAATGATTTTTATTATTTTAACTCAATGGGAATTTATCGCCAATTTTTTTTTAATTAAGTTAATTTTTATTGGGTATAAATCGGATGTGCAGTAACGCATGTGGTCTCGTAGATATTCAAGTCACGTTTATAGTTAAAATAACGTTTAAAAATTGAGAAATATTTTGTAACAACGAGTTAGTTTAGTAACTTATGGAATTCGAAATAAGTAGCTAATAAGAAATAATATTGATCCATTTACTTCGAGAAATATATAAAATTAGTTTGAAATTTTATATCATAAAAATAAAGAGTTATTAGGCTTTATTAGGAGTTCTTTTTATTAGGAGTCATATCGAACTTAAAAATTTACGTTTTTTTGGAATTTACTTCTTAAGAATCGATTTGCATATATATATAATTTATGGGAGTAAAATCAAAATTGTCACACGAATGTGTTATGTTATGCGTTATAGTTATGTTCTACTTTTTTAATATTTTGGAATATCTCTGAAGTTTCATAGATATTGCGCCATCTACACAATATTATTTAAAAAAAGAACAATGTTGAATTGCGAAAATTCAAATTTTATAATCGTTCGTAAGGAATAAACTCCAGTCGTGCATGTGTCGGAGCTAACACACACAAATTTTTTATACTAAAATACAAGAAAAAATATTCTACACTCACATATAGGTACACCTTAAGACACACATTTACAGAAAAAATTCAAAATAAAAAAAAATCTTATGTATGTATAAGTATAACTATTATATACAGATTTGCAACTATTTTTATGTATATAACGGTGACTTCCGTTACTAACTTAGCCGTAGCCTAGATTTTTATTTAAATATGATATGATTCGGGATATTTTACAAGGGCAAAGGAAATATAATATAATAGGTATATATGAAAAAAAAATCTTTATTTAAATTATGTACACGATATTCGTTTAAATAAATTATAGTTTTCTCACCCATATTATTATACATATAAAAATTCGTTGCTAATTCGTTATTTGAAAATAAAATAGGCCGGTACTCGTTACAAAAACAAAAAAGTTACAAAAAGGAACAACATTTTTTTGGGTACACTTTTCTATAAATTGTAAAATACCAATAGATACTTTACAATGTACCAAATTAATTTTAATTAAATCGAAACCTCATTTTAATACGCTAAAAAATTAAAACATTTAATATTCATTACAAATATATTATTACTCTGTCCAACCATCAATTTTTACTTTTGACAATTCGATGTATCAACGTCCTATTGGGACTTGACCTGACTGCTTTGGACTTGACGGACCTTTTTTTTGTTATATAAGTCAAGGCAGCGCTTGGCCGCGATCTCACTTGATGTTAGGTGCAGATGCGGCCGAAGGTGGACCACGCTTACCCAGTAGATGCCCATTTACCCTACGTTTGAAGACCCCGAGGTTGTAATTTTGGGGAAACACAGACGCAGGCAGTGAGTTCCACTCCTCAGCAGTTCGGTCAAGGAAGGTGGAACTGTAACGCTTCGTGCGTGACCGAGGAACTTCAACCACGAAGGGATGAAACCCCCGCCCGCGCCTCGTGTTTCGCAAGTGGAACGGTTCCGGTTGGATCAAATCGAAGAGAATGGACGCACACTCTCCATGGTGCAGACGATAGAAAATTGATAGACATGCTACTTTTCGGCGATGCTGTAGGCTTAAGTTGAGACTCCACAAGGGAGTCGTCGCCAATGAGTTTCTTAGCTCGCCTTTCAATCGAGTCCAGTGCAGCCAACTGTTTTGGAAAACTAAGAAAAATTATAGACTTGTGAATTATAGAAATAAAAAAAATTATAGAGTCAAGTGACTCTGACTGACTAGTCTAGACTGTCAAAAATAAAATAAATGGTCGTACCTAGTATTAAGTAGAAGCTATTATGCCTTTTATAAAAAAAATAATGAGTTGTCATTCAAATTATTCAATATTATTCAAATAAATTTGAGTTATTATTAAAATATTATAATCCAAATATAGATTATTCTGGATTCTTTTTAGGAAACTATATATATTCTAAGAAAAAAGAACGTCACTTCTGAAATAAAAGTTATTTAAATTTTGATATGTACAATATGACGTCCTCGCAAGAGACAAATTAAAAATAGAAATCTCAAGCAACGTGTTAACAACCACAGAGCAAAGAATCGTCGTGCAGCTCGCTACTAGAGACGCCTGGTCAACGCTTTTCATAGAAAACAGTTTTTTTATTTATTATATATATTTTTTTTATATTTTATTTATTATGAAGTTATTTTATGGGGGCGTTACCGTTTATTCAACACCAGCACAATAAGCGCCAAGAAAGAAGAGACCAGAAACATCAAGTTGTTTAACTTGCGTAAATGCAGATCCATTGTTTTAATAAAAAATATTTTTTATTTATTTATTATCACAACGAGGCACTTGGCACAGCCTGCACCAATGAAAGTTTTAAGTAAACTCGACAAATAAAGTGCTTTCTCACCTTAAGATTGAACATTGTTTGTATGTTGTAGAATGATAAGGTCTGTTTTCCTTTGAAAATTCAAAGTGACAATTTCTATTGCTATCTTTATTAGCGATGACAAATTATGTCAATCTGTAATTAATACTTATTTCAAATCTAAGCCTTAGCAAATTTTGAAATGAATGAAATTTATAATCGAAACTGATTATAAATTTCTTTATTATTTATCTTTATCTTTTTTATTATGTATTTCTTGTCTGCTATACATAACATCAAATACACTATACCTACAGCTAAATGAGAGAAGAACAACACAAGCAAAATCTATAGAGACAGTGTCACATTACAATGTCACCAATTAATAAATAAAATGTCAAGCGTCAGAACCGCGGACAGGAAAGATTAATTTAATTAAAATTGATTTTTTTTTTCTGAACAAATATTTATTTGTTAAACTATTTTGTGAGCGAGTGAAGCTGCAAGTAATCCGTACCATTGTCGGATGACAGGTCTCTTCTTTCGTGGCGCGTACTTTACAAGCACGGGCTACGCATTGTTTAGGTTTTGTGTTCCGAGAAAAACTCGACTCGCATTTTTTTAAATCTAAAAATTGCATTCAATTACTTATGATATTTTCGTGACATCAGAATTTTATTAATTCTCATTTTTACTTTGATTATTACACCAAATCGAAGCACAATGAGGCGTTTCTATCGATTTTTTTGCGGCACCAATATTTTATTAGTATTGCCGTCTCTATTAGCAAGTGTTACTGCAATTCTTTACTCTATGTTAACAACGTTTAAGTTATTCAGAAACCTGTTCACAAATAACGTGCTTTAGTTTCGTTTCATTACAACTAAGGTCTATTTATACAAAAAAAAATATTAAAGATAATAAGGACTAGACGGTTTTACACCATATTTATACCATATTTCTCTGGGGCAAAGTAACTATTGCTGGTGTTTGAGAAATTGGATAATTGTGAGGCTTGGAGCATGCTCAAATGTGACGAGTTCTGGGTTTGATTCTCGGGTGATTCTTGGCCGGAAGACAGGAGGTTGTGGTGGGAAGGCCACGCGGCTGGCGGCGATGGGTTACCGAAGGGGACCTGGTTGTACAGTTGGTTCCCATTGGCCGTAAGGTTGTGGCTGTGGTGACTCCCGTGTGTTTGGTTAACTGACGAACCGTTGAAGTACTCCATCTAAAAAGAAAAGGAAATTTAATAACAGATTCTATTTTAACACAAATTAATCACTACATATTATAAAACAAAGTCCTCCGCCGCGTCTGTCTGTCTGTCTGTTCGCGAACTCAAAAACGAATCCAACGATTTTCATGCTGTTTTCACCAATGGATAGAGTGGTTCTCGAGGAAGGTTTTAGTAATATTTTGAAGTCGCGGGCAACAGCTAGTAGATAAATAAATAAAAATTTTACCCACGTCATTAGCTCATTAGCTTAAATTTTTTAATATTTTGTCAAAATGTATGGTCGACATAATCGGCTATTACGAGTTACCTTGGCCAACAAATTAGTATTGCCTAACAACGAGGTACTTAATGCAGCTAGCATGCTAGTTACGAAATTTTATCATAATCGGTTCAGTAGTTTAGGAGTTCATCTCGCAGGCACAACGTGACAAATAATTTTTATATAATAATAGCTGGTGCCCGCGACTTCGCCCGCGTTCTGAAAGAAAGGTGTATGCAACGTCTGGAGACAACGTGTATGCACAATTTCATGGTGATCGGTTCAGTAGTTTTTGCGTGAAAGCGTAACAAACAAACAAACTCACATTTTCATTAATTATAATATTAGTAAGGAAGCTACATCTATACTAATATTATAAAGCTGAAGAGTTTGTTTGTTTGAACGCGCTAATCTCAGGAACTACTGGTTCGAATTGAAAAATTCTTTTTGTGTTGGATAGATCGTTTATCGGGGAAGCCTTTAGGCTATATAACATCACGTTGGGACTAATAGGAGCGAAGAAAGAGTCGAAAATGTGGAAAAAAAACGGGGAAAATTATTCATCTTTGAGGGCTTCCGTTGCGTGCGCTGCGAAAACCGTTCGAGATACTCAAATGATTCCCAAAATAACTATTCCACGCGGACGAAGTCGCGAGCACCAGCTAGTATTTTATAAAGTTACACGGACTAAGTAAGTCGCGTGCGACAGCTTTTTAATATTAAGAGGTTTTCACATTAAAAAAAAAAATTTAAATTACCTGTCCAGGATAGTACGGAGAGTTGTAAGCGCTCTGACCATATCCTTGGTGGTGATGCGTTGTCGAATATCCCCTTATATAGTCAGAACTGCCAGGCCAATGAAAACTATTGTAACTATCCGGATGGTATACATTCCCTGGACCGTTCAAACTCTGAGGAGTTATGGGCGGCGATGGAGTAGTCATTATTGACGAATTCGACCCGAGAGGCGTCAAACTTCCCGTCAATCTTGAACTGTACTGATCCTTGAGGAACGTTTTTTCCGAATAATCGACCTTCGAATAATCCAGTCTTTTCGGACTGTTGTACAACTCTTGCTTAGGAGTCACACCGTAACCGTGTACATTGGAAATCTCCGAGGGAGAACTGTCTTTACCAAGTCTTAAGGCTTCATTGTAATGATGTGTTGCTGACAGGTTCTTGTTTAAAGGTGAAGAGTCATAATTTGGAGCTGATTCTTTCTTGCATATGACATTGATTGGTGGGCTGACAGATGTAGTCGGAGTTATTGGCAGGTTTGGAGACGAAGTAGTTATGCTCGAAGTGTTCGGTGTCGTTAGACTTGTTGTCGAGGCTTTGCTAGTAGTAACCTTGGTTGTTGAGGTGGTACTAGAGGATCCCTTGTGGCTGTTGCCTGATGTGATAGAATTGTTTTTGTTGCTCGATGATGTTTTATTGCTGATTTGTGTGTTTTGCTGTTGAAGTTGCTGTCTGCATTTCGCTCTTCTGTTCTTGAACCACACCTGTTGGATGAAAGATATATTTGTTGTTAGTTTATATAAACATAGTATACCTACTTATATAGTTTACATCTATATTAGTATCTAATATTATAAAGAGAGAAGATTTGTATGTTTGAAATGAATATACTCAAAAACCGATTTTATTTTAAAAATTCTTTTACCTATAGTATTTCATAAGATTTCGATGGTCAAAGTAACAAAAAAAAAACAAAGAAGTCAAATAGTATATTTATTTAAAAAACAACTAATGTTATTTATTTATTTGTTTTATTTTATTTTATTTATTTAAAAGGCAACTCAAACAGCCAAAAAAACTAAATTCTAATATCCTAAGTCCTACAAAATATTCAAAAAATAGAACGTAAATAACATAATATAACAATAACATTATAATTACTAAGTACATATATGAATTTACAATATTTACAAACTATAACTAAATAAATTATACCTAAAAACAAAATTCAATACAAAAATGGACCCCGCGGCATTGTACCGAGGACGCTGGCAGCATTTCCTCGTTAAATGGCCGAACTAATACGTTGGCCGAGGAAAGCGCCAGCTCTCCGATTTCCCGTCGCATCAACAAGCCTCTTCGAAATGTCTTTGAAGAGGCCCATTGCTTCAGGGCCCCACGGACCAAGTGTCTCAACGCCGAACGGTATGAAAACATATTCCGCGCCGAGACCACTATATTTCAGGATTTTACCCCTTTCAGCCGCCTCTGCTGCGGCTGCTACCTTTGTAGATGTTCCATGGAGATGCGAAGGGGCTAGTGTGCCTACACAGGTAGCATCCCACACCAGCACTCTACCCAATCTCCATGGAATCAGAGACATCCCATCCGGTCTCTTACCATCGTTTCTCAATACACCAACGGGCTCCAATATTGCTGGTACATTGGCTGATGCAAGAGACCGGCGGAGGATGTCGTTTAAGGCAGCATGCCTCGAAAAGCGGCCAGCACTTTACTGACAAGACAGTCCATGGTGGCCAAGACTATTTTTAATAAGTCCTACATACATATTAAAAATAGAAATTTGAGCTTTATGTAGGTATATAGATTTTTTTTTTCAATAAATTCAATAAATTGAAAAAATTAAAAAAATTCTCGCTAATTAAATTTGTAGTAAAATCGAATGGGGAAGAATTTTAAAAAAGAAAATTACGTATGAATACAGGCGCCACTCGCCAGGCCGATCTCAACCCCACAAGTCGGGGTATAAATCACATATAATACCCCGAGCAAACAAATGCGTCAACGCCTACGTAATAGCTTCGTACACATCATGCTCCTGGCTTCCGTGTTTGCTTATTACGACTGTTTAGCTTATTTGCTTAACTTAATTGCTCCTTTCAATAAATCCACTTATCAATGTTGAAGATAAGTTGCATTATAAGACAGAATTTTATACTTTTTTTTAACTAAGTAGAGATAAGTTTGCTCTTGGCCAACTCCAACCGTGTAGCGAAGATGAAGCCTATGGAGCGAACTCACTCAGAAGAAGCCTATTCACGAGAACTTTGAAAAGATTTGGGTTATATTATATGACTGCCATTGCCTTACTTACTCATCAAAAGAAGGGTATGATATGTAAGGGTCTTGTTGTCTGGTTACTGTAGCCAAACGAGCTGCCTAAATGGCTGCTAAATGCAGCATGCCCTGCTACTGCTTTCGAAATCGAGACCAGAGTTTGAAGTTGGAAAAGTTCATTTCCAAAATTGACTCTGCCGGTAATCGAATACAAAAATGAAAATAATTTGATCTACAAAAGTAGAATAATTATTCCTCTCTCACAACCTAGTTACCAAATAATATAAATATAGTTACCAATAAGTTCTTTTGTAACTGGTTAGGTAATTTCAGTTCGAACATGGATGAAGGGAAACACTACCTTGGACTTTTTACGATTTATTTTTAATTTTTACATGTACAAAAAAAAATTAAGTATTAAAAAAACAAAAATTAAGTATACCTATCAGATTTGTTTATAGTTAATAATAAAATTGTGTAACGTCACATCTGGCTGTTGCAATTATCGGTCCCATTAGCTTGCGCTTTTTCACCATTCGCCACAGAACATATTATAAACAGTAGGGTAAGCGGCAAGAAGTTTCAGTTTAGTTGTCATCTCGCACGATTTTATTTAGTTCGAAATGTGCGAAAAGCTTTAAAAAACTTTAAATTTAAATATATTTTTAGTTGTCATTTCGCACACATTGAGTTTTATAGAAAAAAAAAATGGAAGTAGGTACCAGTCGTGTACTATAATAAAATAGGCAAAGTAGGCAAATCGAAGACTTAAATTAATACCTATCATTGCTTTGATATAACTTCCTTTCATTTAGATCTTAAAGGATCCAATGTTTCTTACAATGGATTAGTTTTTGTATATTCTTAATTATTGATTTATTTTTTCAACTTAATAAAATTTAATAATAATAAGAATATATTTTTAGAATTTATTTAACAGAAAAAAATTTATAATAGCTGTAGATCTACCTATGCATCTGTTAATTAATTTAAAGGTATTGGTTTATTTTTATTTGAGTGACTTAATAATAATGATTTTTTGATATAGTGTAGATATTTCAATGAAATAAATAAATAAATAATATAATAATAAATATTTATTTCTGCTGCTAAGGCTATGGCTAAAGTGATATTATAGACATTGCAACAATTGCAATTTTTATGTTTTGTATTAGTATAATAGGTATTTTACTATATTAATTAAATTAATATTTGTTTAGTTGAAGTACTTTTAAAAATGAAATCCAATTAAAAAAATTTTTTGTTGAAATTTTTGTTAACAGTTTTTTAAACACTTTCGAATGGAATTTTTGAGCGTTTTTCTTTTGATATGCGAGTTTAGCTACTGCGTGCTATTTATGTTGCGTTATTAGCTCATTATTCACGACAACAATGGCTAACATTTGTTGTTAAGGGTCCGATAAAAGGAGGGCGGATAATCCGCGGTGCGCATGGCGGGTCACGCCGCGGGTAACTATATAGCTTCCACCGATGTTGTGTTACACCTTTATAAGGGCGTGTGTGGCTGGCAATCAAATTGACGTAGTTGCTTGATTTTATTGAAAAAAAAATATTGGGAAGAAAATCTTTGATCCTCCAAATATAATTGATGTGGTTATCTGATTGTTGTCATTTTAATAATTTGTTACTTAGTATTAAACAGGAAGTGTATTTGTAATTTAAAAATTGATGAAATTGATGATAATTCATCTGCTAAGATTTTGTAAGACTTATTTGACTCTGTCTTTTGTTTTTCTATGCAAAGTATAAAAAATGGTACAGATTTGTGTACTAATTGGCTGTAATATAAATTATTTTTATCACAATAAAAAATAAATAGATTTTATCATTGTCATTATCAGATTTAAAAGATATTTGCATTAATCTATCACCAAAACATCACCCCTTCTTTGTAGGCCCCTTCATAGATTTATCTGTCTACGAAACGCTACGGTTGCGTAGAATCTCGTAGCGATTTCATTGTATAAAATAATATGAATATAAAATATAAATATATTCACACATTCCACACAGCACCATCTAGTTCCAAAGTAAGCAACTTAATGCTTGTATTATGGATACCAAATAGTTGATATATTACATACAATACTTTTTTTTGTAAATACATTTTATTGTAATAAATACAAAACATCCATGACTCAGGTACAAAGGTAAAATGTTAACACTAAACATTTGCCCCTAGTGGGATTTGAACCCGCGACCGCTTGGTTAACAGCTAGGGTTACTAGCCACTAGACCAAACGTGTCGTCATATGGCGGGTTTAGTGAATCTATTCTCCATACTTACTGATATTATAAATGTGAAAGTAACACTGTTTGTCTGTATGTCTGTCTGTTAACTTTTCACCTCTTAAATACTCAACCCATCTTGTCATGGATAAAAGAAAGGATTGGGTAGGTCTAAAATAAAATAAAAAACTAACGTCTGGCCAAAGTGTTAAATATAGCAAGCAACAAGAGGTCAAGCGTTATACTTATTGCTAATTTATATACCTACAATTTTTAAAATTTTTGCTTTAATAATAGATAAATGATTGGTCTCGCTGCGCTCGACTAGATACCGCCGTCGTACTTGTAAAATGCAGCATAAAATAGTACGCCGAATTTACACACACTACAATAAAAAGTTGCAACATTTTCGGAGCTATTGCTTTTGTATAGCGCTCTATCTAGTCGAGCGCAGCGAGACCAATCAATTATCTTTGGGCTAAATATTCCAAAGTGGCACCAGCTATCTATCATCAACGATCCAACGCTTGGCAAAAGTATATTGTTAGCGTTATAATATCTTTGTTGAACGCGGACGAAGTCACGGGCACTACATAGTAACTTAATAAATATCTAATATTTATCTAAAGCCCACGCGTAACCCGATAATTTTGCTTGGCTCCTTACATAAAGTGATTAAAGTCAATCCAATTTTCACACAATTAAAAACTATAGCGCTTAAAATTGTGACTTGGGTGGCGATACATTAAGACAGATTAAGGTTTTTTTTCGGCCGTATCTCAGGCTAATTGAAAGTTCAGACCCCATTGATCTTCCGATTTACTTGTACGCTTGATAAAACTTATGGCATTTTAATATCGTTATCTATGAAAGATTATGGTAATGAAATAACGTAATATGCGGTAATAACTGGCTACTGTGTTTGAGTTTAATGGACTTGAGTTCTTTTTTTAAACCGATTTCGTTAACCCCTACCACGTGATGTAAGATTTTTTTTTTAAATTAATTGTCCACCATGCCACAGATTAAATACATGCGCTCAGTTTTGATTGCAAAAGAGAGTATGTCCAGCTAATAAGCCATGAAGCAAAGTTTCTTTGTAATATATAATATAGGTACCTACACCCTTAAGCTTTTTCTAAGCTTACCTCTTATGCACTTCATCAGTGAGTAACATAGACTACCTATATTTTATAAAGTTACATGGTGAATGAATAGAATTGGAATTTAGTCTATTTAGATTTAGTCTATTTAGGATTTAGTCTATTTGGGATTTAGTCTATTTGGGATTTAGTCGATTTTAGATTTAGTCCATTTAGGATTCAGTTGATTTAAAATTTAGTGTATTTGGGATTCAGGTGTATTGACATTTCAGGGAATTTGGAATTTCGTTGTAATGGACCGGAACCCAACAACACATATAATTAGTAGTTTATGTAAACTGCTGATTTGTTTATTTTAACAGCTGAGACTAATATTATTATTCTCTCTGCCAAAGAGATAAGATAAAGAGTCAATATATATTTTAAGATATGGGTTGTTAGCAAACTTAGACCCCCTGAGTGTTACTTGAGTTCCTCGATAATGGTAAACGATGACCATCAAATGGACTTTTCCCTAAACAGTCTGCCTTACCATTTTTATTTGATCTGAAAATAGACAAAAATCATTCTCTACCTCACCTGTACTCTAGATTCGGGCAAATTAATTTTCAGCGCGACTTCTTCTCTCATGAAGATGTCCGGATATCTCGTCTTCCCGAAGAGAGCTTCCAGTACATCCAGCTGCGCTCGCGTAAACGTAGTCCTTTCTCTTCTTTGCTTACGTGGGTTTACACCTGTGATGAAAACAAAATCAATTAGTATATTCCATATATTAATGGTGGGAACATGGGTGGGAGTAAAAAAATGTTATCGTATGGACACCAAATAATATTCATGTCGGCAATCATTAATTTTATTGTCGGTGTAGCAATATTAAGTTAAAAATTTTAATAATTTGAACACTTATTATTGCGGCGACATTTCGCCACTTTTATATATTTGAGTGATTGTGTTTGATGCCTGCTTGGTTGAAGGCCATGTGATAAAAATAAATAAATATTGTAGGAGAGAAAATACAAAAACCATGCAAATTCTGGACATTATATTTTCGGTTTCGAGACATTACCTTGTTCAAAATTTTTCAGTTCTTTAAAACAAAAGTTTTTGACCCATGTGTGTTACTAATGACATAATTATAACGCTGAAATGTAGTCTTCAAACTGCCCATAGTTTGCCTCGCCTCGCCCATAAACTGCTCTCGCAAAAATCTCAATGTAGCTTAACGAGCTATGGAGAGAGCTAGTTTACTTTGCTAATTCGAATCAGGAATGAGGAGATCCATAGACAAACGAAAGTCACCGATATTACCCGGCGGATAAAAGAGGGCAAGTGGCAATGAGCGGGACGTTGTAGAACGGAGAGCCGACGGCCGTTGGAGCCGGACGGAAGGTTCACGAAATACGATAACAAACATGGTGGTCTTGTATAACTGGTTGTTTCTGCCTCAAAGACAAGACTCCAAAATATACGAATGCGAATCGCAGCCAGTACCCAGCCAGTAAGTACTATATATTAGAGGTTTGAATTTTATACTGGTGGATAAGAAATAGGTAGGTATAATTTGGAATGTGATTTAAAGGGGTTTTTATAAAATGTATAGAGTTGCTTTTAAATTTTAGTAGAAAGTAGAATGTTCTTTAAAAATTATATTGAAATGTTTGTTTAGTAAATTTTATAAAGCTATGATTTTATAATTGATAATAAGTATAAGAAGCAATATAGAAAGTCTTAATTATTTAACAAAATAATGATGCCAAGACATTGAACGAAAGTAAATTTCCAAGAGGTTTGGGCCCAGACTTCGCTTCCACTGCTCACCAAGAAGGCCCAGAAGATTGAAGAGAGGAGATGTTATGCAAGCAAGATAAGATGTTATGAAACGGGCCTTCTATTAATAATAATGATTTAATATTATGTACCTACATCTAGGAGGGAAGATTGGTATGGTGATGTACATATAAGCGAGAAAAGGATTTACATACGGAATTTCCAAGACTATAGACTTTTTTAAACCCCGACGACGCCCGACGTAAAAGAGAGCTCCTAAACAGATAGCCTCCCTCCACTTGGCTCCCACGTCTAGGATCCCATAGGATTTGGATATATTTTTTTGGATTTATACCGATTTTAATCCGTTTTTAAAGCTTACATAATCGAGATTCTTCTTAGCTATAATTTGTAAGGTTCTATTTGGACGTTTTAAAATTATCAGCTCATTTCCTAATTGAAGAAAGGATCTCATCAATTCTATGGGTTCGATTGATGTGAAATTTGACATAAGTACTGTTACTTCGGTTTATTTCTATGATTTGGTAACCTTAACCCATCCTTAACCTGATTTTGCAACGTCCAGTAGTCTGCGGGATAACAAAATCCTCAGCAACTACCTATTGCAGCCACAGATATCTATAGCGTGTTTGGGCTCAATAGAAAGTTGGGAGGTAAGTAATATAAGTTTAAATTTTCAATTTGTCTTGTCTATAGCTTATCTATAAACGTCTCCAGCTTCAAGGCAATAAACGACATTGTAAAACATCTCTGTAACAATGAAATGGAATTTACGCCTCATCGTCACAATACAAACAAACCAATGAACCAGTGAAAGCTTCACACATATTAGTCTATGTAACACGTAATAATCCTTTGACAAATAAATTATTCTGTGCCCATCAGTCATCCACAAATTAATGAAAGAACATTAAAAAACGACCTGTATGCTGTTAAGGCGTAAAATTAATTACCTAATTAGAAGACCCAGTTACAATATGGTCAGTAGAGCAAGCAGACAGTGCGTCTACACTTTGTCGTTTGAAGAGTAGTAGACTGTGAATAGTCATAGACAATAAATTTTTATTTCGTCAAAAGAATGTGTTTTGTTAGACCGGATTACAAGGGATTTGGCATCGGCTCAATGCATTTGGTCTCGTCAAGTCATTGTTCTAGATGTGTTCGTGATGAAAGTGGCCTTCATATATCACGATGTTTTGTTCTGTGACATTTTAGTTGATTGGAATCGTGCCTGGATCCGAATGCACACTTTGGTTAGAAGAATCCATTAAGTATTTATTTACAGTCGAACAGTCTTTACAGTCAATATAATGAGCTAATACCGCCTTCCCCTTTCTTCCATCGGACATACAGACGTACGGCTGGCTACCATCCTCATTACGGATCATACTCATCATACCTCCTTTACGGACCAAGCGCTTTGAAACATCCTTTATAATGCGCACTGCAAGGGTTTGGAACTCCCTGCCGGCGTCTGTATTTCCGAGCACATATAACCCTAATCTTTTCAAGGTTCGAGTGAATAGGCATCTTCTGGGTGAGCTCGCTCCATCTTAGGCCTCATCCATGCCACATGGCTGGTTGTTGGCCAAGAGCTAACCCATCTCTTATATAAAAAAAAATAATCGTCTCGCTCGGATTCTCTTAGTTAGGTATATTTACCTAACTAACAACCAGCTCCCTGCTTCAACCTGGGTGCAACTTTTTTATTCACACAAGCCTTTCTCGTTTATTCCTCTTTCCAAAAGTGAAAACCTGAAATCTTGTCCTTATGACTCTTCTATACTTAATACCCTAACACGGAACTACAGATCTGGCTGGGGAGTAGTGAAACTAAATAGGGACAACCCGATATAATATCGGTAACCCTTATATTGTCAGTTGTAATTTTTTTTGCAATAATCTCCTTCAGGCAATCTGAAATTTTTATAATTTGTAAAGAGTAAAAAAAAATAAGCCAGATTATTTAATCGGGATTTTAATTTTGCCAGGCCCAAATGACTGCGGAACGCAGTGTGCCATGCTCTGCCTACTGATGTATTCTATTCAGTTTTAAACAATACCTAATTCAAAGAAGTGTGTGTGTGTGTGTGTGTGTGTGTGTGTGTGTATGGGTAGTATGTGTATGTGTGGTAGATACCATTTCTTTAATCTTAATTCTACTAAATTTGGCAGCATCTGTGGGGTTGCTTCTATTATAGACGACGGTAGTCATCCACCATCAAGGTAGATCATCGACCTGTCTATACGACCATCACATACAATAAAAAATTAAAGGATAATTTTACTCAATGCTAAAATCTAAATGACCTTCAGGAGACCAGGAGTAATCAACTCTGGTTTTGGAACTACTGTAGATAACTAAGCGATGTCAAAGTTATAACTTGATAATATTTTTAAATATTTGTTCCAGGTTGCTTATATTGAAATTACTTAATAACAATTAGGTAGCAATTACCTACTTACCTAGGTATTCCCTATTCAAATATCTACTAATTAGTAGCTTTAGAATTTTTGAGCACATAATATTATGTTTATTAAGCTTAACCTGTGCTTAAGCTTAATAAACACAATCATATAAGTAAATGTAATTTATAAAGCATAAGACAAGTGTTGTGTCAGAAACACATGAAAGAATTCTAAAACTAGGTATTGTCCTAGTCCTAAAAACATTTGGTTGTCCTATGTCACTGAGTTTTTACCTACCTACTTAGGTATATTGCAGGAATGTTATAAAAAATATATTCTGTCTAATAGTGGTGACTAATAAATTATAATTTAGAAATCCATGTCAGCACCATTGACTGACAACTTGATAAGAAATACTGGTATACTTTTCATCTTGCACTTATAAGATGAAGCTAAATAGTTCAGCAGTTTCTCTACATAATTATCTAGATATTAAAGCTAATATGATGTCCAAAACATTATTTAAATTCTGTTAATGTATCATCGGCATATTTTCATGCTAACAACAATTATTATTAGTGTCAAATAGGTAACATTGGTTTACCGAAGCGAAAACCAGAGCGGCCTATCAGCAACTAAATCTTAAAACCACACCTTTCAATATCGTCGATAACTGGAACGCAACGAGATCTACACGACTATACCATTAACCATTAGGCGGTCATAGACAACCATCCATAAACAACATTATGCAGTAGCCCTATCAGAAATCAGAGAGATATAATCTGAAAAAAAAAATGAAAAAAAAAGCGAGCCATGTCACAAGGATTAACGCTCGAGCCCCCATTGTCACCGATGACAATCGAAATACCTTTCCTTTTCTAACTCTCGCCGTTACGCCGAATAGAAAGAGACATATGCACTTCTATTTGTTCCCACTTTTCTATGGCCGGGTAATGTGACAGTTTTCATATGAAATGTTTGTTTGTTGTTCTGTGAACGGGGGGTGAGCCGTAGTTTTGAATGTGTGCATTATTTTTATTTTTAATCCGTAAGCGAGCGGCCGATTGAAAAGTCTAATAAACGATTTTTGCCGGATGAACGGTCCGTTTCGTTATTATTAATCACGGAGCGCAACTGTTGCGGGGGATGAAAAATAGAAGCAATCAAATAATGTTTAGTAAAAAACACCTTTGTATAAAGATACAGATACTCCCCTCCCCTCCCCTTGTGCCTATGCAATTCATATACCTACCTAAAAAATGAAGTAGGTATACATTCCGCAGCGAGACCAATATAATATCTATGTATACCTACTTAAATTCAAAAGCAATTCTGTGCCAGTGTTATTTCGAAAACCAATCACTGAAACATTGTGATAAAATGTGATATGGAAAAACGTAGGAAAAGACCAAACTTACCTATGCTACTTAGTTTAAAAAAATCAAAACTTCTAAAGGGGTTAACTGTGGATGTAGATAAATTAATTAGGTTAATATTCTGTAGGTTTATAAGATAGAAATGTAAAAATCAGGTAGGCAGGTACTGAGTTAGTAGGATTCATATTCTATTAAACCATATTTTCCGAAGAATAATAATTATGTTTAAATTTAATTTAATATGTAGGTAATAAGAAATTGGTTAATTTTTCTACTTTCTCTTTGAATTTCCTTCATATCTGAAAACCGCGATTGCACAAATAATTTTCACAATTTTCCCGACGCCACACCCCTGAGTACCGTTACATCTATCTATGTTAATTACGTGTAAAATATTTTAAGGGTGACGCGCAGCTGCTGAAAAAATGCTAATGCAATTTGAATCGTATTACGAATTTGGTTACTCTCAAATTGAATTGTGAGTGAGTGGGTGTTAGTAATGTAATGGCGGACTGTCAAATGTCACTGTGACACTTCCAAAGGGCGGGTAATGGACGCGTAAAGATTTAAAACCGGATTGTTGTTTTAGATTGAGCTTGTGCTAAGGGTTCTGATGCTTTCAATCGAAAATGAAATGATTTCGGAGAAGATTTAGCAGGAGTGTTCCTATGCAGGTGGTGTTAAGCCTATATATTTAGTAAATTAGTAGCACTTGTAGAGTAGGCCATGAGTTCCATGACTGCTGTAATGCATTAAATACAGAGTGAAAAATACCTTCTAACTTTTCTCCTACAGTTAACGGTTTTAGATATTTTTTTGGTGATATTCATTTATTAATATATTTTTTATAATAAGTATACATTGTATATAAGAAGTATAATATTCTAGGAGATATTCGAACTGATCCAAAATTGGCAGTTTTATTTAAAATAATGGGTAAAATATTCAAAAAGAAATAAAGTAGCCCCTTAGGTTTACCTACTTATTACTCGGTATCGAAAGAACTTAAAAACTAATGTAGTTTTCGCTGAAAATTCTTATTACTGTGACATGAAAGGTTTTTTTGGGCAGTAATTTCCATATTTTTTTTAGAAAATTGATTTTTTTTTATTTATGCAATCTTTAGGTATTAAATATAGTCTATTAAGCACTGTATTTTTATTTAAATTTTAATTTTACGCTTTACTGCTATGTCTTCGTATTCCAACGAAATCTGTATAAAAACACTCAAGTTTAGTGTGTGTAATCCGAAATAAAAATTTATTATTATTATTTATTTTCTGTCTTAATTCTAAATTTTCTTACAATATATATATTATATAAAAAACAATAAATATTATAAAAAAACTTAAAACTAATAGTCCGCAGGTAGCGGGGCAAGGCCCAAGCTACCGGTGGTTAGGGCTGCAGAGTGAGGAACCTCCTAGCAATTCGTGCCGTGTCCAAAAGTACCGCCTTCAGTATCTGACCCTTGACCCAGCCATCTAGTGAGAGCCTCTTGAGGTGTTCGCCGATACGACTATCACACACACATTCACATTCCACACAGCACCATCTAATTCCACACTAAGCAACTTCATGCTTGTATTATGGATACCAGACAGATGATATACTACATACAATACTTTTTTTTTTGTAAATACAATACATATTTATAAATACAAAACATCCATGACTCAGGTACAAAGGTAAATGTTAACACATAAACATTTGCCCCTAGCGGGATTCGAACCCGCGACCGCTTGGTTAACAGCTAGGGTTACTAGCCACTAGACCAAACGTGTCGTCAATATCGGGACTATAGTAATAATAATAATTTATTATTATTATTATTATTAGTGGTTATTTGGTGGTTATAGTGTGCGGAGCGGTAAAGAAAGTATAAAGTCATCTGTACGAGTTATCTGTAGCCAACTGTACCAGAGCGCACGTGGCTCACACGCTCCGACACTGTTATCTGTTTACACAGCAATTTGCACTCCCCCCCTCAACAGAAGGGCCGATTGGTGGGCAATCAAAACTTTACTTTGTTTTTTATTGACAATGAACTAAGTGCACTTGATTTTCCTTTTAACTTCTTGCAGGTTGCACCGCACTTTACTATAGGTACTTAGGTACGAGTACAAATATTATATAAAGAGAAAAGAAGAGAAGAGAGTCTTTGTTTGTAATGAAAAAACTCAAAAACTACTGGACCGATTTAAAAAAAAAAAATCATCTATAAAAGCTACATTATATTATTCAGTTATTATCAGTAATAAAGGCTATATTTTATAATATTACGCGTACGAAGTCGCGTGCAACAGCTAGTCTGGAGCAATGATATTATATAAAAAGAGGTAGATATGAGACTAGTGCCCTGGAACGGAGGCGTTCAAATTAAGACAATTGTTGTAATTTGATTTAGTCGCTTAATAACAGCGAGTGAAAGAACACGTGTGCTACTCTGTGTCATAATTATTAAAATATTGTCTAAAATGCCGAGTTGTGTATTCCGAAAGTGTAAAAACTATGGTATAAAAGTAAAAAAGGATAAAGGAGTTACATACCACACGTAAGTACATAAAAATCACATAAATTTTATACAAAATTGGGCGATCCAGTGCAATAGGGACAGATAGCGTGCGTCATAGATTAACAGTCAGAAGCGAAACCGTAGGCACAATTTACCGCGCTCTGTAACTATAAACTGATGATGGGCGATTTCATTTCGAATTATATGAAATACTATTCCATTATATAATATTATATTATATTATATTATATTATATTATATTATATTATATTATATTATATTATATTATATTATATTATATTATATTATATTATATTATATTATATTATATTATATTATATTATATTATATTATATTATATTATATTATATTATATTATATTATATTATATTATATTATATTATATTATATTATATTATATTATATTATATTATATGATAATTCTAATATAATATAATAATATATAAATATGTAATAATAAAAGTTGGCAAATAAGTCGTTTTAAAAAAAAATAATAATAAAAAAATTGCCACCCTAATTATGTTGTTTATAGAGTTTGTGCGGAAATAGAATGGACGCGGCGTATAAGGGAACTACCATAATGACTTTATTATTTTTATTATATAAATAATTTTACCAATAAGTTATAGAGTAGTAAAAATTTAACTAATTTATAAAGGTATCAAGATGTTTACAGTCGAACTATAATAACGTAACAGAGTTTTCAAAATAACAAATACGATAATTAAGCACAGTGGCGCCCTCAATTATTACGTCCATTTTCTTTCCGCACAGACTCTAATATCAATGATGTGACGCTTCTGTTTGCATCGCTCAGCTTTGTTTGGCTAGCGTACTTCAAACGCAACTCTTTACAGACAGCTATCTCTTTCCGTATCATACGTTCTGTATCATCTGTCACACTTACTAATATATCTCACGTAATAAGTATATAGCAGTATACAGATAAGTAGGTATGTACAAAGCGGAACATTTTTTAAAGACGTGCAATATGGACATGGGTTATCTTTACTTAAAAAATCATTGGTCTGGAGAATGAAAGTGCGAGAGGCGTGCTTGATAGAACTGGAATGAATGAGAATATGTAAAAATAGGCTTCAGCGCATGATGCTGGAGGGATTCTAGTTAAAAAACAACAACAGCTAGTCTGTACTAGTATTATAATGAGAATAGATTTGTATCTTTGTTTGTAATGAAAAAACTCAAAAAGGACCGATTTTATAAATTCTTCCACCTACCTATAGATAGCTACATTAATCAGTGAGTATTATAGGCTATATTTTATAATGACAACCCTTACTCAACTCATCGATACACAACCAGCACACATGTATTATTTCACGGTCGTCTTTTGTAAGGAGCTGGTTACTGCCCCCAGACGAGCTGCCTAAAATGACTTCGAAACATAGTGTGCCCAAAGACTATGTAAGTATAATTGGGAGTAATGTGCCCTGCCACTACTATAGAAGCCTAACATTGAATTACCTAAAAAAAAGAACGCCAAAACGAAGTCGCAGTCGAAAACTAGTAACTTTATATACGAACTTAAACAGAGAAGAGACGTATATCCTCACAAAGTAACTATGTGGATTACAATAATTATTTCCAAATACATTGCCTATATAAAAATAATTGCGGCACCCAACCACTGGAACGAGGGTTGCCAGCCCATAAATCATGTTAACACATAAATTGAACTGGTAACACAGCCGTTGGGGTGGAACACGACAAGTTGTGACAGATTATAGCCGAGGGAACAGCTCTGTCTGTCAATTTTGAATCGTATACACATATGCATATAGTTGAGTTTCCGATAAAACAATGTAACAAGAACAGTATGCGATGAGTTATTTTATTAGAATGATAATGTTGCCAACTGCACGAGGGTTGGTTTTTAGCTAAATTGAAATTTATCTAATAAATTATTGCTTATTTGCCACTATTATACAAGCAGTGGGGTGAGCTTAGAGATCTATATATCCTTTTATATATACCTACCTACATAGTAATAGGTATACTAGCTGTGCCGGCGACTTCGTACGCACTGTAGTCGTTTTTTGAAAATCAGTTGAAAATCATGAAAATGAAAATCTCATTTCAGAGATTAGCGTGCACAAACTCACGGCAATTGCAAATAAATTTAACTGCTTAAATTAATAAACTAAATCCAATGGTTTTGGAATAATTTTTCTTACATAACTATCTTAATAATTATGTATACTTAATACTTTTTACATAAACTGTTAAATCAAGAGGTTTGCGGATTCAAGTCGATTAAGTGCAAAGGTTTAAATTTATTCGTAGGTTTAAACAGTAAAATTGGATCCCTTTTTTAGAAAGTTGCGGTACACTTAATAATAAATAAATACACTTAAGGTACACTTAAGTTACACTTAAAGTTTAATATATGGAGAAGGGCTAGACAAATCCCACTAGAAATACCTATTATGAACATAGTAGGTACCTACTATACATACATATTCTAAAATATTCAAAAAATAAAACGTAACTATAACGCATAACATAACGCATTCGTGTGACAATTTTGATAGTTTTCGTATCAAAGACAAATTGTGATTGTATCACTCTTGTTTCAACCCTAAAACGCCCTAAACAAGAGGAACCGTGAGAAATCGGACACTTGGTGTCACTCCCCTGCAGCGCAGTTCGAGAGTAATTCGGTTTGTTGTTGAATGGCTGGAGACGTTACTAGGATTGTGCACAGCCAGCGACATTCTAACCCTAGTTGGGTTAGAATGTCGCTGTGCACAGCTTATTCTTTTTTATTTGCGTAATTGAAAACCATTTTGTCTTTCGATTCGCTAAGACTAAATAGTAGACAAATGTTTAGCAATAGAAAGTGTTGTTGATAAAAAAATTAAGTAAATTTATATTCCCAATCGACATTTTATTTATTGAGTGAAATAATTTTAGTATCTAAGTTAAAAGTAAATCTATTAAGTATATTTTTGTGTTTGTAGTCAATTAGTCATAACTTTTGAGAAGACGCATCAAAAGTTTCTGTCTGTGCATAAAAACAAAAATCTTTTTGGCGATACTATGTACTTTCTATATCTAGTGTATATATACAATATAAAAATATTAAGTTGGTTTGTGTACGCTTCAAAAACTCGACAATTGATAGAGCGATTATAATTCGGTTTTCACATAATATGAAGAGAGGGATAACTTAACAGGGAAGATTTGTAAGTATAAAAATATCACTTTGGGCGAAGCCGGGATCGGATCGCTAGTATATATATATAAATAAAATGTTTTAATGTCTTGCTAAGCACAAAACTCGACGACTGCTGGACCCCATAAAATTGACCAATTTTTTTTAATAAATCCGGGGAAGGTTCTTATGAAATTAGAAATATTGGCGAAGCATACTTGGTCACACACACCAATGGCTTGGTGCTCGGCCGCGGCGTCTTTTACCTTCGACCTTGTCTTTAAACACTAATTTATCGAGGTCGTCTGGTGGACGACGTGCAATATGACCAAAGTGATTGAGATTTTTTTGATAACATGTCAATATTGATAATGATGTTGATAACATGTCATTAACGTCTTAGCTTTTACCTTGTGTCTTATTATATTATTATTACTTCTAATTACTATTAGAATAATAAAAAAAATGGTATTACTCATATATTTTAATATGGAACTGTATAGAATAAATAATAATTAAATATATTATTATACGAGAATTGGTCCATTGCGTCACAGACTCTGACGCAGAGAGCTAACAATTTAACCTCCCAACCTTGTCGGAGGGTCGTCAATAAAAACACAAATGTTTTATTACGTGAATTCTAACTATCGATCAGTCAGTCAGTGTTTGTTACAACCCATAAAAAAAGACGAATTCCTTCCCCATGAGTGTCACGTTGTGATGCTAATGTCATTTGTTACGCACACAACTTTTAATTCAAACAAACACGACGCCAAGTGAACAGTGCAGTGGTTACGTGTTTATTTTCGTACGGGAGATGTGGGAGTGTGTGAAAGTTCGCACTCCCGCCTTGTTATTCTATGCAATGAGCCCGTGAGGCCAGCCGCCGGCGTTCACAGGGTTAATACTCGTACAAGCTTTCTTTTGCATTTTTAAATTTTAGTTAGAACAATGAAAGTGTGATTAACTCCCATGCACAAAATTTATTATGTTTTAATTTTATTTATTTATTAACTAGCTGGTGCACGCGACTTCGTCCGCGTTTTGGATGAAAGGTACTCTATGTCCTTTACGGTGTCCCAGACAACGTGTATGCAAAATTTCATGGTGATCGGTATATGCCTAAATACTCATACAAATTTTCGCATTTATAATATTAGTACGGATTAGTATTAGATTAATTTACTTATTATGTAAGTGAGGAATGTGTTAAAGTAAAAGTGCAACAAATGAAAAAAAAATCCCACTGTTCACCGGTCTAAATTTAGCTTTTTTTATACGAATATATAAATTGTAGATCGTTATTGTGATATAAACAACAACGAGAGGTTTGTGTAGTAAAGCGAAAAACATGTTTCGGTAATTGAGTATTCGAATATAAACACTTAGGGAAGTGAGAAGTGCTCGATTCGAGTGGAGCGGTGGCACACGTCGATCGACCGAGACACGTGTTTCTACTTACCTTCACTTACAATTATAAACTTATTATAAAGCAATGCTTTTTTTTTTAAATGATAAAGAATGACAGACAAGATGACGACGGATCACTTGGATTAGATGCATGTTTGTCTTAACTATTAATACTTATAAGTTTTTATGCAAAACTAGCTGGTGCCCGTCTGGGACACCGGAAAGGACATAGGGTACCTTTCATCCAGAACGCGGACGAAGTCACGGGCACCAGCTAGTTAAGTTATAAAAATAGATCAATACCTATAGGTGATTTGTGTTTAACATATATTTTTTTATGTTAAGGTTGGCAGACAGGCTTACGGGATTAGAATGCGATACGGAAAGAAGTTCTGGCATCTCTTACTCACTTACTGAAAAACACAGAAGCACACGTGCTTCTATTTCACGGTGGTCTCCTGTAAGGGGTTGGTTACTGTCGCCAGATTAAACGATGATTCGTTTAAATGAGGAATAAAGATTAAACGAATGTGTCGACGCCTAAGAAAAATGGTAGGGGAGCCGCAAGAGGGGATTTTGGGATTTACTCGAGCGCGTCAGATATTGCCAATGTATATTCCCTACGTGGCTCCGATAACGGATATGTATTAATCTGCCGGTTTGGTTGGTGGGGTTGGTGGATAAAAATTTAAATACAACTCGAGCGCGTCAGATTTTCATACAGACAGTTTCTGATCAGACTGAATTCTTCAGCCTGATCAGCCTGTTCGTGCTGATTCTTAATCTGTCGATTATATGGAGGATTTTTTTAAAATACACCGCTTACAAAATTTTGAACGCCTGTAGACGCTCACCCCACCGCTGAAAATAAAAACATCATAATACCTTTTTTCTTCCTACCATCTAATCTTCAAAATCCAACAGGTCCCCACGACGCTCAAGTGACTCCACATTTAGCATCGTGGGCTCCCCTACCAAAAGGAACGCGAACGAAGTCGCGGGCAAAAACTAGTAGGTACTCTATATCATACCCTCTCTGCTAACTTCTAAACTAGCCACCGGATTTTGATACGGTTTTCACTAATGGATAGAGCGATTAACGAGGAAGGCTGTGTACATAATTTGCGAAACAGGGAGCAGGTTCCTGTATATTATTTTTTATTTAGTTTTTTATAAAAAAAAGAATAATCATAGATATTATAATTATGATCTACCTACATTGATTTTGGGAATGCGTAGATGTCTTTTCTATGGCTTGCTTAAGGCTGCGGACCGTTAAAAATTGACTCTCATCGAATTTTTGGCGCTGCTTATAACATTGTTTTCAAACTAATTTAGGAAAAACTTAGAAATATTTTTATAACCAAGAAAAATTTATAATATGGTTAATAGTTAAGTATTTTTTAAGCGTTTGTTTATAGTAAAAATGGAGTTAAACACAGCTCTGCCAAGCCCTACAGTATGTTGAGCTATGTTCACGGACCAATGACATAACAACTAATGATAAATTAGAAAATCTATTCAGATATGAAGTTTTCTTATGTGGTCGTCCTTAAATTTATCTGATTATTTTTTTGCAAAACTAATTCATGTTCTTAAGTAAGAACGTTAAATATTGTCTTTTATCAAATTTTTCACTAATTTTTTTTTTTCATTTTTAACATAGTTACGTAACAACAATTAGAAATTAACATTTATTATCATAAAGGACAAGTGTTTAGGTACAATAAAAAGCTATGGTTTCTGTATAAAAATTAAGAAAAGTAATTATTTTATTGATAAGAAAATACCGGCAATCAAACTCCTCAGTGACCGGTGAGCGGTCGTTGCGTTCAGACGTGTGCTCCGTGTTAAATTTTTACATGTTTTTTGCGATCGAACAAATATCTTTGTCTCGCTCACTCCCAGAGATTTTGCGCTTCTGTTAGCATATCGAAAGTTGCTTTACTTTATTTATTTTCAACATTATTTTCGAACTTTTTGGTAGTTAGTTAGTTTTTGTTTTTGTTATATTATTATATATTATTATTGGGTCATAATGGAAAAAGATATGCTTGTCTAAAAAAAGGAAATGCAAGTCAAATATCATAAGCATTATATTCGTATATGTTATACTGTATTATATTATATATTATATTATATTATATATTATATTATATTATATTATATTATATTATATTATATCATATCATATCATATCATATCATATCATATCATATCATATCATATCATATCATATCATATCATATCATATCATATCATATCATATCATATCATATCATATCATATCATATCATATCATATCATATCATATCATATCATATCATATCATATCATATCATATCATATCATATCATATCATATCATATCATATCATATCATATCATATTATATTATATTATATGTTATAATAATTATAAAAAAAATTAGGTATATATATTATTACTGTCCTCAGCGCCAAATTCCATTAAATTGATTGGTTGAATTATGCTGCCATTTAAATTGATAGATTGAATTGTGCTATTATTTAATTAGTAGAAAGAATGGTTGTAAGAAATTATGAACCGGGGAAATCTTATCAGAGGAATGTCGTTACTTAAAATTTTTAGAGGGGAATGGAAGTAGTACCGGAAATAGGAAAAAGAGATCATGACTACTTATAACTTTTTTATTATTTAGTAGATAATAAAAAAAATATTAATTTAAGAACGTATATGCTAAATGCATGCTAAATCAATTACTGTACTGTAGATTTTGTTCTGGTTATTAATTACAAGTTCAAATAAAATAAAAATTGTGATAAGGAAGGGATGTAGTGTATGCATCTTAAATTTGTTCACTGGCAACATTACAAAGACAGTCTAAAACGTACCACGTGACGAATGTCAGCAATCCACGGGGATAAGTTAGTGCGTGACAGATATAAAGATATATAGTTGCGTGTGTGTCCGGGAGTGATACGTGAGATAATATATGTGACTCTGACGCGTGAGCACTACAATAACAATGCATGTATAATATATTTAGAAAAATTGGGTATTTTCAATAACATGAAA
Source organism: Synanthedon tipuliformis (assembly GCA_947623395.1). Taxonomy (NCBI): domain Eukaryota; kingdom Metazoa; phylum Arthropoda; class Insecta; order Lepidoptera; family Sesiidae; genus Synanthedon; species Synanthedon tipuliformis. The sequence continues at coordinate 4,992,985 of OX392433.1, forward strand.
TTAAAAAATTTCTCTTTCTAAGTCCCTTTCTAAAATTTCTAAAACTTCTAAAATTTCTAACATTTCTAACATTCTAACATTTCTAAAATTTCTTGGAGCTAGCGCGCCGACTGTATCTATTTATTGGATTAACTATTATAGCAGAACAATGCATGTATAATATATTTAGAGATGTTGAAAATTGGGTATTTTCAATAACATGAAATTAAAAAATTTCTCTTTCTAAGTCCCTTTCTAAAATTTCTAAAATTTCTAAAACTTCTAAAATTTCTAACATTTCTAAAATTTCTTGGAGCTAGCGCGCCGACTGTATCTATTTATTGGATTAACTATTATAGCATAACAATGCATGTATAATATATTTAGAAAAATTGGGTATTTTCAATAACATGAAATTAAAAAATTTCTCTTTCTAAGTCCCTTTCTAAAATTTCTAAAATTTCTAAAACTTCTAAAATTTCTAAAACTTCTAAAATTTCTAACATTTCTAACATTCTAACATTTCTAAAATTTCTTGGAGCTAGCGCGCCGACTGTATCTATTTATTGGATTAACTATTATAGCATAACAATGCATGTATAATATATTTAGAGATGTTGAAAATTGGGTATTTTCAATAACATGAAATTAAAAAATTTCTCTTTCTAAGTCCCTTTCTAAAATTTCTAAAATTTCTAAAACTTCTAAAATTTCTAAAACTTCTAAAATTTCTAACATTCTAAAATTTCTAACATTTCTAAAATTTCTTGGAGCTAGCGCGCCGACTGTATCTATTTATTGGATTAACTATTATAGCATAACAATGCATGTATAATATATTTAGAAATGTTGAAAATTGGGTATTTTCAATAACATAAAATTAAAAAATTCTAGTAAAATATTAAAAGCAATAAGTAGAGCAAGATTCTATTGATAAATTACGAGTATTATAACGCAGGATGTCAGCGGAGGTGCTCCCCACGCGCACGGTTTTTTTCGACTCTGATTCGTAGTTTTGCACCGATAGACTGACGCCTTAAGACTTATTATTATCTACTATATTATACTTCGATCATCATCGGCGCATCGGCAACGACATAGGCGCGATTTCACCATATCTGTTAGTGTTTGATATCACTGTTAAGTAATTTAACAGACGTTTACAGTATGCGAGTGACAGCGATGTCAAAGTATGGTGAAATCGCGCCTTAACGAATAATTTTGACAAACCCATTGGACGACTGGTTAAAGTGCTTGCCCTTAGAGCTCTTGCTCAAAGCTCCCGGGTTTGATTTCCGGCAGGGCCAACTTTGGAATTGAACTTTTCAAAGTTGGCTCTGGTCTGTAATTTATGTTTGTGCAAGTATTTGTACTTTGCATTTTTTTAAAATAAAGATGAATAACTAAATAAAATAATAATTTAAATAATAATAAATATCTTAATATTTATATAGGTACCTAACTAATATTATAAAAAGGTTAAGTTTGTATGTTTGTTAGAAACTTTTTATTACTTAGTTCTTAGATTTATATTAGAATTTCAGGATGGACATCGGCTAAATATTCCAATAGGGCTGTATCTAGATCAAATAGATCTCTATCTCAATAGGCAGCTATCTAAACTGCACATTTTACGAAGCTTGTGCACATTTTGCGACTTGCAGAACATTATGCTATGTAACCATATTTTGTTAGGCGTTATATCTTTTCTTTTTCAACGCGGACGAAGTCGCGAGTATTATCTAGTTTGAACTAAAGATGCCTACTACTTGAGAGTCCACTTAAAATAGCAATTTTTTCGACTAAAGAGCTCGGCTATCAAATGACGTTTCCTTGATAACGTATGACGGTGACAAGAGCATTGCATTAAAATTTTAAAAAAAGAAAACAAATAAACATGGCCGTCGCAAGATGGAGGCGCGGCAAAGGACGCCGCGCCGGTAGCGGCTTTCTGTGTTGGAATTTCATAAATGATAAATTTAATATTTATGCTGAGTACTTAATTAGAGCTGCTAATACTGTGTCATGAATCATTTTGGTGTGACAGTGGTTACTTTAACTCGACACGGGAACAAGTAATGCGAGTTTAAAATTTTGAAATCAATTAAGTGCTTATAATAATTTTATAAATTTAATATTATAAGTAAAAAAGTAGTGTCATCTTCTTTTTTTTAAAGCATACAAACAAAAATCTTTGTAAGTAAGTATGTTTGTGCTCTATGGACTCCAAAACCGCTCGATAGATTCAGTTTTAGTAGACTTATGGAAGGTTTGTATATATAAAAATAGCACCCCGGGTAAAGCCGGGATCGGGTCACTAGTTAATGTATGAAAAATGACTTTATTACATAATTCTATAATTCTATAATAATAATAAATATTTATTCAAAAATAAATAATTAATATTCAACTGTTCCTTTATTATTAATGATTTTCTCTTAGCTTAATTTTTTATTAGTAGGTACAAAATAAATACTAAGAAAAAAACTTGTACTAATAAAATACTAAGAACAAAAGTTCTGTTTGTTTGTCCATGATAATAATTTCAGAAAAAATTGTAAACAAAATAATGAAAATAGTAAAACAAACATAATTAAAGACGAAATACAGAACCATTAAGCACAAAACAGAAGACTGAAATGAATGGAGTTTCTTTGAAAGATTTGTACTTTTCCAACTTTACAAATATTTATATGTAATTTACATTTCCACTATATAAATTTTACAAAACGGTAATTAAAAAAAAAAAAGTGCCATGGCTTCTCGATGGCACAGTAGACATGAATATGTCTCATATCATAAATGAAAAGAAAGATTTAAATGGTCCCTATCCCTATCCCTATCCCTATCCCCATCCCTATCCTTATCCTTATCCTTATTCTTTCCCCTTATCCTTAATCCTTCTATGGTCAACAGGGATAATATATATATATAAACAAACGAACAAACTATCCCTATCCCTATCCCTATCCCCATCCCTATCCCCATCCCCATCCCCATCCCCATCCCCATCCCTATCCCTATCCCTATCCCCATCCCTATCCTTTCCCCTTATCCTTAATCCTTCTATGGTCAACAGGGATAAAATATATATATAAACAAACGAACAAATTATAATTAATTCATTTACGTCATGGTAACGATTTTCGTGACACACATTCTTTCGAATTAATTCATTTACGTCATGGTAACGATTTTCGTGACACACATTCTTTCGAATAGACCCCAGAGAAAAGACATATTCATGTCAAAAATAATTTTAAACGGTATTAACAACTCTATATAATTGCTGAGACGATATCTTAAAATATTATAGTTAATTTAAAAGACCGCATCGCGCGACACTCGTCTCTGACCTCGATTTCACGCGTGTGGAGAACTTTTATTTAAAAAAAAAGGTTTTTAAAGCTCGGAAGGCGAAGGTTCTATGTTTTTAACGGTTACATCATACTTAGTTAGAATGGAAGGATCTTTCTAAACATAAACAGTCAGCAAACATATCGCTGCTTATAAACTAAAGGGCCACAAATCAAAATTACACTTTTTACAGGAGAGCTAATCGAAAAAATTAAATTATTTTTGTCTATTTTTTTTTCTTATTAAATATATATCGAATATATACATATTATACATCGTTAGAAGCGTCTTTTTAAGTATCATTTAATGTTTTAAGTACTTTTATAATAAACTGAATACTAGAAGAGATATAAGCGTATAAGTTACTTTTGAATATATAATATGGAATAAAACAACTATAAGTCTTTTTGCAACATATAATATGAAGGATTGTGATTGTATTTTTGCAATAAAAACATTTTTGGATTTTTTTGGTTTATGGCCCTTTAGTTTATAAGCAGCGATTATTTATCTACTTAGTAGTAGATACTTATACTTATTTATTATTATTATAAGTAACTAGCTGGTCCCCGAGACTTCGTCCGCGTTCTGGATGAAAGGTACCTATGTCTTTTCTGGTGTCCCAGACAACGTGTATGCAAAATTTCATGGTGATCGGTTCAGTAGTTTTTGCGTGAAAGAGTTACAAACATCCATACATACATCCAATACAAACTTTCGCATTTATAATATTAGTACGGATGACACAAGTAAACCCGTAAACTGAGACTAGTCGTCAACAAACAGTAGGCTCTGTAACAGGACACCGCAGTCACGAACGGTGTGGATTACTTAGCTACTGTGGCTTCTATAATCAATAAGTGACACTCGAATAAAAATCGATATATCAACCTCGAGGTGAATACGTGTTTATATTTTTTTTTACAATCAACTTAATACTTAGTGGGATATTTTCAGACGAGCTCTCTTGCCAATGGGAGCTACTAATCAAATTCCATATTACGGAACCATGCTCAACTTAGGCCGGGTTCCCACTACGCCGGACCGGCAGATCTGCTGGAAACCGGACACCGGACAGAGTGTTCACATTACACTGGATCCCACAAGAAAATCCGACAGTCAAGTACTCACCTCAGTTGAATTTAGACCAAAAAATGCGAGCCGAATGACACGAGGGGAGCACGGGCGGGGCGGGCGGGGGACAGATACCGGCACAAACTAGTTCACATTACTCCGGTCCGGTGGTTCTACCGGCACTACGTAGTGACAAAACGCTCGGTGAAAATCCTGGGCTCGGCAAAAATGCTAGACTCGGGATAGTGTGAATAGCTTCATATAAATTGTACAGCCACTAGCCCTTCCGGCAGTTTTACCGACCCGGCAGATCTGCCGGTCCGGCGTAGTGGGAACCCGGCCCCATCCTACTGAGTCATACTATCTCTATATTATGTAAAGCAGACAAGAAAAGTGCTTTATCAGTTTCGATTACAAATTCCATTCATTTGAAAATTCGCTAAGGCTTAGATTTGAAATAGGTATTGATTACTGATTGACACAATTTGTCATCGCTAATAAAGATAGCAATAGAAATTGTCACTTTGAATTTTCAAAGGAAAACAGACCTTATCATTCTACAACATACAAACAATGTTCAATCTTAAGGTGAGAAAGCACTTTATTTGTCGAGTTAACTAGCTGTTGCACGCGACTTCGTCCGGGATAGTAACTTATTATTAATCTGTGGTCCGGGTAACTTTATAAAATATAGCCTATGTTACTCGCTGATAAATATATAGTGAAATTTCCAACTGTAAAAGAATTTTTCATTTTTCATTTACTCTGTTACCTTTCACGCCTTAAATACTCAACCGATCATCATGAAATTTTGCATACACGTTGTCAAGGATACAAGAAAGGACATAGGGTACTTTGTATCTAGAAAAAAGTACTGTTCCATAATAATAAAATAAAAAAAAAGAAATAAAATACAAATATTTGCATGCCCTAGTCTTAGCCATACTTTTACTGTAACTGCTATAGGTGTAATACCTAAATTAAATTAAATATTATTACTTAGTTAATTATTGGTCGTAGCAATATTAAAAAAAAAACATGACAATTAAAAACGTGTGTACAGTTTTACGATACAAAAAAAAATGGCCGCATGAAACTCCAAAGGACGAAAATTAAAAAGAAATGAACAATGAAAAAAATTAAATTCAAAAAACGAACGCCCAGCTGCCGTTGCTTGTCGATAGTGTGCGAGCGAGACGCATAGATGCACACCTATATAGGAGTGCAAGTGACAGATAGAGGATTAAAAGCGGACTCTGCGAAGGATTAATTTTATTCGCGTATTAAAATGTATATCGAGTTCGTATTTGAGAGGCCGTACAACTATGTGAGACTATGTATTGTTTAAAATATTTAAAAGTAATTTTCATTCAGCCCAACTGACTTTCATGCATCGAATTGGGTTAGGAGGTGTTACACATTTTCTGTCGAAACAAAAATCTGACGAAACGAAAATCTGTCGAAACAAAAATATGGCGAAACGAAAATCTGTCCAAATGGTAATAAGCCATCGATATCTGTTAATATCGATTTATATCGGTATAATATATCGAAATTCGACTCTAAACAATATTATATAAATACTAGCATTACTAGCAATCCGCTCCCAGCTTCGCCCGGGATTAGGGTTACCAGATCCAAAAATAAGTTTTCCTGACAAAATCCCTGCCTCGGCAATAAATTCTGACATTTCGGCAAAAAGTATATTTTTTCAAAAAAATAATGTAATACATTAGACACTAAGATATTACATGTCTAGAAAAGTAATATTTAACTTTTTTAAAAACATTTAGGGGCCCCTTTCACCATCTCTGAGTAAAGTATCAAGTAGGCCGCCATTTAAAGTCACCAGTAAAAAAGCGTACGAGTTTCACCATCTTCGAGTAGCATTACCTACTCAATTAATTTCAATGAAATTGACACAAGATAAAATATATATACTCGTAAAATTTAGTCCCCAATTAGCATTACTTGAAAAGTAACTAATCAAAACTTCACTTGTAGTTCGTGAAAGAGGCCCTTAGGCAAATAAAAAGTGAAAAGATCAAATTTATAACAATATAACAATAAGAAAGAAACAGGTAGCAAATTATTATTTATTATTATTATTTTATGAGTTTTGAAAAATTCTTCTTTAAAACCTTCTACTTAATTAAATATCTTTGTTAACTTACACAAAAAAATACAATTATTTATTCTTATCAATTTTTGTGAACAAAAAGCGATGACAAAAGTCTTTTTTCCGTCCGAAAAAAAAATTTGATAATGAAAGTGAGTTATTATGAAAGACTCTCACTTGCCGACAGACAGAAGACAAGGCCACACTCGATTTTCTGAGTATTATTTCTGTGCTCGCTTTTTGTTTGTCCATTTTTTTTTCTTTGTCGCCAAAAAATCTGTTATTTTCCTCGAGTGAACCCTTTTTGGATTATAAAGTTGGGTTCAGGTAAGTTTCTGCAAAATTCTGCAAAGCATCTAACTACAAACAAAACAGTATTTTCCTGTGTTGGTGCTTTTTTTAAAACATTTGTAAGTATTGTAAATGGAAAATATTTAAGGTCAGGAAGTGGTCCTGTTTCTTTTAAAATAGAAAAAAAAAAATTAAAAGTAAGTTATGATTTATGATAGATCATCAATAAATCATACCTACCTCAAAAAAGTAATGACATGCCTAAAAAATAAAACAATATAGAATAGAAATGTACCTACATAGAATAGAAAAAGTGGGATAGGTAAGTGTACAGTAAATGCAATTTTTTCTGAGTTTTTCAATTAAGATTAAGATTTTTTTTTTTTTTTTTTTTATAAGAGATGGGTTAGCTCTTGGCCAACAACCAGCCATGTGGCAAGGACGAGGCCTAAGATGGAGCGAGCTCACCCAGAAGATGCCTATTCACTCGAACCTTGAAAAGATTAGGGTTATATGTGCTCGGAAATACAGACGCCGCGCAGGGAGTTCCGAACCCTGGCAGTGCGCATTACAAAGGATGTTTCAAAGCGCTTGGTCCGAAAAGGAGGGATTTCGACAAGATGAGGATGGTAGCCAGCCGTACGTCTGTATGTCCGATGGAAGAAAGGGGAAGGCGGTATCAGCTCATGCAGTTCCTGAGCACACTTTATTGAATAACACACAAATACCTACAGGTACCTACAGTTTGATACAGTTTGATGCTGTAGCCTAACATAGGTATCTATATTAATAATCTATACTAATACCTGTGCTAATACCTACTACCGACACACGTTGTTTTTCCAAAAAATAAAAAAATAAAAATTTGGGGTGGAATTTAGTGGTATGAAAAATAGATGTTGGCCGATTCTGAGACCTATACCCGATTAGAACACAAAATTTCATCAAAATCGGTCCAGCCGTTTCGGAGGAGTTTCGCAATAGACACCGCGACACGAGAATTTTATATATTAAGAATTATAAAGAGGAAAGATTTGTTTGTTTGAATTGAATAGGCTCCGAAACTACTAAGGACCGATTTGAAAAATTCTATCACTGTTGGGAAGTTATAATATCTATTATCAGCGAGTAACATAGGCTATATTTTATAAAAAGTTACGCGGACGAAGTCGCGTGCAACAGCTAGTATATTAATATTAAGAGAAACGTTTTGTATTTTTGTATTTATAAGTATTCCTTTATAAGTACAATATTTATAATTTTGTAATGAATAAATTCAAAAACTACAGGACCGATTTTAAAAACTTTTTTACTTATAGAAAGCTGCGTTATCAGCGAATATCATAGGCTATCTATTACTAATATTATACTTAAAAAGAGAAGATTTGTATTTTTGTATGTATATCCGTACTAATATTATAAATGCGAAAGTTTGTATGGATGTATCTATGGATGTTTGTAACTCTTTTACGCAAAAACTACTGAACCGATTACCATGAGAATTTTTGCATACACGTTGTCTGGGACACCAGAAACAACTTAGGGTACCTTTCATCCAGAACGCGGACGAAGTCGCGGCCACCGGCTAGTTAATGAATAAACTCAAAAACTACTAGAAACGTCCCAGACAACGTGTATGGGACCTTTCATCCAGAACGCGGACGAAGTCGCGGCCACCAGCTAGTTAAGGGATTCACAAAGGCGAATGACATTGACGATTTGACCTTCACCGATATGACCTTTAGAATGTTTATATATATCATACTAATTCCGCACGAAAAACACAAACGTAATCCACACTTCAACGCAGTCACTGAGACACTGTAGCTCCATATATTTAGAGTTCCGAGGCGGCGGAAACAATTCAATAGGCCTGATAAATGTGGTTTTTTGTACTTTTCATTAAAACTACATTTAATAAAAATAAAAAAATCAATACATTTTTTTAAAATGATATTGACTTATTATTCGGTGTAGGAATCATTTGCGCGCAATAAACCGTTTTCGCAACAAATTTCAATATTTAATAAGTCAAATTCTTCTTATATTCTAACTTTCATTGTGGGGTTTCTACTACTTTGATGGAATTTATAAACAATACAATTTGTTCTTCAGATGTTTAAGTATAACATATATATTTTTTCAAACCAATTGCATTGACAGTTTCTTCTGACATATTTAAAAAAAAAAAATGCAAATTTTTAGGATTGGCGTGTGTTTACACCTTAATGAATCAACTCAAAAAATACTGGACCGATTTTAAAAATTCTTTCACCTATAGATTAGCTTTCTATCATAGCAAGTAACATAGGGCCAGCAGCAGCCCCCTTTGAATACAGAGATATACTATTTCGTTGGCCAGCAGCAACTGACAGTTGAAGTCATAAATATTCTGATCTTATACTATTTAATTAAAAAAGTAATAATGATTTTACAAAGACAGTTTACAATGTCGTAAAAATCAATTGTTAAATTATTGTTGGTCTAATAGCACAAAGAACTTTTAACCACGAGTTATTTTGGCATTACAATACATCGTAAATTACCTATGACAGTTAAAAAAGTCCATTTAGTAGTAAAAAGAAATCGCGAAATTACATTTTGTACCTACTCACTACTTTGAATAATTTGACAGATTCGTGCAATAAATAATAAAAGTCAAAAATAATATTTAAGTACAATCTATTTTTATTTTATTTTCTCCCTTTTTATAATATGAAAAAGTAAAAAAAAAAAAGATTGTTTATTTACTCGTATTGAATTGACGTTTCTTCTCCATATCAATAGTGTAGAAGTTTCCACTATCAAAACCACAAGAGACCACAAGAATCAAGAAATTCAAAACTACAGATTTTAGCCTTTCTAAAGAGCCACGTGGGCAAGCAGACATGAAGATTTATGATGAAAAATATTTAAAGATATAGGTAAATTAAATATTAAAGTGTTTTTCATTATCAATCTTGAATGTATTTACATGTAGGATGTAGGTAAATAGAAATTAACAATTCTTTTGCATATTAGGAACAATATAATATAATATATTCAAAGTCTTAGTATTGTAAAATTCGAAATATGAAATTTCTTATATTTATTAGATGCAGAGTGTCCCATAATTAATGGTTATCTTGGAAAATAAAGTAGGTAGGTCTAGGAATGACCTATCTAGTCAGTTTTTCGACCTAACTATAACTATATTCGGTTTTAAGGTAGGTAACTATCCCTTACACATCTTTCTTTAGAATCTATGAACCTGAGTATATTCCTAGGTTCACTGCGTTTGTGTGTCGTCATGTAAACACCTAACCTTGATAATTTTATAGTACCAAGTCATTGGTACCGAGTAGGTATATATTGAACTACTTAACTTGAATGAGTGTAGTCAGCACATTAGTGTGTATTAGAAGATGCAATGAAATTCAAACATGAAGATAGTAAAGTTTGCCACTAATTAAAACGACTAACAAGCAAGGCTTTCGGGGTAGCGTGGCAACATCAACGAATCTACTGGGAGCGCGGTATGGAGGGTTGTATAAGCGGCTTAAAATGGGGAGCCAGGAGACGGGGGATGTTTTGATTATTTCCAAGAACGTCTTCTTGGGTAAATTATGCAACACTCTTGCCTGTGTGTTTCAATTGTTTTCATAGTCATTGGATTTTTGCTGTGATGCATATATAGCTTGCTATGTATGTTTTTTTGTTTTCTCCCAGCTCCGATGTTCTGTTTTTTAGTCATTTGTAACTCAAAATATGTTTTAGTAATTTAGTGGAAACTGTGGTTTCTTATATGTATATGTGTGTGTGATGTGTATCGAGATATTGTATGTTTCCCAAATATAAATAAAATAAAATAAAAATAAAATAAATGGAAAGCGGTCGCACTAAGCATGAACATAAAATGACTGCTACGAACCAATTAAACTTTTCATTAAAATTTTACTACACTGGCGGAGATGGGAGTTTTCTATAATTAAATAAGTAGCACTATAAAATACTGGCTGAAATTATTTCTTTAGGTAAGTACACAGACAATATAATTAAAATAGAATCGATCTTGGTTACGAGAGAAGCGAAACACAATTTAACTTTTCTCGGTGTCGTGTGCCAGTATTTTGTTTGAATACCTACTCTGCTTTTCTTCTTGCTAATTTTGTAAAGTTTTATAAAATTTGAAAAGAATCAAAGAATCAAACTTATAAAAGGACAGGCACAAATACAGATGTTGTCAGCATAGGCCTTAAGAGCATTTCCATATTTTGCGATCAGCACGAGCCTTTACCATTTTTTGCCTGTTTTTGCCTGCTAGCTTTAGTTATTTTATTTTAAATAAAAGTTTAAGTGGAGCACGATAAAATTGATTACAGAATTAATTGTAGTGCCTATACGGATTATATTATAAGAGTTTTGAAAGCTCGAATAAACTGAATTAATTGAATATTACGTGTGTGGTTTGGCCAAATGTTTGTCCAAACTTTGTATGCTTGCGTGACGTCACAAGGACAGTTTAGTGTAGCAGTGTAATATGCAAGGGTGACGTGTACACATTGTAAATGTAGATATATAGGTATTGTTGAATAATTAAAAAAAAAACTCACCCTGAGGAAATCCAACCGCCTCCAAGCCGTGATGCGACAAGCCGAATGGAGCCAGCCCTCCGAGGGGCCCAGGGCCCATTCCCATGTGGTGAGCGCTGGTGTGATGCGCGTAAGGGTTCTGACTGAGCGGTGACGGCTGCTTCAGGTAGTGAAAATAGTGATGTAAAGGCGTCGTTGAGTGATGGGCTTGTGGTGCCGTGGGCCCCGCACCCGTGGGCCCCGTGGCCGACGCTGAGTTCGTCAGCAACGCCATCTTTCGAATGATTCTTAAACTGTTGGCGTCACGGGCCAACTTAGTCACCGTGTCAGCCTCTTGCGCGTGTGTATTGACATTTTTTACGTCCTTCTTCTGTTGAGGCTTCAAAGAGGAATTCGACGCCGCGATGTCATTTTGATTTTGAGTTCTGCAAAGAAGTTAATACGGATTATTTTTAGTTTAATACATGTAATAAAATCGTAAACGAGCCGTTTGTACATTTCAAAAATACAATTTTTACAAGTTATAGGTACCTAAGTACCTGTACTTAATGTTATCGAGGTGAAGACATTTATTACAGTTTTTGTTTGTTTGTCTGTGCGCTTGTACACGCTAATTTCAGATACGGCTATTATTAATAATAATTATTACATTACGAGTAATATTTTCTTTAAGCGCAAGTAATGTAATATATCCAAAAAATTCAAACATAGGTTACATAGGCACCATTATTACAAAAAAAGTTCTTTGATCTTTATAGCTAAGTATCGACACAGAAGTAGGTAATACTGCATTATAGATACCTACTGGTATCGAGTGGTGTAAATAAATGTTGAATGTATAGATGATAGATATGTAGCTACAGCATCAAAATGTCTACCGATTATTTTATCATTAATAAATTTTCTGAATGGCTTCTCACACTATGGAAGCAAATTTAAAGACGTACTTACCTATTCAATTCAAAAGTTAAGTAGGTACCTACATACGCGTAAGAAGTTGAGAGTATTTTAGTAGTATTTTAATAAAATTATTACATACAAGTTGAGTAGGTGGGTAAACATACTTGATGTTACAGAAACTTATAAATAATTTAAACATGGCGGTTGCTGTAAACATTCCTATAACAAGATAGTAATACTATCATCATTTCATGTGGCGTGTCAATTGAAAACAATTTATGACTTCTATAAATAAGAATTCCTATTAAGATGTTATCTTAGACATACTTTTGTAAAAGATATGTCGTTTTCAAATGGACTACAGTCATATCTTGCCGTGCTAAACACATCTGAGGACCGGTAACGCAACAATTATTCACGGCTCATACCCCATTTAATAACTTGAACGCATGCAATTCAACGCGGCTCAATTTCATTTTAATAGAATTTTTTTCATAGACAACCTATTTTACAATTGAACGGAGAATGGGAAATTTTCTGCGCTATTGCAACATTCGAATCCAAACGTCAAACACGCGAGGCGCGTTCGAAATTTGAAAAAATGCTCGTTCGTCACGCATCTTTTTTTGGTGAACGAAAAAGGTTAGGCTGAATACACAGACACGCGTCATTGCCTACTCTGTATTTTTTTTAATCAACTAAAGACAACTTGGCGGCAACATAAATCCCCACATAAAATAATGCACATGACTTGATGTTGTCGGTTGTTCGGTTTGAGGATCCTTAAGCACTCTTAAGAGCACTCTTAAGGCCATGGAGACTAAAGGTAAGGCGGCCCAACTCCATACATGAGAAAGTGTCCCTCGAATACGCTCAATTAGATGGCGCTGTAGTAGCATTGGTGTGTGACGCACTAATAGTTCATGAACTACGCAACCAACCAATCATTTGAAACTCCAATTTATGAAACACTATTTAATGCTTTTAGCTTGCCACTTTTTCAGTTTAACACCCATGTGTTAGTACCTACTCCTTTGTTCCTAATCTGAGCCTCTACCCTCCATAGATGAGTGGGCATAAAGCTAACAAAATGTCTTATAGATCACTTAAACTTTAAGTAGGTAATAATAATTACGTAATAATTAATACTTATAAGTTGTTTTTAATATAATTCTCCAACCTTCTTTTAGTCAATATTTTGATTACTATGTAAATATACCTACATTGCTATACCTACCCAGTAAGGCAACGGGTCCATTTTTTTTGTCGGAATCAAAAACGCGAAATTCAAAATTGAATTCAAAGTAGGTACACGTAGGTACATGTTTGCAGACATTTTATCACGTCTATTCGTTTTTTTTCTTCTAACGTTACCTGAGACTGAGACCCTAAACTGAGGTAGCAATGATCGCGCTTCTATGTCAAAAAACGTTGACAAGCTATATCGGAGTGTTGACATGTTATAAAAAAAAATTACCTACCCATTAGTACATTTCGGTAATTTTTTATTATATTATTAATCTTATAATATGATCCACATATCTATATAGGCACTTTAATGTTATAAAAAAGAGATACTCTGTTGACAGGTAACGTTAAAATTAAAAAAAAAATTAGTTACAAACCTATTAATAATTTTGTATTTACTCTCTCTAGTCGTACACTCCTGACGGAGAAATATAATTAAACTGTGTAAAAAGTAATAAAAAGTGACGATGTCTAAATATATAAAAAAAATAAAAACACACAATAGGTGTTGCAAGTGCACTACCGACCACAGAAGGATTAAGGATAAGGGATAAGGGATTAAGGATAAGAGGAAGGGGATGGGGTAATGGGCTCTGGCATCCCTTATCCCCCACCGAAACAAAAAAGCACATGTGCTGTTACTAGCTGGTGCCCGCGATTTCATCCGCGTTCTGGATGAAAGGTACTCTATGTCCTTTCTGGTGTCCCAGACAAGGTGTATGCAAAATTTCATGGTGATCGGTTCAGTAGTTTTTGCGTGAAACAGTTACAAACATCCATACATTCCATACAAACTTTCGCATTTATAATATTAGTATCTACGGATTTCATCATGGTGGTCTTCTTTACGGGGGTGGTTACTGCCGCCAGAGGGGCTGTCCAAAATATGACTTCGAAATGCAGTGTATTTGATACACTACTAAATTTGACATTTGACAAATAAGTACATATAAATATGGAGTTAATATAATTTTAAACTTATTACAAGGAAGGCGTTTAAGATTCATTTTGTAATGTAGTTTTTTTTAAAAGAGCCTATTGTTATCTCAACCGTCCATACATTCATTTGTCAACTATTGACAAGCGAAAATCAACTTTAAAGGTTGGCCTTCGTGTCGATATTGTTGGGAACATTGCAAACAGATTTCCGCATGAAGAATTATCATGAAAAGATCTCGAAAGGCGTTCGTTCGGGTAACAAAAATGTCGGAACGCGGTTTGAAGTACTTTCAAGTCACTGAGTTTTTCGCATTATTTTTTTTTGTTAAAACTCGAATTCGATAAAATAGTCTTTCTTTGCGATCTTACTTTGTTTTTGGAATTAAAAAAAACTACTATGCTACAAGTTTGGCAACACCTAGTCACGTGACGCCACGAAGCTTAAAATGGTAAATATGATTGTAAAGATGGAAGCCATTATAACTTTAAAGACTTTTATAATAAAAAACACATTACCTAATTCATTTATTTAGTTATCCCTACTTATTCTGGATGAAAGGTACTGAATCCTGAATCCCTGACAACTTGAAGAAAGCTAAGAAAGTAAGACAGAAAGAATGCTTTTCCTGTGCCTGAAGCAAAACATACATCACTAAGCTTATAGTTAGCTAAATGCACGGCGGAAATGCATGTTTAAGGCGAAGCCACATGATAAAACTAGTATGATGAAAAATACAATAGTTACAATATACCCTATGGCCTATATACTTTTCCTCATAATAATCACCTAAAAGTTGAACTATTGCAACTAATGTTGATACAAAATCAACAATAGTCTTACAAAGATATCATTTTTAGTTTAAATGAAACTACGAAGATTTGATGACAGCCCCCATACAAAGAGGTCTTTTCATTGTAGAATTTCTCCCTTATAAAAGAGCGGTGTCAATAACGGCAAAAATCTATTTGTCAATGCGTGCCGATAAATAATATGGCAACATAAATATATCGTCCATATTGTATTGAGTGTAGCAAAACAAACATTTCGCGCCCTTTTCGGTGTAATTATTCGTTGTTTGCGCAGTTGGTAGCATTGGCTGTCAACTGTCAAGCAATAAATCAACGGAAAGAAGCGTGGTATGGTTCGAATTTCAGTTTGAGTTTTTATTTTATTATTTTATTAATTTTTCGAAACAGAAATAAAAACAAAAATATAGAAAGAAATAAAAGATAATAATACAATATTCCACAAGCGTCTCCACACTCCACAGATAGATAACTTAACATTATAGAAAGTTAGAACAGAAACTAAGCACCAAGACAAAAAAGAATAAAATTATTACAATGTTAAAATAAATAAAAAAACTTATAAAATAAAACAGAAAGTTAAGAAATTAAAACAAAGGAATTAATTTTAATATTTCAACTTTTTTTTCTTTACCTCCATAGGCAATAGAACTTACGCATAAAGTCTATTTTAGTATGCATCGGTAGAGGGAGCAGGTGGCTCGTCTTGTTATCTATCTTTAAATAGCTCGTCAAAGTAAACCTTCAAAGCGCGCGATGCGAGTAAAATTTGAATGTCTAATGTGTTGTGTGACGTCAATTTAATGTAACGCTCACGTGACGCTTATTGTAACGTTTGCATGATGCAGTTACTTATTACCGGTAACTATATACTTATCTACCTATATTTTATTGCCAAAGAAGTTTTTCTTCTGACACGACGCTTACTCTGTATGTTACACGCGCATGTCTTTTTATAATATATGACTAGCTGTTGTACGCGACTTCGCCCGCGTAACTTTATAAAATATAATGATAATGTAGCTAATCTTAACAGGTGAAAGTATTTTTAAAATCAATCCAGTAATTTTTGAGTTTATTCATTACAAAAATTCAAAAATACAAATCTTCTCTCTTTAATATTAGTATATAAAAGGAGGCACAGCCAGGATTTTATATTAGGTAGGTAGGTATATAGGTATCCTATAGATGCGAGCAGTAACTATTTTATGTAAAGGCAGAGAGCGTCGCGCCCGCCATATTTATTTTCAATTCGCCATTATCTGTTCCCCGCATCCCACATGACGCGCCACCATCGGTTTTACTTTCAGTAATATTGTGACAAAGACATTAATTTCGGGCGTGATAATTGCCCTGTTGGGGTTGCCATTGTGACAAATTTCTCGGTTGGAAACACACTATTAACTATTTCAATAGACGTGTGCGTTTTTTTTTCATATTGTGAACAGAAAATTTCCAAGTAACTATTTGTCGATGGTACCACAATGGTCGCTTTCGGCATTTTTTGCGGAGATTACCTACCTTTCGAACGGGTCGTCAGGGTTTACCGTGAAGCTGTAGCACGAAATTTCGTTACGAACGACACGTTTTTGTAAACAACCTATCTTTTGTACAGCCGCTAGTTTTTCGGGTAAAACATTTATTTAAAAATAATATCTAAGTATCTATCTAAGGCTAAGGAAAGGACCGACGATTTTCTACACAATGTTGACCAAACATTATAATACTCTGTTACTTGTTGTTACTATCATCTATTCTGTGACTCTGTTGAAGATAGTGTCAAGTAAGAGAAAACATCTTCTGTGTATTTAATTTAGTTTCGAAACCGCCCGCGATTTCAGACAGATGCAATTGATTCTGCAAAATATATCTATACAGAAACCCTTTTCGTTTGTCGCTCTTTTGATTAAAGAAAACCTTATGAAATTCTGTAGGGTGGCAGAGCCAGGCCTGCCAACTTAGAAGAAGTTAACGGAGAAACAGGAAGAGCCACAGCCCACACACACAGCGACTTTATACATCTGGCAATCCTAAACTTTCTTTTCATCGAGAGAATCATCTGAAAATATTCTCTGAAAAGATGTTTAAACATAAAAAAAAGATTCTACTTACCAAAAAGTTTATTTAAATATTTGCTTATGCCGTGTACGACAAACTACAAAAAAATATTAATTTGTTATTTAACATGAATACTTAGGCTGCCCGGCCCATATCATCCCCTATTGTCGAATTTGACACTTTTATAAACACGATCTTGCCCTATCTTTCGAACTATTTTTGAAATTCGAACATCTCTACTATACATCTATAGAAATGGTTTCATTATATTGACGGGATGTGGAGTTGCTAGCGTTACATTGAAATATTTGATATATATTTTTAAATTAATTCTTTAAATTGATTTTTCTTTAAATTATTTCAATATTTACATATTTATTATATAAGTGAAATCATAATTTATTACTCTCTTAGAAAAACAAGTAGGTAGGTACTCTTTAAATAAAAAAATTCAAGAGATGTGAAATTGATTTCCTCTTCCACACAGACTAAATTAGATATGTGAAGGTATGGAAATTGTAGAAATTATTAGCAATTTATTATTTTCTGTGACACAGGTTTTTCCTTTATCTGTGCTGAGATAGATTAGAAATATAGGTAAGTACTTAATTATTTTCATTTTTGGAGTTTACACCTTAAGAATCGATTTGCATATATTTTTTATATAGGTAAGCCCGTGGTATGAAAATTTATGGGAGTAAAATCAAAATTGTTACACGAGTGTGTTACGTTCTATTTTTTTTAATATTTCAGAATATCTAAAGTTTCACGGAAATTGCGCCATCTACACAATATTATTTAAAAAAAGAACATTGTTGTTCTTTCAGCGAGTTCCAATTGTGAAAATTTAAATTTTTTAATCGTTCGTAAGGAGTAAACTCCAGTCGTGTGTCGGAGCTGATACACACAAATTTTTTGATGTATTGACTACACATTGACTACACAGTAGGTATGTATATAAAAATATCATAATGAATAGATTTATTGCAAAGACATACTACCTATCTTTATTTTCTTCACTTAAACAAAAGACCTTGCGTAAATAAATAAGTAGGTAAGTTTCTACCTATCTTATTGTCAGCGAACTAAAAGCTCAAATCAAAGAATGAAATCCCAATAGACTCTGTTTGTTGTTGCAGACTAAAAAGAAATTAATATCCCGAACAAAATAGCGAAAGCGAATGGTGTTCCCTGAGGATGTAAAATGATATACTCATTACTCGTACTGTGATTGTACCAATGAATATGGCGTATGGTCCAAACACGAGCTGTCCGCTATCAACAAAGTTAATGCTATTTATTATCTTGTGTTCATTGAAAGTGTTCTATGTCCATGCACGTTATGTTACAAAATCAAGTGTTCATATTTATATTTTGTAAAAAACATTTATGATGATAAATAAATTATACTAGAAGTTAGAAGAATTATCAGAGATTATATTTGTCAAAATTTTTTTGAAAAATGAGTTTACTGTGGCTATATGGTAGCTAGAGCACATTTCACTGAAGTTTAGCATAGACAATATAATTTATTCGCTGCAAAATCATTAATCTTTACATGTAGTAACATTTTAATACTTATTTAATTACCAAGTAATACTTTAAATAAACTTATGATATAAATATAGGTATGGGTATATGTATCTACATATATACACATAATGTATCCTATACATTTAGAAGACATAAATGAAATGCCCTTCTCCCATAGAGTTGTCGGCTATTGACGACACGTTTGGTCTAGCTAAAGTCTAATGGCTAGTAACCCTAGCTGTTAATCAAACGGTCACGGCTTCGAATCCCGCTAGGGGCAAATTTTTATATGTTAATCTGTTAACATTTTACCTTTGTACCTGAGTCATGGATGTTTTGTATTTATAATATGTATGTATTTACAAAGAGAAAGTAATCTATATGAATGTCTATAGTAAAGTAGTGTATGAAATGGCTGGTATCCATAATACAAGCATTAATTGCTTACTGTCGAACTAGATGGTGCGTGTGGAATGTGTGAAGATATTTATTTATTTATTTGTGATACTGACGATAAACGGAGATGATAACTAACAGTCTATTTTGTACAATAAGTACCTATGTCAGTAAGAATTTTGATAAAAAAATGTTAGATCGTACTATTCTAAAACGAGTGCAGGGTCGTACTCTTACTAATTTCTCCTATTGGTAGGAGCACAAATACAATAATGTACTGACTCTCTTACTAGTAGGAGCATGAATACTATAGCATGAATACCATGTATACCTTAACTGCAGATGAAAAAATTTAACATATATATTTCAATTTTATTTATTTTTTCTCCTGTCACAAAACATTATGTACAGTTTAACTCAAAAATAAAACGCATCTCTCGTAACTTGCGTCAAAGTAACGCCATTTGCTAGGGCGTCGTCCCAGCGGACCCCCTAATGGCGTGTCTGTTGCCAAATACCAGTTCATGGGATGCGGTCAAGAGGGCGTGGGACAAGCAGGGTGCAAATTGAATACTACCCCCGCTAATATGATGCTAAATACAATTTTGAATAATTTAGTTTTCCGATCTTTAGCTAAATATATTTTCATTATCTATACTAATATTATAAAGCTGAAGAGTTTGTTTGTTTGAACGCGTTAATCTCAGAAACTACTGGTTCGAATTGAAAAATTCTTTTTGTGTTGGATAGATCATTTATCGAGGAAGGCTTTAGGATATATAACATCACGTTGCGACTAATAGGAGCGAAGAAACAGTCGAAAATGTGGAAAAAAAACGGAGAAAATTATTCATCTTTGAGGGCTTCCGTTGCGTGCGCTGCGAAAACCTTTCGAGATACCCAAATGATACCCAAAATAACTATTCCACGCGGACAAAGTCGCGAGCACCAGCTAGTTAAGTATAAAAAAGTAGGTACCTACCTAATATAAAAAAAAAATATCAAAAAATTTGAGCTAATTAAAGCTCTTTTCGGGGTATTTAGACTATAACCTAGGTTTCAAAATTGTAGTTTTTACGAGCCCCTTGGTCGAATGGTTAAGATGCTTGCTTTACCTAACGCTCTGTCTCAGAGGTTCTGGGTTCGATTTGCAGCAGAGCCAACTTTGGAAATGAAATTTTCATAACTGACTCTAATCTGGATCTGGCAAGTATGGTGGCAGGGCTCACTGCGTTTAGCAGTCATTTCTATACTAATATTATAAAGAGGAAAGATTTTGATTGTTTGTTTGTTTGCATTGAATAGGCTCCGAAACTACTGGACCGATTTGAAAAATTCTTTCACTGTTTGGAAGCTACGTTATCAGGGAGTAACATAGGCTATATTTTACAAAATTACGCGGACGAAGTCGCGTGCAACAGCCTAGTATTTCATAAAGACACAGTTGGGTTTGCGCCCGCATTTTAGTATCCCATCTTCTCTATAGGTAAGTAGATAAGTATGAACTTCTCAAAGAGTTTATCAGGAAATTCTTATTAGGTAGCTATATATTATTAAAAACCATACAAAATCATAATAGGTATTACTATGCTTATCAAGAAAACATCAAATAACAATAAATATGGCTTCCTTTGATAAAATAGCCTCTAATTCATTACATATTTTCAATTTATTAGTCGCCGCTAAGGGGGATGGGATTTGCGTGTGATGTCGACACAATGAACGCGTGGCTGGCCCATTATTGAGGAGAATTAATATTGCAAATTGATAAGTAAGTAGAGTTATATAGTCGTAGTTTCAATATCTATATGAGAATTGGAAGGAAAATTATAAAAAGGCTAGCTTTTGCACGCGAATTCTTCCGCGTAACTTTAAAAAATATACCCTAGGTATATGTTACTCGCTGATATTATTAGAATTTGGTCCAAATCAATCAATCGGTCCAGTAGGTAGATTCGGAGCCTATTCAATTCAAACAAACAAACAAATTTTTCCTCTTTATAATTAGTATAGATAGTTTAGATAGATATAGCTTTCCAACAGTGAAAGAATTTTTCAAATCGGTCCAATAGTTTCGAAGCTTATTTATTTATTTATTATTTATTTATCTGTTTTCTTTAGAAGTTTTTCAATACTTAGGTCATAGGTTACTTATTAGAAGCCTGTAAAATAGGAAACTAAATGTTATAATTTTTTTTTATGTTAAGGTCGACAGACAGGCTGACGATCCACATTGAGGTCCGATTGAGGACAAAGGAACCTACATACCTAGGTATCTACTATTTCACAGTAGGTAATCTTTGCAGCCAGACGGGTTTCCCTAATGACTGCGAAATACAGTGTGCTCTGCTACTACTTACTTTTCAGATCCAGAACAGACAGTTTTTACTAAAAAAAATTCTTAGAAAATGTAATTTTTGTATTAAATTAATCTGTCCGTTGGAAACTCTTTTTTTTTTTTTAAATAAATGTACGTGTGTTTTTATCTAAGTGTATTTTTATTTAAGTTACTTTAAGAAGTCAAATTAGGTGAAGAAAATTAATAACTTTTCTTTTAAGACAAGGACTTAACTTTTCCGCTAAGTCCTTGCTTTAAAACGTAAGCAAAATTTAAACCCAATGGCTCCATCTATAGAGCACAAAAAAATATTATCGAAGACCGCAATGAAACTGTTACAGCGCATTTCAAAATACAAACAAAAATCTCCAATGCTGCCAACCAACCCATAAATTCAACTCCGATCATATAACGCCGCCGTGTTAAGTCAACATACATTATAACTACCTATCACATTGAATAAGTACCGACGCTATTCGGTATGGTAAACAAAACTGGTCAGAAAATCGATAGCCGAGTGCGAGCGAGAGGTCCGATTTCGGTGTGTTAGAAAGAAAAGGACAGACGAGTTACACCGAGGGGTGTTGTAAGGCGGAGCTTAAAATATCCCGCCTAGTAAACAAGAGAGTAACGGAAAGAGATGTATATATGAAGCCTTGTTGCGCAAGCAAAATATAATTTATGTCACTTTTGGTAGTCACACTGGACATAATAATTATCCTAATAGCAATTTTTCTTATATTAAATTAAAGGAAAATTAAGAGAAAGAAGTTCAGATAATTCAGTTAAAAAAAATATCAGAGATTTATCTACCTACATTTTAAGATCTACTTAATGTCGATCTTAAAAATTTGCAATTATTAAAAATTTTAAAAATTTATTAAAATGTTAAAAAATAAAAATTTAAAAATGTTATACATTTATTACCTACCTACAGTGAAATATTTTCATTTTTAGCCTATTTTTCCTTTGAAGCGAGAGAATGGAGAAAAATTAATAATAAAATAGATAACGCTTGTCAATGTCAATAAGATTCATTGATATAACACTTTTATTTTTACCTCATCAACCTTGCACTATTTTAGGAATGTGCCTCAAATTAAAATAGGCAAAGATAGTTGCGTAGGTACTACGTAGGTACATATAAAGCTTTCGATACTTCAAGTGGACATCAAAGGCTTCAAACCTACTTGAAGTGAAACTAAAAGAAATTTCCAAAGTAGGTTAAGTAGGTAGTGGCACACACACTACGTTTCGAAGTCATTTATTTTGACTTAATAGCATATATTTATGAGTTTCGATAAGTGAGTAAGGAATAAGCCCTATCTCTTCCTCATCCTTTATCCTTAACTAGCTGTAGCTGGTGTCCGCGACTTCGTCCGCGTTCTGGTTGAAAGGTACCCTATGTCCTTTCTGGTGTCTTAAACAACGTGTCTCCAAAATTTCATGGTGATCGGTTCGGTTAATATTAGTAGGTACGGATTAATCCTAACTATAGGTTATCGGCAGCACTTTTGCAGCATCTGTCGCTTGCACAGTGTTCTCAAGAGGACCGTCAGTATGTCTGACTTAACATTAAAAAAAAAATAAAGGTTCAATATTTGAGAGTAAACTAATTTTAAGTTTTATAAGTTTTTGAAGAATTATATGACTTTATATATAAAAACTAGCTGCACACGTTGTTTTGCCATATAAAATTTGTTTTGGTGTGGACCACCCTTGTCACTTAGGGGTATAAAAAATAGTTTACGACCTATTCTCAGACCTCAGTAGGTACCGCATTATACATAAAAAAATTCATAAAAATCAGAGGAGTTTGGTTAAATACCGTGACACGTGAATTTTTATATCTACATTATACCTAGGTATAGAACAGATAAATAAGTGCTCAAATAATTTATAAAAATATCATTGCATGGGTATCATAGTTAGGTAATTAACAAACACACCCGCACACGTCGCCATTTATTATAATTAAAAGCGTTTAATAGAAACTTTGTGTGTGCGAATAGAAAAAGCGTTCGATTCTAATTGTTGCTATCACGTCCACTGACATTCATACAGATGCGAAACTTACACGATATAAAATTAAGTGAATGAAAGACGCATTGTTCGTTCCACATTTGAAAATGTCACGTACAGGAAACATCAATTTAATTTTCGAACGCTTGACATTTTTAACTTTTTAATGTTGCCACATTTCAAAAATTTTACTCCCGTTTTAAGGGATCTGTGTGGGTATTTTTTATAGATAGATATTAAATAAAAATGGATCGCTAAATTGGAAGCTATTATTAGCGATTATTGCTAAGCATAAAAGTGTAGAACTGTTGCACCATAGAGGCCATTTTTTTTTCAAATATTGGAAATTTGTCGGCAAAAATACTCATTATACAAAATCGTAATTTAAAAATATATACCTTAGATAAATGTAATACGTACCTACCTATTAAAAAAAATTAAAAATAGCTTAGATAAATAAAAACTTTGAAATTATATACCTACATAGGTACCTAGGTAGGTATATATATCTATCTATTTATAGAAACTATTCACGGATTAAGAAATAAATGGGTCTGTACATACCTACCTACAAACGCAAGAACATCTGCCTTTTACACAAAAAAAAAGTCGACTGAATTGTATACCTATATATGCGTTCATGTTATTCTTTTTTTTTTTAATTCAAAGGGTTCTGCGGACTTGATTGCGAGGGGTTTGTCAATAGTTGAAAACTTGAAGCGCACGTCAAATGTGTTGCTAGCGTAAAAAAATATATTGTTGAATATCCTCATCTTGTCGAAATTAATATTTTTTTGGACCAAGCGCTTTAAAACATCCTTTATTTATTTAGCACACTGCCAAGGTTTGTGTCTGTGTTTTCGAGCTCATAGTGGAGTTGGAGTGAATAAGCAATTTCTGGGTGAGCTCGCTCCACCATAGGCCTCATCTTCGCTATATGGCTGGATGTTGGACAAGAGCAAACCCATTTTTTATCTGAAGATTGTCTGAAAATTTGTCTGGCTTATTGTCGTTTTGCCAAGTCCATAGGTAACATACATCACACACATCGTAAATATAGATGAAGAAGATTACCTACTGTATTCTTTTATAATTGTCAACAGAGGTGTCGGTTACATTACATTACATCACAGCTCACGACTTCAATGGTTTTTTCCCATCTCAAAAGTATCCAAAAAATATTCAGTTCAGTTTTCAGTTCAAAAAAATAAATAAACGGCCAGTGAAACCGCGGTGCACGGCTAGTATGTTACGTTGAAGTGATGTTATACAGTTTGACGTTGTAAACTCACAGAGTAAAATGTATTTCTATTATCTAATCTGACTACGTAATGCGGTAGCGAGCAATACAAAGGAGAGACGGTGAGTCAGCAATATGTACGTGCAAGTCCAATTAGGCCAACGTGAATACGGCCTTATAGTACCTACAATATAGCTACAAGCTACAAGTAATGTTTGTTTCTGTAAAAGTTGTGTACCTACTGTATACTGTGTATGTGTATGTTAAAGTTGCATTCGTAATAAGTAAACCACTCACATAGGTTTTGGTTTGTTTTTATAAATAAATATAAAATAATAATAACAAATATCTTCACACAGCACCATCTACAGTTAGTTCCACACTAAGCAACTAATACTTGTATTATGGATACCGGACATTATTGATATACTAGATTACTTTTTTGTAAATAAATACATATTATTATAAAAATACAAACATCCATGACTCAGGTAGGTACAAAGGTAAAATGTTAACACATAAACGTTAGCCCCTAGCGGGATTCGAACCCGCAACCGTTTGGTTAACAGCTAGGGTTACTAACCACTAGAGCAAACGTGTGTCTTATGTTAAGGTCGACATACAGGCTGACGGTCCACTTAAATGTAGGTGGCTACCGTCACACAAGTACCAATGGCGTCAAACTCTATTAGGCTTACCAAATGCTTTGCCAAGTGAATACCAAGTGCTTTGCCAAGTGGCATACCAAGTGCTTTACCAAGTGCATACCAAGTGCTTTGCCAACCATAGTAGGATTAAGAATTACAGATTAGAAAGAGATGGGGCAATAAATAAATTCTTGTATATACTAATTTGCAGAAAAAAATGCATCCATCCATCCGTAGCCGGTGGCGGATTTTTAGTTGCAAATAAATTTAATGTACGTAAGTTATAATACTTATGGTAGTATCAATGGCAAGCTAACCTATAATAATGGGAATACGATTCCCATGTGAATGATTTTAATGCCAAGTCACGCGTCCATCGACAAATCAATTAGTCTAACTATAAACTAAAATACTATATGATTGGAGAAATAGTTATTAAATATGTGTTTTGGTCATAGATTAGACAAGAGCGCCGTAGTGCACTCTTTCCATATGCCTACAAGCCAATGCTTGTAGGTAACAAAAAGATTTTTTTGAATAAAGTGTTTTTTTATTATTATCTCACAGTGGAATTTAAAATATTAAGTATAATAAATTTTTTTTAAAGTATTTTTCTAAATAATTAATATTAAACGACATAGGCAGCAAAGATAATTGATTGGTCTCGTTGCGCTCGACTAGATAGAGCGCTATACAAAAGCAATAGCTCTGAAAATGTGGCAACTATTTATTGTAGTGTGTGTAAAAAATCGTCACTTTTTATCACTTTTTACCCAGTTTTATTATATTTTTACACAGTTTCACTACGAAAACTGGTATTTTATTATGCCTAAAATTTAATAAAACATTCGACACGTACACATCACAGACAGTTTGCAGTGTGACTGGCTCGGGTACGCCGAATTCGGCGTACTATTTTATGCCGCATTTTATAAGTACGACGGCGGTATCTAGGCGAGCGTAGCGAGACCAATAATTTATCTAAGAGTGGCAGGTTAAATACATTGAATAGATACAATTATACATCGAGGTGAACTAGACAGAGGCCTAAAACATGTGTAGGTACCTATATGTTTTCATAGAAGTTATTACTTCTATTCTACTATCAGGTAGTCCGTCAGCCTTTCTGCCAAGTCTTACACAGTAAATATATTTAGTTTAAGTAGTGAACTTAATCAATAAAATTGTTTTAAGTTGATATTTTATTATAGGTAGGTACAATTTGAAGATTCAAGCCTTTGATATCATCTATAGCCAGAATATTCTAGAATATAACCGCAGGAATATACCTACTCAAACATATATTCGCATCTATTATTTTATTCTTTGGCCTTCTAATAGTCAGTGTCCATCGCATCGCGGTGGCAACAGCTAATCCTACTTTAACGTGAGATTGACGATCTTTTGATGAGTTTAACCATAGTTTAACGAAGTGTTAACGATGCTTGTGTAATACGTACGTTTGTTTACGTACTAAATAACAAGTTTTACGTATTAATTAAATGTTTGAAAACTCTTGAAAATTTTATTTTACCTACTGTAAGAATTGCTCGCTATAGTTGAAGTTCTAAAAGGTGAATTAAACTTTAGTTTAATTTAACTCAGAAAATAGATTTTTTTTGTATAAATATGCCCAATTCTAACTTTTCTGAATATAGTCCAATAATGCATCATATTTAGTTTAAATTTTAGTCTAATTAAAGGAGTTAAATTAATGCGATGAAAATACCGCTTTTCTGCTAAGTACCTACCTAATATGTTTTTTTACGCTATTTTCTGATAGGATTACAACAATTTGTAGTGTATTTTAAATCTTGTCAAATAGCCAATTCTTAAACCTACTTATAACGGCAGAGTACCTGTGGCGTTGCTTGTGTTAAAGGCGATGGTAGCCACATACCATCAAGTGGACCGACAGCCTATCTGTCGACCTTAAAATAAAAAATATATAAGTAAAACAATAATAAGTAAAATAAATGTACTTATAAAAATATAAGTACGTATATCATCTATAGACTATAGTTATATATCTATTTATATCTTAATTAATTTACTTATTATGTAAGTGTGGAATGTGTTTGGGTATAGTGCAACTCATTAGTGCAAGATTACAAATCCTTTTATCGAGTTAATCCTTGTACAAAGTAAAAAAAACATGTCAATATTAAAAATGGATTTTATCTTCGAACAGGTTATTATTTGCAAAATAATTAATCAATTATTTAAATAATAAAAATGTACCGATGATAAGGGTGTGTTCAGAATAACGAAAAAATCTTCTAAGTAAAACTTAGCTGGAAAAATATCCAAGCATCTACAATACTAAGTTAAGTTTCCAAGAAACGCGTTATTACCTTCATGTACCTGCATTATTCGAATATTATCAAATACAGCTGTTGCACGCGGCTTTGTCCGCGTAATTTTAGCTATAGGTAAAAGCGTAGCTTTCTATTACTAGGTGAAAGAAATTTTCAAAATCGGTCCACTAATTTTTGAGTTTATTCATTTACAAACATACAAATCTTCTTTGTTTTTAATATTATATACCCACCTACTTAGCATATGTTACACGGTGATAAATACTTAGGTGAAAGATTTTTTAAAATCGATTCACAAATTTTTGAGTTTATTAATTACAAACATACAAAAATACAAATTTTTTCTCTTTATACCTAATATTAGTAGGTATAGATAAATATAGATTTAATATAAATATTAGTTTCGTAACAAGATTACAAAAAAACAACACATCAATTCCGTTAATCATTACACCTGACAAATGTTATCAAAAAAATATGTTGCTCAATGTACTTATCAATGATTAATCCGAAAAAACTTAGTAATTACAGATAAATAATGTTCTGATTCGGTATTAATCGAAATAGCATGTTTAATTCTTTCTATTGCCAGATTATCACGAGGTTTAGAAGTATTGTCTTGATTACAATAGAAATTATATGTCTACTTACTTTGTTAGGTAGCTGACTTAGATAAATGATTGCAAATAATGGGTATACCATAGATGAATGATTGGTCTCGCTGCGCTCCACTAGATACCGCCGTCGTACTTGTAAAATGCGGCATAACTGTACCCGAGCCTGTCACACTGCAAACTGTCTGTGATGTGTACGTGCCGAATGTTTTATTAAATTTTAGGCATAATAAAATACCAGTGTGCGTATTGAAACTGTGTAAAAATATAATAAAACTGGGTAAAAAGTGATAAAAAGTGACGAATTTTTACACACACTACAATAAAAGTTACCACATTTTCGGAGCTATTGCTTTTGTATAGCACTCTATCTAGTCAAGCGCAGCGAGACCAATCAATTATCTTTGGGGTAGGTACTTATATTAACAATGAAAATATATTTATTTTACACAATTATTGTTTACTTCCCCCATAGGACAGGCAGAGCCTAGTGTGGGGGACAGAAATGTGATGAAACTAAAATTGTTATATTATTCTGAAATAAAGTTGTTTGTTTGTTTGTTGGTTTATATAAAGGAAGATTGTATTTCAGTGAGCAGCGATGCCTAAGTATATTTTAGAATCTACACTTGCTATTTTTTAAATTAGGTCCTCACGTCCGTCAGCCCGTCGAGTTAGCGTACCACTAGTCAGTTTCCTTACTCATCAATTTCACTAATTCACCAATAACTGGTGAATTAGTGAAATAAGTAGACTGTTTACTCATTAGACAGTTTCTGAATTCGCCAATTTCCTTATAATTGCCAGTTTCACTAAGTCAAGTGCGCTGCCTGCTAAAGGTTAGAAATTGTCTCTGGCATCCCTTACTCACGTACCAAAACAGAAAAGCACACATGCTGTTATTTCACATCAAAGATTTTTTTAAATACTTAGGTACCTACGTCTAGCAGAATTCCAGTTCCAGTTCCAGAATTTAACGTGTTCGATGTAAAAATGAAAATTAAGTAGCAAAGAGTGACCAAAAGTAATGATAAATCGGATCTAATAAAAATACTACACCTTCAATATTTACACCCGTAACTAGTGAAGGTGTAGTATTTTTATTAATAGTATCAATAAGTACCTACCTACTTTGCACTAAATTAGTTCATTTCATGGTAAGGTCATGTATATACCTAATTAATGAATAGTAGGTAGGTAGTAGGTAATGAGTACTTTTTGGAAGTAACTTGGACAGATCATATTTTGATGCTAACCAAATGCGAACTAGCGAACTGATACGAAGTTTCGTTTCTATGGTCATTTTTAGTTTTCAAAATAACATTTTGCGATTTTCCCAATATGCGCATCATATTATATTATCATCATTTTGACTAAAACTATTCACAAACCCATTTAATCGATCGATTGCAAGAAAAAAAAAATCTTTTTTGTTCTATTAAACGAGCAAAGATCAAAATGTACAAACAAACGTAGGTATTATAAAAAATATCTTATTGATTGTACAAAAAATTTTATTTTAATAGCAATAAAGTCCATATTTCATTGCCACTAGAACTAACAGCACCCTATAAGCATCGCTAATTAGGCAGCACACAAAGCGTGTGCCTTTGCCTATTGTGGAATTTATAAAATTAATGATGCCAGATAACGTCAGTTATTAGCTGTCAAATTATTTTTGATCTTTTATGTGTTCTGTGTCCGTTTTATAATGATACCTATAGGTAATATGCGCAAACTAACACCCAATGATTATTGCATTGGTCTTGCTACGCTCGACTGGATAGAGTACTATACAAAAACGATAGCTCCGAAAATGTGACAACTTTTTATTGTAGTGTGTGTAAAAAATCGTCACTTTTTATCACTTTTTACCCAGTTTCACTACGCAAATTGGTATTTTATTATGCCTAAAATTTTATAAAACATTCGGCACGTACACATCACAGACATAGGTACTATTTTATGCCGCATATTACAAGTACGACGGCGGTATCTAGTCGGACGCAGCGAGACCAATCATTTATCTATGCTAACACCTATAGCTATAATTCTATGTGAATATTGTACCGTGGTACAACTACATTAACTTAGCTAGATACCTATATATTTAAAACTATTACATTTGTTTTACATTTTACAGTTTATAATAAGGGTACATTCCCCCTTCCATCGATACAATCCGGAACAATCCGTTCTCAAATTTGTCAATATAAAGAGAGAATACCTAGTTATTTGTAGATAGGTAGGATGTTTGTAACGAATAAACTCAAAAAGACTGAACTGATTTTGAAAATTCTTTCACATATAGCTGTGCCTATTTTGTACTTATTCTGGATAACCTAGGGATAACCCCCCTTTTTATGGTCGCCGCTTGGACTAGTATAGGTACCTACTTACTTAGTAGGCATGCAATTATTGTGAGCTCGACAAACAGACGATACCTAAGTACTTATGCCGATTTTATTTATCTGTTTAATCCAGGATTAAACACGGAATAAAGATGTAATGGCCAATTAGACTTGTTTGATGTTTGTTTGTTTGTAGAGGCATATTAGCTGACTCTCCCCTTTCGATTATTAACGACCTTAGTTAGGTGACGTGATATTCATCGTTTTGAATGATTAATATCTCTGATGTCAGTTTTGCAAATGATTCAAACATACAGTGATAACAGCAAAACAGTATAGAAGCTTTTATTAATTAAAAATACTGTATTACTGGAATAAATAAATAAATATTCACACATTCCACACAGCACCATCTAGTTCAAAAGTAAGCAACTTAATGCTTGGTATTATGGATACCAGACAGTTGATATACTACATAAAATACTTTTTTTTTTGTAAATACATACATATTATAAATACATAATATAATACTTAATATTATACTTAATTATCTTAAGTAAAATATCTAAATAATAATCTGGAAAGATCAGCTTTTTCTAAGTTATAGCTAATAATATATTTATTAGGTGTTGGATTTTTTATTTCTATTTTTAGATGATCTAAAAATGTTATCCTTTTCAAACACATTTTATAATATTCTTGATGCTGCACTCTAATTGAATTTTTTAAATTATTTGTGAAGAAAATATCATGGTCACAGAATAGATTATATTACAAGTATGTGTTCATGTGCAATGTGCATTTATTGAATAAATTTATATTAATTTTTTGAAATTCTTTATAATTTCTTAACCTACTAGGTATAAAATTAAATTTACATAACAGTACCTACCTACTTAAATTCTTATTGTCTAAATAATAAATGAATAAGTATAATTAATTAAATTTAATAAGTTGTCAATTTCAAGACCCAATCATATACCTAGGTAAAGAGCAGACAAGAAAAGTGCTTTATCAGTTTCGATTACAAATTCCATTCATTTCAAAATTCGCTAAGGCTTAGATTTGAAATAGGTATTGATTACTGATTGACACAATTTGTCATCGCTAATAAAGATAGCAATAGAAATTGTCACTTTGAATTTTCAAAGGAAAACAGACCTTATCATTCTGCAACATACAAACAATGTTCATTCTTAGGGTGATAAAGCACTTTATTTGTCGAGTGTACCTACCTATCTAGGTACTATGAGAAATCTCATACCTATTAAGCGGAAGTACGGAAGTTATAAAAACTGAGTTATATATATATATATATAAATATATACATATCTACTCATCTTTACAACATGATAAATATGAATGCTCCCTGCGGCTTTTTGCTCTAAAGGCGTGGCCAGTTTCAACCCTCAACACGCCCCCATACTTGGGGTGAAATGCAACCCCCTTTTCAGATTGAAAACCTAATGATGCATCAAGCGGTGGCTGGATGTTTTAAAAATGTCTTACCTATTTTCAGAACAGTTACACTACCTACTTAGGTATTTATTTCTTTAAAAACACGCCGTAAGAACAACATTGTTCTTTTTTTAAAATAATATTGTATATTAGATAGAGCTATGAAAATTCAGGTATTCTAAAATATTCAAAAAAATAGAACGTAACTATACTTACGATAGTAACTGTTATTTAATCTGTGCTATTACGTAACGCATAACATAACGCATTCGTGTGACAATTTTGATTTTACTCCCATAAATTTTCATACAAATGGGCTTGTATTAATAATAATTATACCTACACATAGTTATGAAGTTTTATCAAAATAGGTTCAGTAGTTTATAGGAGTTCATTGGCGTCAAACAACGTGACACGCAATTTTTATATATTATTAGAGATAGATTTAATTATCAATTAGTTTTTTTAGAAATCATAGTCATTTCTTATCTTTTTCTCTTACATAACCTACCTAAATGTAGATAATTATTTTTAGAATACTAAACTATTATACCTACTTAACACATTTGTTCTTGCTAACTGCGCTCCGTGACTTCGCACGCCTTATAAATTTAGATTTTATTTGGACAGAAGCGAACAGCTGGTTTATTTTACTCGTATTATTTATTTATTTTATTATATAGAATATCGTCAGTCAAAAGAGCATGCGGTTCTGAGACAATGTTAAATTAACACAATATTTAAGACTAATATAATATATACCTACTATATCTACTAATAAAAGATAATAATCTATAGTCTATACCTACCTACTGTACTAAAAAATTAATAATAGTTTTGTTTGTAATGAATAAACTCAAAAACTACTGGACGGATTTTGAAAATTCTTTCACCTATAGAAAGCTACATTATCAGCGTGTAACATAGGCTATATTTTATAAAGATACACGGAAGAAGTCGCGTGCGGCAGCAAGTCAAATAATGCGCATACTCGTAAATTTGTTATTCATATTAAAGTGAATGTACAATAAAAACAGCCTATCTACCTAAGGCGACGTCCATTCGTCCAATGATAAGACAAACAAAAAATATATTTCTAGATATCATGTCGTTCTAGATATAAAGTGATTAATTAACGTTAATTATCAAAATAATTCCAGATTGTTTATCTATGTCTCAAAATCCAAATGTAGGTATTTAACTAGTGTTTCTGTCAATAAAGACTTAGCAATAATTTATATTTAGGTATATATAATATCTAATAATGGTAGGTAAGTATGTACCAGCTGACAAGAAAATCTTTGCCCTGTCTAATTACTTATGAAGAGAATAAAATTTTGCTTACTTAGAGCTTTGAAATTTTGTAACAACTAACAACATAGATCTCGAAAAATGGAGCATTCGTTACTAATATTATAAATGCGAAAGTTTGTATGGATGTACCTATGTATGGATATTTGTAAATCTTTCACGCAAAAACTACTGAACCGATCACCATGAAATTTTGCATACACGTTGTCTGGGACACCAGAAAGGACACAGGGTGGTCCAACCTTTCATCCAGAACGCGGACGAACCTACTACGGGACACAGGATAGGCTACTTTTTTCACGCGGACGAAGTCGCGAGCGCCAGCTAGTAATATATATTAGATATATATAGATTAGATTAGATATAGCGTCCGTTCGCTATATCTAATCTAATCTATACAGGATTACCCGCTGGACTAATCTGAAGATTGTCTGAAAGTTTCATCAATATCGGTTCAGCGGTTTTAGAGTCCATACGGAACACACACACATACGCACACACATCGTCTTTTATACAGGTAGGTACTTACCTATATTAAGATTGAGAACAAACATGCATATTTAAGTGATATTATCTACTTACTTGTAGATATTTCTTTTATTAAAAAGTTATTGAGTACCTACTTATTTAGTTTTATTAAAACATTTATTGAAAAAATTGATAAATTCATATTTAAGTAATGCTCCTTCTTTGTAATTTTATTATTTTATTTTATAAAATTCAGGAGATCACTGAGTCCACTCTCTCTTTGCTTGTGCTCTTAAGCGACGGCTAGAAGTTATTTACATACATACCTACTTACATTTACATTATACATTTTATATTCCCTTAGGATGCTTATAAAGCTGTACGTACCTACATTTAAATAAAGAATAGACGATATTTTAATTTAATACCTATTAAGTGCCTTTTAAATAAGTAAATTTAAATGTCTATAGGTAATTTTAATTGCAGTTGAAAAACATGTTTACTAACTTTAGTTAAATAAATAGCTACCTGCTCCCGGCTTCGAAAGCATGCATTTTTTGCAAATTAATAAAAAAAAAACATTCCTAAGTTTATTGCTCTTTCTAGTACTTAGTTAAAACCGAATAAAAATCCGTTGAGTGGTTTGGAAGAAGTTAGCGGAGTAGGTAATAGAGAGAGGTGGAGAATGAGATTAATTTATATTATAGATATAAATATTATGTGTAGATATAGATAAACTATAGAGCTTATTATTAAAACATACTAAACAGTATCTAACTAATCTTTAAAACAAATTTATCTAATAATAAACATCTAGATAAGTAATATCTACTGAGCTGTTAAAAAAACTATTGCCTAGGCACTTATTTACTTAATTAAAAAAAAAATTATTTATTCACTTAAATATATATTCTTTCAGTTACATAAGTGTTCAGCTTCGTTTATTTAAATTTAGAATAACAGCACCGACCGCGTGGCACCGCCATTCTTTACAAAGTACCTACCTACATTATCAAAAAATATATCTACTTATAGATAATATAAAAAAAAAAAGAAAACACTCACCGTACGTCAACGTAATCCAAATACAATATTTAAAACTCACTGAATTTATTTGAAAATTCACTAAAAAAAACGATTTCTCGCTGACCAATCACTTGTAACACTAACAAAAGTCTCTTTAAAAAATATTATCTTATCATTAAAAAGACACTAATCAAATTTGTCGTGTTTGCTAATCAAAATGTGATGCAATTGTTCGTATGCAAATAAATAGATATTTATTATAATATTTTACACTACTCGATATACTACTTTATTATAGTATCGTTGCGTTATTTAGGCCGTGTTATAATAGCGCATTGGCGATTGTTCTGGGATTAGAGAGCGCTATAGTAGCGTACTCTGTCGCGTCTCGAAGGGGACTGCCGCGTACATACGCCCCTCGCCCCTCGCGTCTCCCAACCCTACCCGGTTCCGTTCCGGACCGTTTTCAGGTAGAAAAAACCGGCAAACGAAACCAGGGATCTTTATGAAGTTTTTCCTAAACATTCATAACAGAAGAAAAGTGTTAAATGAATCGGTAGCAGTGTCAGTGTATGTGGTCCATTACTTGAGTTTTTTTGTTTACAGGGGCGCGTTTCAAATGTGGAATGCTTGATTTGCCAGCCAGTATTTTATTACTTTATCTTACTAGCTTTTGCTCACGACTTCGTCTAGTTTTTTTTTGTTAAGTGTTAAAAAAATTGTTCAATATTACTCATTAGGTAATAATATTTTGTGAGGCATTGTATTTTTAATTTTTTAATTTTAGATCATCTATCAGGTACCTGTTTATCAATAAAAGTACCCTATGTTCTTTTCTGTAGGTATCCCTGCCAGTACCTGAGTGTAGGACTGTAGTAAGTATTACATGCAAAATTTCGTGAAATTTTGGTATGGAAGGAGGTGGACGAGGTGGTGAAATAACCTATACTGTTACTTAGGTGGTATTTCCATGACATGGTAACCTTGATCTGATGCTGCAGCATCAAGGTAGTCTGCGGGATAGCTAACTCCTCAGCAACTTACAGCACAGATATTAGCGTGTTTGGGCTCATTAGAAAGTCAGTTTAGTTTAAAATTTTAATTAACCGCTTCTTTTAATACATAAAAAATATCTAGTCCCACCCCAGTGAACTCATTCCTCGTGCAAGGTAAACTCGACAAATAAAGTGCTTTATCACCAATTTTTTTTTTTTTTTTTTTTGTTGAGGAGGGAAAATGACATTTACGCACTATCCCTCGTCGAGGGGGAGTGTGGGACTCGCCCGGTGAAGTGACTTTTCACGGGGAATACCCACTAAAACCCCCCCGGGTTGATCCCACCATCAGCGGTGGCGTGTGGGTCCGAGACGACAGCCGAGGCCCTGTTCTCGGATCCCCACACAGTGCTTTATCACCCTGAGATTCAACATTATTTGTATGTTGTAGAATGATAAGGTCTGTTTTCCTTTGAAAATTCAAAGTGACAATTTCTATTGCTATCTTTATTAGCGATGACAAATTGTGTCAATCAGTAATCAATACCTATTTCAAATCTAAGCCTTAGCGAATTTTGAAATGAATGGAATTTATAATCGAAACTGATAAAGCACTTTTCTTGTCTGCTTTACATAAATCCAAGCAGGAAGTAAGGAGGCAAATTATTTGTCATCCTCGTAATCAAAGATAATCCACCTGTTTTTAAAAGCATCTGTAATAATGAGAGTGGCCAGTACTTATTTTGAAAAAGAAATGTTTTTTTTAAATTACACTTAAAAGGGGATACTTTCGTTAAAAAATAAATGCCAAAAATTCAAAGGCTTTAAGAACTTGTCTTGGAATTAAATAGCTTTTTCAGGTAAACAAAAGCAAAGGAAAGATGAAGTCAAATTAATCTACTTGTTTCCGTGTTCTATCTGTTTTATAATTTATATCTAGATATTAATTTTTATTTATTTACAAGTAAGTATAGATATATCAGTTTGAGACTACGTATCCCGTCGATCTCTCAACGCTCATGAAAATCTGTACTAATATTATAAATGCGAAAGTTTGTATATGGATAGATGGATGTATGGATGTTTGTAACACTTTCACGCAAAAACTACTGAACCGATCACAATGAAATTGTGCATAGGTACACGTTGTCTGGGACACCAGAAAGGACATACATAGAGTACCTTTCATCTAGAAAAAAAGTATTGCTCCCCGAGGGATCATCTAAATTTAAGGAAACTAACTCCTGGCTAAGTGTAACAGCAATAATAATGTCAGGCGATATATTGCTTTTTCAACGCGGACGAAGTTGCCAGCACAAGCTAGTATTATAAATGCGAATGTTTGTATGGATGTTTGTAACTCTTTCACGCAAAAACTACTGAACCGATCAACATGAAATTTTGCATAACACGTTATCTGTGACACCAGAAAGGACATAGGGTACGTTTCATCCAGAACGCGGACTTAGTCGCGGGCACCAGCTAGTACCCCCTCCCTCCACTTGGCTCCCACGTCTAGAATCCCATGGGATCCTAGGATATTCTATCTACCTATATTTCCAGAAATAAAATTATTAAAGATAATTAAAAAAATATGTGTTGAGTAACAGGTTAATTTTTACTTGATACCTGGTCTGGTCTTTGAAAAAAGGGTCTCATTACAACTCGGACAACAAGCTGTGGGTATATACTTCGTTATTTTTCTTTTGTGGTTCAAAATACAATAGTATTTGTCTTTTAAAAGAAACTAAACAAAAGTAAATTCTTAATTTTTTTTTAAATTATTATTTTTTGGGGATGGCAGTCACAAAATATTAATTAAAATAACTGGCAGTTAACTTTGATCTTAGAGGTTGAGGTATGAGGTTTCTTACCTGCCAGTTGCTATACGAACTGTATAAATAATAATTGTAAAATACACAGAACATACCTACATCCGTGCGAAAACGGAGTTGATCACTTTAAATTTTTCGAAAAATGGTTGTAAGCAAGTCTTTTTCACTGCCGCGAGGACACACATCTTATCTGTCTGTTTTATTAATTTACTTACTTATGTCTTTTTGTTTTTGTTGTTTATGTTTTTATGTAATGTTTAATGTTAATGTCCTTCGTGCAGTGAATAAATGTCTTTCTTTCTTTCTTTCTTTCTTTCTATTTTGAATATCTTGCAAATAATTTAAAACTGCATTTATTTGCACTATTATTTATTAATTAAATAATTTTAAAAAAATATATATTTTAGGTTTACAAGGTAGGAGAGGTACCTATCTA
The DNA here is from genome assembly GCA_947623395.1 of Synanthedon tipuliformis. Lineage (NCBI taxonomy): Eukaryota > Metazoa > Arthropoda > Insecta > Lepidoptera > Sesiidae > Synanthedon > Synanthedon tipuliformis. The sequence continues at coordinate 5,031,316 of OX392433.1, forward strand.
TGTTACAATCTATGAGTCAGATCGATGCAGTTAATTTGAATAAATCTAATAGGTTTCTAGTTACATTTTGATGAATATTTTGTAAGTCGTGTTTGGACTGATTTTTATAATCTTTAATTTTTTTAATTTGCTTCCTCCCCAAATAACTATTAAAACAACGATAAAGAAACTTATAAAGAATGTTAAATTTTCTGAGACATTTTGTATGGAGTGGGTTGAGGCAGTACGAAGTTCGCCGGGCCAGCTCTCATTTAGCGTTAGTTCAGACACGGCGGGAACCGCGCGATTTCCGCGCGTAAACCGCGCGGTTATGTCTGAACGATTACAAAACGACTCATATAACAGAATCGCACGGAAATCGCGCGATCCCCGCCGTGTCTGAACTAGCGCTTATAGTTGAATCGTGTACGTACATACAGTGGATATAGGTAGGTACTTATGATATCTATATTTAAAAAAGGTCTTGAATATAGAAATCAAATAGAACGTTCGATTTTTAAAATTCAAATTTGAATCAGACTCGTCCGTACGTACCTACTCCATTTATTCTCAAATGTCATATCTTTCACACCTACCGAAATGACTTCAGGTAAAATTTTATTTTATTTTAAACTAAAGCTTATGCTCATGGGGTGCGGTTGAAATTCCTTTGAACAGAAATTCGTTTGAGTCGTTTCTTTATTGAAAGCAATGATAGTAAATGTCATTGGTTTTGTCCAGCTAATGAAGGAGGTATGAACATGGATATGTTAGCTTAGTGTGGATAAGACAATCCCCATTTACTGAACAATATAATATAATGGATCTCCGCCGTTTAGCCGAGTTATTAAGTTATAGCAAAAAATATGTTACAGAAATTGAATGAAGTTTAGTGTTAAAATAACACTCTTAACACTGACATTGCAACTGCTTTTTTAAAATCAATCTCAGATATTATGTTGTTCTTCTTAGAACAAAATAAGATAATAGATAAAGATAAACAAGATAATAGATAAGATAAAGATAAAGATAAAGATAATTTAGTATTTGCCTGTTTCTTGGTCCTTGTAAATATTTGAAAATGACATGTGCCTTTCTTTAATGTTCGACATAATCAAATACAAATACTTAACCACGTTAGTTAAATATTCTGGGGCTATATGATAAATACCTGGCTTAGGGCACAGATACCGCTGCTAGTATTTAAAAAGTGACATTTTAGGTAAATATAACTTTTGTTTATTTTGTTAAATATTTACCTCGCGACCATTATAATATAATATGTCAACTTGTGTTGTGGAAAGTTTCTTGTTTAATTTGGTAGGATTGCCTCTTTCGTTCTCTCTAGTAAAGGCGCCCAAAGTCTCGTGCTTCTACCTGCTGAACCCTAGTTGGTGGTATAGTTCTTGCATTTCACGAAGGCGAGTGGGATTTACTTGTAGTAAACACTTGTCTGTATATGTGTCACAGTGTGCGTGAGATCGAAAGAGAAATAGAATAGAATAGAAACAAAAATAGAATCCTACAATGCTCGCTCGCAACTTACCGCTCCATCAGACACGCACACTATCGCAATGTGCGTGTACACGTTCAACCACAAGGAAAAATCACTCGCCTTCGTGAAATGCAAAGACTATAACAATCTGGGGCAGCGAGGTGAAAAAAAAGCGAAGCGCACCAGAGCGGTTACAACATGCGTCGTCGCTATAGCAAAATTCCATGAGTTAGGGTACGAATTATTTCCTCATCTACCATATTCGCATGATTTACCGCCCAGCGATTATTTCCTATTTCCAAATATGAAAAAATGACCTCTAAAACGATGAGGTCATTGCTCCAACGAACACTTATTTTGTGGGTATGAACAGTGGGGATATCCCCACTATAATTGTGGCGTATCCACACTAATCCAAGGTTCCTTATGGCGGCTTGCAACAAAAGTGAGATATATGTTAAATATATTATTTTTTTTACTTTTCAGTGTGCGTTGTGAGTGTGTAAATTTATGATATTTTTGTCGGTTGTTTATCTTTGTGAGAGAAGTCGGGTGCAGGACGCTAGTAGCCGCTCAGTGGTGGTGTAGCGACGATTTTATGCGTTTTATTGGTCACATGGAACCAGTAACGAGTGTGCTCTTTTATCTTTTATTTAGATGACAAATTGTACAAAAAAAATTAAAAGATATCTAATAGTTTTTAAATTCCGATGCCCGACGCAAAAACGGGGTGTTATAAGTTTGACGTATGTTTCTGTGTATCTATCCACAATGTAGGTATTAAAATTTGTCTGTAGCATTGTGGCTCCCAAACGGATGGACCGATTTCAGGTTAGGTTTGAAATAAGGTTCTTTAGGGCCGTTATAATACCTATTATATTTATATGTCCATTAAATATAATGTGTGTGGCTATAAGCAACCTTTTTAAGGTAACACATAGCATATACCTATACATATTCTATGTACCCAAATATTTACCTAATTTGTAAGACCTTTTTTTGACTAACATTTTATGCAAATGTATATATTTTTTTTCTTTCTTAATAAATAAATTTAAATATATACAAACAAAATAATGCAAAAAAATATATATTAGATATAATTATATAAAAAAGACAGCACCTCCAATACTTCGTAGTTCCATGTTTATATTCCGCCGCGGTGGTCCTAGGCTTATTGAGTTTTATTTTATGATCTAAATGAGACCAGAGGACCTCGTTCCAGGTACGTGTAAATATAAGTCCAGTTACACATATTATGAGTTATATATATCTGTAGGTACATTACCTACCTATACATCTGTATCGACTTTATTTTACAATAGCTGGTACTCGAGACTTCGTCCGCGTGGAATAGTTATTTTGGGAATCATTTGGGTATCTCGAGCGGTTTTCGCAGCGCACGCAAAGGAAGCCCTCAAAGAAGAATAATTTTCCCCTTTTTTTTCACATATTCGACTGTTTCTTAGCTCATATTAGTCGCAACGTCATGTTATATAGCCTAAAGCCTTCCTCGATAAATGATCTATCCAACACAAAAATAATTTTTCAATTCGAACCAGTAGTTCCTGAGATTAGCGCGTTCAAACAAACAAACAAACAAACAAACAAACTCTTCAGCTTTATAATATTAGTATAGATTTCTTGTTAGGTAGCATAAATATCTTGTTAGGGCTGTTGTAGCTAGGGTCAGGTAGCTATTAACCAAACGGTCGCGGGTTCGAATCCCGCTAGGAACAAATGTTTAAGTATGTGTTAACATTTTACCCCGTGATTTTACCTTTGTACCTGTTTTGTAGTTATAAAAAAAGTAATCTATGTAGTCTAAATGTCAAAGCGGCACATAAAAAGAACGCCTTTGACAGAGTCATGCATGGCGGACTCTTGCCTTGGCGCGTCAATGGTAAAAGGTAGTAACGACCAACTTCGTATGGATTCTTCCAATAATCTAGTTTAGACGTTGCGTAACGTCTAAACGGAGAGACAAATACGTAAAATTTAGACAAATTTTAAATAAGTCACATCGTGTTCTTTTTTTCTTTTTTTGACGAGGAGTAATCCGCTAACAGATTCCCTACCGCTGGCTAGGCGGAAGGGATATGTGGGGGTTGCCCAGCACCTGATCATAGCGGCACTGGGAATACCCACTAAAACTCCCAGGGCCCTGATTCTGTATGGCAAATACTCTTGTCTTGACAAGGCAAGATACGTTAATGTCATTCCTTGGCTTGTCATGAAATTCTTATATCTTATGCCCCAAGACAATTATCTATGGCACGATATGATTTCACAAAAACTACAGTATACTATTGTATTTATTTGACTATTCCACTGAAAACACAGATAACATTATGTTATCTCAGCTGGGGGCATAAGACATAAGAATTTCATGACAAGCCAAGGAATGACATTAACGTATCTTGCCTTATCAAGACAAGAGTATTTGCCATACAGAATCAGGGCCCAGGTGCCTCCTTGCCATGTGAGCGGAGTGGACCGGGCTCTGCCAAGGCAACAACTCCGATCCACACATCACCGTGTTCTAGAAGTGACAATTTAGAAAGTTAATATCTACCTAGGTATAATATCCTAACCAATACTATAAATGCGAAAGTGAGTTTGTCTGTTACCTTTTCACGCCTTTCCCACTCAACCGATCATTACCTATATGAAATTTTGCATATAGGTAGGTACCTACTATAGTTGTCAGGGATACAGATAAGGATATGTTTTTGGAGTTTATTCCTTAAGAATCGTCTTGCATATATTTTTTATATGGTAGTAAAATCGGAATTGTCACACGAATGCGTTATGTTACGCGTTATAGTTACGTTCAATTTTTTTTATATATTTTACAATATCTGAATCTGAAGTTTCAGAGATTCGCCATCTAGGTAACACAATATTATTAAAAAAAACAAAGTTGTTCTTTCGGCGTGTTCGAATTGTGAAAATTTAAAAATCGTTCGTAAGGAGTAAACTCCAGTCGTGGGTACACCATTTTTTGTTTTAGGTTTTTTTTTATATAAAGCTCGACAGACAGGCAGACGATCCATTTATTTTGAAGGTGACCTAGTCGCCTATGTACCTAACACAAGCAACTCCATAGGCGCTACAAGTGCGCAGATAGGGAAGTAGGCTCTGGATACCTTTCATTTAGAAAAAAAGTAGGTAGGTACACTGTACCTGAGGTTCATCTAAAAATTAAAAAAAAAAAAACAAAGCCTTACAGAATTATTGTGCAATAAAGATTGTAGGTATGATTATTATTTTTTTAATTTTCAACGCCTAAGAAAAAGAGTCGCGAATGAAAACGCTTCAAAGTCTAGTGGGTAATAAAACACGACGTAGGTACCTACATAGGTACTATGTCCGATGCAGGTTCGAAAAGAACATTTAAAAAATATAATTCCGGCGAGCCGTTCGAAAATCAAAGTTCAAATAATGGAATCCCATCGTCCGGAAACGAACAAAAAACGCGGCAAAACTTTCAAACTTTGTACTGAATGGAAGTTCATTTTTTACGTCCGTTAGGGTTGTCGCAGTGAAAAATGATATAATTTATATCGGTTCACTGGCAGCAAGCGGCTACCCGTTTTGTGTTGCGCGTGATAAAACATAAATAATAAAATAAAAAATTTATTATCATTTTTTTTTCTTTTCTACTAATTTAAAATGTTTTCTTATCAACGCGCGGCGAACGGCGACAAAAGATGTAAGGATGTGACGCGTGCATTTTCAACGTGTCGTCTTATCGATACGAATTAATTATTTTTTCTAATAATTTTTTGATGAAAAAACAATAAAACACGCGGGACCGAAATGCAGAAATAATTTGCAATAATTAATTAGCAGAAATGCAAATTGATTAATTTCTGCAAATTACTGCAAACCTACATGAACCTACCTTGTTGATCTCTCTTTTCGTCAGTAAAAACCGTATCAAAAATACATTGGGCGCTTTAGAATAAGTAAGCGGAGAAACAGACAGATATTATAATAGCATCTTTTGCAGTTACAGTTAGCTACATATGAAGACATTTTAATGTTCTTAAAAACAGTTACGTAGGCGCAAATCATTTAACTGGTTCTGTGGATAATAGCACAGATGTTATTTAAGTACTTCCTTATTTAAGTAATGCTAATGCATTCTCGGGAGATATTGAAGTATTTAGAACTAATTAAAATGTTAAGTTAGGTATTTACCCACTAGATATTTTTTTCCAGGAATAATTAAAAGCGAACCGAACAGGGCAGTCAAATAATTACAGAGTGGCAAGTTTTTTTAAAGGGATGTTCTTTAAGCAAATATTTATGTTTGCGACCAGTTTGATTTTGCGTGAGTGATAATCCGTTATTATACTAGACTATGTCAAAGCTAAATTAACATTAAGTACATTATTACGCATTAGTAACTTTTTATAAAGTTATTTTGTATTCTTTCGCCGTCATCGCTGTATCGTCATCCATGACATGACTATGTTTTTTAATCAATTTAATTAATTCTATGAATAGGTAGGTAAATGTTAGTACGAATTATCGTCAACAACTCAACGTTTTCATATGAGCAATCCTTAATTGAAGATTGTTATCGATATATTAATACGTCACTAGTGTAGTGTTGGCCCAGTGCTGCTAAAAAGCAATTAGTTCCTAATTAATAAGATAAATAGATACTGATTCGATGTATGAATATATTATGGTTAGATAGCCCCTATGTTAATTTAAATTATTCTTAAGAGAAATAGGTAAATGGGGGTTTGAATGTTTTCATATAATATAATATTTATTACACAAAAATATTGACTTTTCAAAATTTTATTTTATTATCATCAACATGATGTCAGCCGTAGGACGTCCAGCTAGACATACTTAGGCCTCCATCTTAATTTTTCCAATAGGAATTCAACGTTTACCTTTCAACGGAATTTATAGGACATAAAATATTTTTTCTTATTTTGCCCAAATATTCTAATAATTTTATAAAATAAGCAGTTTATTTTTCATTGGATATTGTATTTTTTTTTAATTGTATTAAAAAATTTAGGTAATAATTTGACAGCTTTAACTCTTAACTGATTTAATTAACTCTTAACTTTTTTTCTCGCTTTGAGACCCTCTTATTCTTAGAAATGAATATATCTAACAAAAATCAATGACAATTTATAATCATAATGCCTGCGTGTTCAGATAGCTATAGATATTTAAATTACTTAACAACACCTCATTCCGTTGAATCACTCATTTTGAGGCAACTCACGAATGAGTCATCGCACCACTACCAACATTACACAAATCAAAGCGCACGCTCGCATGGGCACGAATGAAATATTCAAATTTGGAAGCTGATTCCGTTTATGGCTACTTAATTTGGGTGATTCGATTTGAATATTTTTAAAGGAACGTCAAAAAAATAAACGGGCATAGACATTCCACCGGCACGGAGCTTCGAGGCTAACTTTATGTTGTCCGTTTTATTTTAATTGTAGCAGAAATTTATAATTTATTACAACTCCGATTTGTTTTGACATTTATTACTTACCTCCTTGTGCTTTAATAGACACATTTCTTATTTGAGTTTTTTACAAATATTATTTCGATTTGTCTACCAATAAAATTCTTAAAAGAATTTAGTTCTTATAAGAATTATTTTACCTATACTATAGGAATAAGATGATAGAAAATGATTACCTACTTAAGTTTTGATCTTAGGAAATATAAAGTTAAAACAATAAGTTTAATTAAGTACAAAATTAATATATGGAAACTACTGGCGACCCATATTTTTATATTTATAGGTACAAATTTTCGCTTGTTACATTATTAAAAACCTTATCAAAAACCGTTGTGTTGTTTAGAAGAATTAAGGGTAGAAAGTAGAAACAGACAGAAGCGGACAGCAGTTTCGTTTTATACTTACTTTTTACTAAGTATAGATAGAAATAAATAAATAACATTATTACAAATTGAATTTTCTGCAGTAAAAATATGGCCACTCTATACTTTCTGTAGAAGATAAAGTTCTAATGCGAATCTAATCACAATTTATGGTGTCGTTGTAAATGTATTCATAGCATTAAACAACTTCCCTAACAATCGACCGCTAACGTCGAAGGACGCCGAGCGAATGAGCAAAAAGGTTCACGAGACATTCATCCGACATCCAAAGCTGGGTGGGACTAACCTCAACCCGCCTTCCAAACACGAGCCCACTATTGGCTCACATAAAAATCGATTTCATTTTATAAATATGTAACCACTTTCGTTTGCAGCACACCAAACGATTTTATAACACTGGCAACACACACGAAACTCGCTCATACTGACCACGGTTCGAGGTTCGAAATTTAAAAAGTGCAAAACTAGTGTTGTGACGTTATGTGTCGACAAACACTCAATTGTTTTACCGTCATGTCTTTGTAGTCTCTTTTGTTTTATTTAAAGTAGAATGGGCCCAAGAGATGTATACTTTTTTTTGACATCCATCCAGTTCCCGACAGAGTATTGTTTTTTATAAGTAAGTATACCTACGTTACGTTATACCTACGTAGACAGAAATAAACAATGAGAGACAGTCATGTAGGTGGTTGAAATTGAATCGGTAATAAATAATGGTTTATTTATGATTTATGACTAAAGCAGGGGGAGTAGACATGTTAACATAGGAATAAGAGAGTAGGCAATATCTCTAGTTTATCGAATAATAGATTGGAATTATATCTAATGTAAATAAGTACCTACTTACTTACTTACCTATAGGTATTAACCTATCTTATCATAGGTAATGTTCATGTTAATACGAAATCATGAAAATAATAATGATTGTATCTGTATCAGCCTTCATCATACAACCTACATCATACTTACCTACACCACAGATTAAATAATAGTTAGGTACTATCCTACACTACATGCTATGCTATTAGAAACATAGGAAGTTACTTAACTAGGTAAGTAGGTAATAGGTACCTAATAGTAGACTGGGGATAATTTTTATTTGATTGTAATTTTGTTATTAGTATATTAAATGTCTATTAAAGTGCATATTTGTCTACATATACCTATACCTAGATAAATATTAAAATTCAATAGTTAACTCATAGGAGCAAATTTGAAAAACAGGGGAAAATATCTGACCGACCTGACCCCAAAGGCGGTTGTGACAGGTTCAAAAATAGGTCCTAAACATAAAAATTATTTAAAATCTATTTTAATGCAAGTATAATATCACATTAAGGTACCTAGATACCTACTATTTAGGTACTGTATGAAAATATTAAGCATATGCGATTTACTTAATACCTAATGTTGTTTTAGAAATTTTTCAAATATTTTTGAGAAAATATTTCAAGTTCGGGGACACTAATCGCTTATACCTAACTAATGCTAGCTGGTGCCCGTGACTTCGTCCGCGTTCTGGATGAAAGGTACCCTATGTCCTTTCTGGTGTCCCAGACAACGTGTATCCAAAATTTTATGGTGATCGGTTCAGTAGTTTTTGCTTGAAAGAGTTACAAACATCCATACAAACTTTCGCATTTATACCTACCTACAGATATAACCAACTTTAGTAATAAAAATACTTTACTAGATAACTTAGCATCTATAGTTAATATTAGATATACCAAGGCTAGGTATAGTGCATATGCATATTACCGAGCTCATATAGGTAACCCAAACCTTTTCAAAGTTGGAGTGAATAGGCATCTTCTGTTCTTCTACATCTTCGCTAACACAGCTGGATGAAGGCCGCATGAACAAAAAAAATACTTACATTTACTTACAAAGTTAGCTAGACATTTCTAATTATTAATTACGGTATCAAAATTCAGAAGTTTCAGGAACAAAAACAAAAAAACGAACGTACGAAAAAAAAAAATCAATTATCTTGGATATTTATACCTAAATATCCAAGATAATTGATTGGTCTCGCTGCGCTCGACTAGATAGAGCGCTATACAAAAGCAATAGCTCCGAAAATGTGGCAACTTTTTATTGTAGTGTGTGTAAAAAATCGTCACTTTTTATCACTTTTTACCCAGTTTTATTATATTTTTACACAGTTTCACTACCCAAACTGGTATTTTATTATGCCTAAAATTTAATAAAACATTCGGCACGTACACATCACAGACAGTTTGCAGTGTAACTGGCTCGGGTACGCCGAATTCGGCATACTATTTTATGCCGCATTTTACAAGTATACGACGGCGATATCTAGTCGAGCGCAGCGAGACCAATCATTTATCTATGAATTACGGTATCAAAAATCAAAACAAATTTTATTAAATGTTACTTATCCTACCTAGGTATATTAAAAAAAAAATATAAATAACATTTTGACCGCCGTAAAATATTATAACTATCCTGCCTACGATTTAAATGTAATTTCATTTCTACTTACACAAATCTTTTGTAACAATCTCGTGCCATTTGTCCATTTCATTAAATAGAGTATCGCCAGCGGGCGCCTACAGATTCATTTTCATAATGGTGTCCGGATTAAGGAAACCTTTTTATTATTTGCAAGTACCTAAGTACCTGCAAGTGTCCTTCCTGGTTCTCTTCCTCAATTGTACAGTTCTTACGTTATTTAATTTATTCAGAATAAGCACAACAGTACGCGAATTCGTCCTGGATGAAAGGTACCCTATGTCCTTTCTGGTGTCCCAGACAACGTGTACGCAAAATTTCATGGTGATCGGTTCACTAGTTTTTGCGTGAAAGAGTACATCCATACATCCATACATCCATACAAACTTTCCGTAACCGACACCCGACATCTCTGTTGACAATTATATAAAAGAACAGTAGGTACCTAATTTCAAATAAAAATAGAAAACGGCCAGTGATATTTCAAAAAGGTCGTCAAAAGCGATTGGCATTTTAGAGATGGAAAAAACCATTGAACTCGCGACCTGTTACCGTAACCGACACCTATGTACCTACATAAATTTGTACTTTCCTGACGATTATCCCTATCCCTAACTTGACCCTTATCTTTCAAAATTAAATTTGTTCCATTCAATTTAACGAAGCATTGACCTTCTTTATCTATAGCTATATCTACCTAATAAAATCAAAGTCCTTATCTCTGCTTCTGTCTGTTTGTCTTCTAACTTCTTCTTAATCTAGAAAAGATTTCATATGGTTTTCACTAATATAAAGAGATAATTAACGAGGAAGATGCTGAAAAAAAAATTGTATCCGTCCGAAGCCGGAGACGGGTCGCTAATTAATTTTAATTACTATAATTATATAGTTAGCGAAAAAAATCCACTTTTCTAGACACCTTATTAAATCACCAAAAGGCTGAAAAAGTAATTCGTATTGTATCCCATACAAAAGTATAACTTATTGCCACAATAATAGGACTTAAAGCAGAGCGACACGAGGGTTTCGCAACCCCTACCAAGGAACCGTAAAGTAATAAGTGCCCACTTAAAAGTTTACGGACTCAATCTCACCACATGTGCTAGTTTTTGAATAAACAAAAATTGATTATAGGCTATCCCGCAGAGAAAAATGGGGCGAAAAATTTGCCTCTTGCGGTTTCTTTTATGTAAGTACCTACCTATCCATGTTATAGTATCTATTTGCGAAAATTAATCTATTCAGGGGGCCTAGTGCGTGTTTTACTCTATTAAACGCGTCGAACGCGTAAACGTTAATTTGTATGGGGCTGAAGCAGTGCTACAATTAGCCACCAGGTAGCGCTGCTTCATGTCATTACAAATTGACATTTACGCGTTCGACGCGTTTGATCGAGTAAAACTCGCACTAGGCCCTCAGATAATTGAGCGTTGACGTTACTATGAGTTACTACTTTTGTAGTAGGTAGGTATATATACCTTGTTCATACCTGTTGTTCTGTTTTGCCAACTTTTTGTAGGCATTCGTATTAATATTATTTCGAAAATTTATTACGCCAACATGATTATTAAGTATTTCTGTATTTCTTAAGTGACTTTTAAAAAAAGATTAGGTACAGGTTGCTAAAAAAACATCAAAATTAATTGCTGTTGCTGCTGTTGCAGGTTGCTAAAATTAAAGTATTGCTGCCCGCGACACTGTAAAATATAAATATCTACTAAAACCTTCCTCGAGAACCACTCTATCCATTAGTGAAAACCGCATTTAAATCCGTTGCGTAATTAGATCTAAGCATACATAGGGACAGACAGACAGACAGACAGACGCGGCGGAGGACCTTGTTTTATAATAGCTACATACATGTAAGTACACATCAGTCACTGATGTGTACAACTTGTTTTAAGTATGTTGTAATGTTACAAAACAATGTTAAATAACGTGGACGTGTTATACCTAACATGTTATTTAGTTTGGACCCACCTTTAGACGCTTTCTCAAAAATATGTTAATTTAAACTGTCTATTGCATAAAATTATTAAAAAAAATAAAAGTGAATACCAGACTTAAAACAAAGCAAGTCTTTATTTAATTTATGTGATTTGTTCAAAATAAAGTCGGTATCGGAATCGGGTTTTGAAGGCACCCATAATTTCAAGTTATGACGATTAAGTCAATACACAGTCGCGAGGTATTTTGATACTTATTTCTTTCGAGTCAAGGTTGTTTTTACTAGTTCAGTGAAGCACAATGAAGAGTTTCCGTTTCATTGTGCCGCGGTCGCGCAGCGGATAAATTCAAATAAAAAATATTCGATTCACACTCGTTTAATGAGCAGTGGTTTGGAACATTTTAAGATTTTTTTATTTAATGCTAGTAATATAATAATTGCGTTAAATTGTGTATATGTGATACAAAATAAATGGCCCACGAGGGTGGTGTAACCCCCCGGGGGAATAATAAATCAAAAAATAAACAATTTGGAACACAGTGTCACACGCTTATCTGACCTTTTCAAAAGTCATAACTTGATGATAAATAGTCTATTTATAACCATCCTAAAAAATTGGGCTATCATAAGAAGTCCTAAAAAATATCGAAAAGTTTTTTTTATAATCCGACTGATAGTTCCGTTCCAAAAACGCGTTACTACAAACAAACTGTTCAATCAATCAATCAATCAAATCATTTATTTGCATACATGGGTGTAAAACCAGATGTCAATAGGTAAATCAAATTTCCCACCATATATTACCACATTTGGTGTGCAATACTACAATAATATTTCAAGTCAAATTATTATATAAATGTCTTACATTAATTATTATTAAATTAAATCATAAAATCATAAGTCAATTTACAATTGAAAATGCATCAGAACACTATTCTAGAGCGTATCTTTAAAAAAATCATACAGAGCATAATAGGCTTTGCGTGCTAATAACTCTTTTAGTTTTTTCTTTAATAATTGTCTATTTTGAATGCTTGTGATAGAAAGGGGTATCTTATTATATATCTTAGGAGCCAGACAAAAAACGCTTTTATGTAAGTATTTGGTTTTGGTTCAGCTTCATTATATTAGTACAGAGAAATGATGAAAATGCGGGTTTTTTTAATATGCTAATAATGCCTATAATTGCAACGCACTTGTAGCATCTGTGGCTTTGCTTGTGTTAAAGGAGACGGTAGCCACCTACAATCTTGTGGACCACCATGCAGGCTGTCTGTCGATCGTAACAAAATCAAATACTTAATACTGATCCGTACTAATATTATAAATGCGAAGTTTGTATGTAACTCTTTCCCGCAAAAACTACTGAACCGTACACCATGAAATTTTGCATACACGTTGTCTGGGACACCAGAAAGGACATAGGGTACCTTTCATCCAGAAAGCGGACGAAGTCGCGGGCACCAGCTAGTATTTAAAAATTTGAACACTGCAAAAAAAGGTTGCGCACACCACGCCACGATGCCATACTCCGTAGATAATAAATGGTAGTTCTTCTTTCGGCTACCGTGCGGCTCCGGTACCGGCTAGCGAGCCAAGTGATTTATTGCCTACCGCGGGTCCTTGCACCAAAAACACCCATAAAATATTACTACCAATTTGTACAAATTAAATAAATAAAAATACAAGGTGAATTTCAATATTTATCATAAATTTTATGCCAATTTCGACCGTATTCAATTAGCTGTTAAATCTTAAATAACTTTGCATTAAGTTAGTGTTCAGAACTAAAGTTTTACAGCCAGTGCTAATTGATTTATTTACTACTTAGATATTGTAAATTACTCATTGGATTTGAGTAAGTTCTAAACTTAGGCTGGGTTGCACCATCTTACTTTAACAATAACAAACGCCGCAACTTCAGTTAAAATAACGGTTAGGCCGAAAATGAGTTGCACCAGTTAACAAATAATCATAACTGGTTAACTGGTGCAACTCATTTTCGGCCTAAAACTCATCCGTTAGGAATAGACGGAAAATAAGTGCGAATTAACTGAAGTTGCAACGTTTGTTATTGTTAAAGTAAGATGGTGCAACCCAGCCTTAAATTCTGGTTATTATGGTTAGGTAATGGTTCTGATAAAATCAATTTTAATTCAGGATATATTGTTGGTTATTCACATAAGGACAGATTCTCATAACGACGGATTCAAAGACAGAGTAGCTGTTAACCAAACGGTCGCCGGTTCGAATCCCGCTAGGGGCAAATTTTGTACCCGAGTCATGGATGTTTTGTATTATTTTTACTCCTATAAATTTCCATACCCCGTTGTTCTTGTTCATACATATATTATTATGCAAATCCATTTTTAAGGAGTCCAAAAAAGTCTGTAAAATATTACAGAAGAAAATGAAACACAGACAACTTTTGAAGCTTCTTTATTTCACATTTTTTATTGAGTGTCTATCTATTCTCACGTGACATTGTGTTTTTTTATCAAGTTGAGTATTATGAAGTTTCAAGTAAAAATTGTGCATTCATTTTAGATTAAAATAAATAAATAAATAATAAACTTAGATATACCAGAGTTTTTGCGATATTCGCAATAATCAATGCTAATCTTTTGCGAACATTAAACTAGTCCTAAGCCTGGCAGATTTTCCTAGGATATTTTTTCCCGTACAACCTATTTCTAGAGTTCCTAATAATTATGAGCTGCGTTTTCTTCTACGGGTGACTTTCTACGAACTCTCTGAAAAAAAAAAACTTATTATAAAAACATCACAAAACAGTATATTTCAATTTGGAAATATAATTATACGACTTATATTTCCATTTTTTGAAAATTGAAAATGAAAATTCCACTTTTATTTTTATAACTAAGAGTTCGAATAAGTGCAATAAAATCTTTTTTAATAATTAATTACGAAAAAAGAAAAATGAAAGTGTTTAGTAATTAACTACGAATGAGGAAAAAATACGGAAACGGCAAATAAATTCTTGTTTCAAAGTTACCTAATTACGAAACAGCGAAAAATAATTCCTCTTTCGTAGCCAATTACGAAACTGCAATTACGAAAACGGCAGAGTAAACGGGTAGAGCAGATGTAAAGACATGTAAAGACTGTATGTATTAAAATATTGTCTAATAATACCATCACTAAATTAGGATGGCGCTAGTGTAGCATTGACACGAGTACATTAGACAGAGATAGACATATAGAAGACATGCTATACTTCTGTCTCTGTCACGTTGTTTGTCTGCGATGAACTCCTAAGCTACTGAACCGATTTTGCAATTACATATTATTTGTTTATGTTAATAAAATTATGACGAGGAGTTATAATAATTAGTTCCATTAGATTCTAACAGATGGCGGTGTTAGGTAATTTATCGGCTGGATTGAGTAAGTATACAATAGATGGCGCTATGTTAATCATAATATCTTATCGCGCAAACGGCTCTAACGATTTTAACGAAAATCTAGGTTTAGGGGTTTTTTAGGTCTAGAAATCGATCTGTCAGGGTCTTATCTTCGAGAAAATTCGTTTTAGGTAGTTTTTTTTAATAAAACGGTTACGAAACCGCTTGCTCGTTTTATAATGATTTTGAATTATTAATTCAGGTATTCTCGATTTTTTTCTGTAGACATGTAAAAAAAACTTTAAACATTTCATTTGCCCGAGCTTACCCGGTCTATATTATATAATTTTCAAAAAAAAAAAAAATGCATCCGTGCGAAGCCTGGAGCTAGAATATATTGTATAAAAAAAAAAACAAAAAAAAAATTTAAAAATAAAAAATATATACCTAAGGCTCCGTTCATTGTACAGTTTGGACAGTTACCTGACAACTTTGGGCAGATCTTGGGCATTGCATATCCACTTGTGGCCCAAACCGAGGCTGCTTTTGTAGGCGTGCATTTTCACAGTTGCGCCGTTTTTACCGCGAGATGTCACCAGAGTCTCGTACAACTTGATAAAACACAAAACTCGAGTTACTTAATTGAGCATACTTTAGTTAGAAGACACGTTTGGTCCAGTGGCTAGTGACCCTGTTAATCAAACGGTCGCGGGTTCGAATCCCGCTAGGGGCAAATGTTTATGTGTTAACATATTTTACCTTTGCACCTGAATCATGGATGTTTGTATTTATAATATAAATATGTATGTATTTACATAAAAAAGTAATATATGTAGTATATCAACTGTCTGGTATCCATAATACAAGCATTAGTTTCTTACTTTGGAACTAGATGGTGCTGTGTGGAATGTGTGAAGATATTTATTCATTTATATATATATATATATATATATATATATATATATATATATATATATATATATATATATATATATATAAATATATATATATATATATATATATATATATATATATATATATATATATATATATATAGGTAGTATACTAGCTGGTGCCCGCGACTTCGTCCACGTTGAAAAAGAAAATATATGAGTAATAATAATAACGCCTGACATAGTTATCGCTGTGACGACGGTGGCGCCGCCACGCGACAGTGGCGCCTAATTCTTTATATTTTTAAACTATAACTCGAGAGCGGTACTTTTTTTCTGGATGAAACGTACTCTATGTTATTTCTGATGTCCCAGATATACACGTGTATGCAAAAATTCATTATAATCGGTCGAGTAGTTAAAGCGTGTAAAGGTAACTAACAGACAGACAGACAGACAGACAGAGTTACTTTCACATTTATAATACTAGCTGGTGCCCGCGACTTCGTCGGCGTTCTGGATGAAAGGTACCCTCTATGTTCTTTCTGATGTCCAAGACAACGTGTATGCAAAATTTCATGGTGATCGGTTCGGTAGTTTTTGCGTGAAAGCGTAACAAACAAACAAACAAATTCACATTTATAAAATACTAGCTGACCCGACAAAGGTTGTTTTGCCAGAAAATAAAAAAAAAATCAAATTGGGGTGGACCACCCTTAACATTTAGGGGTATAAAAAATAGATGTTGGCCGATTCTCTCAGACCTACCCGATGAGCACACAAAATTTCATCAAAATCGGTCCAGCCGTTTCGGAGGAGTTTGGCAACAAACACCGTGACACGAGAATTTTATATTATATTAGATTAGTACCGGATTAGTATAGATATTTTTTTATATCAAAATTTAATTAAGATTTCTAGAAATAAACCATTCATATTAAAGAATTTTTAAGTTTGTTTACATAGCAATTACTTAGTAATTAGTCTAGAAACTGGGATGAAAATGCAGCTTGTAGCTTGGTCAAATAAAGCCTTTTTTTTATTTATTTTTATTTTAGTATAGATATAATATGATTTTTTTTATACATTTTCTTCTTTCAACACACAACCAACTGACCTGATTGCCAACGACGAATGGCACAATCCTGTCGTCCTCTGCGTGCAATATGAGAACTGGCAAATCGGGAACTCTTCGCAAATGCTCGTCCGAACGGAAACACGAGACGAACGGACAGATGAACGATGTCTCGTACCAATTGAGCCAAATGACCAATTTGGACATCGGATGCTCGTATATTTCGTCCACCAAATTGTTGAACGGAGCCTCCAGTATCAAGCCCTTAGGCTCAATCGGGCGAGACGACTTCTCCAATATGTCTTTGGACAATTCGTTCAGATTGCCGAGTAAATGTGACGCTATGCCCGTACCTGTGTAGGAAGCAAAATTGAACATGTCATGGCATTACTTGAAAAAAAAAAAAAAATTGTGTCAGCTCCAATCCGACACACGACTGGAGTTTACTCCTCGCGAACGATTTTATAAAATTTAAACTTTTTAAAAATATATTTAATATTGTCAAATACCCAATTTAGGTACATATTTGACAATATTAAAAATGTACTACAAATTGTAGTCATCCTATCAGAAAATAGCGTAAAAAAAAGCATAATGTCAATGTCACTTTATTTTAAGCTAATTTTTGCAAATTATATATAAAAAAAAAACATAATTTTTGAAATTTTATCTTGGCAATAACGCGCTAACGTTTCGTTCCTCAAATTCCCCCACACATTTCATACCGAGATTTCTATTGTCTTGCTCAACTTTTCTTTTTCATTTCTAGAGATATATTAATAACTAGCTGGTGCTCGCGACTTTGTCCGCGAGGAATAGTTATTTTGGGAATCATTTGAGTATCTCGAACGGTTTTCGCAGCGCACGCAACGGAAGCCCTCAAAGATGAATAATTTTCCCCGTTTTTTCCACATTTTCGACTGTTTCTTCGCTCCTATTAGTCCCAACGTGATGTTATATAGCCTAAAGCCTTCCTCGATAAATGATCTATCCGACACAAAAAGAATTTTTCAATTCGAACCAGTAGTTCCTGAGATTAGCGCGTTCAAACAAACAAACAAACAAACTCTTCAGCTTTATAATATTAGTATAGATTATTTGATATTTTTGTTTTTATAATTATTCTTCATTGGAACTTACCCAATGAATGTCCCCAGACGTAAACACTTGGCAACTCTCCACCCTTGTCGACTGTCGACATTAACCAGTCGTAGACCACCAGGGCATCTTCCACGACACCTGCTTCGCTCGGATATATGTTCGTGGAGTCACCGTAGCCTGAAAAACATTTGGCTATCATTTATTTAAAACCATAAACTAACCGCCGCCTTTCTATTGAATCTCAAATATTTTTAGGTTTATTTAGATTTTTTGTTTTATTTTATTTTATTTTATTGAGTACATTAAAATTATCCAAAACACATTTACAAGTTATAAAAACACGTTTACATTTACGTACCAATTACTGGTGTCTACAGCTACAATTATTATATTCTCTTGTGAAAATTTAGAAATTTTGTGGGTTATTCCCAGTTTTTTTTAACAAACGAGTACCAAAAATTTTCACTGCATTGGTCATTGGTCTACGTAATCAACGTAAGATCCGTTTATCCAATA
Organism: Synanthedon tipuliformis; assembly: GCA_947623395.1. Taxonomy (NCBI): domain Eukaryota; kingdom Metazoa; phylum Arthropoda; class Insecta; order Lepidoptera; family Sesiidae; genus Synanthedon; species Synanthedon tipuliformis. Next base: position 5,050,061 of record OX392433.1, read on the forward strand.
AGAACGCGCCTAAGGTTTAGGTCCCGCCCCTAACAATGCCCCATCTCACTCTTCTCAGTATTGGAAACATGACAAACTTATAACACCTCGTTTTTGCGTCGGGCGTAACTATAAGTACAATCTCGATCACGTCAGTTTTCAAACAAAAAAAAAACGGACCATAATCGATCATTCCGTTCAGACAGACACACATATACACAGACACACGGGTAAAAGTTGTAACACCCCGTTTTTGCTTGGGGCGTCGAGGGTTAAAAATTATGATAACTTAACAAACCTCTATAGTCAAACGCGATGGTGTGAAAATCCATTTCCTGGAAGAATTTATACAATTTGATCCTGTGGGTTGCGGCTCTCGAGTTTGAATTACCTGAAAAAAAAGTTTCAGTAATAAGTGCCTGTTCATTTTATGGTTGGCGTATAACCGGAGCAATACCCTGAGCAATAACCGGATCAATAACCGGAGCAATAATCGGAGCAATAACCAGAGCAATAACCAGAGCAATATCTGGAGCAATATCCGGAGCCACTGCAATGCTTACATTTACCTACAATGCCGACCACAAACAAACAGCTACTAAACAAAAAAGAAAAACCCTTAACAAACAGATCACTTTTTTTACCTATTTACTAGTTACCCGCTCCTGACATCGCACGGGTGCATTATATAAAAAAACCGTATTAAAATCCGCGTTGCCTAGTTTAAAAAATCTTAGAGAGGACATACAGAGGGACAAACAGCGAGTAGTACCATAGCATACTTATTTCATATAGTAGGCCGACGGAGACGTCTAGACAGGGCAATCGTGCGGAGCGTGAGGGGTGAGGCGCGAGTGGGACGAGCCCCATCTGCATACTTCGTCGTTCTTAGTAGCTTGGGATAAATATTCCAGGGTTATCGCGTCTTTCAGATTTTAATTTATTATATAAATCAAAATGGTGCATACGGCATGTGCTGTAAGTGTGTGCAAATCTTTATCTCGCATAAATAAAGAACTAAGCTTTCATCAATTTCGGCACGATGAAGAAAGGTACTTAAGCACATTTTACACTTTCCGTAATTTTTAAATACCTACACAGGCGGCGGTATCGCCCAACATCAAAGGCGTCGGCCTACTGTAGGAAATAAGTATGCTGTGGTAGTACTATGTAAGTAATTTCTTGACATGCATTTATACATCACCATAAATAGAAAAAAAAAAAAACTCACCATGACAATAGAATATGATTGGCTTTTTGGATGTCGCCAATTCTTCGTCTAATATTCTGTTCAATTCTTCCTTGTCCGCATTCCCATCGAAATGCTCTTTCAAACGTTTATACACACTTGAAGGCACGAAATGCCAAATACCTAAAGGAGAGGCGGCCTTAGTTTAGATAGAACACATTAAATATTCTTGTCAAAATTTATCTATAGATAGAATAAAAATATAATACAATAAAAAAAATTATAATAATAAAATCTTACCAATTTCTATCGGACATTTGTCAACTTTTGATTCAAACTGGATGCTGAGATTTCTACCACCTTTGATACCTCTTGCGGATGGATCTTCAAAATCGACTCTTATAGGCCATTGTACTGTTAACATTAAAAAAAAAAGATTATAATATTTAACAAAGCACACTCGTTTCTGCAGTTTTAAAACTGAACAGCCTGTCTGGCGACAGTAACCACCCCCTTTATTTATGATCATCTAATAGCCATTGGACGAGCTTATTGGTTAAGCTACGGTAATCAGATACCATAAAGTATACCCTCAGCTGGTAAGCCCAACTTAACATTAAAAAAAAGTGTGTGTGTCAGCTCCGACGTACCACTGGAGTTTACTCCTTACAAGCGATAAATAAATAAATAATTTAATAAATATATGTAATTAAAACTTATTAATATATTATATTATATTATACGTGATATGTGATATTTAATTTTACTCCCATAAATTTTCAACAACCGGGCTTATACATAATAATGATAAAAAAAGACCTGTGGTGTGTTAAAGGTTGTTTTTAAGGTGATGGTAACCACATACCATAAAAAGGACCGTCAGCCTGTCCGTCAATCTTAACATAAAAATAACAAAATATTAACAAACATAGGCCTGTCAAATTGTCTATTTATACAATATGATAAGTTAACGGTTAAGTTTTATAAGACTGTTTTGTTTTCTTCGTTTTTTTTTTTGTATATTTTTATATTATAAATATGTATAAAGTTTCTTTCTGTATAAGGTAATAAGCTTATACTATTTTGTGGAAAATGTTGATTGCACTATTATCCTTATTCATGTATATTTCTCTTTCTTCTAACTTACTATATAATTGGTGTAATTGTTTTTTCCCTAATAATATAAAGACACCCTAGAATCCCAATTGCCATGGTATCCTAGACATGTAAGCCTAGTGGAGAGAGGCTCCACTGCTAGTGCTGGTTAGGCTCTGCAGGTGGCTTGTGGGGCTCTCAAGCATGACCTCCATGCATCTGACAAAAATTATTCTCTGACCTATGTCTACCATAGTGGTTTTCACAACACGCATTCCCCTTCCCACATATCACTGCACTGCAACTTGCAATGTATAGACTTCAAAATACAATTACTAAAAAAAAAAACATGTACTTACTGTGATTAGCAAAGATGAGGTTCCGTTGGAATGTCTTTGAGTATTTAAACAATAAGGGCACCACGGCTACATGTATTACAAATATGGATGCTGTTATCGACAACCCCAAGAAGTACACCCTGAAATTAAGAGATATGCCCAGGTAAATATTTAATGAATATAGTGTTAGCGGTAATTTATGCATAGCAGCATGTGTGCTGTTGTGTTTCAATGAGTAAGTAAGGGATGCCAGGGACCATTTCCCTATCCTTTATCCTAACTTTTGCCTAATTGCTTCATTGTTTGTGTTATAGGTAATGGCAACCTATCAAGTGGACCGTCAGTCAGCCTGCCTGTTAACATGTATAGGTTAGACCTTAACATAAAAAGTAATACAAAAATTATAAAAGCTTTTAATAAATTGAAGGACTTGACTTGACTGCTTTGGACTTGACGGACCTGTTTTGGAAAACTAAGACTTGACTGACTTGTGTCGGGATCTGCTACTTTTGATTTTAATTTCAATTAAAAAAGGCTATTACAAATTGCTATTTTTACTAATGACACTGGCAAAATCATCGGAGAAGATCATATGGAGCCAAGACATTAAAAGAGAAGAAGAACAAGAATAAATAGAACATTTTCTGAAAATGATCAAAGTTCACAATAAATTCTTACATTTCAAACTATAATCTATATACATAAAAGAAAGTCGTGTTAATTACACCATTTATAACTCGAGAACGGCTGAACCGATTTTCATGATCTTTGTTTTGTTGGATTGTTGAAATTAATGAAAAAAATAAAAACCATAAAGAGAAAATTACTATAGAAATAAATAGTACTGTCAAATCGATTAGTCTCATGTTGTGATATGCGGGTGTTATTAATAAATATTATTTAACAATGATTTTGGGGCGGTACGAAGTTCGCGGGTCAGCTCGTTTATAATAAAAATCTAACACACAATCTACTAAATATTAATGTAAATAATTATGTACTCAAAGACAATTATTATGTACTCAATCTTAGTATAATTACAGATTACAAAATATGATTAAATAGACTTAATTACTTACGCAATACTATATGCGGGAATACATATGGATAATCCTGTTATTTTAGATGAACGAAACATTTTATACGATAAATATCAAAGGAAACAAGCACGACAGCAACTTAGTTACAAAAAACAATAAATTCTATATTAGTTTTATGTTAGAAAAATTAATAAATACATCCAAGCACTAAGCTAAGTAAGTGTTAAGCAACTAGGATTAAATGCGAAAGTCTGCAACAATAAGACCTCTTTTTAGACTAACATTTAAGTGAAAGTAGTAATTTATCGAATACTGTACAGGTATGTAACGTAAGATAACTGTTTTTTAACAAAAGAAATAAAAAAACATTGTAAAAATGTAGGTACTAAAGATTTAGCCGGAACGAATAAAAAACATTTTATCTGTCAGCTGTCAAAGGAAAATGACATTGGACTTTGAAACTGACGTCAGTTCTACGTCAGTTTGAGTGAAGTTGTTACTGTGGAGCACAGAACCTTTTATACTAAGAAGGAGTTGTCATGCCGATCGCTACACTAGCTAGGTAACTAACAGAGAGTTGCATTTGGGTTTGGAACTTGGAGCACCGAGTGTTCCGAGCGGGCTCCCTAGAGGGAGTCCGTAGCGGAGCGCTCCAACTGTAAAAATAATTAACTTGACACTGGCAGAAAATGGCCATTTTATAATGAGCCGCATTGCCATTTAAATATAAGAAGAAGAAGAAGAAGAACAGAGAGTTATTTCGCATTTATAATAATAGTATAGATTGAATAGATAGATACTTAATAGATAATTTATATATGTAGATGTAGATGATAATTATGTAACACTGCGCAATTTGTCTGAACCGTATTTGTCAATTTAATTATAATAATAAAAAATACTGATAATGTTGACCTAAGGTTCAATCACCAAAATTCCCAATTGATAAAAAGTTTATAAAATAACAAATCGAAGTTGCAATTAAGTTATTACATATTTTGTAAAAAGCCAAAATACCTACTTACTTAATCTAAGCGTAGCCATGAGAGTGGAGAAACTATTATTATTATCTATTATTGTTATTATTTTAAAAAGTGTAAATTCAAATATACAAATAAACATAATATGCGGAAGAAAAATTAGTGACGTGCAAATAAAATATGAAGGTATCGATATGAAAATAGTTAGCGATAGTGATGTTGATTTCTTTAATATCACCAATAGAAATTTGTTGACAGCACTCCAGAACTATTACGGTAAAAGACCCACTAATGTTTATTTAAAAAGCCCCACCCCTTGGGGAGATTTGTACAAGACTTACGGTTGGAAGGAAGTAAAAAGAGTTTTAACTGTAGAGTCAGCTAGAATTAAATCAATAAAAAGAAATCCTACGTTGATATTAGAACAGGACCTTGAGAATCCATCTAATAAAACAATCAAAGTGAATGTCGGAATAACTCAGGCAGTCGAAAACATAATAACGTCTGGTTGGTCAAGAAATAGAGAATTCACAGTGTCTCAAAATATAGAGTACAATGTGAATGTGATATTTGCTAAAATTGAGGGTAACACCGGTTTTTCAATTACCTCAACGTGGGGAGAAAGCTTAGAGAGGACCTAATCGGTAACTGTCGGAACTTCGACTAGTGTTGAGACTGAATTAAAGCCAGGACAAGCGGCGACTGCTGTTTTGAGCGCCAATAAAGGTGAATTGGAAGCTGAAATCGTTTACAAATCATCACTTCGAGGAGAATTGGCGGTGAATTATAAGAAACGTCACAACGGCCATCATTTCTTCAGCCCTTCCATAGACAAAGTTATGAAGAGCGGGAACATTGATAACGAAATAAAAACGGTACAAACCGTCAGAGACGGATATTATTTTGATTCACAATTAAAAGTTTACGATAAGGAGACTAAATTGCCTTTGTAAAACATTGATTTACTTAACTGGAATAAATAACTATAGAAATAAGTAAATAAAATATAACATAAACAAACTTTAATAGCTTGCAAATATTATTTTAATGCTAATGATGCTAACCAACTGTATACCTAATTTTTAAACCAAGTAGGAAATTTTTGTTTCAGGACTATTTATTCTGCATTTATTTTACAAAACAAAATATTTTCTTGATAGAGGTGTAACTTCTTTCTGCTGGAATGAGTACATAATATGTGTTGTTGTATTAAATATATAATATGTATAGGTAATTATACCTAAATACTGATTGTGTAACCGTATCTTATTGTATTCTTGAATCTAATATTGTATTAGGTACACTATTTATTGACAAGCTATTATAGAAAATAGCTATCATTTAGCTTATCTTTTATTGCAGAAGCGACTCGTCACAAGATGGCCTTTAATTTAATGAAGGCGAGTTGCACCATTTTTTTAATCGTAGTTTATTAAAGTGTAAGTTTTTTTATAAAAAGCTCTTTTTAAAGATTGACTTATTATTTATTTACTTTATTTGTTTATTACTATTATGTGATCTTCACAAACACACAACACACATTTGTATATTTAAAAGCGTAATAAGTAGTATTCGGTTATTACATTAGGCAATGTATTCTGAAAACGAAAATATACGTTCTTACAATGATATGTGTACCAATATACTTACTTACTTTTTTGAAATATTATGACATTTGCCATAACATATAGTCAACAGTTAAAGCTATTTTTATAATTTTAATATAATAAAAAATAAATAAAAAATATTGTAAAAATACTACAGGACACTTGAAATAAAACTAAATAAATATATTTATTGAAATATTTTATTTGGTCCTAACATTAATACATAATAATTAGATAGGTACATTGTATCAAATGCAATAAACCATACACCAAAGAATAAAAGTAGATTAACTACAGCTTAAAGTTAAACCGAGATTAAATAGTCGTGGCACTGTCCAATTTAGCGCATCCTTTGTATCCAAATGACATTGTAAGAGCACGCATTTAAACAATGCCTAAGACACGTGAAGAGTTAATTTGATACTTTCACTGGACAAAATCAACTTTAACGTCTCGATTATAAGTTCTAACACGACATCAAAACTAAGATTGTTTTGGTATTTCTTTACAAAATTAGTTTTTCACTACATCAAAGTGTTTTTAAGAATGCAACGAAATGTGTTTTTAGTTTTTGACCAGCAATCTTACGCTTGTTAATGTAAACTGGTCACTTTATGTCATGGATTCGTTTAAATCAATTGAAATTTGTGTCCTCGCTCTTAATTGAGAATTATCTAAGTTTGGAGTTACCTACATCTGTTAAGTTAAACATAGAGATAGAAATTAGATCATGTAGGTAAAGCTTTCAATTTCTATAGGTACAAGAAAACATTTATCAAAAAGAGAATAAGAAAGAGCGAAAGATTTCTTCATTCAGTTATAATAAATGAATGAAATGAATGAATCAGTTATAATAAATATGAAATATAAATAAATTTAATTTTCATTTTGAATTAATTAATTACATTTATTATTTTTTAAATTAATCTGTGTTATTTTTTAATTTTTTATGTAAATTAAAAATATAAGCATAATTGTGACATCTCTATTGCTATTATACTTATGCCAGGAGTTAGTTTTCTTAATTTGTGATGATCCCTCGGGAATAGAACTTTTTTCTAGATGAAAAGTAGGTATACCCTATGTCCTTTAGAGTTAAGAGAGAGAGACAGCCAGATTTACATTCACATGCATGCAAACAAATATTTCTTCTTTTCAATGTTAGTATAGCTATAGATCGATAACAGTTCTAAATAAGCGTCATAATCATTAATATCAATGGATATAAATATCAACATTCATGTGACCATTACTTACTTACTTAGACCACACTTAGACATTGCTCAATCTGTATTCTGTGCTCAACAAAGTATAAAACCTAATTTCGTTGAAACACGCCTTAGCAATAACTTTCATGAGGCAGATTTGCAATGTTAAGATATAGCCCATAGTCGGAATGGCATATGATATAGATGTATATCAATATCTAGGTACTAATAATGGTAATACGAAAGTAACCGTGTATGTCTGTTATCTTTTGACGCTTAAAATTTTGATAAAATCAGGTTTAGAAATAGATAAACAATATTTTAACCCTAGAGTTAAGAGATAGATTACGAGAGCAAAAGCTAGTAATAGATTTTTGTGTGAAGTTGGCAAACAGGTTGACGGTTCACTTTGATGGTAAGTGGCTACCGTCGCGTCGCCTCTAACACAAGAGAGTTCAACGCCTGGACAGATCTTTGTAAATTACTAGCTGGTGCCCGCGACTTCGTCCGCGTTCTAGATGAAAGGTACCATATGTTCTTTCTGGTGTCCCAGACAGCGTGTATGCAAAATTTCATGGTGATCGGTTCAGTAGTTTTTGCGTGAAAGCGTAACAAACAAACAAACTCACATTCACATGCATAAGCAACTAATGCTTGTATTATGGATACTATGCAGTTGATATACTACATAAGTAGATTACTTTTTTAAATACATACATATTACAAATACAAACATCCATGACTCAGGTACAAAAGTAAATGTTAACACATAAACATAAACATTTGTCCCTAGCGGGATTCGAACCCGCGACCGTTTAGTTAACAGCTAAGGTTACTAGCCACTAGACCAAACGTGTCGTCATAATTAACAGTCATCCTTATAATAATTAACAGTCATTAATATATTTTTTATATGTATATAGTGTAGGACTAGCTAGTGCTCACGACTTCGTCCGCGTGGAATAGTTATTTTGGGAATCATTTGGGTATCTCGAACGGTTTTCGCAGCGCACGCAACGGAAGCCCTCAAAGATGAATAATTTTCCCCGTTTTTTCCACATTTTCGACTGCTTCTTCGCTCCTATTAGTCGCAACGTGCTGTTATAAAGCCTAAAACCTTCCTCGATAAATGATCTATCCAACACAAAAAGAATTTTTCAATTCGAACCAGTAGTTCCCGAGATTAGCGCGTTCAAACAAACAAACAAACTCTTCAGCTTTTTAATATTATATATATTATAGTATAGATTAATATTAACCGTAACATTTCTTTATCAGCTCAGCAGGATAATATACTATAAATGATCAATTTACTGCATAAAGGCACACATGTACAATGTATGTATCAAACCAAATTGTCACGCACTTCGAAGGTTTACAATGAAAGCTCATTACTGTACCAATATGAGCTTTATTAGATAGGTGAAGCTTCTAATACTGTGGAATAAGGTTCAAAATTGATTGTGTTAGAGTTAGCAGAATGCACAGGTAGATTTGCAGTGTGTAAGCATTGTTAAAATGGATTAGTATAAATAGGATGCGTTTTACAAGTATGTCATCATTCAGATAGGAACATCTCTTAAGAGACAGTGTTATCTCAAAAAGTGTAGGTAACAACTTTGAAAGATAAACTGATCTGAATTCGGATTTTGAGGTTAGTTTTTGGAGTGTAAGTTTCACATTTGCATAAAGAATTTAAATAACTTTTTTGTGCTGAGTTCTGAAATGATTTTTCTGACTGATAGTTCTGCAATACTCAAACTCGATCAAAAGAAGATTAAACGCATTAAAAAAATCTACTATAATTTTATTTATTTATTAACTGCTTAATTTTTATCATTTAAAAATATTAAAAAAATTAAAATGTATCGTCAAAAAGAATAATTTTATATTGTTAAATAATATTTTAAAATCATAATATAGGTATATTTATTAATATTTTTTTAAAAAATATGTAAGTAGATCTACTTACGGATATATTCTGCAGGTAGATTTTGAGTAGGTAATATTTTCGACAAAAAATACAATAATAATCACAACAAACAACAAATATCGCCTTTTCTTTTTTTATCAATTTTTGAAAATTGGCTCCTATCCAATTTGTTTTTTTTTTTTTACTTGAAAGACGAACTTAATATTTTTGACTTTAATAAAGATGTGTTAATTTTCAATAAATTTTATTTTCAGATACGAAATATTAGAAACATTTATCTTTTTTAACAATGAAGGTAATTTTTTTTTAATTATTGTATTTTTATTAAAGTGAACATTAAAAATACCTTTAAAAATATTCTAATTTATTATTTCAGGCGTTTATTCCCCTCATTTGTCTATTATCCATTGCGGTAGCTGAACCTCCGGTTGGGTAAGTGTTGGGTGACTCTGTTAATTGAAAAGCAACCGTAAATACAATAGACATAAGAAACATAAACCTCAAATTCTATGTTTCAGGGACGGATACTCTGCAGCACGATCAAGTCATGGACACGGTCATAGCCATGGCTCCAACTTTCAACGCAGCCTCTCTCAAAAATATGGGACACCATCAGCCCGAGGGTTTGGTGGTCGCAATGCCCCATCTCAACAATACGGTGCCCCATCAAGATCTCTTTCCCAACAATACGGAGCTCCGAGCTTCAGGTCTGGTCCATCTCAAGAATACGGCGTCCCAAGTACCCGTGGCTTAGACCAAGAATACGGCGCCCCAGATGCTAGATCAAGTTCGTCTCAATCATATCTCCCTGCTGCTGGCCTTTCCTCTGAATATGGAGTTCCTGATTCCCGAAACGGCCTTTCTCAAGATTTTGGAGACTTGTCCCAAGAATACGGAGCTCCAGGGTTTTCTAGGTCTTCTCCATTATCGGAATACGGTCTTCCCGATTTCCGGTCAGCTCCATCAGAAGAATATGGCACTCCTTTAAGTAGAGGCTTCGGTCAAGGCTCAAAAGCTCCGTCTCAAAGCTACGGTGCCCCAAATTTTCGTAATTCTCAACCGTCCCAGAAATACGGCGCGCCATCAAGCAAAACTGCTCTCTCCCAGACTTACGGGGCTCCGAAAAGTTCTTTTGGTTCCAAAAGCCTTTCTCAATCTTACGGTGCTCCTTCCAGCAGTTACGGTGCGTCATCATCTCGTTCTTTATCGTCTTCCTACGGAGCCCCAACTGCGAGAGGTTCCGATTCTTATTCTCAGGGTTCCAAGTCGATTTCACCGTCGTACGGTACACCAAACCAAAGGAGCCTTTCGGATACGTATGGAGCTCCGAACCAGAGAAGCCTGTCTCAAGAATACGGAGTTCCCTCAAGTAGATCCGCTGGATTGAAGACTAATGCTTTTGCTTCATCTTTTGCTTCGTCCAGGTAAATTTTTTTTTATTGAAGTAAAGTTACTTAGAACAGTTGAATAATTATAAAATAATATTGACTTGTTTATCAGTTAGGTGATCTCATAGTTACTTAGAACTTAAATAATGGACCCCTTTGAAAGCTTCGACTATAGTTCCTAAGTATACAAAATTTTAATTCAAAAATAAAAATTAAATTTTATTGTTTTTATATTTTATTCATATTTTATTTAATAAATATGTTAATATTCATATTTGTTGTTAGAATTGTTTTAATAGATTATATAAAAAAAAAAAACATGCAACAACGTGTATACGCGAAGACCTTACAAAATTATTGCATATATTTTGCTCGCGTCTTCGCCCACATTTCTTTATAACTCGCGTATTTTTCTGATGTATTATTACTTTTCATTCATACTAAGTAGTAAGTACATTTGAATTTATAAATTTTTTATTATTATATTTTATAAGCCCTTACAGACAAATGTGGCAGTAATAGAAAACTACTAGCTGGTGCCCGCGCCTGATATCGTTATTGCTATTACATTTAGCCAGGAGTTAGTTTCCTTAATTTTAAATAATCCCTCGGGAGCAGTACTTTTTTTCTGGATGAAAGGTACCCCCTATGCCCTTTCTGGTGTTCCAAGATAACGTGTATGCAAAATTTCATTGAAACCCATTCAGTAGTTTTTGCGTGAAAGAGTTACAAACATCCATACATCTATACAAACTTTCGCATTTATAATATTAGTACGGATTTTCCAGGTCATCTCCGTCTCAACAATACGGTGCGCCCGCTGCAAGGGACTCAATGCCTTCAGACCAATACGGTGTTCCAGACCAGTACAGCGATCACTCCAGCCAAGGTTACGATTACGCCAGGAACGCTCTCGATGAATTACTCAACCAGGTACACATTGAGTTTAATGAAAATCTTTAAAAAATAAATTATATATATAATATATAATTTATTCTAGCTGTTGCACGCGACTTGGCCCGCGTATTTTTTTATAAAATATATTATCCAATAATACTCGCTGATAATGTAACTTTCTGTAGGTGAAAGAATTTTCAAAATGTGTCCAGTGGTTTTTGAATTTATTCATTACAAATATACAAAATACAAATATTCTCTCTTTATAATATTAGTACTAAATAATTAAGGGCCTCTTTCACCATCTGTCAAGTAGGCTAACCGCCATTTAAAGTCATCTTTTGATAAACCTTTGTTTGTACGGTAAAAGTCCCAAATATTAAAAAGAAAATAATAAAAAAAATAGCCTATCAAAAATTATTTCTAAAACACACACTTCAACTTATTCAACACTTTACTTGTAGTTGGTGAAAGAGGCCCTTAGACTAGCGGTTAGGAAACTTTGTTGAATCTAAACCAATAAATGGGCCCATTCAAACACACGTAACGAATTTCATCAATATCGGTACAACACCAAAATTAACAAGAAGACGTTCTAAGTAGTAGTCTTCTGATAGTCACGAGTTCCAAGTCTTACCGAAGAATAGCACTCTTGCTGTTCTGTTCCTTTAGAAAACGATATGGCAATGGGCTTGTCTTGGCATACGTATCCAACAAAATTAAATTTTGGCTTTCAGGAACCAGCGAATTATGATTTTGCGTACAAAGTAAACGATTTCGAATCCGGAAGCGATTTTGGTCACACAGAGACAAGACAAGATAACAAGGCTGAAGGATCATACTTCGTCGTGTTACCTGATGGGACCAAGCAGGTATGAAAGTGCCAATATTTCTGACTTAAATTTTATAATAAAAAATACTAGCAATCCGTTTATAATTATACTAGCTGGTGCTCGCTACTTCGTCCGCGTGGAATAGTTATTTTGGGAATCATTTGGGTATCTCGAACGGTTTTCGCAGCGCACGCAACGGAAGCCCTCAAAGATGAATAATTTTCCCCGTTTTTTTCCACATTTTCGACTGTTTCTTCGCTCCTATTAGTTGCAACGTTAAGCCTTCCTCGATAAATGATCTATCCAACACAAAAAGCAGTAGTTCCTGAGATTAGCGCGTTCAAACAAACAAACAAACAAACAAACTCTTCAGCTTTATAATATTAATATAGATTAAAAAACTATTTATATTTTGGCTAAATTATTTTTTGTTAACAATAATAATTTAGCGCCATCTGTTATCCATTGTTCTTACTGTAAATATCCTACTGTTATCCTACTGTAGTCAGCAATTGCAGCACTAGGGCCCTAATTCTCTAACACCACTTGCCGATTCCTTACTTCGAAACCGATATGATTACTAATCGATAATCTTCGTAAATTGTTACGATAGGTATCTACTAGATTCTGCTAAAAAGTTATTCTCTTACATCTATATGTATACCTAATATACTAGCTAGTGCTCGCGACTTCGTCCGCGTGGAATAGTTATTTTGGGAATCATTTGGGTACCTATCTCGAACAGTTTTCGCAGCGCACGCAAAGGAAGCCCTCAAAGATGAATAATTTTCTCCATTTTTTCCACATTTTCGACTGTTTCTTAGCTCCTATTAGTCGCAACGTGATGTTATATAGCCTAAAGCCTTCCTCGATAAATGGTCTATCCAACACTAAAAGAATTTTTCAATTCGAACCAGTAGTTCCTGAGATTAGCGCGTTCAAACAAACAAACAAACAAACTCTTCAGCTTTATAATATTAGTATAGATATAAATGCAATGATAATACTAGGATAAGACATTGATGTGTTTTGGCAAGGTCACAAAACCGTGAAATCATAATTTGCCATACAGAATTAGGGCTCTGTGTGGTGTTGTTTTGCGTTATAAGCGACGGTAGCCACTTGCCAACACGTGGACCGTTAGCCTGTCTGTCGAGTTTAATATAAAAAGAATTCTAAGTTCCACATTTTTTTTTATTTCAGATAGTCGAGTACGAAGCTGACGAGAGAGGTTTCAAGCCGAGGATCTCAGTAGAACCCGCAGAAGGACAGGGCTACGATGAGAACGCCTCAAACCTTTCGCGGTCTTCTAATAGTGGACCCTATTAGAGAACCGATAAAAAAAAATTAGCTAATTTTAAAAAGCGAAGAAAGGCAAACGTTTTGTTGTAACGGTCAAATGTTATGGAATTAATTTATTTCCATAGATAGTAGATAATTTATATGTTTTTTTTTTTTGCAAGGAGTAGCTCACTCATAATGGGTTAGCCAATGATTTTACAGACATGAGAAATGTATGAGGAAGTTTAGTTTTTTAATAGATACCGTCAACTATACAGACCAGAGTTGTTTGGCTATACGTCTTATAATGTTCATAAACAAAAAAAATAATAATATAAAAAATACGATAAATAATATATAAATAATAATATAAAAATAATAATATATAACAAAAATGTGATATAAAATATACGAAATATAAATAAAAATCTCAATACTAATGTAATAGGCATTTAATTTGCAAATGTTTTCAATCTGCATAAAATTTATTACAATATTTTAAATTAATAATATACAAATATTTATTTGCTAATAAAAATACATATTTTTTGAATTTTAATTGTTATTTGAAATTGTGTACAATTATTTTATAAGAAGAAAAGAAACACTCACTAATTACATATTACATTTCTCATTGTATTGTACAAAATGTAAGATAATGATGATATTATTTATTTTATTTATTTTTTGTAGCAAAAGTAAAAAATAAAAAAAATGTGATGTAGTTAGAATAAATAATTAATGCTAATAAACAATTGTAAAAATCATTTTTTTGTTTTAATTTTTGAAACCTTTTCATTTAAAATATTTGGTAAAGAAACCTCATTACCGAGTAACAGATATATATTATTCTAAGCCCTAACATGCCTTATATGATTGAATAATACATTATGTGCTGTTATAGATTCTTTTAAATATCTATATATTATTCTTATAATCAATATCTTAAATAGCAAAAACAAAATACGATAACAAATTGGTGTTCCAATGGTCTTATTAATCATATTAATCTATCCTTATTGTTAATAATATATCTATCCTATTATCCTACTTAGTTTCTTCGTACTAACTAAATTTAATGGAATCACTATTGGAATGTAAGAGGCTATACAAATTTTGCTACTCTCTATGAAATAATTGTATCTAAAGTTTTCAAAGTCATTAAAAATTAGATTTTGTTTGAGTTATAATAGTAATAGTTATAAATAAAAATAACATGTTTATCCTGTTGTTTTTATTTTTGTCCAAATATCTTAAATTCTGATTCGATATTTTCATAAAAAATCTTCCTAAAACAATCCTAATTTTCACCTAAAGATACCAAGTTTAAAATGAGTGAGAGGACCATTCCAGAGTTCTGATCTTAAGAACAGTAAACTTCTAATAGAAACCCCCAGTGTAGGTAGATATATTTGCTATTGAGCGAAAACACACTATATCTGCTGTAAGTTCCTGAGAAGTTGGGTATCCTGCAGACTACTTGTGCTGACTACTTGATGCTGCAGCATCAGGTCATGGTTAAAATTTAACATCAATCGAATTCGTAGAAGTTAATGAGATTCGTTAACTAAGAAATTGGCTGATGGTCTTCAAATGGCTGCAAATATTTTCATAAATTATCATCATCATCATCATCATCTCAGCCGCAGGACGTCCACTGCTGGACATAGGCCTCTCCTATAACTTTCCAATGGAACCGGTCAGAAGCAGCCTGGATCCACCGCTGACCCGCGGCCTTTATTAGGTCGTCTGTCCACCTTGTGGGTGGACGTCCTACGCTGCGCTTGCTGGTCCGTGGCCTCCACTCGAGAACCTTCCGGCCCCAGCGGCCGTCGGCTCTCCGTGCTATATGCCCTGCCCACTGCCACTTCAACTTACTGATCCGCCGGCTTATGTCGGTAACTTTCGTACGTCTGCGGATCTCGTCATTTCTGATTCGATCTCGCAGTGTAACCCCGAGCATAGCCCTTTCCATAGCTCATAAATTATACCTAAAACTATTTTTAATTAGCTTACAAACAAAAAAAAACACATCAAATCGGTCCATCCGTTTGGGAGCTACGATGCCACAGACAGATGCACGGTTCAAACTTATAACACCCCTCTTTTGCTTCGGGTGTCAAAAATAGAAGTTTATCATTCTCGTCTTAGTTAAGTATTTGAAAATATTTTTATAAGAGGAATTCAAACCTTTTTTCTAACTCTTAGATTTTTTAGCTTTATTATGATAAGGTCGACAGACAAGCTGACGGCAGGTGGTTATCGTCGCCTATAACACAAGTGCTAACCACAGGTGCTGCAAGTGTGTTGCCGATCATAGAAGCATTAAGGATAATGTATAGAGAAGGGATGTGGGTTCTGGCATACCTTACTCACTTGCCGAAACACAACAGGACGTATGCTGTTATTTCACCGTATGGTCTTCTGCAAGGGGGTGGTCACTGCCGCCAGACGGGCTCTACGAAACGCAGTGTGCCCTGCGAATAAGTATCAATTAAATAAATAGCAAAATCTTAGATTAATGATTGGTCTCGCTACGCTCGACTAGATTACGCGCTATCTAAATACAATAGCTCCGTGAATGCGGCAACTTTTTATTGTAGTGTGTGTAAAACATCGTCACTTTTTATCACTTTTTACACAGTTTTATTATACTTTTACACAGTTTCACTACGCAAATGCCAGATTTTATTATGACCAAAATTTAATAAAACATTTGGCACGTACACATCACACGCAGCTTGCAGTGTGACTGGCTCGGGTACGCCGAACTCGGCGTAGTATTTGTTGCCGCATTTGGCAAGTACGACGGCGGTATCTAGTCGAGCGCAGGGAGACCAATTATTAATCTAAGAGCAAAATGTAAATAGCCAGATTGGCTTTGGATAGTTATTAATCAGTCCTTCTGATGACAAAAGACACTTTCTTACAAAATACCGCCATGTAATAAAATGAAACAGGTACCCGTATGTTTTCACACATAACTAAAAGGATAGGTATCCTTGCTGCTTTCCTCATATTTTGCCCTATTTCTTCTTTATTTTCTTTTTACCAAGTCGACGTGTAAGCTTCTCGGATATCCTGTGGGTGACGTAGTTAATGGATCGTCTGCTGCCCTAATTTAACATAAAATAAAATAGAACTTGAAACTCTTTCGCTTTATTAGAGTAAGGTCACGTCACACAGCGACGTATTACAAAACTTGACAACACTAGGAAGCTCTAGTCGTGGTCGTGGGCACATCCTTGTGCGTACGTAAAAGAACAGAGAAACACATGAAGACGCATTAATACTAAAAAGATTTCAAATTATTGTAATTTCCCTATCCCTATATACTTAAATACTGATAGGTAAATTAATGCTGTTAGTAAATACTGATACCTATATATAATTAGCTGTTGCACGCTACTTGCCCTACGCGGGCACTTTACTTTACTTTTAAGTTACGCACTTTAAGGCTCCGTTACACAAAAAGGGTTTTGTGTGCGAGTTTTGAACGCGAGTGGAAAAAAAATCGTAAGTATACGAGAACTTTCCATGCGATTTTTGCCTGCAAAACATTACAATAGAAACTCGCACCATTCAAGCAATACTCTCCTTGTGTAACAAAGCCTTCATAAAATATAGCCTATGTTACTCGCTGAGCTTTCTATAGGTGAAAGAATTTTCAAAGTTGGTCTAGTGGTTTTTTAGTTTATTCATTACAAACCTCGCAGAGATATATTATTTCGATGTTACAAACATACAAAAATTCAAATCTTCTCTCTTTATAATAATAGTATAGATATATGTATACCCCATAGGTATACAAAGCTACCCCATAGGTGAGGAAAATGTATAAAAGAATGGACTCTTACATACATCACTAATCGAAACACAGTAATCAACAGCACAGTTTTTTTTTTATTAGAGATGTGTTTGCTCTTGGCCAGTATCCAGCCGTGTAGCGAAGATAAGGCCTATGATTGAGTGGCTCACCCAGAAGATGCCTATTCACTCCAACTTTGAAAAGATTTGACTAAAAAAAATAAAAAAAGATTTAAGGTCCGAAAAAGAGGGATTTCGGGGAGTCCTCTGTAAACACTGGTTACTAAATTCTAAACTAAATTTTTAGAACAAACTCGACTCCGCTCATGGCGCTGTCTTATAAAGATGCCGTACCTTGAAAGCTCTTTTATTCTTTAATGAGTGTCGATATTTCAACCCCTACTCCACAATTGTCACTAAGACTTTTGACAAGTATAAAAAGCTAAGTTAACTTTTAAGTTTTATCAATTCAAAGTAATTTGTGCTTTGTAACACTACAACATGAAGGTAATTTGTTATGCATTACAAAATGCACTTTATCAATTTAATTTTTAAATCACAATTTCGATAAAACATTTAATTTTTAATTTTTTCATATTTCATCCATACATTTTCAAGTGAAAAAGTTTTTCTAAAATTCTAATATATTATGTGCTTATTACGTTAATTACAAAAATAATATCATTTGTTTTCTCGGATTGATTGACATTAATATATATACTGTACTTATTTGTATAAGTACAGTAGGTATGTATATTGACGACACGTTTGGTCTAGTGGCTAGTAACCCTAGCTGTTAACCAAGCGGTCGCGGGTTCGAATCCCGCTAGGGACAAATGTTTATGTGCTAACATT
Organism: Synanthedon tipuliformis; assembly: GCA_947623395.1. Taxonomy (NCBI): domain Eukaryota; kingdom Metazoa; phylum Arthropoda; class Insecta; order Lepidoptera; family Sesiidae; genus Synanthedon; species Synanthedon tipuliformis. The sequence goes on from OX392433.1 coordinate 5,068,491, forward strand.
TACCTTTGTACCTGAGTCATGGATGTTTTGTATTTATAATATGTATGTATTTACAAAAAAAAAGTAATGTATGTAATATATCAACTGTCTGGTATCCATAATACAAGCATTAAGTTGCTTAGTGTGGAACTAGATGGTGCTGTGTGGAATGTGTGAAGATATTATTATTATTATATTACACTGTATAAGTACTGTACCGTATTTGTTCTCTTGTATTGTTAAGATACTTTATATATTGTAAGTAATATTATTGATGAAAACTGAAGATGTCAGCAAAAATATGCCATGTCTCTTTCAGACAGAATAAAACCTTAAATTAATAAGATAACCTTTATTTTTCAGACCTTGATTGCTGTCGCTTGCGTTTTAGCTATGGCTTTTGCCGAACCACCACCTTCTAACAGGTACGTAGTAAGTTGAAATATTAATTAGTGCATCATTGCATCAATGACTCAATGCCTCATTGCATCATTGACTCCATGCCTCATCGCATCATACCTCATTGCCTCAATTTGTGGATTATTTTGGTACATTATTATAAGTATTGTTTTGATCTGTTTAATGTTTTAACACGTCAAATACATAATTTGTTTTTTGCGGTATTGCCTACTAGTTTAAAAATTACTTACAATAAGTACGAAAACCTTCGTCACTTTTCAAATTCTTGACTTTACCAAGTCGCAGACTCTTAGTTTGAAACTAAAGCACTAAGTAGACAACTGACGAACACGTGACGAACCTTTTATTACTCCAATTGTACTTACCTTATATAAATTTTATTTCGTCATAAGAATAGTATGGGTACTTAATAAGCACTAGTAAATTACATTTAAGTATTTTTATTTTATTTTTGTATATAATTAATTTGTTCCTATTGTTTTAGCTACTTGCCACCGTCACCAGCTGGTCGCAGCAACGGTCAGGGGTATCCCCACAACTCACCCCAGGTAGTGGCAGCGAGAAACCTTGGAGGCGGGTTCGGTCATGACCGCGGACATGGTCAAGGAAATGGTTTTGCTAGGTCAGTTCCCGAAATTATAACCTTAGGCTTAATTTAATAGATACACCTATCTGAACATTGAGCTATGTTTCCTTGATAATGCTAATTTTTGACAATAACTCAAACTTTCGTACTAATTTTCCTAATCACTTCTACAAGCCACGGTGTCCGTGCTCGAATTGCCACTCTTAAGACATTTAGGTAATATTCGAATTAGTTAACTAAGTTTACAATGAAATTTTGATTTCTCTTGATCATTTAGGTAGGTGTTGCTAATATTACTTAACGCAAGAAATATTGGACCTTTTAATTTTATATTATCATAACAGGAGTGCTGATTCCCATGGTCATGGTGGTCAAGCTAGGTTCGGAAGCCATGGTAATCAAGGTTACGACCAAAATGCAGCAGCATTTGGTCGGAGCGCCTTTGAGGATGGTGGGGTATGTTGTCTTATTTATAGTATCTAAAGTATCTACATTTATTTACAGATCGAACCTCGACTTATATCATTACAAGAGGCTATACTTTGACATTTATGCATTTAAATTCTATTATTTTTCTTTTTCTAACCTTATCCTTATCCCTTTATCCTGTCAGGGTCGATCCTGTCAGGATTCCGTGGTGATGTAGGTAGGTATTTGTTGATTGACGACAACGCAAACCGTCAGCCTGCCTGTCATAAAAAAAATTAAAATTTTTAAGACAGAAACTTTTGCATTTATAATATTACTTAGTAGTTACATAAAGTTATAAAATTCAAGGTAGCGCCTCAAATTATAAATACACAGAACGAGTATAAGTACAATTTAATATTATATAATATTTATCTATAAACAGACATTAATGAGAGACATAATAATATATTTTATAAAATATGACAGTTTTGGAATTTTTTTTAAGAGTACTTATGCTCAATTCTGTGTATACAGGAACCAGCGAATTACAACTTTGGTTATATGGTAAATGATATACATGAGGGAACTGATTTTGGACATCACGAAGAGAGACAGGATGAGACTGCTCACGGGGAATATCATGTTGTTTTGCCTGACGGAAGAAAACAGGTAAACTATGAAGGGTAGAAGTAAGGAGGACCGACTCTTATTAGTCAGTTGCACAAAGCTTCTTTAAAATTGGCATTAACTAACAAGTCATTATCCTTAATGGGTATATTAACTTTAAAGACGTTTCACAAAACGATTGACGGCGCCTTTAAAGGGGCTAAGTAATGTCGCTTTGTGCAACGCTTTTTCTCTTAAAGATAAATATAAGGTCCTTGTTTGAGACTTCTTTAGTTAAATTTTAGTGGAGCATTAAAGTTGACGTTAATGTAGCTTTGTGCAACACTTTAATGATTCCTTAGGTTTTAAAGGCGACTTTATAATTTAAAGAACTTTAACTTTAATATAATAAAAATATTTTATTATATTAAAATACAATTATTAATTCTAAATAAAACTAAACTAAACTAAAATCTAAAAATAAATACGCCTAAAAATATATTTAAAATTAAAAAAAAAAACTAAGAAAAATATATTTTTAAACGATCCCTCGGGTACCTAACATTTTATCAGGATAAAAAGTATATTATATGTTAATCCAAGTACTAAACTATCTGTATGCCAAACTTATCCAAATCCGTTAATGTAATCCAAAGAGTAACGTAACAAACATACATACACATTTGCTACTCACAAACTTTCGCCATCGAAATCTTTGCAAGCAGTTCACTGCTCTAGACATACTCAAGATTCGAAATTCAAACATAGTTTTTTTTTTAATTTCAGACAGTGAGCTACGAGGCTGACGAACGTGGCTTCAAACCTCACATTTCCTACCAAGACTCCGATGCTTCGGCTCGTTCTGGCTACGATTCAAACGCCAACAATGGCCACGGAAGCCACGCTCATGGCCGGTCCAATGGCTATTGATATAATTAAGAATCTACTTATCAAAAATATTGCGTCTCGAGCTTACTTCTATTTAATACATATTTTGTTTATATTTTTTATTATTTATTTTATTTTCATAATTTATTATTTACATGTATGTAATTATTATAACTTAATATTTGTGAATAAAATATAAATTATTTATCTAAGCACGAGCTAGTTATATACAAATCAAGACGCAGAAATGTATGAATAACAAAATTATATATAATATGAATTAAATTTATTTATTTTTAAAAGTTACATTTATTTCATTTATTTTACCTATTGTCTGCTTCTGTCTGTTTCTTCGCTAACATCTTCTAAACCACCCAAAGGATTACCTCTACGGTTTCCGTAATGGAAGGGTAACAAACTAGGAAAGTTTGTGTCTAAAATTAACTAGCTGTTGCACTTGACTTCGTCTGCGTACTCGTAACTTTATAAAATATAGCCTATGTTACTCGCTGATAATGTAGCTTCCCATAATATGAAAGAATTTTTCAAATCAGTCCAGTAGTTTCAGAGCCTATTCAATTAAAACAAACAAACAATCAAATGTTTCCTCTTTGTTATATTTGTATAGCAAAGAATGCATCGGTCAAAGACTAGATAGAGCGCTATACAAAAGCAATAGTTCCGAAAATGTGGCAACTTTTTATTGTAGTGTGTGTAAAAAATCGTCACTTTTTATCACTTTTTACCCAGTTTTATTATATTTTTACACAGTTTCTGGTATTTTATTATGCCTAAAATTTAGCAAAACATTCGGCAAGTACACATCACAGACAGTTTGCAGTGTGACTGGCTCGGGTACGCCGAATTCGGCGTACTATTTTATGCCGCATTTTACAAGTACGACTAAGGTATCTTGTAGAACGCAGCGAGACCAATCATTTATCTATGTTGTATAGATTTGCAGAAAAATATTGCATCCGTGCGAAGCCAGGAGCGGGTCGCTATAGTGTTCTACAAATTAGACTCACGCATGTCAATAAATCAAACAATCCCAGAAATATTTGCCCAAGTGTGTAATCCACTCTTTGGTGGCCGTGAAGACAAATTATGTTTAATGTTTTAATCAAATATTTAATCTAATCAAAAATTTAATATTGAACTAAACGTTTGTTCTTTGAATTCGAAACGAATCCAGAGTTGGATTATTTATAATTTATAATTATAAAGAGGTACTTAAAGTTTGTTTGTCTGTATGTAATCTTCGAAACTGCTCTTCTGTCACCAACCAGAATAGAATTTCAGGATAAAACATTAAGTTGAATATTCCAATATTTAATTATTTGATTAAATAAATAACAAAAATAAACCAGCTTTTTAAAATTAACCAACGCTTGTTCAGGCGTCAATGTATGTCAGGCGTTATATTCCTTTAAGAAAGAAAGAAAGAAAGAAAGAATTTTATTCACGCAATACAAAGATACAAACATAAAACAAAAACCAAAAAACAGAAATTAATAAACAGGTAAAAGTAGTGTGTCTTCGCAGTAGTGAATCGGATACTGGCTCAGCTTTGTGCTGAGGTGCTAGACAAGCACCTGCAGCGCTCATTTTCAGCCAGCATCGTTGGGACATTTTTTGTATTTTATATTTCTCGATGCAGACCAAGTCGCGAGCAACAGCTAGTCAGTACATAACTAGATATAAAGTCCTCTCATATCTCTTTCTGTCTTAAGCTTGAGCTTGAGCCACAGATTGAATAATAGTTACTAACGTACTTGAGTTCAGGAGCCCTAGCCAAGAGCAAACGTACAGTCATAAACGCTACGCCCAGGCTACGCTACGCTAGGGAGAAAGCTTTGTGATTGGTCAAAATTTTATGTGGGCGTTACAACAACCAATCACCGGGCTTTATTTCTTAAAGTTTCGTAAGTACGCAAAGGGAGCGTTTGCATTGGTATGCTTTTGGCTAGGGCCCCTGGACTCAAGCAGCAGGCGTCTTTGGAATGCAGAGTTACCATAAAAAATAGTTGATATGGCATCACTTACTCGCCTATCAAAACACTTGCTATTATTTCACTCTAGTTCATGTGGCCTTAAACAGAATAATGCCCCATATGACAAAAAAAATTCGCATTATAAATTGCACAATCAAATCTACGAAGCAGTAATCAAGATGTAAACAAATATTTGACCAATTTTAGGCTCAATTGGTTCACGAGTTGGTTTTTTTTTTTACAACTAAACAAAGAATTCAGACTTGGTATAAAAACGTGAGTGGGTTTTGCTGTGGCATCATTCAATCGTTTCCTAAGATCTCAAGTTGACAGTTAGGATGAAGGTAGGCAGGCTAATATTATAATTGATTTTTAAAATTTATTTTAGGTTTGGATTTTTTAGTAAAAAGGGATATATTATTTTTTAGTGACATTATTCTAGTTTTTTATGGATTCCCCTCTGGGTTTTTCAAATAATAAATCAATTACACTAGATCAGTATAATAATAATAAAATTAAATAAAAATAAATAAACTGCGGCAATCTAGGTTTAAGTTTTTTTTATAATATTTATTGTTTTTTATATAATATTGTAAAAAAAATTAGAATTAAGAAAGAAAATAATACATGTAAATTAAATAATAATAATAATAATAATAATAATTAAATCTATTAGTTTTCCTCATTACAGTAGAAGAGTCAGTATATTATTGTATCCGTGCTCCTACCAGTAGGAGAATTTAGTAGGAGCACAACCCTGCACGCGTTAATTTAGTGTTTACTTACTATGCATGCCCTACATTATTCTTGTCGTCAGGTCGCATTTGCAGTAATCCTGGCAGTAGCGTCAGCATCAGCAATTGGTTCAGGTCCTTATTTACCCAGCGGGTGGAAACCGGATGGACCAGCTTTCTACTTACCATCAGAGATCAAGGTTTGTATAACATTTTTTAAATCCTGACTCGGTACGCAAAAACGGGGTGTTATAAGATTGATGTGTGTGTGGAATCGTAGCTCCCAAACGCTCCCAAACCAGTAGCTCCCAATAGCTCCCATATATATTTTGATCCAATTTTTTTTTCGAAAGCTGATATTGTGATCGGGATTGTTCTTAAGACCGTCAGGATCTAGTTAACGAACGATCTATTTTTTTAATAAAGAAATATTTTATAAATGAAAAATAAAATAATTGTAACCACTATTTTGTTTTAATGCTGTAAATAAGTAGGTTTTTTTAAAATATGTTTTCATTTAGTTCTTTACACATTAATTTTCAGAATCAATCAGAAAATCCGTTAAAAGACACAATTCTTCAAGAATCAGTTGGTTCCGGATCGGATTTTCTTCGAGAATATGGGCCTCCTAATGTCCAAGAAGTTTCACAAGATCTCACAAAGCAGTACCTTCCTGAAGTTGTAACTGAGCAAGCTTTCGTTGTAATAGAAACTAAATTGGATCAAGAAGAAGAAAGGCAAGAAATAAGCACAGAAATAGCAACAAAGGCCGAAGTGAAAGAAGAAAACGTGCTCATTAGCTTTGAAGAAGTTGTAACTGACAGAGTAGCGGATGGCGTAACGGAAGGTAAGAGTTTTTATTAAAAAAAATGATCCATACATTAAATAAATGTTCTTAAACAAACATTTTGGTTCCTGATAACAAACAAAGATGTTTGTTATTTGTTGTTGCTATTTAATATTTTTATTTTACCAGACTTATGAAAACCAATAAATAATAAATATCTTCACACATTCTACACTAAACGTGTCGTCAAAACCCATATTTAAATAGTTTACTTACCCAGACTAAAATCAAATGCTTTTTTTAAGGTAATGAAGAACTCAAATCAACGATAACAGAAGAAGTTTCATTTGATATCACTACAGAAATATACAATGAACAGCCTTCGATAATCGGCAAATCTTTAAACATAGAAGTACCAGTTGAGGAAACAGCCACTATAGTTCAGGAAGTAAACGAGATTACACAAAGAATAGTAGCTGGCGATGAAACTGAAAATTCCAATAGTGATTTTGTAAGTTCTATTCAAGAAAGTGTAGAAGTTGAGGGAGAAAATGTCGCTGAAGTAAACAATATAGCGGAAGCTCTTGTTAATTTGGAGAAGGAAATCAATTCACAACAGGTATAAACTTCTCTCTTATTTTAAAGGATCAATTTTAAAGAGTAGCTTTAAACAAGAAACACTCTATTTATGTCTGTAAGTTTGTCAACTTGGTTTTTATAATCAGCTAATGCGTCTTAACTATCAGTAGACATATTCTTCCAGGTGGCTTGTTTTTTTTTAATATTTTTTTTAATATAATAATGTTATTAAAGATATGTAATTAAAAAATTAATAATAAATTATAGTACTTAATTAAGTTTATAGATTATCAAAGGTTTATAGTAGGTATACCAAAACTGTGTACCACCAATAATATCTTTATTGTGTGTAAATAAATAAATAAATAATAAATTATAGTTAGTAACTTAAATACTTACCTAATTCAAATATACATATAAATTATAGTTTATTAATATTAAATAATTCCAGGTGCAAGGTGTCCAAGAAATAGAAGCTAAAACCGTTGATAGCGCAGGGTAAGGCCATTTTGTATGTTTATTACTAGTAACAAATAAGATCAAAATCAATATAAGACTTTCAAAATAAAATTAAAAATTATATATATATATTTTTTTGTTATCATACTATCTCGTTTTGGTCTCAGGTCTTTACAGGATGTTCCCGAAGGATTTCTAGAGTACGGCCCACCCGGATTCAGGGAATACGGACCGCCTAAAGAAAATGAATCGCTCAGTAAAACTGTTGAGGAGGTAAAATTTTTTTTTAAATATTGACTTACTTAAGTGTTGTCGTGAATACGTATTTAAATTTGGTTTCCTAGTAGGAGGCAATTAATTGCTTAGAACACTGATGATAACAAAAACAGTTTGATCCTTTACATACATATCTATCATCTAGGTATATCAAAAATTTAATTACACAAATCGATAATGATCAAAGATTTTTTTTGGTATATTCTATTTTAGAATAGAATATAAATAAATAAAAATAAAAAAAGTCACTCATATTAATTTTTTTTTTGTTTTAGACATCATCGAACAATTTGAGCGACAACGAGACAAGAAAAAGGCGCTTTTCACCAAAGTTCAGGTAAAAATATAATTAAATTGCTTTAAGGCTCTGCCACACAACTAAGAGATTTATCGCTCGCTATTTATGGTTTATTTTTTATACCGACAATATCGTAAAGGATCACCATGCAGACGCGACTTTACTAACGATAATATCGAATTAAGTTAATAAAAACAACTATTAAGTAAACAAGGAATTTAAGAAATTAGGAATTATTTTTTTTTATAGTTTTTGCGTATAGCAGATTTTGGTTTGATAACGACGATATGCAGATAATGAAAAAAAAAATATAGTTAGTAAAATAATAAAAGTAGAAAAATAAATAAAAAAGCATCAAAAATCTTATAAGAAATTTGACATTATGTAGTTAATAAAATAAATTTTGTTCTCTTACAGGTCTGCAGAGAGAATTCGTTAAACAAATTTTTTAGTAGATAATTAAGCAAATGAAATGAAATTTTATTTGCCGAAGAATAATACAATTGACTGCACATGAATCTAAAGAACTAGGAAAGTAAAGAAAATTAGTAATATAATCTTATAAGAATCAAATTAATGATAGAAAACGAAAAAAAAAAATGTAAAAAAATAACGGTTTAAGACGAAATATTAATGAATAAAACATTTGAATGAGCATAATTCTATCTTTTATTTATAATTTATTACAATTGTATATATATTGTAGTTAAATAGTTTATTAAAGTTTATTAACTAGCGACCCGCTCCCGACATCACCCGGGGTGTAATTTTTATATTTATATTAATTTTTTTTAAATCAATATTTTAATGCGGTTTTCACAAATGTAACGTGCAGAAAAAAATTACACCCATACGAAGACAGGAGCGAGTCGCTATAGTATTACATTTAAATTAATTATAAAGATTACAATAAAATAATACTGGATTTTCATCACAAAAGTATTTTATAATAGATAATTATCAATAAATTCTATATAGATAGATATTATATATATATCTCTATAAAAATATAACGCTAGTTTTATAAAGTTAATATCATAAAGTAGGTAATTTATATTTGCACAAAGTCGTATACTGAAAGGTTTAAAACAAATGTTTTAAAACAAGTGTTTTTAAAACAATGTTTTTAAAACAAATGTTTTTAAAACAAATGTTTTTAAAACAAATGTTTTTAAAACAAATGTTTTTAAAACAAATGTTTTAAAACAAATGTTTTTAAAACAAATGTTTTAATCTCTTGGGTATAACAATAGCGTAATATGGTGCAGTGGTTTGATGGAAAGGTTGAGCGAACGGTTTTTCTGGTGATCTGTGGGAAATACGTGCGTCAGGTAGATGCACATGGGTCGATGTTATCCAGGATAGGGCGTGTGGTTTAGGTGATGGATACCTCTTATCATTGGCAAGAAGTAGCTGCCACATCAAACCCTAAAAAAAAAAGAAAGAAATATCGTATGTATGTCGTGGGCAGATCGTAGAATTGGGCAGATCGTAAAGTATGAAATTAAAAATCTTTCACCAAAAGTCAAAAATAGGTGCGACGAGGAGCGGAGCGAAGCAAAGAGAGGAGGGGCGTGTTAGGTTTACATGGAAATAAATTTGGGGAGCCGAACGAAACGGAGCGGAGTGATGCGACCGTCTCAGTTTTAACAGAAATATGATATGCCCAGGAATATCATGATATGCCCTATTCTACGATGTGCCGACGACATATGTACAAGACAAAATAGTCCAGATTTTTTTATAAAAAATCAAAATTCGAGATCCTTAAGGGTAATTTTTAATATAAATTTCTAGAATATAATTATGTAATATCAATTGGTGAAAGAAATTTTCGAATCCAACTTGTAGAAGTGGTGAAATAAAAAATAATGAAAAAGATCCTCAGATGATATTTATAAAAATTTGAACAATTTTTGAACAAATGTTGTAAAAAATTTAATTTTACATAAAAATGTTCATATAACTTTTTCTGATAAAATTAAAATTAACAGAGTTATGGAAGTTAGAAAATGTAGAACTCTATTTTTTTCAAAATCAACTAATTTTGAAAAAAATCGCAGTGAATAATGAGAATCAACACTTATGTTATGCCTAAATATTCGCTTTAAAATAAATTAAAAATAAGGCAATCGAAAGAAAAATATGCAAAAAAACTTTTCTTACCCACTCGTCATTATTGTTACCAACTCGTTTTATCTTTATTTCTTTTCTTTCATGTTCATCTTGTTCGTCTTCCGTCGCGTTGTCTCTTAGTTCAGAATTGCCTGTCGTCTCAGGGACCCTAAGTGGTTGTAGCCTATAAACATCCAAAGGAAAACTAAATAAATACATAGTTAAGTATACTAAGTTTTCCATAGGTGAAAGAATTTTTAAAATCGGTCTTGTATTTTTTAAGTTTATTCATTACAAACAAAAATAGAAATCTACTCTTTATAATAATACCAGCTGTTGCACGCGACTTCGCCCGCGTAACTTTATAAGATATAGCCTATGTTACTTGATGATAACGTAGCATTCTATAGGTGAAATTTTTTTTAAAATCGGTCTTGTAGTTTTTAAGTTTATTCATTACAAGCAACAATAGAAATCTACTCTTTATAATAAATAATACCAGCTGTTGCACGCGACTTCCTATGTTACTTGCCTATGTTACATAGCCTATGTTACTTGCTGATAACGTAGCTTTCTATAGGTGAAAGAATTTTTAAAATCGGTCCAGTAATTTTTGAGTTAATTAATCACAAACATACAAATCTCTCTTTACACTATGAACTTGCGCCTAGCATCGGCATTCGTGACGTCGTCTACTTAGCGCGGGCGTACTTGAAAATTTAAATAGCGACCGAAGTTTCGGTATCAATAACTTCGGAAATACTGCATCGATTTTGATGAAACAAAAACTATTCACATGTACATAACCATAGCTCTTATATTATGTATGTTTTATAGTCATTTTCAAACCCATCGGTCAGACCCATTGATCCACCATAAAATCTATTTTAATGTTCAAACTCGAAAGAATACCAAGTCATGAACAACCCGATAAACTTAATTTTCGCAGTAACTGCTTAGCTTGACACTGCTAGCTTCAGTTTTTGCTGTTCTATTTTCACTAGCTTCAATTTGTTTGTCGAACTACGACCTCTCAATAAATATACCGTCAAAGATAATTGATTGGTCTCGCTGCACTCGACTAGATAGAGCGCTATACAAAGGCGATAGCTCCGTGAATGCGGCAACTTTTTATTGTAGTGTGTGTAAAAACATCGTCACTTTTTATCACTTTTTACATAGTTTCACTACGCAAACTGGCATTTTATTATGCTCAAAATTTTATAAAACATTCGTAACGTACACATCACAGACAGTTTGCAGTGTGACTGGTTCGGGTACGCCGATTTCGGCGTAGTATTTTTTGCCGCATTTTACAAGTCCAACGGTGGTATCTACTTAGTCGAGCGCAGCGAGACCAATCATTCATCTATGTATACCGTATTTCAAAAATTTCAAAAATATAATATATATATTTACAAATTTATATAATATATAACCTACCTAAAACTAAAAAACTTAAAAAATATAATATAATAACTAAAATATATTACCAAAAGTAGTCCCTTTAGGACTTTTGGTTATTATTTAAGTTGTAACATTATTTAAATAACTAAGTAGTACCCGGTATCTTGTATCTCATTATTATTGCATTCCTCATATTCCTGGGATTTGTCTTCGTATAAGTTCAAACATCTTTGTTTCTTTTGAGATAAAACTCTGCAAAAATATAGGTGCTATTATGTATAGAATTAGATATTTATAAAAGATATAAACATAGGTATATAATTATGATATATAGATATAATTATAAGATATAGATACAGATATGAACCATATACGTAAAAAGTTGTTTCAGATAATACTTACATAACAATTAAATATAAACCTACAATAATTTCTTTAAACATTTTTTTTAATTAAAATCCTCTAACAATCTACTTCCAATGGGCGTTATTTATCGTTTATTACGACAAGACTTTCCTTTAACAGGGTTTATATACTAACGCAATATTCTATCTGTGAAAAGGACAATATTTCAACAATGGGTTCTGTACCTAACCCACACGAAATCGTATAGAATTAAAAAAAAAATATACCTTATTTATAGGTTAGGGTCATAGATGATGATTGGTCTCGCTGCTCTCGACTAGATACCGCCGACGTACCTACCTACTTGTAAAATAATACGCCGAATTCGGCGTACCCGAACCAATCACACTGCAAACTGTCTGTGATGTGTACGTGTCGAATGTTTTATTAAATTTTAGGCATAATAAAATACCAGTTTGGGTAGTGAAACTGTGTAAAAATATAATAAAACTGGGTAAAAAGTGATAAAAAGTGACGATTTTTTACACACACTACAATAAAAAGTTGCCACATTTTCGGAGCTATTGCTTTTGTATAGCGCTCTATCTAGTCGAGCGCAGCGAGACCAATGCATTCTTTGCCTTATAGGTTAGGTTTTCTTTATAATATAATAACTAGCTGATGTACGCGACTTCGTCCGCGATCTTTATAAAATACTAGCTGGTGCTCGCGACTTCGTCCGCGTGGAATAGTTATTTTGGGAATCATTTGGGTATCTTGAACGGTTTTCGCAGCGCATGCAACGGAAGCCCTTAAAGATGAATAATTTTCCCGTCTTTTTTCCACATTTTCGACTGTTTCTTCGCTCCTATTAATCGCAACGTGATGTTATCACTACATAGTATAAAACAAAGTCGCTTTTTCTGTCCCTATGTCCCTTTGTATGCTTAGATCTTTAAAACTACGCAACGGATTTTAATGCGGTTTTCACTAATGGGTAGAGTGGTTCTCGAGGAAGGTTTAAGTACATAATTTACTAAGTTACGCGGGCGAAGTCGCGGGCAGCAGCTTTAATTTTATTAACACGTAATTTTATAAACTATAACTAACATGTAGTGCCATCTGTTAACAGACTTTTTCCATTATTCGAAGTGAGATTAGATGAATTAGAGTACTACATTGCTTCAAACAGAATTCCCTAGATGGCGTTGTAAATTTTGCATACACGTTGTCTGGGACTCCAAAAAGGACATAGGGTACCTTTCATCCAGAACGCGGACGAAGTCGCGGGCACCAGCTAGTATAGCCTAAAGCCTTCCTCGATAAATGATCTATCCGACACAAAAATAATTTTTCAATTCGAACCAATAGTTCCTGAGATTAGCGCGTTCAAACAAACAAACAAACTCTTCAGCTTTATAATATTAGTATAGATATATAATTATATATATATAGCCTTTACTCGCTGAAAATGTAACTTTCTTTAGGTGAAGGATGTGGGGCGTAGCAATGCATCAGCTGTGTGTGCCTGCACAAGGTGTATATAGGCAATACGCCCCCTTCGGGTATTGCCTGGGTGTCTCCGGGCAATCCCTTTCTTTGGCGATAGCGTAGCCAGTAATGGCTAGGCTGCCCTGGGGGTGGATCGGAGTTAGTTGCCTCGGCAGAGCCCGGTTGACCCCGCTCACAGGGCAAGGGGAGTTTTAGTGGGTATTCCCAGTGCCGCTAACATCAGGTGCTGGGCGACCCCCACATATCCCTATCGCCTAGCCAACGGTATGGAATATGTAAGCGGATTTCTCATAAAAAAAAAAGAAAAGGAGTAGCAATGCATATTATTAAGTCTCCTAATATATGCATAACGCAACTTTTCTTTTAGTGTCGACATGCCGTCGAATTCCTGGTCTGATGGGAAAAGCTACAGGTACCTCGGAGTGCTAAAGAAAAATATAGGTATAGGTATACCTACCTATGGTACACCTATAAATGATATATGTAGGTACCTACTCATTGCTTCCCAGCACCAAAGAGTCGGTAAGGAGAAAAGTAAGAACTAAGTTATGATATTTAACTTAGTTCTTATGTTCTAGTTCAATGAACTAGTATCTAGTTCATGTACCTATGTTCAATGAGCTAAAGTAACGTTTCCATAACGTTTCAAAATTATTTACGGAATCCCAAAGACGTTATAATGTTATTCATACGATAATTTGTAATACTTATTCGATTAAGAAATTTATTTTACGCTCCTTTGCACAAAGCAATCTTTAGATATATTATTCAAAACAGTCCCGTTTGCATAAATAAAATTAAAACTAATAAACTTTATATGAGTTAAATAATCCTGTGATTATTATTATGAATAATAACGTGAATAATAAGTAAACGGAGCCGATTTCATTTTATTTTGTCGCTGAGACCTAGCAAAGTACCTAAAATAGTGATTGTGTATAGTAATTCGCACATTCGCATATACATTACATACCTACATAGTAAATATCTTAAAAGCATCTTAAAAGGTTCAATGCTTAAAAGTCAAAATGCTAGCAAATAAAACGCAAAGTAATAATATAATGTGTATTGTATTATAATGGTAGGAAGTAGGTAGGTAGGTTGTTAAGTTCGAATACTTCGAATTCGAACAACCAAACCAATTTTAACCAACTTGGCTTTATTTTATAATGAAGTTAAGCCGAGTTTTGTGGCCGAAGTTAAGCATGAGTTAAGCCTAGAGTTAAGCCATTAAGTATAGCAACGGGCCGTCATAATAATTCATGTCTATGTAATATTTTAACACTTATGACAGTGACATTGATCATTGGCGTTTTAAATGTTTAAGACCGCATTCAAAAATTATCTTTAAAAAAAATTAATAATTTCAAATACGTTTAAATTTATTGATCACTTTATTTATCTTTTCTTTCAATTACCATTGATATTATAATGCTATTAAGGTTTAAATTAAAATAAAGTGACTGCTTAATGGTAGCTTAAACTATGATAAACCAAGCTGTGCTATTGATTAAAAATTTACTACAAAAATGAAGAGGGAGGTGCGGAATGAAACGGACGCACTTCAGTTCAGTCATTCAGTGATTATAAACTCTTTGGTTTGTTGAATCGGCATCGTTTTTGTACATGTTTTTTGTTTTTGTTTTGTTTACATTAATTTAATTTTAATTTGTCAATACAAGTGGTTTATTTCTATGCAATGAAATAAGATAGGCAATAAAATATTGTATATCTCTATAACTGGCGTGTGTACATTTATAAAAAAAGTTTGAATTTTTGCATTTTCATTTGAATTAGTCATGTGATTGCGAGATTTTGTTTGTTTTTTTTTTAATGATTATTTTGGTTTTGTGAACTTTATCGACCTTTTTCGATTCGATAGGTGTTAGATTTTACATCTCACAAACTGAGGTAAGTCAGTAAAACTTGTATTTTATAAAGTTTTGAAAACTTTTTGGGTGTGTAAGTTTTTGGCCTCTTGAGGTTGTTTTACATTGCGAAATTTTTTTTTGCTCTGACTGGATTTGACCTCGATGCGAGCTAAATGAAAATCTCGAATGTAACTTTACCATAAACGTATTGTATCTTGGAGTACCCGAGACACGTCTAAACTATGAATAAATTAATACCTACGAAGTAATATTTAAAATTGGTGCAAAGATTAGATAAAATATAACAATTTCCAATTAGAAATTATCAATAAAAATATTTTTGCGATGACCACTCACAAATTACAAATTATTGTGATCAAAGCATAGAACTTTATAATATAGAAAAGACAGTACGAACAAAATCTGTACAACAAACGGGCGCGCAAGAGGCGGCTAATGTATCATAGATGCGATGTCACCGTCATAGAGGCGACACTTTTTTTATATTCTGCCTTTTCATTGGATACCACTTACGTGAATAAAAAAATTATTTTATTTATTAAAAATTTTGATCACAACCATGTTGGAATGAGACAAACTTATATCTTAAAAAAAGAAAATAACAAAATTAACAATTCGACCAACAAATTCGAAATTAACAATCATTTATACCTACTTAGTTTTTATTACAAAAATAGTGTTTTGACGCCATACAAACAAAAATAAATACTTAACCAACCGCATCAGACACAAATATCACTAATTAATTATTGGTAACATAGTAATAAAATTGAATATATAAATAAACGATTTAAAAATGCTGTGTTGTAAATTTATTTTAGCCCAGTCGATTAGATCAAAAAAGAGGCTGACACGGAAAAAAATTCAAGTACCAATTTTCCTTCGGAATTCGTTAGGAGGGATCTCTGGCAGTCTACATTTCGGTTTTCGGGATCCGCACTCTATTGCGTCATCCGCCATCTTGAATTCGAGGGTGAATTTTTGTTTATTGAATAACTTGTTTATTTTCAATTTTAGACGAAAAATGGTTATGACCGAAGTTGTTTGGAATTAAATTTTCTACAATTTTGGTACTTATTAATTTTTCTCAAGGATCAATATTTTTCGATTTAGCCGTAAAATTTTGTAAGAAATGTTTATTTAGTTGCCCTTAAACAATATAAGTTTAGTTAATTTTTGTCGCTTAGATACACAATTATTAGTCGATCAGTTTTAGCTTCATGTTTCAAGCGAATCGTTGTGTATTTATTTATAATGGCCCGTATCAAATGCGATCGGTGGTTTAAGGTGCTTGGTTGATTAAAAGAATATTGAATTAAAGATGTAAATACCTCTTTCTGAATAAAGTATTCTAAAGTATTGACCGTAATATAACTAAAATAGTATTTCGAAGAGAGTCTAATTCCACCACTTTGTTTTGTGAGTTTTCGTATTACACTTTCTGTGGCGATACATTATTTTATAAACATCTTCTGAAGAGTATAAGAAGCCACCCATACACACTGTATAAATATAATACTACAAAAAATAAGAAGGACACTGGGATCACATAACATAAGTAAGTATCGTTTTTCAAAGTATTTCAAAATTTCAAACATAAAAATAATATGAACCCTAAACGCCATTCAGTGTTGTCGCATATACAAGAATCAAGTTACCCGTAGTTGAGATTTTTATAATGTTAATTTATTGTTTTTGTATTAAAACACTATAAATTAAAATGAATAACAATAAAGCCGAATTTTATTATATAACCTATTTCATTTATCTAACCTAGTTCTATAAAATATTTAATATTTATCTTTGTAATCTATGAAACGAGATAATAGAATATAATTTAGTTTCACTCCTCACTTCTTTTCGGGTCTAAATCGGAAAATATTGATCCTAGGGAAAAATCGATAACTACCAAAATTGTAGGAAATTTAATTCCAAACAAATTCGGTTATAACCATTTCTCGTGTAAAATTGAAAATAAACGAGTTTTTCAATAAACAAAAATTCACCCTCAAATTCAAGATGGCGGATGACGCAATAGGGTGCGGATCCCGAAAACCGAAATGTAGACTGCCAGAGATCCCTCCTAACGAATTCCGAAGGAAAATTGGTACTTGGATTTTTTTCCGTGTCAGCCCCTTTTTGATCTAATTTGACTGGACTAAAATAAAAATCACTATTTTCACCTATATTATGTCTAAATAAATAAATAATAATTTTATTTCAGGCCAGTAGCCTATAATAAATCAATTAAAACTTAAAACCAATCAATGTAATAAAACAATTAGGTAATAAGGTAATTGATTTTATGATAATTTTATCTTTTATTAATTAATAAAATAACCAGTCTATTCTCTTCTAAACGTGTAAGATTATTATTTTCCGCTATAAAAAGATACGTCAACTAATAATCTACACTTGTTTAACAATACACCTAATGTCACTTCTTAATTTTTTTATCTATGACAAATGACGCAAAATGGCGTCCGCTAAATATTTTGCTCGAATTGTGTTTTAAAATGATTATTTAGTTACTTACCGATGGAAAGTTATTCCTTTGCACTTTGATGTATTGCATGAATTATTAGTGCAATATCGTATCACACACGAGGGCATATTTGATGAGTTTTAACGTTATTTCGCTAAAAAACAAACAAGGGTTACAAGCAACAAGCAACTCAAGAGCTAGAAAGTGACTAAGTTAAGTGTTGCTTGCCAACCACAACTGAACGGATCACTAGTGATGGGGGCGATAACTTCTCTTGTTATGTCACCTCACTGGATCAAAGATTTAAATCTTTGATTGTGCTATTTTTCACATTGGTAGTGTTGGTATGATTACATTTGATATCATTCATTTATTTCATGCATGTTGTTTTAAAAATATATATTTAATAAATTATAATAGGAACTCCAATAAAAATTATATCGTTTAGATACCTACATAATTCATTTGATTTAATTTAATTCATCCAGTAACATAACTGCAAATACCAAACGTCACTCACCATACCCATGATATATGGAAAATAGTTGTCATAATTTTCCCATAATTTTCATAATTTAATGTTATAGAATTATATTGATTATATTGTATTGTTCTTAAAATTTCGAAGCCAAGATTACCAAGAAATTCTATTATGGATTAACATAATAATTTTCAATACCTATTTATGTACCTAATAAATCTATCTTGATACTACTGTTAAAGAGATTCTTACTTTTCTTTTAACTTGTTAGTTACATTAAAAAAGACTCTTATAAGATTAAAGGTTGTTTTTTATTAATTTTAAGTTTGACAAACAAGCTAACATATTTTTATTTATTCTAATGACAGAAAGCCACTTTTTTGTCATTAAATTTGAAAACCAGTCCATATTCATAATACAAAGTTAATAATTATTGCTTATAAAGACTATTCATTTCTTGCAACCAATTTTTGTAATCCCTTGAAAGTCTGTAACAGATTCTCACTGGACCTTCTTTATTTATTTACACAAAAATTAAAATTGATACATAAATTTTATTAAGCACTATTTTAAGTAATTATTTTTGGATAATATTTGGTATTATTCTTATATACTTATTATAAAGAGAGAAGAAAAAATTTATATTTTTGCAATGAATAAACTCAAAAACAACTAAGCCGATTTTAAAAATTCTTTCACCTATATAAAGCTATATTATCAGCGAGTAACATAGGCTATATTGTATAAAGTTACACAGACGAAGTCGCGTGCAAAAGTTAGTGCTATCATAAAACTCCTCTTTTAAAAGGGTTTTTTATCGTTAACATGTGTGAAGCTTGAAGCTGTTAACATTTACTAGAAGCGATTGAGAACAATTTAATGGTCCCACCACATGTTTATTTGGGACACCCAAGCCAGGATGCAAGTTAATATCGACACAATTTAATTACATTATCTTTGAGCAGTATATTGTATGACCATGTGGCATTCTTATTAAGCTTTATAGACATTGGGTACTTACTCTAATTTAAGTTAGTTTAAATTTATCACATGCTATAAGAAAGGCAAGATAAAAAAAATGTGCAAGATAAAACAAATGAACGACTAGAGTTTAATCTTTACGAACGATAAATAAGTAATTTGTAGGGCGAATAGGAATGACTCCACCCACATTAGGAAAACAACTCAAAAGTTTATTAAACAAATTTAATAAATATAAAATTAAAACATTAATATATAATACATTATATGTATTATATTAATTTATTAATATTGTATTTATCATGTAATGTGTAACATGGGACATATGCCATTTGATTTTACTCCCATAAATTTTCATAGTTACCCCGGGCTTATAATTAAATCATATTTAATAAACTATATTAAGGAGTAAAATTCAAAAATGAAATGTACAGTATAGGTAGACATCTCAAAATCAAAAATAACTAAGAGTATGTCACACCAATAAAAGTATGATGATGGCCTAACAAAGTTTATAGATATGGAAAACATGCCCTAGATCAAGTTTATAATCTAATTAGGTAGGTACATAAGCATTTACTATTTTTAACGAAATTAAGTAGGTAAGTAGGTACAGAAAATATGATGGATGAGATAGAAAGGTAGTAATTAGAAGATGAAAGAAAGAATTTTATTCACGTAACACAAAGACACAAACATAATAAAAAAACAACAAAACAGAAATTATTAATCACAAATTAATCAGGTAAAAGATGTGTGTGTCCTCACAGCAGTGAAACGGATACTGGCTCAGCATTAGTCTGAGAATTACAGAATATTTATCTTTATATGATAAATGTATAGTTAGTCCATCTTGCTAGTGTGCCAAAGAGAAATTCAAAAACCATTTCAAGTATGGTATTAATAAAAAAAAAATTATTAGGTACACCTATTAAAGACATTATAGTATAGTACCCATATTTTTATAATTAGTTAATTGGATTAGTAACTATATTTTCTATTTTTGTATAAAAAGTTGATGAAGAAAAGGTACCATTAAAATATCAACAAAACGCTTCTGATATTTATTTTGTCATCATGACGTAATTGACCCATTGATACTAAAAGTAACACACTATGAGCATGCCTGTGACCTTCGATACCTCGTAATAAAATGTTAGGTATATAAAAACAAATTATACAATCCAGTTTCTACTTAACTACATAGGTGATTGAATTGAATATCGCTTGATTCCTGCGCAAAGACTCGAAATTAGCAATATTTTTTAACTCCCAGTGTTAATTTTAGCTCTGATTTTAAATACCAAATCCTTAATAATATTATAAATGTGAATATGAGTTTGTTTGTTTGTTACGCCTTCACGCAAAAACTACTGAACCGATCACCATGCAATTTTCCATACGCATTGTCTGGGACACAAGAAATAACATAGGGTACTTTTCATCCAGAACGCGGACGAAGTCGCGGGCACCAGCTAGCATGTAATAAAGAAACCGCGTTTCTTATAAGTAGAATTATTAAACTTTCGATTAAATTTTCGACTGTAATTATGTTTTTAAAGACAATTTTTTAAACATCGAAATAACTAATTATAATAATTGATGTGAAAATGACTGCATTCTCTTACTAAAGAGACGTGTTTTATCTTGTGCTTCTTCGACATTCCATAAAAACAAATTTAGCAACTCTACATTGATGACCTCGCTCGACGAAACATCTCGTCGATAGTGGACATAGCAGACATAGTGGTGTAAGACATATCAGGTGCTCAGGTGCCTACCTGTTAAAGAGGTATTTTTTTAGAGACGCAAAAATAATTAATTTAAATAACTATTTAATTATTAGTCAAAAAATAATATGTTTTCTCTGTGATGAATCACTGCACGAGTTGAAGTACATAATTTTACTTCATCCTAGGTTTGGTAGTGAAATGTTAAGGATGAATAGATTCTATAGTTGCATTCTCATTTACCTATTACATCTCGGAAATAATATACCTACGTTTAGTATGGTTGAGTAGTTATAGTATAGTTATAGGCTATAGTATAGTTATAGTAACGGTTTCGCAAGGATGACAAACCCTTTTTAAATCTCTCTTTCCACTAGTAAAAACCGTATCAAAATTAGCGGAGACAGACGGAAGTGCAGAGTGTTTCATTATTTTTTAAACGCGCGATTCTGTCTAGACATTTTTATCATGGTCCTTAATTTCAGAATAAAATAAGATTATACTTTATACCTGTATTTAAGATAATATTAAGATTTTTTGAAGATACTAAAAATACACGTGATGTTCGGGGGTAGTCTTAAACCTCATCATGTATCACCAAGGGAAGGGGGGGTTAAAAATGCTTAAAAAACGATCACGTGATTAATGGACGGCCCCTATACATATTACACAAGAAGAGAATTAGATTTGAACCTAGTATTGAAAATATTGCCTACACTGAAGAGCCAAACCAATACACTAACTAAGTAAAAGTAATTTCACGCGCTGTCGCGTCCAGTTTCTAGTAGACGATAAAGATGTCAGTGCATTTTGCAAAGTAACTGAGCAAACAAAATTAATATGTTGCTCGCCGCTTTGTAATTTATTATTGGAAACCTGTAGTACCAGTCTTGAGCGTGTCTATGGCTTAGCAGTCTTCTACAATGCGGCAATTCAGAATTTAAAATCTTAACTAACTACCTAAGTTTGTAATGTAAATAGTTTTGAGTATTGCGTGTTGTAAATGTCGCAGGATTTTTTTTATATACATAGTCAAATTACTGAATTTATGACTGCAATCATGAGCATAGTTTTTTTATAAGATTACAATAAAAAAGTAAATGCAAAATTTTCCTCATTTTCAAATACCTATATCTCTATTATCTCTTAACCAAGTGACCTGGATTTTTAACTTATTTTTTCCAGTGCTCGAATAACCTAGCCTATCGCTGAAACACACACGCTTAAATATTTATCTATATTTTAACTAGCTGAACCGGCAAACGTTGTTTTGCCAAAAATAAAATTTGGGGTGGACCACCCTTAACATTTAGGGGTATGAAAAATAGATGTTGACCGATTCTCAGACCTACCCGATAAGCATACAACAAAGGAGTTTGGCAACAAACACTGCGACACGAGAATTTTATATATTAGTTAGCAAATCCAGTATTTACCCCATACAAAAAATGCCTAAAGAAGTTTTTACTTCAAAAAATATGCTTAGATGAGGATTAATATAGAAAGAAAGAAGACTGCCAATTTCTACTTCAAAGACTATATATACTCTTTACTAATTATGGCCTTATACTTAACTTAGACTTTCAATTAGTTTTATATAGGTACTATTATTACAACCTAAGGAAATCGAGGATATGTTCTCATTACAGCCACGCAAAATTTGTTGGTAATAATGTTATTGGCAGAATGCGGAACCGAAATTCGGTTCCAAGTATCGAATCGAGATTGGGACGATGTTGCTCTCGATTCCATGAATCCATAATCGTAACGCGACGCCGCATCAAAACGTGTTTATTTTTACTTATCAGGGCCCTGATTCTGTATGCTAAAACTCTTGTCTTGACAAGGCAAGATACGTTAATGTCATTCCTTGTGTTGTCATGAAATTCTTATGTCTTATGCCCCCAGCTGAGATAACATAATATTATCTGTGTTTTCAGTGGAATAGTCAAATAAATACAATAGTATACTGTAGTTTTTGTGAAATCATATAGTGCCATAGATAATTGTCTTGGGGCATAAGATATAAGAATTTCATGACAAGCCAAGGAATGACATTAACGTATCTTGCCTTGTCAAGACAAGAGTATTTGCCATACAGAATCAGGGCCCTGCACAGAGTTCGGCTTCTGCGAAATTGTATGGATTCCGCGCGTAAGTTAAATGCGTGAAGTAACAATAAGTAGGCATTACTTATGTTTTTCGAATAAGGGTCATCTAACTATATCTGTTTATATACGGCATCTATGTATATATAATAATTATATTATAACCAGTTAGATTATTTTTCAGGGAAGTTTCATATAGTTATTACACAAATATATTACACATAAATGTACACATATGTACATATATTACATACATACATACATTACACATGTATAATATTATATTATTATACATATGTGTGTGTAATATGTAATAATATAATATTTATTTGTAAGTTGTTTCTGGTCTGGTGAGTTTACCTAAACACACCAGACCAGACCCAACTTTGAAAAGTTAATATCCAAAGATCCCCGAGTCAGAGCTCTAATAAGGCAAGCACTTTTTAATTTTTTTCTCAAGTTTAATGCAAAAGTGAAACTGTTTCTTCAAATGAAACTTGCTATTAAGGCTTACTACGAGGTCACTGTATAATTTTCTCAATCTACAATGTACACTGTATAATTTTCTAACCCACATACCAATCTCTATGCATCAACCCGTTAACAATTGAAGTCAATTTAATATTAAGAAAAGCGCTGACTCACCTAATCCAATGACAATTTATGTATGGTACAAGTGATGAGAGTTTAACTATTTAAAAAATATATTCGCATTATACGTTCGTATTCTGACGTCTAGGATAAGAAAAACTAATAAAATACAGTTTTGAATCTAGTTTACCTCGGAAATGTCCCTGAATTTCCCAGCAATAAATTGACAGCAATAACCTTCTTATATTCCCCATATAAAAATGTAGAAATATCGCATTTAAAGAGAAGCCTCATTTCGATAAATTTTTTTTGTTATTATTATAAACATAGCTTTTATTTTATTAATAATACCTATGGATAAAAAAAATTTTGTGTGTATCAGCTCCGACACACGACTGGAGTTTACTCCTTACGAACGATTATAAAATTTAAATTTTCACAATTCGAACACGCCGAAAGAACAACATTGTTCTTTTTTAAATAATATTGTGTAGATGGCGCAATATTTCTGAAACTTCAGATATTCTAAAATATTAAAAAAAAAAACAAACGTAACTATAACGCGTAACATAACGCATTCGTGTAACAATTCTGATTTTACTGCCATAAATTTTCATACCACGGGCTTATATATATAATTTATAGTTTATTAATATGGAAATCTATACTCTCCAGTTATCCAATATGTATATAAACTCAAATTATTTCTAATAAAGTTATTGTTAATATTTATTATTGCGTTAACTTTTCGCTTCTGTTGTTATTTTAAGTAACTGATTTCGCTTTCTGTCTGGCGATTTGTCTACAAATTTATAATAAAAAATGGCCTAATAAATTTGCATAAATCCGAAGCAACTTCTAAATTATGTATAAACATGCAGTCATTATGTACATTAGATTTGAATGTTCAACAGCGTATGAAATAGGAAAACAGTCATGTAACTATAACGTAATGTACCGGAACTAATTGATTGTAATCATGTACCTACCTACACGTTTATTGAATATTGAAATTTAAGTTCGTAATTACTAACTATAAACCAAATAAACTCTATAGAACTATCTCTATAGTTAGTCTGTCTGTCTATTGCCAGATAGCTTCTAAAAAAATTTGATAATTTAATTTAATTTAAGTGTTAAAGTCTTTGAAACAATAAACGTACTTACATGTTTTTTACGCATTGTTAATTAGTATGTTTTAATTTTCTTCACTTTTCTGTATTATTATCTTAATATAAAAATGTTATATTGGTTTGTGTACTCAAAAACTCGAAAACTACCCGACGGATTGACTTGAAATTTTTACGCAGTATGCAATCTGCAGGATTGATCTTATCTATTTTTCGCTAATAATATAATCTCAATCGCGAGAAAAATAGCGCTCTTTTTTGCGACGCCATCTGCCGCAAGCGAAAAGTACTTACTCGCCAACGAGAACCGCTGTAAAATTAAGTGGAAGTTAGCCGTTGTTATGGTAACCGCTGACCGTTGAACGTCCGAGAAAACCACAGCCAGGAGATATACTATTTCGTTGACCACAGCGAAGAGTAGTCGGGCTCAGCTAGTAATTTATAATTTCTCATCTTAATCACACTTTTCCCTAAGGTTTCTATGTGAGTCTCAGTTTCCGCTATTAGTCTATGAATTAAAAACTTATATAGTCCATACATTAGAAAGTGACGATCACAATATGGGTAATTTGGCCGGTTTACACATTATACATGCGTTGTCTAAACTGGTGATACAATAGTTGGCGTTACGAAAGCAAGTTTGTAACTCATAAACTTTATATACCGACTCCAATTTGGTACTTTATGCATGTAAAATTTAAATGTTTCTAACTTTTATGATCAAAATGGCGTAAGTTAACGTTGCCTTTTAAGAGATGGAGTTCAAACATCTTATTTAAAAAGAAAAAGTACAAATTCTGTTTAGCCTTAGTATATGTAAGCCTAAATGGCTCCAGCTACGTTGCAATAGTTAGATATCGAAAGATTGCCGTGTAGATATTTCATCAGAAAACACACATAGCCATACACCTTGAAGGATGCTGACAGATAAGGCTGTGTGTAAAAAGTAAACAAGCCGATAACTATATTGCTTCGTAAGCAAACAACATTTTATAGGCTTTGAGTACACTCCAAGTATGTAGGTCGATTCAGACCAGGCGCTCTTTTCTTTCTGGCGTTTATTAATTGTTACTTGGCTCCTTGGAGTCACATGTCTATAACCTTCCTCGAGAATTGGAGTATTAAATGCAAAAATAATTATCAAATGCGACGGCCTATCATCGCACAGCCAAAATTACTAAATCTAGATAGCAACTCTATATATAGCCAGAGATGGTCCAGTAATTGGTATTTATGAACTATCTAGATTCTAAGTTTTGTCATCATAAACCAACTGGTAAGACAAGACAGCCGTTTTGACTAGATATAAAGTAATTTTGAGATTTCCAAACACAACAAGAAACTGTGCCGTTGCGATCGTAAAGACTGTTCCGTCATAAACCACGTATAACTCCGATGCCCGGCAGCAGTTTTTTTTGTCAATGTTTAGTCAGACGTGAATGACGTGTTTTTGCAGTGGGCAATGAAGATGGATAAGAAATTGAAAATGCTGTTTTCATTTAATGACTGTGACGAGTTTTGATTAATTTAAACATCTTGAGATGCAACTTTTATAGTAAACTAACTGTTGCACGCGACTTCGCCCGCGTAACTTTATAGCCTATATTACTCGCTGATAATATAGCTTTCTATAGTTAGGTGAATTACAAACATACAAATCTTCTCACTTTGTATTATTCAATTTCCGTGGTTCCGTTTCGTCACTTTTTCCTGTAAAGTTCTGGTTGCGTTAATATTTTAATTTCTAGTTAGGTATATGTATACATAAAAATACGAAATAAAATTGAACCCAAGCCATATAGAAACCCTCATCTAAGATGAATACATTCTTGGAAAAATCTTTTAAAATCATACTAGATTCTAGAGCTGGTGCCCGAGATTTCGTCTGCGTTAAAAATTAAATATATAACGTATGAAAATATATATGAGTAATATTGACATATTCATTGCTGTTATACTTTTGCCAGCAAGCATTGGATTTCTATTTTTAGACTATCCGTTGTATTTCTAGACCTTTACAGTGTTTATTGTATGTCCTTTTCTGTGTCTGATGTGTATGCCAAATTTCATGATGATCGGTTGATTAGTTAAGGAGTGAAAAGGTAACATACAGACAGAGTTACTCTCATAATTATAATATCAGTATGTACATATGTATTAAATGTAACGAAATCTGGTTGGTAAAGTTTTTATGGTTATGCGTCACCGATCTATTTTTTTTCACCAACAATTGAGAACATGCAACCGTCTTTCGCTCCCACGTTGCTAACTAATCAATGTTACGTATCGCCATTGACCCACTAAACAGATCTATGAGGTCACCTCCTACAATCAATTCTTATTATTGAATAGATAAATTAATTTAGTTAGAGCCTTCACTCTTCACTCTCTCCTGATTCTTAGTATCTAGTCATAATAATTCGTGATTTTTAGCGTATTTACTATTTGTCTCCATTGGAGAGCTGTAGACTGTCGAAAAACTGACAGCCTTCTGGAACGAATATTTCAATATTGCTGTAAAGAAATGAAACAGTTCTACCTACAGAATATTATTCAGCTTTGTGAGCGCTAAACCACAAGAACCGCTAGCGCGGTCTGAACGATGAGAATGTGAGCGAAAATTGTCATTCGTGTCACGTGTCATTGTAAAACATTTGTGTTCCAAAGCATAAGCGGCAGCGGGGCGAGATTAAGAGTAACCCAAAGATGTTATCTTCTTGTAATGCCGCACTTCATTTTTTATATTATAAAGCGTGGCAGACAGGTTGATTGTCCACTTAATACCGGTAATACGGTGGTTACTGGCGCTTAATACGGTGGTTACCGGCGCTTAAGGACCCAAACAACATTTAAGGGTGCAAGTGATATTCTTAATTTAATACGAATTTTTGTGTGGTGGCAATTAAAGATTGTAACTAGACATATAAAGGAAAACAAATTGTAAATTTATATAATACTTACAGTTCATTTATTTGTTGCAGTGATTTACCCATGTCTTTTACAATTATTGTACAACACTTTGAACTACTCGAGTTACTTTAGATGCAAGAAATTTCAGATTCGGATTCTCTCTCTCCTTTGACTTGGACAACCATCAGAAATGTACGTGTTTTCTTATACGCATTAGCTAGAGGACAATGTTATGTTCCGTTTACATAAAAACATACAAATTCGTCATACATTTAAACGGTACTTTGTTTTGTGCTCGCATAGGAAAATTATGTACACACGATACCACTAACTTAGAATTCTTCTAACTTAGATTGTTCTGAAATCGCTTAGGATAAAAAAAATATCACAATTAAGAAATATCTTCAACATGTCTTCGAAAATTATAATTTGACTAACTGGTGCCAGCGACTTCGTTCCGCTTTAAAAAAATAATAATATAACGCCTGACATCATACTTTTGCCAATCGTAGGATCTTTATTTTTCGATATCTGATCCCTATGTCTAAGTCTATCCTGGAATTCTATTCCATATAGTTTATAGTACACACCTGGAATAGATGTAGTTTTTTTTCATATATTATATTTTTGAATAAGACATTGATGCATTCTCTATCTTCTAAATGTTATATATATTCGCTTAAATTCGAATAAAAATTCTCTTGTATGTAAATTTATTTTACACGCCTGTTTGTGGAAATATACATTAGCATTAGGTAAGAGAAATATACACGAAGCCATACATTATATCGTCTAGGTTTTTGTGGCGCCTACACAAATATAGATTGCCTTATGTAAATATGTTTTATCGTTGTCGCTGGTTGCGTAGTTATGGCAATGAAACAATTGTTTAGTAGTGGAAACATTGTCTAATTTGTTTGAAGATCGTCCGGCACGAAGGACCAAGTTACGTGTCGTAGTTTAAAACGTGACATTAAGAATAGGAGTGTTAAGAACGTTAACAGAAACGTTTTATTCCCTAGCTAGATGATTCTACTATAAAAGTCTAAAAGTAAACATTTTATCATAGGATTTAAAATTTAAAGCGACTTTGAAATGAATAGTTGTGTCTTAGTTTCATAATCGTCAGGCCGCAAGCGTCCGGTGTCGGACATAAGCCTTTTTAATTAAGCGCCACCTACACTCGGTCCTTCGCTCTCCGCATTTAGCACTGCCAGCAAAATGTTCGGCCCACACGGTGGCGCGGCGTTTCGAATGTGGTCTAAACTTTCGTTCCTCAAAGTTCGCTATATTAAAGTGATATAATATCCGAAAAATATATCTTAAGCTTTTTTAATATCTTAAAGGTGCTGAGAATTGTGAAAAAATCATGTCAAAATTGGTAGTATAATACATACCTATACTAAACTTATCTTTATTTTTGATCTGTTGTTTTTAAGTTCAGGTAACTAGTAAATTCTTATTGAATTCGTTTATTTGAACGTGGATTTGGAAAATAGATTTACTGAGAACGATTGAGAGATCTGCCGAGAACATTTTTGGTTGGCGATGAAGATTCTATCGGGTTCTTCGTCGAAGTAGGTATGGGTCTTACAAAGTTGTATGATTTTTCCAAAGTAAAAGTATATTCGTGAACAACTCTCATTTATGAATTAGGTTAACTCAATTTAGTTTATTCCTGATATAATAATCGCATAACAAATTCAGAAACAACAAACGCCCACCGTATTTATTACTCCATAAATTTTCATTAACTATCACCTACTTACCCATATTACATCAGTAAATCATGGTGGGCGTGTAAATGCGTGTGTGCCGACATCCGGCAAGCAATGCCGCCTTCCTACAAACTGATGTTTTTACAATGATTTTTTAAGTGCCTCTACAATTAGTTAAGGTTGGCACTCAACTTTGCGTACTTCCTTTGAACCAGATTTGAACCATGATTTGACCAGATTGCCAAGATTTGAACCACTATCTACTCTGCAATATTTCGTAACTACGAATTGTTCCTACGGACTACTCCTTGTTTTTCACTATTTTGTTTTATTTATCATATTAACGTGGGCGGGATATATCCGTTGAGCAGCAGATGTGTGCTGAGGTGGATGAGTCTTGGAGTGTAGATCCCAGTAGAACCGACCACCTGCTCTCTGAACTGATGATTCAAGTTTGAATTTGATTAAAAGTTATGATTTGAAACAAAGCCACAGTCCGCGACTGTTTGTATGATTAGGGCTAGCAAGGGGAAATTTCTTTGATGTACTAAGGATGCAGAGCTAATACAGCGGTAGATATTAGGTCCAAATCATAGAAATGCTTTAATTTCTATGGTAAGTTGATTAAACAATGACGAAGGTACACCGTTTCATTCACTTAAAATATTCTTATTGATCTGTTTTTATTTCAATTATGTCAGTCAGGTGAAGAGTTGCCAAGTTCCGTATTACGTTTCGTAAGAACGATATCGCCGGCCAAGTAACTGAAGTACTTTAATTTTAGCTGAATTTTCTATATTACATATTGTTTATTTATAGAGTTTATATTTTTCGAAGCAACGTCCTTGAAACGTAATAATTTTTTTACCATATATAGTTTAGTTGTAGATTGTTATGAATTATGATTATGAAATAAGCTTGAAATGAAATTTTGGCATGACTAATATTAGCCCTGGTGCAAGTAAAGCCGAAGGTAACGAACCTTTTCTTACTCCGACTATACCTACGCAAAAGTAAAAAGCATTTAGTTACTAATTCCAACGTCATAAAAGTGCTTTTCCACATTAATCTTCAACTAAATAAGCTCTAACCTTTAATTCAACAATTTATTCAACATAAATAACGGTGCTTAATTATGCCACGCGCGATAAACGCATTACTTCCTTCACTTTCCCCTTATGCGATTAGCTTCGGCTGCGTCAGGAATTTTAAGAGCTCTATCAACACTTCAATGGGGCTATCACATTTTATAACTTAAGATAAGCACATAAAATTACTTGCTTTGTCTTATACATGGTAATTATATTGACTTAAAACAATATAGCTACATAATGTATTTCTGTCTGTTACAGTTGGTACATTAGAGATCCATTGGTTTTCGAATAGTTGCTGTGATTTCCCTCTAATATACAAAGAAAATAGTAAAACTCGCATAAATTTGTTTCAGATGCAAGTGGTCACATGATGACGTAAATCGTCCCATCGCCTGTCCCCGATTGGCGGAAAATGTCTGGTCTGCAGGCAAGGGGTGAAGATCAGATCAACGGTGTCGATGTAAGGGAACAAGGCAGCGCTTTAAGGTTGGTGAATGTCTTGTTATGGTGGTTACAGCAACTTTTGATTCAAAATAGAAAAAAAAACTCATGTCATATAAATCACTCATAACTGGTGCCTAGACATTTAAAAGAAAGAAATACAAACGTCCGGCCCAAAATATCTTCGCAATTGCGGAATTGAACTTAGGGACAATTTGAGAGGATAGGGGAAATCCTATTTATCTTCTCAAATCCTTTAGTTGTTGCTTGTGTTGACCGAAATGGATTTGCTCAATTTTTTAATGAACTTGCCTTCTCATAGTCTTTTCTCATAAAAAAGGCAATGACTAGTACATAAAACAATTTGTTTAATTTGTTTACAATTTTTTGTATGTATAGTAAGGCTTCGTTAATTTCTCTGTTCACATGAGTACACATAGAACGAATAAAGTGAATTGTCCTCCTTTTTGATAGCACAGTACCCACAGTAATGCCTCTAAGCGATCAACAAGTGGCTCGTAAATTTTAGTTTATTTGACGTAATAGCATTTAAATTGACAAGATTCGTTGCATAATAAGCCACTAATTGGGAGAAATGCCTTCCATGTGACGTCCTACATTTCCACATTAGCGCAGTTGGTAATCTCATTCCTATCTGGCGTTTTAAGATATTGGGTTTTTCTTTGGGCTTAATGTTTGGGCTCATTAGAAAGTCCGGACTCGGGAGTGAGTTTAAATTTTAATTATAGCTTGTTTAAGGCATTTTAGGCAACCATTCTTAATATTTTTTGCGTATATATCGCTCGGTTAGTATACGCTATAGTTAGTTAGTAACACGTTTTCTAGACATAGAGGCGCGGGCTTGCTCACAATGTTTTACAAAATAATTAGAGCAAAACGTGATCATTGTTTCTAATTCACGTTCGAAATTCAAAAGACACAAGTATGGATAAGCCCAACAAGAATTCGTCCCGTTAGAAATTCGTCCCACAACTGTTTTAATTTCATTTCAATAAGTCAGTAACACAAAGAGTCAAGAATTTTATTAATTCTGTCAACTACTTGCATCACTAGAAATGTTAATGCTTTAGTCGCCAGAGTCGGATTTATCCGACAAATATTTTCGTGTCCATTTCGCCAGAGCCGTATATATATGACAAATTCCTCTACTTGTATAATGTTTATTTTTGTCATTGCGTTGCTTTCGCTAAAAAAGAAATAAGAGCCAAGCGCTAGGGCACGATAACTCCTACAAAATCAAGCGCTTAAGGGCTAACTAAATAAATCGGGTGGGTCAAGTGGACTATTAAAAATAATATTTTTAGTCGATAATCGGACTCCGCGGGTCCAGTTGGTATCAATAAAGAAAATTGTATTAGCTTAAGGTGACGTTCCCAAAACGCTTTCTGTTGGCGCACAGCGCGGTACTGAGGAACACTCGCATGCATTCCCTTTCAAACACAAATACGGTTCGAATATTTCGGTTTTTCTTGCATAGAACTAAAGGACGTAAGTCTCAAATCAAATTTTATTTATTATGAGAATAATAATCGTTCTAGGTAAATTTTGTCTTGAGAATAACTAATAAACCTCATTTTCTTTCTATGAGTATTTATTTTGCATATGTAACTAAAGTTGCTTCTGAGATAAAAGAAAAAATATCGAAAAAATGACTCAATTTAAAAAAATAAAAGTATCGAGTCAATTTCCACTAATTGTTTTTCTGTCTTAACATTGACTAGAAAAAGGTGTAAAATATAATATTATTTAAGTTTTACATTGATGTGATATTTGGTTTACTTACAGTTTTACGACAAACAATCATAATGTTTAGGGAGCGGGGCCTTAAGTGAACCTGCGGTACCACAGTTACTATGGGACCAATCCACACATCAGCCAGCATAACAAGTACAACATTGCCAAGCAACTTTGAAGTGATATGTGTCGGGATCAAAGACCTTGTTGATAATTACTTGTTGGTAATTATGTCATCCGCTCAGCAATAGATTGGCCGAAGATTTTATCAGTTAATGAGTTACGGATTACATTCATGTTTTAATGTTAATGATCTATGATTTAATCAATCTATGAGGGCTCGGTAGTCAAGGCGGTAGTCAAGTCACGGCAAGTCAAGGTGGATGGAGTCAGTTTTTGTGGTATTTTGTTTTTTCTATGTAAGGTTGACAATCCGCTTAAATTTTTTTTTGCGCTATAAACCAACTTTTTGGCGATTTATAAACCGATATAAACCAACTTTGACCCTATTTCTGCTTTTATACCTGTTTGTGGTGGATTATATTTACATATTTGTATAGATCGTTGATTACGAAGATAAGTTGATTCGTTGAAACTAAACATTATGTGTGTACCTGTTTCAATTTATTTTCGACAAAACTGCTTTTGTAAAAAAACGCTGGCGACCTTGAACGTTCGTCTCGTCTTCCAATTGCGTATAGACGATAATCGCGTTGATTGTTTCTGGTTTTTGCTTCAGTAGTTAATGACTGTTTAAGTGTTGATATGCTTCACAAGCCGAGAGGCATTCGAAATCTAATAATTCGGGACACAATTCTTTATTGTTCGAACCGCGAGACCGGAAGTTTTATAATTAACTAAATATCCTTGGAGTTAAATTATATTATTACCAGTGTTATATAAATTGCTAAATTTTGTTATAATTAATGATTTATGAAAAGAGCAAGGGGTGTTTCTTATCGGTTTTTCCCCGTAGAAGTAGCATTACCAAACCGGTGGTAGCATATATCCAATTATTATCCATGCTAATATTTATAAAGAGAAAAAGATTAGTGTTTTTGTATGCTTGTTTAATGAATAAACTCAAAACATGTTGAACTGTTTTTAAAAATTATTTCACCCATAGAAAGCTATCAGCGAGTAACATAGGCTGTATTTTATAAAAGATACGCTTACGACGAAGTAATTATATAAGATGTGAAATATTTGACCAAGATAAATGTTTTGTAAAAACTTACATAGAATAATTATTATAATTCCAAGAGGCTTATTATAATGTCATTGCTATTACAATTTTGCTTTGCAATAATATCGTTAGTCGTTTAGCTATTCGTAGATTCGCAGACTAATTTTATGGTTAATTTAACATGCATTGGACGGCCTTGTTCTACGTCAACGTGATTGTTTTTCCTTATTGTCTCTTAGCGAGCAAAAAAAAATTAGATTGTTATGATTAAAGTATAATGCTATATAAGGCTGCAGTTAGACGACGCGAAAAATTTCTTGCGGCCGCCGCGCGGCTCCCGCGCTGTGGCCGCGTACTAACTGTTCACTCATAGCAAATTTATGTATTATTAACTGGGGCATAAAGTTGAAATTCTTTGTGAGCAACTAACCGCGCGGCGTGAATCACTCGACTGTTCTCGATGTACTCCCCGCGCCCTCGTCCTCGCATTCTCCTTTCCTTCGTCAGTATCTTTACAAACTTGCGCGTGCCACCAAAGGGGCGGCGACCGTGCGGTCGCCGCATTGTGACTTTCCGTGTCGTATAAACGCGCCCTTAGTCTGTCGGTTTGACAGTTTTTGATCAAATTTGGTATGGAACCGTATAATAGGACTTGCACACCAACCAAGCCGCTATTGGAAGCTAGTAAACTCGTTTACCGAGATTGATGACACTCAAAAGCTTATACCCCGAGGAAAGTAGTGCTTTTAAAGCACTGTGTACTTCTTAAAATTCATAATATATCGAATTATCGAAATAATATATCTTTCCAAGGTTTGTGCTGACTATAAACGCACTGAGAAAAAATCTAGCCACTGAGTCTAGAAAACTGAAATTTAGATAGGCTTATTTATAACATAAGCTACCGCTAAGAAAGGATTTTTGATTCCTTCCACTGCGACTCTGCGGCCCAAGCCCCCTTTATTTTAGTGTAAACTCGACAAATAAAGTGCTTTATCACCCTAAGATTGAACATTCTTTGTATGTTGTAGAACTGATAAGGTCTGTTTTCCTTTGAAAATTAAAAGTGACAATTTCTATCGCTATCTTTATTAGCGATGACAAATTGTGTCAATCAGTAATCAATACCTATTTCAAATCTAAGCCTTAGCGAATTTTCTGTATTTCCGAGCACATATAACCCTAATCTTTCCAAGGTTCGAGTGAATCTTCTGCCATCTTCGAGCCATCTTCTGGGTGAGCTCGCTCCATCTTAGGCCTCATCCTTGCCACATGACTGGTTGTTGGCCAAGAGCAAACCCATCTTTGTAATCGAAACTGATAAAGCACTTTTCTTGTCTACTTTACATATAAAAATGTGTGAAACGAAACATGAAAATCTAAACATGTAAACAGTGAAAGGAAGTGACATTCGACATCAAAAGCCCTATTCAGTTGGCAACGTCGCCGGTCGCTGCTGCACTAACAATTAAGCTAAATTGATGCAACTATGATAGGTCAACGAACTGACAGTTTATTTCTGGGTTTTACCAAAGATTATACAGTCATGTAGAAGAGATATTAGGTCTTTTGCTGAAATTTTATTTGTTTGAAATTTTTTAATGGGATATATTCTATGAGGCATAAAATATTAATTGTATGTTTTATACCTTTACAAATTAAAAGTTAAAAAAAAAGTTTTTATGATGAAACACGTCAGGCAGGCTGATTTTATTGAACAGTATTTGAGTTATTTCTCCCCTACTCTTGTGTGAAAAGTAAAATGTAAGATTTTATGTAGGTACATTGTATAAATAGACCTTTGACTTGAAATGGCATCGTGAGAGACCTTTTTTTAGCACATCAAAGTAGTTGTATATCTCACTTCTATTAATCTATGAAAAAACTCAAAGGCGTGACGAACGAAGATTGTCGGAATTGAATATTTTACTTGAATTTTATTTATTTTTCAACCAAGTTTATGTGGTGTTTTCTTTATGTAATAATAATATGGTGATTCATTATTACGTTATTACTTAACTACATACTAAAAAAGAAATTATGTTTATGTAGTTATTATAATAACTTCTTATATATTGTTATCTTCTAATTTCACTGGCACACAGTTGGAATAACAGCTAAGTTTAAAGTTAAATTAAGTTATAAGTTAAAACAATAACATTAAGTTTACAACTAGCTTTTGCATGCGACTTCTTCCACGGCTCTCTGGAGCTGTACTTTTTCAGCTGAGTAAAATTTAAGTTCAGTTCAGAATTGAACCTTGGGACCCTTTGAGACAGAGTGCGAAGCCAAGTTTCTAATCACTCGAACCAATGGAATCATCAAATGCGGACAAAATGAGGGAAAGACTGAATTATTACTATTTTTTAAATTTCCTATCAAACGCATGGAATGTTACCTAAGTTACAATAAACCAGCAATAAACACACTCGTTTTCTCTAAGATAAACATTGAATGGTTGTTATCTTTGTATCTGCTTTGATAAGATAAAGACATTTTCAATATTGAATCATCGTCATATTTATAGGCATTCTATATGAAGTGTGTCGTTTTCATTAAAAAAATTGTGCGTGTCAACTCCTAAACACTACTGGAGTTTAATCCTTACGTTACGACCGATTATAAAATTTAAATTTTTGGAATTGGAACAGGCCAAAAGAACAACATGGTTCTTTTTTAAATAATTTTGTGTAGATGGCGCAATATCTATGAAACTTCAGATATTCTAAAATATTCAAAAAAATAGAACGAAACTATAACGCATAACATAACGCTTTTGTGCTCGCATTCGTGACAATTTTGATTTTATCATACCACGGGCTTATATATAAACAAAAAAAAAACCCGAATTAAACACGTGTATTTCAGTTTATAAAACTAGCGTCTGTCTGTCTGTCGGGGAATTGTTAGTTAGGAACATTGGATGGGATGGGTTTTTTACATTTAGGTATTATCAGGGCAATTTTTCTAATTTTCGGGTTTTTCTCTATAGCAACACATTTAGCCATTATTTTTTATCTATATTATACATATTTTCATGAAAACCATTGACAAATTGACCATCCCAATAGTTTTCATTGTATTCATTCGTACTTTCTGAACTCATGTGTTGTTTTGTTACATCAGCATATAAATTACAATGCGAAACCGATCCGTAGTCCGCAGGTGACACAAAGCCACATCGGAACACGCAAATTGCCCCTCCTGCCCACCAAAAGGTTGTCGAACCTCAATTTTATTCACCGGTCTGCGTCACAAAGTGGCTTTACAAGCAAATTATGGAGTTTGAATCAGAAATTCAGATCGAAATTAGGCTTCAAACAGCTGCAATTGGTTAATTAAGAAATTGTAAATAATATAATATAGCTAGGGTATAGGGCAGGGGTCTATAGGTAGGTATCAATGCTTTTTGGAGTTAACTCCTTAAGAATCGATTTCATATTTAATATACCCGAGGCTAACCTAGGGTATGAAAATTTATGGGAGTAAAATCAAATGTCACACGTTACGCGTTACAGGCTACAATATGCTTCAATTGTATTTATTAAATTATTTATTTATCGTTCGTAAGGAGTAAACTCCAGTCGTGCGTCGAAGCTGACACATTTTTATGTAAAAATGGTTATAAAAGATTGGATTAGTGGTTTTAAAAGAAATTAATCATATTAAGGTTTTAAAAGAATCAAGAGTCATATCAAGGTTTTAAAACCTTGGATCAAGGAATCAAAAGGATCAAGAATCATATCATATATTGCGGCGGTCGAATTCGCGTGCAACAGTTAGTAGATAATTATAAAACAGTCAATATCAATCTTGTTTATTATTTTTTTATAAACAACAATCTCACTTTTAGCTTAGATAAATATAATATTATAGATTGATCTCAAGTGAAAGTGTTGATTCGTGCGGAACTGTTAATGGTTTATTTTAACTATTGAAATGACATATTATCTATACTAATATTATAAAGCTGAAGAGTTTGTTTGTTTGTTTGTTTGAACGCGCTAATCTCAGGAACTACTGGTTCGAATTGAAAAATTCTTTTTGTCATTTATCGAGGAAGGCTTTAGGCTATATAACATCACGTTGCGACTAATAGGAGCGAAGAAACAGTCGAAAATGTGGAAAAAACGGGGAAAATTATTCATCTTTGTGGGCTTCCGTTGCGTGCGCTGCGAAAACCGTTCGAGATACCCAAATGATTCCCAAAATAACTATTCCACGCGGTCGAAGTCGCGAGCACCAGCTAGTATTTAATAATTTGATATTATCTATGTGGTAATAGAGGCATTGTAATAGGCGCAAATAAAATAAACACGGAGGCGTCTATATGTAAAATGTGT
This sequence comes from Synanthedon tipuliformis, assembly GCA_947623395.1. Lineage (NCBI taxonomy): Eukaryota > Metazoa > Arthropoda > Insecta > Lepidoptera > Sesiidae > Synanthedon > Synanthedon tipuliformis. The sequence continues at coordinate 5,106,732 of OX392433.1, forward strand.
AGGAGGACACGTCTAGCGTAACGCAGTAATGTTACTGCATCTCTATGCAGTATCTAAAAAGTTGACTTTCTATATAATCATCACCATCAACCATAGGACATTCGTTGACATAGGCCTGCCCCATAATTTTATAGTAGGACCGGTCAAAAGAAGCCTGAAAACAGCGTAATGTAGCTTTCTATATGTGAATTAATTTTTATAATCGGTCCAGTAAGTAATTTTTGAGTTTATTCATTACAAACAAAAATACAAATTAAAAAGTAGTATACTTATAACATCACAAAGCCACACTCTTCATATTTTACACAGGAACACAGCTAGTATCTGTATAAAAAGCCTCTTTAAAATGTACGAATTAGTCTTTAGTCAACAAATAAGTATTTAAAGTTCTACTATAGTTAGAATAGTTATTCAAACAACAAATTCTATTCATGTTTGCACAGTATTAAAGTAATAAATCCATTCGTATACATACATACATACACGTTGTTAGCTCAATGAGGTACCTATAGGTACTTGCGATGACTTCATAAGTAAGCCTATTAGCATAACTTCTTATCGGTTTCTTGGTACTTGCACAGTACAGAAGACGCCGTAGATACTGAAAAATTTAATATTACAGTGTAATATAGGTAAATTTAACATAAAATAAATTTTTTATCGCTTCTCGTTTTGTCTACTAGAGAGACCTTTCCACCTATTCAGTTTTTCTAATTTAAGCACCGACGAAAGAATTGAAAATGAAAAAAAAACTGGTTACCTGCTAGTTACCTGGTACCCGCGACTTCCTCCGCGAATAAAACCGTAGGAAAATCCGCTTTAGAAGAAGTTAACATACAGAGGCGGACTTACTTTAGGCGGACTTATATATATATTCTACAATATTACAATCTAAAATAGATATTAAGATTTAAGATATAGAATAAAATTTAACTGCAATATAAAAAAAATCTAAATAAAAACAATTTTAAAATTTGTTGAGATATTCTTGCAAATGATTGTTTAAAAATATCTTAATATAGCTTTGTTAAAATGCTTTGATTTTTTTTGTTTCAGCTTAGTTGCTAGAATTATTACAGTTAGACATTTATTATGTCCATATTATTGTAATCAAATTAATTTTCAAAGAATTTGAGCCGGTTATCAACAATGTTGTCTTGCACTACCTCCTACTATAGAGTCTGATTAATCAATTTATTCTCGTAAAAGTATACTGATATCGAAACAATGGGCCATTTGTGAGATAAAATAAGCACATAATTGTTATTTACTTATGTTGATAATAACTTGATTTATTAATATGTAATACGACAACATTAAGATTGAACTCAATAAATAAATTTCGAGATTTCTATACTTACGTTAAAAGTTGTTAAAATGGTTATTTCATATTCATCCTATGACGATTCATCCCACTTTTTTTTTTAATTATAAATAATATATTTGCTGTTGGCAGCATCTATACGTGCAGGAAAGACGAAACTGATTATATAGCGAGCTTACTCAGAAAATACGAGTACTATAGTGAGCTCACTCACTATCTAAAAAGATTTGAGTTTAGTGAGCTTGGAAATGGCTCACTAAACTCAAATCTTATGTCTACACAGTTCAGTATTAAAATGTATTTAATAAAGTAAAATAAAAGCAAATTGTTAACAAGTAAAATAAAAAATACCTACTAACAGTAATAGACACAAGATGAAAGATAAAATACTCTCTTTCTATCTGTATTGAAAATACTGTGATATAAAAATGATGATTTTTGCATAGCATAGCGTATCGCGAGAGACAATTCCAGCTATTTTTATTGTATTGCGAAGGTAATGAAATTCGAGTACTCGTTAAGTAGGTATAAGTGTAAGGTGTCACCATAATCTTTCAAACCGCATACCAACTAGAGCCTAACAGATATAACCGCTAAAGTTACCACTCGTAATACTAACTGCGTATACAATTACGTCCAGATCGGACGACCACCACCGATAACTGGTGATGTCCGGATAGAATCACTGGTCGCTTTGAAATGTAAACTCGACAAATTATAAAGTGCTTTATCACTCTAAGATTGAACATTCTTTGTATGTTGTAGAATGATAAGGTCTTTTATTTATTTATCGTTCATAAGGAGTTAACTCCAGTCGTGCGTCGGAGCTGAAACACACACTTTTTTTAATAGACAGCACAAAGCAGACCGACGACGGTTCATTTAATTTTTTAGCAACTGAATAATATTGATAGTACGTCAGTGGATTAACTAGAGAAACTCTTTCGGCGTTTTAAGCTTTAAAATATCCTTAAGTTTGTTCCTCACATCATACAGAAATTAGATACTTACCTACTTATATTTAAATCTAGAGGCATATTTAATCCTATTTTATTCATCAACCACATTTAAATAGGAAAACGTAAACTCTCCTTGTTATGGAACCAACTCGTAACTTAACAAACGCATCTTAGGATTGTAATTTAAGGCCAACCTATTTTCATCTTAAAAGTCCCAGCAACAAGGCTCATTTCCATGTCGTTTTGTTTATATTCAGAAATAGTTCACACCCGCATCCTGTAAACGTGACAGACATATTTGACAGTAACCACAAGTAGTGGACAGTCGTTAAAATACAAAACGAATTGTCGTGCGGTTCTATGCCTTGTTGCAAAGCCGCAAGGATCATTGTGCTGCCACATGTCTGGTGGGAATTCCGTACGAGAATCGATGGCCCCTCATATAAATAAATAGATCAAAAGTATCGAGCGACAAATTAATCCTCAAGTGAAGCTCTAATCTTAGTATTTAAAATTTGGAAATTCACGTTCATTATTGATCAATTTAAAAATAAAGAAGGGATATTTATAAATAATATATTTTATATTGAATTCGTCATACGATCATTTCAAACCCTAATTGTAACCCCGCAGCGCCACCTATTGGGTCCAATTTTATGGTGAATTGAAACCTTCCATGGACCCATTCTCATACCTATATTTCATGAAAATCGGTGCAGCCATTTCACTATATTATTATGATTTCGTTTTTATATATTATAATTTTAAACAGCCAAAATATTAAGTCTAGAAAGCTGTAATTTGGAATATAGATTAATGTTTTAATATAAGCTTATCCTCACGTGACCACAGCAGAAGCTTTTTGGCATATTAGGGAATACCTAAGCCATAGTAAGGATTTTTTTATAAATTTTTAAATGCAACAATTCTATCAACACACCGATAATGCAAATTCTACAGTTTTATCCCGATCGACTTACAAAAATATGGAGTTGTATTTGGAATTTAACATTGAAACCAAGTGTCGCCCACACAAGCAGGTATTTCTATAAAACGAAACCGGAATGCCTCTAAGGAAAGAGTCCAATGCAATTCTCACATGTGCTATATTAAGATCTCTCTCTACAAAGGGATAGTTCGCAAAAGGGGCGAGAAAGCGTCGCCCTACGGCCAAACGAAACGTCCGCGTCTCCAAAAATAGCTTCGTGGCCGATGTCGCTTCCTGCGAAGCGATAAGTACAGTCGCTACTAAAATGTACTAAATGATCTTCTTTTATAATCGCCGCTACCTCACTAATATCCACAGGTTCGATTGATTTGAAATTTCGAATACCCATTGTTACTTCGGTGTTAATTCCATGACATGGTAATCTTGGCCTGCAGAAATATAGTCTGCAGCATGAAATATAGTCTGCCGGAAACCCAACTCCTCAGCAACTGACAGCAGATATTATAGCGTGTCTGGGCTCAATAGAAAGTCTATAGCTTATATATAAAAAAAAACTTATGTTATTTTCTGTGACTGTCGTTTGAGATTGTGACCAAATAATTTATGTGCTCGATTGTACTCATACAGTATAAGGTATAGTTATAGGTATACACATAGAGAACGCTGCATATGAAAATTGGTAACGAGTCATAAGTTATTTTAACGCAATACATAATATGATACAGGTCTGAACTTAATTATGAGGAAGCCGTGTTCACGTAAGTTCTATTCTTTTGATTTAGACAATCGTCGTAGGCTCTTGTATGCAAATTATAAATATTATTTAAAGGTTAAAGATTATTATTGGCCCATTATAATATTAATTCGAGATAGGATTGTAAATTATAAGATTTGAAATTTGTTTAGCGCCATCTATTAACCAATTATTTATGGGATTCAGTAATAGTCCAGAGCGGTACGCGGCCAAGTTTTCACTTTTGATTGTTTTGGTGTGCATTTTTGAATGTGAAATTCACATTATTCGGTCCGTGAGTTCTGCCGGAGCATCGCAGTGTTCACGTTGTGGACGAGCTCACACCGATATCTCAACGAAGTTTGATTTAATACTGAAACCAAACATCGATGAGGCGGGATCTCCTACCTCTGGAGCTTTCCTACTAATTCTCCGGTCCTGTGGGGCAAGTTGAGTGGTTTTTGTTCAAATTTTCCGTCAGATAATCATAATATAATATTTATTTATTTTAATGGGTAATAAATTGAATTGTTTTCAGGGTGGCAACCAACACGCCTCATCTGGTCAGCCTCGGCACGGGTCGCTTTAGCACCGCCGTCACGCTCCATCCAATTAAGCAAGGTCAGTAGTCTTGCATACTTCTTATGAGAATTAAATTTAAAGGAAAACTAAATCAATATTATACTGAAATTATTTGGCCTACAAAGCCGTGCAGTTTTTTTTTTTTTTTTTTTTTTTTAATAATAATTGTTATAAAAAAATGTTATACAATATCTGAAATCTAAAAATTAATAAAAAACACAACGTCTGTTCTTATTTTAGTCGACAGACAGGCTGACGGACCACTTGATGGTAGATGGCTACAGTCGCCTATAACACAAGATGGGAAGGGATAGGGAAATGAACATACAACAGCACATTTGCTATTATTTACGGTGATCACCTCTAAGGGAGTGGTTACTGCATGTACCCTGCCACCTAAATAATGTGAGAATAATTTTTAATTGGATTTGTCATGAAATAATTTCAGGACGAGTGACGATTGGCTCAGACCCGACATGCGACATCTACGTGGTGGGCACAGGAGTTGCGAGCGTACACTGTCGCGTAGAAAACTCCCATGGTGTAGTTACCTTGTACCCCATAAGCGGCAGCACGCTGCTTGACGGGTTGCCAGTAGATAAGCCCACAAGACTATCGCAAGGTATGTTGTTTTTCAGCTTTCAGAACTCGAATATAAGCTGGCATCATGCTAGCAGCCCATTGACTTCGTTTTAGCCTTCAAACATTGATAGACTTCTCAAGTTCTCACATCTACAGGTCCCATTGCAATGATTTCTTTTAAGTCAAAAAAATAATCAAGTTTCTATCTGTCGACAATGACAAAAAAAGATAAATTCAAAATTAGTGCTATGAACAAAAACACAAACAAAAAAAGAAGTATATACATATTTGAAGGTAGATTCACGATTACCTACTGACCATACGTGAAATAAAATTTAATGCTTCAGTACTTACTTATATTATATCAGTCACGCTCCAGTGATGTTTCAAAACGAAATGGAAATATTAAGAAACATTCCATTAATATAGTACACTAGTGGAAAAAATTAAAGGATAAAAAAAAATCGGAAATTTTAGTGGTTTTTCAAAATACTGTATCTCAGTGAAAAATGCTCGTATCGAAGATATTTTTTGGAGAGATCTCAAAACTAGAAACTTGCAGCTTTAAACAGCTTTTTTTAGACCTCGATACGAGCATTTTTCACTGAAAAATCACTAAAATTTACGAATTTTTTTTTATCTTATTTTTTTTTTTGAAAAATCACTAAGATTTCCGAAATTTTTTTTTTATGCTTTAATTTTTTCCATTAGTATATTATTATTTATAATATTTGGTTTCCAGGAAGTATGCTGACCATAGGACGCTCCAACTATCTGCGCTTCAATCATCCGGAGGAGGCGAAGCTCATGAAGTCTGTGTTGCCTTCCGCACACGTCTCTATGGCGCCCATACAATTCCAACCGAACGAGCAATGCGTTACCACAGGTCAGACATTTTTCCATAAAAATAAAAGATAAAGATAAAGAGCTAGCCTTTAATTTCGAGGAATATTAATACAAAAAAAAATATAGAACTAAAATTTTCTCTCTATTATTCTACCTCGCCTGTCAAACGACATAAGCCTCCTCTAAGTTTTTCCATTTGTTTTCCTAAAGACAGAATCGTAGATGGAAAGATGATATAAGCCCAGAGTAGATAACAGACATTTTTCCATAGGCACTGCTAAATTTGTGACAGAATTTTGTGATAAATTATGATTAAAAAACAAACGCTCGCTTAACCCCCGACGTAAAAATGGGGTGTTATAAGCGAGAATTTTAGAAGATTATCATTAGGACTATAATCGGAATCAGTGTATAAATAAATAACTAATAATAATTATAAGTAATAAGTAACTATAATAAATATAATTATATTCGCATTGAAAATAATAAAGAAAACTTATGCAAATTTTCAGGATTTGTTCACACCGAGTCCAGCAACCAATGTTACCAAAACACCAACACGCACAACCACTCCAAGGACAGTCTCACACAATTGGACAGAGAATTGGACCTAACCCTGAGAGAGATGTCCAGAAAAAAACCTCCCGTAGCACCAAGAAAACCTTACAGGGACCTGGACTATTCAGATTCCGACCAAGAAACCAAATCGAAGATGTCCAGCATCAAAGCCAAAGTGTCCAAGTTTGAATATTACGCCAAACAACAGAAAATAGGTCGCAGCCAGTTCTATACGACGACAGACAGTGAAATATCACCGAAAGTGTTCAGTTCGAATTCCCTGACCGTCAATACGCCCGCCAAAGACGTGTTGGGTGGTAGAAATATGCCAAATTATATGAAAAAGCAAGAGCCAAAAATTTCCATTAACGAGAACAACGCGAACGATCACAAATCATGTTCGTACGCGAACGTTTCAATGAGAAGTAAAAATAAAATTGAAGATATTGTGAGAAATTTCGACGAAAATTCCAAATCTGAGTTCAATAGGTTGCCTAAAAAGATTAACAATGATCAAGTGAAGGAGCAAATATATGGAAAAATCAACAACGATTTCAAGGAAAACAACGTCGACATATTGTTATGCAGGAACAATGTCGACATGTCCGGGAACAATGTCAACATATCCGGGAACAATGTCAACATGTCCGGGAACAATGAAAGTTTGGAATACACGAGCAGCGAATATGGAAGAATTTGTACAAACTTTGAAAGGAATATGCAATATTCACCTGTGTATTCGAGCCCTTATGAAAGAAGTTGTGATTCAGAGAACAGAAGAATACAGGTATGTATTTTGCCTGTTTTTTTTTATTTACTAGCTGCTGCCCGCGACTTCGCCTTTGTAAATTATAAATACTAAAACCTTACTCGAGAGAACCACTCTATCGATTAGTGAAAACCGCATTAAAATCCGTCGCGTAGTTTCAAAGATCTAAGCATACATAGGGACAGACAGACAGACAGCGGGAAGTGACTTTGTTTTATACTATGTAGTGATTTTTTAAAATCGGTCCAATACTTGTTGAGTTTATTCATTACAAGCAAAAATACATACAAATCTACTCTCTTTATAATATTATTATAGTCAATCATAGATAAACACTCATTGAGGGGGTCGATGGAGGGGGAAAGGGGGGGGGGGGTGGCGTTTGTTACCACCTGGGTACCAAGGTGTATTTACCACCTGGAAAATCTAATTATAATAATTACGGAAGACGTGTATCATTATTATCATATTATTGTTTGTTATCAAGTGACGTACTGATAAAAAGTTAAGTAATGCGGACTTTCCTTACGCCAATAGAATAGTTTATAGCGAATATTGCGACGAAACGAACGAACGAAAAAAAAATTACTTAAAATAAATTCCAAGTAAAGTGTTGTTACAGTAATATTATAAAAGATATTATTGTTTAATAATATTGATTAAAAAAATATGTGTTTATTTCTCACTACATACTTAGTTCAGTAGAACACGCGTTATTACTAAATATATTTTTTAAAAGGTCACGTATTATAAAATAGTTTAGATTAAATTTTAAAATTTGAACGTGATTTTTAGTGTATCTTAACAAGCGAACGTTAATTGTTGTGTGAAACTACTCAATAGTGTTTTTTTTTTAAATTATTTAATAAAGATACAAGTGTTTTTAAGGTGTTGTTTGAAAAACTAGCTGTTGCACGCGACTTGGTACGCGTAACTTTATAAAATATAGTGTATGTTTACTCGCTGTAAATGTAGCTTTCTATATGTGAAAGAATTTTTAAAATAATTCCAGTGGTTTTTGAGTTTATTCGTTACAAAGAAAAATACTTACAAATCTTTTCTCTTCATAATATTAGTTTATCACAAAATAAGTGACAGACTTGAGAATTTTAAAAATAATAATAATAAATAATAATAATGTCGTTTAAAATAAACAGAAATAATAATCGAAGCATAAAATCGTCTAAGAGTTTAATGAAAATATTCACAAAAACGATAAACAAAAATACACAGGCATTAAAACAGTTGAAATGTTCAGTAGATTTGAAATATAAAAAGCAAGAATTCGAGGAGAAATTTATAGATATCGTGGACTCGGTGAACAAAAAATTGGAAGTCGTTCATAAACTGAGAAACGATATAAAAATTTATAAAACCATAAACACGATATTGACCAATCATTACATAAAGCAAACTAAAGAAAAGGAAAAAGACGTACAAAGCAAAATAATAAAGCTAGAATGTCAAATAAAAGAATCGTACGAAGAGATTCGCTCAAACATTTCCAAGATGGCCGATGCGGAGACAATAGCGAGAGAGAATAATTTGATTTTAAAAAACATGGCATCACCAAATAACGTAGTCATAGTGAATAATGAATTAAAATATAAACAGTTCAACGAGATATTCATTAGAAATGAAATATATAATAATATTATTAGGAAAATTGATAAAATGTTTTGTTGTGTGGTAAGTTTTTAATTATCATTAAAATTTGTTTGAGATAAAGTTTGAAAAATGCATTTTTATGAAATAACTTGCTGAACTCGACCGGCTTATATTAACTTGGCTGCCATAACAACGGCTAACTTTCACTTTAAATGTGACAGCGGTTGTCGTTGGCGAGTGAGTTCTCCTCGTTTTCGGCAGATGGCGCCGTAAAAAAAACGATATTTTTTTTTTCTTCTCGCGTAAAATATAGCTAAGATCTATTCCTTGAAGCGGATTGCATATTGTGTAAAAATTTCAAGTTAATCCTTCGTCAACTAGTTTTTGAGTTATACACAAACCAACACAACATTTTTATATATGTATAGATAAAGCTAGTTTGTATAATAATAGATACAATTTTCAAGTTAAAATTGTAAGTTGCTGAGGAGTTGGGTATACAGCAGACTACTTGATGCTGCAGCATCAGGTCCCGATTTTACTGTGTTAAGGTCGTGATATCCGGATATTACTGTATTAGGGTCGTTATATCCGGATATTACTGTATTAGGGTCGTTATATCCGGATATTACTGTATTAAAAAGCGTGTCAATAGTTATTGAAGAGAAATACTTAACCTCGTTACAGGCCTATCAAGACAGAATAAAGGAAGAAGAGCAAAAGGAAGCGGAGACAGCTCGTCTAGAAGAAATTTTAAATATGTGTGCAGAATATGAAAGACAGATAACGTCAGGTAATGTATGATAAATCATTATTACTACTAAAGTGATTATTTTTCATAAAACTATTCAATACTCATACTCAAGATTTGGGAAGGTTTTAATACTGTAGCCGCCTGAGTCGGATTTATCTTAAAAAAAAATTACAAGACAAAGTAGAGGAATTTGTCGTATATATCCGGCTCCGGCGAAACGGACTCCAAAATACCTGTCGGATAAATCCGACTCTGGCGGCTAAAGGGTTGAGTAGATAATAAAGTTAGATAATAATGAATTTTCAGGTACACCAATGACACCAACCGAAAAGAGGCCTCACAATAAAATAATTACAAACGGTTCTTTGCCGCGAAGTGTTGTATTGAACAATCCGAATTTCGTACAAACCAGTGATGGATACTTCAAGTAAGTGACATTATTAAAGGCTTCTTTCACCGTCTCTGAGTAAAGTGTCAAATAAGTCGAGTTTCACCATCTTCGAGTACCATTAATCAAGGGTAATTTCAATGAAATTGACACAAGATACTCGTAACATTTACTCGCCAATTAGCTTTACTTGGAACAGTAACTAATCAATATTTTAGTTGTAATTGGTGAAAGAGGGCCTTACAGTTACAAGTGCTCTTATGCACATAATTAATTACATTAATTATTATCTGAATTATTTACATGTCATGGTTTGGGTTCCTTAAGCTAGATTTTTTTAATGTTATACTCGACAGACAGGTCGATATCAAAATAATAAATAAACTTAAAAATTCATGTTTTTTTTGTCAATAATAATATCTCAAAAGTATACCAAGCGATTTGATAAAATATTTAAAAAAATATGCGCGTTTTGACCCCACGGACACGGAGATTTCATTTGCATTAGTTAACTTACTACAAGACATCGTGAGATTATATAATTTAAATTAATGTCTGCTTACAGATTTGATACTAGTCATAACCTAACTCCAATACAAAGAAACCTATCCAGTTACGAAAATTTCGACACGCAATCGTCTCAGTCAGATTCCACACCCGAAATTACAATAAGAAACCAAAGCAATTACGAGAATGTGGGTAGAATGGACGAAATAGGTATACCTGTGTTCGAAGAGAGTCCAAAAAATGAATTGTCTAGTCCAGTTTTGATAAGAAAACTACAAACCGATAAGCCACTTGCGAACTCACCGGTGGGCAGTCCATACGAGAACGTTTATTACAACAGAGGAAACACATTTATAAAACCCAAATCGCCTAACACACAAAGTCCCAGGACTAGAATAAAAACCAGTTTTGCCCATAAAAATCTACCCTCACCACAGTATTTTGTTTTTCCAACACCACCCCCTCTTGATAATAAATCTAATTTAGAATCACCAAAAGATAAAAATAAATCTACAATTCAAGATTACATCAGCGATGATGATTCTAGTAAAGATTTAAACAAATCTAAAGCGGTTTTTGTAGAAACTAAAGCTGAAATAAATAAAAATGACAAGAATTGTCGCGGTATTGAAAAACAGTTGAGTGTCAGTGGAGAAATACCGATGATTGATGACGATCTAACTAATGATATTGAATTGAGGTATTCAAAAGTTAATAACGATGCCAAAAACCGTTTAAACAGAGACGATTCTAACCAATTCAAATATGAAACGGTTAGTTTAACTAAAAATCAAAGTTTTGAAGACGTCAAAAAGGAACTGATGGCGGATATTCCCGAGTTGGAAGAGTTCGAAAAGTGTTTGGGAAAGAATAAAAGGGAAAAAGTGCTGAAGAATCTTACGGACGATTTAAAAAAAATGGATTTAGAAGCGGATTCTATAGCGAGTTCCGTTTTAGAAGACAACATTCAGGACTTGAAAGTTAAATGTGAAGGTTTAAAAGAGGACAGAAGGAAATTGGCCGCGGAAATACACGAAATTAAATGTAAAATGTCCGAAATAAGATCACAGGAAGATGATATTTTAAGAGAGGTAAGTAAGTGGTGTTTTTTTTTATTTTATGTAAATGTCATCAAACAGGCTGGACCAATGCCTGTAACACTTCATCTTCTCTTCTCTTTTAATGTTTTGACTCGATCAGATCTTATTCAGTGTCATTTATAAGAGTAGCAAATGAAAATAGTATTTTTTTAAATAAAAAAATTCAAATTAAAATCAAAAGTAGCAGATCCCGAGACTGAGTCGGTCAAGTCAAGTACACAATTTTTCTGAGTTTTCCAAAAAGGGTCCGTCAAGTCCAAAGCAGTGTCACTTGTCAGATACAGATCAGAACCAACATTTGTTGGTTCCTTTCCAAAGTAACAAAAAGTCCTTTCCAAAGGAACAAAAAGTCCGTTCCAAAGGAACAAAAAGTCCTTTCCAAAGGAACAAAAGTTCCTTTCCAAAGCAGACCTTGTCGGGATCGAATCCTGGGCTCCTTTAGACTTCCTCAATACTCGAACAATAGTCTCTTTTTTTTTAAATAGATATTTTGGGTATCTATAATTGTTCTTGTTCTGTCTATATTTTATTTTTTCTAATTGGATACTATTATGAGGCAATATTTTTAAATGCCCACAATTTATTTTTCAACATTAATTTTTTTTCTGTACTTATTTTTATTTTCATTACAGTTGGAAATGGAAAAGGCCCTGATCAAGGGAGAGTACGATTCCGAAATAGCAATATTGAATATAGAACAAAAGAAAAGGACAGATTTATTAGAAAAAGCGAGCAAATTGGAGGAAGAGATGAAACAGTTGAAGGAAAAGCAAGAGGCGAGACAGAACGCCACCAGAGACAGAGTTGAACTCGCTACTATGAAAGTTGAAAGGTGAGTGATCTCTTATAATAATAATAATAGTAATAATTTTTATTAATATAATATTATTGTAAAAAAAATTAAGATTAAGAAAAGAAATAAATATATGTAAATAATAATAATAATAATTATTATTATTATTTTAAGTTTTTTATAATATTTATTGTTTGTATATTTATATTGTAAAAAATTAAATCTAAGATGAAAAAAAATGAATACATGAATAATAATAATTATTATTATTTATTTATTTTCAGTCTTAGTACTTTTTTATGTAATTTACTAAAATTTTAATTTTAGTAAATTACATAAAAAATTAACATAAATTAAACTAACTACTACTATTTACAAGTATTATTATTGGAGTTACTTAAGAATCGATTTGCATCCATAGTTACTAATATTATAAATGTGAATGTCAGTTTGTTTGTTTGTTACACTCATGAAAAAAATACCATGAAATTTTGCATACACGTTGTTTGAGATGCCAGAAAGTACATAGGGACCTTTTTTGCCTGAAAGAGTTACAAACATCCATACAAACTTTCGCATTTATAATATTAGTACGGATTATTATTTATTATTCAGCAATTAATATAATTTGTTTTCTTTGAAATTGACAATACAGGATTGAAAAGGCATTAAAAGATAACAATGCGACCGTGGAAGAGTTACAAAACGCTCAAGAAATACTCGACAATGAAACTAAAATATCGGAAGACTTGGAGTTTCAACAATTGGAAGAGGAATCCGAATTGTAAGTACTTCTGTTTGGTCTTTATAATAACACTAGCTCTTGCACGCGACTTCGTCCGCGTTACTTTATTTATAAAATATAGCCTATGTTACTCGCTGATATTATAGCTTCTGTTGGGAAGCGAAAAACAATGAAAGAATTTTTCAAATCGGTCCATTAGTTTTGGAGCCTATTAAATTCAGGGCCTCTTTCACCATTTGTCAAGTAGGCTAACAGTCATTTAAAGTCACCTGTCACCGGGAATAATTTAGCTGATATTTGTACCTTTGTTTGCACGATAAAAGTGCCAAACGTTAAATAGAAAATAATTAAAAAAAAATATTTCTAAAACACACACTTCAACTTATTCAACACTTTACTTGTAGATGGTGAAAGAGGCCCTCAAGCAAACAAAACAATCAAATTTTTTCTCTTTAAAATATTAGTATAGATGATGTAAAATTTGCACTTTTTGTTACCAGATTGGCCAATAGAGAAGATTTACAAAATGATATTCTACTTCTAACAAAAAAGATTGACTCTCAAAAGTCTAGAATACTGACACTCAAATCAGAAGCGAACAATAATCTAACATCAGCACTGGACGAAACCAAAGTACTACAAGCTGAATACGTGAGGCTTTTGAACCAAGTCGAAGGGCTCACTGGGAAACTTCAAGGTGTCGAGAAAGAGCTTAAGCCTATTGTTGCGAAGCTCAATGAGCTCGAAAGAGCTCAAAGTCCCGATAGCGCCTTTTACACGGACCAAAATCGTGGAAAATCCGGTGAATTTGGTTACTCGCAAAGCTCAGACAGTGACGACAACATGGAAATGACTAAATCTAATTTCGAAGACCACAGTCAACATATCAAGGAGAAATTCAATTCTATAGATCAAATGTCGCAATCAATGATAGTCGATATTGAACGTAAAGTCGATCTAGAATCTAGTACGAGCGAGAGCCCAACGAAGAAGAAAGGTTTCTGGGAGAGAAATTTCGATTCGTTGAAACGCAAAAAGAAACAAAAAACGCCAGAAAAAGTTGATATAATGTCGCAAAGTCTTAACGAAAATTTTCTCTATAATAACGAGAATATAGAAAACGACGTTACATTCGATAAATTCAATAGTTTGAGACATTCCAAAAGCAAGAAAGAGAAACAAAACGGTCCAGTTAAGAGTAGCTCGTCTTCAAAGATTCCAACTTTTGCTGCTCTAGGCAAAATAATCAAGAAAGACTCCTTCGGCAAAAGGTCCAGAGAGAATAGTTTCAAAAAAAGCAATAACGACAACGATAAAGATGGCGTTAAAACGCGTTACGTTAAAAACGCAAAACCAGCCAACACTGACAATAAATACGCCAAAGCGAAGTCTTTGACCCCAGAAAAAACTGAACAACCAATCAAAGAGGAGAATGAAGACGTCGACAATGAAAATCAAACTGAACTCAGAGTGAAACCGAATAAAGCTCAATTCGACGTATCAATAAACAAACAAGACGTTAAAGAAAATGCACAAGAACCGCGAAAAATATCTCTCGACGATAATGTAGTTAGAAATTTGGATAAATCGCCAAAAATAATGCACAGAAAGAGCTGCGGCGATGAACCGAGTGTAAAAAATGCTATATTGGATTTTAAAAAAATCGCTGACGTGAACAAAATACCTTCACAGGACGATATCGACAGGATATCCAAGGTGACGATGGAATCTCCAATATTTCCGAGCGATGCCGATATGAACTCGTTGGGGAAAAGAACATTGGACAGTTTGATGGAGATTGAACGGAAGAGGCTAGAAATGCTTGGGGAACAAGGTAAGTGATATTTAAGTATAAATCTAAGCTTTTTTTACTTGGTTCACATATGGGGTGGTGAACATCACAGCAATAGGAACGTCAGGATCAGCCTTACTCGTTGTGGGCGCAGTGAAGTGTGGATAAGTAGATTGATTAACTGTACTGATTATAAATTGATTGATTTAATATACTATGATATTATTACAGCAAACTGATTGATAATCATGATGATTAGGATTGATCAATAGAACGCGGTGTTCCCGGCGTGCGCGAGTGACGTCCGATTATTGTGCCTTCTGTTTCCCCGCACGCCGATTACACCCGCACGCTGATTACACCCGAACGCAGTGCCAATTGTGCTCAGCGTTCTTTAACTCCGACATTATACATATTATATTGACACGCCACTCATTCATACAATTGACATGCCCGAATATGACTTGATACTTTATAATAGTCTAGCTGTTGCACGCGACTTCGTCCGCGTAACTTTATAAAATATACCCTATGTTACTCGCTCATAAATAGCTTTTAATTCACGCTGGTCTTCTGTAAGCGGGTGATTACTGCCGCCACAAGGGCTGCCCAAATGACTGCGAAACGCAATGTGCCCTGCCCACTGCAAAGAAATGCACTAAAATGTTCTTTTTTCGCCTGCAGGTTGCCAAGTGATAGAAAACGAACGAGAAAAGATATCCGAACTGAAACGGCGCGCCCAGGACGAGACGAAGCGACTGTGGGACAGGACGCGCGCCGAGCGGTCCAAGTCGCCTGACAGCTGTCACCTGTCAAACGAGTTTGACGGCTGCGGCGACGCGACAGTCGTGTTTGACACGAGCGTCGGTGACGGCAGCCTGATCGACGATTCGTACGTTGCCAGTTCGCTCTTGTTCGACGACAGGTGAGTGTTTGCTGCGTATAGAGTGATATATGAGTATACTGGCTGGTGCCCGCGACTTTGTCCGCGTTGAAAAAGAAAATATATGAATAGTTAGTATCTTCTTCGCAATGACAAGGGTGGCGTCACAACGGCGACACGGGCGCCATCCATACTAATATTACAAAGAGAGAAGTTTTGTATGTTTGTAATGAATAAACTCAAAAACTACTGGAACGATTTTGAAAATTCTTTAACCTATAGAAAGCAATATTTTATAAAGTTAGACGGGTGAAGTTGCATGCAACAGCTAGTAGGGCGTTACATCTTCGTCGCTGTGTCGACGGTGGCGCCACCACAGCGACACGGGCGCCATTTTTTATATTTTTAGCCGATCCATTTTCCAATCCATTTTAGTTCTAAGGAAAATGCTTCCTTCGAGTCTTCTCAGCTACAGTATAATGCGACCTTTTGTAAAATCGATTTGTTTACGGACATAAACAATCAGTTGGTTGATTAATGGCTTATTATTTAATTACGGTTGTTTATTTTCATATCTGCTGATTATAAAGATTATTGTAAATAATACATATTTTTTTCGTGTACTAAATATTTGATAAGCGCACCCCGATAATACAGCCCGATAATAAATATTGAATAATTTTGTAATAGTAACCTGCGCAGATGCAGCCCAGTACAGAGGCTCAGTCTCATATTAAGTCGGGCTGCCATAACAACGGCTAACTTCCACTTTAAATGTGACAGCGGTTCTCGTTGGCGGGTTAGTTTCCCTCGCTTTCGGCAGATGGCGTCGTAAAAAATTATTACGCGGAAAATAGATATGTACAATCCTTGAAGCGGATTGCATGTTGTGTAAAAATTTCAAGTCAATCCGTCGGCTAGTTTTCGAGTTTTTGAGTAATTCTACTTTTTCTGGATGAAGTTAAAGGTACAGTCGAGGTAAGAAAGGTTCGTCACCTTAAAGTCGACATTTGAAAGACTTCAGGCCAATCAGTCACGCCAAACTTTCATTTCAAAACAAAACATTGACGTTTGCTGGTTGCTTTAGTTTCAAAAGTGTCTACGATTTGATAAGGGAATGAATTTAAAAACTGACGCAGGTTTTTTCACCCCGACTTTACATAGGGTACCTAAAAATATAAAATACAACGTCTGGCAAACCAGATATAGCAATAATTAGTTATATTGCTCATATATATATTTTGTCTGCCGTAGTCGCAGACATCAACTATTATTAATATTAATTAATAACTAGTTAATTAACTATTATTAATATCAGTTAATAATAATTAATATTAATTTAAATGCTGGTTTTTATTGTAAGCGCAAAAAAGGTGACGTAGTCACGCGCCTTGATATTTTTCGATCGTTCATTACAAACAAGAGTTGAGTCATGAGTGTCTTATGTGTACAATATTACCACAGCATACTTATTTCCTACAGTAGGCCGACGCCTTTGATGTTGGGCGATACCTGCCGCCTGTGTAGGTATTTAAAAATTACGGAAGGGTTGACACAAGTTAAGTAATATAAAATGTGCTTAAGTACCTTTCTTCTTCGTGCGGAAATTGATGAAAGCTTAGTTTTTTATTTATGCGAGATAAAGATTTGCACGCACTTACAGCAAATGCCATATGCACCATTTTGATTTATATAATAAATTAAAATCTGAAAGACGCAATAGCCCTAGAATATTTATCCCAAGCTACTAGGAACGACGAAGTATGCAGCTTGGGCACGTCCCACTCGCCCCGCACGCCCCGCACGATTGCCCTGTCTAGACGTCTCCGTCGGCCTACTGTACGAAATAAGTATGTTGTGATATTACTAAGTTATCGCTAAACCGATAAGTTATCTCGGTTCCAGTTTATACGGAAAAGTGTAGCGATACACGCGCGTTTCATATGAAAAATATACCTAATATATCGGAATATCGATTTATTAAGTGCAAAATGCCAACATATTCTCGTATAAGTTTAATTTTTCCATAAATACTTGTCATGTAGTTTGTGATTATACTAAAGAAGCAGATGTATGTGTGTGATCTATGCAAAAAAAAACGTGAATTTTTGTGGTAACATTTTTTCGAGTTCTAAGTAAAATATGTGCCCACAGGTATTACAGGTTAGAAAAAAGGCTCAATCAGACCTTTATGGTTTTACGAGCCAGTCTATTTTCATGAATTCCAGCATAGATAGAATGGAAGATTAAGTACCTTAGATAGTAATAGGTTTAGATTGTTTTTGAAAAAAATATTAGTATCGGAAAAAAGTTTATTGTTATTTTTCGTTCTTTTTTATATGACGGGTAAAATATAATAATAAAAAAAATACACGAAATTCTCACACGAAACACGAGTTAATAAAATAAATTGTTTAAAAATTATATCGTAATAGTTATGAAAAGTTATTTAAATTAACGAAAAAAATAACCCGATCACGTCGTTTGACGTAATCCAACGCCTATCTAGATGATCTAATTGTTAAAATACGGAATTGTCCTCAATGATCTTCTACAACTATCTGCCCCACATAAAAATACTTATATATTAAATATATTATACAGAAAAAATTAACTATTGTAAGAATTTAGTCAAAAAAAGACGATATTTTGTAATCAAATCGTAAAAAACATTTTTCGGTCGCAAAGGATATATTATTATGTAGTTATTCTAATAGAATGCATTTTAAAATGGCTCAATCGCATAATACCCAGATTCGCAAATAACGCAGATACGCAAAATAAAAATTGCTCGCATAAAGTGTATGGCAATTTAATAAATATATAAATAAATATCTTCACACATTCCACACAACACCATCTAGTTCCACAGTAAGCAACTAATACTTGTGTTATGGATACCAGACAGTTGATATACTACATAGATTACTCTTTTTGTAAATACATATCATACCTACCCTACATTTATAAATACAAACATCAATGGCTCATATATTGATCGTATATTTCGTCTAATCAGCGAAAAGCTCTTATAGATACGTATTCTGTACGTATCACTATTCTGTCAGGAGATAATGCTGTCTGTTTGAATCACAACGGCCATACAATACATTAATATGTTGACAATATGACGCACTGGCTCATTTAGGCCGGCCATATACGTGAGCCCCTATGCAATATACAGGCTGATTATAAATTCTCAATAAAATGACATATATTTTTGAAATGAAAACTTTTTTAGGCGCGTTGGGCATTTTTGAGATGGGAAAAAATCGTTGAACTCGCGACACTGTTACCGTCACATATAAAAAAATATGTGAACACCTATACTGTTAGAATTAGCAATACTTACGGCTTTTTTATAATTATACAAACGTAAATACGCACAATTTAAAAGCTCTATCGCCTCTCAAGCGAACGTACTCAATATTTTAATTGAAAATTATTATTTCCAGGCAAAAAAAAACGATTTTTTTTTCTTTCACAAAAAATTATTTTCAAAGGCATATCTAACCTTATATAATTTTGTCACCATTTGTAAATCAGTTTCTAATTAACTAATTAATATAGTTAGTCGTTTTACATTTTTTAATTAAAACTTTACTGCTCACTGATTAGAATATAAAATTGCTTGACTGATAGGTACATATTAATTAACTAACTAGTCAAGCATCCTGTAGGCGCGTCGTTTCGTTGCATATTAAACTTCATTCGTTGAACTATTATTTAGTTCACAGATGTTTTCGCTCCGTACATAGCACAAATATACATTTGACATTATTGTGAATAGTTTATTGCTTCAATATAACATGTGATGAGTGCAGTGAAGTGATATTACACAGGTGGAAATTCGTTGTGTTTTGAAAACTATTCACGTTTTTCTTTATATATAACTAGCTGTTGCACGCGACTTCGCCCGCGTAACTTTGTAAAATATAGCCTATGTTATATTTTACAAAGTTACGAGGGAATTTTCAAAATCGGTCCAGTAGTTTTTGAGTTAATTCATTACAAACATACAAATCTTGTCTCTTTATAATATTAGTATAGATATAGAAGATAGGCAATGTAAAGAAGTTTTTACGTGTCATACGGCCTATAAAAAAAAATTGGTGTCATACGGCCTAGAAAAAAAAATAGATTCATGAACTTTTATGAACTTAAATTACTAAATTAGATGATTTCTCTTTATTGTATAAACGTTCGACTTTAATTAACGCAATGAAATGTTGCGGCTGTGAAGCTTGTATAGCACATTTATACCACTACTAAAAGATCGTTGATTTTTCTTATACCTGCAACGTGTAAGATTATAAAGTGGTCATAGTTTAGCGCCTTTAGCGGTCTTTAGAATTGGTTAGTAAACACATTTTGGAATTAAACTTAGCGCCCTTAGCAGTTTTGTTAGCATTTTTAGCCATGTTTCGCTACCACTTTCTTCAGTAATTTAGCGGTCGCGTAACATTGTTAGCGCTTTAACAATATTTAGTGTTTAGCAATTGAGCCTCTAGCAGTTTTAGTTAATGTCTTTAGTAATGGCTCTATACTAATGTTATAAAGAGGAAAGATTTGTTTGTTTGTTTGAATAGGCTCCGAAAATACTGGACCGATTTGAAAAATTCTTTCACTGTTGGGAAGCTATATTATCAGCGCTATTTTATAAAGTTACGCGGACGAAGTCGCGTGCAACAGCTAGTGGTTTATATTTTTGCAGTAGGCTACATTTATTTTTACTTTTTCTAGTATTTATTTTAGAGTCCATAATAGTGATTAGTTAGTGTCTTTAGCAGAGTTAAGTTAACCTCTTTAGCAATGGTTAGTAATCAAATATTGCATTGTTTATTTGGAGTCGTTAGGTTATTATTTTAGCCCCATTAGCAGTAGGTATCATTGTTAACCAAGCGATTGTGATTGTGGATATTCTTCGCGTTTATAGTAAAGTTCAGCATTACCTACATGGAGCATTTTCGGTCTATTATTATTTTAAAATTTAAATTTTTAAGTTTAGATTTTAAAGCATTTAGATTCGGCATTCTTTATCTTCTTAGCGTAGGTATGAAAATTCATTAAGCAAGGTTATAAAAACAATTTGATTACATAAATAAATTAGTAAAAATATTAATTGTGACAAAAGACTTTTAGATTAAAATTCGCAATTGTTAATATAATACAAAATTGCCTTCTACTAATAATTTAATTTTTATTAGCGATGAACTAGATAAATGAACTAAATATCTAAATAAGAAGGAAGACACCTCAGTGTAATAACATTTTTTTTTATTATTATTATGAAGTGTATGTGAAAGTTAAAATTTCCAAGAAAATGAGTAGTAACAAAGGAAGTAAAATGCTTTGTTGGTAAGTTTCAATATATTTTATGCAGTGTTTGTGGATCGGCTTGTATTTGTACCTATTCACAAATCACAAAATATGGCGTCTTTACACGGTACTAGAGCAAGGTCAACGAAACAACGCAAAAAATGTAAACAAACTTTCAGGGCTTCGTAACATTTTTTTTTAATTTTTATTTCTATAAGCAGTTATTTTTTTGTCTCTAGTAGCGCAACGATTCAAAAAAAGAATCATAAAAGTTCATAAAAAAGTGACCAAATGTTGTCAAGATCGCTTCCGACATTTTCACATGCTAGAAAAAAATCACTCGACATTGTAAAACTCAGTTCTGTTTACATTCTTTGAGTTGTCTCTTTGGCCTTCCTGTAGAAGATAAGATGTAGCCTATGTATTAGTCTATAAACATTAGCAAAACTAGTATGTCTCGCTGAACTTCTCTTATTTGGGAATATTCCCAGCATCTCTACCCGAAAGGGCGTTACGTAATGCTCGTAATATTACGTAACGGTCTTATAAAACGTTACGATGCGTTACAGGGGCGAGAGGGGAATCCCTCGAGTGTATTGTACGTCTTTTTTATTTTGTTCTCCCAAGTTGACAACCCTTTTTGTTGGTAAAAATGGTCACTTCTTTGTTACGTAACGTTTATGGAGAGAGAGAGAGAGAGAGAGGTTACTTGTGGGGGAGGGATATAAATCCTCGAGAAAATTTCTTAGCTGCATATCATTTCGTACTAATTAATGTTTTGATTTCCTTGTTACAGTTCTATGCTGATGTCCTCGTCCATAGAAGAGGTGAGTTGTTTTTATATGACTATTTATTTAACAGAACAAATCGGCCTAAGAGTCTTTCTAACCATTTATTATAAAGCAGTATGAGATAATATATGTAGATTTACATATATTTTGTAATTCATCAAGAATTAAAAAATATATGTAAATATAAAACTAATATAAAATAAACAACGAAAAATAGTAAATTATCAACAAATTTAGATTTTCATAATAGAATCATATTCTCTTATAAATTCTGTAACTTGTCAGAAAATAAAATAAAGGCTTATTTTATTATCAAAGAAAAGGGGTCGATTGGAAAATCTTCAATATCTTAAAAAGTATCAGACCTAGCTTCACTATCATCACTACATAGTATAAAACAAAGTCGCTTTTTCTGTCCCTATGTCCCTTTGTATGCTTAGATCTTTAAAACTACGCAACGGATTTTAATGCGGTTTTCACTAATGGGTAGAGTGGTTCTCGAGGAAGGTTTAAGTACATAATTTACTAAGTTACGCGGGCGAAGTCGCGGGCAGCAGCTTTAATTTTATTAACACGTAATTTTATAAACTATAACTAACATGTAGTGCCATCTGTTAACTTTTAGATGAATTAGAGTACTACATTGCTTCAAACAGAATTCCCTAGATGGCGTTGTAAATTTTGCATACACGTTGTCTGGGACTCCAAAAAGGACATAGGGTACCTTTCATCCAGAACGCGGACGAAGTCGCGGGCACCAGCTAGTTATGAAATAAAGAATAAATTTTTCTTTGCAGTCCAGTGTAGTTGGCAAAGAGGCATAAAAGTTTAACTCCTTTCATAAAATGTTTAAATTCCAAAAGGAATGTTTTTCGCAACGAATTGTACTAAACACTCGGTTAATATCTCTGTGGGAAACTTAAAATTAGATCACAAAGGAATCGCTTGCAATGTATCTACGTCAAACGTTGAAATAGACGAACCACATGACTAGCATATCAAAGCCGTTAGCGTTATTGTTTGTCAGTCACAGAATACCTTTGTTTGTACGTTGTTCCTGTAGCGACCTTCGGATTATAAGGCCTTATTCTAATAATCTTCTTGTTGGCGAAATTATTTCAAAATAGTGCTAAATTCGCCATAATTATTAGTCCTGAACTGCAGTCCTGTGGGAATGTTCGTGTTTGAGATTTTTTTTTCAGTAAAATTTAGTAGGAGTCTTACTAAGTTTTTCAGAGTTGGGTCGATATACAAGTCTGAAGAACTAGGTGAGTGTATGGTGTGGTATATTTATGGATTTAGCTGTCATTAGGTTTCTGATAAGGTTTAGGTTTATTATGTCATTAAGTTCTGAAAGTTCTGAAGTTTCTGAAGAAAAATTCTTTTTTTTTTTAATACAAAAAATTTATGACCTCATAACTGAAAATGTACTAGGTGGTGGATATCTACCCAAGTCTAAAATACTTAGTAAGTCTCCTACTAGACTTTCTCCATGCGCGAACTTTCTCACAGGACTGTAGGAGGAGCCTGCGTTTTTATCGAGTCCCACTAGTGGGACGTAAAAATTTCTAATACTATGAGTATTCTAGTTACCTGAAATTATTTTCATTCATTACCTGAATACCTGAATTCATTTATATGAATTTGAATTACACATCTTACCACTGTCATGGATTTGCTTCCGGTTCATTACAACCAAATCACAAAAATCGTCCATCGCCTTCGTATCCTGTGAAAATTTAAAATGGAAAAAAAAAACTAAATCCTTCATTACAACGTCCTGCCATTGAGAAATGTCTTCCGAACATGGATGTCATTCGTTTTACTTAATTAAATGTTTAAAGCGTCTCTCCTGTGAACCAAGTTAAAAATAAAGATAGAAATTTACTCGTATCTCGTCGACACTTTTCTAAATGATAATATGTCAAGTTGACGTTTCAAAAATAAATCGGGAACATGTTTCGGATTTCAAAAAATAGAATGTTAAATGCATAGATGAATGATTGGTCTCGCTGCGCTCTACTAGATACCGCCGTTGTACTTGTAAAATGCGGCAAAAAAATACTACCCCGAATTCGGCGTACCCGAACCAGTCACACTGCAAACTGTCTGTGATATAAGTATACGTGCCGATCACCATGAAATTTGCACACACGTATTTTTTAACTGGATGAAAGGAACCCTATGTGTATGTGTATGCAAAATATTATGATGATCGGTTGAGTAGCTAAGGAGTGAAAAGGTAACAGACAGACAGTTACATTCACATATATAATACTAGCTGGTGCTCGCGACTTCGTCCGCGTGGAATAGTTATTTTGGGAATCATTTGGGTATCTCGAACGGTTTTCGCAGCGCACGCAACGGAGGCCCTCAAAGATGAATAATTTTCCCCGTTTTTTCCACATTTTCGACTGTTTCTTCGCTCCTATTAGTCGCAACGTGATGTTATATAGCCTAAAGCCTTCCTCGATAAATGATCTATCCAACACAAAAAGAATTTTTCAATTCGAACCAGTAGTTCCTGAGATTAGCGCGTTCAAACAAACTCTTTAGCTTTATAATATTAAGTATAGGATAGATAGATATATGGACGAGCAAATAGCCATTAAAGTAAAGTTCAATATCAGTAGCCGAAAGAATTCAAATAAAACAACACAATAATAAACATCCTTCTCAAAAGTCGCTCGCGTATTTGGAAAACTAAAAATAAATAATTTCTTTAGTTTAAGTCCGACGCTCGAACGCACGCGTCGTGCCGTACCGTGACGTGACGTGACGCAACTAACCGGCGATACTTTTGAAATTTTCCTCTATTCGAAATTCAAATTGATTTGCCGCGAACTCTACATCTAGTGTTAAAATTAAAATAACCGAATGAATACGCTAAACAAATATTTAACAAGTACTAACTACAAGTATAGCACTTGTGTAAATTCATAAAAAAAATATTTGATACAGAAGGTACTGTTCGCAAGGACAACGAGTTTGAAATAATATTATATACGAAATTGGCGATCTTTGTTATAAAAATATTTCTATAAACTTACTATAATATAAACGATAACCGTAGATATTATTTTTTTTATTATTAGTAGATATTTATTAATAATTAAATGATTGAATAGAAAAGGTATAAAAACACTGATAAACGTAATATATATTTTTTATTTAAATTTGCGTCTGATTTATTTTTTACTAGCCGCCTCTGACTTCGCACATGTGTATAATATGCATTTTTTTTTTTGCAAATTGTATGTATTATAAAGTAAAAAATCTAGTAGAAATGGAATAATAATGAATGAGTACAGTAAAATAAATAAGTTAAAATTTCCAATGCTTCGTAGCGTAATAATATTTTTTGTGCCAGTTTGTTTGAGTGGTCGCAATAAGTAAACTAAAGTTTGATGTAATGGATCAAAAAGAATAGTAACCGGACGCAATAAAATCATAAACAAGCTGTCAGATGATGTGTATATCATAAATATTTGTACACGCATTAGCTTCATTTGTTTTTGTTTAGCTATAAAGCTATAGCATATTGTGCGCTATAGTATAGTAGTAGGAGTAGGGTACATTGATTTCCACATGCTAAAAGGTATTGTCACTCATCTGACATTAAAGTAGTCTACCAGTGAATCATTTATCCTATCAAGTTCCAATATTCAACTTTGGAATTAAACTTTTCAAAGTTGGCTATTGAACTATTCAAAGTTCAATAGCTCAGAACTTTTCCTTCAACGGCTTAAACTTTGGAAATGAACTATTCAAAATAGGAAGCCCGTCTGGTTGTATAATAAATAAATAAATAAGCCTGCCTATTTTATACAATGCTAGCTGTTGCACGCGACTTCGTCCGCGTAACGTTATAAAATATAGCCTATGTTACTCGCTGATATATAGCTTATCTATAGGTCTTTTTAAAAATTCCTTCACCTATATATAACTAGACCACCATAAGTTTTTGAGTTTATTCATTACAAACAAAAATACAAATATAATCTCTGTATAAAATTATTATAGAAAACGTGATATTTACAGGACAAATTAAATAAAATATTTAAAATTATTTGTTTCCATTTTGTGTCTCAAATAAAAAGAGACTACCAACAAAAAAAGTAATTAAAGGTACTTTTGAAAAATTAATTAAAAAAATTACCAACCAAATATGATATTGTAATATAATGTGGCTGGCACTAATAAAAGGCTCAACGTTTGGATTCAATTGCAAACCCAGACCTGCTTTGGTAAGTTCTCTATCAAACACATTGTAAACTTCTTTTTGTGTTGGATATGGATAGATCATTTATCGAGGAAAGCTTTAGGCTATATAACATCACGTTGCGACTAATAGGAGCGAAGAAACTGTCGAAAATGTGGAAAAAACGGGTAAAATTATTCATCTTTGGGGGCCTCCGTTGCGTGCGCTGCGAAAACCGTTCGAGATACCCAAATGATTCCCAAAATAACTATTCCACGCGGACGAAGTCGCGAGCACCAGCTAGTCAAATATAACATTTAAATTCAATACAATCCCAAAGTAAATTTAAATGTCATGTTCGATCTTCTGCTACGTTAATTTAGTTATTTTTAAACATCAGTTTAATTGTACGGGATTTAACCGCGTTATTTATAGGAAAAACCCTTTTATTTCTCTGGAAGTTCGGACTTGTCGTTATTTCGATTCGAACTAGTCGCTCTTGGTTTTTTTTTTGGCGGTTTGAATAAAGTGTTTTTTTTTTTCAAGTTAAACTTCAACTTTTGACGAGCACATAAGTTGTTAAGGTTAAGGCCTTTTGTCTCAGCGATTTCAGGTTCGATTCCCGGCTGAGCCAACTTTGGCAATGAACTTTTATTAAATTATATATCTTGTTTTAATTTGTATTGTATCATTAGCTTCCAGTGAGAAATTCCCGGACCGAATCGACTGAAGACGAAAAACGAAGCGATGACAGTCGACCGCTCAGCCACGCCTCTGACTTCAGCAGGGACAATATATGTGAGTATTGCTTCTAGCGATTAAACTAACTAGCTATGGTTCACTGATCTTTACTAATATTATGAAGAAGTAAAGTATGTGTGTTTGTACGTAGCAGGATTTAACCTTGGAAACTATTCGTCCAATTTAAAAAATTCTTTACCAATAGTTAGAATAGTATTTATTTGAAAATAATGATCCAACGCTTGGTACAAGTATAATGTCAGCAGGCGTCAATATATGTATGTCAGGCGTTACATTGCTTTACATATTTTGTCAAGTGGTCACCAGGCACCAGCTAGTGTTTAAAATTTATTTTTTTCTAAAATAAAAGTAGCCCAAGTTTCTACTTGTAACATCAGCTATTCACAAGCAGACACTTCAATTTTAATTATTAGTATATTTTGGCACACATATATATGTAGTTTATTACCTGGATTAACAAATATACTTTTTATCCTCTAAAATTGTTAGGTTTCCTGAGGGGTCGTATAAAAATATAAGAAAGTTGGGCGCCACCGTCGTCATTTCATTTCCCAACGCGGACGAAGTCGCGGACACCACCTAGTAATCGAATAAGTGTTGAGTTCTTTATTTATTTATTAAGGTACACCAACAGAAAACAATAATACAATTTTTACATTTAGTAATGGTCCGATGTGAATTCCAATAACAGGTATTGAGTTACATACACAACATTTATTGAGTTTATTGAGTTTACAGTTTATTGAGTTGCGTTTCAGTGTCGCTACAGAACGCCCCGCGGCGGACGCGTCGCATCGCGCCATACAGCGAGTCGCAGCGACCGCTCACGCGATTCTTGCCCGTCGACAGCGACGACTTTGACTTGCGGCGACACGTCGACTCGGCCGGTGAATCTCCACCTTTACATCTATCTAATAACTTTAAACGAGCATTCATTGTAGTTATTTATATAAAAGACAATGCTCAATTGATTTTAGACTTATGAAACATAAAATACAATTTTATAGTTGCGGACAACATGTTATATTGAAATTTCAAACAAATGTATGTGTGTGAGTGAGTGAGAGAGAGAGAGAGAGAGAGAGATAGATAGAGAGAGGTGTGTGTTGCGTACTGTTTAGTAATAAAATGCATCGTTTTCAGGTCACCAAGTGGAGTTATGCCCTTACGTGATAATCACGCCGAGTTCGTGCAGGGGATATCTTCATAAGCTTGGCGCCAAATTTCACACCTGGTCCAAGAGGTGATTTTCTTTTTTTAATTCACGCAAAACACTATTTATATTATAAGGCGAACGTGAGACCCTTTTCACAAGCTATAAATCAAACTGACCTCTGACACATATAATAAAGGGTGTCTCAGAATGTTTTTCGTTTTTAGATGTTAAATAAAAAACAACAATATCAATTAAAACTCCTTTTATTTATTGTTAAATTAAATAGCAGTTCTTGAAGTTTATTTATGAAAAACAACCGTTTTCAAATGCGCACCATTCACTTGTTCATATTCATTTAGCCTGGACCTAAAATTTTCAATCACTCACTGGAGCATCGCTCTTGGAATAGACTTGATTTCTTCAGTGATTCTTTGCTTCAAAACATTCAGGTTGGTCGGCAATGGATTGTAAACTTTACTTTTTAGGTAGCCCCACAGGAAAAAATCAGCAGGGGTTAAATTAGGGCTCCTCGGTGGCCAGTTGATGTCTCCTCGGCGACTTATCACTCTTCCAGGGAATAAATCGTGAAGAGCAGTTAATGAGTCATTTGTAACATGAGAAGTGGCTCCATCTTGCTGGAAGAAGGTGTTGCGGTAGGGGTGAAAATCTAAATCTTTCGAAATAATGCGATGAACTGTAGATTTTTTCAAATTAAGAGAAGCAGCTGCGCGCAATCTTAACGACTGTCGTGGGTCGTCCATAACAGACTGGTGAACGCGGTCGACGTTCATGCACGTTCTTGATGTTCTTTTGTGCCCAGACGATTTGTCCGGCATTGTATTCCCAGTCTCTTCAAACTTGTACACCCAATGCTTAATTAAATTGGCACTTGGCACATGTTTTAAGCTTGTTAAATTAAAATGTGTCCTGTAGAGGCGACGAACAATAGTGTAGGAATCGTTGTTTTTATAAAACGCTCGCACGCAAAACGCGCGCTGCGGTCCCGTGAAACGATTCATGGCTACTAAACTTAACAAGTCGACCAAGCGTTTGAGACCACTCCTCTCCCTCTGCTACCTGTGGTTGGGGCGTATTGGTCAATTCAAAAACGAAAAACATTCGGAGACAACCTTTATATAAATAAGCTAAATCTGCTGTAAATTGCTAAGGAGTTGGATATACAGCACCAAGTAGCGGGGTTATAAAATTTCACATCAACTGAACCTGTGGAAGTTAGCGAGATCCCTTTGATTTTGATTTGATTTGATTTTTGGGAACGACACAGACAGACAGACAGACATAATGTATTGCTTACATATATTTTTTTTATATTCATTAATTTTATTTTCTAAATGCACATTTTCAGATGGTTCGTTTTTGATAGAGAAACGAAAACGTTCATTTACTATTGGGACAAGAGTGAGAGGAAGCCGAGGGGAGGCGCTTACTTTCAAGTGAGTTTTTCATATACTGTTAATATATATTATTTAATAAAAGTAGCCTAAGTTACTCCTTGTAACATCAGCTATCTGCCAATTAAAGTCTCGTCAAAATCGGTTTTTGAAGTTTCGGAGATTAGCCGGAACAAACAGACAGATGAAAATTAAAAAAAAGTTTTTTTTTAAGTATTGTATATAAGTACTTTAATTTAAAGCAGTTATTTTGACATTTTTTTTAACCTTTTTAAAACAATCTACTTTTATATAATATGAAACACATTTGGATATTTGAACAGTTCTTTCTTAAAAGATTTATCAATACGATTGTTTTTTTTTTTTTTAATATTTTTTGAATTTTCGAACAGTGGATATGTGGATTTACTTATCCCTACCTTTTTTTTGGATTTACTTTTTTTTTTACTTATCCCTACCAGAATGGATAAGTAGTAGGTATCAGCCAATTGCAGAAACGTTCTTTAAATTATAAAGTCGCCTTTAAAACCTAAGGAATCATTAAAGTGTTGCACAAAGCTACATTAACGTCAACTTTAATGCTCCATTAAAATTTAACAAAAGAAGTGTCAAACAAGACCTTATCTTTATCTTTAAGAGAAAAAGCGTTGCACAAAGCGACGTTAGCGCCTTTAAAGGCACCTTTAAAGGGTCCGTCAATCGTTTTGTGAAACGTCTTTAAAGTTAATGTACGTCTTTAAAGTTAAGTTAAGTTTAGCGATAAGGACTTGTTAGTTAATGCCAATTTTAAAGAACCTTTGTGCAACTGACTGTAAAAGTGTAATTAAATTAAATTAAATCTAAAATGAAATATTTATAAACTCCTTCATAAAAATAACGTTAAAAATAAAAAAAAAATTTTAGTAACATATTATGATATTTTTTGTACAGGTAATAGAGGAAGTGTACATCGACCACGGAAACACATCCAAGTCACCAAATCCACAGACAACTTTCATAGTGAAAACTAGACAGAGGAAATACTACCTTATGGCTCCTTCGGGCGAAGCCGCGAGGATATGGATAGACGTTATATTCACAGGCGCTCAAGGCTATGCCGAGTATTTGGAATGACATTTTTCAAATTCTAAACACCCTGTGTGTGTCATGAGACGTGACGATAACTAGTTTATTAACTTTGCGTTTTATATACTTACATCATGTACACGGTAACATACTTTGAGTGAGTGTGCACTTTCTGAACATCCTGTATGTCTTGTAAGACGTGTTTAAGTGACGATGACTGGTTCATTTACTGCGTTTTGTATACTTAAAGCATGTTCACGGTAACATACTTTGAGTGAGTGTGCACATTTTGAACATCCTGTATGTCTTGTAAGATTAGTGACGAATATCTACTGCGTTTTATATACTTAAAGCGTGTTCACGGTAACATACTTTGAGTGAGTGTGCACATTTTGAACATCCTGTATGTCTTGTAAGATTAGTGACGAATATCTACTGCGTTTTATATACTTAAAGCGTGTTCACGGTAACATACTTTGCGTGAGTGTGCACATTTTGAACATCCTGTATGTCTTGTAAGATTAGTGACGAATATCTACTGCGTTTTATATACTTAAAGCGTGTTCACGGTAACATACTTTGCGTGAGTGTGCACATTTTGAACATCCTGTATGTCTTGTAAGATTAGTGACGAATATCTACTGCGTTTTATATACTTAAAGCGTGTTCACGGTAACATACTTTGCGTGAGTGTGCACATTTTGAACATCCTGTATGTCTTGTAAGATTAGTGACGAATATCTACTGCGTTTTATATACTTAAAGCGTGTTCACGGTAACATACTTTGCGTGAGTGTGCACATTTTGAACATCCTGTATGTCTTGTAAGATTAGTGACGAATATCTACTGCGTTTTATATACTTAAAGCGTGTTCACGGTAACATACTTTGCGTGAGTGTGCACATTTTGAACATCCTGTATGTCTTGTAAGATTAGTGACGAATATCTACTGCGTTTTATATACTTAAAGCGTGTTCACGGTAACATACTTTGCGTGAGTGTGCACATTTTGAACATCCTGTATGTCTTGTAAGATTAGTGACGAATATCTACTGCGTTTTATATACTTAAAGCGTGTTCACGGTAACATACTTTGCGTGAGTGTGCACATTTTGAACATCCTGTATGTCTTGTAAGATTAGTGACGAATATCTACTGCGTTTTATATACTTAAAGCGTGTTCACGGTAACATACTTTGCGTGAGTGTGCACATTTTGAACATCCTGTATGTCTTGTAAGATTAGTGACGAATATCTACTGCGTTTTATATACTTAAAGCGTGTTCACGGTAACATACTTTGCGTGAGTGTGCACATTTTGAACATCCTGTATGTCTTGTAAGATTAGTGACGAATATCTACTGCGTTTTATATACTTAAAGCGTGTTCACGGTAACATACTTTGCGTGAGTGTGCACATTTTGAACATCCTGTATGTCTTGTAAGATTAGTGACGAATATCTACTGCGTTTTATATACTTAAAGCGTGTTCACGGTAACATACTTTGCGTGAGTGTGCACATTTTGAACATCCTGTATGTCTTGTAAGATTAGTGACGAATATCTACTGCGTTTTATATACTTAAAGCGTGTTCACGGTAACATACTTTGCGTGAGTGTGCACATTTTGAACATCCTGTATGTCTTGTAAGATTAGTGACGAATATCTACTGCGTTTTATATACTTAAAGCGTGTTCACGGTAACATACTTTGCGTGAGTGTGCACATTTTGAACATCCTGTATGTCTTGTAAGACGTGTGCACGTTACACACATAGTTTTTTTACAGTACTGCAAGCTATTCATAGCTTGTGGTGTGACCCGCACTTAACTGAGGGATTTACTGACAAAAATAAAATCGATACTATCCTAAAGAGATTTCGGTCTTAAACGATGAAGTCATTAAAAATTGCATAATTTTTAGGATAAAAACCTGATATTTCTATATCACAAATTTTAATATAAAAAAAATCTTAAATAATAATTCATTAAAATTGTATGACAATATTAATAAGTGCCAATCAACCAACTGTTAGTATTAAAATGGCTGCTATTTTTTATAATTAAATCTTTTTTTTTTGTATTACGACGTATTGTAAATTAATATACAAATGTAATATGAAAATTTCATAATTTTTACAAAATAATAATAATAATAATTAATTATTGAAAATGTTATACATGTCTACAATGTGAATATTATTACAATATCTACTTATATTTTGATATTGATCTAATAATGTAATACAGTCAGACTGGGTAGGTAATTTTGAATTTTGAAAAAACTTTTCAAAACACGTCAAGTTTATTACACCCCGTTTTTGCGTCGGGAGTTAAAAAAATATTCAAAGTTACTCAGTCTGACTGTACTATCTCTGTATTGATTTGAAGTCTTGTGCCTTGAGAAAGACTGATCGTAATGGTTTGTACATTAAAAATATTATAGTACATATTATATTAACATAATAATTAATGTCTTTGTCAAACCAAAATGTGCTATATGTAGTAAAAATATATACTTTGGAGATATTAATTCACCTTCGTGTAAGATTGAAAAACAAAAATTCCTGAAACTTGAGGTTTATAAGTCAATTTATGTGTGTTTAAAACGTGAAAATTTAAGGATTATTTATTATTTTGATAATACTAATGAATAGTACAATAAATAAGCAGTGAATTAATAAGGTCAAATTGTTGGAGTGAACTATTCTCTAAGGTCAAAATTTTTTTGAAGTCAACTATTCACTAAGGTCAAATTTTTGAAGTGAACTATTCACTAAGGTCGAATTTTAAAGTGAACTATTCACTAAGGTCAAAAATTTTTTGAAGTCAACTATTTACTAAGGTCGAATTTTAAAGTGAACTATTCACTAAGGTCGAATTTTTGAAGTCAACTATTTACTAAGGTCGAATTTTAAAGTGAACTATTCACTAAGGTCGAATTTTAAAGTGAACTATTCACTAAGGTCGAATTTTTAAAGTGAACTATTCACTAAGGTCAAAATGTTGCAATCTCAAAAAGTCCACATAGCGTATTATTATTTTGGTTTGACAACGATGATATTATATTATTATATTACATTAGAATAATATTAAAACAAGAGCATTACATTATCTTAAGCTTTTCGAGTGCTTTAACTATTGCGTTGTGTAATATGAGACGTATGGAGTAGTTTTTTTTAGTATTAAACAAATTCAATTATTACATTAAAATATTATCAAAGAAAATCTTTGTCCTTTTTTTTTTAAAAAAAATGTCACATTTCAACCGTTACCATATATTTTTAAGGATGGCAACTGTCGAATATATTTTAACAATTTATTTTATAAGAATGCCATAAATCGATTGTGTATTAAATCTGTGGTTTTTTTTTCTAAATCCTTAATTTTAAATATACTAGCGACCCGCTACCGGCTTTTACCTATATACACAAACCTAGGCTTACTCGTTTATCCCTCTTTTCATAAGTGAAAACCGTACCGCCAGAGTCGGATTTATCCGACAGTTATTTTCGTGTCCATTTCGCCAGAGCCGGATATATACGACAAAATACTCTTCTTGTTTAATGTTTATTTTTAAACCATAAATTGATTTTCTCTTTAAAAAAAATTACGAGTCAGTCGCTATGGGCACAGCACAACCAAGCGGTTAAAGTTATATTGCAATTAATGTATTTACATAGAACATATGTATTGGAATTTTCATAGCAATATGTTGTAAATATTGCGGTCGGCATTCACGAAAATGACCTACTACTGACTAAAAGATTTTATTCAACATCTCTAAAACAATTGTTCATAACATCTTTCAATTCTAATATAAACTTCCGCTGCGTGTATCCAATGACGCATTTTTTTATGTTAATGTCGGCAGACAGGCTAACGGTCACTTGATGGCAGGTTGATGGTCTTGATGGTAGGTTTATGGTGGATTGGCAAAGCAGGATTAAGGAAACGATATATTTACAATATCTTTCTGAATATGGGGACAATGAGACTTGTAATCGAGATCTTACTTACAATAAACGAATAATCATGCCATAAATATTATTCTCTTAATAAAAACTGTAAATAAATAAATTATATATATTCACACATTCCACACAGCATCATCTAGTTCCAAAGTAAGCAACTTAATGCTTGTATTATGGATACCAGCCGGTTGATTTACTACATACATTACTTTTTTTTTTGTAAATACATACCCACATTATAAATACAAAACATCCATGACTCAGGTACAAACATAAAATATTAACACATAAACATTTGCCTCTAGCGGGATTCGAACCCGCAACCGCTTGGTTAACAGCTAGGTTTACTAGCCACTAGACCAAACGTGTCTTATGTAGTATATCAACTACATATACTACAATACTATCAATTATGTAGTATATACATATACTGTCTGGTATCCATAATACAAGCATTAGTTGCTTACATGTGGAACTAGATGGTGCTGTGTGAAGATATTTATATTTACTCGAGGATACTTATTTCCGGAAAGCTATCGTAAGAATGTCATCTGGTTTTTACAAGCACCATAGTTACCGCAAAAATAGCAAGTTATCACTTTATAAGGTAATAGTGAAAAATTCCAGTTCTTTGAACCTCAGGAAAAATACGCGAGTTTCTAGGTTTTGGTATTTCCAAGTAATAGAGTGAACAGTTACCTACCTGCGGGCCTTTTGATAACTAGTTAACTTAATACTTTCCTCCACTAAGTATAGGTACTTAGCTTATGTGGGATCAGCATTACTTAAGTAGGTAATATACCATTTTTGACTTGAATATTTCCATAGTTGCCATAGAGGCAAAAATTTATGATAATAAAATCGGAGGATAAAGTTTAATGCCGTAGCTACATATTATTATACCTTATACTAGCTGTTGCACGCGACTTCGCCAGCGTAGCTTTAAGTATAAAATATAGCCTACTAGCTGGTGCCCGCGACTCCGTCCGCGTTCTGGATGAGACCCTATATTCTTTCTGCAAAATTTCATGGTGATCGGTTCAGTAGTTTTTGCGTGAAAGCATAACAAACAAACTCACATTTATAATATTAGTAAGGATGTTTTACTCGCTGATAATGTAGCTTTCTATAGATGAAAAAATTTCCAAAATCGGTCCAGTAGTTTTTGAGTTTATTCATTACAAACATACATTCTCTCTTTATAATATTAGCATAGATCTTCCAGTACTATACATATAAAATTCTCGTGTCGCGGTGTTTGTTGCCAAACTCCTCCGAAACGGCTGGACCGATTTTGATGAAATTTTGTGTTCTTATCGGATAGGTCTTAGAATCGGTCAATATCTAAATATTTTTCATACCCCTAAATGTTGAGGGTGGTCCACCCAAATATTTATTTTTTATTTTTGGCAAAACAACTTTTTTTCGGGTCAGCTAGTACTTATATATAAATTTCATATAACTTGCACAATTTTTTATACTGAAATATTGACTGAAAGAAGTCAGGAAGTATTGATGTTTGCGATAACTTTATATTATTTATTTATATTTATTTAATGTTATACCTAACTACTTAGTAACATATGACTTTTACAAGGCTTTTAGAGCTGGTCCCAAAAGTCGTGCAAAAAATAACCTCTAATTCCGAATAAATCGGTCAATAAGCAATCGTTATATAACTTAACAATAGAATCTGACTAGGTGACCGTGACAATAATGTAAATAAAAAGTGTTCGGTAAAACACAGTCGTACGTAGCAACTAATCGTATCGTAGAAATTACTTTGTTAAATACGAACAATAACTTAATTAATATTTATAGGAATCGCAAATGTTCTCTCACGAGAAAAATTACAGAAGATTCTATTCTATGAAAATTTTATGCTGAAGATAAACATCTAGTGGATCTTGATCTATCTAAACTAATACCTATCATAAAGAGGAAAGATTTGATTGTTTGTTTGCATTGAATAGGCTCCCGAACGAAACTATTGGACCGATTTTAAAAATTCTTTGTTGTGAAGCTATATTATCAGCGAGTAACATAGGCTATCTATATATTCGTCTGTTATATTTTATAAAGTTACGCGGACGAAATCGCGTGCAACAGCTAGTTTTTTTTTATATTTTTAGGTAGTGGCAGGGCACACACAAATAAAAAGCATAAGACATGCCAGAGCCTATTACCCCATCTCGTCCTTATCGCTTATACGTAACCCTATGGTGTACTTGCAACAGCTATGACGTTGCATATGTTAAGTATAGACGACGGTAGCCACATACATACCATCAAATGGACAGTCAGCCTGTTTAACGGCCTTAACATAAAGAAAATTACTGTTTTTTTTTTTTTATTTCTGTTTTATGTACTTTTTTAAAGGAATATTTTTAAAATTGCGAGATGTTGCTAATTTTTATTGACTTAGTATTAATTTTAAAGGACTGAACAGCTCTTGCCGGTCCGTGGTCTCCACTCGAGAACCTACGGACCCCAGCAGCCCATTTTTTTTTTATTATGTTTCCTGTCCACTTAAGTAACTCTATGGAAACGGAGGATAAACCTTTCCATAGCTCATTGAGCTAACGTTGAGCTGTCGTACGAGGCCCAAAGCACACCCTGGCTGAAGCCATGAGCCAATGAGGAATTCTGGACGAGAAGATGTCTCGGAGCTACTCGAATGCTGCTCATCAGAGCTGGATTCGACAATTGCTTTCTTTCTGGAAATTAGCTCTTCCTTTTTGAATTGTTTGTACTGTTGTAAGTATTAGGTATACCTACAAAATGTATATTAAATAAGAAACCTAAATACCTACCTAAAATAACGTTTTTCTGCCAAACCTTACTACGTATTTTAATAAGGTTTTTAATAATGGAAGGAGGCATAAACGGAGACGGTCTTGGTACATAATCTCTAATATATAAAATTCTCGTGTCTCGGTGTTTGTTGCCAAACTCCTCCGAAACGGCTGGACCGATTTTGATGAAATTTTGTGTGCTTATCGGGTAGGTCTGAGAATCGGCCAACATCTATTTTTTATAAGTAGGGGTAGTTGATAAGGGTGGTCCACCCCAAAAAATTATTTTTTATTTTTTCGCAAAACAACGTTTGCCGGGTCAGCTAGTTTCCAATAAAAATTGGATCCGTGCGAAGACCGGGGCTGCTCCTAGTTTTAGACAGAGTTAAGTTGGTATTTATCATTGATTTCGGTCGTGTCAAAGAAATGTGGAATAAAGAATGTAGCCTTCTAGGTGGTCTAGGTCATTGTCGCGAGGTTAAAACCTGTCTGGCCTTCTCTCCTAATCTGTGCAGCTATCTATGAATTAATTATTTAATTAATTAATCATTTAAACATTATTAATTTTTGTCACAGCATTCACATATATTCATAGCGCCTTTGTGAAGAGAGAAATACTCGTAGTCTCTGGGTTTGGAAATATTTGAGAACCCTTTTTTAACGTTAGAAAAATTATATTACTTAGAACATCGTGGGGAAGCGAGATATTAACGATATAACGAAAAGCATGTTGCAAATACCGTACGAAACAGTTTCTATAAACTTAAAGTATTATACAGAGCAAGACCCTTCCTTAATGAAGAAGTTCGTATTCGACTTACAGAGTCCTTGGTCTTATCCAAGTTTAATTATGTTGATACCATATTGGGTCCGCGAATTTTAGTTAGAACGCAGAAGGTTATTCAGAGGGTGCAGAATGCTTGCGCACGGTTCTGCTTTGACGTACCGTTGAGAGCTCATGTCACACCTTATCTAAACAAGCGTGGTTTATTAAAAATGAAGCATCGTCGAAAACTGCATTTAGCCTGTCTTCTTTTTGATATTATAAAAAATGAAGCTCCACATTATCTTTTTAATAAATTGTCATGGGCAGCGAGCCGTTCTCGGGGTACTCGCCAATGTGCAGCTCAGCTAACGATGCAAGCTCACCGATCAGCAGCATTCCGAGGCAGTTTCAGGTATGCGGCCACTAAGTGTTGGAACAATATTCCACCGCCAATACGGAATAAATGTACTCCGCAGGGTTTTAAAAAAAATTTAAAAATTTTTCTAATAAATAGTCAATTGAAAGAGGAAAATTTAAAAGTTGATAGTAGTTTTTTATAAATTGACAAGCAGTTGTGTTTTTGGCAATGGGATAATAATAATAATAGTAATAATAATTCTTTTTTTTTTATTTTTTTTTATTTTTTTATATAAGTACATTAATTTTTAAGGAGCAATTTGCATTGGTGTATGGCTGTGTGTGTGTTAGGTAGGGTTCCTGCGGAAGATCAGTGCTGGCATATTATATGTCAGCAAATACTGAGTAGGGACCTTTTTATAACAAATAACTTTTCCTTTATACTGTCTCTGTCTTTCTTTTTTTTTTTACTGTTTATTTCTGTTATTTGTTATAAATAAATAAATGATTTGATTTGATTTGATTTGATATTAGAAAAATTATATGCGACAAACTTATAAAAAATTTTCAAAAATTAATATCCCTTATTAGTGCTTGGTATCCACCAAAAACACCCAAAAACCAAAAACATACGATTTCTGTAAATTTTCCTTTAAGAAAAGTATATATAATCAAAAGTGTCACTTTTAGTAATTTTTTTTTAGAATCGAATTTGAGATATTTCTAGTATAAGTCATTTATGGTCTAAAACATTGTTTTTTAATTTTTTTATATTTTGTATATTTATCTGCGTCGACCGCTAGTTTAAAAACTGTTCTAATGAGAATTCATTTTAAAATATTTCTCAGCCATGACTAGATTAAAAAACTACAAAAATCTTATCTGCAAACTAAACATCTGAAACTACTAAAAATCATAAATTTTGACTCCATCGTGTATCTAAAGCATGAATGCTCTTTTTTGGCTGTGTGTTGATTTTCAGGGCAAACAATTTTTTTTAATATTTTTTTTTTGTGTATTTCAAACATATTTCCAACAATAATATTTCAATTTTTTTTTACTTTAAAATCTCATATTGAAACCACTGTACATACTTATTCTACTTCCTATATTTATTTTATATTGTAAGTATATTTTTCTATTTTTTTTGTCGTTCACAATTTACAATTAAAAAACCTCCTTTGTACAGGAACGCCTGAGCTGAAGTAGGTTATATATAAATCAAAGTTTTTATTGAATCATTTCCACTACCATTTGCGCTGTGCCCCTAGTCGTAGCACAGTGCTACGTGGCGACGTGGCGTCCTTTCGTACCTAACAAATTAGAGCACTTAAGTATTTTTTCACCGTAGGTATCAACCGCGATTGCCTTGGCCGTAGTGTAATGCAAAAAACTTGTCGAACGCTCTATTAATTAGCGCCAACGCCATTCGATTATAATTTGTGCTGTCAAAGTGACGTTTCGACTAAATTCGCGGCTGCGTTCCAAATTCAAAGTGTGAACTATGAAGGAGTTAGCAATTGTGTCAACCAGCCAGTGTTTGGAGCAAAACGGTGTCAAAAATGGAAAAAAAGAAAATGGTAAGGAACTTTAAATATTATGAAGGTCATAATTCATTATATTTATTTCTTTGTTGAATTCAAGTTGTGTTGACAGATATGCGATAATTGACTAATACTATTTTTTCATTTAAATCTAATTGATTTTAAACATTTTTTTATGTTAAAATCGGCAGACAGGCTGACGGTCAACTTGATGGTAAGTGGCTACCGTCACCTATAACACAAGCAACGGCACAATATTACATACACAGAAGTAAATATTACATAGACTGTTATTTTGATTTTATTTATTTATTTGTACATTTACTCAAAATCCAGAGTATTTTTTAAGCCATACCATTTTTTTTAAGATAACCTTTTGCATTGCGAATTTTAGATCGCCTTTAAGTAGTTGTCGATAAAAATATTCAAGTCAAGATAATTATGTACGAACCATTTTCTTCAAATTCAAATTCAAAATTCAAATCAATTTATTTGCTGAATATATGTAGTATACAAGTTGTTGCAATTTTAAAATGATGATGTCCACATATTCAACCGACAAGCGGTGTGCAAATTCCTTCAGATACAATTTCTCCAGACAACCCAAACTTATGCAATCCGATACAGTTTGATGTAAGGATTATTTTATTTTATCTTAAAAAAAATAAGATAAAATTTCGTTGAGTTTGGACGTGTTCCATTAAATTTATTCGAGTCCAATCTGTCATACTGTGCAGTACTTCTAGTCTAGTAGTTCTACTACTTGGAATTTTTTTTTGTCCAAACAGTTCTACTATCAGTTCTACGATTTAGGGCCGGTTCCTATATCCCAACAACGAATCGTTTTTGCCTACAAACGGTACCTTTAGCCACGAGTCGTAAGGGTGACGCGTTCCTATATTCATCTACTTGTAGAAAACTTGTGGAACTTTGTTACAAAACGAGTAGTTACTTGTAAACAGTGACGAATGGTAGATTATAGGAACCCGCTGTTAACCACCCGTTTATATTCCAATTTAATATCTTCTCAGGGTTTTACCACATTACCTACTGGACGCCAAAGATGCATTAATTTTTTTATTTATTTGAAAAGGCTTACTACTAAAGACATTTAGTATGTATTTCCGAGTACATATAACCCTAATCTTTTCAAGGTTCGAGTGAATAGGCATCTTCTGGGTGAGCTCGCTCCATCTTAGGGCTCATCCTTGCCACGTGGCTGGTTGTTGGCCAAGAGCTAACCCATCTCTTATAAAAAAAAAGCATACCTACTTAATCACAATATACAACACTCACAGAAAGGAACATCATAAGTATGAATTTAAATTATAGGAAAGATTATTAGAAATTAAATTATAAATGAATCAACAAATATGTAAGTAAGTATGTGAATGATATATCAAAAATACATAGAAAATCGTACACGTTATTATAATCAATCCAATAACATAAAATCAAATCAATAAAACAAAAATAGCAATGAACAAAAGAGAGAAAAAAATTCAATAATGCATTATTTGTTAAGGGCACGCTGTACGAGCTTGGGAGAGTTTATTGCCTCAATTTATTATGCGAATATCCGAAGACAGAAATGCGTCACTTGCTGAACTAGCGAAAATAATAAAACATACCTACTCCAGTAGGTAATTCCAATATTTAAAAAAAAAACTTTATAAATTACTAGCTACACGCTCCCGGCTTCGCCCGGGTTCAAAATAAGAGCTATCCTATCTTTTAAGTTTTTTTTCAGTTTTTCTTATAGGACTCCAATGATATAAAAAA
The DNA here is from genome assembly GCA_947623395.1 of Synanthedon tipuliformis. Taxonomy (NCBI): domain Eukaryota; kingdom Metazoa; phylum Arthropoda; class Insecta; order Lepidoptera; family Sesiidae; genus Synanthedon; species Synanthedon tipuliformis. The sequence continues at coordinate 5,148,529 of OX392433.1, forward strand.
AATTCCAATAAAATTTTTATTATCATGTCTGCTTTATATTTAAAAATATTTGTTAAAAATTTAATAAACAATGAGTTAATACAAAACTATGTAGATAATGATTAATGGTGTACTTACCTATTGATTATAAAATTATAACAAAACACAAAACATGTTGAAAATCGTATGAAAATGTTGCCCAGAAAATATCTTGCATATTTTCACGTTTTTTCACATTAGATTATTTTACATTACAGTACATGACATATTAAATACAATTATTCATAATTGATTATTATAATCACTTTTAAGTCTGTCCTTGAGAAAATGTTATCAAAGTTTTGAACTAACAGTGGTAATAACAGCACGTGTGCTTTTTTTTCTGTGAGTGAACACATTGACAGAAACACGTTGGAGGGGATGTCAGAGCCTATTTTCCCTATCCCTTCCCAAATTAAAGCCACCTCTAGTAAATGGCAAACGAGTTGAATTTTCCTCAGAGGTCAAATATCTGGGAGACATCTTCGACCAGAGACTAACTTTGGAAATGTGATAAATAAGGCTAAGGCAGCCTTATGTATCAGTCGTCGAATGGTAGGGAAGAGCTGGGGGCCGTGTCCAAAGCTCACCCATTACTTACGCCTCTAAAGTATGGTATAGAAAAGCCAACCAGAGACGATTATCGACAAGCTTCATGGCCTATAGCGTTTGGCATCTCTGGAGGCAATCCTGGGCTTACCGCCTCTAAATCTATTTAGAGATAGATCTAAATATATCTATCCGCTTATCGCTTCTGCCATGAGGCAGAAGAAACACAAATGCATATCTTGTGCGAGTGTGGCCTCTTGATGCACAAGCGTAATCACATCCTAGGAAGTCACACAATGGCTTGTGAAGATGTGATGAATGCCTCTATCAAAAAAGTACTGCAGTTTCTTAACGTGGTAAGTAGGTAAAGGTTTACTTACGTGGCGATCACAATATTTCAGCAATGGACGAAGTGATAGTGGTACTCTAGCAGACATAAATAGCCACTAAGAAGATAAATAAATAATCCCTTCCTTAACACTACTGTTAAGTAGTCGTCAACACGCTTGAAGCCTACCTTATAGGTTCTGTACTTGTGTTATAGGCGACTGTACTCAGCTACCATCAAGAGAACTGTCAGACACAAACACAACACAATCAGAACTCACGGACACAAAAATATTTTTTCAATTCGAACCAGTAGTTCCTGAGACGCGTTCAAACAAACAAACAAACTCATCAGCTACTAATATTAGTAAGTATAGATTGAGGGATTGGCGATGAAAAGACATAACGAAGTTTGATTGATTACAAATTGTTTCATCCAGTACCTATATTAATAATAGTCATTGTATGAAAAACACGTCTCAACAATATTATTTATCTCTCATTTGGCTAGCAACAATCATTTATAATTCATCGTCATAAAAGTTAATTAAGTTGAAAATTATTAGTGGGTTTTATTGGACAATAAAGTTGATAAATTATTACCAAATATCTTAGTAGCTGGTGCCCGCGACTTCGTCCGCGTTCTGGATGAAAGTCTATGTCCTTTCTGGTAACCCAGACAACGTGTATGCAAAATTTTATGGTGATCGGTTCAGTAGTTTTTGCGTGAAAGAGTTACAAACATCCATACATCTATCCATACAAACTTTCGCATTTATAATACCTATTTACCTAGTACGGATTAGTACTACGGAAGTACGGATCCGTACTTCCATAGAGCTCTACCAAGTAGGTTATGCTTTTACTGGTTTTAGGAAGTTTTTGGACTTTTATGCTGTACTAGAAACCTGCTCTTGGCTTGGCCCGGCTGCAATTTATATATATATTATTTGCACATGTGTTTATTCCTTTTTCCATAAGTGAAAATTTATCTAAAATCGGTCTTTTTTGATTTTTGATTTTTTGCGATTTTACGAGACTAACGCAAGGCTATTTGATTTTTAAGCGACATCGCCCGATTCAAAAAACTAGCTTTTGAACTAGGTACATCGTGTACATTTTTTTTAAATATTTAATATACCTACAGACATGGCTCGTTTACGATATTACTATATTATGTATAGACATAGAAGATAATTTCTATGGAAGATAATTATTATATGGAATTGTGACTGTCATGAACAACGCCATCTACCCAAGAGATAATGAATCAAAATCATGACGTACTTAATTGATAGAATGAATAGTCACAATTTGTGGGCAGTTAGTTAACGACCGTTCGGTTATGGTCTAGTTATCGCAAGGCCAGAAAACGATTAATATCTTAATAATTACTTTAGATTTAGTTACAAGGTAACCACATATTGAAGATTTAAATCGGACTGTTAAATTATGTTATTTTTCACTAATAGGTATACGCCTCTAGATAGATTAGTGCTATAAATTATAGAAAATTTTGATATTAACTAACCAACTATTTAGTTAAACAACGCAATCCAAAGGTTTAGTCAACCCTATGAAAATGCCTGAAGGTTCTAATTTTTTTGTGACAGAAAAAAATTCTACATACAAATGTAGTCTATTATTTTTGGAATTTAATCCTTAAGAATCAATTTGCATATGCATATATAAGCCCGTGGTATGAAAATTTATGGGAGTAAAATCAGAATTGTCACACGAATGCGTTATGTTATGCGTTATAGTTATTTTTCTAGATTTTTTTATTTTATTTTAGTAATGGTAAGGCACAGTGTGTTCTACGGTTTTATGCCTCGTAGGTCCCACCCGATATTAGGTACCTACTTATGTCCCACATTCCAAAAATTTCCTTGTTTGTACCATTTTGGATTCCTGGTTAGTTCCAAAAACTTAAAAAGTTCAAAGTACAGTTAACAAAACCACAGTCAAATATTGGCTGGGCAAGCTGACCAGTGAGGATACCTTAGTAGGTAGAACGGGCGGAAAATTTCTACCCGTTTTGGTTTCTTAAAATTATTATACACAAACATTCCTCGTTTCTGACGCTCTTTTCATTACTTAAAGAAAACCGCATGCCAATCCGTTGGGTGTTTTTGAAGAAGTTAGAGGAGCAACAGACAGAGGCACAGAACGACTTTATTTTATACTAGCTGGTGCCAGCGACTTCGTCCGTTTTGAATAAGAAAATATATGAGTAATAACGCCTGACATGGGGCCCTAGCCAAGGGCAAACGTACAGTCGTAAACGCTACGCTACGCTTGGGAGAAAGCTTTGTGATTGGTCAAAAATTTTATGTGGGCGTTCCAACAACCAATCACCGGGCTTTATTTCTTTCATTTCGTAAGTACGCAAAGGAAGCGTTTGCATTGGTTTGCTCTTGGCTAGGGCCCCTGACATCCTATCGCTGTCCAATTCTTTATATTGAAGTGAAACTTTTTATGGGACACTAGCGTTTTGTCATGAGAGTTAACTCGTCGAGCTAACAAAACTGTTAAACTCCTTGTCTCTTTCTTATTACCATTTACTCTAGCAGAGTGAGAGAGGCGGAAAAAATTAACGAAGATCCGCACAAAGAGAAGACGCCGAGAATAGTCGCAGGGCATTGTTTATTGATGGCGATCATGTTATTCAGTTTATCAATATATGTTCTGTATATGAGTCAAGCAGTATTGATGTTATTTATTTATATAAAATTTAGGACTAGTTTAGACTTGTACAATCTTACGTACGTAGAAGAGCAAGTAAGTCTAAGATTTTTTTCCTTTTAACCATAGAAGCGCCATCTCTCTCTTTTAATTTGTTTCACCCCCTACTTCATTTTAACAGAGGAATATGTGTATTGAGTAAGTTCTACTAGATGGCGCCATCGTACGTAATATACACGCAAAAAACCACGTGTCTAACCAAACCTAACGAATCTGCGTCTGTTATGTGGTGTGTACAAACATTTTACTCACTGGACATATTTTTCTAGATATCTGTCTAATTTTAATTCGAAAATTTATCTTATTTCTCATACCATAAGCCTATTGTCTCGGTTTTACAATCAACCACAGTAATTACTGATGTATCCAATAATGAAAATGATGAATAAAAATAGAAGATCTATGCAAAAATATTAATTTACCAATGAAAACATGAAATAAATTTAAATATTTGTAGAAAATTAATATATGTATATGTGTATACATGTATATATTGTACACACACATATATATATATATATATATATATATATATATATATATATATATATATATATATATATATACATACAGATGGAGCGAAAGAAGTTTCACTTCAGTCGTGTGGTCATAAGCACACTCGTTTTCATTTTTTTTTAGACGATCACAGTACTTTTTTTCTGGATGAAAGGTACCCTATGTCCTTTCTTGTATCCCTGACAATGTGTATGCAAAATTTCATGATGATCGGTGAGTAGTTAAGGCGTGAAAAGGTAGCAGACAGACAGACAGACAGACAGAGTTACTTTCGCATTTAATATAATAATATTAATATGGATACATATTGTATAGATACAGATAAAATAAAAATAGATCCGTGACAGCCACAGCTCGATGACTGGTATTTTTTTTTATTACGAACGATAAGGATACATGTTTTGTTACTTTGCTGAGATTTACGAGGTCACATAAAAATTTAACAGTAACACATTATTTTCGAAATTCGAAATATATAATTTCTCTAATAAACTGGACCGCAAAGAAAAAGGGTTAGAAAATCTTCAATATCTTCCAAAGTACCTGACCTAGCTTTATGAAATAAAGACTAAATTAAAAAAAAAACTAAAAAAAATTATTTCTTTTTAAGCACATTAAAATATTCCTTAATTTAGTCTTTATTTCATAAAGTTAGGTCAGTTACCTTTGAAGATATTGAAGATTTTCTACCCGACCCTTTTTCTTTGCGGTCTAGTGTACATAATTATACATTTGTCTATATTTTTTTCCGTTTATCAAGCTAATTCTCTTTAAAATAAATCTAAACCAGCCAACGGAAATTTGATACGGTTTTCACTAATAGAAAGAACGAAAAAACGAGAAAGGTTTGTGTACACAATTTGCAGAAGAAAAATTGACCCGTACGAAGACAGAGGCACGCTGCTAGTCTATATTATACTTACTAATATTATAAAGAGGAAAGATTTGATTGTTTGTTTGTTTGTTTGAATTGAATAGGCTCCGAAACTACTGGATCGTTTTGAAAAAATCTTTCACATATAGAAAGCTACATTATCATGGAGTAGCATAAGCACGGAACATAGGCTATCTAATATATAAAAATCTCGTGTCGCGGTATTTGTTGCCAAACTCTTCCGAAACGGCTGGAGCGATTTCAATTAAATTTTGATGAAATGGTCTGAGAATCGGCCAACATCTATTTTTTATACCAACCCCTAAATGTTAAGGGTGGCCCCAAAAATTTATTTTTTATTTTTTCGCAAAACAACGTTTGCCGGGTCAGCTAGTATTTTATAAATTTACGCGGACGAAGTCGCGTGCAACAGCTAGTTTATTATAAAAAGCACGCCATTTCAATCCGCTTTAATTATCCGCTTCTCAAGCAGTGTGAAGAGGCCCTTAGAGGCTTTCTACTGTAGCCACTTGGAATGTAATTTCACACTTCGGGCCTAAGCTTGGAAAGTCCACCGAGAGGGTGGCTTTAAAACTATTTGTAGAAAATCTCTTATGGAAGATCGAATTTCAAACGATTGGGTTCCTTTGTATGAAACCATTGAGGTATCTATCCATACTTTACTAATATTACAAAACTAGCTGGTGCTCGCGACTTCGTCCGCGTGGAATAGTTATTTTGGGAATCATTTGGGTGTCTCGAACGGTTTTCGCAGTGCACGCAACGGAAGCCCTCAAAGATGAATAATTTTCCCCGTTTTTTCCACATTTTCGACTGTTTCTTTGCTCCTATTAGTCGCAACTTGATGTTATATAGCCTAAAGCCTTCCTCGATAAATGATCTATCCAACACAAAAATAATTTTTCAATTCGAACAAGTAGTTCCTGAGATTAGCGCGTTCAAACAAACAAACAATCTCTTCAGCTTTATAATATTAGTATAGATTAAATGTGAAAGTAACCCTGTCTGTCTGTTACCTTTTTATAACTAAGTACTCAACTGATCATCATAAATAAATAAATATTCACACATTCCACACAGCACCATCTAGTTCCAAAGTAAGCAACTTAATGCTTGTATTATGGATACCAGACAGTTGATATACTTACTACATACAATATCAACATCAAGTAGTCTACAGGATTCTTAACTTCTCAGCACCTTATAGCAGATATAACTAGTGTTTGGGCTAAAAAGATAAAGAGTGTTAGTTTTAATTTTTTCAAATATAGATTGTTTGTAATTAACTGTAAAGGCAAAGTATCGGAGAATAGCAATATTCAAGTAAATAATTAAATTCAGAACCAATTAGGTAATTTTCCGCGCCATTCGTTCATTGCCATCGTAACGTAACCACACCGGCTTTTAAACCTATCAAGATCAGATTTACATTTCACGTAATCGTACCTAATACCACAGATAAATGATTGGTCTCGCTGCGCTCGACTAGATACCACCGTTGTACTTGTAAAATGCAGCATAAAATACTACGCCGAATTCGGCGTACCCGAGCCAGTCACACTGTAAACTGTCTGTGATGTGTACGTGCCGAATGTATTATAAAATTTTAGGCATAATAAAATACCAGTTTGCGTAGTGAAACTGTGTAAAAATATAATAAAACTGGGTAAAAAGTGATAAAAAGTGACGATTTTTTACACACACTACAGTAAAAAGTTGCCACATTTTCGGAGCTATTGCTTTTGTACAGCGCTCTATCTAGTCGAGCGCAGCGAGACCAATCAATTATCTTTGCCTAATACTTTGAAACACTTCGAATAAAATGCGACCCTATTATAGTAACTATAGGTATTTTGGTGTTATATTATAATCACATTATTGTTGTGTATTATAGTTGTTGCACGCGTCTTTGTCCGCGTAACATTATAAAATATAAACTAAGTTACACGCTGATAAATGTAGCTTTCTATATGTGAAAGAATTTTCAAAATCGATCCAGTAGTTTCGGAGCATATTTAATTCAAATATCAACTTGTATCTTGGATCAATCCAATCCAACAAATGTAGGATAATAACTTTAGTATCTTAAGTTGACGCTTAAACGAAGTTATCATTTAAATACAAAATGTAATACAGTTACTCATTACATAGATAATGAAACAAATGGAAATAAGAACAGTAAACCCAGTATATTGCAATTAGCATTAACGACAGCCTCGTGACGTCATATTTCGGTAATCTTTCCCGGGGTATTTTACCGGTTTACCGTACAGGTAAATGGGCAGAATTTCCTTAAAAATAGCAAAATATGTGCCTTCGAGAGACACGTTTCCGCTTATGAATCATTCGAAGGCGGAAAACATCCATTTGAAAATAAATCTGGATCACGGGAATTGATTTATGGGTATTTTTAGTAATAAATAGCATATATACTTATATCTGACTGTAGACAGATCGATCTAGGACTTTTAGTTCCGAAGATTTTTAGCCTATTTTCGACAATAGCAAACTTTCAAAACGCTGTCCACAGATAAATTTAAATAAATAAACCAATTTAGTTATCTTTTTATATACCTATTAGTTTTTGCGTGAAAAAGTTACAAACATCCATACATACATCCATACAAACTTTCGCATTTATAATATTAGTACGGATATACATACAAGCTGTTACACGCAACTTCGTACTCATAACTTTATAAAATATATCGTATGTTACTCGCTGATAAATGATTTTTTTTTTCAAAATCGATCCAGTAGTTTTTGAGTTCACATACAAATCTTTTCTCTTTATAATATTAGTATAGATAAAAACTATAAGTTGGTTTGTTTGTGTACGCTTCAAAAATTCGAGAATGGGTAAACCGATTTTAATTCGTTTTTTTTTTATCCTTTAATCTTTTCCAGTACTTAGTGTTACAAATTTTTTTTTTTAAAAACTGACTCATCAATTAAAAAAAAAATTAATTGTCACCGTACACAAACGGTTTTAACCAGTCACTTTGATTTATCCCATTAAGTAACTAATTAACATGCCCAAATCGGAAGTAAAAAAAAATTGTATCAAAACAAATGCTTTGCCGACTCTACAACGCGGGACTTCGTTAAATTCACGCGAAAATAGCTTCTATCACTTAGCCATAAGACAAGTTAGACGGTAAATATTTCGTGTCGCTTGTGACGCATATCGATTTCCCTGTTCACACAAGCGCATTACTTAGCTTCGTTCCAATATGAGGTGCTTTTATAAAACCATCTGTTGCTCGCCAGGACATTCAGTCAGCCATTTTAAAGTGATACGAGCCGACGCGTATCCAAATAATTTAGTTTCGCTTAAACTTAATTTTTATTTTTTTCAAATAAAGAATAATCCAAGTTAAGAGCTTCGTAAGTATAAGTAAAATTTTATGGAATCTGGCGTTACGGTTTTGCGGATTGCGGGCGGTTTTGTGTTTTCGCTGTAAAAGGTTTTCGTGTAGACATTATTTTGGAAAATACCTCAAAATAGTATTTTTTTTTTTTGTATAATACTAGCTGTGCCCAGCAACGCTTCAATCTAATGATAATTCGGTATAAAAAGTATAAATTAAAACACTTTTCTGTTAAAATACTAAGATGTGTGAAAATTTCAAGTAAATCAATCCATCGGCTAGTTCTGGAGTTTTGACATACGGAAAAAATTTTTTTTTATATAAACATATTGAGTGAGTACATAATTCCAATAAGTAATATTCAATTTCATAATAATGTTTTTCCAAAAAATTAATTGTAATTTTTGTGAGAATATTGACTTGTTCAAAGCATTTTTTCAAATTTACTAAAATAATACTTACATTGAGTGTGATTTAAAATTGTAAGTAAAATTTAAAATTTCATTATTCTAATATTGAATATAAATATAATAACTATTTAGATTGTCTAAAATTTCAAATTGATTTTTTTTAAAGAAATTATAAAATAACACGCACACCTAGTAAGTATCATTAGTAATTATTAGTAATTATAACTAATTTAGTTGAAAACAAAAAAATATATATGTCAAATTATTACCTAGCTTATACAATCACAGTGTGACTGTTAGACGCATAATTATAATCAAATTAAAGATTTCATTTAATTTAAAATAATCAAATAAAGATTTTAAAAATAAATAATTTAATGAAATAAAAATGAAGATCAACTTATCGGTTGGTAATGCCATAAAATAAACCTAAATCAACAGAAAATAATAAAATAAAACCATCTAAAAGTTGATATGAAAAAATTGTGCAATAAAATTGAAAATAAGTTGACAAGGCGTGTGTTTGCCTTTAAAAAAAATAAAAAAAAGCAAGAGTCAAGAAACTGCAAATGAGTTTTGAAAAATTCAAATTTAGAATTGAAGGGCGAACTTTGGTTAAAAAAATGCCTCACACTTTAATACTGGTAGGCTGTGATTATTGTTAAGGATTTTATTTATTACTAGCTGTTGCACGCGACTTCGTCTGCGTTTCTTTATAAAATATAGTCTATGTTACTCGCTGTTAACATAGTTTTCAAATCGGTCCAGTAGTTTCGCAACCTATTCAATTCAAACAAACAAACAAACAGACAGAAAAATCTTTTCTTTTTATAATATTATATTTATTACTAGCTGGTGCCGGCGACTTTGTCCGCTTTGAAAAAGAAAATAAATATGAGTAATATAATAAAGACTGACATTTTTATCACTGTGACGACGGTGGCGCCACCACAGCGACAGTGGCGCCGTTTTTATATTTTTAAACGATCCCTCGGGAATCTAACATTTTTCTACGATAAAAAGTATCTTATATGATCCAGGTAATAAACTATCTGTATGTTACGTGAAAGAGTAACAAACATACATCCATCCATACATCCTCATAAACTTTCGCATTTATCATATTAGTAGTACTTGGATTACTTGGAGTATTATTCCCTTGGAACATATAGGAAAAAACAAATTTAATTTATTTGATTAGTAGATAAGGTTATATGAATTAAAATTTTATAAATTCCTGGCAAACGTTGATTTGCTAAAAAAATAATTTTGGGGTATAAAAATAAAATTTACAATCTATTCTCAGACTTACTGAATATACACAAAAAAAAATCATAAAAATCGGTCAAGCCGTTTCGTAGGAGTTTTGGTTACAAACACTGTGATACGAGAATTTTAAATGTAAGGTTAAATAGTTTGTTAAGCATTAAAATTATAATTTTAAAAATCTACTTATTAGGTAACTAAGTATAAATTTTGACTATGAAATATTCATACAAATATTACCAGTCCTTATACATATAAAGGAGTACCAAAGTATTTGTGGGTTCATTCCTAAAATATTTAGGTATAGTACATAATTATTATCCTTAAATATCCAAAAAAAATTGCATAAAAAAAAAAACAAATTATAATCACTTGAAATCGAAATGATTAATATCAATTACCATTTTTATTCTTTTATTCTGATTTTTCTTTCCAGCGCATTCCAACCTAACCTAAATCCTTTTTTGGCAATATAAAACGGCTCCGTTGTGTATCGTAACTACTTATAGTATTTCGTAACTACGTAATTATGAATTTCGTAACTACGCAATTATTTGTAACTACAGTGGCATTTGGTAACCCTTTTTAGTTTCAAATTCGTGAAACAGGATATTTTTATTTTGCACCGTTCCTGGTTGTTGATTTGAAGCCACTAACATAGGATCTCATAGGATCTTACTTCTCGAATAACATAGTCGCACTGAAATTTATCTTAGCCATCATAATCTATATGTACTCTCTCTATCTATACTTACTAATATATAAAGAGAGAATATTTGAGTGTATGTTCGTAATGAATAAACTCAAAAACTACTGGACCGATTTTAGAAATTCTTTCACCTATAAGAAAACTACATTATCAGCTAGTAACATAGGCTATCTAATATATAAAATTCTCATGTCGCGGTGTTTGTTGCCAAACTCCTCCGAAACGGCTGGACCGATTTTGATGAAACTTTGTGTGCTTATCGGGTAGGTCTGAGAATCGGACAACATCTATTTTTCATACCCCTAAATGTTAAGGGTGGTCCACCCCAAAAATTTATTATTTATTTTTTCGCAAAACAACGTTTGGCGGGTCAGCTAGTATTTTATAAAGCTAGGCGAGCTAACTCGCAGGCTACCTGCATAAGCCTTAAAAAATTCAAAATGTTCGGTTGAGATGTTAAAGCGTGAATATTTAAGGCGTGAAAACCTTTTCTTATTTAATGCCCCATACATTTCTGTGACTTATTCTATACTGTGCCACATAGTCAATAACAGTATAATAAATAAGTACTTACATAAAAATCAAGTAAGATTTATTGTAGCAATAAAGTTATAAACATGTTTAGCTGACTGTACCTAGATACGTACAATAAGGACAAAACATTCACTTTTGTTTCAAGGATAAAGTACTACTTAGCACTTAGAACTTTGACTTTTGAAGCAATTACAAACATTTAGCAAATCGTTAATATAAGTACAAAATAGAGGTCGCCTTTGTGTTTGTAAATTTAAAGAAGCAACATTGTGTTTGCCATTTTTTGTTATAAGTAATTTTTCTTGGAACATGTTTTTGAGAAGATAAAAAATATATATCACCGCTACATACTAAAATAGTATCCATACTAATATCACAGCTAATATTATAAATGTGATCTCTGTCACCTTTCACGCCTTAACTACTCAACCGATTATAATTTAATAAAGAATTTTTAATTTTTAATCAGTCAAGTTATTTTTGAGTTTATTCATTACTAACAAAAATACACAAATTTTTTCTCTTTATAATATACATCTATACTTCTATATATATACTCTATACTAGTCTATATCTATACTTCTATACTATTTTGCTTTTTCTATAACTTACCTAGTTTCGGAGCCTATTTTGAAAAAAATTACCGATTTAAAAAAAGCTACATTATCAGCGAGTAACACAGGCTATATTTTATAAAATTACGCAGACGAAGTCGCGTGCAACAGCTAGTATCTATAGTATAAAAAAAAAACATTAAATAAAATCAAATCTTTCCTGTTTATAGATGTAACAATGTGTGTAGATGTTTTATCAATAGAATAAAAAAAAAATTAAAAAAAAAAACATGATGATGAAAAATGATGAAATGCGAACAGCGAATAAATGCTTTTTTACTGCTTTTGCGTTGAAGTACTTTATAAATAACCTCTTATTCATTTGACTTGCGTTTATGTAATTAAATAAGTAATGGTGTTTAACAAAATTAAATAGTCAAATTGTCTATTTAGAAAAAAAATATCGTGATATAAAAAAAATTGTGGGGAAAAAGAAAGCGCTAACCTAACCATCAAAAAAAGTAGATCACTTTTACCTCGAACTTGCAATTAAGAGTTCCAGTTCGGAATTCAAATTAAATTTAAAAATATATTTTAAATTCAGAACACAAATGTAGAATGCCAGTATTGTTTCTTTTGTGGCAGACACGTATAATCGTTTAAGGTAAAATTACTTTTACGTGATTTTACTTCATTGAAGAAAAAGCAAGAAAAGTTTCATTAAGAAGTTCATTCTTTATCTATACTAATAAGTATTATAAAGAGAGTAGATTTGTATTTTTGTATGTTTGTAATTAATAAATTCAAATACTACTGGACCTATTTTGGAAATTCTTTCATCTGTAGAAAGCTATATTATCAGCGAGTAACATAGGCTATATTTTATAAAGTTACGCGGACGAAGTCGAGTGCAACAGCTAGTTTTATAATATGTCAGATATATTATGTATGTAAATGTATTACAATCTCATTAGTATTACGTATAAATATTTTAACCTAGTTTTCTAACTTATTAACTGGACATTTAATGGAAAAATAAGAATTTATGTCCGTCTGTTTCTCTTAAAGTTTTTAAGAGAATAAATTTTTAAAAGATTTTTTAAGTTTTTACCGAGGTCAAAGAAATTTGTTTTATTTTAGACTTTTTTTGTTTGTATGTGCACACTAATCATGTATGTTTGTATGCACAGAAACGGCTTAACCGATTTGAATGCGGTTGAATCACTGATGTATTTATGACTACCTTAATTAAACTTTTTATCCTGGAAAATTTCCTGAAAATTTCCTGGAAAACTGGAACTTCCTGTATTATTTCTGGATAGGAAACGAACTTAGGTACAGCGCGTACGAAGATACGGAAATGAGCTAGTTTTCAGAATATATACGGATCTACGTGATCCGATCAGACTAAGTAAATAAAAATGAAACAATAACCTTTAAAGATAAATAAGATACACATTAAATAACGATTATGCAAAATGGCGGAAGGCAATGGACTTTCATGGCCACTTATACTTTCACAAATTGGGTTAACTGTATCAATATCAAGGTCTTGACACAGTACAATCGAGTATCAGTAGGTGCACTAAAACGACCTCATTGAAAAATTGCAAACACTAACTGTTCCCTCGACTTCGTTTATTTCTAATAGATTTAAATATAAAAGCGCTTTAAAACATTACTAGGTATTTAATATTATAAATGCGAAAGTTTGTATGGTTGTATGTATGGATGTTTGTAACTCTTTCACGCAAAAACTACTGAACCGATCACCAAATTTAAATGCTAGATAAATTTTAATAAATTACATATATTAAAAAACTTAATTGTTTAGGGCATTTGAAATTTCGAGTTTATTTTCTTCTTAAAATAAAATAAAAACAAAGACATGAAAACGTATCCAATCATGCTTAACCTAAAGATATTCGTGTACATTCTTCAGTCGAGATTGAACAATTTAAAAAGCATCAATCAATACTAATAATAAATCTGTAAGTGTAGGTATTGTATGTATGTTTGTATGTTCCTTCATAACTCTTAAAAGAATTAACTGATTTTCATGAAACTTGGTAGATTAGAAGATTAGATTAGAACATTTAGACGTACGGGACACAGCACAGCTCCTTTGTTCACGCGAACGAAGTCGCGGGCGCCAGCTAGTTGTAAATAATACTTTAAGGATAAATTGATAATGTAAATGACTTATTAAGTTTCAAAAGTAACACTTCAGTCCTGTGTGCGTTCTAGATCATGGCTCTTTAAGTATGTAGAGCGTGATATCTACGGCCTCAAATAAGGATAGCAACTTTTTTTTAATGTAAAGGTCGACAGACAGGCTGACGTTTCCACGTAAAGTTAGTTAGCTATCGTCGCGAGGCCCTAGCCAAGAGCATACCAATGCAAAAGCTCCCTTGGCGTACCTACGAAACGAAAGAAATAAAGCCCGGTGATTGGTTGTTGTAACGCCCACATGAAATTTTAACCAATCACAAAGCTTTCTCCCAAGCGTAGCGTAGCCTGGGCGTAGCGTTTATGACTGTACGTTTGCTCTTGGCTAGGGCCCCAGAGGTACTGCAAATCTGCACGACTATAGTTGAAAAAAATAAATATATATACAAAAAGAAATTTTACTACTTTTATGTCAGACAGGCTGATAGTCTATTTGATGGTATCATCTATTTTCAATATTTTGCTATTTGATTGCTGCTCGATATATATTAGTAATTCAAATATACTATATATAAATATATAAAATACTGTTCATTTTCCTTCTCTAGCCTTAGTATACTTTATTTTTTGGCAACCCTACAACATCCCTCCATCAAGTGGACAGTCAACGCGTCTACCACGATTAATCATTTAAAATAACAATACAACTAAATAAAATTCTCATTGAATGTAACAAATCAATAAATCAGTACAATCAACTCTTATTTCCTTTAGAATGGCAACACACAGCCCAGTAATAAAACAAAACCCGATAACCTTACCACCTTTAGGTAAACGAAATGAGACGAATTCATTGCTCTCAGTATAGCGCCGCAATCCGCAGATATCGTACGTGACCATATTATACGCGACCATATTTTTAAAATAGGAACATTTTTAGGTTATTTTTTAAAAATGTCAGCGATCAACGGAAAAGATATGAACACGGAACCAGCCGTTCCTCCATCGTCGCTCATAAGGCGCGTTAGCTCGCGTTCAATTCGCAATTCAATATCGGAAGACAAAGAAAATGGCGTCGAGAATACTGCAGGCGTCGTGAAAGGTTCTTTCGCGAGCAAATATAAGAAGACGCCTGAGGCCTTGAAGAATTTTCACTTGAACGAAGCGGGCACAGAACTTGAAGTTCCCGGCACACCAATGACGCCAAGAACTTCGACAACACCTGGTAAGCTAGAAATTTTTTTAGGTACCTATCACTTGGTATGCTGTCTGTGTTCATAAGTATCGAAACAAGTAAAAATCTTTTTGCCTTTAAACGCCCGTAGACGCTCACCCCACCGTTGAAAAGGAATAAATCATGTAACCTCTTTTCTTCCTACCTCTTTCTTAATCTTCAAAATCACATAGGTCCCCACGACGCTCGAGTAACTCCACATTTAGCATCGTGGGCTCCTCTACCAAAAAATGGAGGCAAATTAGAAAATTTATGATAACAAAATATCATAAATTAAATATAGAATATAGGGTATAGAGTTTAATGTCTATTATTTTCATCTAAAATTTAATATCTAAAGATTCAAAGAATAATTTTGGTATAGGTATTTTTTTTTGTGGTATTTTTTTGGTAGATGTGCCATGTGTAAATATACAAATGGTATATTTCCATTCGTTGAATATATAATACAACGACACAGCCACATTTTCGACAGCACGGAGTAGGTAAAGATAGGCTAACAATCCACTTGGTGGCTACGGTCGCCTATGACAGAAGCAACGCCACAGGTGCCGCAAATGCGCTAGCGATCATATTAGATAAGGTATTAGAATATGGAAGTGGGTTCTGGCATTCCTTACTTACTTACCGAAAAACAATATACCCATAGATTTTTTTATTTTTTTTATTTATTATTTGTATTTTTGTTCTGCTATATATTTGTATTTACTAATGACAGTGAAAAAGTTATCAACAATGGTTGCTAGGTGACATACACGTATGTTTTGTTTTGATTGTCGTCAAATGTTTGCCAGCTGAGAAAGAAAATTGTTGTTTTTAAGTTTTCCTCGTATTATCCCTCTATCCATGAGTGCTAGACAGAATTAAAAACGGACCAGCCGTTCTCGAGTTTTACGCTTAGCAACACATTTAGGGATTCATTTTTAGTTATATAGATTTCTTTAGCCTTTTTTAACAATAATTCTCTCTACCGGTGTTTTGTTTTCAAAATGGAACCAGAAATTGTTCAAAATTTAATTAAAACACCTGTCGAAAAGTATGGTCGACATAACCGGCGATTATATATACCTACTATACATAGGGATATAGGTACATGTACATACTATACATAGGTAGCTATTACCTCGGGCAATAGATTAGCATTGCCATACAACGAGGTAATGCAGCCAGCCTGCCTAGGGGACCGAAGCTTTATTTTGTACTAAGTATATGTACGACACGTTTGGTCCAGTGGCTAGTAACCCTAGCTGTTAACCAAACGGTCGCGGGTTCGAATCCCGTTAGGGGCAAATGTTTATGTGTTAACATTTTACCTTTGTACCTGAGTCATGAGTGTTTTGTAATTATAATAATTATGTAGGTATGTATTTTAAAAAAAAAGTAATGTATGTAGTATATCAACTGTCTGGTATCTATAATACAAGCATTAGTTGCTTACTGTGGAACTAAGTACATAGATGGTGTTGTGTTGAATGTGATATTAAAAAATCCAAGGATGTTTATCATGAAATAGTTCAAAATTAAACATAACAATGTTCAAAGTGCTATGTTATGTAAAATCAGCTTTATAAGAACTCAACTCAAAACAATTTCTAAGTGTTATTTGTTTAAAAATGACGCGTAACGTGATTAAAAAATCACGTGTCACCTCAGATATGACGTCATTGTACTAATTGTATATTGTACCTTGTTAACGATACAACACAAAAAAATTACAGATTGCATAAGATGACGTCACACATTGGCATATATATGTCTTTTGTAGGTGAAAATGTTTCAGAATATTTTCTATTTGTATATTTAAAACTTGCTCTTGCACGCGACTTCGTCCGCGTATCTTTATAAAATATATGTTTTTCGCTGATAAATATAGTTTCCCAACAGTGAAGGAAGATTTACCGAGTTACTTCGAAATTAACGTAGATTACGAAATAGTTCGGACTTTTAATAGAAAATTTCAGTTTTTACAAAAAAATTTATTATTTACCAATATACCTTTATGCTTATATAGATACTTAGCTACACGCTCTCGGCTTTGCCCGGGTTCAAAATAAAAACTACACATAGTACACATAGTTCAAAATTACACATACTTACGAAGTTTTATCAAAATCGGTTCAGTAGTTTAGGGGTTCATAGCGCACAAACATAATGTGACACGAAATTTTTTTAATATAAAGATTGATAAATCAGTAAGATTTTTTACACGGATATGTTTTATAAACAAACACGGATATCCGTAACTAATCAAGTAGGTAGTCAATCGAATATAACGCAATAACAGACTACTATGAACTTAATTATTTATCAATCAAATTAGATCACAAATATGCAAATTAATTTTTTACTGTTATCTGTTCAACATGGTTCAAACAAATCCTTAAGACGTCATTCTGGCTTATTACGAAATTTATTTTCATATTTCGTGCAACCCACTCCTTTGAAGCAGTAGTAAAAAGTGAAAAGTGTCATCTATTTATTTTTTAACGCCCGACGCAAAAGTGGGGTGTTTAATGTTTGACTTGTATGTCTGTACATGGTACCTCCAAAACGGATGGACCGATTTTGATCCGATTTTTTTTGTTTGAAATCTAAAGTGATCGGGATAGTTCAATAGTTGACAAAATGAAAAGAAAACCGCTCAGCTAAACAAACAGTATAGTTACGAAAAGAACAGTAAGTGGACGAAGAGTGTCTCTAACTTCCACATATTCGATTGATTTCAAATTTGATATATGTACTGTGTTATATGAGGTGGTATTTCCATGACATAGTAACGTATACTACAATTAATATTTTGCTAATGAATGAAACAATATGGGTTATTTCATAGATATGACTCAACAATGAGTTGTTACACTTTAAATTAGTAAACTCCGCTAGACCTAAAATGAAGAGTTAATAAACATTCAACATTTTCTAATAAGTATCGTCACTGTTATTTGGCTAGAGGTAGTTCTCGAATGTGTCGCCTGCTTATCATCAAATGTGCTTGCTGTGCTGTCTGTGCTAATGGCTTGAGTTAATGATGAGACGATGATTTTATCAGAATAAACGTTGTATGACGCTTTATTAGCGACATCTGTTAATTAAAGGCAGAACTAATTATTAAATGTGAGTGCGGCAAATTTTCCGTAAAACACCGGATCAAAGTCAATACATCTGTTTGAGAGCTTTGATACCACAGACAGGCACTTATTTTTGTATGTCAATGTCGACAGATATGCTGACGGCACATATTAAATAATACTATCATATGCTGACGGTCCAATTTTACAAATCCAGACCAGAACCAACTTTGGAAAGTTAATTTCCAAAGTTGACCCTGCCGGGAATCGAACCCGGTGCCGCTGAGACGAAGCAAGCACTCTAACCGCTCATCTAAGGGGTTCGACAAATACACCTTTTTTGCGTCGGAAGAAAAATAGTCAAAGGTGTAGGCCCAACCGAGATTTGAATCTGCATCGTTTGTTATCGACAATTATATGTATTAGGTTGAATGCAAGAGTAGGCATTTATTGCGTAATTCTCATGGAATCCAAAGGCCTACCTTAACGCTAATAAAAACTATACCAAGATCACTTTGGTCGTTAGTCACATAGTAAAGGTTGCTAGTGTCATTGCGTTTAGTGATAAAAAAATTATTGAGTGCTTATGATGAATGAAACAAAAGTCACAAACACGGACACTTTGAAAGGTACATTTTGTTTTGTATTTTTATATATTTTAAAAATGGAAAAAATAATCACAAGTTCTGTTCAAACGGTGTTTCATATAATATAAAATGTTTTCAATTTCAATAGTAATTATAAACATGTGAAGTAGTGTAAGAAAAGATGCTCTATTTTAATCTATAGGTACTTCTATACTAATATTATAAAGAGAGACTGTAAGTAGGTATGTTTGTAATGAATAAACTCAAAAACGACTAAGTCGATTTTGAAAATTCTTTCACCTATAGAAAGCTACGAGTATAGGCTATCTATCTATATCTATATCTACAATATATTTTTTGTTTGTTTGTTTGCATTGAATAGGCTCTGAAACTACTGGACCGATTTAAATTTTTATTGTAGTGTGTGTAAAAAATCCTCACTTTTTATCACTTTTTACCCCTTTTTATTATATTTTTACACGGTTTCACTACGCAAACTGGTATTTTATTATGCCTAAAATTTAATAAAACATTCGGCACGTACACATCACAGACAGTTTGCAGTGTGACTGTCTCGGGTACTATTTTATGCCGCATTTTAGAAGTACGACGGCGATATCGAGTCGAGTGCAGCGAGACCAATCATTTATCTATGGTTATAGAGAAATATTTAAAGGCCCTAGATTTTGTATCCCAAGGCCAAAGGTTTTGTAAGCAAATTACGTTTGATGTAGACTTAATATTCAATTAATTTTATATAAGGCTTCCACAAAGGAAAGCTTTCGGTTGATTGCGCAATGAAAACCCAAAGCAAGACATATGTACGTATTTGTATATATAGGTATATAATTTGACGAGGCCATACAAATTAATTAATTTTATATGTATGTTCACACAATTTTGTCGTCAATAATATGCTTTTTTTATCAGAAAATTACGTACCTAAGTGTTCCTTGAACACTGCCAGATTTCTTATATATTTTTTATATGTTTTGAATATATATTTTTTGTATAAAATATTTCAAAATATATAATTTTTTTTTTTCAATTGTTCACAGGTCACGAAAACTGCACATTCCACCATGATTTGGAACTAGATCACAGACCGCCGACCAGGGAGGCGCTGCTACCAGACATGGCCAACTCTTATAAACTATTGTTAACAGGTAATTAACTAATCCTAATTAATCCTTACCCTTTAGGTTTTAAATTTACTTTATGTTAAGGCCGACAGATGGCAGGTGGATACCGTCGCCTATTAAGTACACGAGCAAAATGCGCTGGTGAACATACTAGAATCACAGCATACTTATTTCCTACAGTAGGCCGACGCCTTTGATGTTGGGCGATACCGTCGCCTGTGTAGGTATTTAAAAATTACGGAAAGTGTAAAATGTGCTTAAGTACCTTTCTTCATCGTGCGGAAATTGATGAAAGCTTAGTTCTTTATTTATGCGAGATAAAGATTTGCACGCACTTACAGCAAATGCCGTATGCACCATTTTGATTTATATAATAAATTAAAATCTGAAAGACGCGATAGCCCTGGAATATTTATCCTATCCCAAGCTACTAAGAACGACGAAGTATGCAGCTTGGGCACGTCCCACTCGCGCCTCACCCCTCACGCCCCGCACGATTGCCCTGTCTAGACGTCTCCGTCGGCCTACTGTACGAAGTAAGTATGCTGGGCTAGAATTAAGAATGAGAGATTTGGAAGTATAACTTATACCAAAGTTATACCAAAGAAGGCTTTGGTATAACTTACTCACTCAAGGAAACACCTGCACACATTTTACAGTGGTCTTCTGTAGGGGGACCACTATAAAATGTCTTCTGTGGGGGACCACTAACAGCATAGAAACGCTATCTATGCTGTTGACAACATAGATGGCGTTTCAATCGGATATCTTTTTTTTGAGTTCGGACAGGACAATGTCTGACGGGTCCACTAGTTCTAGTAAATGTTCCCAAGCTTATCAACTTAAAAAAGATTTTTTTTGTAAATCGATCATTAGAATTGAAAGGTGCCGAGATGGGAATAAACCGATCATACATAGTTACTTAATATGAGCCGAACAAAATTAAGTTATTATATGTAACATTTTTTTTTCAGGTCTCGGAGAAGATCCCAACAGACAGGGCTTGTTGAAGACCCCAGAACGTGCAGCCAAAGCAATGCTTTTCTTCACTAAGGGCTACGATCAAAGCTTAGAAGGTGAGATAGTAATTTAATCTATTTTATTATCAATCTATCTATTATTATAACCATTACTTTATTCATTAATTCATTTATTTTAACTCTAAGTAACTCCACTTTAGCACACAACACAAATCAACGCCATCTAGTTTCATATTACGGAACTAATTGAATGTTATTGTTAAGTTAACTCTGCTCTACAGTTGTTTTATACAGTTGTTTTTATGTTTTAACATTGTTTTATACTAGCAACCCGCTCTCGGATTCGCATTTTATTTCTGCAAATTATATATACAAATATTTGCAATTTATCGCGTTTTCCATTAGACTGTTTTATAATTAAATAAAAATGTTGAAATATGAATGAAAAAATTTCAAGGAAATTCTAAAGCATTTTGTATTGTTTTCTAACTGGTGACATCACTCATGACATAGGTGATGATAAGGATAATCATTTTTAATATTTTATATTTTCGTTATGAGCAATGGTATAATTTTTCAAATACACTCTGGTGCAATGAAATCGCACATGTGAACATTTTTTTGAAAAATATGGTGTTATTTTTTTTTTATTTAAAAAGTCACATATTTTTTACAATAGGATGAAAGGTTATTTCAATACCTATTCAATGATACCATATAAGCGGTGATAAGTTTACCTTACTGCCGAAAAGGAAAGCAAAAACAACAAACCCCAAAATTGCTTACTTAGCGCACTGCAGTTTGCGATAGCAATTGCAGGTATAAAAAGGCCTGTTTTGAGTAAAACGTCATCATTTGCATTTCAACGCTCTACGTGAAAGGACGCCTAGTGACTACAGTTGCAACATTCTGAAGAAAATGGATACTACTCCGGAAAAAGCCGCTCAAGTCGTTGCTCTAATTGAAGCAGGCCAGAACCAGAGTGCAGTAGCTAGACAGTTGAATATCAGCCGATATTCAGTTCGTCGTGTATACCAGCGCTATCGGGAGACTGGTGGCTATGAACGGCGACGAGGATCTGGTCGCGCCAGAGCTACAACTCAACGGGACAACCGATTTCTCGTAACGACGTCATTGCGAAATCGACGACTGACTGCCGTTGATCTTGCACCACACCTTCAAGAGGTACGTGAAGTGGAAGTCAGCCGGTGGACAGTTAGAAGAAGACTTGCCGAAGGTGGCCTGACTGCGCGTAGGTCAGTAAATGCTCCTAATCTAACACCAGCTCACCGCCGCGACCGTCTTCAATTTGCACAAGAACATGTGCACTGGACACTCGACCAATGGAGAGCAGTCCTGTTCTCAGATGAGTCCAGGATGTGTCTTCACGGCAATGATGGTCGAGGAAGGGTCTATAGAAGGCCTACAGAGAGATTCTCCCAGTGTTGCATCACAGAACGTGTGGCATACGGCGGTGGTTCGTGTATGTTCTGGGGAGGCATTTCACTCGAAGCGAAAACTGAGCTTGTCTTCATCACGGGGGCCAATATCAGGCGACAAACAAGAGGATAGACATCTCAGCGGTACATTGAGGAAGTTCTCCAGGAACATGTCGTACCATTTAGCGGTTTTGTTGGAGAGAACTTTTTCTTTATGCATGACAATGCAAGACCCCATACAGCTGCTATAGTACAACAATACTTGCAAGAGGTAAATATCCCCGTGATGGAGTGGCCAGCTCGAAGCCCGGACCTTAATCCGATCGAGCACTTATGGGACGAGTTAAAAAGAAAAATAAGAGGCAGAAATATTGCTCCAGCCAATCTTCTGGAGCTACAAAATGCGCTAAAGGAGGAATGGGAAGCCATACCACAAGACTTTGTCAAACACTTAATAGAGTCTATGGAAAACCGGTGTCAAGCGGTTATTCGGGCAAGAGGGGGTAACACTTCTTATTAATAAATGTTTTTTCACTACATTTTGTGATTTTTTTTAATAATCCCCAATTTTCGAACTTTTTAGTTAAGCATAAATCCGCTGATAAAAATGTATTTGTTGTTTTTGCTTCTCTTTTCGGCAGTAAGGTAAACTTATTACCGCTTATATGGTATCATTGAATAGGTATTGAAATAGCCTTTCATCCCACTTAAAAAAAAAATATATGTCTTCAAATAAAAAAAAATAAACAATATTTTTCAAAAAATCTTTACATGTGCGATTTCATTGCACCAGAGTGTAATTAAGATAAATCTAATTCGAGGTCAAATTTAATCGTAAGAAACTTAAATAACTGCTGTCATGCATATTAGATAAAGCGTCATAATTATGTTGTCTGTTGCCGTTGAATGATACCTCATAATCAATTGTTACCTCAAAATTTTGTGAGATGGCGCTTTATGAATACGAATGCGTTCCGCTTACATTCAATAGTAACAATGTGGTTATTACCTATTTTGTATCGGAGTAAAAAATACCAAGTTGTATAATATAAATGAAGATTTGTACACACATTTCAGAGGTCCTGAACAACGCTATATTCGACGAAGATACAGATGAGATGGTTGTAGTAAAAGATATAGAAATGTTCTCCATGTGCGAACACCATTTAGTCCCGTTCTACGGGAAGGTTTCTATCGGGTACCTGCCGCAGGGAAAAATCCTTGGACTTAGCAAATTGGCCAGGTATATTTCAAATTATTAATTATCGCTATTCGAGTTTTTATTATTATACTTACCTATACAACCTACTTATTTTTATGTAAAGACCACTTGGCGGTAGGTGACTACAGTCGTCAATAAAACAAACCTATGCAATAATTACTGCAAACCATAGATAAATGATGTCTCGCTGCGCTCGACTAGATACCGATGTCGTACTTGTAAAATGCAGCATAAAATAGTACGCTGAATTCGGCGTATTCGAGCCAGTCACACTGCAAACTGTCTGTTATGTGTACGTGCCGAATGTTTTATAAAATTTTAGGCATAATAAAACCCCAGTTTGCGTAGTGAAACTGTGTAAAAATATAATAAAACTGGGTAAAAATTTATAAACAGTGACAATTTTTTACACACACTAGAATAAAAAGTTGCCACATTTTCGAAGCTATTGCTTTTGTATAACGCTCTATCTAGTCGAGCGCAGCGAGACCATTGAATTATCTTTGCTGCAAACATTATGTCGTCTATTCACCTGAACTTAAAAAATAATTAGGTTAGGTGAATAGACGACATAATAGCATATTTATATTTTACCAGAACACCAATAGAAAGGCAAATTGCCCTAAAATGGCAGTTTTTCCATTAGGCAAGCATGGTAGTAACGAAAAATAGTAGGTACCTAATGTTGTTCCTTTCCTTACTTTAACCTCTTTTCAAGCGGTCTTCTATAAGTTACAAACGCCAGACGGTCTGCTTGATTGTGAAGTCAGAACGAAGTGAAATGTTGACTGTGAGAATACTTGTATATTAATACTTGTATATTTATACAAATTGTACTTGTATATTATACTTGTACTTATATATTTATACTTGTATATTTAGGATCGTGGAGATATTCTCCCGTCGTCTGCAAGTGCAGGAGAGACTCACGAAGCAGATCGCAGTGGCTGTGACGCAAGCGGTGCGACCTGCTGGCGTAGCAGTCGTCATAGAAGGAGTGTAAGTATTGCTTTTAATAAACCCAACGCCCGACGCAAAAACGGAGTTTGACGTGAATTTTAATTTTAATGAATTTTTAAGTTTTTTGAAAACTGACATGATCTGGATCGATCTTAGCTATAAATAATTTATGAAGTTTTGTTCAGACGTTTGAAAACCATCAGCACAGTAGAGATTTCACTAACTTCCACATGTTCGATTGATGTCAAATTTGGTATACTGTTACTTCAGTGGTATTTCCATGACATGTTAACCTTGACCTGTTAATGCAACATCAAGCAGTATGCGAGACACTCAACTCCTCAGCAACTTATACATGAGATATAGCGTGTTTGGGTTCAATAGAATGTCGGAGACATAGATAAATGATTGGTCTCGCTGCGCTCTACTAGATACCGTAGTCGTACTTGTAAAATGCGGCATAAAATAGTACGCCGAATTCGGCGTGCCCGAGCCAGTCACACTGCAAACTGTCTGTGATGTGTACGTGCCGAATGTTTTATTAAATTTTCGGCATACTATAATACCAGTTTGCGTAGTGAAACTGTGTAAAACTATAATAAAACTGGGTAAAAAGTGATAAAAAGTGACGATTTTTTACACACACTACAATAAAAAGTTGCCACATTTTCGGAGGTATTGCTTTTGTATAGCGCTCTATCTAGTCGAGCGCAGCGAGACCAATCAATTATCTTTGATCGGAGATTACTTAGTTTATAAATTTGTATTTATAGATTGTGTAAAATAAAGTACCCAAGAGGATTTCCCAACGTTAAAAAAAGTACTTTATTTTGCCAACATGTGCATGATTTATTCTTTTAATTTTTTTTTGTGGTGTAACATTCGGTATACTTTATTTTGCCAACAGACACATGTGCATGGTGATGCGTGGTGTCCAGAAGATAAACAGCAAAACTGTAACTTCGACCATGTTGGGCGTTTTCCGTGACGACCCCAAGACGAGGGAGGAATTCCTCAACCTGGTACACTCCAAGTGAGAGACAAACTGACAACTGATCTAATATGCTCATAAAGAATTTGCCAAATTTTTCTGATTTCTTAATGTGACTCTAAATTCAGTTTTAATGAATATTTTATCGTTAGACAAATTATCGCATCTGTTTTTTTTTTTCGTATTGTATGTCGATTATTAAAAAAAAATAAAAAAACTAAAAAAATATACATTAAAGTCTGCAATTCCTTTAATAATAGAGAAACACAGATTCATATTTAAGGGAAAACTTGTACTTAACATATTAAAACATTAAATAACATTAATAACATTAATTAACATTATTATTTAAACATCTCAAAATAAATGCATTCAGTATTTAAATTAAAAAATAATAATATGTCAACCTGACATTAAATGGTAAACTTAATAATATAACCTAATAGACCGAATAAGTAACAGAAAAAAATTACAATAAAATATGATTTATAAATAGCAATTTTCATTTAATTGTTAAAAAAATTCTATTATTTATTAGGTTATTATTAGGTTTTTCATTTATTAGGTATTTTTTAAGTTCTTATTATTATTTATTGTGATTTAATTATTCTAGTTGTTCAAGATAAATCAAGAATTTTAATCTGACATTACATTAGATAAGATTAGAAGTCAATCTGGAATATCTTGAGTGAAATCCATAAACTTTAAAATCGGTTTAAACTGAACTTAAACTTAAACTTAACTTGACCCTAAAAATTATTTAGTTTAAATATTTGGCAAATTCTTTTTATATTTATTTGATTTATTTGTGCCGGGGCTGCTTTTGGGTTTTAAAAATAGATAAATTCATTGATTTAGCATTAGCATACAGTATTATGTCTATTTTTATAAAAAAAATTATGTATAAATATCGCAAATATATTTTTTAAAAAGATTTTAAAAAAAAATCCAAACGCATTCCTAAATTATTATTTTTTGGTGCATTGTATTGCAGCTTGTCTCTTTTGTAAATTTTATAAATTAAATTCTTTCATTTACTTAATTAAATTTATTTAACTATTTAGTTAATAGCCAATTTATAAGCCAATCACAGTGATGAATATTTATTGTATTAGTTAAGTTATTACTTATTTTAAATTGCTTGCTTAAGTTCAAAAAATGTCGTGCACTTTGTCATTTAAATATTATATCGTATGAACTGCCTTAGTTTAATTTTTAAACTTAAAATGTTAATTTTAGACAATATTTTTAAAAACTTTCAGTGATTTTGGTTTTTGAAAATTTTGATTTTCAAAAATTTGATTTTTGTTATGTTTTTTTTTGTCTAAAATTATTACATATTTAAAAATATATATTTTATGGTATAAATTAAAGACAATAATATAAAAAATAAAATATTTATAAATTAAGAATAGCGCATGTGACATTTTATTGCCCAATGTCATCGCTTTTCTTATGTACATTTTAAGGGCTTTTAAGTATGAGAGGAATTTGTATAAATATCTTACCATTTCATGCATTATTTTTTGGAGTCAAATAATTTGAAATTTTTAGCATAATTGCTCTGCCTACCTAATATAAAATATTTCGTATTTCAAAATCCATATTGAAAAATCTAAGACTATATTTGAAAGAAACATTTTATTTTGTATCGACAATAAAAGCCCTTTATTTTATAAAATTATAAGTAATTTATATTTTTATCAAATTATTTTATGAGGAAAATAAAAGAGAATAATATAAAAAATAAAATATTTACCTATTTATATAAGAATAGCGAATGTGACATTTTATTGCCCAATGTCATAGCTTTTCTTATATGTAAAAAATTAAGAGTTTTTAAGAATAAGGGGAATTTATAAAAAATCTTACCATTTTCAAAATTTGGATTGGATTCCTCAATTTTTAGAATAATTGCATAAAATATTGCAAAAAAAAAACATGCGTACTATACAATACTACGTGGATTATTTCATATTTAAAAATCTAATATTATAAAAGGCCTTTAATTTATAAAATTATAATTTATATTTTTATCAAATTATTTTATGGAATGAATGAAAGACAATAATATAAAAAAATAAGAATAGCGAATGTGACATTTTGTTGCCCAGGTCATCGCTTTTCTTATAAATATAAAAATTTAAGGGCTTTTAAAAATGAGGGAAATTTATTTACTTATAATATTTAAACATATTTACTTAATTAAATATTTACTTAATTAAATTTAAAAGAAACATGAGATGTTTGTTTCGACATAAAAGCCCTTAAACAGATTTATATTAAAAAAATATATTTCTGGTCCAAATTACAGCATAATTATGTTTGTGGGCCAATTTATTTTAATATCCTTTTTTTACAAAAATCTCAAACAGTCATGGCTGATGTTTGACATTTTTGCAATTTTTTTCATTCCAAAAATGAATTCATACAAAAAGTTATGAATGCCAATAAATGTTGCCTTAATGTGGAGATACCGAATTTTTTAAAATATTATTTATTATATTGTATAATAAATTTTTAAAAGTATTCTAATTTTATATTTAATAAACTTTTTATGTTAAGTTAAAAGGAATTTTTATTTTGTCTAAATATATTATACACATTTAATTAAACCTCTATATAGAGTCTTAGTCAAAGGTCACAAAGGATAATACAAAAGGATGTAGGATCTATGGTATTATTTATGCTTAATGTCAAACAAAAAGAAAAAGAAAAAGGCAATGAAAACATTCATCTGAAGACATTTAAAAAAGATAAAATATAAAAAAGATAAAAAGATATATTTTATCTTAAAATCAGTTAAAAATCTATACTTATCTATAATGTAATATTTTCACACATTTCACACAGCACCATCTAATTCTACACTAAGCACTAATGCTTGAATTATGGATACCAGACAGTTAATATACTACATAGATTACTTTTTTTGTAAATATATTACGTATTATAAATAAAAACTTCCATGACTCAGGTACAAAGGTAACACATAAACATTTGCCCTTAGCGGGATTCGAACGCGCGACTGTTTGGTTAACAGCTAGGGTTACTAGCCACTAGACCAATGTCGTCAAACATACATACAAATATATCTGTGGTGTTAAGGTAAAAGGGGATAAGTCCTAAAAATGGCAAATGCGTTTTTTGCACCTATCAGCTCAACATAACAATATCTAGCACGGCATGAAGGAGATAAGTGATAAAATATATTACTTTTCTTTTAATGTCTAAAAAACATATTGAGTTAATTCACAAAATATAAATAGTAAATTTAGAGATATGTTAATTATTTTATTAAGTAACAGTTTTATTGTTATTTTATTCAAAGAAATTAAACCCTTGCTACTTAAATATGTTATTCTTAACATTAAATTGTGTGCATGTTTTTTTATTAATATATAAATAACCGATTTCTAAAAAAAACAAATACTTAAGTGATTTCATTCTTTTCTCTCTACTGAAAAGTTTGATTTTGAGACTCATCCCCTTTTACCTTAACACCACAGATATATACCTACAATAAAATCGGTGAGTTAGTAAGGGATGCCAAAGCCTATTTTCCTATGCCTTCCTTTTGTTGTTGTTGTTGTTGTTGCCCTTATTATCCTTAACCCTTTTTTTAACTTTGGGAAATCCTCTTAGTACAGTCAATCTGTCATAAAATAGATAGTTTAAATGCAAAAATTTTAGGATGGATAAAAGTTGTTTTCGTTGAAGAATTTCACAGGAAAATTTAGAGAACAAAAAATGTAGAGAACATTGCGATCTACAAATTAATGTTATGTCATTGGAGCAATGCTGCACAGCAAGGAATGCACACGGTAGGTGGCGCCTCTCAAAGTCTCTTAAAGTCTCAAAAAAAGTGTTTTTCCACTTTTTCACCATGTAAATATTTTTTTAATGCAATAATGTAAATGGAAAAGTTATTCCTTTGAATGTTATGAACAAATTTTATTTAAACATTTTTTTCATACAACTTAACGTTTTAAAGCTGCAGCTCGCAAAAGTATGAAAATTCCAATTATATGATAAACAAAGTCACTGTTTGGTTTTCAAACTCAATAAGTTTTCCTATTTGTCAATAATCTCCTATTTGTCATTTTAAGGAGCAAGGTTAATGATACCTAAGAAGATAACCGACAGATAAACGACCAACAAGTAAGCTCATACATTCACAATTTTTAGGGAGGATAGGGAGATTTAGACCAGCAGAAAAAGTTTCATTATTTCGTTACTAAAGTGTCTTTAGCTATTTACCATAGCTTCAGTCGCTTTAAATTCGGTTACCTTTCGTCATAGACCTGTTATCATACCTTAGTAGTGCTCACAGTCCATTATACTCGATCAAACTTCGTCAAATACAAAACGGGAATGAAGCAGCGCCACCTGGTGGCTAACCCCATATAAATTCATTCCCATACAAATTGACGTTTATTAAGTTTGACGCGTTTGATCGAGTAAAACTAGTACTAGGCCCTCAGGGTAGGTGGTATGTGCGTTTCGTGCATCAAGTTCTTCAATCAATGGTAACTGAGCCTAGTTGATAACTGCAAAAAGCAGCGTGCCCATTATCAAATAATACAACAATAATAAACTGATCTTGTATTTTTTCCAAACCAGAATTGGTTTTAGACATTCTTAAATTTGTAAAAATTAATTAATTATTAATTAATTTTAAAATTTGTTGTCATTAAAACGACAGTGTATGTCTGGATCCACAGCCCCGCAGCCCTTATAAGGTCTATTCAGGCTGCTTCTGATTCTGAACGACTACTGGAAAATTATAGGGAAGGCCTATAAACAGTTTAATGAAATAGACAGTTTTTACTGATGTGTAGGCTTTATTTAATTTATTTATATTTTTAAATCATCATACTATAAATATTATAATAAAAAACCTTATAAGTGTACCTATATAAAGGCGCGGATTATTATGAATGCCTACATTATAGCCTTTTGAAAGTTCACAAAAACTGCAAAAAAAATTTTTTTCATATAATATTAAAAGTATTTATTGAAAAAAGCTGGTTATTAGATTTCTTTGTTCAGAAAGGTTTTTGGTATAAGTTTCTGTTAAAATACCATTACTCTCCTTAGAGTGAAAGTATAATTAATTATATTAACTATTTTAATTTGCAAACAGGTTCCAATAATCCCTCGGCTCCTCTTAAAACATCGCTATTTATTTCAATGTGAATATTAGTTATTTCATTCTGTCATAACTTTTCTTAGGAGGTAAGTGTTGATTTTTTTTAATATTAAGTTTTTGTTGATTAATCTTGATTGATTTATTTTGTTTATTTATTTCTATCCTTTTCAGTGTGTGTGTATGTAATTGTTTTTTTAATAGTTTATTTAATGGATGCTATGATGTGTATGTTGTCATTAAAATACATTTAATTAATTTATTGTTAGTACTCTCTTGCTCTTGAGAGTTAAGTATTTCCTATTACGCAATATTTTTCTTTTCTTTTTTTTCTACTGAGAATTAGGAGAAACATCCTCTACTCTTTACTAACCTTTACAAGCCAGCTTACATTTTACACAAGCCAGAGTATACCTGATATCCTCATGTCTTCAGATTTAATCATCTGAAGATCAGATATTAAATCATCAGATATTAATTTTATGGGAATCTGCTTTCTACATAACCTTATGAGGGATAAACAGTACAAAAATTATATTATTATGCAGTTTCTAGATACTAGGACTAAGTTACTCTTAAGGCGAGGACTTGGCAGAAAAGTATTATTTTCGTCATCTAATTTGACTTCTTAAGGCCTCTTTCACCAAGTAAAGTACAAGTAAAGTGTTGATTAGTTACTTTTAGAATAATTTTATGTTTTATTAAATTACGCACTCTGTTTAGTGCATCCTTCGATCGGCGATTTTTTTATTATTATTTTCTTTTTAATGTTTGGGACTTTTACCGTACAAACAAAGGTATATCAGCTAAATTATTCCCGGTGACAAGTGTCTTTAAATGACGGTTAGCCTACTTGACAGATGGTGAAAGAGGCCCTTAGAGTAATAAAAATACAGTGCACAATAGACTATATTTTCCATTCAAAACATGTTAGTACCTACTCAAAATATTGCTATATATCTCTCGTGTTTAATTAATGTGGCACTGTTTATAAAGGTGACAATCGATAACCTCCGACTACCTGACCCCTTTTATCGTCTGTATTAGTATCTATTATTATTAAATTTAATAAAATAATTATTATTAAAGGAATAATTTCATGTTTCTTTACAATATTATATTTATTTAAATTATTTACAGAACAAAAGTTTAAATTTAATATAAATACTTCTATTATATATAACTACATATCTAAGAACTACAATAAATTTAATCACTATAATAATATAAAAACTTTAAAAATTAACTAACTATTTTCAAAAAGTATGTAATTATAAATAATTTAAATCTAATATCTAAATTTAAAAGGAATAATTAAAAGTTAAATTTCATTTAATAAAATAAATTGCGTTTATTATTTTATCGTCTTCAGCCCGTGTCTGTCCATGATCGAGAGTTTAATTATCAAATACTACGAATAAATAGGTCAAATATAATACACGTAGGTCAAATATAGTAATTGTCTATTTATATTTACAGAATTTCCTAATAAACATCTAGGTAAACACCGACATTAGCAGTTTTAATAAAATATTGTTAAAAAAGTTTAGGTAGAAAGTTGCCACGTCCTAAAATACAAATTAATAAACTATTACCTAAGAAAAACTCAACTATTTCAATTTTCAGACGCCAGAATGAAGCACTTAACAATCTTCACTGTTTCGCTGTTAGTGGGTTTTGCGTGCACCGCGCCAACCTCTAATGATGACACCATCAAAATAACCAGAGAATTCTTCCCAGATTCTCTAGTGAAATACACAGCTGAACACGACATTGTCAATATTTTTGTACCTTTGAACGCACTTAATTTTGAAGACGACGCTGACGACGCGGACGATGATACTGACAGCGATACTGTACTGTTCTTTGTGGAGGCGGACATCGATCCGAATGATTACAACAAAAGAGACTATAAGGGCCTTTATATTTTAAAAGAAGGTAAAGCCACAAAACTGTTGGAAAATGGCCGTGATGCTACAGCAGCCAATGACGATACCAAGTTTGTTTACTTTGGAGCGAGCGATGGAATTTACGTTTACGATAGCAAAGAAAATAAAGCCATCAAGTATGGATCAGTGGATGATCCTATTACAAATATCATTAAAGAAAATGGTACTGAAGTTATTTACATTTTGACTGACGACAAACAAGTTTACCGAGTAACTGACGAAGGAAATAAAAAGACTAAAGTGGCTGAAGTCAACAATGCTTTAGAAATTGTATTAGATTATACTAATAATCTCTACTTTTACGGAGACGATAAGAAGATTTATGTTGTGAATGTTGATGGCGTAAAAGAAATAAGCGTGCCCAACAATTGTCAATATTTGAAACTGCTTACACCACCGTTCGTTATCGAAGATGGTGTGCCGATTGTATGTGACAAGAACACGTACATTATTTACGCTAACGGTACAGTTGAAAATGGTGATTTTGTACTAGAAGTCAAACCAACTGCGTACTCTATGGAAGCAACGTTGATTCAATATTTCGCTTATGATAAGAAAATATACGAATACAACGTTCTAGTCATCATTTTATCGGAAGTGTTGGAAGGTCTCAAGAGTTTCCTGGATGGATTCAAAGATAATATCGAATCTATTGCAACCAGATCAAGGAATGATTTGCGAGCCTAAAACATAATGTGTTTAACTTTGTCTTTTAACTTATTAAAAGACTAGTGTGATAAATGCATAACTTATTTATTTGATATCTATATTATTATAATACTTTTACTAATTACCTCACTTCAATTATAATATTATTAAGAAATATTTGAATTAATTAATTTGCCATTAATAGCTATCTTTATCATGGTCTATAATAGTCATAATTATATTAGTAAGGTCACCAAGCCATCGTGACAGTACACCGCCAAACATATATTTCAAAAGCATTTCCATTACATTATACTCATAAATTTTACCATTCAAGGCTGCTACTAAATATAAACCTGCGTCTACGCTATATGCTGAAGGCTTAACTTCTAAATAAAAATCTTTCTTCTCACTACTACCATTAGAATAAAGTATATAAATTCTATTATCGACAAACACTGGTATGCAATTATACATAATAAATGCAGGCCTTAATAATTTTACACTTTTAAAATCTTCTAGAAAAGAAGCAATGATAATTGAATTAATGTCTGCCTTGATTATGTGTGTTAAATTGTCGATACAGGATAAATAATAAATATTGCTCGATGTATCCAAAACGAATTCAGATGCACAAGATACAGCTGAAATTATTTTGTGAATACTTCCATTGTTAGAGATTTTGTAAAGTTTTCTCTCTGCGTTTAAAGCATAAATTATATCTGAACCGTTCACTTTTTGAAGTTGTATTACGTCCTCAATGAATGTTCCAAATTGTTTAATAGTTAGTGTGTCTGAATTGTATTCATAAATGCCTCCTTTGCCGCCAAAATAAACGACATCATCAGAATCATAATCAGAAGTAGTATCTAGACCTCCCTCAAATAATTCATATGCAGCAAAGCCGTCTAGTACATAAATGCAACTGCCACCTGTCAATTTCGGGTCTACAACAGTGAAGAATATACTAGGCATATCAGAATTGTCTCCAATAAGAAGCTTATTATTGTGTCCAGTGACAAGCAACTTTGTTATATTATAATCTGTTGAAAATATCATATGTTCTTTCTTGAAAATGCTTATTGTATTCTCTGAGCGTTGCTGTAACGTTATTGAAAACGTTGACGATAGAAGACACGTTGTCATGAAAGCTATCCACTCGATCTGTAAAGATTAAAAATGGTTAAAAATAGTAAAAACGCTTAGATCATAATATAGATTATGGTCACAATCTATATTACGATCTAAGCATAAATCCATACTAATCCAAACTAATATTATAAATACGAAAGTAACTCCATTTGTTTGTCTGTATGTCTGCTTTTCAAGCCTTAACTAATACTCCACCGATCATTATGAAATTTTGCTTAGACGTTGTCAGGGATACAAGAAAGGACATAGGGTACCTTTCATCCAGAAAAAAGTATTGTTCCCAAGTGATCATCTAAGAATATAAAGAATTGGGCGCCAACGTCCCGTGGCGGCGCCACCGTCGTCACAGCGATAACGATGTCAGGCGTTATTACTCATATATTTTCTTTTTCAACGCGGACGAAGTCGCGGGCGCCACAGCTAGTCTTATAAATATAATAAACTCGTAAACGAGCCGTGTTTGTAAAATAACACTTTAAAAAAAAAACAATTCGTACACGTTGTAGGTACTTAATGTT
The DNA here is from genome assembly GCA_947623395.1 of Synanthedon tipuliformis. Lineage (NCBI taxonomy): Eukaryota > Metazoa > Arthropoda > Insecta > Lepidoptera > Sesiidae > Synanthedon > Synanthedon tipuliformis. The sequence continues at coordinate 5,183,631 of OX392433.1, forward strand.
ACCAAAGTCAAAAATAGTTTTTAAGAATTTTTCTCTGCTTTTCTGTGCGTTTGTGCACATTAATATGTGATAGACAAAAAAGAAACTGTTCTTATTAAATATTCACAACAAAAAAAGAACAGAAACAGAAGTTGTGGAAACTAATGTTAAAATCCCGATATCAAAATACTTTAAGTATGGTCGTTCATTAAATAAACTTGATTATATAACCATTAGTAAACAATAACGTACGTTAACACGCAAACTGAAATCGACCGAGCGTAAATCTTGTTCCTATTGATACCGTTTCCATGATCACATGTCAAAAAAACTGCCGTTGTAATGTTAAAAATTATATCGTATAAGTATAAAAATTGTATATTATGTAGTAGCAGTATACTACTCAACCGATCAATATGAAATTTTACATAGACATTATCAGATTTATCAGGGATACCGAAAGGGACATAAGGTAATTACATACTATCACTACATACGTATTATAAAACAAAGTCCTCCGCCGCGTCTGTCTGTCTGTCTGTCTAAACTCAAAAACTAAGTACTGCACCGATTTTCATGCTGTTTTCACCAATGGTGAAAACATATAGAGTGGTTCACGAGGAAGGTTTTAGTATGATTTACAACGTTACGCGGACGAAGTCGCGGATTTGGATGTAATTTGGCTCACAGATAGTTCAAGTGAGGAGGGTGTCCTCAAAATACCACGCTTGGCCACAGGGAGGAGTCTAAGACCCCCCGTTTTAGATTTTTTGTCACGTAGTCTGTTTTTACATAACTTTTTTCTTCTTGATAATATATTTTTCATTTGTAATTATCTTTTTGTTTGCAAAAAATGATATAAAACTATTTTTATGACTTACTTCGTGAAAACTAGAGGGGATGACCCGTTGTATACCGAGGGGTTGAGGGGACTAATAAATTGTAAAAAAATGGGTCACCTAGTATGGGTAGTATGATACGTTTTATCTAATAATACCTACAATTAAAAAGAGTAGGTACTTAATTTAATTTAATTTCGCCTGTTCGCTTTGCAGTCAAAAGCCGACACAATAGAAAAAAATCGTGGTTCAATGGAAACATACAAAACTGAATATTTCCTTCCTTTTGAACCACATATATAGAAGCTAATAGAGTGTAAATTTTGCACATTGGAAGTGAGTCAACAGACATATCGACATTTATATAAAGTAGGTCACGATAAAATTTATATTTTTTTTATTCATTAAATATTTTATTTATTTATTTTAGTGTGAAAAGGAATACTACCTATAGTGCGTGCGTGAGTCGGTTGTGACTGTGAGTTTGTTGTAATTTTTCATTTATTATAATAAAGTAATATTTTTAATTTTTATGGTAAGTGACGGGGCGTTTTTCCTGAATAGAATTTAAGAGAAAAAAAACCGGAAAAATTCAAATAAGCTACCTATTTGAATTAATCTCTCTAAAGCTAAATTGTTTCCTTTTCTGTACTCCTGACAAAGTATATTCTGTGTTTATTCAACTTAAAAGCCTATGTACAACTTATATTAAACTAATATGTAATATATATTAAATAATTTAGAATGATATTCTTATAATATTCTTATGATATCTATATTAAATATATAGATTGACAAAGTGTATTCAAAAAATTTCATGGTTATCGATATGTTATTTTGGAGATTTAAACTAACATGATTATTTTTATATGTATACACACAGAGAGAGACAGAGAGAGAGAGAGAGAGACTGTGTTTATTGAACATTTCAAAATCTCGACTGTTCCAATTTGATATAAGGTTCAATGCCCTTAAATATGATTGCAACTATTTCAGATAAACTTATTTTAAGGTCCCAGTCGTAGTCCAAATTTCATCACAACAACTTGTACACAGAGATAAAGTGTGAGTTCATTTATTATTTATATATAACAAATATTTGTTTGTTCAATAGGTTTCGAAATATAAAAATAATATAATATAATGTAATAACTATACTTCATTTGATTATTCTCTGATAATGTTGTGCTTTCCTGTAATTTAAATTCATACTTGTAATGGTCCTTTCTGAGTGTTGTATGTTGTGATTGAGTATGTCTTTAGTTGGTAAGCCTTTTGAAATAAATAAATAAAATAAATAAAAACTTTTGCTAAGTTTGTAATTTAAAAACACATTTTTTTATATAAATTTTACTTCTTGTTTTGAATTAAGTACAGTCGGGGTAAGAAAAGGTTCGTCACCTTAAAGTCGAAATTTTGGTTTTCTTGCACCAGGTCAAATGTCAGTTATGCCAAAATTTCATTTCAAACGTCTGCCAGTTGTCTGTTTAATGCTTTAGTTACAAAAAGTACTAAGAGTCTACGATTTTCATAAAGGAATGAAATTGAAAACTGGCGAAGGTTTTCGTACCCCGACTTTACATAATTAAATTCGTATAGAATTTACCTAATTATTTTTTTAACGTCGATCAAGCCATTACAATATTAGGTAGTTATTTTATTAAATACTTAAGTTATTTTGATGATTATTGAGTCTTAATTATCTTTAATTACTATTAGATAATAGTGAAATATTTACAACATTTAATAAAATTATTAATATATTTTAATTTATTGGAGATTTTTTATTCGTTTTTATTATACATGTAATATTTTTTTATTTGAGAAAACATAACTCCAGTGAAATCGTAGTTAAGTTTGAAGTTATCAAAGCTATAATAATAAAATACAATGTATATTACAGTAGGTATAAATAAGTATGTAGCTGCAGAATTTATTCTGCAGCATGAAAGTAATGATGATGCATATATGTATAAGTATATACAAAGTGTTATAAGTTGCATTGTGGATTTCATTAAAGATGTCTAGTCTTCGATTATACATTATCCAAAATTCTTCTTGACATACACTGGACCGCAAAGAAGAGAGGTCGGTAGGTTAGAAAATCTTCAATATCTTCCAAAGTACCTGACCTAGCTTTGATGAAATAAAGACTAAATTAAAGCTAAACTAAATAAATTTTATTTTTATTTAATCACATTAAAATATTCTTCAATTTTCTAACCGACCCTTTTTCTTTGCCGTCCAGTGTAGTATAAAACTAAGTTGCCTGTATTATTTACGCTTAGATCCATCGACTTTTTAACCCATAGACCTGTTAAACTACGCGACAGATTTTAATGCGGTTTTCACTAATGAAAAGGGCGTTAAACGAGGAAGGTTTCTATATAATTATAAAACAACTACATAATAATGACGCTAAATAACTATCAATAATGCTATAGCTATATACCCCCCGGCGCTTGGGGCTACCCGGCGTTAAAAGTAAAAAAAATAACCACGCCATATAATTAATTTTAATGTGAATTTTATACTTTCAGAAAAAAACACAATGTTGCCTCTCCTACTGTTACTGGTAGCAACAACAGCATTCGCTCAAAACTGCTCCTACGAATTTGACCATAGGAGTTATGCCAGATATTCCATATTGACAATCAAAGGTCTACCAACAAATCTAGTGTACAATCCAAGAAATCAAGACTTACTTTTCACACTAATAGACCTAGATTCACTTCAAAGCGACGATGTTCAAACTAGAATGGATCAGTACATATTACGAGGTAGTGAACCAATCAAAATCGATAATATAAACGGACAAGCGGCCGCTGTGGACCCAAGAAATGGTAGAGTTTACATAGCCAGTGACGGTGGCTTGAATGTTCTCAACAGAACAGATAAAGCTTCTTTCCTGAGTTTCAAAGACGAAGATATAGTTCAGTTGTTCAAAGGTCAAAGAGATGATGAATTATACGCCGTATTGTTTCCCGAAAACGAAGTGTACATAATAGATGTTAAGAAAAATGAAAAGAGGAGAGTGGAACACGTTCCTTGCGCTTTCATTTTAGCAGTAGATGTTGATGAAAATATTTTCTATGAGTGCGATTCCAAGTACGTTAAAGTCTTACTCAAAGGTTTCCAAGAGCCCATTGAATATGTGGGAATAGCTAAAAATACTGCTAGAGCTATAGCTGTAGATGAAGCTAACAGAGTAATATTAGCTGCAAACGATGGACTTTATCATTTGAAACCGAATAATTTGATACCAGATAAATTAATGGATTTAGATTATGTGCCTTCTGGTATAGCTTTTAACGGAAATGACTTGTACTTGTCGACAAATGGTGTGATATTTAAATACAGCGAGAAGGAATGTATGTAATTTATTAAAGTTATTAAATTATTTGTGTTTTATTTTTATGAAATAGTTAATAATAATAATGCAGGTCTTATATAGTTAATAATATCGTATCCGCGGATATCGGAGGCAGAAGAAAATTGGTGTGTTAAAATAGTTTTCTTACCAGGAATTACGAAAAATGTACATAAAAGATATTTTTGAAAGAAAAAAAACTAACCATGATTTTAAAGCTTTACGATTTACACCGGATCTTATTCCATCGACAACTGTTTAATTTAAACAATTCTAGATTAGGTCTATTATTATTTCATTCATTGCTCAAATAATGGATGAGTTTTCTTTTATTCCCACATAATTACATCACTATTTAGTCTAATCTTTAAAAAAATATCTACAGGATGAATTTTATTTGTCATTTAAGAAATAATTAGGTGAGATTGGGTAGATTAAGTAAGTACGATTTTTACTTAAATAGCTACTTTAAAATTACTATTAAGTAGATTTAGTAAATGAAGTAAATTCGTGTTAAACGATAACTTATGAAATAAATCCATTTACCTAAGTATTGATTATGAAGATTTAAAAATGGTTTTTAAAAACTGCAGTGGCTGTGTCTAGACAGATTCAGGACCGTTAAAGACTAAAGAGCTAAGGCTTCTTTTATTTAAAAAAGAATCTATGTAGTAGATAAACAGCTAAACTGCAATTAAAATTCCTAAACACGAGAAATGATGTATTTTCTTCTCCTCTGAAAGAATAAATAATAGTTCACAATATAAGTACTACATCCAACGAATGGTACTTCTTTATTGGCTTGTATACAAATTAATTAGTAGACATCCTTTTTTATTAGAAGGCAGTGGCGGATTTACCAGAAGGCTGTGTAGGCTTGAGCCTAGGGCGGCAGATTTTAGGAGGCGGCAAAATTATTGAAACGCAATCAACCTGTATATGAAGTGGATGGATTAAACAGATCTATTGTTTTATAAACATGGTTGTCACATGACACAATGGCTCGTAAATGTTTTATAAAGTCAACTAAGTAGCACATATGAAGGTGGTGCACCAATTCGCGGACCATTCGTGTATTCGCATCAACATTAAAGGTACGCACTCTAACAAAAAGATTGCTTCTTCTAAAAAGTATAAAGAGGATTCTTCGTCAAGGTATAAAAAATATTTTCTTAGTAAATATTAATATTCATTCACGCCATTTCACTCTTTCGCACTTATTGTAATTTTATTGTGGTTACCGTTCCTTATATAATTATATAAATACTAGCTGGTGCCCGCAGCTTCGTCTGCGTTCTGGATGAAAGGTACCCTATGTCGTTTCTGGTGTCCCAGACAACGTGTATGCAAGATTTCATGGTGATCAGTTCAGTAGTTTTTGCGTGAAAGAGTTACAAACATCCATACATACATCCATACAAACTTCCGCATTTATAATATTAGTAAGGAAGTAAGGATAAGGATAAGGATATAGACCTAGATGAAAACTTTCACAATTTAATTTAAGTTTAACCATTAAATTAATCTAAATATATATTTTAATCATTATTTGTGTGATAATTTCTTTTTTTCTTAAAAAAACCATATCTTAACACATTCCACTCAGCACCATCTAGTTCTTAGATCATAGATTACTTTTTTTTTATAAATACATACATATTATAAATACAAACTCAAACTCTTCTTTGATTATTTACAATAATAATCAATATATTCTTGATATAACTCTTCTTTACAGGAAATTGTGTAATGACTCAAATATGAAGTCATTAAACGCCGTACTGTTCGCTCTCATCTTTATCAACACGTTTGCGTATCACAATGCTGAAAAATGTGAAAGAATCAAAATTGGTAATGATTACTTTAAAAGACAACTCATAGCTTCGATCGACGGTTACCCGACAGGCATGGTCATCGATCCGAGAACCGAAAACATACTATTCATACTCAACAAAAGAAACTACACGAAAGGTATACATCTCCTCAAACACGGTTCTTTGGGTATCAAAGAATTACCAGTCTCCGACGACCTAATAGGCCAATGCGTTGGCATAGATGTTGCCAACAATATCATCTACATAGGCACCAATCAGGGCCTATTGACCTACGACTATACTAGGACAGAAATCTCCGCCGAACGTACGATCGGAGATGACGATGTACGTTCAATATTTATTGATAAGAGTGACAATCAAATGTACATATCAACAGGACCTAGTCATGAAATTTTCAAATTCATGAACGGATCGGCAGCTGTGAGACGGTATGAAAAAATCCCAAAAGCATACAGCTTCGTTTTGGATAGCAAGGGGAATGCTTTTTACGAATATATAGATGGAAAATTGTATTTCTTTTCAATGGACTTGTACGAACCTGTCCAGTACAAGGGCTTCACGAGAGAATTGAAATTTATTCTTCAGCTGAACAATAACGATCAAGCAATACTAGCAGTGAAGGGTTCCCTATACAAATTGAACATTGACAGTATATTGCCAGTGAAAATAGGACAATTGGGTTTCAAAATAACAGGTATGACATTCGACAATAAAAACAATATAATTATAGGCACAAAAGGAAAAATATATAGATACAAATCGATTAACAGTGACGAGCCTTGTCCTCCCGACGATTACTTTATGTCCAGTATATAATGTATAATATTAATTCGTGTACGAATATTTCGTAAAAACTATTTTTAGAATAGGTACAGATTCTGAGCAAATATAATTTTAACAAGCTTTTTGTGTTTTATTTTTTACTAAACAGTGCCCGCGACTTCGTCCGCGTAGAAAGACATCTCTATGGACAATAAAAACACACAAATACTCACATAGGCACGTACACACACGCACGAACACACACACACACACACACACACACACACACACAATCGTTCTATTTAAAAAAAACTTTTTTCTCGTTTAAAAATTATATATTATTATTATTACTAGCTTTTATGGAAGAGCGAAGGCACAGGCTTCCGCTTAAAAGGAGTCTTCAATCATAGTTATTGTATAAACGTTAATAAACATTTTTTTATGGTTTTGACGACGCGGTCAGGTGGCAACGCGTCGTCGACGACGATGGCATGGACAGATTTTTTAATATTTTTAAATGATCACTAGGTTACAGTATTTTTTTTGGATGAAAGGTATCCTATATCCTTTCCTTTATCACTGACAACGTGTATGCAAAATCTCATGGCGTGAAGACAAACAGAGTTACTTTCACATTTATATTAGTAGGTATGCCAGCCAACGCGGCTGGCGACAGTAACCATCCCCCAAAAAGACTTACAAAAGACTACCGCGAAATAATAGCACAATAGCACATGAAGTACCTAATAGCAATGTTTTTACAATCATACAAAACGCATACAAAGCAAGAAACAAATATGATTTACAAAACAAAATCGACGCCTGAAAATATTAATTAGCAATTTTAATGTAAAGAGCATATTTGCAAGTTTGAATTTTTTTTAATACCTATATGTTGCGGCCTGTGTCCGCGTAACTTTATAAAATATAGGCTATGTTTTTCGCTGATAATATAGCTTTCTATAGGTGAAAGAATTTTTAAAATCATTTCAGTAGTTTTTGAGTTTACTCATAAAAAAACAAAAACATATATTTTCTGTTTCTGCGATTTAACTAACTACTTACTTCTAAACCACGCAAAAAACTAATTCGGTTTTCATTATGGAAAGAGGGATAAACGAGGAAGAAATGGCGAAGCCGGGAACGGGTCGCTAGTTTACTTAGATATAAGTAAACCGTTTTTCCGTTTATTGATTAGTAGACCTATTTAAAATTTTTGGACAGTTTTTTTTTTTTTTTTGGAGTTTACTCCTTAAGGCTGCGGACCGTTAAAAATTGACTCTCATCGAATTTTTGGCGCTGCTTATAACATTGTTTTCAAACTAATTTAGGAAAAACTTAGAAATATTTTTATAACTAAGAAAAATTTATAATATGGTTAATAGTTAAGTATTTTTTAAGCGTTTGTTTATAGGGTATATATTAGGTAAAAATGGAGTTAAACACAGCTCTGCCAAGCCCTACAGTATGTTGAGCTATGTTCACGGACCAATGACATAACAACTAATGATAAATTAGAAAATCTATTCAGATATGAAGTTTTCTTATGTGGTCGTCCTTAAATTAATCTGATTATTTTTTTGCAAAACTAATTCATGTTCTTAAGTAAGAACGTTAAATATTGTCTTTTATCAAATTTTTCACTAATTTTTTTTTTTCATTTTTAACGTAGTTACGTAACAACAATTAGAAATTAACATTTATTATCATAAAGGACAAGTGTTTAGGTACAATAAAAAGCTATGGTTTCTGTATAAAAATTAAGAAAAGTAATTATTTTATTGATAAGAAAATCCGGCAATCAAACTCCTCAGTGACCGGTGAGCGGTCGTTGCGTTCAGACGTGTGCTCCGTGTTAAATTTTTACATGTTTTTTGCGATCGAACAAATATCTTTGTCTCGCTCACTCTCAGAGATTTTGCGCTTCTGTTAGCATATCGAAAGTTGCTTTACTTTATTTATTTTCAACATTATTTTCGAACTTTTTGGTAGTTAGTTAGTTTTTGTTTTTGTTATATTATTATATATTATTATTGGGTCATAGTGGAAAAAGATATGCTTGTCTAAAAAAAGGAAATGCAAGTCAAATATCATAAGCATTATATTCGTATATGTTATACTGTATTATATTATATTATATTATATTATATTATATTATATTATATTATATTATATTATATTATATTATATTATATTATATTATATTATATTATATTATATTATATTAAATTATATTATATTATATTATATTATATTATATTATATTATATTATATTATATTATATTATATTATATTATATTATATTATATTATATTATATTATATTATATTATATTATATTATATTATATTATATTATATTATATTATATTATATTATATTATATTATATTATATTATATTATATTATATTATATTATATTATATTATATTATATTATATTATATTATATTATATGTTATAATAATTATAAAAAAATTAGGTATATATATTATTACTAGCTTTTATGGAAGAGTGAAGGCTCCTGGCACAGGCTTCCGCTCAAAAAAAGTCTTCAATCATGTAATATCATCTCAATTTCTAATAATAAAAATGAACACAACCTTATTCACAATAATAATATCGATAATCTGCTAGCAACTTTTCTATATTCTAAATTAACTAAAACTAATTCTAAAAAACAAGTCTGTTTCTAAAATTTCTAAAATATCTAAAATATCTAAAATTTATAAAACTTCTAAAATTTCTACATTTCTAACATTCTAAAATTTCTAAAATTTCTAAAATTTCTTGGAGCTAGCGCGCCGACTGTATCTATTTATTGGATTAACTATTATAGCATAACAAATGCATGTATAATATATTTAGAAATGTTGAAAATTGGGTATTTTCAATAACATGAAATTAAAAAATTTCTCTTTCTAAAATTTCTAAAACTTCTAAAATTTCTACATTTCTAAAATTCTAAAATTTCTAACATTTCTAACATTCTAAAATTTCTAACATTTCTAAAATTTCTTGGAGCTAGCGCGCCGACTGTCTCTATTTATTGGATTAACTATTATAGCATAACAATGCATTTATAATATATTTAGAAAAATTGGGTATTTTCAATAACATGAAATTAAAAAATTTCTCTTTCTGTCTCTTTCTAAAATTTCTAAAACTTCTAAAATTTCTACATTTCTAAAATTCTAAAATTTCTAACATTTCTAACATTCTAAAATTTCTAAAATTTCTAAAATTTCTAACATTCTAAAATTTCTAACATTTCTAAAATTTCTTGGAGCTAGCGCGCCGACTGTATCTATTTATTGGATTAACTATTATAGCATAACAATGCATGTATAATATATTTAGAAAAATTGGGTATTTTCAATAACATAAAATTAAAAAATTCTAGTAAAATATTAAAAGCAATAAGTAGAGCAAGATTCTATTGATAAATTACGAGTATTATAACGCAGGATGTCAGCGGAGGTGCTCCCCACGCGCACGGTTTTTTTCGACTCTGATTCGTAGTTTTGCACCGATAGACTGACGCCTTAAAAATATATATTAAGCCCGTGATATAAAAAATTCTGGGAGTAAAATCAGAATTGTCAAACGAATGCGTTATGTTATGCGTTATTGTTACTTTTTTTAAATATTTTAGAATATCTCTGAAGTTTTAAGATATTGCGCCATCTACACAATATTATTTAAAAAAAGAACAATGTTGTTCTATCGGCGTGTTCGAATTGTGAAAATTTAAATTTTATAATTTTTAGAATAGAATAGAATAGAATAGAAAAAATAAGAAAAAAGAATAGAATAATTTTTCGTAAGAAGTCCACTCGTGTGTCAGAGTTGACACACGCAAATTTTAATTTTTTCTCCTTCGTAATGTTCAAGATCTCATTTCGACCAGTAACTATAGTTAATATAGATATAGCTGATGTCATCTCAACACTTGCTGGCGTATGTTGTAAAATGTAAATTAAATTCTCCTTAGCTTTGCATATACGCCAATCATCCACTCGTATCGGCTTACTTGCAATGTTAGCGGATATCGTGTATTACCAAATGTGTGTGAAACACTTTGGCAACATCTCGATTAAGTAATCGAAATCAATTCAGTATCGTGTATACGGAAATGCAAACAGATATATATGATGGTACTATAAATTATATAAAACTACCTGTTGCACGCGACTTCGTCCGCGTAACTTTATAAAATATAAGCTATGTTCTATGTTACTCGCTGATAACGGAGCTTTCTAAAGGTAAAAGAATTTTTAAAATCATTCAAGTAGTTTCGGAGCACAGATTTCGGAGCCTATTCAATGCAAACAAACAAACAAACAAACAAATGTTTCCTATTTATAATATTTGTATAGATATAAAATCCAACTGATGTTTAATATACAAAATTTACAAAAAAATTCAATTTTTTGAAATGACCTTTTGAAAAATTAAAATTGGTGCAAGATCAATTTCGAACTTTCGAAAATTTATTACACCAAAATGTAAAAAGAAACAAAAATTAAATGGAATGTAAAAATACAATTGGGCTCGTCCGGGATTTGAACCCGGGACCTCTCGCACCCTAAGCGAAAATCATACCCCTAGACCAACGAGCCAGATGTCTTGTTGACTCAAAATTACATTCACTTATTAAAATGACGGCAATAAAAAATACAAGACGTTTCTTACGTAACTATATTAAATAAATAAATCTACCTATCTAGATCTTATCTCTGTACATATATAAAATTCTCATATCACAGTATTGACTTGATCGATTTTTATGATATTTTTTTTGTGTATATTCGGTGTTTAACCAAGAAACGTTGCTGACTGAGCCACAGCGAAGTGTGGCCCGGGTTCAACTACTTAGCTAATTATATTTATTACAAGCTGACCCGACGAACTTCGTACCGCTCTAAAATCATTGTTAAATAATATTTATTAATAACACTCGTACATCACAACATCATGAGACTAATCGAATAACATGAGCGCTGATGTTGTTAAAATAAAGACTCGTAGTTCCTAAAATAAGTTTAAAAAAATTTCACAGCCTCTTATAAAGTAATTGCATAACATAGGAGACATTCAACGTAAAACACATTGAATCAAAAGTGAAATTAATTCCCAAGCCCACGAAAAAACTTAGATTGTGATCTATTAAATCTTTGTTTTTGCAATCATTGTAATATGCGTACTCAATGTGTATGGGAGGCCATTTTTAAGTGGAATGTTCACATTTATACACAAACAAACAATCAAACCTTTCCTCTTTATAATCTAATAATATATTATATTCTCGTGTCGCGGTGTTTATTGCTAAACTCCTCCAAAACGGATGGACCGATTTTGATGAAATTTTGTGTGCTTATCGGGTAGGTCTGAGAATCGGCCAACATCTATTTATTTTATACTCTTAAATGTTAAGGGTGGTCCACCCCAAAAATTTATTTTTATTTTTTTGCAAAACAACGTTTGCCGGGTCAGCTAGTATTCGTATAGATTTTATATTTTGACGAGCCCATTGAATGAGTTAACGTATCAGGAGCCCGGGTTCGATTCCCGTCTGGTTCAACTTTGAAAATGAACTTTTCAACGTTGATGGATTTGTAAAGTAGTGGCAAGACATACTGCGTTTCGCAGTTTTGATTATAGAAGACCATAGTGAAATAAAAGCATATTATGTGCTTTTGTGTTTCAGTAAGTGAGTAAGGTATGCCAGAACCCATTACCCCATCCCTTCCTTATCCGTTATCCTTAATCCTTCTGTGGTACAATGGAATAATATATATTATAATAAATATACCTATGTGTTGTAAAATTATGTATTATATATTATCTATATAAGTATGTGCAGAAAAAAAGAAAGAAAGAAAAAGTAAAAACATTACTATTAAATTTTCAGGAAAAAAAGAAATGGTCGATCAACATTAAAAAAATCAAATTATGATGTCATTACCAAAGATAATTGATTGGTCTCGCTGCGCTCGACTAGATAGAGCGCTATACAAAAGCGATAGCTCCGTGAATGCGGCAACTTTTTATTGTAGTGTGTATAAAACATCGTCACTTTTTATCACTTTTTACCCAGTTTTATTATATTTTTAAACAGTTTCCCTACGCAAACTGGCATTTTATTATGCTCAAAATTTAATAAAACATTCGACACGTTCACATCACAGACAACTTGCAGTGTGACTGGCTCGGGTACGCCGAATTCGGCGTAGTATTTTTTGCCGCATTTTACAAGTACAACAGCGGTTTCTAGTCGAGCGCAGCAAGACCAATCATTCATCTATGGTCATTACCTTTAACCCACACGATATCATACTAACAACGAAGTTTATACTAATTAAAATTTTGATTAAAATAAATGCTAGTAGTGAGTCCATTGACGATTTTGTTTCATTAGAAAACCGCTGTTCGCTTCAAAGAAAGCCATGTACGAAGTACAAATGAAAGTAAGTATCGCTTTGTAGCAGGCAACGGACGTGCCCACCACCTCTTTAATATAAGGCCTGTTTATAAAGAAAAAAACGACCTTATAATGTTCAGTTGTGATATGGGAATTATTGAAGACACATCCCTTCATAATATTCCAGTGATTATTTCGAAAATGTGCTGAAATTTATTATAAATGAGTGTAGTGAGTTCGGATATTGAAGAACACTTTTTTAAAGTTATATTTTTATAAAAAGTTTCTGAACGTAACTGAAAAATATTTAGGTATGTATTTTATACATATTTTAATTATTATTAATAAAACATAATTATTAAAATTATTGTATTACTATTATAATTCACATATATTTATTTTCTTTCTTAAATCTATTTTTTTTTTACAAAATATATAAAAAAACAATAAATATTATAAAAAAACTTAAAAATTAGCTGTCCTCGTCAAGGGTTCAGAGTAAGGAATCAAACTTTCATAAACATCAGCTTTCAAACAAAAAAAACCTAATCAAAATCGGTCCATCCGTTTGGAAGCGTCAACACGTCAAACTTATAACACCCCGTTTTTTCGTCGGTGACAATAAATGTCCCTTGTAAATATTTGTGACAGTCATGTTCATGCAAGAAAAGTAAGTAGGTACCTTGACCTCAAAGGTCGTTGATGTTGACTTATGTAGGTATAATTAATGCCAAGGAAGATACAAATCTCCTTTCTCTTCACTACTATAGAATTATAATCTAAGAAACCACTTAATATGTATAAAATTTATATATTACTAGCTGACTTGGTAAACGTTGTTTTGCGAAAAAATAAAATATATTTTTTTGGGGTGGACGACCCTTAACATTTAAGGGTATAAAAATAGATGTTAGCCGATTCTCACACCTACCCGATAAGCACGCAAAATTTCATCAAAATCGGTCCAGCCGTTTCGGAGGAGTTTGGCAACAAACACCGCGACACGAGAATTTTATATATTAGACTAGCTACACGCTTCCGGCCTCGCCCGGGATCAAAATAAAAACTGTCCTATCTTTTAAGTTGGACCATATTACACATATGTAAAGCAGGAATCACTTGGAGAAGACAAGCACAGAACCGCACTCTATGGCAAACTCTAGGGGAGGCCTATGCTGGAAAGCAAGATAATCTTCACATACCGATGTCAGATATAAATTTATTGTAATAGGTTAAGTTATATAGTATGTAAGATTATTAAATAAAGGCTATTATTATTATTATTATATTACATAGTTGAATTTTATCAAAATCGGTTCAGTAGGTTAGTTCATCGGCGACAAAAGGATAACTTTTTTATATAACTACATTATGTATGTATATAAAATATAGAAATTATGGATTATAATTCATTTCTTTCTGATACTTACATTTTACCAATATTTCCCAGAATCTAGATATTTTAAACTACGCAACGGATTTTAATGCGGTTTTCACTAACGAGAAAGGCATAGATAAATGATTGGTCTCGCTGCGCTCGATTAGATACCGCCGTCGTACTTGTAAAATGCAGCATAAAATAGTACGCCGAATTCGGCGTACCCAAGCCAGTCACACTGCAAACTATGTGTGAAGTGTACGTGCCGAATGTTTTATTAAATTTTAGGCATAATAAAATACTGTGTAAAGATATAATAAAACTGGGTAAAAAGTGATAAAAAGTGACGATTTTTTACACGCACTACAATAAAAAGTTGCCGCATTCACGGAGCTATTGCTTTCGTATAGCGCTCTATCTAGTCGAGCGCAGCGAGACCAATCAATTATCTTTGATGTTAACATTGTTTTTCAATAACATAAGAAAATTTAAGTAAACCAAATAACTTACACAAAATAAATTTATAAAAAAATATATTTTATTTTAATTATTAATTAAAGTAAGTGAATGTTAAAAATGTAACATTAAATTTTATGTTTTCAAAAATCGAGTTCATGATTATACTTTCATTCGAGTTTGACCATTATTATTATATTGGACATTGAAAGCGTTCTTGCTTCGCGGTAACAGTTCTTAACCTTGCTCCAATACAACGCGTTACGCCAATTTACGCTTCGCGAATAATTGAGGAAGATATTAAATTATGCAGAACTTTACAACATTACAATATGCAATCTTTTAGAATCATAAAAAAAATTTATTAAAAGACTAGTCATTAGAAAGAGCAATCTCTCAACACGCAGACTTTAACTCCTGTTATAAGAACGTCTATCGTCATGCTTGTTTATCTTTACATCCCATACCTATATATATATATATATATATATATATATATATATAGGTATGGGATATATATTTATTTATGTTACGGTAGACAGACAGGCTGAGTCCGTGGTCAATTTTTTTTTTATAATATAAAGGTGCCAGACAGGCTGGCGGCTCACTTGATGATAGGTAGTCGCTTAAGGACACAAGCAACACCAAGGGGAGTGCTAGTGTGCTGCCTACCCTGTAGGAGTTTGTTTATTCTTGTTTTAAACTGATAAGGTCAAATAAAAAATTCAAATCAAAATATTTAATATTCATCAAGTTTCCAAGAAACTCTTCTGATTGTCATTTATAATTTTCATTTATAAAATGCCAAGATGATGATGTTCCTGTGACGAAGAAACTCAGCATACCATTCTTTTTTGATATATTACCTACTATTATAATAAATTTAAAAAAAAAATTTCGACCATGTAAACTTAAAACTTTGTACTTAGGTCAAATTTAGACAAAGTGTGGTTTTTTAGATGGCGCAATATCTATGAAACTTCAGATATTCTAAAATATTCAAAAAAAAATAGAACATAACTATAACGCAATTCGTGTGACAATTTTGATTTTACTCCCATAATTTTTTATAATAATCCTTAATCGATTCGATCGAAAGAGTAAACTCAAAAAAAACAGATATAAACCTTTTTTTTTAAATACTTACTATATGCATTATTAATTCTAAATTCAAAATGAAGTGAAATCCGCGTAAACCGGAAGAATTGTTTCGCGCCAAATTCAATGCGCGTCTGATTACGCCATGACATTTTGATTACGCAATGGTCCGTTCCGCATGTCATCTGCACTCTTATTTATATCGTCGGAAACGGAATCACTTATACATGCGATCCTATTGAATAATATATCTATGTTAATGGCTTACTTACTTATAATACTTATATCATAACTGTTATGTGTATTATATCATAACATATAGAGGTCAAATTGGGGTCAAATCTTCCTTCGATTGGATTGAATAATTTTATTGATAATAACTTTGATTTTATTGATAATCTTAGAGAAAGAGAACTTTAACTTAGAAAAAATTAACAAAAAAAAATGCTCCTTAAACCGTTACGCAATAAAAAAAATTTAACAATATGTACATACCTACTTAGTTTGAATTTATAAGTTTTTGTACTTTAACACTGTGTAGCCATAAATATTTGGAAATCCACGTTTTGAGGTTATAAATTTGTTTACACAAAATCCGTTGTACAAATGAATAGAATATAATAACTTTAAACAAGCTAGTCTTGTATATATGTATATATCGCATAATAATATATTATATTAAACAAAAAAATCTTTTTTTTTAAAGCGCCATCTCATTTGTGGTAATGTTATCTTATATTTTGGCGGATGAATGATAAATTAACTAACCTCAAAATGTAAGATGGCGCTTTATGATTACGAATATGTTCGGCTTACATCCAACCGTGACCCGAAAGATGGTAGACATTTCCGGGTATTTCCCCTTGTAAAACAAAAAAAAAAGGTATTTCAGGCAAGGCCAAGCTGAAAACTGCTCTTTATAATACCTTAACTTAACAGATCTACAGACCTGGCTGGGTAGTAGCCAATTTTAATCAACCATACTAATAATAAATATGTAAGTGTAGATGTTGTATGTATGTATGTTTGTGTGTATGTGTATGTATGTATGTATGTATGTATGTGTGTATGTATGTATGTTTGTTCCTCCATAACTCTTAAATTAATTAACTGAATTTCATGAAACTTGGTAAATAAACATTTTAGACGCACGGGACACAGGATAGGTTACTTTTTTCAAACGGATGAAGTCGCGGGCGCCAGCTAGTATATAGTAGCTAGAATTTAGTAAAATTAAAAGCAGTTATTTTGACTTTACAAACAGACACATAAATTTTATTTACTTATTAGTATATAGATTAAAAATCTCATTGGTCAATGGAGAGTGATTTCTTCACATTTGTTTAAATTTCACGTATCATACAATGTTTTTGATGTCGAGTACATACGTAATGATTACTCAATAAACTTAAGTAAGTCTTGTAATAAAATATTCATCAGACATTGAAAGTGAACAGCATGTGCACCTAATGCTTAATTTGAGTCTTAATAAAAAACTATTTAATTTTTATTTTGACATGAATATGTCTTTTCTCTGGGGTCTATTCGAAAGAATGTGTGTCACGAAAATCGTTACCATGACGTAAATGAATTAATTATAATTTGTTCGTTTGTTTATATATATATTTTATCCCTGTTGACCATAGAAGGATTAAGGATAAGGGGAAAGAATAAGGATAAGGATAAGGATAGGGATGGGGATAGGGATAGGGATAGGGATGGGGATAGGGATAGGGATGGGGATGGGGATGGGGATGGGGATAGGGATAGGGATAGTTTGTTCGTTTGTTTATATATATATTATCCCTGTTGACCATAGAAGGATTAAGGATAAGGGGAAAGAATAAGGATAAGGATAAGGATAGGGATGGGGATAGGGATAGGGATAAGGATAGGGATGGGGATAGGGATAGGGATAGGGATGGGGACCATTTAAATCTTTCTTTTCATTTATGATATGAGACATATTCATGTCTACTGTGCCATCGAGAAGCCATGGCACTTTTTTTTAATTTGCATATTTATAAGCCCGTGGTATGAAAATTTATGGGAGTAAAATCAGAATTGTCACACGACTGCGTTATGTTATGCGTTATACTTAGTTACGTTATATATTTTTTTAAATATTTTAGAATATATCTGAAGTTTCAGAGATATTGCGCTATCTAAACAATATAATTAAAAAAAAAGTAAAATGTTGTGATCTTCTGCGTTCTGCGATGTTGTACGAAAAAATCTTTCGGCGTGACTGAATTGTGAAAGTTTAAATTTCATAATCGTTTATCCTTACCCTTACATATTATAAAACAAAGTCCTTCGCTGCGTCTGTCTATCTGTTTGTTCGCGATAAACTCAAAAACTACTCCACCGATTTTCATGCTGTTTTCAGCAATGGATAGAGTGGTTCTCGAGGAAGGTTTTAGTATATCATTTACAAACTCACGCGGCCGAAGTCGCGGTCAGCAGCTAGTATCTAAATAATAAAACCCAATTAAAGTCAAGGCTGACCGAAACAATATTATCGCTCGTACAAAAAACATATTGTTGACTTAATAGAAATATACCAGAACTAATATAATATGACTAATATAATATATTATGATTGTAATTTAAAAAAATATTAAATAACCCGAACTTACATAGTAATGACACAGCCACAGATAAATGATTGGTATCGCTGCGCTCGAGTAGATACCGCCGTCGTACTTGTAAAATGCGGCATAAAATAGTACGCCGAATTCGGCGTACCCGAACCAGTCACATTGCAAAATGTCTGTGATGTGTACGTGCCGAATGTTTTATTAAATTTTAGGCATAATAAAATACCAGTTAGCGTTGTGAAACTGTGTAAAAATATAATAAAACTGGGTAAAAAGTGATAAAAAGTGACGATTTTTTACACACACTACAATAAAAAGTTGCCACATTTTCGGAGCTATTGCTTTTGTATAGCGCTCTATCTAGTCGAGCGCAGCGAGACCAATCAATTATTTTTGGACAAAGCATACTGATTTCATAGTATGCTGTGGTAATACGGAGCACATCTAGCGGCATTAGACTATAATAAAGGTAGTTAGTACTATAAATATATGTCCCGTAATTTAAATATTTTGACATGAATATGTCTTTTCTCTGGGGTCTATTCGAAAGAATGACGTAAATGAATTAATTCGAAAGAATGTGTGTCACGAAAATCGTTACCATGACGTAAATGAATTAATTATAATTTGTTCGTTTGTTTATATATATATTTTATCCCTGTTGACCATAGAAGGATTAAGGATAAGGGGAAAGAATAAGGATAAGGATAAGGATAGGGATAGGGATAAGGATAGGGATAGGGATAAGGATAGGGATAGGGATAAGGATAGGGATAGGGATAGGGATAGGGATAGGGATAGTTTGTTTTATCCCTGTTGACCATAGAAGGATTAAGGATAAGGGGAAAGAATAAGGATAAGGATAAGGATAGGGATGGGGATAGGGATGGGGATGGGGATGGGGATAGGGATAGGGATGGGGATGGGGATGGGGATAGGGATAGTTTGTTCGTTTGTTTATATATATATTATCCCTGTTGACCATAGAAGGATTAAGGATAAGGGGAAAGAATAAGGATAGGGATAGGGATAGGGATAGGGATAGGGATAGGGATAGGGATAGGGACCATTTAAATCTTTCTTTTCATTTATGATATGAGACATATTCATGTCTACTGTGCCATCGAGAAGCCATGGCACTTTTTTTTTCTAATATTCTGATTAACATTAAACCTTAAGGCGTCAGTCTATCGGTGCAAAACTACGAATCAGAGTCGAAAAAAACCGTGCGCGTGAGGAGCACCTCCGCTGACATCCTGCATTATAATACTCGTAATTTATCAATAGAATCTTGCTCTACTTATTGCTTTTAATATTTTACTAGAATTTTTTAATTTTGTTATTGAAAATACCCAATTTTCAACATTTCTAAATATATTATAGATGCATTGTTATGCTATAATAGTTAATCCAATAAATATATACAGTCGGCGCGCTAGCTCCAAGAAATTTTAGAAATGTTAGAAATTTTAGAAATTTTAGAAGTTTTAGAAATTTTAGAAATTTTAGAAAGGGACTTAGAAAGAGAAATTTTTTAATTTCATGTTATTGAAAATACCCAATTTTAAACATCTCTAAATATATTATACATGCATTGTTATGCTATAATAGTTAATCCAATAAATATATACAGTCGGCGCGCTAGCTCCAAGAAATTTTAGAAATGTTGGAAATTTTAGAATGTTAGAAATGTTAGAAATTTTAGAAGTTTTAGAACTTTTAGAAGTTTTAGAAATTTTAGAAAGGGACTTAGAAAGAGAATTTTTTTAATTTCATGTTATTGAAAATACCCAATTTTAAACATCTCTAAATATATTATACATGCATTGTTATGCTATAATAGTTAATCCAATAAATATATACAGTCGGCGCGCTAGCTCCAAGAAATTTTAGAAATGTTAGAAATTTTAGAATGTTAGAAATGTTAGAAATTTTAGAAGTTTTAGAAATTTTAGAAGTTTTAGAAATTTTAGAAGTTTTAGAAATTTTAGAAATTTTAGAAAGGGACAGAAAGAGAAATTTTTTAATTTCATGTTATTGAAAATACCCAATTTTAAACATCTCTAAATATATTATACATGCATTGTTATGCTATAATAGTTAATCCAATAAATATATACAGTCGGCGCGCTAGCTCCAAGAAATTTTAGAAATGTTAGAAATTTTAGAATGTTAGAAATGTTAGAAATTTTAGAAGTTTTAGAAATTTTAGAAATTTTAGAAAGGGACTTAGAAAGAGAATTTTTTTAATTTCATGTTATTGAAAATACCCAATTTTAAACATCTCTAAATATATTATACATGCATTGTTATGCTATAATAGTTAATCCAATAAATAGATACAGTCGGCGCGCTAGCTCCAAGAAATTTTAGAATGTTAGAAATGTAGAAATTTTAGAAGTTTTAGAAATTTTAGAAATTTTAGAAATTTTAGAAACAGACTTGTTTTTTAGAATTAGTTTTAGTTAATTTAGAATATAGAAAAGTTGCTAGCAGATTATCGATATTATTATTGTGAATAAGGTTGTGTTCATTTCATTATTAGAAATTGAGATGATATTACATGATTGAAGACTTTTTTGAGCGGAAGCCTGTGCCAGGAGCCTTCACTCTTCCATAAAAGCTAGTAATAATATATATACCTAATTTTTTTTATAATTATTATAACGTATAATATAATATAATATAATATAATATAATATAATATAATATAATATAATATAATATAATATAATATAATATAATATAATATAATATAATATAATATAATATAATATAATATAATATAATATAACATATACGCATATAATATATAATACTTATGATATTTGACTTGCATTTCCTTTTTTTAGACAAGCATATCTTTTTCCATTATGATCCAATAATAATATATATAACAAAAACAAAAACTAACTAACTACCAAAAAGTTCGAAAATAATGTTGAAAATAAATAAAGTAAAGCAACTTTCGATATGCTAACAGAAGCGCAAAATCTCTGAGAGTGAGCGAGACAAAGATATTTGTTCGATCGCAAAAAACATGTAAAAATTTAACACGGAGCACACGTCTGAACGCAACGACCGCTCACCGGTCACTGAGGAGTTTGATTGCCGGTATTTTCTTATCAATAAAATAATTACTTTTCTTAATTTTTATACAGAAACCATAGCTTTTTATTGTACCTAAACACTTGTCCTTTATGATAATAAATGTTAATTTCTAATTGTTGTTACGTAACTATGTTAAAAATGAAAAAAAAAATTAGTGAAAAATTTGATAAAAGACAATATTTAACGTTCTTACTTAAGAACATGAATTAGTTTTGCAAAAAAATAATCAGATAAATTTAAGGACGACCACATAAGAAAACTTCATATCTGAATAGATTTTCTAATTTATCATTAGTTGTTATGTCATTGGTCCGTGAACATAGCTCAACATACTGTAGGGCTTGGCAGAGCTGTGTTTAACTCCATTTTTACCTAATATATACCCTATAAACAAACGCTTAAAAAATACTTAACTATTAACCATATTATAAATTTTTCTTGGTTATAAAAATATTTCTAAGTTTTTCCTAAATCAGTTTGAAAACAATGTTATAAGCAGCGCCAAAAATTCGATGAGAGTCAATTTTTAACGGTCCGCAGCCTTAAATACAAAACAATTTTAAAAAGAATACCCCGTCTAACCGGTCCGTATACTTGCAGCGTTACCTCCCTGTACTGTCAGAGCTATGCGTTGACTTCTGTCAACTTACTTAAATGCCAGCTGGGGCCACTGTGACAGGAGATCAGCAGACAGGCTGTCGGTCCATTTGATGGTAGGTGTCTACCGTGGCCTATGACACAAGAATTTGAATAAGAATTAAGGATAAGGGATAACAAAGAGCATGGGGTAATGGGTTCTGGCATCCCTTACTCACTTACTGAAACACAAAATCACATATGCTTTTATTTCACGGTGATATTCTGTAAGGGGTTGGTTACTATTTAATTTCAGGTTTTACCCGCCTTGAGGGATTTAAAAACTTTTTGTAAAGTTGTTTTTGAAAATTATGTAGACTCATAGCTCAAATTAGGTTCACAGAACACCTACAAATACGGTGAATAACATTAAAATGCTAATACAACTGCATTCCATAAACTTGAATAAGCTTGCAAAATGTTACTAGGTTAATTTAGACTAGGTTTCGTTTCTGGGTTCGTTCGTATATAAGACCTAAATAAATTATGAAGGGAATAGTGGGATGTGAGCCCGCTGTCATTCTTTTAATTTTATTTAAGTAAGACAACAGACTCTTACAAGACTCTTACATAAGACAACAGTGAAATAACATTTTGTGACAATAGACATTTTGAGACACTGGACATTCTGAGACTAGACATTTTGATAGACCGGTAATTTTTCAACAATTGACATTGGACAACTGGACATTCTGAACCTGTACCAATAATTTTTATAAAAATTTTACAATACTGCCTCAATGCAGTGTGCATTTAGGCACCAACTAATGCAGTGTCTAGTAATAATGAAAAAAAATGTTAGCTATTCCGTTCAGTTACAGACGTACCTACCTATACATTTATTTTATCGGATTTAATCGTTAGTTCAATAACCAGATAAAGTTCAAGACATCGATATAGTAGCGTGAGTATTATTACATTATGAACGGACACAATGGAATCTTCGCTACAATCAACTACAATACTTCACATGGCTTTCGTTCTCATTTTATGATGATCTTCAATATTTTTTGTTCCCATAGTTGCATAATTAATAGTTGAAGTAATAAGATGTCGCGAGAGATTCAAAGACCAATAAACGTTGCCATGGTAACGTTAACAGCATAATAGTCATAAAACAACCATGTCGCAGGAGGACCTGTTTGGGTATTTTAGGTTATATATATATATTATTCATTTTGAATAATCATATTTACATAATCATAAAAACTTATTTATCAATAACATAAACAATAAAAATTACAAAAATTTCGAAAATATGCCCAAGAAGACTTAATAATAAACTTAAATTACCTACTATAACATATTACAAATAGTCCTACTCTACTAAATTCGTTCATCGTGCAATGGTCAATCAATTGTGCAATTTTATTAAGGCTGCGCAAAGCTCGTGTCAGAGGAGCCTTGCCAAGCAAATCAGTTCTTGCGCGCGGTATGGCGAAGAGTTGTGGTTTCCGTCTCCTCCATACAAATCTGTCAGGAACACACATTTCTATTTTATTCAATAATTCACAATTGTATGTATAATTAGCTAGACAATTATAATATTATTAATAAATACTTATTATCAACATAGTTATTATAATCCAATAGGCGATTTTGGAATTTTTGTATATGCCCCACGTGATAATATGACGATTATTAGCAGGACGTTTTTTAATACAGTGACAAACTTTTGATCGCCTGTAGACGCTCATCCCACCGTTAAAAGCGAAACATCATATAACCTTTATATTCTACTTACTATCTAATCTTCAAAATCCAATAGGTCCCCCACTAAAGCTCGAGTAACTTCACATTTAGCGTCGTGGGCTACCAATACGGGATACATACAGTTAGGAAGGCATAAATATTTCATTAGACAAAATGTTAAGTAGGTATCGGGTAGTGTTCTAATCCCCCTCACAGAGGGCGCCACGTCTGTCTGAAGATAAAACTACAAACTGCGATGACAGAGCACTTAAGTATTTAGGGACATTTCTGAATTATGATTTAAATATATTGACAAAATATTAACATAAATATAATAAGATAAATATCAATAGTAATGTAAACTAAAAATAAGCTTATCTATACTTACTAATACTATAAGGCTGAAGAGTTTGTTTGTTTGAACGCGCTAATCTCAGGAACTACTGGTTCGAATTGAAAAATTCTTTTTGTGTTGGATAGATCGTTTATCAGGGAAGGCTTTAGCGCTATATAACATCACGTTGGGAGTAATATGAGCGAAGAAACAGTAGAAAATGTGGAAAAAACGGGGAAAATTATTCATCTTTGAGGGCTTCCGTTGCGTGCGCTGCGAAAACCGTTCGAGATACCCAAATGATTCCCAAAATAACTATTCCACGCGGACGAAATCGCGAGCACCAGCTACTTAGTTCAAAATAAAATCTAATTTTAGGTAATAGTTATATTTTTGTTTATTAATAATACTATATTTAACTAGCTGACGTTTGCCTAATATAGGCGTTATTATTGTTTATAGGCGAATTTTTTTCATTATTTTCTTTTTAATGTTTGGGACTTTTACCGTTCAAAGGTATATCAGCTAAATTATTCCCGGTGCAAGGTGACTTTAAATAACGGTTAGCCTACTTAACAGATGGTGAAAGAGGCCCTTATTGTTTTTATATAAATTATACTAGCTGACCCGGCAAACGTTGTTTTACCATAAAAATAAATATTGGGGTGAACCACCCTTATCACTTAGGGGTATAAAAAGTAGTTTACGACCTATTCTCAGACCTAGGTTCAGAAATATTCAGATTAGTCAAGCGGCTAATCATGTGAAGTTGGGACGCGGACGCGGACAAAGCCGCGGGCATAGCTAGTAAGAGATAAAACTGGAATTTAATAAAACTCATTATTTTCTATAGGCTTCTCAGTCATCAATTATTTTATACTTTATTTTCATATGTTACTTATTAACAATTTTATGAGAGTTTTGAGAGTGAAATGCCATAACCAGAGTTTATCTCGCGCCGTTTTTCCTTCATTCACTATATCAACACGAACAGTCGAGCACGTTTCAACGGACGGACGTAAGAACTTGTTTCCACATAATTATTTGTGTATACGTGTATTATACACATAGTGTCAGTGAAAGTACTTCATGGTCAATGAGCTTACTTGTGTACGCTTGAGGAAAATACATACACCGTTTCATACTGTTTTTTTTATTGCGGAATATGATATCAAAATTCGTGAGTAATTTACTTAGTAATTTTCAAATTATAATTAAGTAAATTCTCAAATAATAACAATACAAGGGCATAACTGCACTTTTTCTAACTTTGCGGGAGAGCCATTTCATGTTTATTTTTTGCATATGTTGGTGTTAGTTTTTAGCCATTAATATTATTTCTTTTCTTTCATTTTGTATTAGGTATATCTTAGTACTGTAATAACTAAGTATAAAAATGAAAAATATGGATCTAGTTACCTGAAAATAAATGAATTTGAATTTGAATTTGAATATCGCATTCCTTCTACTTATATTGCTTTGAAACAATTCTAATTTTTTTTTCATCAAATAAGGCCCCATACTCTTGATTTTTTTTTAAATTTAATAATATTTTTAAGAGACTCTGCATGTAACTCATTTTTTGTAAGTTATGCCCCTGTCTTACCGAAGGTGCGATATTAGGTATAGTATTTTAATAGTTAGAATTGTTAGAATTTAACCGCTTGGTTTTGTAGGACTTGTCATGTCCGATTCGATTTTTTTTTAAAGAAAAGCAAATTAATTATTTAAAATAAACATTATAATATGTACATGTAGAGGAATTTGTCGTATATCCGTCTCTGGGGAAATGGACACGAAAATAATTGTCGGATAAATCCGACTCTGGCTACTATTGGTTTAATAATTAACTTAGGTAATATCTATTTATTTGCCAGGTCAGCTAGTATAATTTACATAAAACAATAAGGGCCTCTTCCACCATCTGTCAAGTAGGCTAACCGTCATTTAAAGTCACCTTGCACCGGGAATAAATTTAGCTGATATACCTTTGTTTGAACGGTAAAGTCCCAAACATTAAAAAGAAAATAATAAAAAAAATCAAATTATTTCTAAAAGTAACTAATCAACACTTTACTTGTAGTTGGTGAATTTAAACCTTAATATTATTATTATTGAAGCAAATTTAAACATGAATTATTCAAGTGAAAAGAGACTTCCGACTTTGAATAAACGAGAAGAAGGTAAATTAAAATATCAATTAAATCACAACTGTGCCACTAAGTTATGTAAAACTTAAGGTTAAACGCAACTTAAAGTTAGATTATGTCACATAATTTGACACGGTCATTACAATTATTATATCATAAACATTAGAAGTGTTTAATATTTAAAAAAAAGCGACATTTAAAAAAGGAAAGCGTTTTTTTACTTACATTTTGCATAATTTATTACTTGTGACATACATACATTACATATGCCATGTCTATACGTAAAGATGTGTAATGTCTAACCGGAAATGTATTGTATGTTATTTTATTTTGATGTAAGTAGGATATATGTTGAAAATAAAATAAACAAAATAAACCTAACCGATTTTGATACTGTTTTCACTAAAGAATAGAGCGATAAACGAAGTAGGTTGTTAAATTAATTTTTATTTGAAATTTATTCTATGGTGAATACAATTCTCGTTGTGTTGGACTAATCAACTACCTGTTGCTGGTTGCACGCAACTTCGGCCGCGTAACTTTATAAAATATAACCTATGTTACTCGCTAATAATATAGCTATCTAACAGTGAAAGAATTTTTCAATTCGGTCCAGTAGTTTTTGAGTTTATTCATTATTACAAACATACTAATTTTTTCACTATATTATAGTATAGAATTATTAACTCTCTGACCATAGATAAATGATTGATCTCAGTGCACTCGACTAGATAAAGCCGTCGTACTTGTAAAATGCGGCATAAAATAGTACGCCGAATTCGTAGTACCCGAGCCAGTCACACTGCAAACTGTATGTGATGTGTAAGTGCCGAATGTTTTATTAAATTTTGGGCATAATAAAATACCAGTTTGCGTAGTGAAACTGTGTAAAAATATAATAAAACTGGGTAAAAAGTGATAAAAAGTGACGATTTTTTACACACACTACAGTAAAAAGTTGCCACATTTTCGGAGCTATGGCTTTTGTATAGCGCTCTATCTAGTCGAGCGCAGCGAGACCAATCAATTATCTTTGTCTCTGACATTTTTAATTGAAAATCACAATTCCGACTCCACAAATGTTTAGTTATTCGCATTTTTTATAGACTAAAATAAATCCTTTCATCGGTTGTACTTACTTACACCCGTTGATTGAAAAGTAATTCAAGTTATTAAGTGGTATTACATACATGGGCTGTGCCGACAATTACTGTCATTAAGTCACATTAAGTGCTTATTGAACTTTGTAAACTGACAAGTTTTTTAAAAACCAAATTATATTGTTGGTGATCATAATATATTATTATATTGTAACTAGCTACACGCTCCCAGCTTCGCCCGGTTTCAAAATAAAAACTTCCTATCTTTTAAGTTGGACCAAAGTTTTATCAAAATCGGTTCAGTAGTTTAGGAGTTCATTGGCGTCAAACAAGGTGACATGATTTTTTATATATATAGAGATAATACTCAGTCAAATAAACTGATATCTGACTTTACAATTTTTGTTATAAAGTTATCTTTTTCTTAGATACGGTTCGTTTATTTACAGATTTTATTTTATTTTTTGTTATAGGCAAATTTCTAAAAAGACATCTACATAATTGTAATACCCAATCATAACGGTTTTTAGTTATGTAGGTAACCTAAACTTTGCTATATAAGAATTTCTAAATTCACAAAATAAATATTTTAGAATGGTATAAGTAATTTCACTACTTTTAAAAAAATTAATATTATATCAATTTTTTCTCTATTTTTACAGGTACAATGACTGCTCTACTAAGGATACAAACGCACGAAACAATAGTACTGGCTGTTCTACTAATGTGTCTGCACTCAACGCTCTCAGCGAAACCGAATTCGAGACCAGTTTACGAAGTCATCAATGAAAAGTCCAGAGCAGACGAAAAAGTTAAATTACCAAGCAGTTCAGGAATATTGCCATATGGTAACCCTTTAGCTGGAAACTCAAAGCACAATGCGAGATTACACGCACAGAATCAACAAGCTATGTTTAATGCGGAAAAAATAAGGCAACATAGAGCTCAACTGCAAAGGTGGACTAAGGCGCCTCCGCAAATGGACAGCTATATGAAAGCGTATCACGAATCGCAAGAAACCCACCATCTCGCGTTAGAACAGCAACAAGCTACGCAAAGAGACTACGTGACTAAATCACCTGTGAAAAGACCGCAGAGACCAGAAACAAAGAGAGGGGTAAAAAACCTTCAAACTCCCGAATTGACTAAGATTACGAAAGAAGATGCTGTAATCAAATCCGAGAAGAACAGGAATCACAGATCTTACGGTTCTGTCGAATATGAACAGTATTTACAACCGAAAAGGTATCACACTGTTTACGTGTCTCCGGGTCCAACATACGATCAAGGAGTTACAATTAAACCCAACGGAAACGTGGGCTTGACTTATGAGCAACCGCCAAACGAAGATGCCAAATTGTACACATCAATTGTTCCAAGCACGAAATACGTTTACCCAAAGCAATACAAACAAATGCAAAATTATCATTCCGCTGAAGATTATAAGAAGATTCAGTCGCTGCTCAAAAAGAATCCGAAAGATCAAGCGTCCGAATTGAATGCTTTAATAAATTCCGCCAATCATAACGCAGATGACCCTACAAAAGATCTAAATACTCCTATTGATCTATATTTCTATCTTAAAGATTCGCCTTCAAAGACAATGTCAGAGCATCAAAACAGATACACACAGGTAACAAATTACGCTAGCGCATATATGCCTATGGAATACCAAAAAGATCATACGCCTATTACTGAAGATATAGACGATGTTGAAGATCCAAATAAAAAATCTAAATTTCTAAATTACGGTTTGCAACCAGTTCCAACTACAGAATATCCAAAGGACGAACCGACTACAACAAAAAATAATAATTATTACAAGGTCGAAGTCGCCAGTCAAACAATAAGCGGGGGTTATAAGCCAGAAGAATATTATGAGCCTCAAGAAGAACAACCCAGACATCAGGATGTACATCATAATATACATCAGAATGTACAATATGTTCAACAACCAGCTTATTACATTCAAAAACAACCTGCAGACGAAGAGAATCAAAGCGAAAACTATTTACACCACAACGCTCAATTTCAAGGTGTAAAACACTTGAGCGGTGAAGGAACTGGTGTATCAGCATATGGAGAAGAAAATGTAAGTACCACTTGTTTAGAAAAGGAATCTACAAATAACTCTTGCATTAAGATAAGGGACAAACGGCAGACATTCGAAACTGAACACTTTCTTTTACCCGGTGAGGCTCAAAATCTAACAGACGTGCCATTAACAATTACTAACAATAACACTCGAACACCCAAGGCCGAAAAGTTTAGACGAATTCCTTTGTTTAGTAAGAAACGCGTGAATGAGTTCGGCACGTTCGTGACAGGGCCAAATTTTCCTGTCGGTGAAGCAACGGATTTCAGTTACGACTACGAAGAACCAATACCGGCCACACCTTCGAGAAAGCCTTTTAACAAGTACGAAAAATATGAATCAGTATACGAGGACGACGATTACAACGCCTTTGAAGACGATTTTAGCTCGCCAGACTATGAATACGGACCTACGAGTAGACCGTCTTTGTATCCTACCACTGTTCATAACCCACAAAACTATGCACCGAACTCAATTTATTATCAAAGCAATGATTTGAAGGGTAGTTTTTCAAATAAATACAATAAATTCAAAGGTTACAATCCCCCGCCCAACTACGAGTCTTTTGGGCCCCATAATTTTGTTAATCCAAACTATGGTCCTCCTAATTCCTATGGTGTGCCCAGTCATAATGCTTTTCCTAGTGCTCACGGCTCGCCTGATTCTTATGGTGCTCCTGTTTCTTACGGCATACCTAATTCTTATGGGCCACCACAAATATACAATCCGTCGCCGAAATACGGTACACCGCGTTTGCCTCTACATCAGATTGTAAATGCTATTGAGCCAGTTTATATGTTGACTCAATCACAATTGAGCAACCTCATAGGCCATCACAACTTAAATATCCAGCACTTAGACGTATATCAAGTATCAAAACCAAAACGACCTTCGTATTATCCAAGGAGATATAAAAAAAGGTATTCGCAAAGACAGAAAAATTTCAAGAAAAATTTGCACAAACTTCACAAGCTCTCTGTTATTTAAGACCTAATAATTTAATCATATTTTAAGGAATGAATATTTAAGTATTTCGGTTAGGGCCTCTTTCACCAACTACAAGTAAAGTGTTGATTAGTTACATTTAGAAATAATTTTATGTTTTATTTTAAATTATACACTCGGGTTAGTGCATCCTTCGATAGGCGATTTTTTTTTATTACTAACTGACCCGACAAACGTTGTTTTGCCAAAAAATAAATTTTGGGGTGGACCACCCTTAACATTTAGGGGTATGAAAATAGATGTTGGACGATTCTCAGACTCACCCGATAAACACACAAATTTAGTATTAGTATTTCTTTTTAATATTTGGGACTTTTACCGTACAAACAAAGGTAGCATCAGCACCTTCACACAGCAATAAGCATACTTGACAGATGGTGAATTAATTAATTTTATTAACTATTCCTTAGTATTTAATTTATTGTTGTTTTAAGAATGCCTATTAATATTATTATTTATGAATAAAATTAAACATGTTCAAAAGTGACATTATTTATTTGGCTTCATCGCCGCACCTAATCTTTGACACAGAAATCTTAAAAAATTTGAGAGAGGAGTGTTTTATTCAAATGAATTCGCATAAATTAAAATGTGGCAATTAAAAGTATAACAGAAAAAAGTATAATGGTCTCACCATTAAAATGTCTGGTGGGGCCCACAACACAAATTAACATACTTACTATTACTTATGACAAACAAAATAATGTGGAATCATCTTTTCAAATGCTAAAAGAGAAAGCTGATGTTTTATACTAATCTTTACATAGTATAAAACAGTCGCTTTTTCTGTCCCTATGTCCCTTTGTATGCTTAGATCTTTAAAACTACGCAACGGATTTTAATGCGGTTTTCACTAATGGGTAGAGTGGTTCTCGAGGAAGGTTTATAAGTACATAATTTACTAAGTTACGCGGGCGAAGTCGCGGGCAGCAGCTAGTAATAAATAATACTCATACAATTTCTAAATACGACCGAGTTTGACATTTTTAGAAAATAAACTACATATAATAATGAGACTAATGTTCGATGAGAAAAATCAAATACAATAGGTACTCGTATACAATGAATAAAATAGTATCCTAAGTTCTTTCGGGGTTTCTTCTCATCACCTTGGCTATTTTTTTTTCCGAAACCCTGCTAATATAACCTAATGACCATTAAAAGTGGTTTTTTTAAACCTATTTAATAAATAAATAACTGTTTCACTGATATAAAATGTAGATGATTTAACTTTATATTTAAAAACTAAATCAACAAACAAAATATAATTTTTAGAATAGAAATTACCTGTAAGACATTATTTACTACTATTTTTATTTTAATAAGGACACCAGCTGTATCTACGTTTTAATAGTGAAATAAATAATTCTGATAATATATACATACACCTTTATAATATAGGTGACATAAAGACAATTCGAATTAATATTAAAAAAAATGCGTGTCTATCTGTTAATCTTACACGCATAAACAGCTAAGCTAATTTTTTGAGTACCTTCTAGAGACAGAAAAACACCGGGATGAAAGTTTGTATGAGCGAACAATCGAAATTAAATATTAATTATTTAATTAATTAATGCTAATATTATAAATGTGACAGTAACTCTGTCTGTCTGTTACCTTTTCACGGCTTAACTACTCAACCGATACCTAAGTTCGTGATGATCTCAAAAACTACTAAACGGATTTTCATGCGGTTTTCACTAATAGATAGAGCGATCCACGAGTGTGTGTCAATCTACGAGTAGGGAATGCAATCCCCCTAAGCATAATATGACGAGATCTCGTACGAGATTGACGACGGCGTGCAACAGCTAGTCTTGTTTATACAAGACTAGCTGTTGCACGCGACTTCGTCCGCTTAACTTTATAAAATATAGCCTCGCATAATATATAAAACATGTTACTCGCTGATAATATATAGCTTTCCAACGGTGAAAGAATTTTTAAAATTGGTCCAGTAGTTTCGGAGTTTATTCAATCAATCTTTCCTCTTGATAATATTAGTATAGATTTATCATTTCATTTACTTGATCTCATTTATTTATTTTTCTGAATGACTAATCTATCTAAGATTAGTCATTCATAAAAAAGTAAATGAGTAAATTGATAGCTTATAATAGCTGTGCTTATAATACTCACGCTGTAGCCAATCAGTGTTGAGTCAAAGGCATTTTTATCCTGGGTTGGCCGTTATCAGACAGCCCTCTCGATGGTCTTTGTTCCTTAAGAAGTTTCCAAATTCACTTAGTACTAAGATAGATAAACTCTTTTTCATACTTTTAATGACTAATATTTTTAGTGAGTTATTTATATTAAATAAAAAAGGTAGTTTCTGCTGTATCTTAATTAACCCCATAATCACATAATATTTCGAGATTGCATTCCGTTAAGCGCTTTTAATATTAAAAGCAGCACAAACGCTGATAAGCAGCAGATTGAATTACTTTACCTAAGTTAAAAGCGCTTAACATACAAAATACTTCGAAAGTTTTCAAATACTTTGCCGTGCTTTCCTCCAATGTGCGCCGGCCCTAAATCGTAATGAACCTTTTTTCTTAGTAGGTACATTTAGAATCTTAAGGTGGTACAAACCTTATACTTATATCCTCTGATTATATGTGCACGGTCATTCACATCCAATCCGCCAGATTTCTATTGGATGTCCGAACGCTTATGGACGGCCTAAAGTCACGTCCGCAACTTACGTCCGATGGTTTGCACAGCTCAGCGTATTGTACTGTCCAGATACCTGTCAGCCGCGACATGGCCGTCCGATAGTTCCCACCTCTATTGTTGGATTAGAAGGTTTTACAATAAGTTGTTTGTGAGAGACTAATTCTATAAACCGACTCCGCCTAACAAAACGTTTGTCGGATTACTTTTAAGTATTTTATTTAATTTATTCATCAAAAAATCTACAGCTCTCGAAATTTACACACAAAAAAAAATATATAATATAACAAAATTATATATATAGACCTACATACACATAAGTTTATTAAGGTTTACCGCTGGTCAAGTGTAATAAATACTAAAATAAAATCATGTTTATTTTCCAGCTCCATTATGCGGCGAATTACGAATTTGGCTACAGAGTCCACGACCCCGCAAGCGGCAACGACTTCGGACACCAAGAAGCCAAGAAAGGCGACAATACGAATGGCTTCTACCACGTACTTCTACCGGACGGACGAACGCAGAAGGTCAAGTATTCCGCTGGACCCGAAGGATTCCACGCCGACATCTCTTACGACCATTTGCAATACGAACATTGACATCAATTGAACTGGTAATTTGGCAAAATAAAATAAAAAAATGCGTCTCTACTGTCAGAAATGAAACGTCTCTGGCGATGAAATATTATATTAACCTGTAGATGTCATGTAGAAACGTTACAGGAAGGAACGGATTTACCAATGGCGGATTTACCAGAAGGCTGAGTAGGCTTGAGCCTAATTGAGCCACTAGTCAGTAAGGAAACTGACCAGTGGTACGCTAACTTGCAAATTTGGCCAAAAATATATTCTTGTGTTACTAAAATAATATTACTTATTATACGAGTGACCCAGAAATTGCTCACATTCCTCTCGGGAGCTGACGGGAGCTAAATTGGAGTACCTTATTACATCAGTTTTTTTTTTTATGATTATGATTGTGAACTAGGGTATCGAATTGCAGAGGTCAGTAGGGGCGGCAAAATTTGAATAGCATACTGACGGGAAATGTGTAAGTCCGCCACTGAACGGCGGTAGGTGACTACCGTCTTTTATAACACGAGAAACACCAGATGGGCTGCCAAATTTATGACTGAAACGCAATGTGTAACTTAATCTCAAACATTTCAAAATCTTCAAATTCATATCTATACTAATATTATAAAGCTGAAGAGTTTGTTTGTTTGTTTGAACGCGCTAATCTCAGGAACTACTGGTTCGAATTGAAAAATTCTTTTTGTGTTGGATAGATTATTTATCGAGGAAGGCTTTAGGCTATATGACATCACGTTGCGACTAATAGGAGCGAAGAAACAGTCGAAAATGTGGAAAAAACGGGGAAAAAATATTCATCTTTGAGGGCTTCCGTTGCGTGCGCTGCGAAAACCGTTCGAGATACCCAAATGATTCCCAAAATAGCTATTCCACGCGCACGAAATCGCGAGCACCAGCTAGTGTTTTATAAAGTTTATTTGTGGTAGCAAATATGTATTTCCCGCCAAAACGACGCGGTTACCATAAAAGTGAAAATGATTTGAGAAACGCTATACAGCTAAAGTATGACATTATCTTTGTCACTTCCTAACTTATTATGTAATAAAATAACTGCACGGTTACGTATTACATAAGGAGCTAGTGACATTTTTATGTTCATTACATAAATTATGAGAAAGAACAAATTGCTAATTAGAGAGACAAGGTGTGTTTAGTGTTTACTGTCGCTAGACAGGCTAACATTGCGAAAGCGAATGTGCTTATGAAAATAAGTGTATACTGTCAACCGACGCGCGACTGGAGTTTACTCCTTGGAACGATAAATAAATAATTTAATAAATATAATTGAAAAATATTAATATAATATATTTTATGTATGTATTATATTATATTAATATGTATTTAAGCATATTGTAGCCTGTAACGCGTAAAGTGTGACATGTGGCATTTGATTTTACTCCTTTTTACTCCCATAAATTTTATAATATAAATTTTATAAATATAATTTTATAATACTCCCGGGCTTATAATACAATTATTTATATGAAAATCGATTATTAAGGAGTAAACTCCAAAAACACCTACAAAATCTTTTAAAGTGAATAAAATAATGGTGTGCTTGGTAGGTTCAGCTCATTAACAATCATTACATTGGCGAGTGATTACTAGTCGTTAATTCTAACAATAAAAAGAAGCTAAATTAACAATATAAATGTAAGAGTTTTTTAACTTAATCTAAAAAGTTTAGTTTTTATGTACCTTGTTATTGATCTTTTTTTTTGTTAATATAAAAATACTAATTATTTATTTAAGACGGGTTGAGTGCAATTAAATCACCTAGGTGTACCTATGTATAATATAATGCATTAGTTCTTATTAATGAAGGTGTGAAACAAAGATAATTGATTGGTCTCTGCGCTCGACTAGATAGAGTGCTATACAAAAGCAATAGCTCCGAAAATGTAGCAACTTTTTATTGTAGTGTGTGTAAAAAATCGTCACTTTTTATCACTTTTTACCCAGTTTTATTAAAATTTTACACAGTTTCACTACGCAAACTGGCATTTAATTATGCCTAAAATTTAATAAAACGGCACGTACACATCACAGACAGTTTGCAGTGTGACTGGCTCGGGTACGCCGAAATCGGCGTACTATTTTATGCCGCATTTTACAAGTACAACGGCGGTATCTAGTCGAGCGCAGCGAGACCAATCATTTATCTATGGTGTGAAATGCATTTTAAAAATTTAAAAACTGTGTGTTTAAGTTTGTATAATATAATATTGTGTAAAGAATGGTTGTTCAAGTTAATAAAAAAAATGTTACTTATACTTAGGTAACTGTTATTTTATTTCTACAGTAACCGGTGTTCGCGACTTGACCGCTTTGAAAAATATAACGAGTGAGAATTACCGAAATCTTTATCATTGTGACGAAGCAAATTTAAAGAAGTATTTGGATTAAAAACAGCAATTACCTGGAACTTGTTCCATTGTAATCAATAGGCGACTTTAACAACATCGTTGGCTAAGCACGATGTTATTTTGTTCTAAATTAACTACTATTTTGTTCTAAATACTAATAGAACAAAATAGTAGCACAGCATACTTATTTCATACAGTAGGCCGACGGAGGCGCGAGTGGGACGTGCCCAAGCTGCATACTTCGTCGTTCTTAGTAGCTTGGTATAAATATTTTAATTTATTATATAAATCAAAATTGTGCATATACGGCATGTGCTGTAAGTGCGTGCAAATCTTAAACTCGCATAAATAAAGAACTAAGCTTTCATCAATTTGTGCACGATGAAGAAAGGCACTCGTACTTAAGCACATTTTATATTACTTAATTTGTGTCAACCCTTCGGTAATTTTTAAATACCTACACAGACGGCGGTATCGCCCAACATCAAAGGCGTCGGCCTATTGTAGGAAATAAGTATGCTGTTATAGTAGTACAAATGGGAACCTTATTTACCTACCTTTGTACGTAACTGGTTTCGTAGAAAGAAAAACAATTCTTTGTACGTAACTGGTTACGTAGCGTTGGTTTCGTAGGCGACCGAAGCGGAATATTTAGGTACTACAATTAAAATAAAAAGGGAAACCATTTCTAAAATGTTTTTATTAATATAATTAAGAGTATCATGTATTCTATTTAATATTAGGCGTATATTTGACATCAAGAAACCAAACTGTTAATATAACGAATACAAACATTCAAACGTAAATATATTTATTAATATAGAATCTAAGAATTCAGAATAAATATATTTCTCTATGACTACTTACTTACAAAATAGATTACAGACAAAATTAATGACCTAATATATATATATAAAAAAACCTATTTTGCCATTGGACAGTTTCCAGTTTAATATTGCGCATTTATTAACCCTTTGGCCGCCAGAGTCGGATTTATCCGACAATTATTTTCGTGTCCATTTCGCCACTTATACTTGTATAATGTTTATTTTTGAATCAATGCGTTGCTATTTAAAAAAAATATTCATTTTTTTTAATGATCCTTTGGGAACTGTACTTTTTCTGGATCAAAAACTTTTATTGTATCCCTGACAACGTGTATGCAAAATTTCATCATGATCGGTTTAATATAACTAAGGCGTGAAAAGGTAACAGACGGACAGAGTTACTTTCAAATTTATATTATAATAGTATCGTTAATTTCAAGTTACATAACTTACATATAAGTTACTAATACTATGAGTTACAAGTTAGATACGATAGATACAATTTCATCATTTTTCGAGGTAACTTATAATTAAATAATATTCTCAAGAAAGAACAATAAACAACTGGGCATTTTATTTTGTTAGTATAACAAAATGAAATAGTCGCAAAGTTTGGACGCATAAAATATTTATTAAAGAGTGCAACACAAAATAAAAAAATAACTATTTTAACATCGATATAAATTTAATGGGGGAAACGGGAGAGCAGCATAAAGTATGTCACACGTGTAGCTATAATATAAATTAATATAAATGATACGAAGGCATACGATACGATATATTTTATATAGGATGCATAGCACAATGTGCAAGTCGCAAAGTGTGCACTAGTGAAAGTCGTAGAATGTGCACATCGTAAAAAGTGCAAGTCGCAAAATGTGCACATCGTAAAAAGTGCAAGTCGCAAAATGTGCACATTGTAAAAAGTGCAAGTCGCAAAATGTGCAACATCGTAAAAAGTGCAAGTCGCAAAATGTGCACATAATAAAAAGTGCATGTCGCAAAATGTGCACATCGTAAAAAGTGCAGGTCGCAAAATGTGCACATCGTAAAAGGTGCAGGTCGCAAAATGTGCACATCGTAAAAGGTGCAGGTCGCAAAATGTGCACATTTTGGGTAAATGGGCATCTACTGGGTAAGCGTGGTCCACCTTCGGCCGCATCTGCACCTAACATCAAGTGAGATCGCGGC
This sequence comes from Synanthedon tipuliformis, assembly GCA_947623395.1. Taxonomy (NCBI): domain Eukaryota; kingdom Metazoa; phylum Arthropoda; class Insecta; order Lepidoptera; family Sesiidae; genus Synanthedon; species Synanthedon tipuliformis. The sequence continues at coordinate 5,222,149 of OX392433.1, forward strand.
CAAGCGCTGCCTTGACTTTTATAAAAAAAAAATAAAAAAACGTAAAAAGTGCAGGTCGCAAAATTTGCAAAAAGTGCAGATCGAAAAATATGCACATCGTAAAATGTGCACATCTTAAAAAGTGCAGGTCACAAAAATTGCACATCGTAAAAAATGCAAGTCGCAAAATGTGCACATCGTAAAAAGTGCAAGTCGCAAAATGTGCACATCGTAAAAAGTGCAAGTCGCAAAATATGCACATCGTAAAATGTGCAGGAACCTATCCATTCATAGCATAATGTGCAAGTTGCACTGTGTCGTATGCGTTGTGTGTCGTCCCGGATAGTCCTCCCTATGTCAAAAGAGCCCCTCACTTTGGGTAACTTTGACACCAACAAAAAAAAATAGAAGAATTCATTTTTTCCTCATTTGAGCATTGGACTGTATAGCCAAAAAAAAAGGACTAATTGTAACTACTATAGAGATAAAAAAAATGTCAAAAATCGGCAGACACGCGTCGTAGGAACAATAAAAACCCTCAAAAACCTGTCAATTTACTCTTCCAGGGAACTATAAAATCCAATCTGCACGTTTTGCGACCTGCACGTTTTGCGATCTGCACGTTTTGCGATCTGCACGTTTTGCGATTTGCACGTTTTACGACCTGCACGTTTTGCGATTTGCACGTTTTGCGACTTGCACGTTTTGCGACTTGCACGTTTTGCGACCTGCACGTTTTGCGACCTGCACGTTTTGCGATCTGCACGGTTTGCGATTTGCACGTTTTGCGATTTGCACGTTTTGCGATTTGCACGTTTTGCGATCTGCACGTTTTGCGATTTGCACGTTTTGCGACCTGCACGTTTTGCGATCTGCACGTTTTGCGATTTGCACATTTTGCGATTTGCACATTTTGCGATCTGCACGTTCTGCGATCTGCACATTATAAGATTTATACATTTTACGAACATTTTGCGACTTGCACATTACCTATGCTTTGTATCCACTTATATTATAACACGGTATAACATTAATATTTATATTATAGCTACGTTTGTGACAAGCTTAAATCTGATTTTTTTACATTTTCCTATCTCTAGTACGACAATTAGACTAAAAACATTAGTTATTATTTAAACTACATAATTATCATGGGCGACGAATTGTAAGCCATTTGGGGGATATATGCGAAGAAAGAAAGTACCTATGGGGATTTCTATATGTTTAATTTCTAGAAATAAATATAGGTATTAAGTTTTTTTTTTATTCTAGCAGTATAGTATAAGTTTTTTTTTCTAATCACACATCTAGGTCACACAACATTAATTACATTATTATAAAAGAGAAATTAGTTAAAAAAAATTGATTTTTTTTTTCAATCTGTAATGTGTGCTAAAAAAATAAATTCTAAAATATTTTTAAAAAATAGAGCGTAACTATAACGCGTAACATAACGCATTCGTGTGACAATTTTGATTTTTACTCCCATAAATTTTCATACCACGGGCTTTTTATTGCTGTGTATAGAACGCACAACCTTCATTTGCTAATTTTATGTGTATTGCGATCACCACAGTTTTTTAAAAAAAAAAATAACCAAATTCATCCTCGCTGCCAACAAACATACATTTTCATTTGGCGTTTGGCTTAATTAATATTAACCAAAAATCATTACAAATATACCATATATGTAGGTAATATACAATTTACTTGAAACATCTAAGTATACCAAAGTAAAAACGACGATACGAATAAGACTCTCATTCGTCTTATTCGTTTACCAAATTCTCAAAGTTAGAAAAAAAATATAATATAATTATAATGCAGTGCATAAAATAAACGACTTCTCTTCGGGTCTTGGATCTCGGACTATTTTTTTTTTGTAACACTATTTGACTTTACTTTGAATTGACAAAGACGGAAGACCAATACAAAAATTTTTTTAAAAATTAATTAATCCTTCTTCGGCTTCTTGGTGTCTTGCAAATCCTCCGTGTCCGTCGCAATGTTCAGTTTCCTCTTTCCCGCGTTCTCCATTTTCTTGAAACACTCCAAGCGTTTGTTCAAGTCCATGTCCATGGCCTTGCTCTTGATGAGCGTCCTGTTGGACAATTGTTGGATCTCCTTGGCGAGGCCGCGTATCTTGGCGAGGCCCCTCATCTTGGCGAGCGTCGCTTGCGACGGGCCCGCGGGCCGCGGGGACGAAGTGGACGAGGACGACGGCTGCGGTGAGTTCGGCCTACTCGACTCCCCGTTCGAATCGTAGTCCGACAGACTGGGAAGTCTTATTTGCGGTTTGCGCGGCATAATGTTTGGCACTGAAATTTATTATATCAACACTATAATAAATTGCGTTTTTTTGTTAATTCGAAGGAGTAATTTAACATTTCCTGTGGGTTGCAGGTTTTTGACAATACAAAAATAGTAATGTCACCTAGTCAAACTTATTAAAAAAAAACTTGCGGTTTTATAAAACCGTAATCAAATAAATGCTTTATAGAACACTAGCTGGTGCCCGCGACTTCGTCCGCGTTCTAGACGAAAGGTACCCTATGTCCTTTCTGGTGTCCGAGACAACGTGTATGCAAAACTTCATGGTTATAATATTAGTACTGATGTAGCATGCAGCGCCATCTAGGAATTCTGTTTGAAACAATGTAGCAAAGTGTTTTGACAGATGGCACCACACGATTAGCTGCTGTACGTAACTTCGCCCGCGTAACTTTGTAAATTATACACTAAAACCTTCCTCGAGAACCACTCTATCCATTAGTGAAAACAGCATTAGAATCCGTTGCGTAGTTTTAAAGATCTAACCACACATAGGGACAGACAGACAGACAGACAGCGGTATAAGCGACTTTGTTTTATACTATGCAGTGATAAAATACTCACGTTTGCTTTGATTTCTCTTTGACGTTCCGATCGGTAACACTGACAGGTCCAATTTAATTTGACTGCCGAAATTGCGGAGGCCTTGTGCGGATGACGACGCCACATCACCGGCAGCTGTCGCAGAAACAAAGACGTTTTTTTATTTTTTTATTATTACATACGACTGTACAGTGTTTGATGTATAAAATAATGCCTCTTTACTTTTTTTTTTAAATTAGTAAATTTCAAATTAGTAATTAGTTTATTAGTAATTAGTTTATTAGTAATTGGAACTAGAATTAGTGATTACTTCTGGGCACGTCTGAGGGCGGCGTTTCAAAATGGCACACTGTCACAAATGGCATTTATCTCTCATTTGTATGGGAAAACCTGTCCAGTGGTTATGTGACAGGTCAGCGGTTGCCACAAGGAACACTAACCTTGAACTTTAACGTCGACCGTTTGGTTTTTGTGTGTGAGCTCGTTGTACTTTATGTCGCACTCTTCGATCCGTCTCTTCAGCTCGGCTGAAATATATTACACATTCAATCTTTATCTTAGTCATATATATATATCTATATACAGGCGTTAGTTTTTTTATTTTATTTTTAATTAATCTGTCGGAAGCAGTCCTCTATTCTTTCTTGTATGAAAACGTGTGTATGCAAAATTACACAGACAGACAGAATTACTTTCACATTAAGCGTTTGCACATAATAATTATGTACTCTCAAATACGGTAGTAAAAGTATTACAATTTTGAAAGAAATTTGACCGAGTTCGTTTCCTGTCAAATGTCAAAGTTTCAATGCAGTTTTTATTATTTTCAAAATCGAAGCCTTAGTTCCTCCTGAACACAAAATTTTATATATTCCAGAAAGTTCTACTCAAATTTTAAACAGTTGAACTGATTGGGAAAAAAATTGGGAAAAAATCCAATAAGTTCAACAGTTGAACTGATTAGAAAAAATCTCATTTCAACTTTTTTTTTAATTTTACCTGAAAGTTGAAATAAATACCCAAAATATCGTGATGATCAGTTCTATTGAGTACTTAAAGCGTGAAAAGGTTACAGACAGACAGACTGACATACTTTCACATGAATATAATAATTCATTAATATGGATTTTTTTTTTTATATTTCTCTTACCTATGCAATTATCTTGGCGACGTAGCCGACGGTGCATTTGTTTCAAGAATTTACATTGATTCCAAGCTAACTTCTTGTACTTTAGCATCTGAAATTTAGAAGAAATAATATCACTATACATTTCTAAAAAAAAAAATATAGTGCAAAAAATCCATGAAACTAATTTAAATTAATATCTTCTTCACATCTATATATACATACGACACAGCACCATCTACATAGTTCCAAAGTAAGCAACTTAATGCTTGTATTGTGGATACCAGACAGTTGATATACTTTTTTTTTTTCGTAAATACATACATATTATAAATACAAAACATCCATGAATCGGGTGCAAAGGTAAAATGTTAACACATAAACATTTGCCACTAGCGGGATTCGAACCCGCGACCGTTTGGTTAACATCGAGTCTTGTATCACACATACAAGCATAAGATGCTTACTTTTGGAACTAGATGGCGCTGTGTGAAATGTGTGAGCATATTTATTATTAATTATTATTATTATTATTATTAAGAGAAAATAGCTCACTTTCACGTAGAATCCCTTGTACTGGTCAAACAGGTGTATTGTCATCCTGGTGTTGATCGAATATTTTTTGCGGAGGTTCATCATCTCCTGACGAATCACCAGCGGAGCCAATGCTGAAATTATATTGAATAAAAAAAAAACTTACAAAATAATATTGAAAATAAGCCGTACTAATATTATTTATAAATGCGAAAGTTTGTATGGATGTATGGATGTTTGTTGTAACTCTTTCAAGCAAAAACTACTGAATGGATTTCAATGAAATTTTGAATACACGTTGTCCGGGACACCAGAAAGGACATAGGGTATAATTTATAAAGTTACGCGGACGAAGTCGCGTGCAGCAGCTAGTATTCAATATTAGGTACAATATCTAATCTATATAATACTAGCTGGTGCCCGCGTCTTCGTCCGCGTTGAAAAAGCAATATATCGCCTGACATCGTTATTGCTATTATACTTAGCCAGGAGTTAGTTTCCTTAATTTTAGATAATCCCTCGGGAGCAGTACTTTTTTCTGGATGAAAGGTACCCTATGTCCTTTCTGGTGTCCCAGACAACGTGTGTGCAAAATTTCATGGTGATCTGTTCAGTAGTTTTTGCGTGGAAGAGTTACATACATCCATACATCCGTACAAACTTTCGCATTTATAATATTAGTACGGATTAGTACGGATATTAGTATGGATATACTAGCTGGTGCCCGCGACATCGTCCGCTTTCTGGATTGTCAATTGTCAAATTGTCCCTATTTGTGTCGGCTGAGGTTGATTAATTAAGACAGAGAGTGTGGTAAAGGTGCTCTATGCAATATAGGGTACTCTGTGGCGTTACAATACAGAGTGCTCTGTGACATGACATTAAAAAGGTGATCGTGATCTGAAATGGTGACATTTCAATAAGCCTTTATTTACTAAGAAGAAGAAGAAGAAGAAGAAGCCTTTATTTATTTCCACTTTAAACACAGTGTTCACGTTAAAAAATACAAACCATTGTTGGCCTGCCTCGTCGGTGGAGTTGCGACACTGTCCCTCAGCTTCTTCCTGAAGGCTGGAGATATTTTGTCGTCGAAATGTTCAATGGCCATACTGGATATGTCTCGTAACTCTTGTAACACTTCGTGAGCGCGCGGTGGCGTTTTATTGTTCTCCACAACGGTCAGCACGCGTTGTATTTCATCTATGACCTAAGAGTATTTATATTATTTTATTTATCAATACTAATAATAAATCTGTAAGTGTAGGTATTGTATGTCACACACACACAAACACACACACATACACACATACAATTAATTACTATGTAATTACATTTACATATTTCCATTAATCAAAGTATATACAATATTATTAAACATAGTATGAGCTCAGAATCGCTTAAATCCAGGCTTAATTGTCGCTTCAGTGAAAAATCTCTTCTTTTCACTGAATTTAATTTTTGATTACACATTAATTACTGTTGATTAATTGTTGTATATTTCATAAGTGTTGTATATTTCATAATGTGTTGTATATTTCATAATGTGTTGATATTTCATAATGTGTTGTGTATTTGTAAATGTGTAAATGTTAATCTTATATTTCATAAGATTAAAGACAAATACTTACTCTTCCTGGTATAAAACAACACATGTTGTTGTCTATGAATTTCGAGTAAGTCATGTTGAGCATCGATATACGAGTTTCAATCGATGTGAGTATATCACAGTGGCGAGAAAGTGGGTGATATCTGTAACAAAATAATAATTATGTTTCTCTCACCGAAAAAGAACTATTTCACTATGTTCTTCTTTAGGATAAGAGTTTGGGAAGGAATAAGGAAATAAGCTTTGCCATCCCTTATTTATTTCACTGTGGTCTTCTCTAAGAGGGTGGTTATACTGCCGCCAGATAGGCTGTTCCAAATACTTCCAAATTTAAAGCATTGTTGTTTTGTTAAATGACTGTAGTTTAATGTACTGGTTATAAATACTTACTGTACTGGTAGTGAATTTACTGAATGCACAAAATAAGTAACATAAAAAAAACTAGGAAAATTGAAAACAATACCTGCGCTCAGATTCCCTTCGAGGCAACTGTGCTTTTACACTTTTCAGTGCAAAATTGTGTCTTCGCTCAACTTTTACAAAACCTATGTTCAGCATACGCTGACATATTTCATCAAAGTATTTACAAACCTGTAATTTTTTAAAATTATTATTAAAGAACAATTATATACTAATACCAATTAAGTAGGTATAGTTCTTTTTTAAAAAAAAATAAAAATTCGTTAAAAAAAATTTAAAAAAAATTCTCCCTTTTAAAATAATAAAATTATAACTTTTTTTCGAGACATGTAGGTGATTATTAAACTTACAATTCTGCATCTAGCAATTTCGTCGTAAGTAAGATATGAAATTATATTTTCCACCATAACAACAGGTAGCGACAGGAAATCCATTTTAATGCGACAAAGAAAAATATTCTATTCTTTTATTTTATATTCCCTTAAAAATAAAAAGTTTTAATTAAACACTGATAAATATATAAAGTAGATATGTACTAGCTGTAGCTGTGTTTAAAAAAATACACATTTTTAGTTCGATATTCCAGAACAAATTTCTAGAATAAGTATAAAAACATTAGCATCATTACAAAGGCGTGTTCACTTTTCTATTTTTAAATTAGCTTACCACTTTGCCACACTTCTTCATAAAACTGAAAAGCCTATGCAATATAATAAAACCTGTGAATTATTTAACGAAAAACATTATTTATATAGAAAATATTATTGATTATATCATGAAAATAGAAGTACTATGTATACTAAATACATAATACGAGTTGCTGACTGATCTTCGCATTTATTTTTGTTTGCACTTGTCATTGTCACTTGTCAGACAGAGTTGTCAGTTTCATTCAACCACAGACGAACACAGACAAGTTTGCATTAACCACAGAACAAAATTATATATAAAGCTCCGACGCACGACTGGGTTTACTTTACTCCACAAACTAAATAATACTGGATAACCTCCTTTCGAACGATAAATAAAATAAATAATCTAGTAAATACATACGAAAGAATAAATAAATATCAGCACCATCTCTTCGAATTATGATACACCTAATGATACATTATTAGGTTTTCCCATAGATTTAGTATGCTACCGTTCCGTTTCTATGGGTTTTCCAAATAATAACGTAACATAATATATTCTAGTTTCAGAGATAATGGTAGATGGTGCAATATCTCTGAAACTGCAGATATATTCGAAAATAGAACGTAACGCATTTCGTGTGACAATTTTGATTTTACTCCCATAAAATTTCATAGCCCGGGCTTACATAACTTTACCTACTTACTCTCTATTCACTGGTCTCCGCTCAAAGGATTCTATTTTTCGTTAGCGCTACTTTATTAGTAATTGAGCGGGATTTTCACTTGGTTTTCATTATAATTACTTAAACACTATTTTCACCTATTTTAATGTAATATGTTTCGATGCATGAATAGGTAAGTGGGCTTAGTCCTACACTGCAGGACCTACAATAAATCAATTCTCATAGATCCCCCTAGGGGCCTAGACAGTGACATTGTAAAAACGATAACGAAGTTCGTTAACAAAAAAATGTATTGGATTGACATATGCCGTCGGTAAATCACGTGACACATCCCATACATTTTATTCTTTCGAATCGAATCGCTCCGGAGCGAATGCAACTTGTCTAGGCCCCCTGGGGCCTTAGACAAAGTGACATTACAAAAACGATAATGAAGTTCGAAAACAATAAAATGTATGGGATTGACATATGCCGTCGCTAAATCACGTGACACATCCCATACATTTTATTCTTTCGAATCGAATCGCTACGGAGCGAAATGCCACTTGTCTAAAGGCCCAGGGGCCTTAGACAAAGTGACATTACAAAAACGATAACGAAGTTCGAAAACAATAAAATGTATGGGATTGACATATGCCGTCGCTAAATCACGTGACACATCCCATACATTTTATTCTTTCGAATCGAATCGCTACGGAGCGAAATGCCACTTGTCTAAAGGCCCTGAACTCCTAAACCTGACATATCCGATTCTATCTATACATTTCCTTACCTCGGTGTAAGTCAGGTAAATGTTATATAATAGACGACGATATAGGTATTTAGTGTACCTACTTAAAATAAAAATCTAAATTTAGCATAAGTAATGCGTTGTAATTATTGCATCCACTTTTGTGTGCGAAGCTAAAGGTAGTCAACCAACTGCGGAAAACGGAATTCCTAATTTCAACAAATGCTATTTACTTAGCCTTCACGCGTACGCAGATTTTCTGATAATATGTTCCTTGGCGTATAGCACTAATTGTTACAGTTTAGTAATGGTTTAGTAGTTAGTGGTGTAGCCCATGTAGGTTTCCCATTACATGCTGTAGAATGGCTAAAAACTATTTTGGAGAAATTGGGTCAAATTAGTTGCTTGTAACATTTAACTCAAAAATAATCGATTGGTCTCGCTGCGCTCGACTAGATAGAGCGCTATACAAAAGCAATAGCTCCGAAAATGTGGCAACTATTTATTGTAGTGTGTATAAAAAATCGTTACTTTTTATCACTTTTTACGCAGTTTTATTATATTTTTACACAGTTTCATTACGCAAACTGGTATTTTATTATGCCTAAAATTTAATAAAACATTCGGCACGTACACATCACAGATGTGATCACAGATTGCAGTGTGACTGCCTCGGGTACGCCGAATTCGGCGTACTAATTTATGCCGCATTTTACAAGTAGGTACGACGGCGGTATCTAGTCGAGCGCAGCGAGACCAATCATTTATCTATGATTTAACTGTTATTATTTTAAAAATACTAGACTGGACAACAGAAAATCATTTATTCTTATTGCAAGTAATAATTCCTATCATTTTTCATACAATGCAACCGAATTATTGCCATAAATATTTACAGGAATATTTTACTACAATTAAGTAAGTATTTAAACAAATTTTTTGATCTCGATAAAAAGCCAACTACTTAGTGTCCGCGCGAGAGCTTCGAGGTACCTTTCGAGGTTTTTTTTTAATTTTTACATGCAAAAGGCATTGAAAAAAATTTAGTCAGATTTGAACAAAGATTTAAAACGATTTAAATCTTGAATTATCTTGAAATTAAGAAACTATTTTATATAGAAAATATGCATGAAACGTGTGTTTATCAAAGGCAATTTAAATTAACAATCAAAATTTTAATTTGATTTTAATAAGTGTTGGCCAACGTTTGGCCGAATGACTTATCAATAAAAAGAAAAAATGTGTGTGCACAGAGCAGATTTAAGAGGTGTAATTTCTTTGGCGATCAAATATAGTGAAGCGATAGATAGACAGAACAAAAATGAAAAGATTAATAATCATCGAAATAATATATCTTTGCAAGCTAGTATTAATAGTAGATTTAGTATTTACTTTTGCTCGTAAAAGAAGTTCAACGTTACACCATGAAATCGAATCAGAAGAGATCCATAGACGGACGAAAGTTACCGACATGAACCGGCGAAAGTAAGTAGAAGTGTTTGTGGGCAAGACACATTTTTAGGATGTCTTAAACTTTAAAAAAAAAACCTTTTAAATTATATTGATAGCTGTACTCGAGTCTTTAAGTCAACACTCCTAAAGGTTCCTCGGAGCTAACGCGCGCAATATAGGACCTTATTATAAATTGATATCAACTAAATAACACCAAAATATTTTATTATCAACAACAAAATAATAAAAAAAAAAAAACTAAAATAAATAATATATTTAACTGTTTGTTGGGAGATCACAGTGTTTCTTTTTGACGTGAATCCTCAAGGACGTGTTATACTTTGTCGCAAAGGAGCACATTTCACATTTGAATCTTTTCTCAGACGAATGCTTATACTTGTGCTGGACCAAATTTGCCGGCAATATAGTGGCATAATCGCATTTATCGCACGAATATCTTTTTTTTCCAGTCAAATGTGCCTCCTCGTGGTATCTTAATATATATTTATTCATTGTTTGAAATGGACATTTGCTACACTGCAGTTTAACACCCTGATCCTTGTGTTTCTGCTTATGTCGATCCATAGCACCTTCGTAAAAGGATTTATAACGGCATCCAGGATAATCACAATTCACTGTTTCAGCGTTCTTGTGTCTCAACATATGTTGGGTCATGCTTGTCCTGTTTGAAGTGTTAAAGTCGCAATATTTACACTGAACCACGGTTTCTGTGTTGTGAGACTTCATATGTTTCGACAGATCCAATACTGGTACGAATTCACCGCAAACTTGACACTGAGTCTCTTTGAGACTACGGTGATTCTGCTCGAAATGAAGTCTCAACAACTCCCAAGTCGGATAGTTATCCGGACACTTGGTGCACTGGAATGTATCTTTCGTGTCTATTTCCTCTCTTTTCACTATATCATCGACAACATCATCATCTTTATCTGTCAATCTGTTTGCTGTATTCTCTTTGCCGTGCACTAAATTTATATGTTTGCAAAGTTCAAACTCATCGGGAAACGTTTCCGTACATTGCTCGCACTTTTGAAACTCGACTACTGTTTCTTTGACTTTTGGATGTTTAAACATCACATGCCGTCTGTAACTCTCCTTCGCTTTGAACACTTTACTGCAATAAATGCACGTGTAGGACACTTTTAAATGCACTTTCATGAAATGCGGCTTAAGATGCTTCCTATCACTGAAGCCTTCGTTGCAAATGTTACAAAATACTGTCTTTGGTGCGTCCATTTTGTGGGTACATCGCAAATGTTTAGCTAGACCACCTTGCGACGCAAATATTAGACCACAAATCGAACACTCCTTGATAATTTTCATATGTGAATGATTCAAATAGGACTCCCTCGTGTCGAACTGTTTATTACAAACAGTGCAATGAGAGCCTTTGTCGTGTTTCCTTCTTACGTGTCGCTTTAGACTCTCAATTTTGTCGTAAGACAAGTTGCAAATCCTGCATTTCAATCTAAAATCTTCTTTCAAAGCGTTATGCTTTCTTCTCATGTGAAGTTTGAGATAATTCACCGAAGAGAAAACCAACGGGCACTCTTTACAAGATATTTCACCTGTTCTGGGATTTTTAAAACCACCGAGTTCATTCTCTTCGTTTTGCGCCATCTGACCGTCTTCGTTGACTCGATGCTTTCTTTGTACGTGTCTCGCATACGTCTCCCTTTTGGTGAATATTTTTGGACAAAACGGACATTTGTACCACTGGTTCACTTCAGTTTTTGTTTGATTCGTGTGCTTTCTTTGCATGTGAACCATTAAACTTCTATATTTGTCGTAAGTCAAGCCGCATTCGTCGCAAACGTGGTTAAATGACTCCTCAAACGAGCCGTGTTTCCTACGCATATGCATTCTCAATCTTGTCACGCCTTTGAAAACTAAAGCGCATATATCACAAGTTCTTTCTTCACCGTCATCCGACGGGGTGTGCGGATCATGTTTTCTCTTTATATGGGCTACTAAACTGTTTCTTTGTTCGTAAGACATGCCACAGTGGTCGCATATGTGCGTAAATGACTTTCTAAACACTTTGTGTTTCCTCTTCTGGTGCATTCTCAAAGTCTTTGTAGATTGGAAGACTAGATGACATATTCCGCACACGTGATTGTTGATTCCCGTCCCTCGCCTATAACCGAACGGAACGGATTCATCGATTATATTCTCTAGTGTTAAAATTACAGCATTCCGATTCTCCTGACCCAACTTCACAGAAGGCTCTTCACTGTGTGCGTCTTCAATGAGCATGTCTCCATCGGTAGTGAACTGTAAAAATTAAATGAAAATATAAATAAACCTTGCTATACACCAAACTTAGGCGATAAGTGACTCGGAGATAACCGCGTAAGTCGGGTATAATTTCGCGTATCCATACTAATATTATAAAGAGAGATTTGTATGTTTGTAATGAATATTAATCTCAAAAAGTACTGGACCGATTTTAAAAATTCTTTCATCTGTAGAAGCTACATTATCAGTGAGTAACATAGGCTATATTTTATAAAGTTACGCGGGCGAAGTCGCGTGCAACAGCTAGTAAATACATGTGATGACGGAACTAATATGTAAGGAAGCGGTTGGCATACATTCTTAATAGTTTGCCCGAAGACATTTTAAGCCCAAGTTAAAATAAATAAATTAAATAAATTAATGAAATTTTATTTCAATTTAACTTAAATCTTTTAGACTAGTAATTTGATACAAATTTATGGGACAATGAAAATATTATTAAGGTTACTTACATCATTAAAATCCAAATCAACTTCAATATTTTCCGCCTTAATAGAGACTTCAGGATCCAAAAAATGTGGAATGATTTCAACCGGTCTTATGTTTTCCAATGGAACCTTTTCACCTATATCCTTCAAGGGGTCTTCTTGAGTTTGTTTTTTCTTTTTTTTCTTTTTCTTCTTTTTTAATTCATAAACCATTGGTTCTTCTGGCAACATTGATGTTGGGTCATGCCTCATGTCATCATTTGTACTTTTATTAAGTGTTTCGGATGCCATTTTAATTATTTAAACCTGTAATCAATAAATATATAAAAGTTATAATTGAAAGTATAAACTAACTCCTGTCTTTCTATATCTGCTGTAAGTCTAGAGGCTAAGATTGTGTAGACAGACAGACACATATACACCCACATACACAGGCACGTAAAAACTTATAACATCCTGTTTATGCATCGAGCATCGAGGCTGTACTTATGTTGTAAAAAAATAGTTTTACAATTTTTGTGTATTTATCTGTGTGTTTGTGTATGCTAATCTCAAAAAGGGCTTAACTCGATCTCATGCACACATATACAGACAAGTGTTTACTACAAGTAAATCCCGCTCGCCTTCATGAAATCCAAGAACTATACCTATGTATGCAAAGAGATCTCAAACAACATTGAATAGTGACGAACTGCCATCTGTATTCATCGGCTATGACGACCAACCAACCATTATAATTTTTCAATAAAACTATTTTGAATCTTATTCTAATGAAATAAGGGGTATTTGTGTTTTTACTAGCTCGTGCACTTTCTCCTGGCCCAGCCACACTTCATGCCATTTCACCTTGAATGTTTTACTTGAGTTATTTCGCTCGTCTATTTGAGTTATTAAGGGAAAGAAATTTTCGAGTGCTCATATTTCGCACTATATAGCTGTTGCCCGCGATTTTGTCCGCGTAAAAAAATATGAAAGTAACTCTGTATATTTGGGATACAGGGAATTTGGGATAGGCCACCCTTATCACTTAGGGGTATAAAAATAGTTTACGACCTATTCTCAGACCTCAAGAAAATACTTGAAAAATTTAATAAAAATTAGTTGAGCCATTTTGGAGGAGTTTTTATATAATAGAAGATAAAGTTTGGATGTTTGAGGATTTAGTATAGATTTACTAAAGCAATGGGACAAGTAGAACGCATAGTAGTGATAGAAAAATAAAGATAAAACAAAAAAATAAGTGCTTCATTATAAGTTCTTAATAATTTGTAGGTTATATCTTCTTATTTATGAAGGCAGATATTTAATATATTTTTTAATATTGTCACCACTTTGAACATAGATTTATTAGTATTTATGAAATAATTGTTGTTATTTTAATTCCAGACCTATGTATCGAAAATGTTTATTTACAAATAATACTATTTTTTAACTATGAAATAATAAATACAAATAAAAAAGAAAGACACATAATATACTTAGATAATTAAAACTGAAGCGCAACTACATATTTTGTAACACTATAATTTATAAAACAATTTTTATTACGAGGAAAAGGTTATTTTTACACGTCATAACATAAAATTTACCTTATCTCCGATAAATCCTAGTGGGATATATTATAACTTATGAAAACGTCTCAGACATAGTCATTCTAAAAGAAATGTAACTGCTAACTATTTTAAAAACATTTCACTACGAACTACAAATCCACCACCACTGTTCTTAAAATCGATAAAATTTTATTAAAAATCATTATCATACGAATGAAAAACGAATAAAATATGACAACAGCAACAGCATAGCAAAATGAAATATGGATACCGATTTACGGTACATATTAAAAAAAAATAGTTGTCAAATTGACATTAAAACACTGGTATGACAATTTAATACAGAGTATATTCTATACTTAATGTCAAGCTCTGTAACATTAACGACTAAAGAACAACTTACTTTATTTAGATATTTATTCATTATAAAATTGCATTTGTACTTTACTTGTTAGAAATTGTTAATTTCGTTAATTGGCCTCTTACTACGCTTACATGCCCGTTACTCGACGAAATTGATCCATGACCGTCGATTGACGCTCAGAAGAAAATAAAATAGATTGAACAATCTATTTGGATAGTTTGGTGCGGAATTAATTAGGATAATTTGTAACTGTGACTGTGATCAACTTAATTAAAATTATTTAACAACTTCTTCTTCTTCTTATATTTAAATGGCAATGCGGCTCATTATAAAATGGCCATTTTCTGCTAGTGTCAAGTTTTAATTATTTTTACAATTGGAGCGCTCCGCTACGGACTCCCTCTAGGGAGCCCGCTCGGAACACACTATTTAACAACCAAACAGTAGTACGCTCTGTGTGATTGTTTGACATTAGTATAACCACAGAATACAAGTAAGTAACAAGTAACCATTGCTCTATGGTGTCCAATTTGTTTATATAATTATGTATATTTAGTTGTGATTGCGAATTGCGATCATATGATTTGGAAATTTGGAATTTCTATGTAACATATATTATTATTATTATTAAAATAATTTAAGTAAACACTAAGACGGAATTACACTTTGAACAAATGATGTTACATCTTACAAAACGTATTCTACAACTTTTAATGCCTTTAAAGTTATCAGGACACAACCAAAAAACGATTCATCTAACCAATGGTAAGTTATTTACATTTTTATTATCTTTTATCGTATGACCTATGAAAGTATACATAGGCCCCTGGTCCATTGACATCCAAATTTATTTGTATGAAATATTTTCAGAGAAATTGAATTTCCCATTAAATAAATGTTTGTGTATTAGTTAGTCTTTTAGATGTTTTACTCAATATTTGACTACCTTGGATATTGCTTGCTTAAGCTCAGCATAGACGTGGATATGATAATATGCCAAATTATAAATACACATATATATATATATTATAGCTATTACCACACAAATGGTGTTAGATGCTAAGGTAATAACCACAGATTAAAAAGACTATGTTGTTTCACACATGTGGTAATATAATAACTATATTTTTGTCTTCACAACACTATGACTGTCCCACAAAGTTCACGATGCTATCATATAAAATACTAGCTGGTGACTGCGACTTCGTCTGCGTTCTGGATGAAAGGTACCCTATGTTATTTCTGGTGTCCCAGACAACGTGTATGCCAATATTATAAAGAGAAAAGATTTGTATTTTTATATGTTTGTAATGAATATACTCAAAAACTACTAGACCAATTTTAAAAATTCTTTGATCTATAGAAAAATACATTTGCAGCGAGCAACATAGGCTATATTTTATAAATTTGCGTGGACGAAGTCGCGTGCAACAGCTAGTCTTGAATAAAGTATAAACCATTTGCAATTTTTTATTGTAGCGTTAAATCATGGAGAATACGAATGGCAAGATCCACAATCACCAGATGAAATGTAAGTATAATTTTACAAACACATTAGTTATAAATATAGGTCTACAAAATCTAAATTAATTATTAATTATATTAAATTTGTATTTCAGAGTCAACGTTGTGTATATAGACAAAAATGGAAATAAAGTTAAAGTCAAAGGGAAAGTAGGTGATAACGTGTTGTATTTGGCACACAGACACGGCATCGAAATGGAAGGTTTGTATTTAAAACATACAACATTGCTCATTTTAGTGTTAGTAAATGCTTCTTTAGCGATTGTAGAAATCATTTGTGGTGGTTCAAAATTAAAATATTTATTTATCAATTTGGTTTCTCTCCAAGAAACTAATATGATCGTTAATATAAATTTATATTTTTTTGTGGCTAATTAAGTACTGAAATCTTGAGATTTGAAATTAGTTTTAAAGCTTAATTTAAAGAAAAATGAGGAATTGAAGACTCTGTCTGTTCGTACGTTTAAGTGATTTCTACACTACATTAATAAATAAGTATCTATTGTCATTTTTCAGGTGCTTGTGAAGCGTCATTAGCTTGCACAACGTGTCATGTATATGTCAATCACGATTATTTTGACAAGTTACCGCAGTCCGAAGAGAAGGAAGACGACCTATTAGATATGGCCCCATTTCTTAAAGAAAATTCTAGACTAGGTTAGTGAGAATAGTTGTTTTAATAAACTTTTTTTTAAATTAATTTCCTAACATAGCAAATGATACAAATGACTGCGGAATGCAGTCTGTCCTGCCTTTGATTACCAGATGCACACCAGACAACTTTGTACTTGCTTACATTATTTAGGAATTCTTTTGAATGTAATTAACTATTAGGACATTTTCGTACCAATATTTAGATTGAAAATAATAATTTTACACACTCGATATAGTAAGGCCATTCCCTCATAAGCTAGTCCAAAATGTGACAAAATTTCATGGTTTTTAATTTTTTTTTACAGTTAATATATTCATCGTATCTATATAATTCATTATCGAATTTTTGTAGGTAATAATTTTTTGTAGTTTTTATTTTGATTTTGTTTTTTTTTGTTAATTTTGTTAATTAGAAAATAAGAGCAAAATTTCTTTGAAATTCCGTGTTTAAGAATACTTTATGGTTTAATTATATAAAGTGAAGTATTATAAATCGTAATATCCTTAATATTTTTTTCACATCTTAAAATATAAGCGTTTTTTAGAAATATATATCTTGTATGACGAATTTTGGAGTGAAATTACATGACAACATAATATACCTACGTTGTTGAGCTACGCCCAAAATTCGTATGTTTATGAGCATTTAACTCAATATTTTTATTGTTTTTTTCAGGCTGTCAAATAATATTAACAAAGGAATTGGAAGGAATGGAATTGTCGTTACCAAAAGCGACAAGAAATTTCTATGTGGACGGACATACTCCGAAACCACATTGATTGCTGTGGAATGTAAAAATATTTAGGAATAAGAGAGATAATCTTATAATACTAAACGAGGAATTCTTGTGTATGCCACGACGATCTCGCAAACTTGAGTGACCATTATTATATAAATATTTATTTTTTATTGTGTCACATCCTATACTGAAAACTGAAATATATAGTTACTTATATAAGGTAATTTATATGAATAGCTATGTCAGTGCTGACCTTAAAAAAATAGCTTTTATCAAAGATATTTGATTGGTCTCGCTGCGCTCGACTAGATAGAGCGCTATACAAAAGCGATAGTTCCGTGAATGCGGCAACTTTTTATTGTATTGTGTGTAAAACATCGTCACTTTTTACACAGTTTCACTACGTAAACTGGAATTTTATTATGCTCAAAATTTGATAAAACATTCGGCACGTACACATCACAGACAGTTTGCAGTGTGACTGGCTCGGGTACGCCGAAATCGGCGTAGTATTTTTTGCCGCATTTCACAAGTACAACGGCGGTATCTAGTCGAGCGCAGCGAGACCAAACATTCATCTATGGATTTTGTGTTAAAATGTCGTTACAAAGGTGTGCATAAAATATAAAAAAAATATTGAATATATGGAAAATTTTAAAAATATGAAGATTTGTAAACAAAGGCATACATGATATGTAATATGTATAAGTATTAGGAACTTATACATACAGCATTTTCAAAGTGTACAAAGAGTAGTTAGATAAGTACATAATTAACATTAACTAAATAAGTATATAGTGTTAAGTTTTTTTGTTTTATAATTGTATAAAAAGTTGTTTTAAGTACAAGCAATTATTAAAAATTATGAACAAACCTCTCGACTTTCTATTAGATTGAGCCCAAACATATAACTTTATAATCTGTCGTGTTAGCCACTTACCACCAAGTTGACCGTCAGCTTATCTGTCCACCTTTACACAAAAACTTGACTGAAAAAAACCCACAAAAAATATATTTACCAAATACATAGACAATGAAGATGTCAGGCATAGAGTAACTTATACATACATGTCAGGCGTTATAATTATAAAATATAGGATTATTCTCATATAGACAGATTCTTATAACGACGGGACTCTCAAAAAGACAGAGTAAGATACAAGTCAAAAATGTATGTATATAATTTCTTTTGTTATCTTTATAATGTACTCGTGAGTATCATGTGTAGGTATGCAAATAAATGTTTTTTATTTCAAAAACATACAATTTGTTTTTGAATTTATTAATGTAAGTATTTACTTCTAATATGTATAATTAATCGTTATGTAAATACATACATAATATAATAAATACAAAACATCCATGACTCAGGTACAAAGGTAAAATGTTAACACATAAACATTTGCCCCTAGCAGGATTCGAACTCGCGACCGTTTGGTTAACAGCTAGGGTTACTAGCTACTAAGTTTCGTAAAATAATGAGTCTCTTTTTTTTATAAGTCTTATATAATTTAAATCTTTAAAGTATTTCTTCTATGGCTCTCAATATGTTTCCTTAAAGATTGCTTATAGACAGTTTTATAGCTGCATTTATCGCAATAATTCATATTTTTCTCCCTATTATGTTTTAGCTGATGACTCCACAATGCAGATTTGGATGAACAACAATAGCCGCACTCATCCAATTCACACTTGAAAGGTTTATGTTTTGTGTGTGTCCGTTCGTGTGTTTTTAAATTGAATAAAAAACATGTAGTGTAAGTACAGTACTGGCATTTCAAGGTTTTCTCTTTTGTATGAGTCTTCTTATGTTGATTGATGTGTGATTTCTTCACTGTACTGTATCCACAAATTTGACACGAATATACCTTTTTATTGGAGCATTCTTTGTGTATATTAATTAGATGGTTACTCAAGCTTTTTTCATTTTCAAAAGATGCCAAGCAAAAGCGACAGGCTAATTTCCTATTGCTTATATTATGATGATGATAATTCTTTGTGTGATCTTCTAAATCGTTGATTAATTTAAATTTCTTGTTGCATATGTGACACTTGAGCTTTCTATTTCTCCTGTTTTGTATTAAATCATATTTTAAACTTTCTAATAGGGTCGGATGTTTAATTTTTAAATGATGTCGTAGAGTTTGAAATGTGGAATAGGAGAGTTCACAGCATTTACATTGATATCTGCCCGTATGGTCGATTTCTTTATACAATATTGGTTCTGTGACCATGTCTTCCTGAAAATACAAAGAGTGATTACAGATAGAGCTCATTGGAAGAATTTGGAGGTGGTCTTTGCCATTACTTTGAATTAAGAGATAACTTATTAATCCTTTTTAGAGATGGGTTTGCTCTTGGCCAACAACCAACTGTGTAGCATGGATGAGACCTATGATGGAGCAAGCTCAACCAGAAGATGCCTATTCACTCGAACTTTGAAAATATTTGGGTAATATGAGCTCAGGACAAGATGATGATGGTAACCACCCGTATGTCTATATGTCCGATGGAAGAAAGGGGACTCCAAAGTACATCTTATAAAAGACACAGACTGGCAATTTTGCGTCTATGTGCCAGGCTCTACATCTTAGTTTTTAAAAGCGCTGGAAGCTGTAGCTTTCCATTGTCCTATCCTTTCGTAATCCACTATCCTTAATCCTGAATTTTGTTAATTTTATGTTAAATTAAATACTTACCTCATTTAAATTATTTATTCTGTCAAAGTGTCCATCATCCATTTCAATATGATCATTTCTAAGTAAACTATCAGTAATTTCGTAATCTATTATTTTCTGTAACAACAAAAATAATTAATATTCTGTTTTTGAGAACTGTATTGAAAGTTTTGATGAAAAAAAAACGTAGACTTGCCAAACTTTGTTCCGCAGTATTTGATATCAAATTAACACTAGATATATTAGATTCATCTGTTTCATCTTTTTCTAGAGGATCCTTATCGAAGTAATCATAATATTCAATTTTTATTTCATCTTCATCCATAATTTAAATATGTAACTAGGTAATTACTAATCAAGTTTTAAAAATTCAATATGAAATTATAAAAATAAATTCAACTTTTGTACAGTCAATTTTTAAAATTAATCCAAATAATATAAAATTATAAATAGATAAATAAACAAAACTGACGTGTGTCTTCAGCGCCTTCAGTTGGCCGCATAGAGTAACTTATAATATATACGGAAATAGAGACTTATCTTGGCTGTCTAAACGGGTAACAGCTTTGTGACGCCATCTGTATATTGTGTCCAGAACTAACACGTATGCGTCACAGAATAGGGTGGTAGTTATTTCATTATTTATTAATTGTCCTATAACAAATATGGGAATAATGCAATGAAACAAGTAGTAAAATTTAAAATTTATTTATTTCTTACTTTTAGGAATAATAATGCGATTCTTTGTTATGGTGTTTATTCTTTGAACTTCTTCACATCTATATCATCAGGATACCAATACATTAACAGAACAAAAAGCACATAGACATCCTATATTCAGTTAATATCCATAGTACAAGATACGGCCGTAAGAATATGTACCAATCGAGGATTAAATAAACACTTTTTTGTCGGAGCGGAGCCCGATATGTCCACAAAAATAATAAGAGTTCTATCTCAATTTGTGCACTACACCATCACTACACTACACTATCGAACCAAACCGGAGGAGCAGAACTCAACTCAACGGACGAAAAACCAACACAAAACACGGAAAAATATGCAAATTGCAGTAAAATTGGGACAAGAAAAACGACGCGTACGCTGTTCTTTAAACAGACATTTTGTTAGTCATGTTAGTGTTGCTAGTACAAGAACTATAATATATACCCAGCATGTACGGAAAAAAAATCACTATATTAGATTAAAACACAAGTATTCTAAATCAAATACGACAAAACCATGAAGCTATCTTTATCTATAGCTTCATGCATAAAACAATACCGAAACGGTACCATAAATATAAAATAGGTAATCGAAAGTATAAAATTTAATATTACAATAGGTTATTATTGTTAACAACACGATGTTTTTTATTTTAAATAAATAAAAAACGACTCCAGCACAGAATTGGACCGGCGCATTATGAAAAAGAAAGTAATGACTATTCTACCAAAATTTACCAATTTTATTGGTAAGTTTTATCATACGCTATATAGCAATTATAAATTATTCATAAAAAGCGACATCTACCTGATCATGCTCGAACTTAAATTATCTTAATTTAATAAAGCTGAAAGTGCTGCAATCTATTAATTGAATCTTGAACGATTTTTTGTTACACTACATCGTGTTCTAAGATAGTAGGCTCTGGTTGGCCGTTGGCTGGCGGCTGGCCTTCAGCTAGAGTAGTCCGCTCGCTAGCCCGTCACGTCAGTTCCATGACTTTGACAACTTTTAGGCATAGAGGAATATCGAATATAAAAAATACAGAGTAAAATATTACTAATTCACAACTAAAACAAATATTGGTTTCATTTAGCTTACACTTTCTTGTATATAGGTATTTGGTAGAGTCTAGCAAATACCTAGCAGCTAGACTAGCGTCTAGACAATCAAATTAAGTGAAACGAAACCGTAGTACTTCAGTACGTGTCGGCGATTAGTTCCCAATGTACGTTGGATTTAAGAATCCAGGCCACCAATCTCAAAAAAAAAGTAACGATTGAATTCATTTCGTTTCCATTTCGTCAGTCGGTCAGTCAAATAAAAACGTTCAGTAGTCACAGAATACACAGAGTAGAGTATACTCTGCCTACCACTCATTTTCATTTCAGTC
Source organism: Synanthedon tipuliformis (assembly GCA_947623395.1). NCBI lineage: Eukaryota > Metazoa > Arthropoda > Insecta > Lepidoptera > Sesiidae > Synanthedon > Synanthedon tipuliformis. The sequence goes on from OX392433.1 coordinate 5,244,567, forward strand.
AGTCAGCCAGAGCCAGTCTACGCGCGTCTGCCACAGCGAAAGGTGGTTTATCGAGAGCATATTAATTAAAACGCGTTTCGTTGTGATTTGTGTTTTGTTTTGTGGTGCATTATGGCTTACAACGGCAGTGGAGGCAAGAGACTTTGTACAGGAACTGATATCGACGTGGAAAGGGTGAGGGCCACCAATATTTTTTAATATTGACATCTCGATTCTGTGTTGGCGACGAAAATGGCCGTGTTTTCATCATGTTTCGCTTTTGTAACATAAAGCACAAACATTCGTCGATTTAATACGATCAAGTCACACATAAAAATTGTCCAAGCACTCGATATTTTGTCAGTTTACATATGTTGTCATACCCACGTTCCAATGTTGATTTTACAAAATTTTAGGTTACTATAATGACAGTGTCAAAAACCATTCAAGTTGTTTGGTTCCGTAGGTATACGATGAAGATGAATTTTATATTTCGGTCGATGGCTTTCTGTTCGTTTCCACGTGTAGCGTTCCTTCGGTAGATATTAGTTACGAAAATAGAAAACCATAGCTAGGCTGTCAATCAATGTGATTGGCATAGCTCGGTCACATACATTACGACTACGGGATGCGATAACCGAGAACGTCTATTGAATTACTGAAAACCTGACAATAGACCTATTCTAGTCTAAATTCATGTTTATTTTTTATTTTATCTTTGATCTAGTTGGCAGCCTTTATAATATCTATATCAATATAATAAAGAGAGAGGGTGAATTTTATTTGTTTGTTTGTATGTTGATGCTATGTAATCTTCGAAACCAATGCACCTATTTGAAAAATTATTTCACTATTTAAAATATACATAATTCCAGATAAACATAGTCTATGTATTATTAATACTAATCCAATTAATTGCTCCCTGGATGAAGCCAGAATGTGTCAGTCGAGTCGAGTGTATTAAATTATTTTTTTACTTATCATAACATACAAAAGGTAGACCGTCAATCCGTTGGAAAGAATTGATAAGACATACTACACAATCTACTCTGATTATTTCTTGCATTTACAACAATATCAGTCATATTACCAATCAATATCATAAGTTCTTGGAAAATATTTGATGATGACACAGATTATTACAATATATTATTATATGTCTGATATCTACATTTATAATTTATAAATTATTGAAGTTACTGACACTTCAGTTGAGGTAGACTAACCTCAGGTAGTAGACTAAGGTGGAAACAGGGCATAATGCGGTATTTTGTGCAACCATGTGGACCATGTAAAGCTAATTTTCATGGTAGATGCAGATGACCGAGCTGAAATAAGTAATGGGTTATTGAGTAAGTAAACAGAATGCCATAACATACCATAACAGAAGTAGTAGAGGATTAAAGACACTAAATTGTAGGGCAGAAAAGCCCAGGATAAATCGCAGGATAAATATAACATAAGTCAGACCAAAGCACATGCAAGAAGACCACGGGCAGCCACCGAAACATTGGTAATGTGCTCAAAATAATGACAATGATTTACCTGTTCAATAACAGCAGTGTGAATAACTTTATTTTGTAAAATTTAATTTTTTTGTTTGCTTTCCAAGTTCTTTTTCTTTTTAATCATTGGAAATATTTCATGATTATCACTGTCACTGTTAATAACAGCAGGGTGTATTACTTTATTTCAGTACAATTTGTATTTTTCGTTTGCTTGCCATTGTTGCTATTGATATCAATCAGCTAGACAACGCGATACTGACTGGCTATAACACATTCGTGTGATATGTAGTTTGATTTTCCTCCCATAAATTTTTATACCACGGGCTTGGCTTATATATATGTGTATATATGCAAATCGGTTCTTAAGGTGTAAAGTCCAAAAAGGAAGGTTTGTATTCAAAACTAGGATGTGTCGCTTTTGTATAATTATAATATAATAATTCACAATTGAGTTTTCTAGCTAAATCACCTATCAATGTGATTAATTAAAATTAATTGTTTTGCATATCAATGTTATTATCATGACTGTGTTGTGTGTCAATTTTTTTTTTTCAAATATAAAGGAAAGAAAAAGTAAATAGATAAAAAACCATACGAACCACAATTATGGACATCATTAGCCTTCTTTCTTAGCTTCATTCTAGCTTCTTTCTTAGCTTTCTAGCATTCATTCTTATTATAATTATTATAATAATATATTATTGCCACATTGTTTATAAATTTTTGGTATGCTATTCAAATTAAAATGCTAAAAACAGATAATTTGCATTATTCTTTTTTTTAGCTTCAGAAAAAAAAGTCCCGCCAATCACGCCTTATCAACATTTTATTGTTTTATATCACTTAATTTCTTATAAATACAATGACGAGAGTTACGTTACGTTGTTGGTTGATATCAATGCCTGAACATTAATATACCTACTGTGTGATATATTTGCTTCAAAATCATAAATTAGACATAATTTATGATTGCAAAACTCAGTGTCACTATTAAATTGATTAAATACTAAATTTGAGCCATGCAGCGGCAAAATCTAAGACAAATGATTGACCTGTTTATGTGTTAGCCTACTTAGGCTGGGTTGCACCATCTTACTTTAACAATAACAAACGACGCAACTTCAGTTAAAATAACGGTTAGGCCGAAAATGAATGCGAATTAACTGAAGTTGCGACGTTTGTTATTGTTAAAGTAAGATGGTGCAACCCAGCCTTAGAGTCCTAAGTTGAAAACAATGAAAACAAATATGATCAAATTGATTATCGCCTTGATTGGCGTAACCAATCAAAGGCACGTAATTAGAAAAGTTGCATTGTACGTTACAGTTTTGAAAAGGGTTAAATGTTTAAAATTAATTTTGTGTAGGTACGATAATAAATCAGTATTAGGTACAGATGTTAAATTTGTTACAAGAGGTCGTGGCCAGCTGTTGCCTTCCTTTAATGAATGAATGTGGCCAAGTTGCGGCCAAATTGATTTTATTTCTTGCACACCGCAATTCGAATTTATAACATTAGTCAAAGACGGGGTTTGGGTTTGCCCGTTCGTCTCGGGAATCGACGCGATAATATTCGATTAATGACCTGTCGTTAACTGGTTTTAGTATTTTAACAGATAAATCGGGAGATTTTTTTGTTTTGTTAAGGTTGATAGATAGACAGGTTGACAGGCCACTATCATCTAGGCATATCTTTACTAATATTATAAGAGAACTTTATAAAATATAGCCGTTAGCCTGTGTTACTTGCTGATAACTGAAACATAACATAGATTTCAATAGGTAAAAGAATTTTTAAAATCGGTTTTTGAGTTTATTCATTACAAACATACAAATCTTCTCTCTTTATAACTAATATTAGTAACTATAGTATTGCTATATATTTTCTTGATATACGATCGCACTCTGTTTTGTGCTCGCATTTCACTCGAAATGATATCGAGAGATTCTGGTTTGTTTCGCTCTTGACCACATTCCGCAACATCTTAAAACCACATCCAATTCGTTCGCTAAAAATAATCGTTAGTCAACCGAACGAAACGCACGCGAAATGTGCATCGCCGAGTACGGATTTAGTTAATTGGTGATTATGTTTGAGACCGCGTCGTCTCACTGACCTGTCACAGTGACGTAGCTTAAGTTTTCGAACGTCACCTGTCACGGCACGCTCTAGGAAATTTATTTATGACATTTCCGAATGATTCACCACTGTACAGTTTTAAGATTTTCAAATGACGTGTTGCCAAGTGGGCGTTGCCACCTATCCACACGGTGGCCAATCCCGAGCGCGTATTGCACTTCGACGTTCTCTGAAAATTATCAGTTACGCCTTTCTTGATTTATTCGCTAATAATTTTACTAATTTTTACGGAATGCGTTATAGAGTTCTTTGATGTTTCCTCATTTAGAATAAATTGGTTTTGATTATTTTGACATATGCGGGGGTGGTTTACGTTTAAATGAGTAACACGTATCTAGATTTTATCGCTAATCACAATTTCACACAATAAAGTGAGTGGTCACATAGTATATGGGTAGACAGAACTCTTGTCTAGGCTTCGGGGGAGACAAAATAAATATCTAAATTTTTATTAAAATTTTCAAAGTGCTCCGAAAATTGTCAGTTACCTACGCCTTTCTTGATTTATTCGCAAATAATTCTACTAATATTTACGGAATGCGTTATAGAGTTCTTTAATGTTTCTTCATTTAGAATAAATTAGTTTGCGTTTGTTTACGTTTTAAAAAAAAAGTAACTCGTAGACGAGTAGGATTTTATCGCTAATCACAATTTCGCACAATAAAGTGAGTGGTCATAGTGTATAGATAGATAGGTTCTTGTCTAGGCTTCGGGGAGAAAAAATGTCTAGGTTTTAATTATTTTTTTTTACGTCAGAGCTATGTGTCATAAAGTAAGCATATTCCTTCCCATATAGGCTAATCTATACTAATATTATAAAGCTGAAGAGTTTGTTTGTTTGAACGCGCTAATCTCAGGAACTACTGGTTCGAATTGAAAAATTCTTTTTGTGTTGGATAGATCATTTATCGAGGAAGGCTTTAGGCTATATAACACGTTGCGACTAATAGGAGCGAAGAAACGGTCGAAAATGTGGAAAAAAACGGGGGAAATTATTCATCTTTGAGGGTTTCCGTTGCGTGCGCTGCGAAAACCGTTCGAGATACCCAAATGATTCCCAAAATAACTAACTATTCCACGCGGACGAAGTCGCGAGCACCAGCTAGTAGTTTATATATAGGACGTATCCTAAAGAAATGCTTATTACTAATGTTTATAGCGACGCGGCGGTGGCCACTCACTATCAAGATTCATCCTGCTTGGCCACCTTTTGAAATTAAAAAACAATACTTGTTGTTGATGGTTGATGAAAAATTGTTATTGATGGTGACTCATTTGCTTTCGCGAAAAAAATCTTCGTTAAAATTTCAGAAAAATATCTTGAATGTAGAATTTGTATTTTTAGAATTATTATACATTTTAGCAATACATCTTCTACATCTAATCTACTCATATTTTCCTTCTATATTATACCTGTCTATGTATTGATAAAGTATCCCCCTTTTGACTGTTTCTCCGCTTACTTCTTCTAAAGCACCTAACAGATTCTGATACGGTTTTCACTGATTAAACGAGGAATAATAAAATCAATCCGCACCAAGGATTGATAACGCCTTCGAGGACTATTTAAAGTGGCAGTTAGCCGTTGTCATGGCAGCCGCTGACCGTTGAACGTCACAGAAAACCACAGCGAAGCGTGGTCGGGGCTCACCTATAGTTATTATTAATATAATATTGTCGAGTAACTATATCTGAATATTGTATGTAAAATTATTACGATATACCTATATCGACATGCCTGCACTGGATCATTTTAGTAACAAGCAGATAGTAGGTAATCGCTTCTGACTCAATTAATGTAGGTAATATTGTAATCATGCATAGCTATCAAAGAAAATTTGTGTATGTATAGCTAATTTCTATAATGCACAAGCTGTTGCTCGCGACTTTGTCCGCGTTCAAAATGTTATATGTATAGCCTAAAGCCTTCTCGATAAATGGACTATCCAACACAAAAATAATTTTTCAATTCGAACCTGTACATCGTTCCTGAGATTAAGGCGTTCAACCAAACAAACTCTTCAATTTTATAATATTAGGTAGTATAGAAGTATAAATATAAATTAATTCAACAAATCAAAGTAGATTATACTGCCATCGTTAGCCAGGTGAAGTGATTCGGCCTCGCATTTGAGAACACGTATTATCGGTTGTTGATTCAATTCGGAACGATTTTAGCCTTCGACGGCCTGTGACGTGGCAAGTTTGGGTGCAAATATTTTGGCGTTCATTCACTCCAATGCAGCACTACTAACACGTGAGCGGAGGGGGATTCTTTCTTTCATTCTTATAGTTAAACAGGAATTTCATATGTTTAGAGATTTTACCCGCGACTTCGTCGTCGTATGTATCCAGTGATAACAAAGTGATTACATATGGAATGTATTTTGGACTATCTGGTGCCCGCAACTTTGTACGCGCTGTAGTTCGTTTTTTTTTTTAAATTCCCTATCTTTTTCCCATGGTAAAGAAGTAAGTAGATCCTATAGTTTAATCCAGGTAATCGTCAATATAACTATATATTGACAACCACATTCAAATCGGTTAAGCCGTTTCTGAGATTAGACAGAAATTAGACATACAGATAGACTACAATTCTAAAAACTATTTTTTTGACCTCAATAACAGCTATTATTTTCCTATAGGAAAATGGGGGAGGCCCCCATGTAGGTCAGAAAATAAAAGTGCACAGATTTTGTGACATTCAACATTAGTTTTTAATTTAAGGTAAGAAATTTTCATCAAAAATCGGAACCTATAGTTAGTCTGTAAATTAAAATGAAACGTGTAATGATCTTTGTACTGATTTTAGTAGGTAATAGCACCTCTATAACTACTGATTTTAGTTGTCAAACGAATCGGCTAACGTACAGTTGGGGCAACATTTTAAATTTCATCCTCCATTCTGCACTACAAAATGCGTTTGACCTCGGCTCGTTTGTATTCAAACAATATGCGGTTGGGTGTACATATTAGTTTTCCATAATCTGTGCCAAATAACATACGTTATGTTGTTTACATGAAATAACTAGTTTTGCGTATAGTAAATTTGTTCGTTTGTACATTATACAACTGAGGCCGTTATAAAAACAGCATTATTATTGAATTGAAAACTTCTTTAGGAGGGTTTGGGCAGTTTGTTTGTAAGGGGAATTCAATTCGGTTTCGGTAGAGCGGTGGGTAGAGGGGTAACACCAACAGTATATTTGACACCGCCGATACCGCCATGATGGTATTGTATACAAAATAAACACAAGCAACAAACCCTCTAAGGGTTTAAATTAAAGAGGAGAAACAGAAATCTAGTATGAAAAGTGTTGTTTGTGTTGAGGAACGAAACGATAGCTCGTTATAACCTGCCGGCGCAGCGACATCTGTCGTCGAAAATATATTATTTTAACTGGTTTTTTTTTAAGCTAAATTTTCACTTTCTGACGTGCAGTCCTGCAACTGAATATGTTTTTACTTTTTTGTTATTTTATATTAAACAGACGATAGCTCCTAGTGGCATATAAATGTTTTCTCGAAAGTGGTAAGCTGTACCTATTTTCAGAACCACTTCAATACATAGCCGGTATTGAGTCTCTTCAGAAATAGAGTCTCTTATTGGAAAACGAGTAGGAGTTGCTTTTCAATATTCTTATTGAAGAAAACGACTGAGTATTATTCTGTCCTTAGCGAAATAATTATTCAGAACATCCAATGATATTAGTTAAGCCTCGTTGCTATGCTACGTTTACTGTACTCGTACATGTTCGATTGGTTTTAGGAAAGCTGTTTTTAATTATTTATCAGCAATGAAGTCTATTATGGAGGTTATGTTAAAATCAATAGTTTGGTAACAAGTTGATGGAAGTGGATCCTACTCTAGCTTCGCGTTACATAATTTTATGAGCTAGGTACTTACTTAGTTACTTGACTAGCTGGTGCCCGTGAATTCGTCCGCGTTGAAAAAACCTGAGGCCATATTTGACATCTTAATCGTTTACACACAAAATGTTATCTTTAGCGCCGACACACTTAACTATATTTTTAGACGATCCCCGGTAACCTAACCTAACTTTTCTGATAAAAGGTATCGTATAAATGTTAATCCAAGTAATAAACTATGTGTGCGTAGGAATAAGTAAAAGTAATAAGTTTGTGGTCGAATTTTGACCACGGGGCGACAATTTCTAAATTTAAAACTAGGTTTTTACAGTGTTCTTATGGCCGATGGGTCAAGCCTAAGCCTTGTGCGGAGTTACTAAGTTTCATGGGAATAGATCAACCGTGATTTAGCTCTGAAAAATAATAATATAAACGAGTTAAATAAATAAATGATTTGATTTGATTTGAGTTATTTAGCTTTTATTTTCAGTACATATACAGATGCTAAAAGTGTTGCATAGTAATGCGTTGACCCGAAATGTGCTGTCTTCGCGTAATCTCAAGTAAACTTTACTGCACGAGCGTCAAAGAAGTAAGTGGTAGCGAGTGATAAATTCCATTTTCCAATATGCATTTACAAAGACAAGCCGGTGACATCAAAGCCGACGTAAATGCACATATCAACGGACTTGGTTTCGCATCTAAACAGATATCTTTGAAGGCGCGCGTTCCGTTTCAGAGGAAAAGGCGAATCAGTGAGAGACGCAAGGATGAAAGGATTCGCATCGATACTTGTCGTTCCCTGTAAAATTATTTCAAGAGTTTTTTTTTTTAATTGTATAAATGTCGTTTTATTGAAGAAGGTCTTGACACTTTAAAGACGTAGGCGGAATGGACTGAGACATTTCGAAGCTCTTTACTTTACATGTCGGAAAATTAACATCAAAGGAGTGAGGGAAAAAATAAAACTTCAGTCATGATAACTATTAATTGTCATTTAGTTAATAACAACAAAATTTTGTCAAAAAGTTTTAAACAAGTAAAAAAATTCAAATAAAATTTACAATTTTTTAATCGAACACAAAACCCATTGGGGACAAGTGGCGTCTTGATAATTGCAATGAATTGCATCAAAATTTTAATTACATCCGGTGTGTGTATCATATGACATTGAATTTTATTACAATAAATGGCTGAAAATTTATATTATTAATGGTAACATTGCAAATGATATGTTTATTGCTAATATTTGGCTTATCAACTGGCCAACACCTGGCCGCGGCGTTTAACATCGTGTGCAATTATTACGCTAAATTAGATGATTTTGTGATTTTACGGTTTGTGTTTTGCATTACTATGTATACTAGTGGTCGCCCAGTGGTTGAAATTCGACTGTAATTCATTCAATTTTTAAGTATTATATTATCTTTTCTCAATTTGACCAGTGACTTTGTGACCATGAAAAAAAGAGTATGCTTATTAAATACATAGTGTCAAATATGTGTGTGTTTGTCGAACAAGCAGTAGGCAATCTTTACACTGAATTTTATTAACTACTAGCTGGTGCCCGCGATTTCGTCCGCGTTCTGGATGAAAGGTACCCTATGTCCTTTCTGGTATCCCAGACAACGTGTATGCAAAATTTCATGGTGATCGGTTCAGTAGTTTTTGCGTGAAAGAGTTACAAATATCCATACATACATGCATTAAGAACTTTCGCATTTATAATATTAGTACGGATCTTACCTTGAAAATAAGATCGAAATAATGTTTTGTTTAATAAATAGTCCATGTTAATGACATTGACCAAAAATGATAAACAAAATATCAATCAATAAACATTACTTGCACAATATGCAAAATTCAAATTGCCTGGAGCAAACTGAAAGTTTTGCGTTCCTTGACTGCTCATAACTGTGGTTGAATCTCGAATAGTAAATTTTTAAAATACAATAGTTACCACCTTTATTTTTTCTTGGAAATCGTTTGTCAGTAATTTTTTCTCACACATTGAAATTTGTCGTCCGAAGTGAAATTGGAATTAACCAAAAAAGATTTCAGAGCGTTGACTTTTTTATGGTTTCAAAAGTGCTCTTTGTCCGCAAGATTGGGTTGTTCGTCTTCAAAACGCTTAATTTTGCGATTTTTCAGTGCGGTCATTATCAGGTCAGGACTGTGTGTGGATCAGCGGCGCATTTTTAAGTCAGTTAACATGAACGTAAGGACGAAGTTCTTACAGACGCGGAGGTATTATCCCGACTCAGCAAAGATCCGGTTTTACAGACATTAAAAAGTGGCATTAAAAACTATCTGGTACCAAATCTTGGTCGAAAACTAGCAGACGCGTAGTCTCGCTCCGGCAATGCTGTCGAAAAAAGTCGCGAGAGTATGCGTCTAACTAAAAGGAAGATAATGAGTCACGAAATAGCCCGCCTCTAAATATAAACACGACGTTTGTCGCATAGTGGCCGGTGCTTGGCACGAGATCCAATCAAACATATCGTCCACAGGACAGTTTTACGAGTAATACAACAAATTAATGTGGATTTATTGTCGAATACAAACAATGATGCAGCGAGCAAGCTAGACGCAGATACAAGTGACTTTGTATGTTGTTGCTATATAAAATACAGTACATAATAATAATATATATATATAAAGTCAAGAAGGAACCCCTCAGGTGACAACGACAATATCCTAAAATGACAACTTCCTAATGCGATTGACGTGAGATGGGAACCGATGTTCTTAAGGAACCGATGTCGCCGCTTACGTGGCGACTGGTTCTTGAGGAGGCTCAAGAACCAGTCGCCACGTAAGCCGCCAAAACACTTTAAGTTACATTATAAAGGCGAAAGTTACTCGTATCAGAAATTGAAATAGATGAAGAGTTGCAACCTTAGACTTTTCAAGTCGTCGCTTCTTTGTGCGCCCTCATGGAAGAGGGAATAGAGTTGTAGCGAAGTGTCGAAACTCTAGTATCGAATGTAAACAGTTCTCAAAAGTTTCCATCTCGCGGAACTCCCACAGCTATTTAAAATTTCTATATTTTTTGGCGAGTTTTCTATCGGTGCAAGTTTGGTCGAAAGTTTGCGAATTTAACTTTGGCTTTAACTTCGGCTGGACGCACGTCGTTACTTCTTCATTACCATTTCGTTTCTCTTTTGAAAAATGTATGCAGTTTGGTTCGTGTTCAAATGTGAATGGTCTACTTTAAAACAGGCATGAATTTTGGCAGCTTGTCTGGTGGCTGTACTAACCAATGATCACTGAGGGAAAGCATCGTGTGTGCTGATGTGTTTGAATGTGTTTTTTTTAAGGGCCTGACCTCATTTTTAACACAGTGGCCATCTACAATCAAGTGGCCTGTCTGCCACAGCTGATGAAAAATACTTATTTTTTTTTAGTTATAGACTGGACTAAGTTTATCAAATACCGTAGTTAAAGCACATAATATTAATATTATAGAGTTTTAATATTTTAGTGTTTTGTAAGCATGTTAAGCCAGAGCGGGTAACTAGTGCTATTATTAGTCTTCTGTTAATACCTCCACAAGAAACAAAATGCCTCTCAATTTTATTTAACATGATTTTCGTGTTTATGCTGTTGTGATATGATGATAAATAAATAAAGTGTTATGTGAAAATCAAATGCGCAAAACATATGTTGTTTGTCAGCGCTATGTCGTAAATGTCATACATTTTGATAGACAGTAAACGCACCCACTTTGTGAGTAGACATGATTTGATTGGTGCTCGAAATAAATATACCGTTTGGACAGTAATTGCTTTCATTTAACTAGTTATGAAAATTGGAGCGTTTCATATAAATTTCTTTTGATTTACAACCTGTTATGGAAAGGAAAAACGAATAGTTCCTTGTCCAAAATTAATCATTGCCTTTTAACAAAAATGGACTAAACACTAATGGATAGAGTGACGCGTGACGGATCATAAAAAAAGTGGACTTGGGCTAATATTGTATTGGGTCAAATTGGTCCTAAATGACCTTAGCTAGGTCTCCCTTTTAATTTTCTGCACTATCTCCCAAACACCTTGTATTCAAAATTCAAATTGAATTGTACATTCAAAGATACATAATATGTACAAAGACTAGTCAGTTATCAGATATACCAAGATACACATGTCAATTTCCTTTCGGCCTAAGCTAGATAAACCGAGGATGTCATATAACCCAAAACTTTTTAAAGTTCGAGAGAATAGGCATTTTCTAGGTTAGCTCGCTCCATCGTCGACCTCGTCTTTCCTGCACGGCTAGATACTGGCCGAGAGCAAAGCTATTTATTAATAATAAAAAAAATGTACATATTTTCTAAAGACGTACGTCACTTGGTGGGAACAGAAACTGCGTTGCAGACTGTTGAAACAATAAACCTACCTGCTGTGTAAGATTTCGCAGAAGTAGCGAATCAGCAGAAGTCACAGCTCAGCGTTTTTTCAGGCCGCCGTGTTGTCAAGTGGCGACACACGTTCAAATTCCTTTGTGTTCTTTATAATGAGGATAGTATAGGTGACTCAGCTCAGTATTATGTCAAACACATCGAAATTATTGCAAAGTGTAAAAGTGCATAGATGCAAATTAATTATATCAATGTGTTAGTAATTATATAAAGGATTTTGCCATGTGTTTTTATCTTCAGTGCTTGTTCAGTCTTAAAGCGGAGAACCCGCTCGCGTCAATCCCGCGTCAATCCGCCATCAATCCCGCGTCGATAGTTTAGTCAAATAGTAAGTAACTAGTAAGTAATAAGTGTTAAATAAATAGTGAATAATAGTTATATATAGTTTAGAATTCCCTTTGCAGCAGAGTTCGAAACGTGCCTTTAACGTGGCACCCCCAAACGTAAAACCTATCAAGAACTATGGAGGTAAAATTGATTTTTTTTTATTTAAAAAAACAACACTTCAGTACAAATCTAAATCTTACTATTAAAAACCGCCTTTTGTAGTATATTTTTCACACACCCTCATGACTGACTTCTAGAGCGTAATGCCGAATCTCTTTTAGCAATACCTCTTTGCTTCTCCTAATAGGCGGTCATTGTATTCGGCTCCGTGACCTATATAAAATATGAATGAAAATAATTGGACCCCGATGATTATAATATACTATAGCTGTTGCACGTGACTTTGTCCGCGTAACTTTGCAAAACATAGGTTACTCGCTGATGATGTAGCTTTCTATAGGTGAAAGAATTTGTAAAATCGATCTAGTAGTTTTTGAGTTTATTCATTACAAACAAAAATCAAATCTTTTTTCCTTTATAATATGAATATAGCTATAATATAGATTTTATAATACTATTTGGATAAAGCTCAGAATATACAAATTTATAAAGTCTAATATGATCTATTTTTTCGTTTAAGGCCAAAACTTAGGTAAGGTCTTTTACATACCTAGTTTACCTGCTTTGTAAAATTTTCCTATAATGTAAATAGCGTAGAAAAAATACTTTTTATTTATTAACTCATTCATAAAATTATATTTCACTTTTTAAAATTTCTAAAAGCGCTCCTTTGTTTCTTAGATATTAGTTAATTTTGTTTTGAAGTTGAAAGCTTTTGAAATAAAGACAATAAATGTAAGTGAAGGGATTCATTCAATTATAATCAACTGTCTATTTTAATGATAATAAAGCAATATCCTATCCTACGATCTTTTATAGTTAAATTTATAAGTATAATCAGCAGAACAAGTGGATTTAGTATAAATTTTTGGCGTCTACTATTGATTTCATTAGATAATGAATGACATGATACGCCGGCAATAAAGTAAGCCTTCTCTCTATGTTTTGAAATAAACCTTGTCATTTATACACTTTAATATATCATTATTTGATGTATAATGTTGATAAATTGGTGAAAATTGAAATTTTATTTTCCCTATTTTTAGGGAGATATTGTATAGTGGGACAAATATGCTTTTCGGAGACCCTCTTCAAACATTTTTTGTCGTGTTTTGTTTTGACAGGCCACGCAAGTCATCATCAATATAAAATGCAAGCTTGTCATACTAACTTCTTTTTATGATGAAGCTCACCTAATCATATTTTTATTTTAACAATGTTAATATAATTCTTGGTATAATAAGTGACCTATATGAACCAAGTTCTAAAACCAATAAAACAGTAAGTTCCAAGGATCCAAACTCTTAGAACCTCCTGTAAACTGTATGATCGGTTAACCTCAAGTATGCCACTGGGGCACCATTTTCCAGCGATTATTCGGTTCTGACTACGAAAATAAGTGTTCCTAACTGAACATCGGCGTCAATCCTCCACCTTCTTGCAATTTAACTACTGACAAATGCCAAAAACATGATTGATGGCGGTTTTTATCCAAATTTAGATGTCAATCTCATTATAACAGCGAGTTATTTTAAAACTGGACCATTACAAAAATGTCGACCTAGTTACATTTGTGGAGGCGATACTAAGATCCGCCAGCATGTCTACCGCGTTGTGACCGTGTAAACTGGTCTACTAAGAGCTCACTTGCCAAAGGGAGGTGCTTTTCAATTCCATGTTACGTAATTCCATGATTACTTGTAAGTTGATTACTTGCAACACGGAAAAAAAAACATGACATTTCTGAGATATAGGTATGTCATGTTATATAAACTATGTTGTGTTATATGTCATGTTATAATATATTCTGAGATAACTATAGAGAATATGAAGGTTTGGATGCAAACAAAAAACTGAAATTAACTATATTACAGATCTAGTAACTACAATTAATTTTCAAAATGTACAGAATTTATGATATTTTTGCGGGTTGAATTCTTGTAATTACTGACTAAAAGTCAATAATGTTTTCATGATTTTAAATGGATTTTAAAAATTTAATTCATTTTTTTCAAATGCCATCAGATTTTGGTATAATACCTCTACTACTGACTTCACTCGCGCGTACAGGGTGCCCTTAAAACAGCGTCCATATAGATTGAATTACAACAAGAAGTGTCGACCATTTCACCCAAAAGTTAGCACAAGTATATTAATCAAACTAGTACGGACACTAATAACGAGTGAAAACTCGTCGACGGCACGTTGATAATTATGATGTAGTGACGTTGGTTACGCGCGTTTTGTATCCCTCGCCCCTCTCCCTTTCCTACCCCCTCGGCACTCGCGGAGAAAGGCAATTACCTACACACGACCACAGTCCACTATAAATCGCACAAGTGCACGCAACACGCTTTTTGAGACGTCTCACTTTAATCCGCTACGAAGGACATAATCGCAGTTTTAATATCGCGAGTGAAGTGAACAACAGTGTAGGCACCAGCCAAGGACTGGAAGGTCAAAGTATCGCAGTTCCGCAGTGAGTTTTGATTTGATTCCTTTCCATTTCCCCCATCTATCCGGTCCATCCGCACCGGGTGGTATTTCGCGCCACCATCTTTCTGGTCCTTCGAGCCGGATGGTTACCAGCTACCATCCTTCTTGTCACTTAATTATTCTAACGGAATCATACTATTAGCTCAGACGTCCAATAGGACGTAACAGACCTTCCGCCCTTATAAGAGTTGCCTTACAATAGTTATATAGGTATTTATATTTTTATCGCTGTTATTATCGCTGTTATTAACGTTATTATCGCTGTAAAAAACCATTCAAAATATTGCAAAATTAATTGTACATATTCATAGTTTTAAATTCATAGTACGCCGTAATCGCATTAAATTCAATTAAAATATTGTTAAGTTAAATTCGCAGTTAAATAAAATAATATTTATTTTATTATAATATAATAAAAATAATATATGTGGGTACCTTACTTACTTCTTAGAATAATTTACATACCGCAGTTGTTTCGCGAGTGAATGAGTTACCCTCATGCTTAAAATATTGTAACTAGCTGTATAGGTATTTCATGGTTATTCAATTATTTAGCCAAACATACCTACATATTGTAAATAATTGTATATTGGTTCTATTGTATAAGTTATCTGATTTAGTTTTTAATAAATATGTCTCAACAAGGAGATGCGTCGGACGATAGTGCAAAGGTCAAACGCGAAATAAGAAGATTAGAAGCAAAACGAAATATCCTATTTGAACGGGTGCAAACTAGCTATCAATACGCAACAAAGGCTCATCAGGACGATGAGGCAAAACATAAATTTCTTAGATCGCTAGCTACTATTGATGAAACCCGCTCGAGTTTTCAAAATATTTTAGACGAATGGGTTGATAAACAACTCACTATCGACCCGAACGCAGCTCCTAATTATCAATCTTTAAATTCAATGGACGAACTCATTTGTCATATCAAAAGTGTGCAATCTGAACTGTCAATCCAAAAACCAATGGTGGAAACCGCATCAAAAAGGGTCGTCACTTTGCCTCCGATAGAAATAATGTCATTCGATGGAGACATACGAAACTGGTCCTTATTCTATTCTAGTTTTAAGTCTATAGTTCATGACAACCCATCGCTGACAGATTCAGAGAAGCTTTATTATCTTCTTGGTAAGCTCTCCTCTAGGGCTCAAGCAGTCTTCGCAGGTATTACGCCATCCGCTGATAATTATAAAATTATAATAGACTCATTAATCGATAGATATCAAGATACGCGCTCGCTCGCATCTACATACCTAGATCAGATATTAAACTTTAAATCTCAAGGTCCAGCTTCTTCGCTAAAGTTCCAATTATTTATTGACAATTTCATAACCGCTGCAAACGGTCTTCGAAATCTTAAACTTAATAATTTGGAAGATTTTATTCTGTTGCATATTGGATTAAAGAAGTTAGACGAAGAGACCATTCGCGCATTTGAAGCGCATTCGCGAGATGTCAAAATTCCCGCTTTCCAAAATCTCATTGATTTCATTAAAGGTCAGAGTAGAATATATAAAAGCACGCAATCAAGTAGTGATAACAATATTTACAATAGACCGAAGAAACCGGTTAGTGGTCGCATCCCTCCCTTCCCGAACGCTTATGTTGCTAATACATCGCCGTGCAAAACGTCTCGTAAATGCCTCTGTGATAACGCTTATCATATGCATCTATTTAAGTGCAATTCGTTTCATAACTTATCGCCCGCTGATCGATTTAACTGTGTAAAGAATAGAAACGGGTGTATTAATTGTCTCAGCCTAGAACATAAGACACAATTCTGTAATTCTAAAGGGAGTTGTCGTATATGTAATAACAAGCATCATAGTTTGTTGCATTTCGATAAACCAATTAAATATAATCGGGATGCGCGTGAGTCGCAGAATCCGCAAGTATCTTCCGTCCCTGTCACGCAAACAGAGACACCGCTATGTACAATATCGCTTGCGTCCTCACGTTCACATCAAACGAAACGCGACTTTAATCATATAACGAATAGTACCGTTCTGCTTTCAACTGCACAAGTTATAGTTTTTGATATGAAAGGAAAACAACACATTGTACGTTGTTTGTTGGATAGCGCATCTCAAACTAATTTTATTACTGCCGCATGCAGCAAACGTTTAGGTTTAATTAGCAATAAGAATACGCATTTAGTAGTTAAGGGCATTGGAGGTGCAGAAAAGAAAAGCACCGGTTTAGTAAATTTTCGCTTTTATTCTAGATTTAATTTAAATATATTTTTCGACGTGTCGTCGTTAGTCGTCGATCGCATAACGGACAACTTGCCATCCGCTCCAGTCGACTTGTCCGCTCTTTCGCATGTACATAATTTGCCGTTAGCTGATAGTGAATTTTATACGCCTGGTCCTATAGACATATTATTAGGCGCTTCGATATTCCCGCATTTATTATTACCTAATATGGTACATAGCAACAATATTAATATACCGCCCGCTGTACAAACTATTTTAGGCTATGTTATCATGGGAGATGTGCCCGCACTCCCGCGCGCTCGCAGTAATAATACTATCGCCTGCTGCTCAGTAGCAGTAGACGATTCTGTAAACGATCTTCTTAAACGCTTTTGGGAGCTCGAAGAAGTCTCCACCCCGCTCGCCCACACTCAGGAAGACAATGAGTGTGAGAACCACTTTCGCGCCACCACTGTTCGGGATGACAGTGGTAGGTATACTGTGGCGTTACCGTTTCGTAAAGACGTCTGTTCTTTAGGAGACTCCTATAATGTCGCACACAGACGTTTCCTGTGTTTAGAACGTAAGCTACAAGCGTCGCCCAATATGCGTGTAGCTTATAACGCTGTTATTCGCGAGTATGTCGACCAGGGCTACTTGTCTCCAGTCACATTTACTGACGCTGTAGATACTCCCACTTACCATATCCCGCATCACGGCGTCATCCGCGAGGATAAGTCCTCAACAAAACTCCGCGTTGTTCTCGACGCAAGCTGTAAGACCAGTACGGGTCTTTCGCTAAATGACATCCTACATACAGGACCCAATCTACAGGGTGATCTTTTTAATATAATTTTAAACTTTAGATTATTCGCTACCGCTGTATCCGCCGATTGCCGCCAAATGTTTCTTCAAATCGGCATGCGTAAAGAAGACCGCAGATTTCAACGCATATTGTATAGATTCCATCCGCAAGAACCAATTCGTGTCTACGAATTTAATCGCGTTTGTTTCGGACTACGGTCAAGTCCCTATCACGCGCTCCGCGTTGTACAGCAACTTATCACAGATGAGGGACTTAAGTATCCAGCTGCTGCTACAGTCGCTTCCGCAATTTATATGGATGACATTGTATTCAGCATCATGGACGAGAGCCATGCTATCGTCACTTGCAAAGAGTTAATTGCGCTGTTTAAATCTGGACAACTCGAGCTAGTAAAGTGGACCAGTAACTCGACAAAGGTCCTATCCGCCATTCCCGCTTCTCATCGCGCTGCTCCCGACATCGAATTCGATAAAACCATACCGCATAAGATCTTGGGATTACGATGGGATATATCTAGGGATTGTTTCTACTTTCAAGTTTCTATCTCTAATGAAACTTGTTCTAAGCGTCTTATGCTTTCTACAGTAGCACGCCTGTGGGACATGATGGGCTTTGTGGCTCCCACCATTTTGTACGCTAAACTTCTTATCAAAGAACTTTGGCTGCTAAAGTGTGACTGGGATGACACACCCCCATCGCATATAGTCGAGAGCTGGAACAAGCTGTGCTGCGAACTCCCGAAGCTTAACTCCATTCGCATACCGCGTCACCTGGGTGTAGTGCAAGGTAGTATTGTCAACCTTCTAGGTTTCGCTGACGCCAGTGAGCGTGCCTATGGAGGCGTCGTCTATTTACACGTTAGTAACGAGAGCAGTAGCCTAGTCCGGTTGGTGTGCGCCAAGTCAAAGGTCTCGCCGGTGAAACCTCTTTCTATAGCGAGACTGGAGTTATGTGCTACCGTGCTACTCTCTAAGTTGCTTCGTTTAGTATACGACAACTATTCCGTTCGCTGTAAAATTAATAAGACTTACGCCTTCACTGACTCCAAAATAGCGCTTTGCTGGATTCGCGGCTCTCCAACTCGTTGGCAAACATTTGTCGCAAATCGCGTTGTCAAAATAACTGACAACATACCAGCCACCTGTTTCCATCACGTGGCAGGTGTCGATAATCCCGCTGACTGTTTATCGCGAGGCTTAACCCCAAATAAACTAGTCGATCATCCTCTTTGGTTTCATGGACCACCATGGGCATCGCTCAGTTCCGCAGAATGGCCTATCGAAGAATTCGATTATCACTCGTATAGTGACGTGCCAGAACAGAAGGTTTTCGCGCACCCCGTGTGCACGCCTGTAAGGCATTGCGCCTTATATGAGCTTGCTCTCCGCACCTCCTCATGGAGTAGGCTTCTACGAATCACTACATACGTATATAAGTTCGCAAAATTATTGCCTCGCCGCAGCACTATTACAGTGACCGCCGATGATATTCAGTTCGCTGAAAATAAGATGCTGCGCGCCCTGCAAAGCCAGCACTTTGCAGAAGAATATCACAAAATTAAAAATAATGAACCGTGCTCGCCAGTCTTTAATCGTTTGAGGCCTTTCGTTGACAACGGACTGATCCGCGTAGGCGGTCGCCTCGTTAACTCCGCGTTGGACTATACACACATGCATCCGGCTATTTTACCGCGCAGTGATCATGTAGTGAACATGATCATTGATTACTATCACGTAAAATACCTACATGCCGGGCCAGAACTCTTAATGTCACTACTACGTCAGAGGTTCTGGATCTTATCCGCACGCCGCATTGTGAGACAAAGAGTCCACATGTGTAATACCTGTTTTCGACGAAAACCGCGTCCTACTTACCCGCTGATGGCCGACTTACCTGACTGCCGCACACGTCAGGTCGCCAAGGCGTTTACGCATACAGGCTGCGACTATGCCGGTCCCGTGCCCTACACTCCTGTGCGCCGCCGTGGTATTCGCAGTGAGAAGGCCTACCTATGTATATTCACATGCCTGACAACTCGTGCGGTGCATATTGAGGTCGCCACAGACCTTAGCACTGCGAGTTTTATCGCTGCGCTTAAGCGGTTTCTCTCCCGTCGGGGTCCAGTGCAGTACCTGCATTCGGACAACGCGACGAATTTTAAAGGAGCTGCATCCTATCTCCGTGACTTATACAAATTTCTTAAGGATAAATATTATACAAAACTTGAGCAGGAGTGCGCTGAGAATCGTATAACGTGGAAGTTCATCTGTCCTAATTCTCCCCATTTTGGAGGCGCTTGGGAAAGTATGGTCAAAGTCATAAAGTCATTTCTTCGCGTAGTGGGACAACAGATCCTCTCATATGAGGAGCTGTGCACCGTTCTTACTCAAATTGAGTGCATACTAAATTCGCGCCCTCTAACAGTATTAAGCCCTGATCCCGCTGAGCCTTCAGCTCTGACTCCAAGTCATTTTTTACACACTGCTCCGTTAAAATCATTACCCGCGCCTGAAGTCGAATCTGATCCGGTCGGCTTACTTCATAGACATTCGCTACTGGACAAATTGGTTCAGTCGTTCTGGAAGCGCTGGAGGATGGAGTACCTACACGGTTTACAGGTTAGGCAGAAATGGAATACTCCTACCGCGCCTATCACACCTGGAACGGTTGTGGTAGTAATGAATGATAATGTGCCGCCCCTAGCCTGGCCGTTGGCGATTATAGATAAGGTTCATCCTTCTAAAGATGGGGTCATCCGCGCTGCGACTGTGAGGACCTCCATGGGAGCTTACCTTCGCCCTGTAGTCAAATTGTGCCCTCTTCCGAGGCAATAGATATAAGTTTTAGTTTATAAGGTAATCTATTTTTAAGTTAGATATAAGTTAGATCATAAGTTTCATGTATATTCTCTTTTCGCAACTATCGCATTATTCATTTCGCAGTTAATATATGTTAATTTAAGTTAATGTAATATATTTTCGCAGTTAATATAAGTTAATGTGTAGGTCGCTGTATCTCGCTGATTTCCGCGCTAGGGGATAGCATTTGTTAAAGGCAACCCTTTAAGGCCGGGAGGATGGTTACGCGCGTTTTGTATCCCTCGCCCCTCTCCCTTTCCTACCCCCTCGGCACTCGCGGAGAAAGGCAATTACCTACACACGACCACAGTCCACTATAAATCGCACAAGTGCACGCACACGCTTTTTGAGACGTCTCACTTTAATCCGCTACGAAGGACATAATCGCAGTTTTAATATCGCGAGTGAAGTGAACAACAGTGTAGGCACCAGCCAAGGACTGGAAGGTCAAAGTATCGCAGTTCCGCAGTGAGTTTTGATTTGATTCCTTTCCATTTCCCCCATCTATCCGGTCCATCCGCACCGGGTGGTATTTCGCGCCACCAGACGTTATAAATAATACGCACGGAGATGAATTGAGTTGTTTCGGCGTTTATTTTTGTTGTTCACCTCGCTGTGGTTCTGAGTGTGCGCAAATAGCTGATCTAACTCTAAATCTAGGGCTTTTGGCAACATTTTTTACTATTTGTTTTTGTGTGACGGAATCCTTACTAACGTTGTCAATGAGACAATGAGTTTGTTTGTTTGTTTATAACGATTTCACGCCTCAACTACTCTGTCGATCTATATGAAATTTTGCATACCTATACCTACACGTTGTCTGTACTATCTAGAAAAAAGTGGGTATACTGTTTCCGACAGATCGTTTAAATTATATAAGTAAAAAACTAGCTGGTGCCCGCGACTTCCGCGTTCTGGGTGAATGTCCTTTCTGGTGTCCCAGACAACGTTTAGTATGCGAAATTTCATGGTGATCGGTTCAGTAGTTTTTGCGTGAAAGAGTTACAAACATCCACCCCCTAACAGAAATAATAGGGGGGTAAGGGTTGCCAGAGCCTATTTCCCTATCAAAATCCCTTAATATCAATCCCACTATGGGCAACAGCTCACTAATTGTAGTACCTGTGACCGTCGTATGTGTTATAGGCGACGGTAGTCCATCTACCATCAAGTGGACCGTCAGCCTGTCTGTCGACCTTAACATTTAAAAGACAGGGTTGCTTTCAGTAACCCGTTCAGTATATTTTTAATATTAGTATGGATTTTCGTAGATGTCTCCTAACAGCGAAGCACTATATTATAAACCTCAACCCATCAGACAATTAAATAGACAAGCAAGACGCCGATGTGATAACAACGATGGGTGACTCGGTAAGCGGCCTGCGCTGTTGTCAAGACGCATTCTTTTTTGTCTGGTAGGAAATAAAATAAGGCAAAGAAACATACGAAAATAGCTATTAAGAGTAGTAAGTAACAAATCGTCCATTGTCCGCACGTTTGCCTCAGACGACGAAACGTAACTCTTCATTGTGATTTTCTTTTATAAGAAGAGAAACCCCGAAGATAGTTTTTTTTTTAAATTGCAATCTACTGTGTGCCTTTGGAGTTCAACAGATTCAGGCGTATTTGGAGGCCATACAAAGTGAGTAAAGATTCTACCGCGGCACTATGTTTTATTAAATTTGTAGGATGTAATATATGTTTATAATATTTGTAAGATATATCTGCACCGTATCCAAAATTGTAATAAAATTAACATAAATAATATTAAAATTAAAATGAATAAATTTTAAAGTACCTATCTGAAAACGTAAAGCTCTGAAAATTTGAGTACGGCGCCTTAGGAATTAAGTTTTCGGGAGTTTCAAGTTGAATTTTAATTTATATTATTATGTTCAGGAGAGATAAATAATAAGATTTAAACTAAATAGACGAAGTGTTGGGTATACTTTACCACAGAAAACATGGTCACGTTTAATAATACACCATATCTAAAGTAGAAATATTGGCAGTACCGAAGTCTAATCAAAGCCTACTATAACAGATGATTCGTTATCGTAGATTCAATAAACACATGGGAAACAATTGGTAACAGAGAACAATTGGTATATATGAGGATGTGCAAGGCCTAAATGCTTTCCTTCCTGTAACGCACTACCAGTTACATATTATACCCCCGGTAAATAGAGACGTTTTTTTGGCTTAGTTAAATGCTTTATTTACTGGCCTAATTAAGCTTACATGAGGAGAATCATCTCACGGTTAAGTGACTGGTCGCTTACAGCCGCCAAATTAGATAACCTTCTTATTATTATGGTAAGATCTGCGAACTAGATCCCCACCGACCATGGGGAAATTAGATAACCTTTTTATTACGTGGTAAAATCTGCGAACCAGATCCCCACCGACCATGGGGAAATTAGATAACCTTTTTATTACGTGGTAAAATCTGCGAACCAGATCCCCACCGACCATGGGGAAATTGGATAACCTTTTTATTACGTGGTAAAATCTGCGAACTAGATCCCCACCGACCATGGGGAAATTAGATAACCTTTTTATTACGTGGTAAAATCTGCGAACTAGATCCCCACCGACCATGGGGAAATTAGATAACCTTTTTATTACGTGGTAAAATCTGCGAACTAGATCCCCACCGACCATGGGGAAATTGGATAACCTTTTTATTACGTGGTAAAATCTGCGAACTAGATCCCCACCGACCATGGGGAAATTAAAATAAAATTTCGACCGCAATCCAATGCAATGAGTCCTAAATATATTTTTATTCCAACTCGGTCTACTTTTAGCGCGACCATGTAAATACTAGCATCATTCAAGCGACTGTCAACGGTGGAAGTTGTCAACGAGATGATTTATTGTTGTTGAAACATCTACTCGCCGCGCCCACCAGTCCCGAGTTCGATTCTTGACCACTTTTTATTTTACGTCCGTTTCAATAAAATAGATATTGATACCCGGTTGCGTATTTGTGGCGGCTATGGCTATGTTGAGTGCGTGCAGTGAAACTTCTCTATCACTTTAAATGGATTTTTAAGGGAAATTATAAATAATTTTATTCTTTAACTGGTTAGAGCCCGCGACTTTTAGAAAATTCTAAAATTAAAATTTAACCTAGAATTTTTAGTCGTAATTTATAACGCAAGCAAAATAACTTGAATAACTTGATGACTTTAAAAGCTCCGTTTAACTTTATTCAGTACTAGCTGTTGCACGCGACTTCGTCCGCGTAACTATAAAATATTTATAACGTAGCTTTCTATAGGTGAAAGAATTTTTCGAATCGGTCCAGTAGTTTCGGAGCCTATTCAATTCAAACAAACAAACAATGAAATATTTCCTCTATAATATTAGTATAGACAATATAAGCGGACAAACTGAAACGGTTATATCTGAATGATGTCAATACAGCGAGGTGTAGGTAAGTTGCGCCCGCGCATTGCATTCGTTGAGCGAATTCTTCATTATTTTGTTACTAAGCCAATATTTATGTACCTACTTGTCTGAAATGTTTGTACCTCTATACGTGTATTATTTTAAACCATTTCGCAAACAGACCGTTCAAAAAACCCGACACAACGCTTGTCGCGTTAATTATGAGAGCTCGGTTACCCTGTCAGCTACTGATTAATTACGTGGTGGCTCTTTTGAAGGCGCAACGTACAATGACCCACAAAATTGTCCGGTCATCTTTCTATGCAAAATGTTAAAAACTATATTGATTACGATCATCTAACTTACTAGTTACTATACTTAGTATTCACCGAGTAGTAATTACCGAAACCGAATAAAAAAAAAACAACAAATAGGTGGGAACACTGATGTATGCGACTTCAGATGGTATCTCGAGATGGTTCTATTTTTAAAAAGGTTTTGAATAATTTTAGCAACGAAGAAATAATCTATGTACTTAAGTGTAGGTATACAGTAATATTTAACTCGGACATTTAATTCTAATGAAATATTCTATGAAAGTATTCTACACAAATTTCAATAGTTACACTAAATTCACTTATTAGCGAAATGTTGCCTATGATGTAACTTTGTGATATTGTGCACAACCGAAGGAGTAATGATAATGGGTATTGTTTGAAATGTATGTAGCAATTTAGTGAGGGTTGATCACCGCAGGGGTATTCCAGATTGATCTTCCTGTATCTAACTTATTTAATTAACAGAAACAGTCCTGTTGAATTTCGTAGTTGTAATTAAAATAGGTACCCACCATAACTTAAAATATACAGCGAGAAACGACAAATATAAATACTTATATGGTGCCCGCGACTTTGTCCGCGTTGTAAAAAGAAATAACGCCTGACATCGTTATCGCTGTGACGACGGTGGCGCCGCCACGCGACAGTGGCGCCCAATTCTTTATATTTTTAGACGATCACAGTACTTTTTTTCTGGATGAAAGGTACCCTATGTCCTTTCTTGTATCCCTGACAACGTGGTATGCAAAATTTTATGATGATCGGTTGAGTATTTAAGGCGTGAAAAGGTAGCAGACAGACAGAATTACTTTCGCATTTATAATATTAGTATGGATTTATTATGCACCCGTAGAAACCGAGACGGGTGAAACCGCGGGACGCAGCTAGCTTTTTTTTTTATAAAATTAGAAATGTAGCAGATACAACCTTAATATTATACGCATATAATAGAGAATTGCGGTGTGGATGGTCCGTTAATCACTATATCGATTTTCTGTCTGTCCATTGAGCTGTGTCATCCGAATTGATGGGCACACAGATAAAGGGCGTTTTTCGTGTTGTTTATTATCATGTCTAATCTTTGTTTACTTTGAAATGTACAGTTATTTAATTATTTAATTGTAATATTTTTTTTATTTTTAAAAGTTAAAAAATAAAATAAATAATAAATGTGTATTGTGGCATTGAATAGGTGTATATATTGGCAGTTGGAAATTTAAAATAAATAAATTTTTTTTGAGACCATTTGGTAAGATTTTTTTACAAAACTTCCCTTAAACAAACACTAAAGAGAATATTTCCAATTTTTTTTTTTATTTGAATTTCAAATTAAATTTAATATTACAGAAATAAGTGAATTCCGATGCAATAAAACGGTTTTTTTATGTATACTTACTACAGCATTGTAATGTTTAGAATACTTCAGAACCTCTACCATAAGTTTAATAATGACCGCACTCGCTAGCGAGAGCATAAAACATTTATATATGTAAACTTGTCAATTTTCCATAGAATTATTTTACGATCTCGCTAGCGAGTGCGGTCATTGTAAACCCACGGTAAAGGTACTGAACGCCAAAATGTAGTAATTCTAAGATATCAATTTGGCATAGGCCTACAGCAAAGTTCAGCTCGCAAACGAAACAAATAATAAAAAAAAAAAATTGGCTGATCAGTACTCTGTACCGTATGTACGGACGTGCTTCCAAACGCAAATTAAAAACCACTAATATGCTGTTACACTGCCAGCTATACAAGATCTCTGACTTGTGTCAGAGGAACCCTAGCCGGTAGGACAAAAAAAAAGTGAAACACTTCGACTTTAATGAGGCAGAAGTCATCTCTCGCGGCGGGACAATATAAAGTTAGTGCAAAGAATACGGTGCTCGTCACCGTACTCTTTGCACTTAAAAAAAGAAAATATTGAAACAGGTGAAAAACGCACATAATAACACCCACTTGAACGTTCACAATCCCCTGTAATAAGGCGCCGTACACAAAGTGACTCCTTATCGCAACGGTACACTCTTGGAGGAGCCTCTAAGTAGCGCTAAGTTTTTCATACTTACGTGATAGTTGCGCTTCGTAATACTGTGGTAATGATGGCACCACTTAACTACTGGCCTAACATTACATTGAGCCAACTATATGGATGTAAAAAAAAATGCAAAAATAAATTGTGGTGTATGACTATACTATACTACTTAATATAAAGAGAAAAGTACTGGATTGATTTATAAAATTCTTTCACCTATAGTAACATAGGCTAATATTTTTTATAAAGTTACGCGTACAAAGTCTCGCGCAACAACTAGTGGTGCATAAAATTTTGTCTTTATTGCTATTTTTATATTTTTTTATTTAATCGCTCATTCAAAAATAGTTATAGTATCACTATTTTTCCACTTCCCAATTGTGGCTTTTTTTTTTCCAATCGGTTTATATACAAAATCCGATCCAATGTTTTCTTTGTTTCAGGTATGTTATTAGAATTGAATTCATCAAAATTGACTAACGAAAACGTATATATCCACATCAAAAGCGTAGTATTAAAACAAATCTACGAGTCCATTACGTATCTATCCTCGTGTGCCGAACAGTTGTAGCAGCATTAAAGTCGGAAGGTAATCCACCCATATCGGAGAGATCGTGTTCATTTCAGTAAACCCAAATATTAGGGTACTCATACAGTGCTGATGTATTAGCGGGTAGCATAATAATTATTCCGATTTTTTATATCCATTATTTTGGGCCATTGTTATATTAATTTTGCCCTGTAAACATACTTACATATATCTATACTAACTCTCGGCTTAGCCTAGGGTGCAACTTAATAAAAATCTTCCCTGTTTATCCCTCTTTCCATATAATATGTGAAAACCGTATTAAAATCGGTCTACCCGTTCTCGAGTTTAAGAAACGTACACCAACCACCAACTTTACATTTTTATATATATACATAAAAGATTATAGATTTCTATTTTTATTTGTAATGATTAAACTCAACTACTGGACCGATTTTAAAAATTCTTTCACCTATAGAAAAAGCGGACAAAGTCGCTTGCAACAGCTAGTCATCAATGCAATGTTGTGTCTAAAAAAAAATAGGTTTAAATCAATATTGAACTAAAGTCCAAGTAGTTTTAATTATTTAAGTGAAGTATATCAGATTCATTTACGTCATTACTTTACAGTGCCTTCTAAGAAATTTATAATGACACTTGTACGAACTAGTTACTTATTGTTTGCGATATTTCTGTCGATTGTTCAACTATTTATGTTACAAAATGATTGATCTATTTTTATTTTAATAACCTTTTAAACGAAACTTGTTTTCGCCCACTCGTCGAAATTAGACAACAATCATTTTGAATATTTTTGGAACTTTTAGTTCTTTGTCTTTTGTCTTTTGTCAATAAATAAGAAATAAAAAATAAAAGGAAATTCGGTTTACAAACAAATGAAACAATTGTACAGAACTGATTATACAACGAGGTTTTGGGTTAATCTCCGAAATGGCTAAATTGATTTTGAGAGGCTTTCATTGTGAGATAGAGGATTCACAGAAGTATCACTTCTTTTTATTTGTAGTAACTAATTACAATGCGCCAGAGAAGCCACGAGCGGTAATTATTTTGTTAATTATAGTGTGGCCGGATAATGTGGATAGAGATGTAGATCTTTATTCGTCCACTATATTCCGCTTGCGCGCCTGTTACTTAGTCCGCGGCATCTCCTCTCATTTTAGCTCTACATTTGCGCCCATTTGTCATGTTAATGGTCACTCAGTTGATGCCTGTCCGTCGGACGTCCAGACGTTTTCATACACATTCCACTGAACGGAAGCGATACTATGCCGACGGTATTAGCGCTTTGCGGAGCTTACTTGAGTTACTGCCCATTTCAACGTGCAAATAACTAAATCGTGAAGATTACGTTCGAGTGTGTATATATTATATATACAATGTATTTTCATGATTTGAATTGAAATTATACAACGCCAACGTTGTATCGGTATTATAAATAAAAAAACGTAATAACTTGGTAATAATAATAACTTTGTGTAACTATATGCCAAAATAAATATAATTATGAAACTCATATATATATATATATATACTCGTTGTCGCATGAGTGCAATTATTGACTAGAAGACAGTTTTAGACCGAGAGGGCACCCTTGGTAAACTCATTGAGTTGACCTTCCTCATTTAGTGACAGAATAGAATATTGGTACCAAAAATGTGTGTGTGTGTGTGTTCCTTCATAACTCTTAAATGAATTAACTGATTTTTATGAAACTTGGTAGATAAACATTTAGACGTACAGGACACAGGATGGGCTACATTTTTCACGCGGACGAAGTCGCGGGCGCCAGCTAGTGTTGCTATAATTTTTTACTGTATAATTTGATCTGATATAATATACAGTGTGTCTATGTCGACCTATTACACCTTAGATTAATAAACCTAGTCATACTAACTACTTTGCCAATTTGTTCCACGTGATACGTGCCTTCATAATTTGTCTTGTCATCACGTGTGTTTGTAGTCCCTAATACCCTATTTTACGTTAATAAATTGGTCAAAAGTATGAACGTCTTTATAGTTTTCCTTGGCGACAATTTTACTGTCGTTTGATTAAAATATATTTCAAAGACTGTGTATAACAGCTTATCATTCCAACTCGTAAACGCGTAACTGCTCCTTTATTATTTCACTTTAATGGCGTCGTTAAATATTTCACAAATAACTTGACATCAGACTTACGAGTAAGTATATAGTTCTGTTAAACTATAGGTCTTGCAGTGGGCACATTAAGTTTATTATCCAACGGTGGAAAGGTTAATGCGGTGTATTCAACACCCCGACTTTTCAGAACATTTGTCTATTTGCGTGTTACAAACCGGCGAGGATGGTTTTAAATTTTTTCTCGTAACTGCAACTGGCAATTTTTTTGTAAAAAACAACTTTAATAAATTCTACCTACATTTATTAACGGCATTTAGAAATATTTTAAATTACTGCCGTTTTTTTCTTGCTAAGATCACATAGGCGAATGACATAGACGATTTCACCTTGTCTACTATATATTTGTATATAATGTCTATAAGTATAGTTATTTCAAACAAATTCCACACGAAAAAAATAAACGTAGTCCACACCTCAACGCCAGTCACTGAGTAGTGAGACACTGAAACTTCATATATTTAGACAGGCCTGACAATTGTGGTTTTTTGTATTTACAATTAAAACAATATTAAAAAATAAAATAAAAAATAATATACCTAATAATTTTTTTTTAACTGACATTGACTTATTAATCGGTGCAGGAATCATAAGCCGTTTTCGAAACAATTTTCAATAAAAGTAAAATTCTTCTTATACGTTCTAATTTTAATGGTGGAGTTTCTATTATTTCGATGGAAGTTCTAAACAATACAATTTGTTCTTCACATGTTTAAGTATAACATATATTTTTTTCAAACCAATTGCGTTGACACTTTCTTCTAACATCTTTATTAAACAATGAAAAAAAAAAAGCTTTTTCTAACCCACAAAAATGCACAATGTTTATTAGCCATTAACACTATTGCTATGTGCGTTTCACCTTTACAATCCTTTGAACATAATTATTCCGCGTATATTAACAGCACTTGAGTAATGGATACTTCGGAAATTTACTCCAAAGTTTCCTCTAAATTTCTATATTATTTTACTTCATGTCGCCCAACTGTCAAGCCGGTCTGTTTACAAGACTGACGTCTAATGATCGCATAGCTCATGCCACTCTATAAATATTCGGGACAGGTCGAATACCTGACTCGGGAAAGGTCGCGGATATTTCCGTCTCGTTCTACACGTTGCAGGAGATTTATTTGTGGTTGAGTGTTAAATTATATTAGTTCAAATACTTTAGTAAGATTATGTTGTAAATATTTCGTTTCTAATACGAACTCCAGAAGAAAAGATTCCTTGTCCTGCCTCCGCCCCGAGACGATGCAGTAGAAACAAAATCTCGTTATTAGTCAAACCGAGTCCACGTAAAATATGAATAAATGTGTTATGAATTTGCGTACGGACACTACATACAAGTGCACGCGACACCATAATACAATACACTGGAGCGCAAAGAAAAGGGGTTGGTTAGAAAATCTTCAATATCTTCAAAAGTACCTGACTTAAAATTAATGAAATAAAGTCTAAATTACAGCTGAACTATATAAATGTTATTTTTGTTTAAGTACAGTAAAATATTCTTTATTTTAATCTTTTATTTCTAACCGACCCTTTTTCTTTGCGGTCCATTGTATATTATTTAGATAATATTCAGAAATACAGGAATGAAACCACAGCCTGCATGTTGCGGGCTTTACAGCACGCCAAGGTGGAGCTCGGTCCTTATTTCGATTTTACACTTGATTCACTTGAAATTGTACAAAGAATTAATTCTAAAAAGAAAGACAGAAAGCTTGTGTATCAAATTAAATCGTATAATAGGTACCTATTGCAAACTGCACTGCATTTAGAGATCGTAAGTCAGTTTATCCGAGCTTAAACATTTACTGCTATATTTAAACCTGTATTGAATAGCCCGAGGCACTCGTCTGGAAGCCTTTGAAATGGATTGAAATTTATTTTCGGATAACAAGAATAGCTAGGCACTTGAGATCGGGCTACGTTCAATTTGGTTTTAGGTTAAACGATTAATATTACCATTTAATTGGAGATATATTGCACAGGCTTGCTAAACTTTTTTCTTATACTGCTCAATAGACAGAGATTAACAATGGTAGAGACTGCTTCCACCTAGATTTGCTTTTACAAAGATGACTTAAACAACTGCCTTGAAGTATATGGTTAGCTTGGTTCCCGCATCCTTTACCTC
Organism: Synanthedon tipuliformis; assembly: GCA_947623395.1. Lineage (NCBI taxonomy): Eukaryota > Metazoa > Arthropoda > Insecta > Lepidoptera > Sesiidae > Synanthedon > Synanthedon tipuliformis. The sequence goes on from OX392433.1 coordinate 5,275,932, forward strand.
GGTTCTTTTTGGTATCCTTTTGGTACTCTTTGAAATACGGCTACGTATTTTTGGCGCTGAATGACCAACCATCGCATGGCCCACTCAAAAGTCAATAAATGGAAACATTACATTTGTAAAATAAACATTGTATTCAAGCACCAATTACGAGATATAGTTTAATGAATCAGTAGTTTTCAGTATAATAATAAAATGAATGTTATAAATAAAATGTAACATTAAAATCCATAAAATAAATGTTACTAACATTTTGCAACCAGTGCACATAATCCTAATAAGTATCGACCTATTTTAAACAAAGCCACACGTTCCTGATACAAGTGGAAGGGCATTTCAAAGTGTTACTCTCACTCTCTAGGAATTAAGTTGTTTTTCGCGTAAAACAGTAAATTTAATCACGTTATTTTAAACCATGTACTTATTTATGTGGACGATACGGTGATTGGCTGTGAAACAATAAAAGTTCTACATTGACATTTAGTGTCGTTGTTCAATTTGTAATATTTATGTTTGCGTGGAGATTTTCGTAGTTTTGTTTCGCTTTGATCTCTCAGTGTTTTACATAATTATGTGTTTAGGTTTTATTATTTTCGTATAAAATCAGATTAGTCGATGGTTATTTTGCCGTTACGTTGTAAAGTGGAATGTTTGCGATCGAAGCAGATTGAAATAACTAGGAAAATAAACAGATCACACCACTACATTTAAGATAAAGTAATAGGAAGGAATTTGGAAATAGGTACTTAGGTATGTTCTGTGACCAAAACGTAATTTCCCGCTCAGAATTGATGTTTGAATATTTATTAGGTATATTGAAAAATAACGGGGAAAATAATATATTTTGTGATGTTAATGCGACATTTTATATTAATTCTTTTAAATATAACCTAAATCAAAGATTTTGCTTTAAATATGTGGGTAAAAATGTTTGCCTAATTATAGTATTTATACGTGCAAATTAAATAATGGCGTATCTCTACTTATGAGATATTTTCTCATAATTATTAAACTAAAATTCAATACAATAACGCTTTTTAATCATTGTAAACCTCCGAAAAGTTAAAATAGTATTGAAACTAAATTAAATATCGTATCACCCACAACCTCCCCTCAACATACACCCTACACCCCGCACCATTCCTACATATTCTTTTACGGTGCTTCTCCACACACTCGATTAGCCTCGATCGACACGTCCAGTCGATACAATATAATATCTCGATCGATATAGGCGATCGTGCATCGCCGCTGCTACATCTAATCAGTCGGGCACGTTTAATGTTTTATAATACCACTAGCTGTTGCCCGCGACTACGTCCACGTTCAAAAGACTTAAAGCCTTTTTCGATAAATGGACTATCCAACACAAAAATAATTTTTCAATTCGAACCAGCACTTAGTTCAACCGATATTGCGCATTGCTACACCAAATTGCCATGGCCAAATGGCCGACCCGATCAAGCATGTGGAGAAGCACCTTAATCCGTGCCTGCTGTGGATGCAACGTATACCATACAATCTCGCCATATCAAGTATACTCATAATACTTTAACAAAATTGAATTTGGATTGAATAAGTGTTATGTTTTTGTACAAAAATATAACATTGGGAAACAGTATTGGGAAATTTAGTCCATGATACAATTTCCTTTGTCCTATCGACTTTTATTTGTGAGTCCATCATTGGGATTATTCGGGACTGTCTCTTACAAATTCAGGAGGGCCAGTCCAAGTTTTGCCACATTTTCTTGTAATTTTTTTTTATTAACAATTTTTAATTATAAGTAATTGTTATAAAAGAACAGTATTTTATAAATAGTTGTAAATTTTCAAAATTAAATTTGAGCTAAAAACACAATCTCACAAAAGGGGATCTTATCAGAGTCGCGTTTCGTAAAATTAATTAAACGTACTCCGGTAAACTTGGCCGGTTCTGTATCGCGGAAACTTGTCCATTTGCTGGGCCTTCTTAAATACCGTGCGCTTTAATTTAGAAGCGGAAGCGGTTAAATTAAATCACTGCGTATTGCGTATCTGATCACACAAGATAGAGACATTAAATATAATTACAGCTTTAGAGAAAATTAATTAAAGTTGCTTACAAAAGTCACTTGCAAAGGTTTTATGTGGATTTATGAAGAATATTGCTTTTCTTACTGCAGAATTAGTGAATTTATTGTAGAAAACCACGAATATTTTCCAAAAAAGCACTTACAATTTTAATTGTAAAAATAAATGTGATATAAAATTCTCATTGATATCAAATTGAGAGCACTCTTGTGAAGCTAAATCAAAGCTATATTTTATGACAATGTTTGTTCGAGAAGTGAGACGAGCGTGTTGGATAAGTCTATTAGAGGCTCCGACAAAATAACTTTATCGCACAAGCAAACGCTTCCGCTTTTACCTCAGGCCACACCCTTATTCATAGTTGGAAACTTTTTGAATCTTATTGTTCTCGAGTTGCTCCGGCTTATTGGTATTCCAAAGAGTGGAGGTATGCTAGTATAATTTATATTTCATATTTCCGCGTCTCAACTATCCGCTCTGATTGAATTTTATTGTTTTACTGAAATGAAAACTGCCAGAAGTTGCCAAAGTACAGTAGTTAAGTTCATTTTAGAACTTGTTCAGTAAAAAAAGCTGGCAGTGAATTTTCACTGCTTTAAATTTTCATTGACACTTGTACTTAAGTTCGTTATTTTCGTTTCCGTATTTTTATAATTAAAGTAGCTGAAACGGAAGCCTTTTCAGCAGTGATAAACAAATTTACTGTTTTATATTATTATTTTATTACATATTTGAATTTGACGCCATTAACTTGAAAAGACTGGGATGATGGATGTGGCGCCACTTGAATTGTATTAGGTACTTAGTTATGCGCCCACTGATTCAATTTTCCGGACAATTTTTTGAATTTTTCTCTTCATAAGAACCTTCCTCGGGCTTCCACGAATATTTGAGAAAAAAATAGTCGAATTAGTCTAGCCATTCTCGACTTTTGCACTTGGCAATTAGCAACACATTTAAGTATTTGAGATTTTATTTAAAAATATTTTTATATTGAATCACTCTCGATGCTCCAATTTATTTTAATTTGTTCGTCCAGTTTAACATTCTATTTCTTATGTAGGTACATAGATTAAAAAGCCACGCATGTTAGTTCACCACGACAAGACTAGAAATCCGGCACAGGCTATTATCGTGTTCGACTACTGCCCAAACTTCCTGTACCAGAGAAAATACTGTCCACCAGTGGGAGATAATATAAAATTGCGTTTGTTACAGATACGCCAATTTATTGTGTAATAAAATCGCCTCACCAGTACCTACCTTGACACTTTTAGACCAGAGCGGGGCTACTTCGAATGTCCAGTAAATATCATGTCTTAACCCAACGGGACATGTTTACATTGCACTCGTTAAGTTTTGTTTACAACTCTGTTCTTTGTTAGTGCACTCGAAGAAGAATTGGAACTGTGATTCTCAAAGTGGATAAAGGGAACTTTCGGGGGGAAACTTTTGGTGCGTTCAAAGAAAGTCTTAAAATTTGTTACTCGCAAATGGTCCACTCGTCCACATCTCAAAATGTCCACATAGCACGCCGAGGACAGGTCGCTAGTTTCCTGTAAAATATTTACTAATGGAGTCTGAGAACCGAATGCTTTTGAAATATGTATGTCTGTCGCTTGTCAAAGTCCACTTATGGAAATAGACATAAAATTAATCGATTTATTGTTTTTAGTGACAAACGAACCCTTAACTTATAACAAAAGTAATAAAGTTATTTATTAGGTATACAAAACGAATGACTTAAGCATTGGAAGTGTGTTTGGAGTTAAGTACCTATATAAAAATATTAGCTAACCAGCTACCTCTATATTGATAAAGTGCTTTTTTTTAATTTTATGTTCTAGGAAAAGTTCAATAACTAATAGCTATTGCAACCAGGTATAGTTGCAATAAATATCGGTTATAGAAAGCGGGCAATTGAAAAGTTTTTAATTACACAACACTCCAAACAATAACTTTGTTGGTATAACAACGTAAAAATAGTCAATGTTATCCAAGATTGAACCACGATAATTAATATAGGTACTATGGATAGTATATTAAAAGTTGAATTTGAAGACGAATTTCGGGTAATATGAAATGCCATGTACCTACTATTGTAAATTTCGTTTTTAAAGAGTTAATTTCTTGAGTGTAAATAACATTACCAGTTATGTTAAGATTGTCAGACCGTCGTCGATCGACTTTAACATGTCATGTCAACAAAAAAAACACGTCAGTCGTTGGACTGCACATCAGAAAACTAAGCTTCACAAAAATACATTACACGACAGGGTCGCGAGTTCTATGGTTTTTTCCCATCTAATAAAATGCCCAACGCGCCTAAAGAAGCTTTCACTTCAAAAAACCGTCCTCAGCAAATAACCACCCACTTGAACATTTGGGTGCGCTTTAGGTATTAGTATAATTCGATTCCTCGGTGTATAACTTTCATTTTGTAAAAACTGTGTAAATTTTAAGACTTTTCTTCTTATAATATAATACATAAGTTTAAGCGTTATGCCACTTAACTATTGGGTTTAGTTTTGTACGAGACTGTGTGTAGTACTAGTATTATAGTCAATCGACGATTCGGACACAAAATATTTAGACACGGACATATTTTTTTGTAAATTAATTCAAATTCAAAAGAAAGGCCGGATTGAGGTTCATTTTACTCGCTCCAGTGACATTGCTGCTAACATATTAAATTGTGTACAATTAATTTGCAAGTATATTGCACGCGTGGCTCCGAGCAACGCGGTGCTTATGGCAATTTTAAATCGCTTCACCGCACCAATATTTTACAGCGCGGAATTTAATATCTTCCTTCGCTTCGTTTTCGATGTTTAGTGTTTACTTCCCCGTTCTGTGGAATATAATATTATATTAGCTGTTGCACGCGACTTCGCGCCCGCGTAATCTTATAAAATATAGCCTATGTTACTCGTTGATAAAGTAGCTGTCTATAGGTGAAAGAATTTTTAAAATCGGTCCAATAGTTTTTGGGTTTATTCAAAACTGCTGAACTGAAAATCATCTTTTTTTTATATATTCACACATTCCACACAGCACCATCTAGTTCCAAAGTAAGCAACTTAATGCTTGTATTATGGATACCAAACGGTTGATATATTACATACAATACTTTTTTTTGTAAATGCATACATACCTATTATAAATACAAAACATCCATGATTCAAGTACAAAGGTAAAATGTTAACACATAAACATTTGCCCCTAGCGGGATTCTTTATATTATTAGAATAGATTAGTATCTATAGCTAGATATATTTGCTCAATACTTAATCCGATCGTTTTGTATTAAGACGACACGGTCGTTTAGTCGCACATTCGAATTCGAAATTATAAATAAACAATTTTACAAGCGCTCTTAAATCTCGTGTCGTAAAATATAAACCCTTTTTTTTTTTTTTTTTTTTTTTTTTTTACAAGAGGAATCCATCATGGATACCCACCGGCCTGGGGACAGACCAATGGGTTATGTCGGACTCCTGCCCCGAGATGGTATTGGGGAAGACCTACCGACTAAACCTCTTGGCGTCCTCCACGTCTGCTATAGGCGAAGTTGCGAGGGCGGGCGAACACTCTTCCGCAACTCCGCCGCGGGGTCCGTAATTGGACACTGCTCATTTGGAACGACGCACCCGAACTGCCCAAAGTGCGCCGTGCCTCTCAGGATGAAGCGGGCGGTAGAGTCCCCATCTACCGCCCTAGTCCTGTCAAGGATCCAGGTGGCGAGCGTACGCTAGCCGCCTGCGTCCAGTTCTTCGGCGACGGAGGGGATGAGACAGGACGTCGTCCTCTCGTTCTCTCTCCGCCGCCTCCTTCTGCGAGATGACCTCTTCGCAGAAGGATTGAGTCGCTCGCCAAGCGTCTCTACTGCCGACCATAGCTTTTACTACGGCCGGCAGAGAGAAGTCCAGTCCAATGGTCGCAGCGAGCTCAGTTCGCTGCGCCGACCATCTAGGGCACTCCGCAAGAGTATGCTGTGCGCTGTCCTCAGCGCATGCACACGAGTGACACTCTGGTGTTGGCTCCCGACGAGCCACCCGGTGGAGATAGCTCCCGAAACAGCCGTGTCCCGAGAGCACCTGCACCAAGCGGAACGTGAGAGCTCCGTGTCTCCTTTGGAGCCATTCATCCAATACTGGACGAATAGCCTCTATGGTGCGATGGCCGGCACTTGGCTCGGCCAACCTCTCGCTCCATTTCAGGAGGAGGTTTTCGCGTGCACGCGAACGGATTCGCGAAACAACCTCTTGCGGAGGCTGAGCTCCCCGAGACCGTACATCTGCAATGCCCAGATATACGGTCGCCTGAACCTCGGCCTCGAGGTCCCATGGTGGCGTGCCCGCCATGACACATGCGGCCTCGAAGGACACTGTCCGATAACCCCGAACGATCCTGAGCGCTAACACACGTTGCGCGCGGCGCAGATGCGCCCTGCATTTTTGCCTCAGGCCGCCCGCCCAGATTGGGGCTCCGTATAGAGCCATCGACCGCACTGCCCCCGCGTACAAGCGACGACAGGCGGTGTTTGGCCCACCCAGGTTTGGAAGCAACCTGCCCAAAGCGGCAGCGGCCCCCACCAACTTCGGTTCCAAGAGCCGAAAGTGTCCTTCAAAATTCCAGCGGCTGTCCAGGACGAGGCCGAGGTATTTCATCGTGGGCTTCACGTCCACGGAGACCCCCCCGATGGTAATCTCAGAGCCCGCCGGTGGTGCATTCCGAGGTCCATGAAAGCACAAGGCCTCGGTCTTATTTAAGGCTACGGTGAGCCCCAGCTGCCGGATTCGTTCGACGACGTGAGCCACGCCAGACGTAGCCAGAATGGCCGCCCATCTGTAATCCGGTGCTCGCGCGGTCACCAGGGTGTCGTCAGCGTAACACGTCACGCCGACACCCGGAAAATATAAACCCTAGATTGAAAATTTCAGATATTACAATTTAAGAGGGGAATTAAAACACATAGTAAAAATTTTTGTAGTTTTATTTAGTACAAGCAATAACTTTTCCACGTTTTAAGTATAGATAAATGAGGTTTATTCCAGTTTATTGCTTGTTTATATATACCTAGTTGAATTTACTCTATAGATCTTTTGGTTTTGCCAAATCGATTACGACGATAATTCTCAAGATCGTACTTATATTTAAACTTTGTCTAGTAGGTATACTAGCCCTTTGGAATAGTTTTGGCCAGATAGGTTATCAATTATAGATTTATACACACATTGTTATTCGTCCTAATCTTTAACGGCTAGGTAATAGACTATAGGTACTTAGATAAAATAGGAATATGTACTTACATATAAAAGGTTTACTTACAGTTGATCTTCATCTTTCACGACGAATGTGAGGCTGAAATCTTCAAATCTTGAATAGAAGAAGGACGAGCGGATTCTTAAATAAAAAACAGAATACTTAGATAGTCATATCAAGTAAACGTTACCATGAAAGCTTTATCTATAGTAAAAAGGGGGTTGTCCCTTTTTTACTGTTTTTTTATGTCGCACAATATTACAGATTTGCCGATACCAGATCTGTACTGTGAAGATTTTTTTTTACTACCCGAACGTGTGTGGATTGTGGATCCTACACTTCACCGCGTCGTGGTGGAAATTTCTTTCTACAATTGTACCTATAAAAAGATTGTATTATTTTCTATTAACCATACCTACTTAACTGTGTATGCAATGATGCATTTCAAAAAGAGGCACGATGAGATCAAGGCATAAATCGTAAAATAAGTAATGCCTCAATCACCACCCTGTTTGCGATACTTACCATCTTTCTCGCTGTGCTTTACGACGGTGGCGCCCAATTTTATTATATTTTTAGACGATGTATCAGGAACTTAACAAATTTTAAGGATAAAAAGTATATCATATAGTATAATGTTAATGAAACTATCATACTTGTGTTTCATTTGAACAAATCCATTGAGCCATTTTCCGCGAAAGAGTAAAGAACATTCTAACACCAATATTAGTAGGATGCTTATCAACCACCATAATTTGATCCCGGGTGAAGCAGGGCGCGTCACTCTAGGTATTTTTTATATTGCCAATGAACAGATTACGTTTTAAAGGTTGAAACAATTACTGTTTCAGTCCGTTCGTTCGCCGCCAGAGTCGGATTTATCCGACAATTGTTCTCGTGTCCATTTCGCCAGAGCCCAGAGCCTACTTAATAAGATAAACGACAAATTACTCTACTTGTTTAATGTTTATTTTTAAATCATTGCGTTGCTTTCTCTTAAAAATAAAATTATGACAACTCGTACGAAACCAAGCGTATTTGGTTAAAACAATAAATAATAATTTATGATAATGGCTGGAAAATGTTTGTTACTGCTATTTTGCACTAAATGTCTAATAAATTTAGGGAGTGGCTGCGAGTAACATACAGCTTGATAATATCGGATGACAGTGACACCAAAACCATGAAAATTGTGGAATGGAAAAGAAAAAGTTTTTGAACATTACAATGCCACTGTATGCGTAAACCGACTGGCACGCTTCAGTCCCTTGAGATGTATCCGTTTGTCATCTAATTTAATTAGTATTCTCTGGACATAGCTTTTGAATATTATTTTTGTTCCGCGAAACAGAAAATTCGTTACCCACAACATACCTACACCTTGCAGAGATAGACCGTATACTATTTCGTTTACCTACACGTATGAATGAGTGTTTATCTATCTAGTTAGGCTTTGATTTTTCTAACTGACGCCCAACGCAAAAACGGGCTGTTATAAATTTGACGTGTGTGTTGGTGTCTGTCTGTGGCATCATAGCTCCCAAACGGATGGACCGATTTTGATGAGTTTTTTTTTGTTTGATTGCTGACGTGATCGAGGTGGTTTGAAGATCATCAGCTAATTTTACAACTTCCACAGGTTCGATTTATTTGGAATTTCGTGTAGGTACTGTTACGTCAGTGGTATTTTCATGGTAACCTTGTCTTGATGCTACATCTTCAATAAGTCTGCGGAATCAACTTCTCAGCAACTTACATCAAATATAGCTGCTCGAGCTCATTAGAATGGTCTCATTAAAATAGAGTGTTTGGGGGTTATTTTATAATATTTAACTAATATAGCTATAACTATAGCTTGTTTATACTTTCTTAGTAACAAATTTTTATACAGTATTTAGTAATACTATTTAAGATCTTTTATCTTTTCTACAAGTCTTTTATTTCATTTGAAAAGTAACTTCTAAGAATCGCCTAAAACACTAAACAATAAACGGCTTAAAATTGATCGAATTTATTCAGTTCACAAAAACCTTTTAGTAGAGAATTCACAAAGTGAAAATTTATGTTGGTGGAAAAAAAAAAATTGTTGGTTTTAGAAAAAAAAAATTGTTACCACGGTAAATGATTGTATTAAAAGTTTTAGTAGTACATAAGAAAGCCCCACTTTTAAACTAAGTTTGTATAATAAAATTCATAAAAAAAAAACAGTATGAAATTTGTAGTTGCGTGGGATTTTCAAACGCACTGACACGCAAGCGATGTCACAATTAGTGACACATCAAAAACAAAACGGGTCATGAAAGATACCTACATAATTAATTTTTATACCAGAAAATTTGATCAATGCCGTTTCATTGTGCGGAGCGGAGCAGTTCCACTGAAAAGTGAGGGGACTATTATGAAAGGTTTCTATTGTTGCGATACATTTAGAGTTAGAGGATGTGATATTTACTCGTATGATGCCACCGATCCTCGGTCGCGACTCATTTCGGCTTCACGCCTATTGCTTTACGCTTCCCTTGATGCCAGTTTTTATGAGTCACATCAGCAAAGAAAATAAATTGGATTCCCGCCAAACGGTGTTCGGATGCAACACAGATATAGTAGTGAAGCTAAAGTACTGGATGTGGCTTGCTGAGCGTGGTTTGTTGAAATCAATTTTTAGTCACACTATTTATAATGAACATTATTTTTGAAGCAATTCTTCTTTTTTCGTGTCTTATTCTTAATAAATTTGCATAATTAATAAAATTTTATTTGGTTTATTTAAGGAAATGAAATTTCAAATACAATGAAACGGGTTGAATTCCTACGACAAAATGTGACTTTATTTATTATAATGTATACATGTATAATACATCTATAAAATTTTGGATATATTATTTTACTAGTTTTGATTTTGTTATCCATCATTTGACATCGATTGTGAATAAGCAAACGTTTAAAGATGTCACAGTTCTGTAGACATTCAAGAGGTATACATTTCGAAAAATATTTTCAACCCAAAACTAACATTGTCGTTAAAAAAATGATGCAACTAAAACATGTATATTTTTTACATACCTGCTGGCTTTTTTCTATTCTACATTTATACGCTGGCGAGATGGCTAAAAGTTGTCTTATTATTATGAACTTCCAGTAAAATTTATCTTTGCGTAATACACGCTTGAAGAAAAATGCATCGTAAAACAAAAAGAAACAGTGTGATATGTAGGTTTTTTGACACCGTCCGGTCGAAATTTACGGTTAGCCGTATATTATTGCAATGTTAGCGATTTATTGCGTATTACATGTAGTGTTTAACTTTATTTATCACCGACACTCACATTCACTTGTCCAGCACTCATTTAGTCTACGAAGAAATATTATTACAAATTGGTTTTATGTAGTTTAAAGATTTTGTAATCTATCTATACATATAATAAAATTGTAAAGGAGTGTGTGTAAGTAAATTAAATATTTAAAAATAATTATTTAGTACACTTTGTACTTATATTACAGAAGTCAAAAATTTAGTTTTAGAATTTTTGTCTGTTTGTCTGTGCGCGCTAATCTTAGAAATTGTTCGAAATCTCCGTTAAGCCGTTTTTTCGTGATCGAGTAATATACAAACCTTACCACTTTATAATATTGTATCCTACGTGAAGCTTAACACTAAAAAAGATGGTAATGTAACGGTGATAAACTGAAGGAAGCACCTCGGCGAAACAACACCTGAATAACGAGATAGGTGGCATTTATTAAAATAAATACCCACTTTACCGCATCCTTCCCCTGTGGTCCGTTCTCAAATCATAACACTATTGAATTAATGGACAGGTCATTTATGTTATTGCTTTACTAGCGGGCCGTCCCCAGCTTCACACGGATATACAAACCTTCTTCACCTTCTTTAATTAGTGAAAGCCACATTAAAATCCGTTGCGTAGTTTAAAGATCCAAGCGACTTTAATTTTTTTGCTATGGTATGTGTGGTATAGAAAGAGCAATATTTTTTGTTATTATATAAAAAAATGGGCTAAATTAATGTAATCGTGTTTAAATTTAATAACTCGATTTAAAATCTAACATTGTGACTCTCACTTTATTATTTCATGGAATGTTGTCGTTGAAGTTGTCAAAAGTATGTATTATTATATGTATTATCTTAAGTTGACTATGGTTGCAAGGAATGCTAAATGTGACTGAAGATGGTGTTCTTTACGAGAAGTTTATTTAGGTATATATTTATAGGAAACTAGCGATCCGCTCCCTGTAACGCTTTTTGAATTAGTGAAAATTGCATTAATAGCTTACATTCGCGTAGCTTAAAAAAAATCTAAGCGTACATACATACAGAGGGATTATATTATATTAATGTACGAGTATTTTTTTGTAACCCTTACTAGCTCTTTCTTTCCTGTGGTCCATGCGTAGGTACCTACGTCACTAACAAACAAACCGTATAGGGTCACGTCCACTCATATTCGTGTGGTTCATTCTGAACCATGGCACGTGGCGCTGTTGTTATTTACCGCGACATTATTGAATCACCCCGCTGTGACCTGAATACTGGGTTTTCGTGCATTGGGAATAAACATTTACGGTTAGGATGCCTACAGGCCCCTAAAACGGACAGTTTCACAGTATAATTAATTTTCCGCATATAGTGCCTACTCTACGAGCACGTTTGCGTTAGTCACGATCACAATGCATCTACAGTAGGTATGTCGTTAACAAAGAATTTATTTTAGTATTACACATGCATATTTTCTTACACAAAATAAGCGTAGGTATTACGTAAAAGGACGTGGTTTGACAGGAAGTTAAGAGTTGAACTATTGATGTCACCTTAACTGATAAAATCACAAATCGAGAAAAGCACTCGAGTCGAGTATTTTTTTTTTCACATAAAAAAACAGGAAATTTTTTATTTCAATTTTTTTTTCTTCACGGATCTGCATAGGGATTAGAATACAGTGTTTAAAATACTATTAAAAATTCCAAAAAAAGTTTCTCTGTTTCTCCAATAACTTCTTCTATACTACCCAAAGGATTTTATTGAAGAAATTGAAGTAAAAATACATCCGTGAGAAGCCGGGGTCGAGTCGCTAGTTGAGTTATAAAATTGATCTTCGCAACGTGTCTTCTTAGACTTCTGTGCGCACCTTTTAAAGTAGCTCCTCCAACGTGAACTAATGAATCATGAAACCGATTAGCAAGTAACTATTTATAAACAGTGCGGACCTCATGTAATATATTGAATGATTTGCGACCGTGCTTAATGTAACACTTGAGCGACGTAATGGCTCATCGTAAATAATTGCGTTAGAGCTGCATCTGCCTGCACTTACGACTAATTACAATTGAAAGTTTCAACGCTCGTTTGACATATTTACATAAGTAATGTCGTCGTAAGATGTGCAATATCACAGAATAAGTCGTAGTACTAAAAATAGATACCTTTAAGTAATACACTTATAGTAGGTACTGTGTTGTTGCAATGTCCAAAAATATGGATACTTTTGAGACATTGATAGAAAAAGTTTTACCTACTGAAAAATTTAAAAGAATTGTAATACCAAAAAAGTGCAAACCAAAATCTGCTATGTGATTTTGGTTTGAAAACGCTCTATTCTATCCAATCAAGCCTGTGCAACATGCATCTTACCTGTTCGCGTTAACAGGTACAGCCTTTGAAGTTTAAGCGCTTTGTCTTAATCTCCGGTTTCCTGAGAATGAGTTTCTTCACAGTAAACTAAGTTTTACAATGTTCAACTTTGATGTGATTCACGTAATGTGAAACTGCATTTAAGTTTTTTATAAACGATTTAATTTTTTAAAATGATTTATGTCACAAAATGCGGCAGGTATGTTGACTTTATGTTTTAGGTTGTATCGTCGTCTAAGAATACAAACAAGGCTAGCCGAAAAGTAATAATAATAATAATACATTAAGGCATATTATTAATTTGTTTATGCATACTTAATGCAAAAAATATTAAGTAAATCAGTACGGCTGATTAGTAAGTCGAAGTGGCAATGATCAGAATAAATATTACTCAGTAATATTCTCTCTCGGTAATATCTCACGGCACTCATTGGGGTTCTCGAGAAGAGACCACGCGGATAGGCAAGCGCAGTGTAGGAAGTCCACAAAGCGGGCAGACGACCTAATAAGGGCTTATGTATGTAGCAATAGGCGTCCTATGGGGTTGAGATGATGAATCGTATAATATTTAAAGAAACATCAAATCATATACATTCATTTTAAACAGCGAAATACATTTTTTAATTTTTGTTCTGATAATTTAATACGTTTTAAAAACCATGAAAATAATATAATACTTGCCTGCATGAAGTTAAATTAAATACTTTATAAGACCACTAATTATATGCCGAGCAAATAAGTAATAAGTAGGTTGTATATGCTCGTAGGTATGTTACATATTATATGTATATTAGAATGAAAAGGTTCACATTAGAAATAAGCGGTCGAGTTTCTTCATCAGCGTATTATGAAGTACGCGAGAGAGAGAGAGAATATTGCACGGTTATAATTGGATGCCGCTTCATACACGTATTTTATTGACTAATAAGCGCGGGCGATGTGCTGAAATCAACTTTATTATAAAGGCATAAAATTGTAAAATTAATCGCAAAGACGTCTAATTAGACGGAATTAGCTTAGGATTTCCCACTTCGGGTTCCATCCGGTGTGGTGTGCTTTATAAAAGATTCAAAAGCTCGCATGTTTTACTTAAGGTTGTGGTTATTTAATTTAATATTATCAAGTGATCATTGAGTAGGTATCCATACTTCATACTATATAGTTAATACTTATATAATACTAGTGACCCGGAGCCGATGCAATTTATATATCCTATCTTTTAAGTCTTGTTGGGCCAAATTACACATAGTTACGATATTTTATCGAAATCGGTTCAGTAGTTTTGAGGTACATCGCGCACAAACACGACACGAAATTTTTATCAACTGATCATCATGAAACTGCATGCACGTTGTCGAGATACAAGAAAGGGCATACTAATAGGGTACCCTTTCATCCAGAATAAAAAGTACTGTTCCAAAGGGATTACTTTAAATAAAATAAAAACTAACGCCTGTAACACTATGGAGTGTTACATGCAACAAGGGGTCAATCTTTATTATTATTATTATTTATTTTTATTTTTCAACGCGGACGAAGTCGCGGGCACCAGCTAGTCTGAAATAAGACAATAAATGTATGTCTAGCTAGCCTATACTAGCCGCTCGTCAAAATATTGAGCAATAAAGAGCAATAATTATTCTTCTTACAGCCAATGCAATCACTCACACTCGCGCATGAAAGAGAGAACACTTTCTTTTTATCTATACTAATATAGTTAGTATAAAGAGGTATAAAGTTTGTATTTATATAAAAGAAAAGACTTTTGAACGCGTCACATTAATACCTTTGTCAAGCGTTGGTTAGAATAGCTGGTGACCTGTTTACCTATGTCCATTCTGAAATTCTATTCAAACTTTTGCTGAAAGATTTTTTTTGAATCGGACGAGTAAGTTTCTAAGATTTACCTCCTACATACAAACAAACAACTTGCCTGTTAATATTTGTATAGATAAGTAGTAAACGTAGTAGTAAGTACATCTTTAAAATACCCAAAGGCGTGAGGCTAAGCTACGCATGTTTATCGAAACGAAAAGAGAACACCTTCGCTATTGTTGCCAGGGGGCAACAATAGCGAAGGTGTTCTCTTTTATAATAGCGAGTGAGGGCACTCGCTCGTATAAATTAGAATTGAACTTTATCGCTTCAATGTTACAGTTCTATGTTGTAAAAACTTCATTGGGTCTAACGCACGCGTTAAAAGTTCGTTAATTACGCATCGACGTCGTAAAGTTTACACTAATCCACGTTATTGTTCCAGACGAGAGAGTGAGTTATGTTTATGACGACGTGTAGGTAATAACTAGTCGCGAAACTACGCAAGTACTTATGTTCCACCGTAGATAAAAGACGTAAGCGCCTCTCTATCAATACTCTATCTAACTAATGGCTATAAGCTAAACGTCTTCAAAGAAACGTTATTGGATTGGCAAGTCTTGCGATTGCATTAATTAGCGTTTGATAAATGTATATTGGGTTTGTAGACTACCGTCGGTTCTTTTCGTGGAAAAAATATATAATTCACACACACACACACACACACACACAAAATGTTATGTTTATTGGCAGGGCACACTGCACTTTGTCAAATAATAGTATGCGTGCTACTGGCTTGCGCGCTATACTGCCACGCCACAGGTTCTGTAACTGGATATTTATTTTTTTAATGGCAAACCTAATCAATCCAATTATAATACAACTAGCGCTAGTTGTATTATTATCATACTGTACAATGTAGTTGTCGGTCAATATCTTATCGAAGAAATCAAAACGAGTGCACGTGCCCACAGTTTCGAGACTGCATTAACTTTTCTTCCTGTAGTGCCGAAATGTTTGTTTAGGACACGGCAAACATAGAAAAAAAATATTCCTTTTATTTCAGTCTGTGGCCTCCTCAGGGGTGACTGCTAGCCAATTTCAGGGGCTCTATAGAAAAAGAAGAAAAGGAAGAAAAAGAAATATTTATTTACCATTCCTAATAATTAGATTACAGTTTTGAGGTAGCCTACAATATTAAAACTTTTAGGAAGAGATATTGTTAATAATGATTACAAACGCCAAAACAAGGAGAAGGATATGGCCGACCTGAAATTTCACAAAAGCAAATTTGTACTAACTATACCAATATTAACAATTAACTTTGATAATTTCACGTCAATATGCTTTTTTAAAATAATGGATTGAATGTTTGTGTTCGTTGGAGTGCTCAGAACACGTCTGGCAACTGTGGCCATGGCCATATCCTATGGACTAGCGCCTATGGACTATTTTATACGTTTTATGGTATTGCATAGGACAACGTTTCAAGTAAAGGTTCGTCTAATATTCTTATTGACAAAATTAAAAATCTGCATTGGATTAACCAATTAAAAGTTGACATACTGTCATAATGTCGGACGCTTCGGCGATTAGGGTCGTTATGAAATGTATGTTGCCTACAAAAGTTAACAAATATTAAATTAGATAACTAGTTATAGTGGAGCCAACGAGGCAAACGTCAGATAAAATAAATAACTATCTTTGCTGTTTAACTGGCACTCATTAGACTTAATTCGACTTTTGGTCACATTTTCTTGAATACATGCTAGAAATATGCGGTCTTACTACAAAAGATTCAGTAAGCACTGTTCAAACACATGCTTAGTTAGACAAGCATTAAGCATTTAAGCATTGGTCAGCGAGCGTTTAAAATGTCCCTACCACATAACCTTATTTAGCGCTTGTTTCGGTAGACAGTGTTAAAGTACGTGAATGTTATTGAATTATGGCAACCTTGGCAAACATTCATTCAGTCATGTCGTTTTCTTTTTACGCAGATCTGATAGGCGTATAATGATGAATTATGGTTTTCACAAGCTATTATTACGGACTATATTAATGATATCAGCAAATTATAAGATTGGAATAAGTAATAAATTACAACAAATACGTTAGATTATTTATAAAATTTCGTAATACCAAAAAATATTGAGCATAATGGAACGTAACTAACACTGACGTAATTGTCAAATGTAAAGTTTGATTTGTTAAAATTGTTAAATAAAATTTTTATTTGAGGAGCATCACATGGTAGATCATCCTTTATTAAATAAATAATCTTGTTACCAAAGTTATATATTCGAATGGATTAATTCTCTCACGATGTATTCTATCTCAAAAATTATCCATGTAATCCATATCCTCCATGTCAATTAAATTTAAAATATCCATACTCATTTATAAAATCAAAAGAAATCTTTAATATTAACTATTAAGTATACGCAAAACGAAATTTGACACAATACGTCAGAGGAAGAGAGGCCGTTAACTAGATAGACACTCGTTAAACTAGCATATGGCGGTGGTTAAATTTAAATAATGTTCAAGCATTGTTAAATCCTAAACAATGCCTAGACACTCTTTTGTAGTAAAGTTTTTTTTAACACGTGTTTTAAGCCTGATTAAAGTGTGTTTAATGTATTTGTAGTAAGACCGATGATGTTTTGAGTAAATAAATTTTTTTTTAATTTTTTTTTTTTATAAAAGTCAAGGCAGCGCTTGGCCGCGATCTCACTTGATGTAAGGTCAAGTGATATAAGGACCACGCTTACCTAGTATATGCCAATTTACCCTACTTTTGAAGACCCCGAGGTTGTAATTTTGGGTAAATTTTGGTTGTAAATATGTTTTATTATATGTACCTACTTTATTAAAACCACCAAGGTGTCTAGGTAAATTGAAGAGATTTTACTGCAACTTCGAACAATATTATTCCCTGACCTATTAAGTATATTATATTGTAAACATTTAAAATGCTATATAATGGCGCTCTAATTATTCAAGAGGTCCAAAGTCAATCATCGCAGCATTAAGAACAAAATTAATGTTAATTTATTCAAAATAGCTTAGTGACCCGCGTTCGTTCGACTTGAGCCCCTTGCGCGTTAATTTTGTCGAAAACAAAAACCCTTTTCGGTGGAGCGTACACGTTAATATGGAGCGTTTGCTGTAATATGCGCGTTAATATTCATTGTAAACCATGTCTTGTTTCGTAAAAAGTCATTGGAAATAAGACTGATACTACCAGCACGTTTACTACAAAAATAAAAGACGGTCAGTGGTCATCAGAAGTGAAAACTGCTTGCTTAGCTTCAGAAACTTTTTGTTTAAATATTCTTTTTAAGAATAAAGCAAGCTTTATTTTGCATACATTTTTTTAACGCGGACAAATTCGCGGGAACTGGCTAGTATAGTAATAAAATAATTAATACAACACATATTTCTCATCCCAAAAGTCTTAACTATTACGTTGGGTAGGACGAGTCCGCTGGAGGGTCTTATCTATAGGAGGCCTTCCTCTTCTGACTCTCGAAACGACGACACTAAAGTTAAAACTTTAAGTCTACTGATACGTCCGCCGACCGTTGAAGCGTTTAGTGTGGGACATATTAAATTCCTTCGGGGTTTGTATTACGTCGAGATGAGTTGCATTATGTTCACCGAATTATACGCACGTAAGTACCTACACCGTGCCTCTAGCTACAGCCCCGTTATAAACCACATCAAGTTATTATTGGACAAAATCCTCGCGCGGTGTGTATGTACAGATAACTAAAGTAGAAATAATAAGAAGACATTTTTTCTAATTAGTTTGTTAAAAAAAATACAAGCATTGTAGCTTTAATTCGATATTAATACATTAATGTCTGTTTCCGTGTTTTATGTATACCTACTACTTATAAAATATAAAATAATATTATATATAAAATAACTTACAAAATATGTTTTTGTTATATACATATGGATGTTGAATTTAGTAAAAAGCAGTTATTTTGATATTACAAGCGGACACTTCAATTTTATTTATTAGTATAGATTATAACAGTTTATGGCTTCTAGGTTATTTATTAATATTTACGATTTGTTTTGGCGCTTTATGCCAAATTACGTGAGTGACTGACGAATTAAATGGCTACTCAGATTCCAGTAAACTGCGCACGCGCCGATTTGTTTGTAAACATTTTGCACTATTGGAATCGTTAAACGTTATAGTCTCGGGTCTAAATATAAAGGCATTTGTGCTTTTATTTGTAATTCCTTAGACCGTATACATTGTGTTTGGAAACATTATTCGATAGCCAAGGTTCCAGCAAGATTTTAAAATAAATTAATGTAAGCTTGGTTAACTAGTACAACATATCAGTAATTATAGGTGACCAGCCGGTGCCCGCGACTTCGTCCGCGTTCTGGATGAAAAGTACACTATATCCTTTCTGGTGTCACAGACAACGTGTATGCAAAATTTCATGGTGATCGGTTCAGTAGATTTTGAACCGATCACCAGTAAAAAAATACGCGAACTTTCCCACAGGACTGCTCCAGATTAGTCCCGAACTAGTTGTCTCGCGGTGATAAATGTAATACCACAGTACATTATCCCTGGCCCTCTATCTCCACGGATATAGAGATAATTATGGGGATTTTACTTTCACAAGAGATACACCATTTTGTTGGCTTTAACTGACTGTTGTGGCCGAAATTTAAAAAAGGATATATAGGCTAGAAAAACCGCATTCGACATGTGTTGCCGTGAAAACCCTTATACAACATAATATCCGCGTAACACTGCCCAACAACGTTTCATCGCACTAATACATTCGGATGTTTATATGTGTTTAGTGTAGATTGCGGTCGTAATTAGACCTAATGGGAGCGACGACCGACACGCCAACAGAAATGTAAATTGTGAAACAGAACCGAGTAGGCGTACTCGAGGGCGCTTATTAAAAATTAGTAACTGGCCACACACAAAAACAAGACTTTTGTGGGGAGTTAGGGATGAACGCTTTTGGAATATTTATTTTAAACACCCGACGTCCGACACGAAAACGGAGTGTTATAAGTTTGACATGTGTGTCTGTATATTTGTATGTCAAACAGATGGACCGATTTATTTACAAATTACATTAAAATATTTTTACTATTAACAACTTTGCTGCTAGGTAATATTTAAATGACAGTTTTGATGTAAGTAATTACGATTACCGGAAGTTCATATTTTACAGTTGGTACAGCTATGGCACCTCCTATAAGCTGTCTAGATATGACTTTTAAAAGAAATCGGCCCCTCTCTCTCTTATAAATTTTAATTAAAATCCCATTGAGACTTTAGCTACTGTTTGTTCTTATACTGTGACCAAAACAATTTATGCATGCTCCGTGGTTATTATTAGAGACGAATGTAATAATATATCATGACACAATACATACGAGAGGATAGAGACAAGGACAGTTTTTCAGAAGTTATATTAGTTATACAACATATATGTATATTATTACGACTCTTATGGTAATATCATTTATACCTATTTTTTTTTTTCTGGAAAGAAGTTCAAAAAATCCAAATGTATTTTTAAGATTGTAACAAGTTATTTATTTAATTAATTGATTTTATCAAACATGTCTACGTAATAATCATTTTTATATTCATCATATCGGACACTTAGTAAAATAAGATTTGTAGTTAAGGTTCGAAGCACAGTCATGCAGCATTTACATTATTCATCTTGTTATCAGAAATTAACGAGAAAAAGTGATAGCATTGTATAAAAAAATCCAGTGGACACTTTTTTTCGCAGTGATTTTGTTTGAGACCCTGAATGTAAACCAATCATAGATGAATCTGAATCTGAACCTTTATCAAAGGTTTTTTGCGGGATTCGCCTATAAGGTTTTATTAAGGGAGATATAGAATCAACTCTGTTAATTTTTATAAAATTGTCCGTAGGAACGAAGATTGGTGAATATAACAGCAGTAACTTTAATATTATCTATCCTAAAAAAAAACTCAATTAAGCCATTAAGTTGAATGTAATTAGAACTAAGACTTGTTAAAATTGTCATTCGTCAACGGGGGGTCGTCATTTAAAAATAATCCTCGTCTCAACAAGTTCGGACGGAGGCTTCGAGAGGCGTTGGCAGGTTTGTAAAAACGTCACGTCTCCCGAGCAAAAAGCCGAGCCGGGGGTCAGACCTAATGTCCCCTGATACAATTAGAGGATATTTTCTTAACCTCCTTTGTTCGGGGACCTTTTGCGAGGAGCGCGTTAGTACGATGGATTTGTATTAATGTAGTTAACTTTGTGTCAGGTGTGCTGTTTGGCTTGATTGATTAAAAAGTTAGCGCAGAGAGGAAAACGCCACGAATTTCTCGGCCCTGTTTCTATTGAGCAAAGTACCTACGCGTAATAGAGTCCGCAAATCAAACGGATGGGAACTTGATATTTTCATAGTAAATTTGTTAATGATGATGTCTTCATTCGTCTCATTTGAAATAAAAATCGATGACTTCAAATCTTGCGTATATTAATATAGTAAAAAACGTTACATATTTAAATATTCGTTTAGAAGACAATAAAATCGTATGTAATTCGTAAGCGATAATGACAAATATGACGGTGGAAGATAATCTTCATTTTTGAATGCTTTTGGCGGGTAAGCTATGCTACGTTTGGTTATTGCTTGAACAAATTAATTAGAAGACACATTTATGTTTGTGTTAATTATTTTTTATTTTATTGGATTACAAATCCATGTTATTGCTGTTTCTAACAGTTTAGCCCAATAAAATTGTACATGAAAAGATCTATCAATATGAAATAAAACAGGAAGTCTTCATGGATGGCGTGGATGAAAACGCATTGATGCAATAATTTTTTTTTGCAAATTATATACACAGACGTTCTTCGTCTATCGCTCTTTGCATTAGTGAAAATCGTATCAAAATCCGCATAACTTCATAAATGTTACTTGCGCCTATGTTACTCGTTTATAATTTAGCTTCCCAACAGTGAAAGAATTTTAACAAACAAACAAATCTTTCCTCTTTATAATATTTTATTAGTATATATTCCTAATATTCGTTCGTGATGTATTTTTTAAATATATCGTAGGTAGATGTGAAATTTCAATTTGCCCGTTCCAGAATCGCCTCTACGTCAAAGACTTGGCCAATTTTCTCCTTCAGTTTCTATACATCCGTGATTTTAATTAAGGTGGAGATGAGTGCTTAAGATCCCAGCAACGTGTAACCTATATGGAACTAATTTACCCGGAATCTAGACTAGATTATCCGGACCCGACCATGTTGGATATTAACGAGTGGGAAATGCTATTTTTAATTAGATATTTTCATTGTACGGACTAAATGCCAGAACAGAAGTCGTTGGTAAAGAATTATTGTAACATTAATTCATTTAGTTAGTACCTACTCATGTACTGAATGACACCCTTTTTTTACTTTAATATTGTTCGTTTTTATCTTTTTCTTTAATTTTATCAATTACTAGCTGGTGCCCGCAACTTCGTCCGCGTCCGCATAAAAAATATATGTATAAGCAATATAACGCTTGACCTCTAGTTGCTATTTTCTTTTTAGATGATTACTTGGAACAAAAATCACATTATTTTTTTCTGGATGAAAGGTACCCTATCTCCTTTCTAGTACAGTTCTAATACAGTGGCTACAGTTACGTACTGTCATTTTTCTGTTGAAAGAGTATAAAAGCTGTCTGTCACTACTATGACTATGCCTACAGAACATAAGCTCACTTGCAACTTCTCTAGGTCTCTTACACGCCGAAACAAAATCACACACGTGCTAAGTTTTATGTAAATTTGCCTCCACACTTATACTTTGCCGCAATAGTTAGACTGGGTATAATGTTTGATAATAAAAAAAAATAAGCTATGATATCTGCCATCTGAAAATCGCGTCTACCATTTTTATCTGTAAAATAAGCGTTTTGGAAAAGCGCTGATTTGCAAAAGCGTCTTTGGGCGGGACCCGGCCCTGTGCCCTAAGGGAGCGCTATCGGAGGGACTTGGGCTTATTACGTTCCTTGTCTGACATGATTGCAAGGGTTTACTGAGATCACTATATTACGTACTATACCTATGTACGATTGTACGTATAATATGTATATTCTTGATTGTTTATCCGCTAAATCTATAATGAAATCGAAAACGAGCAGTTCTCTGTACATTAAATATTTTAAAAAAAATAAGAAAAATATACTTAAGTTACTGAGATAAAAAGTTGTGTCTGTTTTACAAGTTGTAATTTTTTTTTACTATTTGAAAGGTACGTAATTACATAGGCTAAACGGGCGATTTCGGGGCGTGTCTGTCTAGTATAAAATAAAATTGAAAACACAGTAAACATTCTTCTCAATAAGGTTTTCTGTCACTTGTTGCAAAGTGAAACCTATTTTATGGCTTGCAGGTGGAGCAAAACACTTGCTCACATCCATGATATTAAGTAGCAATGTGTTTATTTATTTCTTAATAACGATCTTAATCTTAACGATCCAAAATTCGTTTCTCATAATCCAAGTACAATGTAAACAGGGAAAGTTTACATGGAAAGTGTAATAAAACAGATGTCTTATTCGGTTATCTGCTCTATAACTCCCGCCCAAACCTCACAAATACGGGTCTATAAAAGACAACCGTAATATATTGAGGGATAACGCCGTCTATATTGTGCGCTTAAATACTATGTAATCCCCAGAGACAAAGAGCAAATTATGTTAGTTGAGGTGTGTTCATAATGGCGTTGTTAATTTATATGTGAACGTCTCCGAATATTATCTCATTTGTTAATATACAGTTTAGTTGAACTTTCTGTTTGTTAAACACTATAGTCGATGCTCGTCACTTTCGCGTTAAGATGTGAATAATATATAATTTTCTACAGCCTAACTTGTTCTTTATAACATGAGCTATCTGCCACTGAAATCCCAGTCAGAATTGGTCTAGCCGTTTCAGAGATTAGCCGGAACAAACAGGACAAATTTCAATATACGTTGAGTATTCTTAACACTTAAATTATATTTTTGTTATTATAACTAAATTTTTAGTTTTTGAATACATGCCAGTTATCAAAGAATATTCAAAGACTATGCTTTTGAAATGTTGCCGTTATTGCAAGCTATCTCTACAGCAATGCCCACGGTAACGCCCTTCGTAAGTCTCGAAGAATTACAGCCTATCGAAGGAATGTTGACACGAGCTAGTGAACGAGACGTCGCAGAAATACTTCGTGACTTTTGTAACACCCGTGTCGTGCCCCATGAGTTGTCAGCAAAATTGTAACTTGGTTTGGGAGGTTTTATTCAATTGGTCTTTTTTTTTTTTTTTTTTTTTTTTTTTTTTTTTTTTTATTCTGAACAACAACCCTACAGCAAAACAAAATAATATACAATAGATATCATATTACTGCTTCATTGCCAGTTACAGGGCTCTACTGTGTAAGACGTAAAAAAAAAAGAGAAAATTACAGTTATATTACCTAAGCCTAACCTAATTAATAATTCTAAACAACGGGGAAGGGATGCGTGCGTGCGTGCGTGTGTGTGTGTGTGTGTGTGTGTGTGTGTGTGTGTGTGTGTGTGTGTGTGTGTTTGTGTGTAGTTCCATTTAATTATCTTTAAGTGTATTCGCGACGCTGCGCTTGAAAGATGTTTTGGGGAGGTGGAAAATATCTAGGTGCGTGAACTTATCGTTATAAGTTGAGGGCAATCTATGGTATACAGAGCCAAGGTCGTAATTTGTTCGTGATAGCGGAACGTGGAACAGTTTTCTCCTTCTACCACGCTTGGGCCCGGCCCGAAGCCGCAACATTTGAGATAGGAGTGCCGGACAGTTGAGCGCCCCAGAACAGATGTCGTGGAGGAGCGACATATCAGAGACTGTGCGTCTGTCCTCCAAAGTCATCAAGTCGTGACGCTTGCAAGAGTCGGCGTAGCTTAGGGAAGTGTGGTGCGAGCGGAGGTTGAGCCATCTCACGAACCTTCTTTGTATACGCTCTATTTGATTACTTTTCGTGACATACTGCGGGTTCCAAATCGGACTACCAAATTCAAGGACACTACGCACATAGGCATTGTATAATAACCTCACGCAAGACAAGTCAGTCAGATCTTTACTGACTCGGAACACGAAGCCCAGATTTCTAAAAGCTCTGCTCATAATGTTATCTAGGTGAAAATTAAAAGTGAGTTTTGCATCCAGTGTTATGCCAAGGTCCCTTACCACGCTATCTCTAGGAATGCATGTGTTGCCTATTTTATATGTGTGATCATGGGGCTTATGCTTCCTTGTGAAGGTGATATGCGTACACTTTGATACGTTGACATTAATTCTGTTAGCAATGTAGTACTCCTGAAGTCTGTCGAGGTCCTCCTGCAACCCAAGAGCGTCTCCGCTTGGTTGTTTTGTTCGTACAAACTTGGTTGGATGGCGATTTTCCACATGTCCTATTGTTAGTATATACAAGGCAGAACAGCATCGAAAAGCTGTGTCATTTTCTTCTAAAAGAGACATTGATAGCCTATGTATTCTAGAAAGAAAAAAATTCATTAGATTCGAAATATTTATAAATCACTATTTATTAAGCCAAGTCTTGAAATAATGCCGCTTGGATGATAGACATGATCTCTTCACTTAATTAATGTTTAATTGTTACGTAATCTCTTCACTAATTATACAAAAATATACAAATATTATTTAAAAACCATATGTTGTAACTCTGTCTTTTACGTTTTCATTGATAGACTACTGAATTTATTTTGGTGAACTGTGGTATGGACAGATGTATTTTGGCTATAAATAATTAATTTATTAGTCTCTAGCTTCATAATGAATTGTAAATTAATAGAAAAGTAGTATGTTTTCTACCTATATTTTGGTAGAAACTCGAACAACATTTTTAAATAAACCAGAAATTGTACTCTAAAGAAAAGCCTTGCCGCGCTCAAGCTTCTAAATTAACTCAACCATGTCTTTGATTCTCATCAAAAATGATAAAACAATAAAAAGTTCGGTAATGATTTGGCAAAATATATTAAACTTCCTTTTAAACAGTCACCATCGAAAACAATGGGAGTTTCTTTATTAAAGAAAATTGAGGCAGAAAGAATGATGCGGCAGTTTGCCGTTACAATTGGGTTGCTCTTGCTGCTAGCTCTTATGATGCTTTAATTTTGATTTAAAATATAGCTTTGACTTTCTATTGTGGATACTTGTTTAGACGGTTACTGCGGTTATTAGACCAACTGCCCAGATTATGGCGATGTCCTAATTGGCCACGATGGTTTCGTTTGTTGTGTTTTTTTACAATTTACATTGTCGACAAGTTCTAAAAAATTAAGTATAGTTATGTACTCAATCCGGCTTGCTCCTCGCGGTCCGATGCCATTTTGTGTTAAGTAGTCATTGTATGCGTAAAACGAAATCACCATCGCACGATTGGATCGTACATGAATGCTCTAGCCACTGGGCAAAATCGAACTTGAGATCCCTGAGTGAAAGTGCTAAAGCAAGCACCTTAACCACTCCCCCAATGGGTTCGTCTAAACTAATTTAAAGTCGGAATAAGTTGTTGTAAATCAGACGTCTTTTTCTTAATGATTTGTTCAAATCGTCTCGTTTTTTACGACATAATAAACTCCTAAATAAAGAAAATTGAGCTCTACTAATGACGACCATTTTTCTGTTCGGAGTTAATCTGGCTCGTGATTGGTTCACTGTTTTTGAATGGGACATTTGTCTTTTTGAATTCACTGTTAACATCCGTCCTTATTATGAAGTTTTTTAACTTGATGAAAATTCCTTTATTAAAATCAAACGCTTCTTCACTCTCGGTGAAAGAAAAGAAAATGACTTCTCACCATTGTAATTTCTAGAAAAGTACACTTGAATGTTTTAACTGCATATATTATTGTTGTTGGTTTGGGAATATAAACCAAATGTATTCAAAGTTCGAATGAATAGGCATCTTCTGGGTGAGCTCGCTCCATCATAGGCCTCATCTTCGCTACACAGCTGGATGTTGGCCAAGAGTAAACCCATCGCTAATAAAAAAAAGTTGAGTTTTTTACAACATCTTTGACAAGTTTATAGAACTTGCAAACTTATTTTATCTAATGATTCCTTTGTTTGAACCGTCTAAATTAAGGACAATGGCTTGAAAATGAGGAAGGGAAAATGTAGAGCTTTTAACAAACATAGATAATACCTACCCCCTCAAGTCGGCCACCGCCAATTTCCTGTCTCTTGATATTCAATTAAACGATAATCAGAGTCCATTCAATGTGTGAATCGCTTCCTTCCACAAGCTCTCCTTATATGGAGCCTTATACATTAGGTGACATAGTCGATTTGGATTGCGTCTTAAGTGATAAAATAAAAGAGTACATTTAATAACTAGCTAATCCATCTGAAATAGTATTTATTTTAAGGATAAAAGGTACCCTATGTCCACCAGAAAGGTACCACATTTTTTCGCATACACAACAGCATAGAAAAACAAGATAAGGTTTAACCTTAAAGTTTAGTAGTTTTCAATTAACGCACTTCTAACGAATTATTTTTATAAGCTTTACTGCTATTAGTTTACTGGTTCACTGATAACCTAGTGGCAGTAACCGCTTGCTTACAATACACCTCTGGAAAATAATGTGTTACGTTGAATCATAACACTATATCCTCACTTTCTATCGGGATAGGCAGAGCTTGCACTTGCATGGTGCAAGTGCACCATCCCTGGGGCTATCCCTCCTCTGAAGATATCATTTCTCGCTGTCAGTATATGCTTTACGCCACCGGGTAAAAAGTTGATTCCCAGCAAAGTGGAAGTTTGTCGAAACTAAAAGGGATTAATGAGTGTTTGTGTACGGTTGTCTGTTGGTTTGTATATTCTCCTGTTTACATTGTCTTATTGTCTTATTGAGATACGACCGTGTTTTGATAAATCACCTTGTATTTGTCGTAATGAATTTTGTTTGCATACATTCAACGTAGTACAGTCGATGCCCAAAATGTTAAAGATTAGTAAAGGTTTTTGAATATATCTTAAAGCTATAAAATATAAAAACTATAAGCTTGGGGAACTACGAGTATAACTTCAAGGTTCGCCTGAAAGTAATACAAATTTAATTATTTGTATAGATAGGGACTCGACTCGTCAATGATTTTTGTTTATCGATAGGCGGATTGAAGGTTTTTTTTTTTTTTTTTTTTTTTTTTTATAAGAGATGGGTTTGCTCTTGGCCAACAACCAGCCACGTGGCAAGGATGAGGCCTAAGATGGAGCGAGCTCACCCAGAAGATGCCTATTCACTCGAATCTTGAAAAGATTAGAGTTATATGTGCTCGGAAATACAGACGCCGGCAGGGAGTTCCAAACCCTGGCAGTGCGCATTATGAAGGATGTTTCAAAGCGCTTGGTCCGAAAAGGAGGGATTTCGACAAGATGAGGATGGTAGCCAGCCGTACGTCTGTATGTCCGATGGAAGAAAGGTCAAACTAATGCCATTAAATCAATATCTTAAGTTAACGCGAAGTAGTTACATTAGTTACACTATATTATAAGTTCAACAGCAAGTAGCCTGTATTATTTAACAAAACCTTGGAAAAGGTTACCACTTATTTCTTTTTTCTTTGTGTTCAATCCTCTTTTGATAAAACTTCAGTTGATCTGCTTTATATCTAAAGTTCATCCATCTAACTAAAGTTTTGACAGTCTCGGAGTCTATAAAAGATTAATGGTTTGCAAATAATTATTAATTGAATATTAATTCAATGGTTTCACAAAAATAGCATCAAAATTTCGAATGAATATAATGTCATTCGAAATTTTCATGTTACACCTGGTATAGAGTTTTAAAATAACAAAGAGACAAATGTGTCGTTACGTAGGTATGATCATGTTTTTTTTTAAATGAATGGTGACATTCCCTTTGTACCTTTCTCCCTTGATCAAAATAATATCAAAAGTCCCATCCTGTTTCCGTGGAAACGTTTCAGATTATGAATCTAAATTACAAAGAGCCTTAATAAAGGGTAAAAAAATTTGGTCTCACGTAATCTTTTTTTTTTTATCATTAACGGTCTCGTTTTTTTTTTAAGCCACATATGACTGTCAGTAATTATATTTACAGCTTTATGAAACGATCAGCTTTACATATAATAAATATAGGCTCCGTTCGCTCAACAAATTGATCAGTACATAACTACGTAGTGTTTTTTTTGTGAATAATAAACTAAACATAATTATCTCAAGGAAACTTTTACTAAATGTGCCAAGTTTCATCCAGATTCGTTAAAGTGTTAATTATATGTTAATCCTGGTCTCTGTGGCAAATTTCATCAAAATCGGTTGGACCGTTTTTGCGTGAAAGAGTAACACATCAACACATTTATAATATTACTAGAATATTATTAAGATTAAATCGGCCAGATGTTATCCTGTTGGCTGATTGGGTACTGTCACGCCCCCTGTCGACACCACCGGCGAGACTTTCATAGCTCACCAGATTAGCTTACAAATGAAAAAAGTTTTTTGTATCTCATTTCCATATATTCGAACTAACTTTGCTTTTAAATAGTTTACAATTATAATATAGTCCAGCTAAAACCCAAGGCACGCGTTTTAGTATTAATGTTGATGTTGAAATGTCTTTACTCCCTCCGCAATTCAATGCCGAACTTCCCTGCTTTTCGTCTTTTTAACCAGTCTGTCTTGATATTTTATTTTCATATTGAATCCGCTTAAGACAATTGCCAATACTAGTACAGAAGCCGGGCGAGTCGCTAGTCTTAATATATAAAAGGCTATGTGTTTATATATGTCTCCTATAGACTCCAAAACATCTGAACCGATTTTGATGAAACTTTCAGACAATCTTAAGATTAATCCGCGATCGAACGCGGAAAAAGTCGCGGGCAAAAAACACTAGTTTACTCTAAATGAGAGAAAAAAAAACAACAAAACGAAAATCAAACAGCTTTTGATAAATACGTACAAGTGGCAATCTTAAAGCGGCATATTATACTGCAAGTCGTAAATTAACATTTTTCTCAATAATTTTTTTTTGCATATTATGCATGCAACGACTTCCCCTTAATAAAACTTCTTTAAACCCTTCCTTATTTGAATTTCTCGCCCGAGTGACGCCCTTCAACAACCCCTATCTTGCGTTGTAGTAACTTTGAAGTCTATCTGCTCGTACATAAGATTAAGTTTTGCCTGCACCACATTAAAACTGCTTTTTCTTTAAACAGTTGTTAACCTATTCAACGCTTTATTTACATTACGAAGTAGTTAAATTTTATTTCCTACTCAGTTGAAGTTGAAGATACGGTGTTGTATTAAACGCTAATCTATACACTACTAATATTATAAAGTGAGAAGTTTTGTATGTTTGTAATGAATAAACTCAAAAACTACAGGACCGATTTTGAAATTTCTTTCACCTATATAGAAAGCTACATTATCAGCGAGTAACATAACTCATATTTTATGAAGTTACAGCTAGTATATATTATAAGTAACTGATGCATTTAATTTAGAGTTTGTATTAGTTAGAGCATTTATAAGTACAATGAATGTTTCAAAAAGCGACTGACTATATGTGCCGACGTCTACTGACAAGGAATCTACTGACGATATGTGCCGAGTCAAGAAGTACCGCCTCCTGTATCTGTCCCTTTATCCGGCCGTCTAGCGAGTCACTTGAGGTGTTGGTAGTCGAGGCTCTTCGCTATGAGACCGTTCGTCGGTTATTATTATTTTAATTACTTACTTGATCCGGCAAACGTTGTTTTGCAACTTACCTATCGAATAAAATTTCATAAATTCGGTCTTGCACTTTTACAAACAGACCAAAGAGATGCACCCATGGACATTATTACCGTGACCATTATTAAGTTCAGTGACACTGTTCACCAATGGACAGTGTTTGAATAAATTCAGAGCTCGAATTATAAAATCGAAATAGATTTAGAAAAAAAAGGTTAAATTATTCACGAGGAGAGATATCTCAAAGCCGCAAATATATTAATATTGATATAAAAATGTGAAATGAAACCTGCCATTCCAATTAACCGAATTAGTACTCCGATCTCTGCTGTGGCGTGTAGAAATATTTAAGCGCAGTATGTACTTTAAATGAATTTATTTTAATGTCATGATTAAATATCAAGATATTCTGTTAATCCTTTAGCCGCCAGAGTCCGATTTATCCGACAGTTATTTTCGAGTCCATTTTGCCAGAGCTTTATACTCTATATATAATATGACTCTTTATATATATTTATTTTTAAATCATTTCGTTGCTTTCTCAAAAAGAATAGTATTCTGAGTTTCTTTTGGGGTTTCTTCTCAGGATCGTCATCTTGGCCTTTTTTTCCGAAATCCTGGTAAATTTAAATTTATACTGACGATCATATAGGAGTTTCTTGTAGAAACCCAATTGGATAAACAAGTATTTTAATATTATTCTCTTTAAAAAAATTACAGCGGGTTATGGCAAGCCACACTGCATTTCGCACACATCATTTGGGCAGATTTACGCAGACTACCGTTAGTGAAGTAACACCGTGTGTGTTGTTGTATTTTGGGGAGTCAGTCAGTCAGTAAGGAACAGTAACTTATCCTAAATCCCACTGTAGTCGGCAGAGCCTTTTATTTAAATATTAAAATAATAGTAGGTACCTGGCTAATCTAAACATTGAGTTTTCATTTTATGAACTTCGCCTTAATAAGGTGTCTCGGCGATATTTAAATTCTGCATCCGTTGTAACTAAATCAGAACTGTAACAGAATTAGATAGTATTCTGAATAACATTTCCTCTCTTGCGATCGTATCACGTCGGGTGCGGTCCAAGTGATTGAAATTAAGCGTTTTGGAATTTTCTTTTTTTTTCTTTTTTTTTTATGGCGTGACATAGTCAAAGTTAACTATATCCCATGCAGTTCTAGTTGTGGAATCTTGGGGCGCTGTTTTTTTTTTACTCTACGACTAGTTACAATAATGCATATCATTTATTGCGCTAATGTTTTCCAGACCTAAGATATTTTCCATAGTTATAGTTAGTTATATAGGAAAGTTTCTGTATATTATTTGCAGAAAATAATTGTATCCGTGCGAAGCCGGGGCGAATCGCTAATGTAAGATTATATTGACCTCCACTTTCTGAACCATGATATTTAAACAGTCGAGCCATGCCAAGGTCTACGGCTACTTCACTGCCAGGCCCTAGTCTATTACTTGCCATGATTACTTGTTTGTTGTATCTTTTGTGCGAATCGAATTTAAGGCAATAGATCCTTTCGCTTGTGCCGCTTTCTGCTCAGGGCTTTCGACTCTAATCGTGACGTTGAATATTCATATAACGACGCGTTATTACGTTTGTTTTGCTTCACAATAAGTTGTTTGTAACAATTAATTTCGTGAATACGTGTTTGGCCTCGTCCTCGCAGGCACGAGACCTTATTTATAACTTAATCGCTCTCTTCAAAAGTGTCTTGTTTCTAACTAATTCTAACTGCACCATGTGTACCTCAAAATTTTACTATAAAAGTCATTGACAGAACCTGTTACGAATGAAGGTTCTCGATGGGCTGACTACCTTTTTTGACTAAAATTAAACTTATTCTCATTATGAAAGAAATATGTGGAAGTAGTTTTTTTTTGTTGCGATTTTTAAGTTTCCAGTGCTCTAACCTCAGTTGGTGCCATAGGGTCAATGTATCCCCTTACCTATAAGTAAAAGAATCGATTTTCGCCATAAAAACAAAACGTGAAAATTCTCATTTTTCTCGCTGACTGTGCAATTTTCCAAAATCTACGAATGTCGATAGGAATAATTGTTAAAATTATGCATAGTCAGTCTGTATATATGGTATATTTGAATTCGTTGAATATAAATATAAGTAGGTACATAAAATTTAATATACTCAAACTTTGTTACAAATTTTCTCAAGAGTTTTGACTCAAACAGTGGGCTACGATGTTTTTAAGGTATAATGTTACTGATGTGTTAACCACTTGTTGTTTCATTTTAACCAAAGTGACGTCATCATAAAGATTAATCGTTCCTGTGCTTGCTTGCTCAGAATTTGTAAGTTATTTTCCAGTTGTCACCGAGTTGTCTCAGTCTGTCACCGACACATTTTGTCGTCATCGGTACGCACAAACGATATATTTGTATCATTTTGTAATGTTGTTTTTCGGATAGTAATGTGTACATTTATATATTATCAAACGCTAAGACTTAACCAGCAATTAAGGTCAATAATGACAATAAAATGTTGCACAAAATAATTCATGTGAAGACAAGATTTTACTGATAATATTATTAGATAAACTAGCTGACCGGGAAAACCTTGTTTTGCCATATAAAAAAAATTTTTGGGGTGGACCACCCTTAACATTTAGGGGTATGAAAAATAGATGTTGGCCGATTCTCAGACCTACCCGATAAGCTCACAAAATTTCATCAAAATCGGTCCAGCCGTTTCGGAGGAGTTTGGCAACAAACACTGCGACACGAGAATTTCATATATTAGATATCTATGCTATAAAATAATAAAAATGAAGAGTTTTTTTTGGTTGAACAATGCTTTTAACTCTTTAACTGCCAGTAGGATTTTCAAATTCGTTTTGCATTTGAAAACCCAATTCTTGAGGAAAGTTATATATTTTATGCTATTAATTTAGTAGAAGCCGAGGCGGATGTTATCGCGGGACACACCTAGGTTATTTTCGTATTCGTAATATTCGTCGGCATTGTAGCGTAATCTGCTTATAGTAATCTAAGTATTCTGGTGTAAATAAAAAACCAAACAGTTACTAGTTATTGAAGTTTTGTCTCTAACTAATCTAATGTTATATATATCTATAGCCCATGTAATTAAACATCTAGTTATACATTTAAAAAAGTTATAAAACTTGTTATCTTTGTCGTTCGTTGTTTATTATCCGAAAAACTCCTAGTTCGGTTACTATTACGACTGGATTACGACACATTATTAGGACGACACGTTTGGTCTAGTGGCTAGTAACCCTAGCTGTTAACTAAACGGTCGCGGGTTCGAATCCCGCTAGGGGCAAAGGTTTATGTATTAACATTTTACCTTTGTGCCTGAGTCATGGATGTTTTGTATTTATAATATGTATGTATTAAAGAAAAAGTAATAGATGTAGCATATTAACTGTAGTATCCATAATACAAGCACAGCATACTTATTTCCTACAGTAGGCCGTCGCCTTTGATGTTGGGCGATGCCGCCGCCTGTGTTGTAGATATTTAAAAATTACGGAGGGTTGACACACTTAGAAATATTTTTATAACCAAGAAAAATTTATAATATGGTTAATAGTTAAGTATTTTTTAAGCGTTTGTTTATAGGGTATATATTAGGTAAATTATAGTTTATTAAAATGGAGTTAAACACAGCTCTGCCAAGCCCTACAGTATGTTGAGCTATGTTCACGGACCAATGACATAACAACTAATGATAAATTAGAAAATCTATTCAGATATGAAGTTTTCTTATGTGGTCGTCCTTAAATTTATCTGATTATTTTTTTGCAAAACTAATTCATGTTCTTAAGTAAGAATGTTAAATATTGTCTTTTATTAAATTTTTCACTAATTTTTTTTTTTCATTTTTAACATAGTTACGTAACAACAATTAGAAATTAACATTTATTATCATAAAGGACAAGTGTTTAGGTACAATAAAAAGCTATGGTTTCTGTATAAAAATTAAGAAAAGTAATTATTTTATTGATAAGAAAATGCCGGCAATCAAACTCCTCAGTGACCGGTGAGCGGTCGTTGCGTTCAGACGTGTGCTCCGTGTTAAATTTTTACATGTTTTTTTGCGCTCGAACAAATATCTTTGTCTCGCTCACTCTCAGAGATTTTGCGCTTCTGTTAGCATATCGAAAGTTGCTTTACTTTATTTATTTTCAACATTATTTTCGAACTTTTTGGTAGTTAGTTAGTTTTTGTTTTTGTTATATTATTATATATTATTATTGGGCCATAATGGAAAAAGATATGCTTGTCTAAAAAAAGGAAATGCAAGTCAAATATCATAAGCATTATATATTATATTATATTATATTATATTATATTATATTATATTATATTATATTATATTATATTATATTATATTATGTTATGTTATGTTATATTATGTTATATTATGTTATATTATATTATATTATATTATATTATATTATATTATATTATATTATATTATATTATATTATATATACACAATATATAAGGCTCCTGGCACAGGCTTCCGCTCAAAAAAAGTCTTCAATCATGTAATATCATCTCAATTTCTAATAATGAAATGAACACAACCTTATTCACAATAAATAATAATATCGATAATCTGCTAGCAACTTTTCTATATTCTAAATTAACTAAAACTAATTCTAAAAAACAAGTCTGTTTCTAAAATTTCTAAAATATCTAAAATTTCTAAAACTTCTAAAATTTCTACATTTCTAACATTCTAAAATTTTTAAAATTTCTAAAATTTCTTGGAGCTAGCGCGCCGACTGTATCTATTTATTGGATTAACTATTATAGCATAACAATGCATGTATAATATATTTAGAAATGTTGAAAATTGGGTATTTTCAATAACATGAAATTAAAAAAATTCTCTTTCTGTCTCTTTCTAAAATTTCTAAAACTTCTAAAATTTCTACATTTCTAACATTCTAAAATTTCTAACATTTCTAAAATTTCTTGGAGCTAGCGCGCCGACTGTATCTATTTATTGGATTAACTATTATAGCATAAAAATAACAAATGCATGTATATTATATTTAGAAATGTTGAAAATTGGGTATTTTCAATAACATGAAATTAAAAAATTTCTCTTTCTAAAATTTCTAAAACTTCTAAAATTTCTACAATTCTAAAATTCTAAAATTTCTAACATTTCTAACATTCTAAAATTCTAACATTTCTAACATTTCTAACATTCTAAAATTTCTAACATTTCTAACATTTCTAAAATTTCTTGGAGCTAGCGCGCCGACTGTATCTATTTATTGGATTAACTATTATAGCATAACAATGCATGTATAATATATTTAGAAATGTTGAAAATTGGGTATTTTCAATAACATGAAATTAAAAAAATTCTCTTTCTCTTTCTAAAATTTCTAAAACTTCTAAAATTTCTACATTTCTAACATTCTAAAATTTCTAACATTTCTAAAATTTCTTGGAGCTAGCGCGCCGACTGTATCTATTTATTGGATTAACTATTATAGCATAAAAATAACAAATGCATGTATATTATATTTAGAAATGTTGAAAATTGGGTATTTTCAATAACATGAAATTAAAAAATTTCTCTTTCTAAAATTTCTAAAACTTCTAAAATTTCTACAATTCTAAAATTCTAAAATTTCTAACATTTCTAACATTCTAAAATTCTAACATTTCTAACATTTCTAACATTCTAAAATTTCTAACATTTCTAAAATTTCTTGGAGCTAGCGCGCCGACTGTATCTATTTATTGGATTAACTATTATAGCATAACAATGCATGTATAATATATTTAGAGATGTTGAAAATTGGGTATTTTCAATAACATGAAATTAAAAAATTTCTCTTTCTAAAATTTCTAAAATTTCTAAAACTTCTAAAATTTCTAACATTTCTAACATTCTAAAATTTCTAACATTTCTAAAATTTCTTGGAGCTAGCGCGCCGACTGTATCTATTTATTGGATTAACTATTATAGCATAACAATGCATGTATAATATATTTAGAAATGTTGAAAATTGGGTATTTTCAATAACATAAAATTAAAAAATTCTAGTAAAATATTAAAAGCAATAAGTAG
Organism: Synanthedon tipuliformis; assembly: GCA_947623395.1. Lineage (NCBI taxonomy): Eukaryota > Metazoa > Arthropoda > Insecta > Lepidoptera > Sesiidae > Synanthedon > Synanthedon tipuliformis. The sequence goes on from OX392433.1 coordinate 5,312,629, forward strand.
AGCAAGATTCTATTGATAAATTACGAGTATTATAACGCAGGATGTCAGCGGAGGTGCTCCCCACGCGCACGGTTTTTTTCGACTCTGATTCGTAGTTTTGCACCGATAGACTGACGCCTTAAGTACCTTTCTTTATCGTGCAGAAATTGATGAAAGCTTAGTTCTTTATTTATGCGAGATAAAGATTTGCACGCACTTACAGCACATGCCATATGCACCATTTTGATTTATATAATAAATTAAAATCTGAAAGACGCGATAGCCCTGGAATATTTATCCTATCCCAAGCTACTAAGAACGACGAAGTATGCAGCTTGGGCACGTCCCACTCGCGCCTCACCCCTCACGCCCCGCACGATTGCCCTGTCTAGACGTCTCCGTCGGCCTACTGCATGAAATAAGTATGCTGTGATACAAGCATTAGTTGCTTAGTGTGGAACCAGATGGTGCTGTGTGGAATGTGTGAAGATATTTATTTGTTTTTTTTTTGTCCACAGAGTAATGGCAACAACTATATGTCAGGAGAACCACGGCGCAAACGCGAACCTCCCGCAAGACCCAATCACATATTATTATATACCATCATCAATCCGGCCTACCCCATCACTGTGGTGAGTTATTTATTTATTTATTTTTTATCTTTATTGTTACACAAAATTGTGGCCATCTTATGTTCTTCTCAGTGGTGTCGCCCAATGAATGAAATTCTACCAATAAAAACGCGGCATTATTTTTCGACAGATGATGTAAATATAAGCAATCTATATTTCAGTTTTAATTAAACTGTAACACCATTAAGTCACACAAAATCATACCTACAGTTCACAGCTAGTAACTTATATTCAATCTGTCAATAACTAATTGTTGACTACATTTGAAATTTATTTATTTCGTTAATATGAAAAGTGTCTCGTAATACGGCACATTAAAAACTCTAGTGATCTATAATTTTTATCTACTAAATATAATACTAACTATATTATATACTAGTAGTATATAATACTAACCAGGGATCTAGAAATATTCAATAGGATGCCGCTTTTACCAAGGTGCAAGTAAACAATTTTGAACAATTTCATCAATATCCTCGTCAACCCGACCCCTTCAAAGTAAATATTACTTTCGGAATAAACTTGGGAGTGTTTCGTACAAGTCTTCCAATTTGATTCGTCGGTTCCTTTACGTGGTATCGTGTTGCGTTTTCTGACCCCTTTTAAATCAAGATTCCTTACCACTTGAAGTCCATTACCTTAATAGCGAGAAGTTCTACTAACATCCGAACTCTAGCGACGAAAAGTAACGTCTGCAATAGCACGCCTCATATAACTTCGGACGGAACATATAGTCATGTGAAAACCGAGTGGGTAAATGCTACTTTTGCGACGAGCGGTGATTCAGCGACGGGCGGAAGCGGAAAGCGATTTCTCGTCATTGCAGCTTTTGTTAGTTAGTTTTTTGTAGTGACAGGGCACACAACACTTGATATATTAGAATTTTCATTCTATTTTATTTTTCGGTAAATCATAAAGAATATCTTTGTAACAAATTGTGGTTTTAAATAGATAAAATGAAATATAATGTAAATATTCATTTCATATGTTTATTGTAGCCGAAATTCATATCTAGTACTTCTCTTGGTCATCGCTATGTTTAATTAGTTATTCTGAGGGCTGAAATCACCGGTTTAATTTTATATTAACACGCCATTCTAAGCTTCTGTGATCGCTTCCGAACATAGTAAGTTTTATCGTCGAGTCACTAGAGTTTCATAGAGCGTGAAATTTGTGAAATACGCCTCTAAGTTTACCAATGTAAACTTAAAATTGTTTTCCACTATACAATTGCGTTGCTTCCGTTGTTTAGACGTTCCCTTTGTGTGTGTCGTAAACTGTTAAGATATTTTGACTAAGTATATAATTTAACGGTTGAATTGAAAGGTTTTATTATTGTTTAATCCTTATCTTTGTGTATTTTTGCTATTCTAAAATTACAATTACAGTTTGTAAATTTGTTAAGGATAAGTATACTATTTCTTAGTGTCCAAATATTATATCCAAATAAATAAAATAAAATAAATAAATAACCGAATATTTGGTTTTAACTAAACAAAAAAGTTATACCAAATACTGAAATACCAAGCTCACGAAAACCGCGCGTACGAAGTCACGGACAGAGCTAGTTATAATGTAAGTATCATATAATATGCATTTCGATACATTTCCTTCTCGAATTCTCCGCATTTCCCCTTGCCTATGAACTGCCTTGATAGGCAAGGAAAAAGCTTATAAATATGAATAATTCAATGTTCTCGATATTCTAGCACCACTTTCCAAAGTCGATGACCTACTTTGGATATACTATCATTATTCCATTTTTGCTATATTTTTATTAAAGTTGAATTTTTTTTCTGAAATGCAGAGACTGCATAAGTAGTCAGTAACATTGCAGTCTTAGGGTATACTGCGTTTAAAGAAAGAAAGAAGAAAGAAAGACATTTATTCACTGCACGAAGGACATTTACATAAAAACATTTAAAAAAAAAGAAAAAAGAAAAGACATAAGTAAATTAATAAAACAGACAGATAAGATGTGTGTGTCCTCGCGGCAGTGAATCGGATACTGGCTCAGCTCAGCAGCGTTTCGTACAATACAGTGATGAAATGAGCAGCTCGTCTAACGGCAGAAAAGGTTCTGTTTTAGTGCGTGAGTATAAGGGATGACCTTTCAGCTAGTTCCGTTACCGTTTATATCCGCTTATAGAATTAGGGTTCTAGTGTTTATTTTATAGGCGACATCATCCCCATGGTCAAGTGAACCGCTTAGCCTGTGTAGCTGCCATTCTTTAAAGAATTAATTCTGCCCTTTGACTTTTGTCGATGACATCATACGATAGAAACACGATGACACACGATAGAAGTTTCAGTGTCTATCTACATGAACCAAAAAATAAATAATGGGTTTGCTCTTGGCCAACAACAAACTGTGTGACATGTATGAGGCCTAAGATGGAGCGAGCTCACCCAGAAGATGCCTATTCACTCGAACTTTAAAAAGATTTGGGTTATATGAGCTCCGAAATACAGACGTAATAAATCCTTACTTCCGTACTAATCAGTACCTACTAATATTATAAATGCGAAAGTTTGTATGGATGTTTGTAACTCTTCCACGCAAAAACTACTGAACCGATCACCATGAAATTTTGCGTACACGTTGTCTGGGACACCAGAAAGGACATAGGGTTACCTTTCACACAGAACGCTGACGAAGTCACGAGCACCAGCTAGTCATAAATAATATGACAATCATTATAAATGGTATACGTCGCGTCGCGGTCGCGTCCAATCGGATATTGGAATCACGCGCCGTTGCAGCGACGAGTGTGAAGTTGACATGAAACTCATATAAAAACAAAGTCGGTTATCGAGTGTTGTTTGATGAGCGCCGTAGATTCACAACAAGCAGACGTCGAGGGAAAAGTTTCGCTCCGCAGTTTATTGGAGTAGAGAGTTGAGATTTTTATGCGTGGTGCGCGCGGCGTGCCACCTGTTGCTAAATGGGATCCGCTATTAGTTAGTACCTACAACGAAAGTTTTGTTCGATTCGAGCAACACAGTGTGCGTACTTTTATTTCAACACTAGCCGTTGCACACGACTTCGTCCGCGTAACTTTATAAAATACTATAGCTACACGCTACCGGCTTCGCTCGGGTTCAAAATATAAACTATTCTTTCCTTTAAGTTGGACCAAATTATACATACAGGAGTTTTATCGAAATCAGTTCAGTAGTTTAGGAGTACATTGGCGTTACTCCCTGATAACGTAGCTTTCTATAGGTGAAATTTTTTTTCAAATCATGGTCCATGTAGTTTCGTCTACCGTAGCCCATCGTAACTACAGCTGTGATGATTGTGTGCAGGTAACGAACGTACCTACTTGTCATCAAGTGTGAAGCGTTAGTTAGTATGTACACTGCTTGCGAATTTTTACCAAAAGAACAATTTCTTTGATCCCCCAAAGAACAAAAAACAAAAGTATCCTTAGATACATCGAACGATTAAAATGTTTATCCCATTTCCTGCAAAAAAAATACGCTGTCCTCGTCTGTCATGTCATAACAATAATATTGTTATTGGTTGCAATTGGGAATCTCATTCTCTCTTTACGATCATTTTATGATGTGTTTTAGGTAGGTGAAATAATAAAATCTGTGGTGTATACCTAAAGTAAAATTGTGTTTAGTGTTGCGTTCAGACTGTAATTGTAGTCACATAACCTTCGTCACTCGTTTCAACAGTTATGACGGCCCATGTGGTTAGGGTGCTTGGCTTTGTGGCGGGGCACCGATGCCGTGTCATAACATCCCCGCGACCCCGCCCTTCTACGCCCGCGCTAGAAAGTCGTTGAGTTTTAACCGGTCCAAATCCGGCATAACTCCGCAGTGTCTTATAATGCGGGTTATCCAGGAGGTAAAAAAAGGGCTGTCTATTTTATTTGTCTGTCATCAAGGCTCATCTCAATTTGTGGACATACAATATTGTTTGTTTGTTTGCGTAACCTCACCATCGGCTTTAACGGAAGACCAGCGCAGGTTTCTACAACCTGAATTATGCTGAGTTGGAGCCTGTTTGTGGCAGGGGACGTTTGTGTGTGTCTCATAAGTTTTTATATGTATCTATGTCCTTTATTGCAAATAAAATTTTATTCTAAACCATAAAGCTGTGCATCGCAAATGTAAATTTAAAAAACTCAGTAAGTACTTGACAAAATATAAGGCAGGTCAAGCTGCACTTTAAAACTCCAAGACATTCAACTTTGAGGTAATGTATACGTGAAATATGGTAGGTCGTTTCATAACTCACAATGTTGGGAGGTAACATTGATCGATTGATACGTTATAATTAGACCATTGAAGTCTTCATAAACTCGCCGCAGCTGCTCGATGACAAATTGTAAACCACCAACTTACTGTAGCTAATATAATATAATATATGATAATTTACTGTCATCGTCAATACTTTACTAATAATAAATCTGTAACGGTTGGTCATGGAGTAAGTAATTTTTTTTTCAGAGATATCGTGTTTATAGGCTCTATACATGATACTGAAACTTAATTGATGATTTTTAGAATTTTTTCTGTATATATGTATGTATGGTCCTCCATAACTCTTAAACGAATTAACTGATTTTTATGAAACTTGGTAGATATACATTTAAACGTACGGGACACAGGATAGGCTACTTTTTTCACGCGGGCGAAGTCGCGGGCGCCTGCTAGTTAAAATATAAGTATTAAATTAGGCAAGCTATACCTAATTAAAATTATAAACTAAACCTCGACTTTCTACTGAGCCCAAGCACGTTATATCTGCTATAAGTTACTAAAGAGTTGGGTGTCCCGCAGACTACTCGATGCTGCAGTATCAGATCAAGGTTACCATGTCATGGAAATACCGCCGAAGAAAAAGTAGGTAGGTTTTTTTTTATATAAGTCAAGGCAGCGCTTGGCCGCGATCTCACTTGATGTTAGGTGCAGAAGCGGCCGAAGGTGGACTACGCTTACCCAGTAGATGCCCATTTACCCTACGTTTGAAGACCCCGAGGTTGTAATTTTGGGGAAACACAGACGCAGGCAGTGAGTTCCACTCCTTAGCAGTTCGGACGAGGAAGCTGGAACTGTGTGGAAGGTGGAAGGTATACCATATTTCACATCAATCAAGCCTATGGAAGTCCCTTTTCAACTAGGAAGTGGGCTGATGATCTTCAAATGTCTCAACAGATCTCCATATATACTAAAGCTAAGAGCTATCTCGGTGCACAGATACACACGTACACACTTCAAACTTATACAAACTTATAACACCCCGTTTTTGCGTCGGGCGTGGATAAAATATGTAATTGAACTACAATCCGAATTTTATTTAGAGACAATGTCTATTTAAGATTTATGACTGATTAATACTGATTCGTCGATCATATGGCAAAGTAATGATAGGGCATCTCTAAAGTTCCTTTTGTTTTCCCGACTGCATCGGCAGCTGCACTCGATAACTATCTCGAACTCATCGAGTCTGCTCAAAGCAAAAGTCTATTAAAATGCATTCCATGAAAATGATTTTACAATTGTGAATTATACTCAAGTTTCTCGGGAGAGGCGGTGGATTTTGAAGCACAATAATAACTATCTTTGAATTTGAAAGAAATTTGAACTCTACATTTAGTCCTACATGCTGTCATGTCGTCCTATGGTCATGTCTTGTAGAGCCGAGGTCGTGTGAGGATGATAAAAAAAAACTTTACTTCTTGGAAAGAATAGCAGATTTCGTGAGATTCCAAGAAAAGGGCAGTCCAGCAAAGTATTAGATAGATACACTAACAGTCTTCCATCGAGGTTCTCTTTTATATTTGGTACTCCGAGCAAGTGCCATAGGACCCTCCCAATCCCTTATCCTTAATTTTTATGGTCGGTAGGACCATAATTAATCCTAAATCCTACATGTACTTGCACCAGCTGTGGCGTTGCCACCATGTAGCCACCTAACATCAAGTGGATCGTCAAGTTAAACAAAACCCACATGACAATGAATTGAATTTCAGATTCTACATTTATTTATTTTTTCCTGACCCATCCAACATAAAATACACTTTGCAATGTAAATACCTATACTAATAAAATAGAGGTTTGAAATACAAAAACCATTACAATTAAAGGAATTTATTTAATGCCGAAATCGGTTTATATACTAGGGAAAAATGCTCGACATTCTAAATTATTATGCTTTAACTTAGAAATTCTTGTTATTACTCTTTCTTATGTCCTATGATTTTGAAAGCCAACACATTTAGTAAACAACGTAAGTTCGTAACGGCCAGAGATAAGAGGGGTGATAGCGAAACATGTTCGCTTCAAGTACCCGAAATGTCGATATTTGCGGTGTTAAAACGGCGCTCGGTTTATCCTTCGAGCCGGATATCCGGGTGTATAAGATATAACTTGGAGCTCTTGGAGCTCGGCGCTCTTATCTCTCGTGGCTCCTATAAACAGATTGTGCCAAATCGATTGCCACATTAACGCAAACTTTTCAAACAAAGTGCGAAGTACCTCATTTTGTAGATTTAGTGAGTTGAGCTAAAAACCTAGGTATAAGATTCGGCGCTGGAGATAAATTAAACAAACTGCTCTCTATGAAACAACTTCTACAGTTGACTTAAAATACATAATTACTTGACTTATAACAACTTAATGTAAGTAATACCATGGGCTGTACAGAAGGAAAACCCATTTTTTTATAAATCATTTTAATATTGTTCGTCTGATGAAAATATTCAATATTAGCTGGTGCCCGCGACTTCGTCCGCGTTGAAAATGCGCCTCCACGGCGACAATGGCGCCCATTTATTTTATATCTTAGATTAGACGATCCCTCGAGAACTTAATATATTTTAAAGCAATAAAAGTATCCTATAAGTTAATCCAGATAATAAACTGTGTGTAAAATTTCATCCAAATTCAATCTGTAGTTTTAACGTGAAAAGTATCAAACATACCTACATCTATCCACCCTCACAATATTTCGCAGTTGTTATTAGTAGGATAATTATGTAGCTTCAAATTCACGATGCCCAGATTTTACGGTTGCCATTTAAACAGCGTGGTTTTTCCATCTCTCTCCACATAAGTCTGTTAGATAAGTAGGGCAATAGTAATTAGTAATATCAAGTAATAAGTGAATATCAAGTTGAGTCAAGTTGTGTACGATATGAGCAAAGTTCTCCGGTCCTCCGGATGCTAACCGGGGAATGGTCCTCTGATAAACTAACTTGGACGAAGCTAATCCTGTTTTCATGTATTTTGTTTCTAAATATAGATACTTGGAGGGTGTGATTCGTCCACGGGACAGTAAATCTTCCTATTTATCTAAATTACCTAAATTACTATTTATTAATTAATATTATTTTAATTAAATTAATTAATATTAATTAAATTATTTTTATTAATATTTAAAAAAAATTTTTTTTTTGTTCATGGATATAACGCAGGCTTGCATGGCTAGTGTATGTGTTTTCCAATGTCATTAAACTTGATGTATATGTTTCTATTGAAATAAGTAAATAAATTCAAAATATAAGAATATATAGTAAGCTTATAGCGACTCCACAGGAAGTCTGTCAAAACTGTCAAAAAATTAGGAACACATATAATCTAATCTTTTTTTCAGGTAAGGGCAAAGAGTTAAGGCTACGTCCCATCCAAATGGGCCGTTTACTTGACCGCCCACGCATTGACACAAATAAAATCAGTACCAGAATTCTCTCTGCTCGTTTGAAGAAACCCTGCTTAAGAATACTAGAGTTTTACGATTCATAAAATCCGTCCGTGTGACGGTTTTAAACGTTCATTCATCCTGTTCGCGGAACAACAATGATTGCGTGTTCGAAAGCTGTTCGCCACAGCATATTTTCAGTTAACGCGGTTCTTTCCACGCGTCTATGGTATGGTACGGCCATAACAATAAACATTCGTAATGCACAAGTCGTTTCTTAATGTGGATTTGTGCAGTCATGCGATTGCGATTCTAATTAAATTCCTTTGATTCAATTTGGGAGTCACAGTGTACTAACATGTACAGTGTATCAGCCCGTGTCTCTCCAATGCTGGATGTAGGCCTCTCTTAAGGCTCGCCACCACGCACGGTCTTTTTTCCTTCGCATCCAGCCGTTTCGGGTGAATCCCTTCAGTTGCATTTTTCAATTCGTAGCCTTCATTCGAGAATTCTTTTACCCCATCGTCCCCTTGCCACTTCCACTTGCTAATTCTCTTGGCTTTGTAGGCAACTTTGCTTCTTCGCCTAATTTTAGAATATCTGAAGAGACTCCGAGCATAGCTTCGCTGTGTGATCAGTCCTGCCGCTGCTATGAGGCAGGAAGCACTAATTATATAGGTTTAGGACTTGGACTTTGTTGTAATTATTCTACTATTAATTTGGTTTTGTTTATTTTACTAATATTATTTTATAATGCTTTTGTAATTTTAATAATTGAAAATTAAGAGTCTCAAGTTTATTCCCGGTTATACCTGATTAATTTTATTGGTATTGTGAAATCGCTAAGGCCGCGCCCGGAAACATAAACAAATAGAATCCCGGCTTATCTGTACGGCTTAAATTGTGCCACTTATCTCGGAAACAAATGCAGCCCTAAAAATTTATTGCTCGGAAGTAATTTAAACAGCACTGTACTTGCCTATTATATTTTGCCACGCAATGCGCAGTACGAGTTTTATTTGGGACTAGCCTCTGCAACCTATGTACCTAGGCGATACTAGCAAATACAAGTTATTTCATTACAATTTAAATTAAACTTTCCATCCACCCCTGTTTTGTGAAATTGTGACTGCACTATAGTCATATGTCTACTATATTTACTAAAATACTACTATAGGTACTATTACTATATAAGCTATCAAGCTTCGCTTGCTTTTTGTGTGGTAATGATATAGTCCAATTATTTTTATCTATCATCAATAGTTTTCGCAGTTCACGCCTAATTATGATTACAAATGTGTTTGCATCTTAATAAAATATATATCTATTGTTTTATTTCTATCTGGCGAAAGTAACTTAAGTAGTCAAGTATCTATATAGCTATGCATATTTAATCTAAGTAACAATACATATTATTGTATGACTCAATAAGCTAATAACAAGCGAATTAAATTAAATAAATCATGGTTTTTTTTTATAGAATAAGCAGATATTCGTTAATTCGTTTTGTGCGATAACACTATTTAGTTGTGTGCGGTGATTCCCAACGAGGCCTCGCGGTTTCAGTAATAATGAAGTTTACCAGTTCCCGTCCGTAACTTTGAAACTCCATCGCGACTAATGATATCCTATTTCGGAAAATGCGCTTATGATTATACCAGAGATTGTGTCATAAATCAAAGTCTCATTCGGTTTCTTACTGTATTATTATACTAGTCGTTGGACGTGACTTCGTCCGCGTTACTTTATAAAATATAGCCTACTAACTGGTGCCCGCGACTTTGCTCGCGTTCTGGATGAAAGGTCCCTATGTCCTTTCTGGTGTCCTAGATAACGTGTATGCAAAATTTCATGGTGATCGGTTCAGTAGTTTTTGCGTGAAAGAGTTACAAACATCCATACATACATACATCCATACATCCATACAAACTTTCACATTTATAATATTAGTACTGATAGCTTTACAAAATGAAAATACATTGATAAACAAATATGGTTTCCACAGAGTAACTCACGCGAGCCGTGAATCGTATCGCTTGGCAATAGACGGATATTACACGGATAGGTGGTTCACAGAGCACAAATACTGTACAATTATTGTGTTCAGTGGTTAGTTTGAAAAGTAGTGTAATCATAGATAATTATAAATAATAATATACACGCCTATTGAAATATATGTCATTGTTCATTATAGTTTTATCGTCTCCGTAGACGTAGAATGTCCACTGCCTAGGAATATAACAGTGGACATCTTCAAAAATTTTCCAGTAGGTTCCCTCAGAGGCTTGAATCCAGCGTCGAATCACCTTTACAAGGTCGTCTATATATCTAATAGAGTGCTTAAAGTTACTCATCCGCGGGTTACGTGTGTAAATTTGGTCCCGCAGAAAATTGCCCATAGTTCTTTGTCGTATATAAAAATCAATTGCCTTTAGTCTCGCAAAATCTTATAAATGGCTCGATCGATTTAAGTATTTGAATAATGATTATTTCGTTATAGAGAGGCTATTTATAAAACGCTAGGTAGGCGTATCAATTGTTTAAGAAAACCGTATGTGGATGTACCACATACGGTTTTCTAGCTATATTTATTATATTTATTTCTATTTTAATAAATAATTAAATACATTTGATAAATATACTGTAATTCATTGTTAAGTTCGTTGGCTTTTGTATGAAACGAAGGTCTGTATTGTTTCATAGTTACCCGCCAAACTGCAAGGACCCAATTCTAATTCTATTTAGTCCAACATTGATAAGTGGTCAAGTGACATCTATTTTTAGTGTGTGGGTATTAGTACATGTGCATGCAAAATGCGCGATATACGAGCATAGCTAATGCTCGTATATCGCGCTCCCTCGAAGCTCATTAACTACAAAACTGACGTTGTAATGACTTACAACGAACTGGTTGTGGCAGGTCATTTTGTACACAGTATTTTGAGCAAACGGTATGCGAACAGTTTTATTGATTTAATCAATATTTGATATCAATCAACGTACTCTATAATTGAATTTTGTCAATGATTTTATAGATTAATTGTGTAATTAATATAATAGTTTCAATACAATTCAAGGAAAACTTTTTTTATAACGCAAAAAACACGTCTTAAAAAAATCCACTTCTCATATTCTCCACTTCGTAATAGGACAAAATCGCTTAGTCACATAGTAGCAAAATTGGCATTGACCACTTAACAACAGATTTTCTTTTGAAAATTGTTTTTATATTTATTTTCTTGTGTTTGTGTTTTTTTTTATTTATGTTGTGTGTGCTGTGTGCAAGAATAATTATTCGTTTTTATTTTAAAAATCTGTCTATCCTTTTAACTTTTTATATTCAAATATCTCACATCAAGCATCAAAGTAAAAAAGAATTTCTGTGTGTATTGTTTTGATGCGACCTGACCTTGTGATAATGAGTCAATCTGGGCTGACTTACTTTTTTCACTTTTTTTTGTACATTTTTACATATATTTTTCTCGCATACCTTTTTGAAAGTTGTTTCTTGCTTCATGTAAATCAAAACACATGAATAATATAATATATTATCCACTGATTTATCTACTATACTGTGACCAGTATAGTTGCCAAGTGGGCGACCAATTTTCGTTCAGTGACGATTGATAATAATTCAAATGACATATAGTTATTATCACACAACACGTTACTTCTGATGTATTGTTATTTACCCAAAGTTTAAAACACCTTAAACGTTATTTACGTTTAAAGATAGATTGGGGTTGTGTGTATATACTCGTATGTGAACGTATTTACCATACACTTAGTAATTGTGGAAAACTTAGAAAAAAAAATATGAAAATTACTTTTGAGTTAACTATAAAACCACACATATTTTTTTTTAACAAATATTCAAATAAATTTATTATAAAGATAACAAAAATAATTTTACAGTATTTACAAACTAATATCTAAAGTGTATGCAAAAAGAAGGTATAAAGTTTATCAATGTACAGTATAAATAGGATTGAAAAATAAATATTAGTAGTTTGGTATAGCGGCTCCATTGTCAAACCCAAGCAATTTCGCTGCAGTTTTGAATCGGTGTCGCGTTCCTCTAATACACATACTGGCGGCTCGAAATATTGCTGTACTTATTTTAGTTCTAAGCCAACCTAGTATGGTACTTAATAAAACCACACTACCTAGTGTGTCACTTAAATTTTACTTTGTTGCTTAAATGCTGATAACTTCTCTTTTTATAATTCATGTAGAAGCGGATTGGTTGCCATTGAATTATTAGCCGTTTGTATGAATAATTAAAATTCAATTTATGGTGTGTTGTTTATATGCTTACGACATTCATAACGGACAAGTCACCGCTATTATATTATAAACAATGCGATCATGTTTCTCCCTTCTTTATTAAATTGTTGCTAGGAATGATAATAAATTCGGCGACAGTAAGAGAGTATCACGTCGCAGAAAGAAATGGGTTTAATTAAAAAGTGTTATAAAATAGCAACGGACGACAAGAAAACCGCCAACCGGTGCCCGGAAGAAACTCGCGATATAATGACACTTGGCGCAAATCATAAGCGGCGGCGGTTTCTTAAGCGGTTAACAATTAAATAAAAATTAAATAAATAAATATCTTCACACATTCCACACAGCACCATCTAGTTCCACAGTAATCAACTAATGCTTGTATTATGGATACCAGACAGTTGATATACTACATAGATTACTTTTTTTTGTAAATAGTTACATACATATTATAAATACAAACATCCATGACTCAGGTACAAAGGTAAAATGTTTCGGAATATGCTCAATCCATGACTAATGGATGTGCTTGATTAGGATTGGCCTTTACCATCGAAATATCAACCTAACATCTTATCTTATCTTATAATACTAAACGAGGAATTCTTGTATGCCACGACGATCTCGCAAACGGCTCTAACGATTTTGACGAAAATCGGGGTTTTTAGGTCTAGAAATCGATCTGTTAGGGTCGACGTATCTTCGAGAAAGTTCGTTTTAAGTAATTTTTTTAATGAAACTTACAAAAGTAATACCATTGGCTCGTTTTATAATATTTTGAATTATTAATTACTCATTCAAGTATTCTTGAATTTTTTCTATAGTGTTTCAAAGACTTTCTTTCTTATATGTAAAAAAGTTTAAACCTTTCGTTGGGGCCCTTTCAGGCATAATATTATTTATAACAGACTCCTCTTGGTCAACCAAGTGAAGCCAACAGTCGTAGCGCTCGTAGCTGCCGCGTAGCTTCGTAGCAAACAGCGTGCTTATAAAATATGTTGTTTCGTAGCACACACAGTGGTCATTATTAGTAATTTGTTTCATTCGGAGACTAGAAAAGAAATGCGTCCGGTCGGATTCTTGCTCGGTTTTAAAAATTGAAATAATCATTACCTATGGAGTATTTCTTAAATAAATATAACAGATTTTTTTTTGCTTTTTCTTGCTCAACAATGTAGAACACTTACGGTTGTGGTTGAGAAATAAAGTCTTATTATCTTAATTCTTATATTATTACAATATTCTTCTTGAATATCTGACAGAATCCGACAGTAATACCAGATGCTACATATTTTTGAACCACGCGCAAACCATTATCAGGCTTTAAATTGGAAGTAAGCAATTAGTCAAGGGTAAAGGGGGGAGGGGTTTGCGGGGGTGTGCGGCAACAAATAACCAAAGTGCTTGAACAAATTAAATTGTAGGAATATTTTGCAGGTAAACGTACAATTGATTAACGGTCGCCTATCAAACGAACCCGTCAATTAGTTTGCTCACGGACGACAAATTTAAACGGGTAATCAATTTAAGGTTTCCTCTTACTGTTACTCTTACCCTATAAATGCTGTTCGGTAACTTAACTAACATGTTACAGGTAATGAGTTTATTTAGGATAAACCTTTGTATTTGTGAAATTTACGATTAATAAAGGGGATTAGTGTATTTTTCTTAAATATTGCACATGTATGAATTAATATCTCTTGTAGTCCAAAATTATTGTGAATGTTTCATGCTTTCTTTACACATTGCTTTTTGATGTGTAAATTACTTTCTTGAAAACATTTACCAATGAAAAACTCCGACCCACTTCGGCTTCCCACGGATGCAATTTTTTTCTCCTAGTGGTCTTCACTAACAAAATCCCTTAAATAGTTTTGAGAAAAATGAGCGAAGAAACAGACAGCGGCAGAAAGCGATTTCATTTTATAATACTTACACACATTCTGGAAAGGATTGATATATTTTCATTTATTTCATTTCATCACCATAAGATTTTGTGCCACATGAAATTGTTTTCTTACGGGTGGCTGCCGTACTATTATAATGGTTTAAGAGCTACGTGGCCCCAGACTTACCTCATTCTAAAATGAGGTAAGTCTGGGGCCACGTAGCTCTTAGTATATAATATTATGAGCCGATAAATCAAGTTATTTAAGGAGTGCGTTAAGAAATTCCCAACATGTTAATTTCGCGTAACTATAATGGACGCTTTCAGTGTATGTCAACGTACTCGTTCGAAACGAGGCTTAAATTGCCAACAAGCACAGGATAAAGTGTAGTTTTAAATTTACACACACCTGCCATGTGGGGCCATTAAGTAAGCGTTTAAAATCGCTCCATTCTATTTTATTGTTACTCTACACACTGGAAATATAAATAGTTATATTTATTTTTTATTAGCCCGTGCCTGCAACTTATCCGCGTTGAAAAATTAAAAATATTACACCTGAGAAAATATCTGACATCTTCATCGCTGTGACTATGGTGGCGCCGCGCCGCCACGGCGACAGTTACGCCCAGTGTCAGGATAAAAAGTATCTTATGTCAATCCAGGTAATAAACTATCTCTGTGTTACAAATTTCATCCAAATCCGTTAGTCGTTTTTACATAAAAGAGTAACAAACTTCCATACCTTCTACCTCGCAAACTTTTGCATTTATTATATTAGTAGGACAAGCCGATGCCCATGACATTCGCGCGTGGACTTCATCTTAAGATACTTAATTTTCTAAACAACTCATGTTACAAAATAAAGTAAACAAAAAATAATTTTCCCAATACGTGTTTCGATTTTCTGTATTCTTTTTAAAATAGCAAGTACTTGCAAAATAATATTTTATATTATGTGTTCTGCAAGCTAACTAGTCCGCTGCGATTATTTTCTTGTGGCCCCAAATCAAATAACTTGTGCAAGTCTTCGTACGTATCGTCACTTTATAATGGAAAAGTTTGCAACGTTATTAGATAACGTGACTGCGAAGAATTTTCATTTAACAACAAGTATTACATACTCGTATATTGTAGAAATCGATTGAATATTTAACTTATGGTTCAAAAAAATTTTAAGCTGATACTTCCATCAAAAGTGGACGTTCAAATTAAAAGGAAAGGTTTTTTTAAATATCTCTGTAATTGGAAAAAAATATAGGTCTTAATAATACCTTAAAAGCCTTGGGCTTCTGTCGAAATTAGCGTAAACCCTTTTTTCACAAGAGGAATCATCATAGATAAAAAAAAAATAGATGCAGTACCAAAATGTCGCTAAATCAGAACTGGCAATACTTTCACCAGTTTTATTTTATCGCTCATTGATATACGAGTCCAAAAGTCTCGAGTGAACTTTGACAGGCAATAATGAAACAGGTATGTAAATCTTATTTTATATACGAAAATAACCCAAATTATAACCAAAATTGTAACCTTTTTAATTCCGAGATTCGTTAAAACACATTTCTCTTTTATTGCTTTGAGTTTTTTTTTTATAAAAATGATGTCTATTAATAAATTTCATTCGAAACATTTCACAATTTCTTCCGCTTTATATTTTCTCTGTTCGAGAAAAACAACCGTGTAGATGAAAATGAATAAAAATAAATGAAAAGCACCTCTCTTGTAACTGGAAGCTTTTGACGGGTTTTTAATTATAATTTTTTTGTTTTGTTTGTAAGTTTAGTTAGTAAACAAACAACGACAGCGGACCGCACCAGCTCGGTTACCCGCTTTCTTACTTCCCGGTTCTTTCTGGCCTCTGTGAAGTAACTGCACACACGTGGTGCTAAAACCTCCACGGTGTTACGTCCAAGGGACTGTAAAACTGTCTGCCGAATTTTAAATTAAAAAATGAGGTGTGACTGTGTCGTGGACACTGCCGTATTATTATGTATAAAATATAGTACCTAATACCTTCATATATAATAGAAAGTGCTCTGTGACGTTGCAAAAAGAGGTGCTCATTCATTCAGATTCATTCGGTGACATGATATTAAAAAGGTATCGAGCGGTTGAACGAACGCGTTCGCGAAGAGAGGTCGTCGTCGTTATGTCTGATATAAGTATCGGTCGGATAATAAAAGTATTTGGACTAAACATGAAGTGGTTTAATTAATGTACCCGAAGTAGAGGGTGCTGCCAGTTAAAGCTCAATTACTTTCTAGTGCGGCCGTGGATAGGCGACGTCGCGTCGCGGGAACATTATGATTATGACATACTAGCTGGTGCTCGCGACTTCGTCCGCGTGGAATAGTTATTTTGGGAATCATTTGGGTATCTCGAACGGTTTTCGCAGCGCACGCAACGGAGGCCCTCAAAGATGAATAATTTTCCCCGTTTTTTTCCACATTTTCGACTGTTTCTTCGCTCCTATTAGTCGCAACGTGATGTTGTTATATAGCCTAAAGCCTTCCTCGATAAATGATCTATTCAACACAAAAATAATTTTTCAATTCGAACCAGTAGTTCCTGAGATTAGCGCGTTCAAACAAACTCTTCAGCTTTATATTAGTTAGTATAGATATTATTATATGAAGGTATACGAATGAAAAATTGTTACTTGCGAGTAACGCGGTGTTCTCTCTCAATGTTAAATGTAAAGATACCTGTTTGCGGAGAAGATAGATGACGCTAGTGGCACTGGAGTGTTAAACTGACTGTTAACTAACGAGTGTCTAGATGTCGCACATCCCGTAAGAAACACGATCTCAAGAACAAGAACACGTCAATGTATCTCAAGAGTTATATTGCTTTAGATATTATTTTGTCAGGCTTTCCGCTTTATATTATATCTTTTATTTTTCAACCCGAACGAAGTCGCAGGCACCGTTTAGTTCTATTAATAATACCCGAGAATATAATTAATTATACCATCTCTCGTAGGAACTACATTTTCAAGTTTCCGTTAGTCCCTATTTTTAACAATTATTACCTAACAAGTTCACTGCTAACGAAGCACTATTCTAATGTGACGGCCCCACGCGACTTTCAAGCTCGTTAGGCTTTAGTTTAATGGTAGAAAAAAAACCCTTGTTTCTTTTTGAAATTAATTGGAAGATTATAAAAAAGACTCGTCAATCATATCGCCTTCATCTTCACTATACATCTATAACTTTGCCAGTTATTAAAGGCGGCTCGTCATTCATTGACAAGATCATAATGAAAGTGTTGCTCATTATCCCACGGGAATGCAACGCCGACACAGGAAATAACAGGTGTGGTAATCGTGGTTAACGTTTTTCGCAATTTTCATCCAAATGCGGTTAAACTAAATTGTGTTAGAAACTTATGGAGGAGGTCTTTAGCAGTGGACGCACAGACCAAGGAATTTCCGCACTGCCAATAATAGAGACTGCATTGTCAACGCTTTCCATACAATCCGCCTTTTATATAAGGAAATAAATATAAACATTAATAATAATTAACCATCGGCTCTAACGTAAGATCAGCGCAGGTTTCTAAAACCTGCATTATGCTGAGTTGGAGCCGGTTTGTTGCAGGGGACGTTTCTGTGTCTTGAGTTTTTTTTATGTACCTATGTCCTTTGTAGCAAATAAAATTTTATTTTATTCTATTAATATAAATTAATATCTCCACACATTCCACACAGCAGCATCTATTTCCACAGTAAGCAACTTATGTTTGTATTATGGATACCAGACAGATGATATCTACATGGATTTCTTTTTTGTAAATACATAAGTACATATTAAAAATGTAAACATCCATGATTCAGGTACAAAGGTAAAACGTTAACACATAAACATTTGCCCCTAGCGGGATTCGAACCCGTGACCGTTTGGTTAACAGCTAGGGTCACTAGCCACTAGACCAAACGTGTCGTCAAATGATATTTATTTTCTACAATTAGAGTGAACATTTTTTTTACGTGTATGCTGTATTTGGATTAAATATCGTATGACATTAAAGATTATGTTAATTAACGAAACTTGTACAGGTGTACCATTAACTTATCTATAAATTAAACCAATATGGCAACAGCACCGGTTAATTAAGTCCGCTTTTCAATGTGTTTCACGTGAAAAGGTAAAACGTTGCGGTAATTGTGGTTCAACATTATCTCTACATTTATAATAGCCTGATAAGTTGGCTCGTGTTAATTAAAAAAGGACTAAGTATCATTATAATTTGTACTGTACTTAATCTTGCGCTTTTTTTATTTAAATTCCTCGGGAAATATAGGAATC
The DNA here is from genome assembly GCA_947623395.1 of Synanthedon tipuliformis. Lineage (NCBI taxonomy): Eukaryota > Metazoa > Arthropoda > Insecta > Lepidoptera > Sesiidae > Synanthedon > Synanthedon tipuliformis. Next base: position 5,331,382 of record OX392433.1, read on the forward strand.
CTACTAATATTATAAATGAGGTTTGTGAGGGAGGATAAATATGTATGTATGTATGTATGTATGTTGTATGTATGTATGTATCCATGTATGAATGTATGTGTTACTCTTTCACATAAAACTACCCAACGGATTTGGATGAAATTTAGCGCACAGATAGTTTATTACCTGGTTTAACATATAAGGATAACATACCATTTTATCCTGGAATAATGTTAGGTTCCTGAGGGTTCGTCTAACTGAACCTATAAAAAATAGGGCACCTCTATCGCCGTAGCAACGCCGCCGTCTTTACAGGGATAAAGAATGATCATCTTAATCTCCTTTAATAATGCTATTTATTTTAGTTAGACTGTTGAAATAAAACTAAACAGACAAAACCACGTAAAATACGTTGTTAAATGACCGCAGAGGAAAAGTTTTAAAAACATTGTAGAAGAATGCTCTTAACCGCGCGCTCTCTACCAATCGGGCTCATTAAACGCGTCATAAACAACCGTTTTCAAGTAAGATTAAGCTGCCACTTTTTTCCTGTTTTTATTTTTTTAAACTTCATCGGGATAATGGTTTTCATTTTAAGAGAAAATTTAAATAATACTAAAAAGATTCGAATTAATATTGCTGAAAATAGCTGAATTCAGTTGTGACTCAGTCAGCATCTCAGCTAGCGCTAATTTCGACCTTACGTACCATCAGGAAGCATCTGTATTTTTCTATAGAATATGACCAATTACAAGTTGTAAGAATTCACCAAGTGATTTCAATGTGATCAATCACAAAGTAGTTTATGAGACTAATGGGACCAATCTAATATAGAATACTAGCTGGTGCTCGCGACTTCGTCCGCGTGGAATAGTTATTTTGGGAATCATTTGGGTATCTCGAACGGTTTTCGCAGCGCACGCAACGGAAGCCCTCAAAGATGAATCATTTTCCCCGTTTTTTTCACATTTTCGACTGTTTCTTCGCTCCTATTAGTTTCAACGTGATGTTATATAGCCTAAAGCCTTCCTCGATAAATGATCTATCCAACACAAAAAGAATTTTTCAATTCGAACTAGTAGTTCCTGAGATTAGCGCGTTCAAACAAACAAACAAACTCTTCAGCTTTATAATATTAGTATATATTACCAATCAACGAATTGACTTAGTATATATGTATATAGTTTATTGTAGAACTAGCTGCTGCCCGCGACTTCGCCTGCGTAACTTTGTATATTATATACCAAAATTTTCCTCTTGAATCACTATTAAAAAAACGCATCAAAATCCGTTGCGTAGTTTTAAAGATCTAAGCATACATAGGGACAGACAGACAGCGGGAAGCGACTTTGTTTTATACTATGTAGTGGTGTAATAGATCACTAAGTATACTGTTAATTTTCGAAAGTTTAAAGAGAGATGTAATGGTAAAAAATGATTTCACCGTCATATTATTATTTTTTAATTTAGTCTGTACAAATGAGCCTGTCATCCAATTTTACCTACAAAACCTTTTCATTTTGATATAGCGAAACGCATTTTATATATTCCCGAGTACCTACAACATAAATGTCACGGTAATAACTTTTGTCAACGAAGACCGTCTCTGAAACTAATATTGCATCCTTTAAATTAAAACGCAAATGAAATTCCTCCTTTCACAAACTAGACACCAACAATAATTGCGTCACAGAAACATAATAAACGTAGTAACAACACGTCGTTATAATGAATACCGCCATTTCAGTGGTTCTCCGTAAGATTACGCACGCACTAACGACTTGACACTCGCGTATCGCAGTCGTAAATTGGACAGCCCGTTTGGCTGCAGTAACCACTTCCTTACAGAAGACCACCATGAAATAAGACTATATGTTGATTGTGTTTCGATGAGCGGGTAATAGATAGAGTCAATTTCTCTATACCTTTCTAATATCGGCAGCCCATTTTCAGCACCTGTGGCGTTTGCTCGTGTAAATAGCTGACGAACTTTAAACAAATAAAAATATTAAAAATGTAGGCCTTATTGTATAATAGCTTTAGCATTTTTAAATTAGTTGTTTGTTTAAGAAAAAATGAATAAGAAAAAATATTTTTTAAAGTGTTTTAATCTGTATCTGCTTAAATAATATGTCCTCGTAAGGAAATAAAATTTATTAACAAATTAATTATTTTTTATAACAAATTATAATAAAAAAAAATGATAACTTTATCTATCGCGTTATAACTGAACCATATTGTTCTTATAATGCGCGCGTAACCTAAGATTGTTATTGTGAGTTTGAATTCTTGACGGCGCAAATGAAAAATGAAGTGATTACTATGAAAAGTTTCGGTGTTATTGTGGCAATTTTGCACCGAAGCCCTCTCCCTCCGTCTTCACTGGCGATTTTTCGCTTTTTGACCCCAAAAAAAGGTTGTTTTATTTTTAATATTTCTACTAGCTGACCCGGCAAACGTTGTTTTGCGAAAAAATAAAAAATAAATTTTTGGGGTGGACCACCCTCAACATTCGGGGTATAAAAATAGATGTTGGCCGATTCTCAGACCTACCCGATAAGTACACAAAATTTCATCAAAATCGGTCCAGCCGTTTCGGAGGAGTTTGGCAACACACACCGCGACACGAGAATTTTATACTTATATTAGATTTTGATTTTGTATATATGGTTATTATATTGATTCTTTTTTCTGTTTCAGGTACGTATTGAATAACTTACGAACATGGCTGTGAGTGTAGGTACTGTATTATCCCAAAAGTTTGAAAACAATTATTCTTTCTTCACATGCAAAAAAAATAAATTATAGGCGAATTCAAAAACTCTGCATTGAGGTTTATGTCAGCAATATTTTTTCAAAAGTGATCGTTTTGAAGACATGAATTCTCATATCTGATACTATAAAAAAGCGACTTATAGTGTGCTTGACTTTTGTTTTGTGTGTTTAAAGTGTTATTCTATTAATTTTTAAGTAAAATTTAAATTTTTTACCTAACCCCGTCATTTTTTTGTGTTTTTCACTCGCGTGCATAAGACAGTGAGAAATTTATGTAAACATTTTTGTAAGAATTTGTGTACTGTAATCTAATGGAATTTGAGTGTGCTCTGCTTTGCGGATAATAATAATGATTTCAATTAGTGGTCGTACAGGTGTTAATTTTAATGAAGCATAAATAAATCAATGCACACGTACGAATCAGCTACGATTAAAATCGATATAGTAAATCGCTAACACGCGACGTGTAATGGTGTCTCCTGCATTCGCGAGCACGCTCCGCTTATTTATTGCCGCTGATTCTAATTAAAATTATTGCCGTCGGAGCGGACGCGGCGCGACTCTGCGCTCGTGTAAATTTAAACTAGCGCGTTTAAGGTAACAAGGTGTGTTACATACGGAACGAGCATAATTGTGCCCCACAGACCGTCACACTTCGCGTCATGATTGCGTAGCAAATTAGGACTTTATCCATCTAACGCACGAGATGATGTCAACGAGACATATTCTTAGTTAAAAATTTAATGCAGTAATCTAGATTAGTTTTGAGCTAAAATGTAAGATGCGACTACTGCATTTTTTTTACTTATATTATAAATAAGTTAAAATTGATAATTAGTCTTCCGAATAGATTGTAATCTTAAAAGGATGTAGGTACTTATCAAAGGTACACAGCTGTAATAGGTACTACATTTTTGCTGAGGAGATTTCATACTGTTACAACATTAAAATCATCAAATATATTTTATACTACTACAAAAGTAGCGAATCAACGTGAAATGCCTATCCACCTTGAGTTTATAATAATTTATTTATTTAAGTGCCACCTGTAAATGCTAGTCCAAAGTTCTCCTTTCTTAATAACAGTATGTATCACACACCTACAAGGTGCGGCGTGAACTTCTCAAAAAGTTTTGCTATTCTAACAAGAAGCAAACATCTTATAGGTGGTATAAGACAAATCATCCATAAAATAAAAATGTAAGTTGACAATTTTGTTTAAGTTAACTCTAGCGCACAACTTTGCATATGATTGGATATATTATTATATTATAAACTTTGACTATAAAGAAAGTAGGTATTAGAACAATGGAGCGATCATATTCGTACCTAACAGAAGGGGGATTATAAGCAAAACTATAAGATAATTTGTAAAATCGTTGGCTCTGACCGACTATCTACGCAAAAAACTGCTGAAATTTAGAACATAGTTTTACTCTATAACGAAAGGCTAAGAAAGAACTTTTTGCAATTCACAGTCATTTGCAGACAAGCTTGTCTGGTGTTAGTAGTCACTGTAGTGTATGCATCTTGGATTTGTTCAATAGCAACATTATAAGCACAGTCTAAAACGTGCCACGTGACTGATGCCAGCGATCCACGTGGGATAAGTTAATTCCGTGTCGGAGTGGAGTGCGTGCGTGAGCATATTATGAGAGCATAAGGAAAGGCACTAACAACCACTAACCACCCCCTTACAGAAAACCTTCCAAATTCCTTGTCCATAATCCTACTATGGTCAACGACGCCTTGCAGAACCTATAGCGTTTTCTTGTGTGACGGTAGCCATCAAGCGGCCCGTTAGCCGACCTGACGGCCTTAATATAAAAAAAATGTCAGCGTCGGAATTAAAGTTTTAGATTCAAGTGCGAAGTTAAGATGATAATAGGTAGGTATGGCCGGGACTTTTAAAAATATTTGGCATCGTTTCTGCCCAGCGATCGTACATTGTTTGTTGTACATGCAACTCAATTTCAGTTGTGTAATGACGGTTTCAATTTTGACATTTACGTCAGTGTCGTCTTTCATTGTTTAATGCCTAATGTCACAGTGTATAATTTCCACATGTCGGACTCTGAGTTAGTCAATTTTGTATTAATACCTACATAGTATATCATAAAAAAATGTAAGTAATACCAATATCCCTAAATATTTAGAAATCCGACTGGTGTTTTCTTTTTACTTTTTTTTGTAAAGTCATACTTATTTTGTAAAGTATACATTTCATCATCCCTAAAATATGGAGAAAACGCGTTAAGGCGGTGTGTTCAGGGTGAAAAAAGCAATCAAAATAACCAAACTTAATATACATTAGTTATATACAGGGCGTCCCACGACGATGCCACATGGAGGGAAAGTACCTTAAATATTGTAGATGGAAGATTTTACTGAAAGAAGACATTATTTTAATTTTAAAAACAATTTAAACTGCATTCATAGATTTTTAAATAATTACATGGTTGAACCGGGAATCGAACCCGTTACACGAGAAAAAAAAATACCCTGTAGCTTTATCATACCGATCGAAAGGCTTCATCATAAGGATTATTTTTTGCTAAATAACATAGTGTCAGAAATAAAAGGAAGACCATGAATTTTAACATTTTAATACAAAATTAATCAATTTATCAAATGCTCAAAATGAGTCCCATACTGTTGAATGTATGAGGTTATGTAAAAAATTTAGTTTATAAGAACCAGTATGAAAGTGTTCACGAGCTACAAACAGAACTTAGACATATTATTCTAAATATCCACCACAACAAGATAAAAAAATCGACAGGGAGTGAAATAATCAAAAGAGTGCGACTTTGTATTCAACCGCCTTACGGCAATGTCAGCTTTTCATTTTTCGGAACAAAATTTCACATTAAATGTTAAAATTCATGGTCTTCCTTTTATTTCTGACACTATGTTATTCAGCAAAAAATAATCCTTATGATGAACCCTTTCGATCGGTATAATAAAGCTACAGGGTAATTTTTTTTCTCGTCCAGCGGGTTCGATTCCCGGTTCAACCATGTAATTATTTAAAAATGTATGAATGCAGTTTAAACTGTTTTTAAAATTAAAATAATGTCTTCTTTCAGTAAAATGTTCCATCTACAATATTCAAGGTACTTTCCCTCCATGTGGCATCGTCGTGGGACGCCCTGTATAAAGAAGTAGAACGAATTTCCGCAAGAGGGATTTTCTTGACGAACTTCAGAACCATACGGATTACAAGAGCACTTTAGTTAACGCGACTTTGTGTCTTCCGTCTTTGTCGATAAAGTTCACGGCATCCGCACGGATAAGTTGGTGAAATAAACAAACATGATACCTTGTCATGTTTGATGTGCGGGAAGCGACGTTAACAAGTGTGAAATTGTTCTTTCTTTGATCTGTAAGAACTAGTAGTGAGATTGGACCGTCCGCTTCTCCAATGGTCACGGTAATCATATTTAGTTTAGGTTTCTTCCCGTGTGCAGAATGCGAGACATACATATTTTCAAAACACTGTGCGTGTGTGTGTGTATGTGTGCAACTTTTAGCCACGAAAGATGTCAACTAGCTGCGAACTATCTACTTGTTGCATAAGACTCAAAACTCAACAACTATGCTTAACTGTCATTCTTTATCGAATCAGTCCTGAGTCCTGCCGCTATCTCTCTCTTCCCCAATTGCTGTTTCATTTATTTAGTCCACCTCTATTTTCCTCGTGGTTTTGTGACCTTAACTCTGCTCAGCATTATTTATACGTTCATAGGACGTACACACACATAATTGCAAACCGAGCGAAACGATACATTGCGGTGAATATATTGTGATAAAAAGAAAGATAAAATAAAGAAAATTTGGTGCAGACTGCAATTTGAAACGGTTACACCAAGTTCAAATTAACTGTATAGCTAATGTAGGTGTAGGTACTCACACTTTGAGTAGATTTTTGCTCACCGGTGTATAGTTAAAAATTTTAAATAATAAATCACATAATAACGTGAGCAGCGCTTGAATGCACAAGCAGTGAACGCGAATTGAGTAACGAATACGTATAACTTTATAAATTACGTACTCGTGTTTTCAATTATTAAAATTAGTTCTGTAAGCTTTGCTCGTGTAGTATAATTATGATGAGGCAAAGGTTTAAATTGTCGGATAAAAAATTTCGATTTACACACCTGTATCCTACATAATATACATTAAGTATATTTTGTATCCATCGAACCGTGTATAACTAGAGAACTCGGCGACAGACAACCAGATACCATCTGTAATAAAAATGAGTGGGAATTTATTTGATGCGACGGAGTAAGTTTTTATTTTACGACGCCTTAAAGGTGCTACGCCACGCGCCACACGCTGCTCTGTCGTTGATGCGAACCAGGTATGGACTCGGTACTTGACAAACCCTCGTATTTATTTTACTGTTTGATTACATACGTTGCAGGTGAATGGTTTCTATTGTCTCAATTATTTCACAACTATCGCGAACCGCTCCAGGCTTCGTACGGATGCAATTTTTTCTGCATAATCTAATATATAAAATTCTCGTGTCGTGGTGTTTGTTGCCAAACTCCGCCGAAACGGCTGGACCGGACCGATTTTGATGAAATTTTGTGTGCTTATCGAGTATGTGTTTATGCTTATCGAATATGTGTGCTATAAACCAAAACTTTCAAAATAATTTTTTAAAAGACAATTTTGTAATCAAATGGTTCAATAAACAATTGGTTTAGTTTAAATCGGTACCTCCAAGGAATGTGTTAACCAGTCACGGTAATATTATTATTTTTTAAAAAAAAAGGTTATCAAAAATCATTTGTGTGGCCAAGTCCGGCCCTGTATTTTGCTTGCAAGTAAATATTTCAGGTTTGTGAGAAGTATCGCTCTTTGTTCCTCGTTTACATAATGGATGTTTGCGAATGTTAGTGATTTTTTGAGCCATACAGGCGCTGCGCGAACTGCGAAGAATATTCATTTGTGAAAGTAAACGAACCAACTTGGTTCCCCTATATATTGTCTCACGAATGCAACCTAAAAATATTTATTTGTAACCTCGAAGTTGTGGATATCGATGAATAAAATCTCTATATAAGTATATATAAAAATTTCGTGTCACGTTGTTTGACACCAATGAACTCCTGAACTACTGAATCGATTTTGATAAAACTTCGTAACCTATGTGTAATTTGGTCCAACTTAAAAGATAAGATAGTTTTTATTTTGAACCAGGGCGAAGCCGGGAGCGTGTAGCTAGTAAGACTACAAAATGTGAATGAGCATTGTTGGTTTTTCTTGATCTAATCAGCGTAGTACATTCATCCACAACAAGTGGATAGATCTATATATACCTCACTATAACATTACAATGTATATAATGTATAGGTGTAGTATCAGTAATACGGTTATATACCTCACTATATTATTATAGTGAGGTATATATACAATTATAGAGGTGCTCTTAAATTACATCGTATTCTAGTAAAAAGTTCGCTCTCTCTTTTAAACTATACTCGTAAAAAGTGAGTTGATTGATTACTTAGTTAGTTTAAATTGCATTTGAACACGATCCGTCTCTGTCATGTTCCCAAGTAATGTGCTGTGTTTTTACTAGAATTGCTATTACCTACCTCTGGGCGGCGTTCTATTTGTCGTTAATGAGAGTTGACTATATATTTCACCTCTCACTCACTCCGATGACGGATTTTTATAAATGTAAAAAATATATTTTTTAATATTTTATTAACGTCCACAATTAAAATAAAATTTAATTTATAACATTAAAGTTGGTTAAATTAATAATATACGGTCTGTATATTAATAACTAGATGTTGCACGCGAGTTCGCCCGCGTAATTTTATAAAATATAGCGAGTAACATATCGCTGATAACGTATAATAGCTTTCTATAGGTGAAAGAATTTTTAACTGATAACTTAATTAATTTAATTAATTTTTAACTTCATGGTATCTTTGAGTGTTTCACATTCAATCAGTTTAATCTGTTCGCACGCGCGCTAATTGAAATTTCAATCGAGATAATACTTAATTTAATTGTATTCAAAAATATTCATTGCATCAATACAATGTTCGATGACGTCAAATAGGAGAACATTCTTCTTCTATTATTATAATGCCACTTCTGTAAGAACATTGGCGACCATCATGGCTATCTTTAACTTTAAAGGTTGCTGCACAAAATTGGGAGTGAGAGCTCATACCAAACCACTCTCTTGAATTCTTAAATCAGGGGCCTGATTTTGTATCGCCATTTCGCGATTCCTTACCATCAATTCCTTAAATTGTTACGACATCTGGTAAAAACCTATTCTCTATATGGCATGTTGCACGAAATGGACGTGGAACGGCGCGGTTTGAACTGTCAAAAATACCACGCTTTAAAACTTCGCGTTTGTCTTACGTTTGCCTTGTACTTTCCCATGGATCACTACTTGAAGAATACGATATCTTTCGTGCCCCAAATATTACAGCTTCCTCTTCTTTATCGCTCTTAACATCTCCATTCTCTTTCTCATTCGACGAAAAACTTCAACATTTGTTATCTTCTGAACCTATGATATGCCAGGCAAGCGCGTTCTGCTTGATTGTCTTATTAATCACATGGAGACATGTGCTTGCAATTAAAAAACCTAGTTTTCTTTTACCTAATGTTTGTTATTGTGTTGTGTAATACCCCCCAAAGGACGGAAATTATGGCATCCACTATTATGATGGTCTATTTTAAATTGAAAATTCAAGTATACTTGACTTACTCTATTAGTGCATTAATATTTTTGTTTGCTTGTTTGTTTGTTACGCATTCACGCAAAAACTACTGAACCGATCACCGTGAAATTTTGCACCTTACACCTTTCATCCAGAACGCGGACGAAGTCGCGGGCACTAGCTAGTTATTAATATACAGACCGTATATTATTAATTTAACCAACTTTAATATTATAAATTAAATTTTATTTTAATTGTGGACGTTAATATAATATTACGGGATCGTAACACTAATGCACGTGTAATTTGAGCCGGAAATTGCGTGCAAGCAATCTGGATGCAACGGCCCGGTGAATGTGTGCGTGTGGCATGAATTTGGATCTATATTATGCAGGATGTGTCTAGAGCGTACTTAATTCGCTTGTGCTAAACCAGTGGGACTAGTAACGTCAATGAAGTCGCTAGACATTTGAAGAGTGATAAAAAATGTAATTTTAATAATTGATTTTCTAATTTATTGTAATTCTTGCGACCGGGATCGCACGAAAGCAATTGTTTTTGCAAATTAATAACACAAACCGAGCAAGGTTTCTGTTAATAATTGTTTATCGCTCGAACCTTAGTGAAATCCGTTGAGTGGTTTAGAAGAAGTTAGCGGAAAAAAGTAAAGGCCATCAAACCTACTATAACGGTATGTGGTTACCGTCGCCTATAAACCCAAGCAACGCCACAGGTGCATGAATTGCTAAACGTTTGTATACATTGTAATGCCATATGTAGACAATAATGTGTATGTAAGGTGATGTAGTTTTATCGTATCTGCAGTAATTATCGTATGTCACATCTAGACATTATAAATTCGGAACAGTTCCAGTATTAATTAGTCGGTGGACCTATTAATTTGTAGTAATCTGGATATATATACGACATCCCACTATCGCGCTACTGCGCTCTGTAATGTAGGTGCTTCCATATAATTTGTACATCTGTGTTTTAATGATTGCGATAATGGATGCGGATAGAATTTATACTCTTCCTAATAGGAATTGCTTCCTTTAATTATAATTGATTTATTACTGTATTCTATTTTGTTTTTATTTTTATTTATAAAAGGTTTTTTCTAATGGCACACGATTATCTTTTTGTAAAAAAGAAAGTGTTAATTACATATATGACGCGCGCAGCTTTGTGTTTTTAAAATGACATAATACCGCTTAACACATTTTTTTATAAATTATTTTATTGTAATGCTCCATGGTGTACGTTTGAAATTAAGAAAGACATTTTTAAATAGACGCTGTATATAGTGCTTCCGGAGATTGCCATCCATATAGGTATGAAGAACAAAATCCTCATATTAGTGTATAAACAAGTTTAGCTAGGCTAAAGAAAATAAAAAATAATAGTATCACACCTTTAATCATATATTGACATCATAATGTAAAAGTTGGCAAAAATAAAACCTTTGAAATCGAATAAGATTTTTAGACATTCAATTATGTTACAGGGGAACAGAAGATTGGCCCGCATTCCCTTTATGCAAAAACACAAAAGCAATTGTTTTGTTATCATATAACCGTAATATACTTACTTGCTTATCTACTTGTTATAGTCGTTATATAACATACTAGCTGGTGCCCGCGACTTCGTCCGCGTTCTGGATGAAAGGTACCCTATGTCCTTTTTGGAGTCCCAGACAACGTGTATGCAAAATTTACAACGCCATCTAGGGAATTCTGTTTGAAGCAATGTAGTACTCTAATTCATCTAATCTCACTTCGAATAATGGAAAAAGTCTGTTAACAGATGGCACTACATGTTAGTTATAGTTTATAAAATTACGTGTTAATAAAATTAAAGCTGCTGCCCGCGACTTCGCCCGCGTAACTTAGTAAATTATATACTTAAACCTTCCTCGAGAACCACTCTACCCATTAGTGAAAACCGCATTAAAATCCGTTGCGTAGTTTTAAAGATCTAAGCATACAAAGGGACATAGGGACAGAAAAAGCGACTTTGTTTTATACTATGTAGTGAATATACATAAATGGCTCGCCCCATAATCTGAACATCTTGAAACAAGTAGACGGCTTGTTTGCACGACTCCGATTGAAATCTACCCCCGATTTAATAAGCTTTGACGCGTATCCGCTCATAACTGTGCGCAAATATAACACTCAATAGGGTTGTCTCTATGGCAGTTACACAAGTTTTCTTGCCATATTCGAATGTGCGAATGCTTCTTAATAGATAAGCTACTTGGAAATCTAGTTTTCTAGAAAACGAGTAAGTATCTTTAATATAAATAAATGTTTTCATCAAGCTTTAGAGGTTTAATCGAAATTACATGTTTATTATGGCAAAACGTAGTCTTAATCAAAACTTCACAGCTTTTGAAATATATCTTTGATATGCGGGATCAACAAAGCAGCCGAAATAAATGAGTTCGAAAGTAATTATAAGATATATATGTACTTATACATATCATAAATTAAAGTCGCTGCGGCTTCTGTGTATTCTAACTTGTTCCAAACCACCCAACGGATTTTGATACGGTTTACATTAATGATAGACCAAAACACGGAAGGAACATATAATTTGAAAAAAAAAAAAAAAAAAAAAAAAAACATTTATGCGAAGCGGGTCGCTAGTTTAAAATTTAAAATTTGTAAAACTTCATTCGTAACACCTGTCGATCTGATATCCCCTTTATATAGATTTTAATTATATTTAGCACTAGCGACAACCCTATAAATCCCATCCACTTTTACGCAAACTTGAATAATCAAGCTTGGATTATTAGATACCTATTATTATCCTTCTGTTCATGCAGGCACTTTATTTGTTATCAATTTACCCTGCCTTGAATTTATCCAAATATTTTACACTTTAATCTATACGTGTGTGTCCGTACATTAAATATTTTTTTCAAAAAATAAATTTTTACCTGCGAGGTCGAAAAAATAGTTTTTGCATTCTTGTCTTTTTGTCTTTGCACGCTAATCTCAGAAACGGCTTAACGGATTTTTGGTGAAATTTATAGTTTATTATCTGGATTAACATATGGGATACTTTTTATCCTGAAAAAATGTTAGGTTCCGGTGGGGTTTTCAAAAAAAGAACTTCAACGCGTACATAGTGGAGGGCACCAGCTAGTTTTTAAATAACAATGCTCATTGATTGACAAGTAGAACAAGACAAGTTCAAACGAAGAACCGACGAATTGTATCATCGGCCCGACATTGTTAATGCTTCCTATAAAATTTTTGTCACGTTATCACGTATCCGTCATAACGTTTAAAGACGAACAGCACTAAGGCGAGGTTTATACAATTATATTTTCATCCCCTGGTGTGCTGATGTAGTTTAGCAGTGATAGGATACAGTATGTCTGTGCAACATTCTGTCTTGACAGAAATCTGAAAGTCTGACAGACACCATGTTTGTGTTACCTTCCCACAGCTATTTTTCCTATTATAATTACTATCACTTTATCCTTGCTCATTGGAGTTGATTGTTTTACTAATTAGCGATATCCATAATTTACAATCATTGCTAGACTGCTAGTGTATTTGCTGAGATTTTTTTTATTGATAAGGTAATCGATAGTTAATTTGTTTCACTTGTAACAATTTGTTATTGTCTTAGCGAATTAATTTTTATTAGAGGGCAAAAATGTCTTCGTGTGTAGACGCCCTAAAAGTTTTACGCCCCGGAATACCCGTTCATACGTGGAATGTATAAAGTTCTACGAACCGATTTCCAATCTATATGACTTTATTACGCTTTTTCGATTTATGTTGTTTTTTTATTGTCAAATTGTTTCTGTTGTTTTTTTCTTCGCAATGGTCCATAAATGAAATACATACGTATAATCCATCATAACATAAATTTACTAATGTAAATATAAATAATATATTCAAATATAAATATATTCACACATTCCACACAGCATCGTCTAGTTCTAAAGTAAGCAACTTAATGCTTGTATTATGGATACCAAACAGTTGATATATTACATACAATACTTTTTTTTTAATACATACATATTATAAATACAAAACATTCATGACTCAGGTACAAAGGTAAATGTTAACACATAAACATTTGCCCCTAGCGGGATTCGAACCCGCGACCGCTTGGTTAACAGCTAGGGTTACTAGCCACTAGACCAAACGTGTCGTCTATAGTAGGCTAAGTATATAGGTATTAGAGATGCGCCGAGTAACACTTTTGCCGAGTAACGAGTACCGAGTTTTACTCGGTTCAATTTTTTTTCAACCGAGTACTCGGCCGAGTAACTCGGTTCAGTAAAATTCCCATTTCGCGCGCGTAAACAAGTACAAACAGGTTCGCGTCTGTCGAGCGGCCGGCTCGCGTTGATACACCCCTCACTCCGCCCGCGCCTTTCAACTGCCAGTTGTTTGATAGTTTGCAAACAAATACTTCACGTTGCGCGTCATAAAAGATACCCCAGATTCAGGATGCGATTTTTTCATCCAGAGAACTATGAACTGATAAGGAATACGCTATTTTTAGAATCAGTAAAAAGAAGTGACATTTCAGAGAGTGCTAGAAGCAGGGAAGAAAACGAATCTGAACGATTACCACAGTCACAAGATCCTCATGCATCTTTCTGGAATTGCTTCGAAGAATTAGCTTCCACCCAGCCACTAGAGCGCGATGATCCTAAAAGCCCCATTGCTTTAGAATTAGATTGCTATTTAAAAGAAAATTTGTTGGCAAAAAACAAGAGTCCTTTCGAGTGGTGGGCAGGGCACCAAACAAGGTATCCAGCAATATAGCGAGCGATTGTTTTCGGAGGCTGGTAACGTCTACGAAGAAAAGAGGAATAGGCTGTTACCAGAACGTGCAGAGAGCCTTGTGTTCCTGCATCATAATTTACCTTTATTAAATTTTAAATATTGATTAATTTTATTACTGTTCTCTTTACTCTTTAATTTTGTCTCATTACTACTCATTCATTAGCATAATTTTGAATTTTTGATTTTGATTTTATTAATTGAGATTGTCAGATTTCCTAAATTAGTAATAAATGCTTTTTGATGAACACTGTTATTTTAATTATATCTAATCTACCTAAATATATTGCTTTTCTTAAACCGAGTATACTCGGCATTCAAACCGAGTTATTCGGCCGAGTACGAGTATCAAAAAACCCGCCGAGTACGCCGAGTACCGAGTATCAACCGAGTACTCGGCCCATCTCTAATAGGTATATAGGTACTTATATTTCTTGTTATTACACTTTTCTTTAGTGCTTGTGCTACTTTCCGTGCCGGACAGTGATTAATTATTCGAGATGGACCGATATGTAGCACTAAGGAATAATAATAATTTGGGATGAATGATTTTCTAGCGTGGCCAAAAACTAGCCAGAGACTGGACTTGTACCTACTGCGAAACGCAGTGTGTCCTGCCACTACTTTCCAGATCCAGACCGGAGCTAAGTTCATTTCAAAAGTTGGCCCTGAGATAATTAAATAAAACTGTCCTTGGTCGGCACCGATTTCTAAACTACTGAACCGATTTTGGTAAAACTTCGTAACTTTGTGTAGTTTGGTCCAACTTAAGTTTAAGTTTGCACATGTAAGGGTATGTAGTCTTGAAGTCGGTTTTTGTTTTTCATTTTATAGGTAAAAATGTTAAAAAGACAATAGGTAAAAATAAAGATTGTCTTTTTAAAGAATTTCTCTGTATGACAGAGAAAACTACAACTAAACACACAAACACTAGTTTTTATATTGATACCATACCTACTTCACTTTTATACTATTGAGATGTGTTTGTTATGAGAATGAACCTTTTAAGTTGAAACTAAAGCGATATCTTCCGCGAGGTCTTTCAAAGTCTCGTTCGAGTCACGCGCCAATGTTTGCACACTCGCATGATTGAAATCTCCGTTTAATAATGTTAAGAAAGAACAACACATCGACGCGAAGAGCCCCCTTGAACACACATATCCCTAACAAATAGATATATCACGTAACTTATTAGCGCGAGCACACACTAAATGATTTTTAAAAGGCTTATTTTTGAATATAGATGCTCTTTTCATAACAAAAGTACAATCCTACATACTCGTAGTATTATTTAGAAGACGCTTCCCACGTCTGTCTCATCTGTCTGCAACGGACTTATATGAGGTTTTCATCATCAGTTAGAAATTAATTTTGCGACTAAGTCGCGTGCAAAAGCTAGTCTATCATAAAACCTAATTGAGATTTAAAAAAGCAAAACCAAGCCGCCGAAAAATAAATTTACATGGCTTAACATTAAGAGATACGTAAAAATCGCATCCGTACGAAGCCGGGGATGCGTCGCCTAGTATCTTAAAATAAAACAAATCCCGAGTGTGTAACGGAGTTTATGGATTTTCAATTTAAAAGGTGAAGATAGATAAAGCAGGTCCTCGTTTTAAAGATATTTTCTGTGTCACTTTCCTTGGAATAAATCGCGGAGGGGCTTTTACTGTGCTACCTTTTTTCAGATAATTCATTTATGAAACGTCTTGTAAGACTTGTTAGTGAATTTGATGGTTTCATTTCGGTTTAATACTGCCGAATTTGAATATTTCTTTTTACAAAGTTTTATCCAGCATACGATTTTATTATTTCACATGTGTTTACAATTGCCAAATATTTTTATTAAATTTTAAAATGCTCTCAGCTTACAATAATGAACACATTGGTGAAGCGAAGCGATTAGCGGATAGTTTTATCAAACATCTGTTAGCACGTAGAGGGTGCATTGATTAAACCGCTTTATGTTTAGTCTAAATACTTTTATCGTTCGACCGATATATCAGAACTACAATTACATAAGATTACATTACATATAATTACATATAAGATACAATTAGGTACATATAAGATGTGCAAGACATCTTATAGTTGTAAGAACACCAAAGAATTAGTCAAGTATAGCTATTAGTAATTTAGTCAAATAAATCCATTTTGTTCTATTTTTCGGGGTAGACTAGTTTAGCAGGTAGCAGACTAGTTTTTAGTCAAGTTCATAAAAAATTTCGTTTCGCTGGAGCGAAGAAGCAACTTTGAAATTGTTTATTAATATGTACTGTACAATATGAATGCTTGTGGATTGTTAAGTGCTAACAATATGAAAATCTTTTATTACCTGAATTAACATATAGGATAGTTTTTATCAGGAAAAAATGTCATATTTCCGTATAATTAAAAAAATAAATACGAACTACAGCGTGTACAAAAAATTTCATGAAAATTGGTCAAGCCGTTTCGGAGGAGTTTTGTTACAAACACTGTGACACGAGAATCTATACTAATATATATAAAGCTGAAGAGTTTGTTTGTTTGTTTGTTTGAACGCGCTAATCTCAGAAACTACTGGTTCGAATTGTTTTGTGTAAGATCATTTATCGAGGAAGGCTTTAGGCTATATAACATCACGTTGCGACTAATAGGAGCGAAGAAACAGTCGAAAATGTGGAAAAACGGCTTCCGTTGCGTGCGCTGCGAAAACCGTTCGAGATACCCAAATGATTCACAAAATAACTATTCCACGCGGACGAAGTCGCGAGCACCAGCTAGTTTTATATATAAGATATTAATTAGAACAATCTAGATTCTGATACATTATAGATAGATGGGTATCGAGAAGATTCCGAATCTTTATTTTTACGAGTAAGTCGCTCACTCTGCGTCTGTGGTCGCAACCTCGCAACGTCCCAGGTGTTGTGTGTACCTATTGTATAATGTAAGAATTCCATTGCCCTCTCTCCCTTAACTTCAGAGTCGGTTGCGTTGTATATTGCCCAGAACGTGTTCATTTTTCACAATTATACGTTCTTTTATTTGGGCTCTTTTTTTTAATGTGCGCACAATTTTAAAATTTTGTCGTTTGGCGCGAACCTGTTTTGTATTTAAACAAAATTAACTGGACATTACGTACGAAAGTTACCGACATAAGCCGGCGGATTAGTAAGTTGAAGTGGCAGTGGGCAGGGCATATAGTACGGAGAGCCGACGGCCGCTGGGGCCGGAAGGTTCTCGAGTGGAGGCCACGGACCAGCAAGCGCAGCGTAGGACGTACACCCACAAGGTGGACAGACGACCTAATAAAGGCCGCGGGTCAGCGGTGGATCCAGGCAGCTTCTGACCGGTCCTATTGGAAAATTATGGGGGAGGCCTATGTCCAGCAGTGGACGTCCTACGGCTGAGATTATGATGATTATGATGAACTGGGCATTTGTGTTTGTTAAAATTTTCGCCTGCAAAATTGTCGCTGCACCGACAGCTACGAGTACGTGCGCTTTTCACATCTTCGTTTTCAACTCAGCGTTTCTAGTAACCACGCTAATAGAGTTAATGTGAATTCGTTGAAATAGCACGGACTCCCTGAATGTATGACGCAACCATGATTTTGTCGTCTAGCTAAAATACAAAATTAGGACATTCGAAATTTGGCTCGGAAAAGTTAATAATTAGTTATTTATTATAATAATAAAGTTATTAATGTCACTTTAAATATGTTTTAATACTATGGATTTAAAAAAAAACTTATGAAAGACACGTAAAGTAAAGTAATTATCTTTGAATCCTACTGAATAAGAATGGGATTAAAAGTAAAATCATAAAAGTCAATAAAAGTGTATGGATCGTATGAGCCAAATACAAAAAAATATCCTAGTACCCACTAGGCGTGGGAGCCAAGTGGAGGAAGGGTTGTTAACAATATATTTAGATGAGAATATATATTTCGGTTAATTAATTTGAAAATGTAAACCAATTAATTAATTATTAATGAAAAGGACGCCATCAATATCAGTTTATTTCTTGATTGTAGAACAACAAAATCTCGGTGTTCATTCGGTACTTTTTCCGAGAATAAGTCGAAGCGGCTCTTGAGCATTATTTCCAGATTATAGTAGATAATCCTTGATACTCTGCTTTTAAAAATATATATCTTGCAATAAAAATTGTTTCTAGAAAGAACTCTGGAAAGAGTAGATTTTAATTTTTGTTGATCCTATTATCTTTATGATAATCAGCATTATCAGTTTTATTTTATGAGAGAAAAAAATAGAACATTTTTAAAATTTTCCCAGACAACGGTAATCACCTTGAAACGTCTACCTGACTGCCACCTTTTATAGCACTCTAGCTTTTTTGTGAGCACTAGCTTTAAAACGAATAAAGCTTTCATTTCGACAATATTTCACGCCAAAAACTAAAATGAAAAATATATAAATTGAGTTTCTCTATAGAGAAATCACGTGACCCAGTTCTATTCAACCTGTCTAACCCATATATATAGGTATTTAATTTTGTCTTTGTCTACATGTTAGGTACAGTCGAAAAGATAGAAAGTTAAATTACTTATCAGTTGACGGGCAACATAGTAGGTATCGACAGTGGTGACATACTATAGGTGTTTTATGGTGGACCCCTCCTAGGTCCTAGGTGGTCATCAGATATGTGGATCGGAGTTATTGCCTTGGCAGAGCCCAGTCCACTCCGCTCACAGGCGCTCACCGGGGAGTTTTAGTGGGTATTCCCAGTGCCGCCTATGATCAGGTGCTGGGCGACCCCCACATATCCCTTCCGCCTAGCCAGCGGTAGGGAATCTGTAAGCGGATTATTTCTCGTCAAAAAAAAGTGGTCATCAGATATAGCCCATTTCCAACCAAGGATGCATAGCAATGTAAATTATGATCAATTGTAATTTCGAGTTTTTCACAAGCTTATATTTCACAAACTTCACAATCATCTATTTCACTTCGAATGAAATTTGCGTTAGGTACCTACAGTACTTTGGGAAGGTTGCTGCCAAACCTGGGTGGGCCAAACACCGCCTGTCGTCGCTTGTATGCGGGGGCAGTGCGGTCAATGGCTCTATACGGCGCACCAATCTGGCCGGAAGGCCTGAGAGAGACATGCAAGCCGCACTTGCGACGCGCGCAACGTGCCTTAACGCTCAGGATTATCCGGGGTTATCGGACAGTGTCCTTCGAGGCTTCATGCGTAATGGCGGGCACGCCACCGTGGGACCTCGAGGCCGAGGTGCAGGCGACCGTATATCTGGGCATTGCAGATATACGGTCTCGGGGAGCTCAGCCTCCGCAAGAGGTTATTTCGCGAATCCGTTCGCGTGCACGCGAAAACCTCCGGAAATGGAGTGAGAGGTTGGCCGAGCCTGGTGCCGGCCACCGCACCGTGGAGGCTATTCGTCCAGTATTGGACGAGTGGCTCAAGAAAAGACACGGGACTCTCACGTTCCGCCTGGTGCAGGTGCTCTCGGGACATGGCTGTTTCGGGAGCTATCTTCATCGGGTGGCTCGTAGGGAGCCAACTCCAGAGTGTCACTCGTGTGCGTGCGCTGAGGACAGCGCACAGCATACTCTTGCGGAGTGCCCTAGATGGACGGTATAGCGAACTGAGCTCGCTGCGGCCATTGGACATGACCTCTCTTTGCCGGCCGTAGTAAAAGCTATGGTCGGCAGCAGAGCCGCTTGGCGAGCGACGCAATCCTTCTGCGAAGATGTCATATCGCAGAAGGAGGCGGCGGAGAGAGAGCGGGAGGACGACGTCCTGTCCCATCCCCTCCGTCGCCGACGAACTGGACGCAGGCGGCTGGCGTACGCTCGCCGACTGGATCCTTGACAGGATTAGGGCGGTAGATGGGGACTCTACCGCCCGCTTCATCCTGAGGGGCTCGACGCACTTTGGCAGTTCGGGTGCGCCGTCCCAATGAGCAGTGTCCGTTACGGACCCCTGCGGCGGAGTTGCGGAAGAGTGTTCGTCCGCCCTCGCAACTCCGCCTTATAGCGGACGTGGAGGACGCCAAGAGGTTTAGTCGGTAGGTCTTCCCCAATACCATCTCGGGGCAGGAGTCCGACATAACCCACCGGTCTGTCCCCAGGCCGGTGGGTATCCATGATGAATTCCTCTTGTAAAAAAAAAAAAAAAAGGTACCTACAGTACTTCTTTATGTTAATTTCTTGCAATACTTAAGTACACTACTTCACAAGAAATATCACAGCAATTTAATTGAACGCGCTTTTAAGTTAATAAATGGACGCAACTAAAGTTCTATGAACTGTTTGGAGAGCTGTTGTTCAACTAATAGTCTTTGATAGTTAAAAAAAACTTTTAAAAAGTATTTTCTCTTAGGTCAAAATATATTTTTGTATTCTTAGTCATATTTTTAAATTATATTATTATCAATATTATAGAAGATTATTTTTATATGTTGACAAAATGAATCAGTACTTTCCCAGTAGCAATATGCTACGTCGCGTCATCCACTTCAAAGACACAAGACAAACACTAAAATACGATAAAATTAAATTTAGTGATACGCATTGCTCTCTGAAAATCTATTTAAAAATTGTCATTTACTCGGAACCTTTCGAAATAATAAATCTGGAGAGTGTGTTGAATAGTTCACCTCAGACGGTCGGCAACTTGACATTTCCAATCCAACATCACCTCGTTTTAATAATGTTTTGCGAGTCAGTTTATCTGGTCCCAGCCGTGTGTCACTTGCAGTCGTGTATCCTTGTCAATAAAGAAGGCCACACGAGCCCTTGGGGTATATTAAATTCGTTTTCAAAACACCGGATCCCGACGACGACTCGGGATCACAGACCCGACACTTTGATTTTGTACTTCACACTATAAATTCGGCAAAGAAGCTTCGCATTCGAAAAGTTGTTCCTTGAAATACTATTTTGAAGTATATTATTTCAGTTGTCACTAACCATCACGACTCATCGCGTGGTGAGTCATGAATATTTTCCGTCACAAATTAATAGGTTTATATTACAATGTGATGTAAACACAAAAGTATCCAAACAATATGTAATGTGGAAAAAAAATAGTTATAGTAAGAAATAATGTCATGTGCGTGATTTTTCCCACCTGTCGTCGTAATCCGAGTCCCCTCAGTCGTCCCATCGCTCGACCCTCGTCACACATACATCAATACACGAATCTCACTCAATGAACAAGTCTCACTCACAGTACAACAATGTCGCACAGAATATATTTTATGTATAATCTACGATTATATTTTTATACTTTTATAATTGTTTTGTATTTAAGGGAGATCGCGGCCAAACGCTGCCTTGATTTTCATGAAAAAATAATAATACGGGATTTCATTAAAATATTAAGAGCGATAGGTACATGGAAGATTTGTATGTATAATTTTCAAAAAAAAAAAAATATCCGTACGAAGACGGATCCTAGACTCTAGCCTACCTCAATCCGCCTTTTTTTTTGATATTATTCATTTGTCTAGCCGCTAGACAACTGAACTTAATGTCATATAATTTTTCTTTACTAAGGTAAAATTTATGAAGTAGTTAAATTTGACTACGAAATAATTCACAAATCCAATTGGGGCATGCTCTCTCTCTCACAACAGAAGCCTAAGACGAGTTTCAAATTGGCTCGTAATTCAGCGTAAATAGCTCGCAACACAACGTGTTAGCAACTTCTCAGCGGCTTTGTTTATTTTAATTTACTGTTTAGTAATTGCTTAGATTGCTGCGAGTGAAGTTGTAAATAACTGTCAAAACTACTTAGGCCCGTGTGGTTAAGCTGTATTACATGTGAAACAAATTATTCGAGTTTCTAACCGTACGTTGTCTGTATACGAGAATTTAGGTCGTTGATAATATTCACAACATACAGAAATTTCTTGCAACGATCTCGAAGTTGAAAAAGTATTTTCAACTTCGAATAATTTGATCGAAACTTTGATAATTTTGTGGTCTATTTAATTGTAATAATATTATTGCTTGTGTTTAGCAACTATATCAAGTGGACCGCCAGTCTGTCTGCCGAACTTTACATAAAACAGTTTTACTAAAAAATTATCAAGTTAGCCAGTAAACATACATTTATTTTCAGTACCAACTTCCGCCGCAATATATATGCTTAAAAGAATTACCGAGTAATGACCTAGGCTTGTAAATGTCATATTTTTCTCCCCTACCGTTTTTAAAGCGAAAAATTAAAATTTTCCTCTAACTTTATATTTTAACATGTTCTCAGCACTTAAGTTTAAAGTTTTAAAGATTCACCTCCACTATAGCACACACCATTCACATACTAACTTTTTTTCCAAAGAAATTCAGTAGGTATTACTAGTATATCCTATATAAATTCAATCTTGAACTTATTATAAACAAAATCTCCGACATATTTTTCATTCGACCGCATCGTTCCTATACGGTAAAACAGACGATAACTTCAAACAAGCAATGCCGATATCACGTCTTAGCGTTATTAAAACTTCGTATCCGGCTCGAAGGACCAAATCGATGCAAGCATCTATTCTAAAATGTTGTATTTGTGTTACGTCTCTTGCGTTAAGTGCACGTAATGGAAAATTAGGTGTTTATGTTGAGATGCATAAACAATCCACCTGAAAATCTACAGATATTGTTATCCTTGTTACTGTTAAAATAAATTAAACCTGAGTATTTGAAAGCTATTTTCAAAGTGGCCCCATTCTATATGTTACGTAATTTTGTACTTTATAATGATAAAATATTTTCGTCGATGTATGTACCTACTCTCATTATTATTCAAGAGTGTGACTCGAACCTCTATACGACGTCATGACACGTCTGGCAGCTAGGTCGTTGGGTTTTTGGTTATTTTTTTCATATGTAGAACAGGTTTTTTCATATCCAACTTTTTAATTTTAACGATATTTTTGTTTTGTTTCAGGTAAGAAACTTTAAATGAATTACAAAGTTTATAATGCTGAATTATTGTAACATAGAGGTTGGAGGGATGGATCAATGGCAAACATTCATAATGGTAGTAGTGTGGCATTTATATGTATTATAATATGTTATTTTAAATTGACCGTTTTTTTTGTATTGTCTAAATATTTAAAGAAAGACTTCTCACACTAAACTGTTTAGCTAAAAATGAAACTAGTTAGAATAGAATTTGAGGATGGACCTAGGCTAAATATTCCAATAGGGGGGCATTACAGCTAGTATTAAGGAAATAACAAAAAATAGTCCCACGGCTTTGTATTATGCCAGGGGCAAATAATATTATTTGAAATGAATATAATAAATGTATAAATGAAATAGAATATTTCAAAAAATCACAAGATGACGTTGCCTTTTTTTTTTAATTAGGCGGTTATTTCGTCTTAAGTAGCCTATGCCCATCATACTTTTAAAAAATATTGTTTGGTAAAAGTTAATAGAAAATATAATAATATATTATAATGATTTTGTAAGGAATAATTTTCGACCCAAGTGGGTATATAACCTGTTGAATACGATAAAAGCGAGACTGCTTTGAATAATTCACTCCGTAGCTGCCCCCTACCACAGCTTCCGTTGCGTGATGCCCCACACAAATAGGTCACTTTTTATATCCGACTTCAATGGAAGGCCCCACAAGTTTTATGAAGTGTCATTGTTTACACAGCCTAACTGTGTGTGGCTTAGTTTAAACCGTACGAAGAGTTAGCATTAAAGTGATCAGTTAGCTGCGCCATTATTCTTTGAAGTATCCAACTAATTTATTGGTTTATAGCGGAGGACGTTTGTGTTTGTCTTTCTATATGTTACTTAAGTATGTTTTAATGTTTTAAATGTTCTTTGGTACAAATAAAATATTATTCTATTCTAATCTAATTTAAAATTAATATTTCATAAATTCTAACTTAATTCATAAAGTGTGTACACAATGACAATTCAAAACTTGACTCTGTAAATTATGAAGTAATAATTAAGTATGTGTTATTAACTAGCTGTTGCACGCGACTTCGCCCGCGTATCTTTATAAAATACTAGCTGGTGGCCGCGACTTCGTCCGCGTTCTGGATGAAAGGAGGTACCCTATGTTCTTTCTGGTGTCCCAGACAACGTGTATGCAAAATGTCATTGTGATCGGTTCAGTAGTTTTTGCGTGAAAGAGTTACAAACATCCATACATCCATCCATACAAACTTTCGCATTTATAATATTATTATTATAGTACTGATAGTCTACGTTACTCGCTGATAATGTAGCTTTCTTATGGGTGAAAGATTTTTCGAAATCGGTTCAGTAGTTTTTATTACAAACCTACAAATCTTCTCTTTTTATAATATAAGTAGTTATTAGTGTGCATTTCCGCTTATAGCTGAATAATTTGCACAAAAAGTTATTTTATTTTCCTGACACAGCGACTTGACAACTCAATTCGTGAAAGTGAAGAAGGCTCATTGTGCACTCAATAATCGTACAATGATCCAATATTGGATTTTCCCATTACTGAAACAGAATAACCGGGAACATTGGTTTGTTGAATGCC
This sequence comes from Synanthedon tipuliformis, assembly GCA_947623395.1. NCBI lineage: Eukaryota > Metazoa > Arthropoda > Insecta > Lepidoptera > Sesiidae > Synanthedon > Synanthedon tipuliformis. The sequence goes on from OX392433.1 coordinate 5,356,178, forward strand.
AATTGTAATTAATTGGATCGAGGCCAAAATTTCAATAGAAGACAATTTTGCCCATAAACGTTCTAGGCCGGGTCGGTTTGTTATTTTTTGGGATCATCATAGCCTTTATTGCGTTTGGATAATTAACGAGCAGAATCTATAACATCGATCAGATTAGAAGAGGTTCACTGATTTTAGAATTTAAAATCTTTGGTCTATAGTGATATTTAATTATTTATTTTTATCTTTTTTATGTAATTAAAAAAAAACGGTGACCTAAAATGTGCAAAAATAAAACAATACTTATATATAAATAGATGTAAATTATATAAATACCTGAAAAAGGTACTTTCAACTCTCCTCTACACCGTCATCTCTGCCCCCACCCTTGAGGATTCTTGGTATGTTCATCTGGATATTTATTTATTTATTTATTAAACAAAGCACACAGACAGAATACAATCAAATTCGTGAAAACAAAGCTACGTGTGTAAAATTATTAGCTAAATTGTATTCCCAAACACCTGGAATATTTCATCTGGATCTGGAGATCTGGAAGGTATAATTGAACCAATTTTCAAAACTACACGACTTTATTTCCCCTAATTTTATTATTTTGACCGGGCTATAAGTAAACAGAATTTTATATATATTTTATATATATATAAGAAATTTTATATATACGCAAAAAATCGAAAGACCAAAGGCATATCACCAGCGGAGATATACTATTTCGTTGCATATCACACTTTTGTTTAATCGTTCATTATATTAATTCTGTTCGCTATTAAGTGAACGATTAAACAAAAGTGTGAAAAGAATAATACCAAATTAAAACGATAAAAGAATTCTTACAACCTTTTTTTTTATCCTAACATCTTTCACGAACCGACGACAATTAACAAACAAGATTGGTCGATTAAGATTAGCGACGAATTAGTGTGAACAGCAGTAGTGGGTAGTGATGCGATGAGAAACGAAATAGTAAATATTGTAAAGGAAAAGCTTCGTTAAGATAACAATCTGGTTTTTTTTAATGATGCGACGAAACGAGGGAACCGAGTGAATGGCCACCATTCATTACATTTTTATTCCTCGTCTAGACTTTTGTTAATTAATTTTGGTGATTTACGATGTTTGCTCCCGTGTACAGTGCGTGTACGGAAAATGATGCAGTTTTGTAGCTGCCATAAAATGCGGAGTTTAATTTCGTGTATTTAAAATGATTCGAGAGATATGTGGCCCGATGAGTGTGGGTCGTTTACGCGCACAAAGTAATTAGACTTTGTGACGATTGTATTGATTGTGACTTTTGTTCATAGACAAATTTAATAATATCTCAACTTACGAGTTATGTTATATTTTGTAATATGATAAATGTATCTACTTACAACTTGATGACATTGTGCATTGTGCACTTTAAGAAGTGCACCTCCATGTTTTAAGAACTTGTCCAAATAGTAAATTTTACCCAAAACACCACTCAGTCATATGGCGGTGGCTTATGTAAATTGCGATATATATAGGTGGCGCGACAAATGGGACATTAACGACATGGACAAATAACTGCTTAGACGATATTTAGTCATTAAGCAATTAATGAAACAATCCGAGTTTTAGGTATATGCAATGAATAAAGACGAGAGCCAACTTTGAAAAGTTTATTTCCAAAGTTGGCCTATCGTAAAGCCAAGCATCCTAACCAGTCATACAAAGGTCTCGGAAAACTGTGCTACCTACAATAAAATTCATAATTTTAAATTATCATACACCGCTACTTGATGCCTATTCGTACCCAAATTCAAAGAATACGAAATAATTATATCGGTTAATGAATGTCTGTCACATTTTCGGATCGCACGTAAAGGTTGTTTCTCATTGGTCCACAATGCAAATTACCCCCCCCCCCTCTCTCTCTCCCGGCACCCCGTTCCTCCCCCGGGCGTCGACCGACTCCTATCGCTATTCAGTGCACGTGTTCCTGATATTTAATCGCTTTTCCGATTCACTTAACGGGCTTGATTAGGCACAAGCGGTTGTCACGGCGACCGCATTTTTTAATTTGCTCCTTATTCACATAATTCATTTTTTTTTAATCTAAATTGACTAATTGTTTTAATGGTGGGTATTGAAACAAGGTGTTCGCCATTTATCGAGTAGTTTGCAACTGTCTATTCAACAGTTTTTCATAAAATTATAAACAAAAATAAACCTTTCTCATTTATCTCTCTTTACATTAGTGGAAACCGTATCAAAATCAGTTACGTAGTTTAGAAGAAGTTAGCGTTTATATATACAAGCATACAGACTCGGAATGCGGTCAAATAATACCTACTACTTATCAATGATATATAATGTAAAGATAAGTAAGTGTATAGATATTTCGTACATAAATTTTTGATCACAGATTTTTTAAAAAATTACTCATCACACATAGCTTTTACTTTTTCGATATTGGGACATCCTGACTGATACTATGTGGAGGTGACTAACTAGTGATTAGTATAATTCAGTGTTACTGCAAACCATTGGACCGTAGGTATATACGACAAATCCGAGATCCGCTTAATTTTATCATGTCTTGATCTTTTCGTCGGACGCCCATGCTACTACGCCCACGAGGTCTATTTAAATAGAGTGTATGAAATGGGATGAAACACAGTTAGTTACCTACATTTTGTTTAAATTGTTCTCCATCATAATAAGCGTTTAATGAGCAAAAAAAAACTTGCCACTATATTTCCCACGGGAAATTTTGTACGGCAAAAAGCTGTAGCCCGTCACGTCGGGTTATGTCCTGCCCGTCGGGCAAACACGTGTAAGTCAGAAAATACAAATTCACTCTCCCACCGGATATCAACGAGTTTAATTTTATGAAAATTTTATCGCCCCAAGAATACTTACACTCGTGCCTACTATAAGTAGTCTACCTACTATAAGAACTATATTAAAAAAATTACAATTTAAATAAAATTAAATTCATTAATTTTACTAAATTCCCAAGCGGTAGTGATAATCTATATATAATATTAGATATGAGTTTATAATTTGATTATAAACTATCCCACTTTAATGAGTGTATACTCGAGGGAGCGGAGGGTTATCGGCCCGTTGTAATTAATTACTTAAATCTCCACTAAAACTGTCACTTTTACTCCCTCAACGCGTATTACTGGTATTAACTAACCGATATTACCGATACTTGTTGTCCCCTGGTAGTCGTAGCACGGAGCATATAGTGGTCGTAGTCCATAATTAGGTTATATTTTCAAATGAGAACCTTAATATTAACGGCATTTGTTACACTATGCTTAAAAATACTTTTTTTTTATATATAAGTCAAGGCAGCGCTTGGCCGCGATCTCACTTGATGTTAGGTGCAGATGCGGCCGAAGGTGGACCACGCTTACCTAGTAGATGCCCATTTACCCTAGGTTTGAAGACCCCGAGATTGTAATTTTGGGGAAACACAGACGCAGGCAGTGAGTTCCACTCCTTAGCAGTTCGGACAAGGAAGGTGGAACTGTAACGCTTCGTGCGTGACCGAAGAACTTCAACCACGAAGGGATGAAATCCCCGCCCGCGCCTCGTGTTTCGCAAGTGGAACGGTTCCGGTTGGATCAAATCGAAGAGAATAGACGCACACTCTCCATGGTGCAGACGATAGAAAATTGATACTTTTATACCCTATCTCTTCCTTCTGCTTTCCTTATGCAGCAAATTTACTGGTTTTTTTTTTATATTACGCCAACTTGATTAAGGTCAGTGTGACAGGCATCCTGCTACTCCTACCGGGGTATGGTTTCCTTAGGCGGTGTTATTTTTTTCTGTCCTATAGTCTGAATGTAACACAAATTATACGTGAAGGACACTCTAAAGATGAATATGACTTAGTAATTGACTTAATATATAGATGTATTGAAGCTCGTCAGTATATAATGAAACGTGAGAACTCTCTTTTCCATAAGCTTTATCCGTCAAAATAAGCAAGACGGTTGCAGAACTCCTTGCATTAGCTGTTCCTTAATGAATGCATCCAGCCAGGTGAACTTAACTTCGTAATAAGCTTGGTATTTATTCATAAAAAGTCCCAACTACATCGACAAGCGACTCAACGATACCGCAGATAACCTTGCATATCAGTAAGCTCAGCCTTTCAGAAGACCAAAACTAGCGGCGAGAGACTAAAAAGAACACCTCGACATAAATATGTCAACGCCAACAGTATGAATAACAAACAACATAAACCTGGGAAGTTTTACGGCGCAATCGCTCAAAACCCCTAAAGTTTCAACTCAAAGTAATATAAAGAAATATAACTTCCTAATCGGATTTTAAGTTTTAGATATTTCTCTTTACCATCAGAACCGAAAATTTGGAGAGATTCTGTTCGTTTCTCGTCATCCTAATGTAATTAAGAGTTTTTTGTCATCTGAATATTTATTTTTCCAGCAGAGTTTTTTTTTTATATTTTATGTCCATCTAATTATTTTAATCATAGATTAAAATAATTATTTTATCGTGATTTTTTAAGTCGCTTCATTTAACAAAGTATAAATTTAAGTTGCTTTTGGTCGTTTGTCCCTCCGAATATTTATGTCGAATTAGATCTTTTAAACAACGCAACAGATTTTAATGCGATATTCACTAAAAAAAAAGCTAGTTTGTACAATGTAATTGTTATATTTTTTGTGATGCATGACTTAAGAGATTTACTCCGTGACAAATGTACTCCAACAAAAGAACGTCGATGCCATAGTTGCTAAAGGAAATGCGACAAAGTGACAAAGACTGGTCTTTGAGAGTGAAAGCTAAGCTCGCATTCATCCCGAATTAAAGCTCGCCTGTTATCTAAAGCTCTCGGATTGATGATGCCCACCTGTTGAATAATTAAATTGATGCTAGAAGACATTGAAGTCGCATTCACCTCGAAACGTTCAACATTATTTGTGTTTGACTATATAGATATTTTAACACTAAGACCATAAATATGATATGATAGTAGTAGAGTATGATATTCTTGTAGATCCAAGACCATAAATATGATATGGTCTCGTCGAAATATGCTTTGGCAGTATATATTTCGATTAAGCGTATAACCATAACTTATTTTAATAGCAATAATTTTTGACGGAGAAAAAGGCTAATTAAACATATTGTTTCACTATTTCGCATTTTAAAATTTATTTTAAGTGCTTTAAATTAAATTTATATTTTATTTTAAGTACTAGTTCGCACTTAAAAATTTTCAAAATTTAATGGCTTGTCGCCACTTCCTTCTGATTTTGATAGGTGTTTTTTTTAAGTATTTTCCTTTTTGTATAAACTATTTTTTTTTATTAATTTTGTTGAAATCAATCTTAATTAATTTTAGTGAACAGATAATAGAAAATAACATGTGTCCAGAAATAGACAATATTAAAACAGGAAAACTAAAAGATTCGTTTTGCAGACATTCTTTATTGGCTATTACGTACTACAACAAATACAAAGTTTTCAGGAAGTTGTAATAGTCGTAGCAACATTATCAGAGTAACGTTGCTACGAGCCGCGTAGTCCGTCTACGAAATGGCGTAGCGCCACGTTCGTAGTCGGTCACGTTCTACGATAGCGCTACGATAACGCTTCGTTTCACACATTTGTAGCGGTCGCAACCTCAAATTAAAATGAAGTACATACGTGTATACTTGACCCAATAATTCAGTATTAACAATGAATGAACAGTGAACACAGGCCTCTCTTTAGTATGTAGAGTTTTGTTTACTCATGACGTGAGATTAGTTTTTCAGTTCTCCTTTCCATTTCCCCTGCCTTTCCTTCCCTTGCGTTTCCCTTCCTAATCCCTTATTCTCACTCACTCTTACCTTATCGTGCCTAATCAACTATATATGTACCATCAAGTGGACCGTCTGTCTATCTGTCGACCTTAACATCCATACTTCCATACTAATATCCATACTAACTATATAATATCATAAATGTGAAAGTAACTCTGTCTGTCTGTTACCATTTGACTTCTTAACTACCCAACCGATCATAATGCAATTTCGTATAAACGTTGTCAGGGATACCTACAGGAATAGTTGGCTAACTATGTGTGCCTGCACAAGGTCCCTCCGTCTGGGGATTGCCTCGGTGTCTCCGGGCAATCCTCCATTGGCGTTAGCCTAGCCAGCAACGGCTAGGCAGCTCTGGGGTGGATCGGAGTTGGTGCCTAGGCAGAACCCGGTCCATCCCGCACAAAGGGCAAGGAGGCACCGGGGAGTTTTAGTGGGTATTGCCGGGACCGCTATGACTAGCATAGCGTGGTGCGCCGGCTGACCCCCACACACCCCTACCGCCTAGCCAGCCGTAGGAAGTCAATAAATGGATTTCTCCTCGTAAAAAAAAAGGGATACCAACAGGAAAAGACAAGGGTATCTTTCATCCAGAAAAAAACACTGTTTTCAAGGTATCACCTAAAATAACGCCTAAAAAATAAAGTAACAAGAGGTTGTTTATATTTTTTTATATATTATTATATTGCTTGAATATATATTTTTTAATTCAACGCGGGATGTACTCGCGTGCATCTTGTACATCAGTGTGAATTGTGTGGTGCTAATGACGTAAAAAAGGTGTACGTAGAATGTAGGTACCTATATGTGAAACAATATTTAGAATTGTAAAGTACGAAAACATAATATATGTAGAAAGGACGGTTTAATTCCACGGGGTTACGTCTCTGTGAAAAGGATAAATACGAATACTCTTCGACGCATGAGTTTTCCGCTCGACTGGTTCCTCGCAATTCAAAATACGGGTATCGTTGAATGAATCAATGTTAAAAGATCGCTGATATCGAAATGATGGAATATTTTATACCTAATTAATGCACATAGTATACTTATTCATTTTATATTATTTTTCATGCCCTTGTCAGGTAAGGTTAGCCTCCCAAATCTCAAATGACTAATCTTAATAATGAAAATGAATTTATTAATAAATTATTGATTTATTATTTTGTCAATATTGATTGCTCTTATATCATTTCCAAAAAATATATGTTGAAAGGTTGTAACATATATTTTCTTTCATGAATATGTAGGCAACTTCTATGCGGAAATCTAAATATCTTTGAAAGTAACGGTTGATGATACGGTTAGGTCTTTTGCATAAACAGAGTCGGTTTCAATATATTATGCAAAACGTTACAATGCGTCACGACACGATAACCTAGCACGATAAATCGCACGGTACATTTGCAATACGGGTGATAATAATGCATAACATCGCCTCTTTATGCAATAATTTGTTGTGCCATTGATGGCTTGTTTGTTTTGAAACAGTGCAAGGCACGCTGCATTCAAGGCACACTGCATGCTCAGTTATTTAATATAAATTAAATACTTTTTTAGTTAACATTTTAGTTTTAGTTAAATTTTAGTTAACAAAAAATAATAATAAAACAACAACGCGTTTACGTAATAAGTAGTAGTAAATATACACCATAAATTAATATTGGACTTTTTTTTTTATTAAATGCCTGCTTCCGTTATCGGAAATCACTATCTGCCGAGGCGGATGATTTGCTACCCAACCGGTAAAACTGTATAAGTGTGAAATTCAAACATTTTCTCACGTCTGACTGGTTAATTTTATCCATCGACTAAAGCTCCATTTGAAGGAGATGATAAAAAAAATCAATGTAAGGCAAAGGTGAAGATAATCAAGTAGTTTAGATATAAAAATTAAATTCAAGGAGAGATAACTCGGGGGACATATAACTCGGAAAGCTAAAAACACAAAACACCACAACGAAGCAAAAGTCTCCCTAACTGTTTGTATACAGCATACAAAGAGTACACTAATGGGCACAACATACAATAAGGATTTTCCTTGTACTTTTGCACCTCACAATAAAGACAATTTTATTGACCGTTCAATAAACACAACAGCAAGGAGGTAGAGGTATCATAGTATCTACCTGAGATTTCTTTGTTCGCGTCCTACACAAGTTCGCCAATGGCCTGTTGACTTGCGGCGAGCCTAAGATACGTATATATCCTCTTTTTTTTTCTGCTATCGCCCGTGGGCACAGAGGCGTGTTCCCGCTATGTGACATTTCAATGTTTATTTTTGGAGTTTACTCCTTAAGAATCGATTTTCATAATTATTATATAATATAAGCCCGGGGTATGAAAATTTATGGGAGTAAAACCCAAATTTATTTATTTTATTTATTTATTTATATATCCAACACACATTTCAACACAAGATGACAACAATATCTGTAAACCATTAATGGTTTGTCTAAATATTTTACATTGTCACACGAATGCGTTATGTTACGTGTTATAGTTATGTTCTAGGTTTTTGAATATTTTAGAATATCTGAAGTTTCAGATATATTGCGCCATCTACACAATATTACCTATCAATGTTGTTCTTTCGGCGTGTTCGAATTGTGAAAATTTAAATTTTATTATGGTTCGTAAAGGAGTAAACTCCAGTCGTGTGTCGGAGATGACATACACAATTTTTTTTTGTTACTCACATGTCAATATGTTAAGAGTAGTAACGCAAGTAGTAAAAGTTTTATCTCTTGGCTTCTAAAAATCTGTTTTGGTTTAGTATTCTGAACACAAAGGTTTTAAAAATACTTTTTTCTCATATCAGTTCAAATAATGATTTTTGTGTAGGTTTTTTTTTTACTAATTTGATATTAATACTATTCTATACTTTTGAGTGGTTGAAAAGGTTGAAAATGTGATTGTGTACAGTCGTAGCCAAAGCAAATGTCGAAATCTATTAATCCTTGACTTCAGTGATAAAATGATCGTTTGTCGTAGCGGGAATAACCCGAGTTGATGAAACTTGTGAGATAATGATTGGGGGAAAGAGGTTTCCTTTGAAAATAGATTTTTATTTTGCTAACCGACTGCGTAATAATGAGGTTCGAGCCGCTTTAAGGTTGCTTCAAGGTTTGTTTTGCCAACAGACTCTTTAGAAATGAAGCTGTTCTATTTAAAGGCGCGCAAAAAGCTACGAAAACATTAGATATCTTTATGTATTTACTAGCAAATGAAGGTTTTTCTCAAAAATGAGTTTGAGTAAGTGCTCACTTTTCCGGTAGATGGAATTTTAAAAATATTACTAGGGGATCTGAGATCTGACGACTCCGCCCCCCGGCTTCGCACGGATGCATGGTTTTATAATATTATACTAGCTATTGCACGCGACTTGGTCCGCGTAACTTTATAAAATATAGCCTATGTTACTCGCTGATAATATAGCTTCCCAAAGGTGAAAGAATTTTTCAAATCGGTTCAGTAGTTTCGGAGCCTATTCAATTCAAACAATCAAATCTTTTGTCTTTATAATATTAGTAAAGATAGATAATTAATATGTACATATGTATAAAATACAAAACATTCAACATATAGAAAATAGATAAAATATAAAAAGTGGGATTGTATGGATGTTACATAATTTAAAAACGATACCAGTATAATGAACAAGAAAATGTCTGATAATAATGTAATTGTTGCAACAATCTAGCATAACGTTGGATTGGAATGCAACGAGTGCATTTTATGTCTAATATTCATGATGTTGTCGGGTGGAGTAACACTTGCCGCAAAAAACTCCTAGTTTCACACAATTTACGCTTACGATTTTAACGTTTCAATTCATAAGCGGTGGCGGGTTGTTATAACTAATTGTTTATTGTACACTGTACCTACACCTTGCTTTTCATTTTATCGAAATTAATCTCAGAATAATATATAACATTTTTATACACTTTCAAGAAATATATAATTTTCATATAATTATGTCGTTTGTTAAAAATTAAAAAATTGTAATGGCGAATTTGTGAAATCGCTTTTCTCGTGGCTTTGTAACGCGCGAAAAATATGCGGTTTTTCCGCTAACTTGTAACTTTCACTTGCGCGCTTCTTCCCACGTGTTTAATCTACACTGCCAACTTTATTTACCACTACATTTGTACAATAATAATTCTTAAATCAATCTCCTTACGGTTCAAATCAACTGCAAACATTATGTTAATAGAAAATTGCTAATGGTAATTTTGAATTTCGCACTTATTTAGTTATAGTAAGAGTTTCAATTCGAATGAGATATTTTGAAATGTAAGGAAATAAAATGGAATTACATAAACTGGTTAAAGATGGCCTGATAAGTTGTTTATAAATCTACTTTTTGCGGTTTACCTTCAAAGGTGTTATCAAGATTTGTAATTTGGTTCATTGTTGAATTGTTTTTTAAATGTTTGTTGTATTTTTATTTTATAATTCTTTAAAATTACAATACCAATCTATAATATAATCTATAAGTATATATAAAAGAAAGTTGTTTTAATTACACCATTTATAACTCGAGAACGGATGGATCGATTTTTATGATATTTGGATTTGTTAAATTTGCTTCTGCCTCGAATAACAGAATAACTTTACGAAAAAAAAATTGTGAGTTAAATTAATATTTTCATACATTTTGTATGGAACTGGTTTTTATTCTGAGGCGGTAAGAAGTTCGCCGGGTCATCTACGTAGTTCGAAAAAAGTCGATCATTTTTTAGGTCGATATTTTTTGAAAAAATATTAAAACGGCTCTTTTAAATACTATTTTATTATATGATTAGATTATAGGTAAATCGTAGATACAGTCTTTTGAGACTGTATAGCCAAGTAAAGTAATATTTTCCTGAGTAATAATACTAAAGTATATTAGAGTCTAACGGCCTTATTCATAAAAAGTTATAGAAGGCTTATTAGCTTGTTATAAGAAATTTACCAAAAAGTGTTATTCATAAACGTTCAATAGCAGCAAACCGCTTAATAAGTGTTTATAAAGTTATTGAAGCATGGACCCTACTATAAGCCTCTAATAAGGGAACAATTCAAGATGGCCGACTTAAAACAGCTGACCGACTGACTGATTTCTATTGACGTTTGATGTGGAGTTTGAATTTTGATTGATGTTTGTTTGTAAAGGAATTAGCAAATAATAGTTTAAATTACATACTTATGTAAGATATAACATAATAAGTGATATATGTAGTAAAAATACAATATATTTTTCAAGTAATTTATTATTTTCTCATAACAATTTTCTTTTGCACTAAAATTTCTTTTAGGTCCAATATTCTCCCTTTCTTCTCTTCATTTTTAATTTGGGCTTCATGAAGCTCCTTCCGACACTCCATTTCATGAAATAAAAATGAAATAAAAGGCTGAAATAAAAATAGCACATATTATGTGTGGTGATGAAATATTATGTGGGATGTTTATTTGGCATACAATATTTTATAGATATGAGCATATTAGAGCTATGTGAGCCCGAAGGCTGTGGTGCAATAACACACTATCAACTTTGCATTGTCATGGTGTTATGTGATATTGTCCACACATAATTATTTATTATTTCTCCACTACATATTATAATACAAAGTCCTCCGCCCCATCTGTCTGTCTGTTTGTGATAAACTCAAAAACTACTGCACCGATTTTCAAAATTCACAGTTAGAAAACTTTGAGAAAAATAAAAGTGGTTCCCTCATGACAGCAATGCTTACAATTTCTAATAAAATAATAATTATAATTTTTTGTTTTAAATTTGCATCATGCGATCAGTCCAAAGAATATGAGCAGATTTGTTGAAGGTGTTTTAAAAATAATAAAATAAATATATTTATAACAAATAAAAAATATTTAATTTGTTTAGGTTAGGGAATATTTGAAAGCTAAACATGAAATTACCTGATTTATTTGGTCTGAATCAAACTCGTTTGTATCTATAATGAATTCGTTTGGGAGCCACGAACTTATATCTTCAGCGTTGTCTGGCTTCCTTGGCGGCGGTGGACCACCACCAGTCACAACAGTTTGTTTTCTTTCTTCTACTTTTTGTCGTTTTTGGGTCATCTTTAAAATGCCCCACTGGGATTTCAGCTGAGTAATGGTACGTGTGGTACCATTGCACATACCTACTATTGAAGCTGGAAATAATGAACAACTTTAACAAACATCTAATATAACAATAACGTACGCATTAAATATGTGTTATTTCATGTCTTAGCAATTGCCAAACTAAGCTATACATACCTGACTTGTAAATCCGCCCACGCTGCTTGTAATTGCAATTAGTGTCCGTATTTTTATTTTCGATCGCTTCAACTCTCTCCCTCACCAATTCCAACAATAGATGCTACGGAAGTAAACGTAAGAAATTAATAAACAGAAAATACTATATAAACACAACTAATGGCAAATAAATATTTAAAAAAAAACACTCACTTTATCTTCCTCTGACCAATTTAGGCTTCTTTGCCGTTTTTTATCCACTTTTGGATTCCATAGTTAATTGCGAATCAAAAATTTGACAAAATTAACAAAATCACTTATCACACAAGTAAATTGGGTTATATTTACAATTTTCATAAGAAATGTCAAAATATCACATAAAAAAAAATCACTTTACTGTCATTTGGGGCGTGGATACAGAGATTTTAGCTTTTTTGTCTATGAATTCATCAGAACGGTAACATAACAATGATAAACTAACTAATAGCGACATATTAGTTATGACAGGCTTATGGAACGTTTATGAATAGCAATTTTATAATAAGCTTATTAAGGTCTTATGAGCGTTTTAACTATTGAACGTTTTAAGCCTCTAATAAGGGATTTTTATGAATAAGAGCGTAAATCTAAATATCCTGAATAGTATTAATGTAATGGGTAAGCTCCACATAAAGCCCGGCCCCGGCGAAATTAAAGTAGTTACTGACTGACCCAGCCCTAGTCCTGTTACGACCAGCTCGCTTCGGAATATACTAATTTTCAAGAGAACCTCTATGAACAAATATGATTCGTATACTCATTTTATTTTAAATTGAAAAGGGATATTAAAAATATGTTTATTTACCTGTTGCTTCTCAGTTGAATTTAGTTTTCTTAAAAAGTTTAATATGCAATTTTTATTAATGGCTTTGTAGTCTCCACAGACAAGTTCTGTGCAGACCACAATGTAGCCGCTATAATATATGTCTATATATGTATTATCTATGCATATTATAAATAAAAGTTGCTGTACTATCTGTCTTTTTCTCCGCTAACAACTTCTAAATCAACACGATTTTCATTAACCGAAAAAAGAGAAAAGAAAAAAAGGTGTCATCTCGCACGATTTTAATTCGTTCGAAAAGTGCGATATGCGAAATTTAAAAATAAATATATTTTAGTTTAGTTGTCATCTCGCACACATATTCTCACGCACATTCTTCACGCGCAAGAAAATATTCTTGCGTGCGACACGATACCTCCAGAAAATCGTAGTAGGCGACTGGCACACATTTTGTGTTGACGCGAAGCTGTGAGCGGGATAGTAGTATCCGGGATGTAAATCAATTCTCTCAATAAACAAAATGTAAGAGACTGTACCTACCCCTAAGTGTAGTAACCGTGTGGTAATTCTAATTTGTGATCCCATAGTTTCGATCTCAGCTCGGCTCTGCGTTTCGCCGTTGAACCCTTTCACGGCAATTGCCGTTTTGTCTGGAACCAATCGACGAAAGCCGTACTTAACTCTAAATTAAATTGCTTTTTTCTCATTCATTTTGTGCACCACTAGATACATATATGTGATTACTTAGCGGTGGTTCTGTTATTGCTTGCTTTAACTGGTATAATTACTATGTAGTTTTTACTTATCTATTCTATTGCAATAAATATCCACACTTGTTGTAAGTTTGTAATGAATAAACTCAAAAGCTACTTGGCCGATTTTAAAAATTCTTTCACCCATAGAAAAAGCTACATTATCAGCGAGTAACATAACATAGGCTATATGTTATAAAGTAACGCGAGTGAAGTCGTGTTCAACAGCTAGTTTGTAATAAAAGCTGAAGAGTTTGGTTGATATTTATTTGTACACTTTAAACTCTGGAATTACCAGTATAGGATTTAAAAAAAAATTGCATTTGATATTGCAATTATGTATGAAAGATGCTGCTGCGTTTTTAGCTAATATTAAAATTGGGTTCATAAAAATTTGAGTGAGAAAATTTCTCTTTAACGATAACTGCATAGATACTGATGTAAATTTAGTAGGAAGAATGACTAGAATTAATGTCTGCTTGGCCATTTGTTCGCTACCAACTTAATGATTTTCCGCTTATCGTCTCGTCCAGATGGCGGAATGAAAAATTGTTGCTACACTGCGGCCACCGAGATAACTACCAGCTCCGGAGAGGAATTATTGGAATACATTAGCAGGAGAAGTTATGTCTTCCTGGGGGCGTTTAACGTGTGATCAATAATCTGAGAAACAAATAGTGACATAATCGTGTCATTTTACGTTGGAAACCGCACTAATTGTCAAGGAGGGTCATCAAATTCATGCTCTTTACACGTCGCAACGCAATTTTAAGTTGGTCTTGGCCTTGGCCCTTATCAGATCGTCTGTCCACCTTCACCAAGCTTGGTGGACGTCCAAGCTGCGCTTGCTAGTCCAGCCTCCACTCTAGAACCTTCCATTACAACACTTTCTAATACTTAAACCTTATAAGTGAGCCTACTGAGTGTCTAACAGCGGGTTCCTATAATCTACCATTCGTCACTGTTTACAAGTAACTACTCGTTTTCATTTTCGGACAACGGATTGTAACAAAGCGTTCCATAAGTTTTCTACAAGTAGATGAATATAGAAACGCGTCACCCTTACGACTCGTGGCTATAAGTACCGTTTGTAGGCAAAAACGATTCGTTGTTGGGATATAGGAACCGGCCCTAAGCCTTATAAGCCTACTGACGGTCTTACTACAAAAGATTCAGTAAGCACTGTTCAAACACATGCTTAGTTAGACAAGCATTAAGCATTTAAGCATTGGTCAGCGAGCGTTTAAAATGTCCCTACCACAAAACCTTATTTAGCGCTTGTTTCGGTAGACAGTGTTAAAGTACGTGAATGTTATTGAATTATGGCAACCTTGGCAAACATTCATTCAGTCACTCGCCCTGCATTCATGTCGTTTTCATTTTACGCTGATCTGATAGGCGTATAATGATGAATTTTGGTTTTCACAAGCTATTATTACGGACTATATTAATGATATCAGCAAATTATAAGATTGGAATAAGTAATAAATTACAACAAATACGTTAGATTATTTATAAAATTTCGTAATACCAAAAAATATTGAGCATAATGGAACGTAACTAACACTGACGTAATTGTCAAATGTGGTCAAATGTAAAGTTTGATTTGTTAAAATTGTTAAATAAAATTTTTATTTGAGGATCCACCTCTAGCATCACATGGTAGATCATCCTTTATTAAATAAATAATCTTGTTACCAAAGTTATATATTCGAATGGATTAATTCTCTCACGATGTATTCTATCTCAAAAATTATCCATGTGATCCATATCCTCCATGTCAATTAAATTTAAAATATCCATACTCATTTATAAAATCAAAAGAAATCTTTAATATTTACTATTAAGTATACGCAAAACGAAATTTGACACAATACGTCAGAGGAAGAGAGGCCGTTAACTAGATAGACACTCGTTAAACTAGCATATGGCGGTGGTTAAATTTAAATAATGCTCAAGCATTGTTAAACCCTAAACAATGCCTAGACACTCTTTTGTAGTAAAGTTTTTTTTAACACGTGTTTTAAGCCTGATTAAAGTGTGTTTAATGTTTTTGTAGTAAGACCGTGTCTAATTTTCAGGTAAGTCTACGTCTACATAAATTTACATAAGTTCAAATTCGAAGTTGGTATCTTATGCAAAGGTAATTAATTCAATGTTACAATGTTAAAATGATTTAATTATCCAAGGATATGATAATTTTTGTAATTGTGAGCGAAATCAAAATTGTTGATCTTTAAAAAAAAAAAAGCCTTTTCAAACGGCATATAAAACAGGTAATATAAGTTTTACATGTTTGCTGTGTATCTGTCTGTGGAATAGTAGCTTCCAAACGGATGGATCGATTTTGATTTGGTTTTTTTTTGTTTGAAAGAAGAATCTGATATGGTTCATAGCTATAATTTATCTTTCACGACTGACTGACCTGTCGCAATATATTCACTCTCTGTCATTATAAAGAGACATACGAATGTTAATAAAAACAAAATCGACCCGCTAGAAATTGCGGTCTAGTTAACTTGGCAACATATAAATAGCACACACTAAATAAATGCGCCGATTGTTATATGTTAACAATTTGACAAACAAATGTTCTGCATTGACGATTTATTGCGTGCACTCTCAAAATCTCTATAATATCATTGTAATATATTATTATTTCTATACTAATAATATGAAGAGGTAAAATTGGCTCCGTGGGTTACGCTCCCAGTGGTCGACGCACCTGTGGTCGACGACCCCGTTGTTTGTCTTTATGTTTGAAGAGCCAGCAAGGCCTTTATCAGAGCTCATTGTGTATTAAATATGTGGGTATGCGGGCGTGCACAGATAAATCACCAGTTCAAAGCGATTCGTCAAAACGCGTGGTTTACAAGCCGCCATCCGAAACGTAAGTGCCCTCCGGACAAGATGGCCGCCCTGCTAGCAATCGGCAATGACGCTTCGCTAGGCTGACTTTGACAGCTAAACGTCAACCTGATGTGTGACATTGGCAGATGCGCCGTCATGTTTATTTAGTGTCTTTTCAAAAATTGTAAATAAAGTATGAAAAGTTGTTTTGTTGAATAAATTTACTTTGTCAAAAAATAGCAGCAGCAGATTAAGGCTTGAAGTCAACCTATTTTTTATTCAATGTCAAACAATTAGGTATTATATGTTTGATTTTAATAATAAAAAAATGCACGTTATAGTTTAATAAAAATCATTGATGATTTTACGGTTATTTTTAACTACTTCAAATCATAAAATAATAATAAAAAAAAAGTGCCATGGCTTCTCGATGGCACAGTAGACATGGAATATGTCTCATATCATAAATGAAAAGAAAGATTTAAATGGTCCCTATCCCTATCCCTATCCCTATCCCTATCCCTATCCCTATCCATATCCCTATCCCCATCCCTATCCTTATCCTTATCCTTATTCTTTCCCCTTATCCTTAATCCTTCTATGGTCAACAGGGATAATATATATATAAACAAACGAACAAACTATCCCTATCCCTATCCCCATCCCTATCCTTATCCTTATCCTTATTCTTTCCCCTTATCCTTAATCCTTCTATGGTCAACAGGGATAAAATATATATATAAACAAACGAACAAACTATCCCTATCCCTATCCCCATCCCCATCCCTATCCCTATCCCCATCCCTATCCCTATCCCCATCCCCATCCCTATCCTTATCCTTATTCTTTCCCCTTATCCTTAATCCTTCTATGGTCAACAGGGATAAAATATATATATAAACAAACGAACAAATTATAATTAATTCATTTACGTCATGGTAACGATTTTCGTGACACACATTCTTTCGAATAGACCCCAGAGAAAAGACATATTCATGTCAAAATAGGGAAATTTTGATCGTTTTTCGGGTCATAATTAAAATATGTCACACTTTTACTCGCGAAAAATATGTGAAAAAATAAGTAGGTATAATGTTCTATTTAGTTGACGATTATGCCTATAGTTATTTTTGTTACTATCGAATAGCCTATTATTATAGTGCTAAATAACTAACTGATTTCGTTACGACAACAGTGGGCGATGAGTAATAGTAGTATTGCAAATTGCAATGAACCGTTATGACATACAGGGACATTAATCTATTTTCGTGTCCCGAGCCATTATTAAGTGTCATGGTTTATTTTATTTCTGGACCCGACAGCTCGCAGCTAACTGACTGGCCAGTAGCATTGCACGCACGCACAAGTAGTAAATACCTACTTTACTTTCATATATTCTAAATGCAGTGCTGTCGGTAAGGGAGCACCGGGAGCATTCGCCTATCATGTAACGGTTACAGATTCGATCATTACATGAGTTAGATAGGATAGAAAGAAGTACCGAGCGTTACAGTATGCAACATGTAATGATACAATGTGTTATAGTTATATTGATACAACTTGTAACATCAGTGTGCACTGTCAACTAAATTAAATGCTCAAAATCAAATCTGAAATGTTACAAAATACCGAATGTTTCCGGTGAGGGAGAGCACCACTAGATTAAACGACATTGGCATTACTTACTTACTTATGCTTACTTACTCACTTATACTTACTTATACTTAAGTACTTACTTATACTTCTGGAGACCCAGCTTGGTTTGTCGTGACACGTATGTTATTTTTTTAATATGTTTTATACGAATAGCTCAAGTTTATGTTACGTTAATAGTTTCTCGAGACAGACAGACGCTGCCAGCGCCTTGAAATATAACTTGGTCTTTATATATTTTGTAACACCTTTATAAAATACATTATGGTTTCGCAATAAATGATTGAATTGGAAAAATTGAATTGAATTTATAATACATATGTATGTAGGTATTGTAGGTAGAGACTAGTTGGTGCAGTCTCAATTTTCTGCATACTGCTAATATTGCGAGTGAGAAGTAGGGAAAATTATTAAAAGAACGTTATAAAAATAGGAGGGTAGTTGCAAGTGTTATATTTCCGGTAGGCCGGTCGTCATTCGCTCGCCGGCAACGGCGCGATCGGTCGCGCATGCTGCAACGGAAATTAATATCGATTTATCCGATCTATAATATCGGATAGCTGAAATTATATTTTTAAAATAAATTCGCATTCAATTGTAAGGTTTTTCTAAGCTTGTGGGTTCTCGAGAGTAAAACTCATTTGTTTTATTGTTTAAAAAGCTACTGTCTGTATGATTTATTTTTGATAGACCAAGTTGATATTGACATAGTGAGATTTGGCGTTGAGTTCTGTTTGCTTAAACAAGTACAAAGGAACTTCATTGTCATAACTGAGAAAAAAAAAACTGGCTTGTAAAACTTGTAGAGCGAAGCGAAACTTGCCATTGAAACATCCCTCTGTTTGCTTGCCACGTTGAAAAATACACAGCCAACTAACTACTACATATCTCTATTATGCTTTTCCAACGTTAATGTTCACGTATGAAATCACACCATTTCCATACTAAACAGATCAAGCGTTCTCCCCGGTAACGTTAGTATAGCAATTTACAATGCAGTAAACGCAGCCAGCTCCGACACTGACAGACAGACGAACGGACGTAATGACGTTTTGACGTGCGCCAATTACCCCTCGAGTTTCTGGAAAACCACATTAGGTGCGATACCGTATGTCTCACTAGAGCCCGATCGATAAAATGTCAGCCCTATTAATAGAAACTGTCAGTCGTGTATTCATTGAATAATGTAGGTACAGTCGGGGTAAGAAAGCGACCCGCTCTCGGCTTCGCACAGGTGCAATTTTTTTCTGCAAATTATATTTTAAAAATAATTCCTCGTTAACGCTCTTTCCATTATTTAAAACTGCATTAAAATTCGTTGCGAAGTTTAAAAGATCTAAGCGTACACACAGAGGGACAGACTGTGGAATTTGCGAATTTATTTCATACTATGTAGAGAAGCATCCGTTAAGAAAGGGTTTTTGAAAAAATCAACTACGTTTGAAGACGGGTCGCTAGATTTTCCAATAAATAAGAGTAGGTATAGGATAAAAAAGTTTTGACCCTTGATTCATCGTGTGCCTGCGTGTACCAACGGGCTAAATGCGAATAGTTTACAATGGCCTACACTACAATTCCCACTTGTGACGGGAACATTGTGCACTACAAAACAACCGCAATGTGGGCTTATCCGCTTACCTCCATTAGCTCGATTGAATGGGGTTATACCACTATAGACTTTTCTCTATGTGCTGTTTTGTTAAATACATTTGTTTATGGTGACATGAATCTATAAAGAACCAGCTGTCCCTAACCACGTTTTATTTTAAAGGCCACGTTATCTGAAGCTACGTTATCAGTGAGTAACATATGCTATATTTAGTAATATAAAAAACACACAGTCTATTGTTTTTTATTCACAAAAGACATTAAATTCTACATTTAACCTGCCAACAACGAATTACAAATTCCAATACAGCGCGCGCACACACAATAATATAATCCTATTAGTATTGTTATATAGGCTTTTACCTAATTAACGAGTACAAGCATTTTAATTGATCCAACCATTGTGTTAGGGGCTTTAGATGAGTGCCTCTATTATTCACATCTAATCTAATGGTATTTAATTTCTCAAAGTATTTTGTCTCATCTCAAGTTATTGGTGTTTTTTTAATCATTATATTCAAAACTAGCTGGTGTCCGCGATTTATTGCGCGTGGAAAAAAAGCAATACAACAACGCCTGACGTCTTTATTGCTATTAAACTTTTGACATGCGTTAATTTTCTCAATTTGAAATGATTCCTCAGGAATAGTTCCTGGAAAACTCCAGGAACTCCAGGCTTTTAAAAGCAGTACTTTTTTTGGATGAATGTATTTTCCGGTATCCCTGGCAACATGTTATGCAAAATTTCATGATGATCGGTCGAGTAGGAGGCGTGATAAGTTAACAGATAGACCGACAGAGTTACTTTCACTTAGTATGGACAATTAAATCTTTTATTTGCTCACAACATGTCAATTTAATTAATCTATTTCTTTGTTTGAGGATAATTTCTGTTGTTGGTGTGTAATATTATCAATGTGTACACTTTTTAGATTGCTTTTCAAATATCATTTGGTATAGTAGACCACATTGTAATAGAAGTCTTTGATTGGTACATGTAATATTACCTATCTATTATATGTTTTTATATCTCCTTTCCTACAAATAAAACTCATCTTATTCTATTCTAAATTGTGTTCCGTATCTATCTACCATCAATCAGACCATTAGTCTGTATTTTTTATCTTACTTATGTGATAAAATATTTGTATGAGGTAGTAAATGAGGGAAACATATTGGTGTAATGAAATTACTTTTGAAATTTCCACTTAAAAACTTGAGACAGCGAGTGGGTTAAGAAATAATTAATGATCTCTTTTCTTCCCATTGTTCTCTGCGTAACTGAATCTTTCAGCCGTCGCGTGTACACAATATGCAGCCCTGTTCGGTTTTAATTACGCGCCACGAGTGATGAGTTGAATCCAATTATAACATGTATACAGATGCGAATAAAGTTCAGAATGGCTCGTTAAAATGAGGTTACTTTATTATTTATAAATATAACAACGATAGGAGTGTAATTGCATACGTGATAATTATATTAGATAGATTAATTACAATATAAAATTGTTGAGAGACCATATTATCTTGTTTGTAAATAGTTGTATAGTCCCTCCAAAATAGGCCCAGCCTTTTCGGAGATTAGCCGGAACAACAAACAGGCAACCAGACAGACAAAATAGTTTATAAGTTAGTACATATAGGTATACTTTGATATACATTCAGTAAAAGCAGTTACTTTGACTTGTAATTTGTTAACTTAAATTTTGAAAAAATTATACGCCCTTACGCCATATGGTGCCCGCGACTTCGTCTGCGTTAATATAAAGCTTGACCTCTCCTTGCTATTAAACTTTGTCTAGGTTTTTATTTCATTTGGGATGATCCTTGGGAACAGTACTTTTTTTCTAGATGAAAGGTACTTTATGTCCTTTCTTGTATCTCTGACAACGTTTATGCAAAATTTCATGATGATCGGTTGAGTAGTTATGGCGTCAAAAGGTAACAGACAGACAGAGTTACTATCGCATTTATAATATTAGTATGGATGTAGTTACTCAAATTTTACGCAAATATATATTATATTATTTTTCTCTTTTTCTCTTTTTTACCATCCGAACTGAATTTCCTTGAAATAAATTAGTGTAGTTATCAACCGTCAACTAGCCAAGTGCAGAATATTTCACATTCGAAAGAGGTTTTTCGTATCCGTTTGTAAACTACCTGAGCGGGGCTAACAAGACGTGTATTTATGTGTGGCTCGTTTGTTAACGCGTCTAGTTTCGTGGTCATAATTTAAACGCTTCCTCCGTACCATTGAAGTTGTGTGTGATGTATGTCTCTCGTTGTGCACTCCTGTCGTGTCCGACCTTCACTTGGCGATAAGAATCGTATTTACCTACACAAAACTAGATTTTTATATATCTACTAGCTGGTGCCCGCGACTTCGTCCGCGTTGAAAAAGCAATATATCGCCTGACATCGTTATTGCTATTATACTTAGCCAGGAGTTAGTTTTCTTAATTTTAGATAATCCCTCGGGAGCAGTACTTTTTTCTAGATGAAAGGTACCCTAAGTCCTTTCTGCTGTCCCAGACAACGTGTATGCAAAATTTCATGGTGATCGATTCAGTAGTTTTTGCGTGAAAGAGTAACAAACATCCATACAAACTTTCGCATTTATAATATTAGTAGGATTTTGCTAAAGTAAAATACAAATACACAGAGTCACAATAACAAGGATGCAACGTAACAATAAAAGTATCGTCTGTACAGGATGTATCGGCACCGAAAGTGGTGTGTGCTCAACTTTCTTGGCATGCTTTCCTATCAATTTTTGGAGATATTTGTACCTACTATAAATGCGAAGTATGATGTCAGTGCCAAAAGAAAACATGACATATTGTAATAGTTTTGATTATTGTAAAGTTTCCAATACATTCAATTGTTATTCATGATAATTCTAACTTCTTCAATATCTTTTAAGTAATTATTTAATTTTTTTAAATTAAAATCAGTTATTTTGCGGTTCATCATTTACACTATATCTGGTAACATTAGCTGGCCCGATAGACGTCATTCCGTCAAATTTGATTATTAATTAGCACACGTAGGTAGGGTTACTTCTTCCGTCGCCGTTAGAGCAATTTGATTATTAGTTCTAATTCACACGTGAAATGTCTCCATCGGGATTCGAACTCTGATCTGCTATATCGACAGCCAAATCTTACATAAAACTTTTTTAAACCGCATTGTAACAATTAAAATTAATAAATGATTTCCACATGGTTAACGCGATGTATCGCTCGTATAGTAGGTATCTATCGCGGTTTTGTGTAAATGTTTTTAACGTACTTTAACTCAAGCGAGTAAACCCTATTGCGCAATTATAATATGTAGTTAGTTTGCGTATCAACACGTTGTAGGGAATAGTGATAATATACAGTTCTGATTTAACGCAAGACGTAGTTACAATGCGCTTGCATTTAAGGAAAATTGGTCTCAATTCTACCTCCGTATAAGTAAAGAACGGTATGTGATGTAAAAAAGGCGATTTCACAAAAAAAAAACTTATACCACTTTAAATCTTGAAAAAAATAATTGATATTTTGTTTAGAGATAATACGGGTCTTTTTAGTTGATAGATCTATGCATTGAGTAGGATGTAGCCTATGAATCTTCTATGTATCAATAGCATCATTATGATAATTAAAAAGGTCAAAAAGGTTAAGGAATGATGCAACGAGATATAGAATAAGATATATGGTTGAAGTCAAGTATTTCCCATGTATCTTCATCAAATATTTTATATTGTAAGTACAACAATTGGGATATATAACAGTTCATGGGCCCAAGCCAAGATGCAAACGCAATGCTTTCTACTGTCGTAAACGCTACGCTATGCTAAGAGAAAATTGTGATTTTTTGCTTTGTGATTTTATGTGGGCGTTACAACAACCAATCACCAAGCTTTTTCCCTTAGCGTTCTCTCTTCGTTTCCAAAGTACGCAACGAAGCGTTTGTCTTGACTGGGGCCCTAATCTAATTAACAATTAGATTTTTGAACGACTCGCAAGCGAAAGTTTAACTACTGCAATGTCATTTCTTGTGATGTGTTGGGTTAAGATGTTGCTCGACACGCGGGTCGTTTCGTTTAGATCGAAATGAATTGTATTAACTGAAGTCGAATGAAATAGAGTCGAGTAGGTACTCTCTTCCCAACTTCATTATCCTTCAGTGATAGTGTCTTCGGACTTCAATTCTGTGTACTGACAATAGATTGTAGTTTTTCGATTATTACTAGCTGAACCCGGCCAGCTTTGTTTTGCCAAAAAAATAAAAAAATAAATTTGGGATGGGTCACCCTTTTCACTTAGGGGTAAAAATACGACTTATTCTCAGACCTACTGAAAATACACAAAAAAAATCATAAAACATGTCTCAAAAAAATCAAAATAAAAAAAAATTAATATGAGTAGGTAATAATGCTAACCTATTACAACGTAAAACGTGGCCTTTTTCAAGATGTCAAAGTCAATAATTTCAGTAAATTCAGTTCTGAAGCAATATCAATGAAAAGTGCATAAGTGCCACCAGAAAACTTGTATTTGCTGAAAATGTGATGCAGTTTGTTTTACATGAAAAGCTTTAATGCTACATCGGTAAACTTTTGCGACAGACTCTACTTACTAAGGTTACTTATTATCTTCCTTCATTAAGGTTAAGTAACCTTATTAGTAAGTTATCGATGGCGAAAGTTTTTAATTGACTTTATTTCAGCAACACGATTTTACACCTTATTCCTCAAATAGCGCCGAAGTCAACCGCTAACTGGATTTGAAAGCTCACATATGGAATTTGTCATTAAATCAGAAATATTATGTTATAGTATAGATAACATTCACTATGGGGTCCAAATTATATAACGCTTAGTTCCCTATTCCTTATTCCCTAAGTACATGGCGCATTTGAGTGTTAAGATCGCTCTATAACTTTGTTTCGGCAATCATTTCAATTTCACACGGGCGATGTCGCGAGAACAGTTTTATAATACATATTATATTAATAATTTAGTGTTTACATTGTAATGAAACCAGCAATATATTTGTAGCACCAGCAAATATCAAGAACAAACTGTTACTCGCAATCTAGTCTCACATTATTAACATCTGCTGATGTAATAATCTTGGATCACTGCGTACGAAACTGATAATATTGAAAGGACAAAACGTGAACCAACGAAGTTACCGCTTTATGTGTTTAGCTAACGCAATAGGTACTTAGATGACTGGGTTAGTGGGAGCTCCCATAGCCATCAAATGCTAACGTTATAAAACATTTATGATTGTCGATTTTAGAGGTCTGCATTAACGGCTAGTGTTTGAAGTTATGAATCGGTTTAGTTAGACGATTTTATCTTGGAAAGATTGAGCATAAAACGTGCAAGATTCGTGTACATGGCATACAATGTGTTAAGATCTTGAAACTCGAAGCCCTTATAGCTTTTACCATCAAGTTTTCCGTCCGCCTATTAAAGCTTACTAGACTGGGTGACCGAGCTTCTCTCGGGCCAATGAAAGGTTTAAAGTTTTTACATGTAAGAAAGAAAGTCTTTGAAACAGACAGACAGGCAGAGTTATTTTCACATTTATAATATTAGTACTTGAACGACACAACATTACGCAAGTCAACGTATGCATTTCGTAGTGTACATTGTCAATGTCACGGCCAAGTTTGTTTGATGACAAATAAAGATATTCGTCGAGACAAGACTAATTTACAAGCAGCATATCAAATGACTTTGTCGTCGCGTTGAGAAAAGTTATTATTTATTAGCTAAATTTTAAACACTCATGTTTAATAAAATCATTATTATACTGCACATTTGTGTAATTTTACATTGTTATCGAAATATTATTTTAGTATAATGACAGTGCACCGTCCACTATTAAACTGGCAGCATTCAAATTGGGACACGTATCACTAGCAGCGAACACTATCATCTTAGCGATCTCTTCTGGTTCGATTATATTTTTGTTTGGGACTAATTGGTCAGCTATCATAGAGTAAATGGCCTCCACGTGCTCCTTATCGACATTGAAATTCGACAACATATTTGTTCTCGTGATGCCTGGCCTGACGGCATTAATTCTCACCCCTTGCGACATTAGCTCCATGGCTGTCGATTTCGTAAATCTCTCCAACGCCTCCTTTATCATTGAGTAAGGTATAAATCCGGGACGAGTGCGTGTAGGGGCACCGAACACGTTCACGATATTCCCCTTAGTTTTCGCTAAATGTTGAACACATAATTGAGTCAATTTGTACGGCACACGTAGATTTATAGCAAACAATTCGTCGAATATATCCAAGGAGTTGTCAAACAACGATGTCATTTGCGGTTTCCCGGCGCAATTGATGAGAACGTCTATCTTTCCGTAGGTCTCGATGGTTTTTCTCACAATTTCCTCGCAACTATTGTTCAGAGTTAGATCGAGCAGTATGCACAGTGGCCTGTTGCCTCTGGCTGCCTCGCAAACGGCCGCAACGTTGGTCAACCTTTCTTCGTTTCTTCCAATGAGACTGAGTAATGCGCCGTAAGAAGCAAGCAGTTTCGCTGTCGCAGCTCCTATACCGGAACTAGCTCCCGTAACAATGACAACTTTGCCGGTAAAATCCATTTTGCACACACCACCGTACGTTTTCAAGTCAAGACGTTAACTGATGTTGTTTGACCTCGATATTAGTTTATTGTGACTGTCATCTCGTTCTTATACCGGTTTCTAGCTTGGCTCCTGTTCTTCTCACCTTGACCGCTTAATTATATGGTTTACATAGATCAGTTTTGGGTTTATTCTCCACAATTTTTATGTGGATTTCCATGAATATTAAAATATTGAAGACGCTTGCAAGACTGACTTTATCGATATTCAAATTTATTTTGTAAATCTAATTTTTTAAATTATAATTATTTATTTGCTTTATTGTTTTGTTTTTTTTTTTAATTAATTTAGTAGATAATTTGAATAAAGTAATTTAATTTATAAGATGTGTTTAACGTTGACGTCTGTGTTCAGTTTACGTTTAATTTAGCATTACATACCACGATTATTGCATTTAAGGGACTTCATTATGAGTCCCCGATGACGATTTTCAAATTCTACGAGTACATGGTCTCGTACCAAACCAAGAAATAGCTATTCATGTTGGGTTATCTGTCTATAAAATACCCAAGTGCTTTTATTTGTTTCATTATTTTTTTGAGGACTCGTTTCGTTCAGAACAGGCAGTATTCTGAATCAGGAGGCGGCCCTACAAGCGTGTTGCGAAATGGATGCACGAATATCAATGATGCGAAAAATCGGTTTAGTAGTGGTTTCGCACAATTTTGTGTCGTAAGAATTGTGCGAAGTAGTGACTAAATCAATGGTCCCCAATATTGCTATTCATTCTAAATGTATAGGAGGTCAGCAACCAGATTTTATTTTTTAAAAGTAAAATATTTCGACTAAAAGCTATCTTTACTATACTATCAATATAAATATGATAAATTAACGCTGTCTGTCAGGGCCAAGCGAACCCACTCAAGTTTCTTGAGGAAGATACCGGGGTAATTTCTAACTAACTAAAAGAAATATGTATTAATATGTTTTTATTCAGTTCACTTTTATGGCGCATAATTTTATAACACATATAAATATTGAAGTTATCTTTACATATTAAATATATTAAAATTAAAATGATTTAAATCGTAGACAAAGAAATATTTCATTTTTTCCTTAAGGGAGTGTCGTCGGGTAAGTAGGTTCATGGCCCGCTGCGTTCCCATTGTATTGTACCTACTGGTAAAATTTGAACACGAACTTTGAAAACATTAGCATGAAAATGATGCCATTGTATTCGCTTAATGTTAGAAAGCAATCTTTGTTATAGAGAAAGGAGGAAACGCGAAATAATAAGTGATACTGAAATCTCTCACCTAAAATATAATGACTTAAAATATAAGTAATTTGTTGCAAGAAGATATATTTTATGTAAAAATAATTACTAAAAGAAAAAAAAATAGATGTTGCTACATACATGTTTTTATTCTTCTCCTCTTAGTTACAATATACATTAGATTCAATATTATATTCTTATTTTTAAAAATAAGAAATAGAAAAGAGTATACTGTGAGTTAATGGATAAATCGCCCGAATTAACTCGCCCGGGGTGAGAGTTAATGGTCAAGTCGCTCGAATTTATCTCGCCCGAGCCGGGCGAATTGTCATGTTTTTTAGACAACTCGCCCTCTCTCGGTATTAAACGAATTCCTAAACTTTAACTAACTATTTGACACAAATGAATCCGATGTCGAGAGCGAAAATATAGTCGATGCGATCTACAAAATTTCAGAATAGTAAGCCTACTTAAAACAAATTAAGTTCAGTCGAAATACTTACGACTCGGTTGGAGTTGTTTCAAACCTCAATCAACAAGGTTGAATTCCGTTCGGTCCAGCAACTTTGAGTCTTCGATTTTCATGTGTGGCTAAGAGAATATATTATTTGCTCTAACGTAGAAGGAAAACATCTAGTGTCTGTATCTGTATTTCCGAGCACATATAACCCTAATCTTTTCAAGGTTCGAGTGAATAGGCATCTTCTGAGTGAGCTCGCTCCACCTTAGGCCTCATCCTTGCCACATGGCTGGTTGTTGGCCAAGAGCAAACCCATCTCTAATAAAAAAAAAGTCTGTGAATTATTATTATATCATTAATTATAAATCTAAAATAGATTATAGAATTGTTGTCTTATCTGCTGTATGTTGGGTTGGCGTAGAAACAGACTCGCATATAGATTAATTAAATAACTAATTATTCTTTATGAACGTACTAATATCAACGAAATAGTATATCTCTGCGAGCACTAATATGTGATTAAGTACGAAATCTAATCTTCTTAGCTTTGATTCGTACGATGAATGGTGCCATCGAATTATATTATTCCTTTTGACAAAATCTGAAATATTTACGAGTATTTAAATTAATCTGGAAAATACTTAAAACTAATTTATTTCTGGAAATTTTGTTTCTTTATTATTGTTAATTTATATTAATTTGGTCTATTAAAGGGTGACAGGCAGAGTGAAAGATCAACTTGATGATTGATGTCTACTGTCGGTTAGAAACATTTTTTACGTATTTGTGTAACTTTGTTTAGTATTTTACACTTTGTTTGTTAGTAGGTTTTTCCTACACTCTAAAGGCCAACGTGTAACTATAGAAGTTACATTTGATGCGAGAAACAAAAACAGCACACATGCTTATTATTTTACGTAACGGCCTAACGGGATAGCTTTTGTCGGTCGGAAAATTTAGTCGTAGCCTGACGCATTTTTATCTAACCTACATAAATGTGCAAACACATATGTACATTTCCCTCGAGCACGAAGTATTGTATTCACGTGAACCCACCGGAGAAGCGGCGACCAATTCATCACAACGACACTTATAGTTCGATACCTGGGTTCCGTAGGGGATCGATTTTGCAATTTCCTCTCTCGCGGAAGTGGGAGTGCCGGGGGATGGCCCACCACACCAAGTCACCAACAACCGAACGCATTTTAGATTACAAGAATATCAATAAGTGTACCTACTTATTTAATAGATAAACCAATTTATATAATTATTTATTGTTATGCACATGCAGTTTCAAATTTCTTTCAAATTTCTTATAAATACAATGTTAAATAAAATATATAAATACAATATATTCATACCAGCTGGTGCTCGCGACTTCGCCCGAGTTGTAAATGAAGAATAAATATATCTGACCCTGATCTGACATCTTTACCGCTGGATCTCTTGTACGTTATAAAATAAAGCTATGTTCCAAATTTCAGCTTTCTAGACATAACACTTTTGGATGTGCGTTACTAGTAGTTAGTCAGGACCATGAATTTTGTAACTAAATTATATTTTTGATTTTTTCCATATTTTTAATACAATAATAAAAAAAATACATCGATGGCCAGCGTACATTCCGTATCATATTATTCCACGCTTCAGCCTCTTAACTGGAGAATCTTACAACTCTGCTTTTCGGCACAGGTTGCCAGCCACCTGTGTTGCCAGCACTCTTATTATCTGCCTATACTATATTTTTTAGATCTTTTTAAGGTGACGTTCGTATGTAGCTTTTCTTCTATATAAATGCGCGATTGAGGTTTCTCTGAAGTCGCGCTACAAGTATAGCTTATATATTGAATTTGAATGATTTTTATATTCAGTTCTCGAACGTTCCTCGAAAGATTATAAGATGTTTCCAAATTGGAAGGGTAATTACCTATTAAGTACATTTTATAGCATAAAAGAATATGTTCGAGGAGTAATAAAAAGTTACTTTATGAAAAAGATGAAAGCGAAGGGGAACGGGGGCTAAGTAAAGAGTACCACGAAAAGGAGAGCGGGAAAAATGGTCCGTTTATTATTTCTACGTGGCTTTGATGAGGCTTAAATTGGATTTGTTGAGAATTTACTTTCGGGTAGCTCACGATGTCTTTTCGTGAACTTTCCACGATGTAATTATAATCTATGCTCACATGCCTTTCTATGGTTCTTGACGTTTATGGTTCTAATCGAAAATATACGCGAAATAAGTGCAATTTATCGTGAAATTATCTGAAAGACATCCATTTTTTAATTCCACCGATTGAGGCTTCTTGAATGTGATCTATGCAACCAATCTCACCTAAAGCAACCGGGGCGGGGAATCCCACCCCGCTTTTATGACAGGACACTCGGGGAATCCCAGTTGGTCCTGCACGTCTGTTTGTTTCCTAGATTTCACATGTGTTTATGATATAATAAATATATCACTGCTTGCTGAATGCTGAAGATGAAATCTGCGTAACTGGGAAGACTGGCATGCTTTGTTTACTTGCGAAGTTCTGTCGGTGTGAAAGTTTGGATCAATTTTATGTAGGCGTGTGTTTATTTTGTTACTAAATAAATCTTCTTTTTATTTCAAATTTCGTTTGATCTAGAGAATTGTAAAATACACTAACTACTTTGTGGGCGACGCTAGCCACTCAAAAATGCTTCAAGTAAAAACAATATGGCTCAATCACACAAAGGGCCGAACTAATCCGACCTCTCTTTCGCTTAAATGTTAACGAATCTCGTGTAAAAAGAACAATAGGTTTGAAAAGTTAACCTTCAACTAAAGGAGTTTTCGAAATAAAACCACAATCCTCTCGACTCCGTACTCTGCACTCGAAAAAGTTGCCAACCGGATTGAAAGCGGCAAAGTTGGGAAGTCGCGTAACCGAAACTTTTGTGATTTTATGCCGCCCTGGTACCGATTATGCCCACGAATTAAGCTTTAAAACTAATAATCTTCAGCTGACGGGTTAGGGGGAGCTTTTTTGTGTCGAGCTTGACGTACTTTTTAATAGAGCTTTTAAGTGATTCTATTAATCCGTTATGCTTATTGAGTTTGTTCGAGTTCGTTTTTATTACGTATAAAGCTTTGGTAGCTTAGCTAGTTATAATAGAATTACTTCGTGCTTTTTTAAACGTTTTTTTTTAAAATATACTTTAACTCTGTTATTGTAACGAAGTTCAGAGATATCGTCTTAATATAAATGTTTGAAATTTTATTTAAGGCTTCTGCTAAGTTTGTAGTTTGCAAAAACAACAATATGAAACTCTTGACACAAAAGTTTAAGCCCAATGTTTATCTTTACATAGTTAATTTGTAGTCGCTTTCCGCGTCTGTATGTATGGCCACTAAGCTTAGTAGTAGTCTGAATTCGTACAAGTATATCCGAGGTAGTGAACTGCCTAAAATTTTTGATCTCTATAAAGTTGATCTCTGACCGCAGCCTCTCCGCATGGCCATCTGTTTAGGTTGCGGGCCGCTCTGCTTGTATTTATTTGACGCTTTGCAGAGTTTTGCGGTTGCACGATTTTCGCTGTCCGCCCCACGTCCGACCGGCTAATCCTCGTTTAAGATCGGATTTAGTTCACGGGCGCCCGATAACTTTAGTACATACAGTCAGGCGTAAAGGGGACTTCAAAATTACCTTACTTTAATGGCATACAATTTAACAGAAATAAATTTAACATTTAGTAACGGCACACGCTGCCTTTGGACACCACTTTTGGCGGCAGTAACCGCCCCCTAAAAATACATATTGTGAGGGATACAGATAAGGACAAGGGACATAGATAAGGACATACCTTTCATCCAGAAAAAATACTGTTCGCGAGGGATCATCTCAAAATAAAAATTCAACGCCTGGCAAATAAAGATTTATTTTTCTATTATCTATAATAAAACCTTGATTATATTTATTGCAGTATCTGTGGTATGCTTGGATAGATACTGTCTAAGTTACTTTTTTGTTTTTATGGGCTGAGCGCTTTATGCTTGCCCAAAAATTCGGTGTCGCTTTCAAAGTCCTCAGACTAAAAGAAAAATATTATCTATAAGTACTAATATTATAAAGAGGAAAAATTTGATTTTAAAAATTGTTCAAGTAGTTTTTTCATCTATAGAAAGCTACATTGTCAGGGAGTAACATGAGCTATATTTTATAAAGTTACGCGAGCGAACTCGCTTGCAACAGCTAGTAGTCTAATATATCTAGTGAAAAAAAATAAGAAGATAATATGTATAGTTAGTCCGCTTTGTACTCATTTTCATGAAAAACACCACTTGGTATTACGACACACAGACTGGCTGAAATTGTAAAACATTCCTTTCTTACAGCGGGTTCCTATAATCTACCATTCGTCACTGTTTACAAGTAACTACTCGTTTTCATTTTCCGACAACGGATTGTAACAAAGCGTTCCACAAGTTTTCTACAAGTAGATGAATATAGGAACGCGTCACCCTTACGACTCGTGGCTATAAGTACCGTTTGTAGGCAAAAACGATTCGTTGTTGGGATATAGGAACCGGCCCCTAGTCGGATAATAAAATTGTAAATTTGCTCGACATTTGCTTGAAATGTTAATGAGTGAAACGCAACCACTGAACCTTTTTTTTTTTTTTTTTGACGAGGAGTAATCCGCTTACAGATTCCCTACCGCTGGCTAGACGGAAGGGATATGTGGGGGTCGCCCAGCACCTGATCATAGCGGCACTGGGAATACCCACTAAAACTCCCCGGTGCCTCCTTGCCCTGTGAGCGGGGTGAACCGGGCTCTGCCAAGGCACCAACTCCGATCCACCCCAGAGCAGCCTAGCCATTGCTGGCTAGACTAACGCCAACGGAGGATTGCCCGGAGACACCCAGGCAATCCCCAGACGGTGGGACCTTGTGCAGGCACACACAGTTGGCCAACCATGTGCGCAGGTCCCCTAGGACATTTGAAAACGGGCTAGATATGCCCGCCTTCTCCTACCCGGCCGCCTGCGTCTGAGGGAAGCGAGACCTGCCTCTTCCTCTCGCTCCCTCTCAGCTGCCTCCTTCTGCGACATTACAGATTCGCAGAAGGAGGCAACCGCTTTCCAGGTGGTCTCACTGTCAATCATGGCTTCAACCATGCTTGGCAGTGAGACGTCTCCACCACCCAGCGCCACCTCCAGCTCCCGGCGCTGGGGACTCCAGGCCGGGCACACTTGGAGTGTGTGCTCGGCCGTGTCGTCAGGGTCGCCGCAGTGGTGGCACCGCGGCGACTCCTCCCTTTTTATACGGTGCAGATAATGACCAAAGCACCCGTGTCCGGTCATTATCTGCACCACGTGGAAGGTGAGGCCACCTCGTCGGCGCCTCACCCATTCCTCCAGCACCGGACGAACCGCGAGGATCGTCCGGTGACCAGCGGTGGGGTTGAGGAGTGCCTCACCCCAATCATCCATGGCCCTCTCTTGTGCCTCTGCACGGACCCGCTGCACGTCCTCGGCAACGGGTCTTTCTCCAAGGGCCCTTGCGGCGACCCGATGCCGATGCACCTGAGACAGAACCAGGGCATCGACATCCCACGGTAGCGTGCCTGCCAGCACGCAGGCGGCCCCGTGGCTGACCGTGCGGTAAGCCCGCACGGCCCGGATCGCCATGACCCTTTGAGGCCTCCTCAGGAGGGCCCGGGTGCGGGGAGTGAGACACTCCGCCCAGACCGGGGCTCCGTAAAGTGCCATCGACCTTACCACCCCGTGGTAAAGTCGACGGCACGCCGAATTTGGTCCTCCCAGGTTCGGGAGGAGCCGTCCGAGTGCGGCTGCGGCTGCTGTCAGCCGTGGAGCGAGGAGCTTGAAATGCTCCTCGAAACTCCATCGGGGATCCAGTGTTAGGCCGAGATACTTGATGTGCATCCCGACCGGAATCCGGACCCCCTCCACTCGGACATGGAGCCCCGGAGGGATCCTGCGGCGTGGGGGATGGAAGCCCATGGCCCTAGTTTTATCTAGGGCCACCTCCAATCCTAGCAGGTGGATGCGCCGGACGACCAAAGAGGTGCCGACCGACGCTAACCGCACTGCGTCCTCCCACGTCTGCGCTCTCGCCGCGACTAGAGTGTCATCGGCGAAGCAGACAACCTCCATCTTGGGAAGGAGGTTGCCTCGCAGGACCCAGTTGTACCCCAGGTTCCACAATAATGGGCCGAGGACGGCTCCCTGGGGTACACCAGCCGCCATTGGGCGTCGACGGACGCATCCGTCTGCGCCCTCGTACAACACTACCCGATCAGAAAGGTAGTCGAAGACGAGGGCGCGGAGGTAGGGCGGCACCCTGTGGAATTTAAGTGCCGCCCTTATGCATTCATGAGGGAGGCTGTTGAAAGCGTTGCGGATGTCGAGCGACACCGCAACAACAGCCTCCCCCCTGCCCGTGGCCTCCTCAGTCCACCGCTTGAGGAGGCCCACTGCGTCCACTGTGGACCGACCGGTTCGGAAGCCGAACTGGTGCTCGTCCAAGTTCGGCCCCTCAGTCTCTAGGTGCTCGACTATCCGGCGGACTATGATTCTTTCCATAGCCTTGCCGGAGTCGTCGAGCAGGACCACCGGTCGGTACCCCGCCGGTGAGTCGGCAGGGCGGCCCTCCTTACGGAGAAGGCAGAGTCGCCCCACCTTCCACCTCGCCGGAAATTTGCTCCGGGCGATACACGCATCGAGTACCGCCCGGAACCTCTCCTCCAAAGGCCCCAGCGCTATCGCCAGGGCCTTGGCCGGGACCCCATCTGGTCCCGGGGCCGTCTTCTTCCTCCCGATCCGCTCCCTCACCGCCTCAAACTCTACGTCAGAGACGGGAGGGCCCTGCAGCGCAGCCTCCGCAGGTTCCGGAGGCTCCATAGCTGGGGGCTCGAATGGGCCGGGGGTCGGGAAAAGAGACCCCACAACATTTTCGAGCAGCGTCGGTTCGAGGTTGGCTGTGAAGGGGGAGCTTGATGCAAACTTTCCCCTCACAGCCCTATATGGACGACCCCAGGGGTCAGCGTCCAGGAGGGCCAGGAAGCGCTCATGTGCTTCTTCCTTGGCCCTGCAGATACCTTTCTGCAGGGCCTTGTGAGCCTCCCTGTATGCCTGACGAAGAAGGACCTCTTCGTCAGGCGTCCTCCTGGAGCGCCTTCTCCGGCATCGGAGGAGAGCACGCCTCGCAGCCAAACACGTGGTGCGCAGGGTGGCAATTTCCTGCGCCCACCAGTACACCCTCTTCCATCGGGGAGGAGGGCGCCACAGCGGCATGGCGGCATTGCAGACGGCCCGAAGGTCGTCCGCAAAGTGGTCGGCCATGCCGTCAGGATCCCCTGCGAGGTGAGGGGGGAGAGACGACCACTCCCTCACCATCGCTGCCTCCTCCGCCACTTCCGGGCGGAGCTTGGCGAGTGCCCACCTGGGAAAGGCGACACTCGCCGTAGGATCCCGGCGCTGTGACGCGCTGGGGGCCCGCGTGGAGACCTCGTATCGAACATAAAGGTGGTCCGATAGGGTCTCCACTTCTTCCTCGACCCGCCAGCTCCGGATTTGGGCAGCAAGGGCGGCAGTGGCGAAGGATACGTCCACAATGGATGTACCTTGCCACCTTACGCACGTGGGAGAGGTACCACGGTTGAGTACCTGGAGTCCCAGGCCCAACGCCCAGGACTCCAGAATACCCCCCCTCACGTCCGTACTAGGGGACCCCCACGCCACGGATTTGGCGTTGAGATCCCCCGCCACCAAGACTGGGAGTGGGGCCGCACGCCTCACCACACCCTCCACCGCAGCCAGGAAGAACTCGAAGTCCGCCCGACTGCGGTTAGGGGAGAAGTAGGTCGACACGACCACCATTCTTCCCCAGTTCGCTGCCACGAAACCCGGACCTCTCTCCCTGAGAGAAAGGGGAGGAGCCCCACCACCAGCCCTCACTGCAATAGCAGCGGAGTCATCCAGGTCCCCTAACCAGTTGGCATTATGGGGGACCGCGTATGGCTCCGCCACCACCGCCAGGTGAATCTCCCACTCCGCCATGGACTGGCACAGTAGATCCTGTGCCCCGGCGCAGTGGTTGATGTTCGCCTGGAGGATATTTGCAGTGAGCCTACTGGGCATTGGTGGTTTCCATTTGCTCCTCCCTTACAGCACGAATGGCCCCTGTGCTTGGCTGCGGTTTAGCCGCTGTGAGGCGGCCCCTGATGGCTGGGGGGGAGCAGTTCATCCCCCCCATGCGATGGTTAGCCGCGAGCCCGGCGTCCGCACAGACTGCACACTTGTATGCGGCCTCGCATTCATGCGCAGAATGCCCGTCTAATCCGCAACGGTAGCAAAGACCACTGCGGTCTTTTTTCGACGGGCATCTCACGACCGGATGGCCGAGCCCCATGCACCTATAACAGCGCATGGGACGCTGTTCCAACAGTTGGACGGAGGCAGAACTCCATCCAACCGTCAATCGGCCACAGGTCGCAAGCTTTCTTGCGGCTTCCACCGGGCATGAGGCGAATGCCGAGCCCACCCCTCTGACCCCAGGGTGAACCTTGCCAACCTTGAAGTGCTCGGGGGGGCAGCCCGTGCTTAAGGCCAGCGCGGCCTGCACCTCCTCGGCCGACACAGAGTCGTCGAGTCCGTTGACTCGTATGTCAACCGATTTGACAGGGCGCGTGACCTTCGCCTCATCCCCCAGCACCGCGCTAGTTTGCGCCGCCAATTGGTCTGCCTGCGTTGGCGTAGTCTCCTTCGGGAGTTCGAGTATACGAGCTCCCGTGACCCCCGTGCGGAATTGGGCCGGTCCAATTCCGAGGGCGTCAAGCGAGACCGATGCCTTGGTCTTCGCTATCGCTTTGTTATACGTGGCCCCCTTTTCAATAGCCTCCGGCTTGAGGGCCACGACTACCGCCAACTTCTTATGCTCCTTTGGGAGCTTTGGTGCACTCTCTTTCCTCCCGGAAGTCGGGGCGGGAGCAGCGGCAGGGGCGCGCTTTTTGCGCCGGACTACCTCCGACCAGGTCTCGCCTGGCTCAGTCGAGCTTCCCGCCTGCGGCTCAGGAGCCTTGTCAGCAGGGGGTTTGGCCACCTTTACCGGCCTTGCCTTTTTAGGCAGGTTAGCCTGTGGGGCCAGAGTTGACCCTGTCTCGCACTGGGATGCCGCAACGCGCTCCTCCCGCTTCTTATCCGCCATTAGCGGCGGACGAAGCTGGCGAGCCGGGAGTAGCCTCCCATCCACCTCCAGCCCGTCTAGGTGGGCATTGACTACCCCCCCTACGTGGGCAGTCAGTTCCGCCTGAAGGGCCGATAAGGCCTCCAAAAACTCCGCTCTAGATAGTGGCTGGGCTTCAGCCACTGTCATGGGCGGTTCTGCGGCCTGATGCTCGGCCGGGGTCCTCTTAGTTACGGGCCTTTCAGAAAAAGCCCTACGCAGCGCCGTCACCTCCTCGATTAGGGCGTCTATTTGCCCGCGGAGGCGCTTGTTGTCCGCTCGTAGTCGTCGAATTTCATTCGACGACTTGCGCGCCGCCACCGCCTCGACCACTCCGAGTATGGAGTGGGTGGCCTCCTTTATCTCCCTTTGGGAGGTGCCCTTGAGGCTGCCCGACTTGGGCCAGTTAATGGCCCTGCCGACCTCCGAGCTCGTAGGAGAGTCCACCCCTATTAGAGGGGGGGCAAAACAACGAGTTCAGTCGGATAGACAATGAAATAAACAACAAAATTTCATGAAAACTCGAAAAACAACAAATAACAAACAAATAACAAGCAATAACAACGACTGTTGTGAATCACCCTGTAGAGCCTTTAGAAAGGCTGCATACAACGCAATCCGCAACAAAATCTGCCAACAAATGACAGAACACCAGTCAATTTAACTATCGTGACTGATACTGAAAAGCTTTGATAAAAGCTTCATTCAAATCAGTCCACCACTCAAATTGATAGGGTACCACCTATGACCTCTAACGGGTCAGAAAACACCAATAACAGAGATTTTTTTATAAAATTTTCAAAATCGAGTTTAAAAATTTTATGAAAATAACAATAACAGCAAAAACAATAACAATAACAACGAAAACCAAAAATTACTGCAGGCTACCCTGAAGAGCCTTGGAAAAGGCTGCGTGCAAAGCAGACCGCAGCAAAATCGGTCAACAAATAACGAAGTGACGACGAAATGAAATTTCGGGACTGAAACAAAAGAAGCCTTGAAAAAGGCTTCAATCACGTCAGTCCGTCAATCCACCACGTAGAACACAAAGAGGAACCTCCAAAGCGTCCAAAAGCAACAAGAACTCAGAAATCTCCAAAAATTTTTTACCATCGGTGAAAGAGGCCCTAAGGGATCACGCAACCACTGAACCTAAGCGAAGTGAACTTTTTTTCATGAACTTTTAACGCGACGGCACACGCTCGCCGCTAATCTTTCATGTGAAAAGTTGTTTATGACTTTGTAAACGCTCGCGAACGTACATACGCTTCTTTTTTTGCATGTTTATACTTTACGACGACACGAGTGTCGAAGGAAAATTGTTTTGCGTGTGGCTACTTCTAATAATCCCTTGATGCTCGCTTGGAACAAAGATAGTCACAGAAACATACACTACTTTACTGATGGCTCAAAATTGTACCTAATTATGCCGATGGCTTCACACGCGTGATAAGTTAAACATTAGCCACTATTAAGGCGATTTAATTAGCCACTATTCAAGTTGAACTTGAAAAACTACTATGCTAAATTTCAAAATCAAAATTGATTAAATTGTTTAAAACATAACAAGCAGACAAAATTAGTTAGTTATTAGTTAAAAATTAAATTGTATTTAATAAAGCTTTTGACCGCAATTTAGATCGTGTCATTTATGTCAAATGTTGCAGCATTATTTTCAGTATTCTCATTTTCGGGGATAAGTATATTCTTCCTTCTGATAGAAATCGTAGAATACCTGAGGTCTAACCCTATGGCCCGCAGTATGCGTCTCCTTGCTAAAGATGAAGATAATAATATTGATGAAGGATAGTTTCTATTACTTTATAATGGTACTCTATGTCTCGAAACTTAATTCTGTTTATTATTGCTAGATTATTGTAAAAGGATTATTACTATATTAGGATTATTATTACTTGGTTAATAATTAAAAACAAATGCCTAGTTTATTTCAACCATTAACTCGCATTGTAGAAAAAAAACAGTCAAGAAAATTCTTTAGACAGATACTTATATAAAAGCGTGGAGCTCCTTTGGCTTTAATTATATCGTAGAAAATAAATCTATCTCTTCATGTTTTTGTTCTTTTGATAGAAGATAAATCAAATTGCCTTTGAACGTTTATCTAAGAATCAATTTCAGAGACTTCGTTTTATTATTTTAAAAGTTATTGACTTTGCTCTTGGTTCGGAATGGCGACTTTAATTTTGGTCTCTCGTCTGTATGAAGAGTGCCCATGCTATGGAATATGGTTCACAATGCTAGTAGCTCACTTGCTCATTAGTAGAACTTAACATTTGTGTTTTTCTCGCGATATTTTCATGTAAATTGTCATATCTTATACACGCGTCGTCAATTCGAAAATACTGAGACCATGTTATATCACCAGTGACGATATTCAATAGTACTATATCATTATCATGATAGCTTACGATACCGATACAACCGATTGGTTTGCCCTAGCCAAGAGCAAACCAATGCAAACGCTCCCTTTGCGTTTTTACAAAACGTAAGAAATAAAGCCCGGTGATTGGTTGTTGTAACGAACACATAAAATTTAGACCAATCACAAAGCTTTCTCCCATCAGCGTAGCCTGAGCGTAGCGTTTACGACTGAACGAGTACGTTATTGCTCTTGGCTGGGGCCCCAGATACTTCTTACGAAACCACGAGGGACTATATCACAGTATACTTATACCAAATAAGTATGCTGTGACTATATTATGATGTATGTCTAGTTGTAATAAGAGTTATAAGAGAAAGAGGAAGAGATCGAAAAGCCGTGTTACTACACAGTCCAATACTTATTCAGTATTCAGTATTTTTTAATAGCCAGCTTTTGCTTAGGTTTTAAGATATTTTTTGCAATTACCGAGAACTTCTTTCTATTCTATTTTAGTTCGCTTAGTTAGGAGCTCCTAGTTTATTGAGTTGTGTAATTCTATTCTATTTTAGAATCCAACAGGCATTAAAATAGGTATATATTTTTCCCGGCTATCATACTCGCTATTTCTGTTAATGTCTGCTGAACAAAACGAATCCTAATGAATGAATGAATGAATGAATCGGCTTAATGAATCTGCTTGTAAGACAGTTTCGATCCTGAAAACTCAAATTAGATTTACGTTTATTTAACATCTTCTTTTTCAAAGTTATTTTGCCGAAGTATGCTTTTATCGTAGTACCTCGCCCATAAGCACAAAATTAACCTTTGACCACCTTTAAAAAGTTAAAACTTGCTACTAGATAATATATATAAAATACTTCTGTAGAAATGTTAAAAGGTAGAAAGTTTGTTTTTTGTATATGAAGGGTAATATTAAACTGCTCCATCGTTTGGAAAAAATAATGTTATTATATGAAAGGAACATCATTTCATGGACATCATTTCATCATTCGCTGGCTTGAAACATAATTTCAAGCCAGCGACTTCGTCCACGTTTAAAATTAAAAAAACAAATAAGCAGCACAACAATAAAAATAGAAAAAAATATATATCGTAGGTATGTTATTATAGATAGAACAAAATTCAATCTATCAATGGTCATCACAATCTAAATGCGAATTCTGAATTCAAAATCGAATGGATCCAGATTTCAATCGAGCGATCGTATCCTTAGGATTAACCGAGCCAAAGAGAGTGCAATTGTTCCTTCAGTCTGCATGACAATATGTCATCTGTTGTAAAGTGGCTACATTTGAATATATCGGGAGATTCAAAGCCGCACTAAGTTAACTGTCTTGATATGATAGGTTACCTACCCTGGTATTGAGTGTACGTACGTAGTTATTGAAATACCCACCTCTAAAGCTTTCAAGTTTGCAGTGGGATTGGTTCGCTTCAATGTTGCCTGAAATATAGGAAAGTTCCGAAGTTTCTATTTGATCAGTGCTCAAATAGTTATAATTGCAGTAGGTAATATCTTCAATATCTTACCTATCGGTATATTCTTTGTCTGTTTTCCGTTGTTCTTTGACGCCTTGACAAATTCTTACAATCGATTTATTTATTGATTTTATTTATCAATCAATCTACAATCTATTATAGAAATTTACGTGTCATAAAAAGTGAGTACATTAAATTTATTTGTTTCTCATGTAAAATTCTAATAAGCTTTTTATCCATCAGAGATTCGCCTAAGCGCGTGATAATTTTTGAAGTGAAACTTTTTATGGGACACTAGCGTTTTGTCATGAGAGTTAACTCGTCGAGCTAACAAAACTGTTAAACTCCTTGTCTCTTTCTTATTATTATCTTGTCTCACAGTACACATTGCATCCGACCTTTACTTAACTTGATCTTTGACAGGATTTGTTCTAGTTCAATTCCAATACGGCAGAGGGCGCTTTAAAAATAAATAAATAAATAATCGATAACCTTTGACACGATTCGTTGTAGTTCGACACTAATGCGGCAGATGGCGCTTTTTGAGATATGTATTCAAAATTTAATTATTTTTTTTGTCAAATGTTGATGCTTATACTTCTTATATACTCAACTAATTAATATTCCATTTTATCTTTTTTTAAAGAATTCTTATTTTGACAATAATAGTAAATTTATTTCTATTAAATTTTTATAATATACTACTTTTATCAATGTTTGGTTCTACTAAAATAGGGCAGAGGGAGATTTTTAGGAAAAAAAAAATTTTTTTTTTCTTAAGCATGATTGAAAATATCGTATGGACCAGTTTAAAAAAAAAAGAAACGAAATAAGGTCACGTGACATTTCGTTTTTTTGAAGTGAAACTTCTTTACGCACGCTTGACTTGGGGAGTAAGCTGGCGAACGCGTGACGTAAGCGTTACGAAAAGTGTGATCGGGCAAGGCGAACGGAAGTTATGTGGGGGATATAAGCAAGAGACAGCAGTGCGCGCGCACATTTTCGATAATGTGCGCGCGATAAATATTTATTTTATAAATTTAAATATTTGTAGAAAATTAATATATGTATATGTGTATACATGTATATATTGTACACACATATATATATATATATATATATATATATACATACAGATGGAGCGAAAGAAGTTTTACTTCAGTCGTGTGGTCATAAGCACACTCGTTTTTATTTTCCCTGCATTTTTTGTTGAAATAACTGTCATGAAAGTAATACAGGCAGCACACCTCGGTCTGTCTGCCACTCTTTATAATATAAAAATATATATAAGTACTTTGATAATAAAAACTTTATAAGAGACCAGTACAAAATAAAAAAGCCCTAGACGTTTCAAAACTTTGGCGGTCTTACTACAAAAGATTCAGTAAGCACTGTTCAAACACATGCTTAGTTAGACAAGCATTAAGCATTTAAGCATTGGTCAGCGAGCGTTTAAAATGTCCCTACCACAAAACCATATTTAGCGCTAGTTTCGGTAGACAGTGTTAAAGTACGTGAATGTTATTGAATTATGGCAACCTTGGCAAACATTCATTCAGTCACTCGCCCTGCATTCATGTCGTTTTCATTTTACGTAGATCTGATAGGCGTATAATGATGAATTTTGGTTTTCACAAGCTATTATTACGGACTATATTAATGATATCAGCAAATTATAAGATTGAGCAAATTAAAATATTGAGCATAATAGAACGTAACTAACACTGACGTAATTGTCAAATGTGGTCAAATGTAAAGTTTGATTTGTTAAAATTGTTGAATAAAATTTTTATTTGAGGATCCACCTCTAGCATCACATGGTAGATCATCCTTTATTAAATAATTAATCTTGTTACCAAAGTTATATATTCGAATGGATTAATTCTCTCACGATGTATTCTATCTCAAAAATTATCCATGTAATCCATATCCACCATGTCAATTAAATTTAAAATATCCATACTCATTTATAAAATCAAAAGAAATCTTTAATATTAACTATTAAGTATACGCAAAACGAAATTTGACACAATACGTCAGAGAAGAGAGGCCGTTAACTAGAGAGACACTCGTTAAACTAGCATATGGCGGTGGTTAAATTTAAATAATGCTCAAGCATTGTTAAACCCTAAACAATGCCTAGACACTCTTTTGTAGTAAAGTTTTTTTTTAACACGTGTTTTAAGCCTGATTAAAGTGTGTTTAATGTTTTTGTAGTAAGACCGTGGGTGTTTTTGGGACTGAAATTTTGGAGCATTCGAAATAACTTCAACATATCGTATTTCTTAGTTTTCACGTTGCACACACACATCACGTCTAAATTCGCCCTTGAATACAGACAGCGGGGAGGACGGGGTGTACGTGACGAAAATGACACAGTGTTTACGGGCACATTGCTGATGGAAATTTTGTTTTGAAACTGGGTCGTGACA
Source organism: Synanthedon tipuliformis (assembly GCA_947623395.1). Classification (NCBI taxonomy): domain Eukaryota; kingdom Metazoa; phylum Arthropoda; class Insecta; order Lepidoptera; family Sesiidae; genus Synanthedon; species Synanthedon tipuliformis. Next base: position 5,399,791 of record OX392433.1, read on the forward strand.
ATAAAATAAAAATCATTTGAAGCGAGTAACATAACGTGATATTACTCATATATATCAAGAAAGTTGTCCTTAATAATTAAGTCAAAGTAACAATTTAAAAGTTACCGACATAAGCCGGCGGATTAGTAAGTTGAAGTGGCAGTGGGCAGGGCATATAGTACGGAGAGCCGACGGCCGCTTTGGCCGGAAGGTTCTCGAGTGGAGGCCACGGACCAGCAAGCGCAGCGTAGGACGTCCACCCCTTGTGGGTGGACAGACGACCTAATAAGGGCCGCGGGTCAGCGGTGGATCCAGGCTGCTTCTGACCGGTCCTATTGGAAAATTATGGGGGAGGCCTATGTCCAGCAGTGGACGTCCTACGGCTGAGATGATGACGATGAACAATTAACAATAAAATGTATCGGATTGACATAATTATGCCGTCGCTAAATCACGTGATACATCCCATACATTTTATTCTTTCGAACTTCATTATCGTTTTTATAATGTTACTTTGAGTGAGACGCTCCCTGGTCGATGATGCCTCCGGAGTCCGGCTGTCTTTTATTCTGTAACTGTTGCCGACGAGTTGGTGAATTGCCGCGGGTGCTTATTCGACGGAACGAATCGAGAGCGTCCAGTCCCACGCAGCTGTCGATATAGTCGATATTCAAAGCCCGATTTAATTCCGACAACTCGATTTGTCGACTACACCGGGCGGCCGGTGCCTATTCGTCTTCTATATGTGCAGTTATTAAAACGTCACACGGTCACGCAATCGGTACCGAACAATACGAACGCGTGCCTTCCATTATACGTAGCCATTTTGTTTCGACGTGTACTAAAATTGAAAATGGAATTATGCGGATGGAACTACTGTGCGTGTGTCAGCATATCGATCTAATTGCGAAACCCAAATTGGCTTTGTGCAAGCGTAGATTGAAATTAAACCTGAGTTTGAGTGCAAAATTTATATGTCATAATTATAAAATTACTAGCTGGTGCCCGCGACTTCGTCCGCGTTTAAAAAAAAAGAAACCACCTCAGAGAATATAACAGCACTTTTTTCGGGATGAAAGGTACCCTATGTCCTTTCCAGTATCCTTGACGACGTATATGAAAAATTTAATGGTGATCGTGTAACCCCTCTGGTGCGCTTGGCTTGTTTCTCACCTAGCTGCCCCAGATCGTTACCACCGACTAGGGTTCAGCAGGCAGAGGCACGAGACTATGGGCGCCTTTGCTGGAGAGAAGAAAGAGGCTTTCCTATCAAATTAAACACGAGACTTCCCACAACACAAGTTTATTATATAATTATAGGTTGAGATACAATTATATGTGCAGAGCTAAATTATACAAGTTGATTACAAAATTAATAGGAGGTAGGATGCACTTGATCCGCCTTGTAGAATGAATGTAGACAAAATAGCACAGTTAGTACTTGTGCTATTCTACAGATTAAATGGCACGTTGAAGACGTGCGTGATGACGAGTCGGACGTAGACGTTATGATGCCCCGAGGGTGGCTGATAGAACACAAATAAATAAATCTACTCAGCTTTGATGGCGCTCCACGGGATCAGCAGAGACGGTCCTCAGCGTGGAGACGTGGTGCAGACTCAATAAAGCACGAAGGGCGTGTAGACATGCGTCGGCGTGACGAAGGGTCCGGGAACCGGAGACAGGTGCTACCAACTAGGTGATAGCCACTGGAGCCTTCCGACGTCAGTGGTACAATCGCCCGCGCAAGAGTTGTGCGTGGGCCTCGGCGATCTACTTCTACACACAGGCGAAGCTCGGATCGTGTCGCAGTTTCTTCTCGATTCACCAGCTCAGGATAATCGAGGGTAGGAGAGCGAATAGGCAAACGTAGTTAATTAAGTAAAAAAATATAAATAGTATGGAAGCGTCCGAATGCGAAGCCCGCCGGCTTGCGCTCGCGCTTTTATTATCTCGGTACTCCCTCCACTTTCACGTTTCCCACCCCCGCCGACAGATGGCAGATGCATGTGACACATAGTCCATTATATATTACACAGACCAACGTAAGTGGTCTGTGCAAATTTTACATGTTACAATCGGTTGAGTATTTAAGGCGTTAAAAGGTAACAGACAGGCATACAGACAGAGTTACATTCACATTTATAATAATATATTACGGAAGTATGGATTTAACTTATACCTATCTATAAAAGAACTTCGAAAATATATTGAAATACTAGCGATAGTACGCGACTTCGTTTATAGTTTAAAAAAAAATGTACCCTAATGTACATCACTATGCGATTAAAAGTATTCGTGGTAATATTAAATTTAGTATAATGAAAATTCACTTGTTGATTTGCCCTAAGCTTCAACAGTATAGGTAGGTATATTATGTTAATTTTTATAATACATAAAAGATTTCTTAGAGATCAGTTAAGACTATTTACCCATTGGTCCTCTAGCTAGGTTTTAGCTTAATTCAATTCTCTGACTTATTTCAGCTTATAGTTACTATTAATTGTAACATTTGTCACCGACAAGCGTTTGATTTGAAATTTTCATGTGTTGTATGTCTATTGTTATGTTGTAGCTATCAGTTGTATTACAGAGGATCAGTCTCTTTGGATTTGAATACGAGGGTTTACTGACAACTGAATGAAATATCATATTATTATTATTTTTCACTTTTTTCGTAAATTGTATAGTAAAAATGACCTATTTTTTTTTCAGGTAAGTTCGGTCTTCGTAACTACAACATTGCCAAGGACATTGCGTAAGAACTTTTGGTATTATAACTATCTTTTAGGAATCGTCTTATTTTTATTTTATATAAAGTTCTTTTTCGTAATAAATAGTGTCAAAATTAATGATCATTTTTATTGAGCGACTGAGATGATCAGTTCTATCAGTTCTATAATACATTTTTAAAGATTCTACCGGAAAACATTTCTGAAACAACTTCTACATAAAAAAATATTGTAAGTCATTTCATTTGTCTAAATTAATAATAAACAGTCTCAAAAGGACATTATTCGAAGAATTTTATTGTCACAGTTCATTTTCAATTATATTTTTACTTAATTAAACTCGAAGCAATTGAATTTGAAATTTACAAAACGTCATTAATTATTGTACTTACATTAGAATTTGTTCTCAACAGCTCAACGTCTCAGAGTTTAATTAAATTTGCATGTGACTGTTATCGTTGCATATTTGAACGGTTTATTCGAAAGCCAATTTTCCGTCTGCGCAATAAAGTTCAATTTGTACTGTTCCCCCGTGTCGAATACAAGCTGGGAATGTCTTGCATGCGCCCAACACTGTTTAAAATTTTATTACTAGTCGAGTTTATTGATAGTGATATATAAGAAATACCGCGATGTCTTCACATTATAACTAATAACGTGTGTATGATGTGGTTAAATCTTTATTACTATTGGATTTATATTTTTACTAGCTGGTGCCCGTGACTTCGTCCGCGTTCTGGATGAAAGATACCCTATGTCCTTTCTGGTGTCCCAGACAACGTGTATGCACAATTTCATAGTGATCGGTTCAGTAGTTTTTGCGTGAAAGAGTTACAAACATCCATACATTACATCCATACAAACTAGTATTAGTACGGATAGCCTATGTTATTCGCTAATAATGTAGCTTTCTATAGGTGAAAGTATTTTCAAAATCGGTCTAGTAGTTTTTGAGTTCATTAATAACAAACCGGCCATAGATAGACTAGTGTAGATTGGGCGCCACTGTCGCCGTGGCGGCACCACCAGTCGTCACAGCGATATGTTAGATATTTTCTCAGCTGTCATATTTTTAATTTCTTAGTGTAAATGTAATTTTTAAAATCACAACAGAACTCTTGCAATAAACTTTTTTCTTGAACGGTTAAATAAATAGTCATTTAATTACTTAGTATCAATACTGCAGCATGAATCAATTATCCAATTTGCCTACTTTTTAATCAGCGTTTCATAAATTAAGTATATCGAGAGTTAATTAAACTGTGGGGCCGAATTCAATTAATTTGATTTCATGAATCAGCAAACAAGTGTGCTGCTCATCCGCGTCGATTTTGTTATTAAATATTTTATGTTCTCTAAACATCTCTACAGCAACCATAAATTATAAACATAACTAGCGCGGCGCCTCCTTTTTTCCTGCAATTCTAATATATAAAATTCTAGTGTCGCCGTGTTTGTTGCCAAACTCCTCCGAAACGGCTGGACCGACTTTGATGAAATTTTGTGTGCTAATCGGGTAAGTCTGAGAATCGGCCAACATCTATTTTTTATACCCCTAAATGTTAAAGGTGCTCAACCCCAAAAAATTTTTTTCTATTTTTTCGCAAAACCATGTTTGCCAGGTCAGCTAGTTATATATAAAATTATTCGTTGTTTAATTAAGGCTCTTTCCATGAGTGAAAACTGCATTAAAATCCGTCGCGTAGTTTAAAAGATTTATAAAAATAAGCGTACATACATATACAAGTTGCATAAATTTAAGTTGGCTTCAAACACGCAAAAAAGGATCGCGGGAGATTTTTTTTTTTTCACTATGATCTGCTCGCAAATTGTTTTCCCGGTTTATTTCTATAGAGTCCAGTTTGCTCTGCCACTCGCAATGAAAAAATCTTTATAATTTTTATAATTAACTCGACCCTCTAGCTGTCTGTGGATCTTCTCGATTGGGACGTCGAGTGTAGTGTAAATATTCAGACGCAGCCCGATGCGGGCTCTGCAAGTGTCACATTAACCGTACAAATTAAGACGAATGGCCGCACTGTTTCGAAGTTCACCGGGTAGACTGCAGCAGTGTCAGGTAGGGTATCCATCTGTGTCACTTCACTAATACCCCGAGTGGAACTGGTTAGAGTTACGTAGGTACTTACACTATTTTGCATAGTTACTTGTGACTGTAGGTAGAGGTATACAGTCATTGTACAGTCAGTTATCACAGTTATACATGTGAAACTAGGGAACGGGAACATTAGAAAGGTGATATACAGTTATTAGGAAAAATAAAAATAGGATTACCAGCTGAATTAGAATGAGAGTGAAAATAATTTTTCGAAAATCCCAATTTTAAGAATGTCGTGAATATTCAAAATAGTGCTCTAATTTTGACACACAGGTAGAAAAGTATTAAAATTTCCAGTTAACCAATACTATAAATAAATCTGTAAAAGTGACATATCGTTCTTGTTATTGAAAAAATAAAAGCAAATAAACTCAATATTTTTCTAATTTATTTTTTCATATTCAATGTTTGTGTTAAATATTAAAAATTAAATGATTTTTTGGATACCAATACTAAATATTACCCATATTTAACCAGCTAGATATCATGGTCACCCTACCGTAGTCATGAGTAAGTAACAGGGCTCTCTCCACAGCTTCGCTTCGATCGCAGTAACGTTCTTATACGAGTAGGTGTGCTAGTTTAATTAAAGTGTTGCTTCGGTGTCTGTACTATTACGATCGCATTACAAAGAAAAATATAACTTCAATTACGACATTAACCTAGGATGTTCTTTCCTTCTAGCAAATTCCAGGCAAAAGTATAGTAATGTAATGAACTCTTGGACGCGCGCAAAATCGTCCGCTATCTGACGCGCGTAAGTTCGTCCGCTACCTGACGTGCGCAAGTTCGTCCCCTATCTGACGCGCGCGAGTTTGTCCGCGTTACTTTATAAAATATAATCCTATCTTTAAAGTTAGACCAAATTACATATAGTTACAAAGTTTGATCAAAATCGGTTCAGTAGTTTAGGAATTCGTCGCGGAGGAACATGTTTGTTACACATATTTTTTTACATAATGTAATATATAGAGAGATTATAATATAAATAGGTAAGGTTTGTGTGTTTGTTCGTATGTAACAGATATTCTTTGAAACTACTCATCTATTTTAAAATTATTTTACCAATACATAGAATTGAATTTTCTAAATATTCTAAACCGCAGGCATCAGCTATCTAAAAATAAGATCCAAATGTGTAATGTTAGCTGACGAAGTCGCGGGCACCAGCTAGTTCAGTAAAAAAACAATTTAAACTAAGTAACTGCGGGTGACAGCAAGTGAACCCGCTCAAAATATCCTTCGATTAATTAGAAAATATCCCCAAAGGCTCGCGACAGCATTATCGAGATCAGGCTCAAGATATGATAAATTGCGTTTTTTTATTCAAACGAAACTTTGTTCGCCAATCTTTAGGCAAGAGTAAGCCAAAAATATCCATCGAGGTTCATAAATAAAAAGTGGTTTTTATTCTTCGAGATAATAATAAATATAAGATTTTAATTGGCGAGTGTGTCTGTGTCTAATCTTCGAATTTTTTCCAAAAAAAAATTAAAACTGGAAGAAATTCGTCCAGGGTGCAATTTTTATATACTGTCTACCCATTCTCGAGTTTTTGAAGCGTACACAAACCGACTTAACATTTACATTTTTATATAGGTTGCACTAGCTGTTGCACGCGACTTCGTCCGCGCAACTCTATAAAATATAGCCTATGTTACTCGCAACAGTGAAAGAATTTTTCAAATCGGTCCAGAAGTTTCGGAGACTATTCAATGGAAACAAACAAACAAACAAATCTTTTTTCTTTATAATATTAGTACTATTATAAATATAATAATAATAATAATAATGTTTTTTTAGAGCAGACGCGTAATCGAAGACGTGGAAAGTTAGCTAACTCGAAACGTATCTTAAAATATGTATAGCAACACTCTGGATAAACATTCTCGATAAAGAGATTGAACATAAAACTAAACCCTACATTGTAGCAGAACTTTTAGTATATACTCGTATCTTTAAGACGTAGCTCCATTCTGAATGAAGAGATATTGGTTCGACTCGTTATTGTTAGTTAACCTCGCAGATATCATATCATAAATTGATATCAATTTATAGTGCACATTTTTCGTCTTAACCTTATAACGAGTTGACAATGAATAAACCAAAGATAATTGATTGGTCTCGCTGCGCTCGACTAGATAGAGCGCTATACTAAAAGCAATAGCTCCGAAAATGTGGCAACTTTTTATTGTTGTGTGTGTAAAAAACCGTCACTTTTTATCACTTTTTACACAGTTTCACTACGCAAACTCGTATTTTATTATGCCTAAAATTTAATAAAACATTCGGAACGTACACATCACAGACAGTTTGCAGTGTGAATGGCTCGGGTAGGCCGAATTCGGCTTACTATTTTATGCCGCATTTTACAAGTACGACGGCGGTATCTAGTCGAGCACAGCGAGACCAATCATTCATCTATGGAATAAACATTAAAATAGAAAAAAAATGTTTTTTACAAAACATAATATCTACCTATAGGTATTAATTTTAAAGACTTGACATCATTGGATATTAAGTTACTGATGTGATCTTTGTACTCCAGACACATTCGCGGGGATTGGCAACGTTGAGAAGAGGCTATTTATACGTGACCCACGTGACCCATCACAAATCGAGAATCGCTTGGATTTGTGCGAGACGACCGCAATTAAAGTTGAATAGACAATTTATTATTTGAAAAGAATATGGTAGTTGGGTATCTTGATCGCCGTTTAAGACAATATTTTACAGGTAATAAAGATAACTACGGTAGAGCAAGTAACAGTTATCCACCGCTGCCCATAATGTATTAATTTACTAATCTGTAATCTTTACATGTCCGTGACTATGTTCGCGTGGACTTCATGTTATGATATGAATATATAATTTTCTAAAAAAGTAATATACTAATAGCTCCTTCACGTCCTAACTCCTAAATTTGAGATATTTTTATATCTGTTTTTTCGTCTCTAATACTCATTTTATATTTGCTAAATAGCTAGATAGTTATATTTATTGTTTTAAGTTTTAAACTCATTTGATATTTTTTGTTTTTTTATTGCACACAATCTAATTTGCAAAAACTAAATTAGATTCGCTTAATTTAATGGAAATTATTTCAAGAGCTCAAAGTTGAAGGTCCCTTCAGTTTTGATAAATCTGTAAGGTTGTGATGCAAAAGATAAAAGAAGGATGCTAATGTATAATTTGAAATTTTATCGTCGCCCATTTCAACGTATTCAAATTAAGCAGAGCATTGTGTGTATATAAGGTCCGTAAAAATGCAAAGTAAAATTTCTGCAACTGAAGTGGAAGACTCGTGGACTTCAAAAAGTAACGAACGACCCGCCTCGTTCTGGAAAGATTTAACTTTGTAAACATACGTTGCACTGTTGCGTGCGTTTCTTCAAAGTTTTTAATACGTAGGTACATTTTTAAATTGTTAGCACAACTAAACAAAAAAATTTTTTTTTTTAAATATTAATTTTCATATAAGTTTGATTTCACCAATTATCTTATGTTATATTGTAAGAGATAGCGTATTAACCCTTTACCGCTATTGTGTAATATTGTTAATAAATAGGTGAATAAATGAAATTTTTGTGTAAATAAATAGGGTTTTAAACTAAACATTTAAAAAAAAACTAATACTTTGTCATAAAAAAAATCAGAGCTAGTCCATTTTAAAAAAGCTTTTAACGTCTTCACTAAACATTGTGTCTTTCATAGGTTTTTATTTGTTTTAATTCTGATAGTGTCATTCTGTAGCCAAACCACCTACCATGAAGTGAATCGTCTTATAGCTTTTTTAACATAAAAATATAAATTAAAAAAAAATTAAATTATAGATTTCATGGCACGTAGTTTTGTTTATAGAGGTTAAGTACGTAATATAGAACTGTATGTTTTCAAAAGAGAAGCTTTTTAGAATGTAAGCCGTTAGGAATAATGCTGGCTTGAAACTGCATAAGACCCACCAGGTTCAAGACGGATAAAGGGCAACGAAGAGAAAATTATTTGTTTGTTTTACGGGTTCATGAATAGTTTTCATTCGTTTCCTATTTATTACTTTTTAGAATACTAGCTGGTGCCCGCGACTTCGTCCGCGTTCTGGATGAAACGTACCCTATGTCCTTTCTGGTGTCCCAGACAACGTGTATGCAAAATTTCATGGTGATCGGTTCAGTAGTTTTTGCGTGAAAGAGTTACAAACATCCATACAAACTTTCGCATTTGTAATATTAGTACGGATATACAGTATCTAATATATAAACTAAATCATTCTTCAAGTTCTATTAAAAAATTTACTTACTCTGAATATTGCAAAAAATTTCAAAAACTTTTTAAATTGGTAATATTCCTAAACATCATAAGTGAAGTTACAGTGTTTATGAAATTGGGTGAACGGTCATGTAAAAAGTACACACGGGGAAACGTGTTTATTATTCAAAAATTGCTTTCCTTTCTGTTTAAAATTGTAAGCAAATGATCCAATTACGCGGCGCTCGCCCCTCTGTAAATAATGCACACGATCCTCACTCTTCTGTTGTATGTATGTGCATAGCCGGCGGGGCACCTTTCTCTTTAGTATTGGACTACTGTTAAAGCAGCGTTAAACGCAATACGTTTACTTCTTTAAGATATCAGACAGGGTAGACTGCCGCCTGTCGTAAGGTCCCCCGAGATGGCCGGCCGGCGTACCTCCACTTTCGGGTACGCCGAGGTTCTGACAGGGGAGCATAGGCCTCCCCGTGCTGGATATCCGTAACGGGCACCGAAGTTGTGTCATAACGTCCCCGCGACTCCGCCCATCAACGGCCGCGATAGAAAGTCGTTGGGTTTTAGCCGGTACGAATTCGGCATAACCCCGTAGTGGGAAATCCTCTTGGATGCCCGGCAGTGCTACATTTACCCAACATTAAAAAAAAGGATAGACAATGAAATAATATCGGGTGAAGATTTCATAACAGGGCCCTGATTCTGTATGGCAACTACTCTTGACAAGACAAGGTAAGATTACGTTAATGTCATTCCTTGTCTTATCATGAAATTCTCATGTCGGAAGACAATTTTCTATGGCACGATATGATTTCACAGAAACCACAGAATATTACTATTGTATTTTATGATAATTCCACTGAAAATACAGATAATATTATGTTATCTCAGCTGGGGGCATAAGAAATAAGAATTTCATGACAAGACAAGGAATGACATTAACGTATCTTGTCCTGTCTCGTCAAGAGTTTTGCCATACAGAATCAGGGCCCAGGGATTCCTACTATAACGCGGACGAACTCGCGGGCAACAGCTAGTTATAAGATAAATATAGGTTTTTTTTTTTACTATGAAATGAAGCTACGCAAGTGTATGCTACAATAACATCGCTACGCCAGTGCTACGTTCCCGTAGACGCCTACGCATCGATAATAATGTAGGTAGATAGGTTGGCCTTAGGAAATATAATTATATTTATATTTCCTAAGGCCACACATCGTCATATTTTCTCATTTTTCTCTCTTCGCGTAAAGTATCAAAGAGGTATCATATGACTTTAATGTTCGTATATATGATAACGTCTGCGTGTACACCTACCTGTCTTATTTATACATGACATTTAGCAAAGAGGATATGTCGCTTCAAATAATCGTGATAAATCTGTACAAGCCTCCGCTAATGTTGCAATAAATATGATGTTATGATGTCATAAAACATAAAAAGCAATGTAATGCAATGAAAACAGATAATCCGAAAATAGGTCAACCCAATGTTAGGTTTGTTGGAATGTTATTAAATGTATATGGGAATTTAGGATATTTTTTTATACCTTCTGCTCTGTTAATATTATGTTTGATGTAAAAAAAAAACAGTTCTTCAGAAAGATTGCAAAGTTCCTGAATAATTTGCATCGTTTGTAGATGTATGAAACTTCAGTGCATTCATCACCTTTCATTCCTACACTAATACTCTTTCGCCTTGGAAAAAGCCTTCTTTTGTAATTTTCCATAAGCTCCATTACAGTAACAGTTTTGAATCGATAAAAACCAGGGAAGCAATCAACTACACACTATAAATCTTAGTCTTAAACGCCCACCTTGGAACGTGTCTCGTCAACAATTCGCTCGAATGATCGATGTCTGAACTAAATAACTACTCGATTCGAGGAATCAATCGATTGCTCTAACACAACTCGCGTAAAGCTTATAGTTAAGATCTTTAGTAATTAGTCTTTAGTAATAAATAGCACGTTATGTCAAGGAAGAGGCAGAGAGATCCTAGCAGAACCATCGGATGCAGGCGGCTGGCCTATGTCCGCCACCTTTCCCCTAGACCGGGACCTAGGCGGTAATCTTACGAGAGACTACTACCGTCCGTAAGATTCCTCGAAATAGCCCACTTACCTCCACATTTCGTTACGCCGAAGACTTGATAGCGTAGCCCTCTCGCGCTGGCCAAGTCGTGGCGGGTCACGGATGTCGTCGAGTCGCAACATTCCGTGACCCCGCCTATCTACGGGTCTTTGTTAGTTTGCCACAAAGTTAATTAAAAAAAAAACATGTGTAAGTTTGCCACAGTAGTTTTTTCTGTACAGACTGCAGAGAAACCAAAAAATGGCCTACAAAAATGACTGTACATGTTAAAATAGAATTTCAGGCTAAATATTCCAATAGGGCACCCGTTATCTAAAAATATTCAACGATCCAATCGTTGGATCCAACGATTAGAAAAAGTATAATTAAATTAAACTCAATTAAAATTAATTTATTTTTAGATAACTGGATCCACACGTTACAATTTCATACATTTTTATGTAAAAATAGTATGAAGGAAATACGCTAACAGATAAATCGACAAGCGACTACACGTATCTGCAGATGGAGATTTCCTGTTTACATAATATTGTATCATAAATGCCCTCCCCGTGTGGTTCAACAAACTGGTTCTACAATTAGCGAGCCGCCCCGTATATCATTACCTATATGATTCAGAGCCGGCTCTGGTGACGCGGCGGCGCCCCGTCAGCGGATTTACAGCCGTGACGTCAGATGACGCGCGACATGACTGGCGTTTACACAGTAATTAGTCTTGGTGTTACAGGATTAGCACGCGTGGACGAACAATGATTGATGTCCCGCCACCACGGCTTATGGGAACTTGTAGCGCGTCCGAAAGATATGAGCTTGAAGATCGCGAGTATATTCGCCGTGTGACATTTTCAAGTTGACACAATGTCTGAGTTTGAGACTGCAGACTGATTGATAATTTAAATGATAGGTTGCTACAGTCGTCCAGGAACATGGCAAAGCACGCGCCTGAATGTCATTGTATTATTATTAAATACCATAGTTATTATAAAGTTTGTGGATATTCTAGGAACGGATTTGATACTATTTATAATAATTATAACAGAATAAACCTAGTCAATTAGAAGATCAGCGAGTTAAGCGAATAACGTAGGCTATATATTATAAAGTTACGCGAACAAAGTCGCGTGCAACAGCTAGTTTCATTTTGCTTCTTTTAAAATGTTACCTGGTGGTTTTTGTTACCACTGAAAAAGAAAATAGAAATACCAATAAGTACTTACCTATATAACATAATATATGTAGGTACAGTGGGTACCTAGTGTAGGTATATATTTGGACATAATATATACACTATATCTATCTGACATAAATATATCTGAATTGTTTGTAGTTATAGTTATGCGTGTAATGATACACACAATCAGAGCCGTATCTCGTTTCGTTCAGATCTCCGGCTGATTGATGAAGTGCGGCAGATCCGATTCAGTATCGCCTCTCGGTATTCGGTATTCGGTAAGCGAGGGTAAATATATCGATTAGTGAGATATTTGTTTAGTAAACTTCTCGCGAGTTGTTTATGCGTGAGTTGAATACGTATCGATAAAGTAATTCTAAATTGATGATATCCATATATTACTACACTGTAGCTATAGATGAAAGAAAGATTATGAGTGAGGGAAATTGTCTAATGTATGACGATTTATTAGCATTTTATGTACTTTCTCATTTGGTACACTTTTTAAATACTAATTACATCCATCCAGAACGCGGACGAAGTCGCTAGCACCAGCTAGTCGTTTATAATGCGCACTGCCAGCCGCCGCCTGTATTTCCGAGCTCATATAACTCAAATCTTTTCAAAGTAGGAGTGAATAGGCATCTCCTGGGTGAGCTCGCTCCATCATAGGCCTCATCCTTGCCACACAGCTCGTTGTTGGCCAATAGCAAACCCATTTCTAATAAAAACAAATCTTTAATTTAGACGTCAAACGGTTTATAAAAATTAATCTATATTTTGGCTTTAAATTCCAGATTAAAAGGATGCCAGAGCTCAATTCCCATATACCTCTTCGTAATCTCTTACACCCTTAATTTTACTATGGTCGGCAATAGTAGTATCATACCTGTGGTGTTGCTTGTGTTATATCTAGGTCATTGCCTTCCATCAAGTGAACCGTCAGATTGTCTGACGATATTTACTTTAAAAAAATACATATTTATTTACTTAGTTTGTTTAATCTAACAAGCTAGTTACTAAATTTCAAAATTAGGTATTTTAAATTTTAGTTTCTAAAATTTAACTTGTCTTTCAATTGACAAAAATACGCTAGCGAAAATAGAAATGTTGCACAAAAGTTTTCATTTTTGCTAAAAGCAAAAAAGGCTAAAAGCAAGATTAATAATTGAAACTTTAACACTTTGAAGGCTCCGTGCACACGAGTGATTTTTGCCACTATATTTTCGAGTATTGACGTTCGATTTCGTAGTAATATTCATGTACCTACATTGTACAATGCATAGCATGAGTAGAAACCAATCAGAGTTCAGAATGTCAAAAGAACTCTCATAAATAAAACTGTTTCAATATGTGATTAATAACCACATATTATAATATTAGTATGGATATTATAGTACACTCGTTGAGAATAGTTAATTTACTCAACACTTTTTTTTATGTATATTAATCAATAAAAATGTTTGTTGATTTAATAACGCATTAGTTGGCGTTCGACCAATATTTTTGTTGACACATATTTCCCGTACGGAAAAAATGCACAGCGGAAACAAATGTATCAAAACAGAGTATCATTCACGGAAAGAATACCGCATCGTTTCTATATTTAAAAGTCTCTTTAAATTTATAGACACCCGAGTTTTATAGCGAGCGAGAGTTGCGCGCGCGAATAGTAAAAAAAAAAGTGAAATAAATAATTTGTACAACATGGCGGATGAACAGGCGGGAAATGATTCAGTGTCAGTTAACGCCAAGTGTTTATTGTGATGTGGTCGCTGTTAATTTGTTTCGTTAGCTGCTAACATAAATAGGAAAGTCGTACGGAAACCTAATGGCTCGTTTAAATATTTTGTTCGTTAGACTTTCCAAACGTGCGATGATGGGTGGCCAAATTATTATCTAAATCTAAGGGGGCGATTTTATTGATTATTTTGTATGTAAAAATTTTGTTTTTGATAAAATACCGTAATACTAACAAAGTAGCTTCCCGCTGTCTGTCTGTCCCTATTTATGCTTAGATCTTTAAAACTACGCAACGGATTTTAATGCGGTTCTCACTAATGGATAGAGTGGTTCTAGAGAAAGGTTTTAGTAGGTATATAATTTACAAAGTTACCCGGGCGCAGCAGCTAGTAATATTATACATGTGAAAATTTGTAAACATGGATGCCTGGTTACTCTTTCACGCACAAACGTCTCAAAGGATTTGGATGAAATTTGGCACATAGATACTTTTTTACCCGGTTTAATATATACGATAATTTTTATTCTGAAAAAAGTTTTAGTTTTCTAAGGGATTGTCTAAAACATAAAATGTGGGGCGGCGCCACCGTTATCACAGCAATAAAAATCACATATATATTTTCTCAGGTTTTATATTTTTAATTTATCAACGCTGACAAAAACGCGAGCATTAGCTAATTAAATTTTTTTTTCAGTGAAATATGATACTAGAGCGATATCTATAAGGACCCCAAAACTATGTATTTTTATTATTTGAAATAACTTTCAAAATTGTGATCTAAACAAAGAAGGGCTCCTTTGCTTCGATTACGGATCTAATGCGTCGTCGAGTGCTCTTATAGCTTACACTAGAAATTACAAGATTCACTCGACCATTGAAGTAATGTTTCCACTTGGGCATAGATATGCTACAAACGTAGTTTAGAGGCGTTTAGATAGACATATTACCATGTTGCAATGAACAATTACGAAGCGCAATTGTCCATAACAGAATCAAATGACAGTAGTTGTAATATTTAGTTTGTTACTCAATACTTTTAAGAAATATTAATTTGTTATCATGTGACATTATGTATCTACATGAAAGACTTTGGAAAACTTTTGGATGGGATTTAATAATTTAAATTAAACTTGCATATTTTATCGAAACTAACGGTAAAGGGCCAAGCCGACATGATGGTACTCCCTAAGTATCTTCTTCTTCAAGTGACCTATCAGGTCTCCCCGACGTTGGCGATCACCCACGAAAAGGCCTCCTTGTTACGGGTCACTCGGAACAGCTCTTCCACTCCCGCAAGTCCGGTCCATTGCCGGATGTTCCTTAGCCAAGACCCCAGCGTATACCCAGCGTAATTTAAGTCCACTCCTGATCTTGATAGGATAACAGATAATGATCAAAAATAATGATAGAGAGATGGTCTACAACACTAGAGCACTTATTTATGTAACTTTTTGATATATTGTCATATCCAACACAGAGGAGATTTCAATCAAATTAATTCGAGATTAATTAATTATATTACAATCTTACTTGGAATGTTGGAATTCTTGGACGGCAAACTCTACCCATTAGCTAATAAGTCTCGAGAACTTTTCTGCTCTTCTTTAAGGTACTTTTGTCCATTATGGACGTAGATGTAATTCAAAATCTCATTTCGTTACAAAAAGGACACTACTTCAAAGATACGCTGCAGTCTTTAGAAAATTCGTATATAGGGTACCTTAAAAAATGCTGAAGAGTCCTGCAAAATTTTTGTTCATAACTTGTTCGTTATCCTACTAGCTTTTGTCCACTAGATATCACCCTATGTCCATAAGTATCTATTTGTTTTTCTTTCTACTCAAATTAAAAACATCGCCTACTAAAAAAATCCTAATTGATTCGTCCAATTTCATTCGTTGAAAACGGATATGGATATGGATTTTAAATGGTTATTCTTAAAGCCGAAACTTTGGTAAAAATTAATATCCGTAAACTGTTTTCGAAACAAACTGAGTGTATGAAATTCTTTTAAAAAAATGTTAAACATGAAACAAAAGAAATTATGAGTGAATTACAGCAAAATACGAGTATAAACCAAGATCAGATCAATCGCATTTGTAAATCGATTAAATAGTTAGATCGTGCACTCACCTCGTAAAATATATCGATCTGAGTGCGGCACAAAGTCGTGTACCGTACACAAATAGACCACAATTAAAGCACGGCTAGGCTATTTTTGCAGCGACATGAAACAGACATTCGGATGCTTGGTTCAAGTTACGAACGAACCGTTGGCCAAATATTATTTCCATATATATATATTTTATTCCTCGCTCATGTGACAAAACAAACCTAGGTGACTAATGAGCGTTTAAATTTTTTTTATGTATCTCTTAAAAAGCATAAAAATTACTCAAAAGCTCTAAATATTATTCAGCTCATAAAAAGCTCATAAAAAACCTATGCGAATAAAATGTGAACTTACAGTAGGTAGTGTAGGATTATAGATAGTAAGGACTATATTATAATCCTTAGAAAGTTATAATAAGGTTTAACATTTAATTAATAAATAAGACTTTGTCTTTTAAATAATATATAGTTTTTGTAGGTCAACAGATTTATCTAGTAATAATATTTTCTTTAAGCGATGTTGCATATTTGTTCGAAATGCAGTGTAGGATCAATATTGAAACTTTACGATTTAAGTCGCCAACATCACCACAGAAGAGTATAAATAAAATAAAAAAAAAGCATGTCATAAAAAATTTTTTGAAATTAAGCCGACTGTCACGATTTTATCTCTTTGGCAATGAATGATTCGAAACTTATAATCAAAATGAGTCAACGGTTTTTCTGCAATATGATGTGATGATGGGAGCATTTAAATCATATTCATTGCTGGTGCCAAAGGGCAAACGTCCAAGTGAACTGTTTTAGCCGCAATTATAACTGAGAACATACTTGCAGTCTCCTCTAAATAGGGTCGTGCATTGTTGACGCGGTTGGCAAATGTCTTCTGTCGAAACACGCAGCCAAAGGCAATGTATGTGTAATGCTAGGGATACACGACGACACTTGACACTAGACACTCAGTGTATACATCGACTGTCTATGTGTGTCCACTGCAGCGACAATTAGTTGCAGGTGTAGTGTCGTGTCGGTGTCGCTCAGTGTCCGTGTTGCAGCCGTGGAGACAGGATGTGCGCGTCGACAGCCAATACGCTTGAACTAGGACACAAGACGTATACACCACTGTCGACACAAAAAATTGCTTACCGTCTGGACTCAATCGGCATTTGTGTCGAGTGCCAGTGTCGTCGTGTATCTGGCGCTTAACGTCTACGCGGAAATTATAAACATTCCAATCTTTCTAAGTCATCATGGGTTACATGAAATGGAAACTTAATTGCAATACATTTCTGTATGCATACAATATGTTTTACCAATAAACCAAGAGCGTTGCATTTTGGGGTGAATCGTCAAAGTTTTTTTAAAGTTTTGAGATGAACTTTTCATGACCGGCCCAATGATGTTTCCTGACTATAATTGTGCATATATTCATATTTCATTCGCCATACATTGCTTTAAGATTCCATTCATAATTCTACAATATTACAGACACCTTCTGTCCCCACGAAACCTCTTAACACACAATCCTCATCCTAACCTATTAAAAATTGATATTCAATCACCGGATTCTCAATCCTGCCTTAGTCACTGCAAAAACACATATAAAGCCTTGCAAAAATACAGCCACGGTTATAATTCTCTCACAACATAGTTGTAACAAGTACATACAATATTTCCTTCATCATTACATTAACCATCATATTTAATTTTGATCTAGGACTTTAAACTAATTTATCAATTTTAATAGTACAAAATTCACCATGAAGTTTCACCATAAATACATCTGTTGACGCCGTTTTACATATACACACGAACACATAGCACACACATAAACAAACGCATCTCATACTCATAATGTAACCACATTTTTATATATTATTATTCCCCTTTTCCTACCGTCAAAAACAAGACAGACGCTTACAAATTGTCGCCGCGCTCACATATATCAGCAAAATTATATATACTCAGTGTGGTATGTGAAAACTAAAAATCGAACGCTAATCAATAAAAATCTCATGAAGTGTAGTGGAGACGAACCAGCGCGGAAGGAGCAGGCGAACCTCTTAAATTAATTGGTAAGTCTGTCTTGGCCCCTCCTTTCACCCACCAACATCTTTCGAATCTCGTGACTTGTTGTTTACAGTAATGCGGCGCATAGGATTGTTAACTAGACAAATAGCTGGGCGCTAGCGCACAACGCCAAGAGCCGATGGTCGGTCGACAAGTGACGTACGACTACCAATCGTTTCCGGATGCTAAACTTATACCAGACAAATGTTATTAGTTTATTTATATACATTGCATTAATTTTGTAATCAATTGTGAAACATAATAACCAGCCAGACAGTATAGTTAAAGACGATTTAATTTGCGAACACAGGCGCAAAAATCTTGTATTAATTTTCTACATGTTTACTTATTACAAAAAAAATTCAGAGTATATGACTTTCATCAAATATGAAAGTTTCGACATTCAGAATTATTTCACACGTGTTTTGTGTAGAACAATATGAAAATTAACGACAAAGAAACGAGTTATTTTTATGATACGCCAAAACGAGTTTAATTTTTGCGATTGTGGCGGCGCAGCGCAGTGGATTTTTCGTTGTGTTTTTATTGAGTATTTTTTTATTATTCATTTAAAAAATGTATAGTGTACATGACAATGCTCTTCATAAATGACTGGCTAGTGCCCGCAACTTCGTCTGCATTGAAAAGTGAAATTCTATATTGATTGAAGTGAAAACTTCTTTAGGGGCGTCGGGCATTTTTGAGATTGGAAAAAACTATTGAACTCGCGACCTGTTACCCACCTCTGCATATTTTCACCGTAACCGACACCTCTGTATATTTTCAGATATTGCGCCATCTACACAATACCACTGAAACTAAAATATGTTACGTAATAATACATCCTTGCGAAAACTAATTGCATTGAAATAATACATCAATGCAAACAGAGATCTCGCTGATATTACTTAACAAAAAAAAATTGAGGTGGGAAAAAACCATTGAACTCGCGACACTGACAAGAGTTGCACTGTTTTCAGTTTACGGGTATCAAACCACTAAAGATTTTATCAAATGCTACGATTACAAAAAAAAAGGAAACCCTATTACTGATGTCTGTAAGTTAATTTCCGTAAGTGTACTTACTATTGTACTATCTGATATTGGAGGGCATTCGTCAATAAAATCCGTTAAACTCAGCGAGGCGAGTCAATCTGTCCCTGGAATAATTAGATTCTTGATAGATGAGCCGAGATCGGGCTGTCGTGAGCCCTGAATGGTCGATCTATTGTCACTGCTATCATTATTATTTCTCTTTTCCTCAAGAGTTTATCGCTTGAGAGAAAAAGTATAAAGATTCTGAAAAGGACTCAAAAGACTAATATTATAAAAAGGAAAGATTTGATTGTTTGTTTATTTGTGTAAAATACTCCGATAGTTGCTATATCACTCGTTATCTCACACACCACCCGACCGTCTAACCCCACATCCAGTTGATCCCTCCCGGCATGGCCGATACCAAAACAATGTTGCGCGTGCGCGCGTGCGCAAGAGAGACAGAGCGAATACACGCATACACTACATCCCTTCCTTGTCACAAACAATTTTTATTTATTCAAAATTATAAATGGTTGAGAAATAGACTTCACAGAATCATCAATCAGAATCTCTACTATTCTCAATTTTTTATTTATTCAAAATTATAAATGGTTGAGAAATAGACTTCACAGAATCATCAATCAGAATCTCTACTATTCTCACTCCTCCCACCATACAACTAATATAAGAGTCATTATCTATATGAAAAACATAGTCAACATCTCATACGCTACGCTCTACTAATAATAATAACAATATAAATTCTCTCTCTCGCCCTATCTACGCTCTGATAATAATTAAATGAAAAGTAAACGTAATCAAAGTCAAAAAACATAGTCAAACTCTTCCCCATCCACCATGTCAACATTGTTCGCTTTTCCACCCTTTGACCTCTTATTATTCCCTGCATACGTTTTATCATCGGAATATCCACTGTATTTCCTCTTTTGTGGCTTAGTTCCAGACCTCCCGGATCTACAACGGGCTGAATAGTGACCTATCTTTTTGCACAAATGACAAGCTCCGTTCCTCGCTGGACAGTTCGCATCGGAGGAACTATGAAATTTGCTCCCACATCTATTACACTGCGAACTTGTTTTCGTATGGTTAAAATAACTCTGACTCCTCCTATATTTCCCTTTATGGATAATTTGGTTCACTTCTTGGTTCTTCGTTCCATTCCCGTCATTTGCGTATACGTCCAGCTGGTGGCTCACTGACTCTAAGGTATTTGCTAAAGTTATTATTTCATCTAGAGTAGCATTGTCTCCCATTGTCAAAATCTTCTTTCGCAGTTCGCTTGAAGTGCATTTGTCCGTGATTTGGTCAATTATGTGATTATCCGGTTTGTCGAATCTACATTTATTCGCTTGATTACGCAATCTCACTAGAAACTTTTCAATTTTTTCATTATTCTCCTGTTTCAACTGTCTAAACAAATGCCGTTCATAAACTGTGCTTTGTTTAGGCAAAAAATAATCGTCGAGTTTCCTTAAGGTGACTTCAAATACATCTTGATCTACCACAGCGTCAGCACCAGATAAATTTGAATAAATTTCTTGAAGTCCTGGTCCTCCAAAATGCAACAGAGTGGCTCTTTTCCTTATAGGACTTTGGATATCAGCAGCCTCAATGTAGAATAGTAATGATCTTTTCCAGCGCTCCCAACAATTGTTATTTCCATCGACATCGAGTTGATCCAAACTGGGTATCAAATTTGCCATGACGTATTTTCCTTCTGGTTTGATTTGGTGACCTGAAAATACCCGATAAAAACTTTTTTTTTTTTTTTTTTTTTTTTACGTACCCATTTACTGACAACGCAATTTAACTTACCAATGTCATGGCAACACAGTTTAATATACTATTTTAATGACGGCACAATTAGTCTCCCAATTCAGTCAACAATATTAATGGCAGCACAATCGAATCCTTAATTTAATCAACAAATTTAATGGCAGCACAAATCGAATCCTCAATTTAATCAACAAATTTAATGGCAGCACAATCGAATCCTCAATTTAATCAACAAATTTAATGGCAGCACAAATCGAATCCTCAATTTAATCAACAAAACAAATTTAATGGCAGCACAGTCGAATCCTCAATTTAATCAACAAGTTTAATGGCAGCACAATCGAATCCTCAATTTAATCAACAAATTTAATGGCAGCACAAATCGAATCCTCAATTTAATCAACAAAACAAATTTAATGGCAGCACAGTCGAATCCTCAATTTAATCAACAAATTTAATGGCAGTTCAATCGAATCCATCAATTTAATCAACAAATTTAATGGCAGCACAAATCGAATCCTCAATTTAATCAACAAAACAAATTTAATAGCAGCACAGTCGAATCCTCAATTTAATCAACAAATTTAATGGCAGTTCAATCGAATCCATCAATTTAATGGCAGCCCTATTTATTCTACCAGTTTAACCTACTTCACAATTTAACCTACCAATTTAATGGCAGCATCCACCAATTCAATGGCAGCATCCACCAATCTAATGGCAGCACCCACCAATTTAATGGCAGCACCCACCAATCTAATGGCAGCATCCACCAATTTAATGGCAGCCTCCACCAATTTAATGGCAGCATCCACCAATTTAATGGCAGCACCCACCAATCTAATGGCAGCATCCACCAATTCAATGGCAGCCTCCACCAATTTAATGGCAGCATCCACCAATTTAATGGCAGCACCCACCAATTTAATGGCAGCATCCACCAATTTAATGGCAGCACCCACCAATCTAATGGCAGCATCCACCAATTTAATGGCAGCACCCACCAATCTAATGGCAGCACCCACCAATTTAATGGCAGCACCCACCAATTTAATGGCAGCACCCACCAATCTAATGGCAGCATCCACCAATTTAATGGCAGCACCCACCAATTTAATGGCAGCACCCACCAATCTAATGGCAGCATCCACCAATTTAATGGCAGCACCCACCAATCTAATGGCAGCATCCACCAATTTAATGGCAGCATCCACCAATTTAATGGCAGCACCCACCAATCTAATGGCAGCATCCACCAATTTAATGGCAGCACCCACCAATTTAATGGCAGCATCCACCAATTTAATGGCAGCATCCACCAATTTAATGGCAGCACCCACCAATTTAATGGCAGCACCCACCAATCTAATGGCAGCATCCACCAATTCAATGGCAGCATCCACATAAATCCAATCCAATTTAATGGCACATACATCCGTTCCTATGCCGGAAATCGAACCAGAGCCCTCCTGGTTGAAAAACAGGTGTCCTATCTACTACATTAATCAAACCCTAAGGTCTCTCTATTTTTTTTCAGTGCGTAGGTAGGTCCATATTTATTGACCGGCCTAGGAATTTATGAAAATATTCATGTCAGTTTTGTAGGTAGATTTATTTTTATAAAAGTACAATAAAATAAAATAAAACAAAATAAAATAACTGACTAGGAATTTATGAAATTATTCGTGTCTGTATGTAGGTACATTTTTATATTGTTAAGTAGCAACATTTAGCTTGAAATATACTTTGATTACTTATTATATTGAATGAACTATTTTTAATTATAGAAAACATCTTTTGTTTTATCTTTTTGTTCTATGCTAGTAAATATTTAACGTTATTTACTCAATCCTTCCTTATTCATCTATCATAATTGTATATGGGTATATTGCTAACCAATTACATCTGAAGCCATTAAATATGTGCCGCTTATAAATATATTTGTTATTTTCACTAACCTTTTACCTCGTCGCCACTTGTAAAATACTCCGATAGTTGCTATATCACTCGTTATCTCACACACCACCCGACCGTCTAACCCCACATCCAGTTGATCCCTCCCGGCATGGCCGATACCAAAACAATGTTGCGCGTGCGCGCGTGCGCAAGAGAGACAGAGCGAATACACGCATACACTACAATTTGCATTGAATTGGCTCCGAAACTACTGGACCGATTTGAAAAATTCTTTCACTGTTAAGAAATTATTTTATCAGCGAGTAACATAGACTATATTTTATAAAGTTATCCGAACGAAGTCGCGTGCAACAGCTAGTAGTTAATAATTTTAGACAAAGATGGTCAAGTTTTTTCCTTGGCAAAGACGGGAGAGCGTCGCAAGTTTTTAATAATTTTATACTATTTTTACATTTCTTTAATACGAACATTTAAGAAGTTTTTTTTCCTAAAAAGTATTACCTATATAAATATTTATATTAAACCTATCTTGTTTCAGGTAAGTTCCTGCATTTGAGGTGTTTTTAAAGTAACAGTACTCGTAGGTATAGAATGTTTATGTAAGTAATGTTTGCTGTATTAGTGGTTTTATCTCGTACATCAATCGTAGTTCCAGCGTTATACCTACCTGTGGTTATACGAAGAACTTGCTCACTAAGTAGAGTTAAATAACAAAAAAAAAATGGGTGCTTACTAACAAAACCTGCATCGAATACAAGGGCCGGCGCTCACTAAAATATTCACGACAAACTACATCGGCAGCGGGGCGACCCTTGGTTTTTAAAAATTCAACGTTAAGCGCGCGGTGTACGCCAGTTCTAAGCTGAACCGTGCACTACAATTTTTTTCGAGCATAGGTACTAAAATACAGAGTTATATTTCAATTCCACACGCTGTATATTTCAAATAAATAATAATTATGTTAGACCTCTCCCAAACAAGCTAAACTTATCGCTTGACGATATCCCAACTACATTATTGTGTGTGTTGCTATAAGTACTACATTACTATACATTATCATTGTGTTTCCTGCGAGTATTATAAAAAGAATTAAAAACTATGTTCACACAAGATCTCTTTGGCCATAAGATTTGTTTCAAATAAAATTTAAATACACTAGCTGGTGCCCGCGACTTCGTCCGCGTTGAAAAAAAAAATATAGGTATCAAAATATTAGTAGATGTTACACAAAATTGAAAATTTGGAGAATATAATTGCTTTAAATTGCTTAAATTATGTGGTCATTGACAGTTCATACAGCCGTTGGTTAGTACGTCAGTGATTCAGCCCATTATTGTCTAGATACACTTTGCTCGCTCAGTGGAGCAAGTAGCATGTATAGTGTTGTTGTTTACTGCACCATTGAAATGTTACGTCTCAAGCAAATAGCCTTCCGTGGCCCGACTGCGTGGCCGAGATAACGGATAATGTCTCTAAGTTATAGAAGATATTAATTCGATACTGTTATGTGACGGTCCAAAGTCGATATTACAACAATATTAGCTGGTTTACGATCGGGCTCTTCAATTTTATTTCATTACAGTGTAAAAAATATATAACTAGAGTTCTACTCGTTTACAAAACTGTATTTATTTCTTTATCAGCTATGTAGAAAACGTCTAAAGCATATGTCTAGTGTCATAGATAAATGATTGGTCTCGCTGCGCTCGACTAAATAGAGCGCTGTACAAAAACAATAGCTCCGTGAATGCGGCTACTTTTTATTGTAGTGTGTGTAAAAAATCGTCACTTTTTATCACTTTTTACACTGTTTCACTTCGCAAATTGACATTTTATTATGCCGAAAATTTAATAAAAAAATTTAACATGTACACATCACAGACAGTTTGGAGTGTGACTGGCTCGGGTACGCCGAATTCGGCGTAGTATTTGTTGCCGCATTTTACAAGTACGACGGCGGTATCTAGTAGAGCGTAGCGAGACCAATTATTAATCTAAGGTCTAGTGTATTTCATATTTATCCAGAATCCAGATAGGATATATATAATTAGTTAAAATGTCTGGACAGTCTTGAAAGCTCAAAAAGGTTAGGGCTAAGAAAAGTTTGATACATAGCACGCGATATAAATAAAGCCACCACAAGAAAAAATTGGAAATTACCTATCTACAATTCTGTTGAGGCAGTTCACATTGATTGTGGTATTTATTGCTGACCCATCGTATTAGGTGTGAATAAATGATAAGAACTCCATTCTCGGGTTGTTTTAGTAGAGATTGTACTGACAAATAATAAATGAAACGCCTTACACGGTATGTTTCCGAGACTCTACAATTTTATAATGTGTTTACATTTACACGGTTTAAGAGCCTTGCTTTTATTAATTTTTCAGGTTAATATTTTAACAGTTAATTTGTTTTTAGCGTCTCCCTTAAATCACAATGCGTTACGGCATTTAAATTCCACAGAAATAATGGAACAGTGAGCAGTAACCGTCTCATATGGTAGCATCATATGTTTGTTGGGTGGCTGCTTTTACTCATTGCGCTTGGGAATTTGAGTTTGTCCATTTTTGTGACAAAATTCATATTCACAGAGTGAGTATTCGTTCTAGTGAGGACCGCTTTAATTTTTTGACCACCAATTAAATAAGGTAGCCTGAGGAGCAGTGGCATTAGGATGATGTAAAAGAGGTGTCTGTGTGTCTGATCAGTCTCAAATAAAGAAGTAATTTTTTTCCTATTATGACTTTATTAGTCTTCAAGTGATCACCGCGTGATCATGATTTGTCGGACATAATTATACTTATAATCAAACTGTGAGTTTACTATATATTTTGTTACTAGAATGTAGCTAGTAGTAGGTTTGATGGCCTTTTTAGTTGGTTAGAAAGGAGGATGCTTTCAAAAATTAATGCTTAACGGCAACGAGGTTTCTTCGCTTCCCCATTACAAGGGTGCGGGCCAATCGGCCAGCGGTGAGCGTTTATAGTTTCACTTATTCAGTAGGCAAGGATAATAGAATATTTAATTGAATGATAACGTGATTTTTGTCGTTATTACACAATTAATGTGTAGTGATATTTTTAATAGTACCTACTATTTACTCCATTATCTTATTAGTAATGATTATTATGTACATTTTGTCATTAATCCTTTAGTCTTGTATTTGAAACATACATTCGTCGTTATTCGTCCGCGTTTAAAATTAAATATTAAATGAGCAATATAAAGGTTGACAACTGTATTGCTAATACATTTTTGGCAGGCGTTAGTTTTCTTAATTTCAGATGATCCCTCGGAAACAGTACTTTATTCTAAGGTGTGCGTTAAGGCGTGCGAAGGTAACAGAAAGACAGACAGAGTTGCTTTCACATTATATAATATTATAGTATGGAATTATGGATTCATACAAGTGGATCGTAGGGTTCCGCAGTGCATTGCTATATTTTGTACACTTAAGAGAGTGTGAGAAACGCAAAGGTATGTAGTCGGGTGAACGAGGGAAATGAACAATCTCAGCTTATTTGTTATGATCCGTGCTCGTTCCGGGCACACATAATATGTGAGAACATTATTTTTTATAGATATGAGTTTTCTCCTTTTTTATAGACATATATATGAGTAACAATTTTCATAGCAATTTTTTTTATTGCTATATAAATGTTATAAATCGTTTCTAGACAATATTATAAAGACTACGCGTAACTTTGTAAAATACAGCCTTTCTATAGGTGAAGGTATTTTTAAAATCGGTCCAATAGTTTTTGAGTTTATTCATTACAAACATGTTACAAACAAAAATACATCTTTATAATATTAAGTTTTTTTACACCTTGGGTTACATACAATACAATATTAAAGTTTTTGGAGGGATCCCTAATTTAATACAAATTCCTTCTATTCAAGGAATATACAAATCTTTTCTCTTTGTAAAATTAATAGTATATTTAAATAAAAAACTGCGTAAGTTTATTAGACATAAAATTATGCTCGTTTTGCAATTCTAAAATTTTACTGAGTCTAAAAATGTTGAGTAACAATGTGTAACCCATCTGTGAGTTACACAGATTACATTTTATTTCGATTATGGTATGTTTTCAGTTTGAAAATTCATTCAATAGCAAAGCTATATTACTAAGCTACAATAAACATATAGGTATGTGTATAATATGTACATACAAAGCTGTGCCCGGAGCTAAACATTATGTAAGTGCGCCAACGATTGTTATCTTGCTTTGGTGAGCTAAACTTTTATGCTCCACAACGATTGAATCAATTGTAATAATAATAATATTGTTTAACGAACTATGTAGACTCGTATGTTTCTGTGTACTGTCCAACAATAGAAATGTGGGTAACTTACCGTAACTTTCTTTCTTTACTTCGGACCTCCATTTTGTACATTTGTTTTACATGCCCCCGGGACCTCAGGTTTGTAGTTACCCCTCGTATTTATTGCACTACATACATATACAATAAATACATATATATGTAGGTCCAGTTTCTATTCGTGTGAGAGGGGGAATAGTGCTATTAAAGATCCATGTGAGCAAATTGGGTAAACGATTCAACGTTATTGCAAGTTTATTATATTGTTAGAATAGAAGGGAGATAATGATTTTTTAAAAAGAATAATTAATTAAATCAACACTTCATAATTAATATAAAATTCATCATTAACGAATAAAAGGAAAATCAAAGTAAGATGACAAATAACTAAACGAATTGGTTGCTATCTTGTACACAATGCTAATTCACACAAAACAATAACTTTTCTATATAAACCGAATGACACGAGTGACCTTAGATTGAAGTTGTTACTTTAAAGAGCGCTCGAAACGAAATGTGTCGTATTGCCGACTCGGGTTGTTTATATACACACGTAGGGTAGTTTTAGGTATCACTCTCAATATTCGTAAGTGTAGTGCGGTAGTTTTGGCCATTTTTCGGAAGTATTGCTGATACGGCCTTTCCTGACGATGTGTCGCCCCCGACACCACCATTTTGACAGAACAGCAACCTCTGCTGACAGATGCCCTGGAGCTAGCCACCTTTGCTGATGGATGCTCTGAAGTCAGCCACCTCTGCTGACGGATGTGCTGGAGCAAGCCATCTCTGCCGCTCGGCTTCGTTTCTATGAACATAACCATCAAGGACACAAACATTGGGCAAATAAGCAATTTTCTTATTTATTAGTAAACACGCATACGTCGTCTATTAGATAATTACGATAGAGACGTCTGTAAATAAATAGTCAAACCAATACGGAGCTCAGGCCTTTTCTGCTTCGGTAGCACAGGTCTGCGGCCTGGAGTAGCGCCGCAGCTTGGCTGACGTCCATCGGAAGCGCAGGCCTTTTCTGCTTCAGTAGCACAGGTCTGCGGCCTGGAGTAGCGCCGCAGCTTGGCTGACGTCCATCGGAAGCGCAGGCCTGCTATCTGGAGACAGCATTGCGTCTGACTGGCCTCCCTCGACGTGGACTGAGCATTTAAACTGTAACATGACCTCACTAACGGGTCGACGCTGTAGAGCACTTGCCTGAAGACTAACTTAACAGGCTGTATACCTGACGACTTACGCATTAGTAAAACAATCGATTAAGCCATCGGTAATGCGAAGCGTGGAAGACTAACTTCACCACTCCCAAATAAATTTGATCTGTAGAAAAGGACATAGCAAATAAAAACATACACATTAAATATTAATGCTATGGGTGGAAGACTTACTTAACCACACCCAAATAATTTTTATCTGTAGAAAAGGACATAGAAAATAAAAACATACACATTAAATATTAACGCTATGGGTGGAAGACTTACTTAACCACACCCAAAAGAATTTTTTCTGTAATAAAGGACATAGAAAACAATATTTGAATAACATGTAAGCGCCGTGGGTGGAAGACTAACTTAACAACACCCGAATTAGCGCCATGGGTGGAAGACTAACTTAACAACACCCGAATTAGCGCTATGGGTGGAAGACACACTTAACAACACCCGAGAAATACATTAGCGCCATGGGTGGAAGACTTACTTAACAACACCCGAGAAATATATTAGCGCTATGGGTGGAAGACACACTTAACAACACCCGAATAATATGTTAGCGCCATGGGTGGAAGACTAACTTAACAACACCCAATTGAAAATTCATGTTTCTGTATTAGCGCCATTCTTGACGCCATGTTTCGGTGCGACATTTACTCTGTTGCATCATATGTATATTGTGCTGCAGTTTGCATAGGCTCTGCTCAACAGCAAAGCCCATGGCGACCTCTCGGTAATACTTAAATTATGGCTCTCGCATGCCAGGGTCGAGCTTTACCGACATCTGAGAAAATCTGACCAAACACGTGGTCATCATCATTTTGAACATTTGTAATAAAATCTTTCATACAAAATATTACAGATGGGGGACTTATAGTCTGAAGCTAATCCCAAACAAATACGTAATTAATTTTCATGTGACAATTCTAAAAGTTACGATACGAACACAAGCGTGCACTCAAGTGTTCGTAGCGTCATGTAAAAACGGTAAGTTACTGTGATTAGCTTCAGAATAAGAAATAGGAACAGGAAATATTTAATCGATGCGTCATAAATGTTTGATGTCAGATTTGAAACCAAACCATTTGTATATTTTACCACGTCCCGTCCCTAAAACAGAGACTCAAGAGTTCGGACGTTTCATCAACTGACAGAGGCTCAGAGTTCGCATGTCTCAACCACCAGATGGTGGCCCAAAATTCACACGACTCAAAGAAGAGCAGCGAGCCGTCTTTGACGTGCAGTCGCAGCACCCAAGCTCAGGTTTAAATACATTGCTGGCCGGACTCCATTCTACCGGCCCTTTGCACGGCCCTGCTCACAAATCACCAACACAGGTGGTGTGTGGTCGCTGCTGGTCATCGTTTAATATACGCGTTAACGCTACTAATCTGTAAGCAACTCAAATGCTAGCTGTCTCTTAGGAGTCAGCAAAGATACTTATATAGTTACAGTTAAGATTTCCAGTGCGACATTTCGCACCAGCTTTGGGTTAACAAATGTTACACACACCATCTCTACAAGTATTATTTGAACACGGTTTGGCAGTATCTTTCATGACTACTTTGCTGACCCCATCAAGAAATGATTGTCAAAAATTCAGTCTCGACTATATGAAACTTTGTCAAATAACACGGCGTTAGAGAAATGTTTAAGTTTATCAACATCTTGTTGATATAAAGGGCAATACTTGTTGATACAAATTAAGCAGTACTTTGACAAAAAGTCAACAACAGTAAAGACATACTTGACTTCATCTTATTATAGAAGATGTCCGTGTACTTTAGAAAGAATTCTTAGACTGATTCAGCTGTTATATGTGCTGAACATATCATGGAGTGCTGATT
The DNA here is from genome assembly GCA_947623395.1 of Synanthedon tipuliformis. Taxonomy (NCBI): domain Eukaryota; kingdom Metazoa; phylum Arthropoda; class Insecta; order Lepidoptera; family Sesiidae; genus Synanthedon; species Synanthedon tipuliformis. Next base: position 5,430,219 of record OX392433.1, read on the forward strand.
CTTACGAACTGTTTCAGCCTCGGAAACCGAATAAATGTTGGAGTACCAAGTCAGTAGTTCTGCCTGCAGAGAGCTGATGATTATCATCACGAACACTCGTATGTTCATCACGGAACAGACTAAAGTCTGTATCCCTTAGGAATGTAACACAATAGACAGTAAGACATTAGGTAGGAATTTCTAAAATTATCAACTGGTTTTTAATCACATACCGCCTTTGATAGGTACTCATTCCCTTTCCTTAGTCAAGCCGTTACTCCTTACGTCTCAGCATCAACTGATCTTTGCTCAACTGTTCGGACTGTGGATATGAGCAACACTAGTAGGTAGAGGTTTGCGCCTGAGGAAGTCACTTTCCTCCAGTCTAGACTTCTAGAGCGAAGATGATCCGCTCAAATATTGACGGAAACGTAGATGGGCGCTCATTACTGCCAGTGTTTCTAATCCTCAGCCAGGAAAAGAGATTTAGCACCTCGAGCCGGTCCAATGGAACAAGCGACGCTCCTTGCTCTCATTATGAAATCACTGCCAAAGTACCAACGCAATCACACTCGCTTCGGTGTGAAGCTCCGTGGGCAGCCTTAGTGTTAAGTATTTCTGGAATTAACTAATTAGAAAAAAGCACAAGCAATAATATATTCGTAGACAGTATTTTTATATACGCGCCTCAAGAAGGAATTATTCATCTTAAGAATCCTCGGTATACTCGCAGTATAATCGCAGTATACTCGATGCCGTTTAACATCCCTCGCCATATATCTTGTTTGAGCTCGGCCGTACCTGACCTTGTCTTACCAACCTTCCCAAATATCTCAGTGTTCAGAAAATTACATGACGGTAGCATCGAAGTACTAAGACTGTGGAATTTGCGTTACAAATGCCAAAGTGGAACATAAAAAGTGCGCCTAAAACGGAATCATGGCGGAGTCTTTGTGCGTCCATGGTAAAAGGTAGTAAAGAGCAAGTATATTGACATAAAGTCACATTTTGTGTCACACTCTGCTTTCATGACTTCACGACACTTTCACACCTTAATGACACGGTTCATGCTCTATGCATAATGTTACTTTTGAATGTTAAAAGTTAGCATTTAGTGTTTTGTATGGCGTGCGGAATCTATAATCTTAGTACATTGATGTGACATGTCAACTTGACAATTTTTTTTCGTTTTCGATCTAATATTTTATACGAATACTTGCCTCTCTCTTTTTTACAGAACATTTTACAGAACTAACGCACATTACATAGGCAAAATAACTTGAATTCGGTTTTGACCTTACTCCACGATCTATTATTTACTCGTTACCTAGTTATTTAGCCACGAATATACAATGTAAACGTCACGTAAACGTCTACTACCTATCCGTCTGAGACTACCGCAGTCATTCCGAATCATGGAATTATCGAAATCATGGAACATAAGAGGCTATGACAAATTATAAGCCCTCGTCTTTAAAAGAATCGCTGACGTTCAACAATACTATTTGCAGCGTCCTTTTATTATTACTTTTTTTTTTATATGTTGTAGTCAGGTAGATTTCAATCTATTCTAGCGGTCACAGATACGGAATCGTGAATCAAGTGTAGTGTAACCCGTTCCCTGCTGACTAGCAGAAATCGGTGCAGTCGAGAATGTCAACAATGACGTATAATTTTCGACTGTCGTTCGCGGTGGATCCACTGACGATTAATAAATAAATAAAATACAAGTTACGCGAACTATCACGAAGACTATAATAGTAACCAGCACAATGATCAGCGAATCTTGTAACATTCTTGAGACCCAACGACTACCGCTACACGAGCAAGGCTAACCTTTTAGGCGAGCGCGAAAACCCTATCAATTGGGCCCTGTCCGTCTTGGACACGCGAGCCATTTTTGAGTACACTGAGTACCGGTCACTTGAGCTAAGTTGTGCGTCACCCTAGCTGAATATCACTTGTCCTATGCCTGGAATCGCGCCAACTTCTGGACCTAACCACATTGCATTCACGCGACTCACCTGGAGTGCGTTTCTGGTTGTGTACCATGCTTAACTTTCAAGAAATAAAATAACTCACTCACCTGGTATACAGGTACAACATAACGTACACAAGAAAGCTATAACGCTACAGCTAAGCTAAGCTACAGCTTAAGAAAGCAACCAATCGCAAAAGAACACAATAAACTAAACACGTTAATTAACAACGTAAATTGTTAACCTAATAGATTAACACTATGGCCGAGTTACTTGGTTTTTCCTGTATAATGGGCTTATGTGATCTTTATCCCACTTCTGATGTTAGAATAGAAGGGAGATAATGATTTTTTAAAAAGAATAATTAATTAAATCAACACTTCATAATTAATATAAAATTCATCATTAACGAATAAAAGGAAAATCAAAGTAAGATGACAAATAACTAAACGAATTGGTTGCTATCTTGTACACAATGCTAATTCACACAAAACAATAACTTTTCTATATAAACCGAATGACACGAGTGACCTTAGATTGAAGTTGTTACTTTAAAGAGCGCTCGAAACGAAATGTGTCGTATTGCCGACTCGGGTTGTTTATATACACACGTAGGGTAGTTTTAGGTATCACTCTCAATATTCGTAAGTGTAGTGCGGTAGTTTTGGCCATTTTTCGGAAGTATTGCTGATAATATTATATTGTTGTTGTTGTTTATGGTAGGTTAATCTTCCAAATTTCATTTATCAATGGTAGTCATCAAGTGATCCTAATTCACTTTACAATAAATTATAAAAATAAATTTTATAGCAAAAATATTCGCAAATAATATATGCAATTCTTAAGGAGTACCTAATCTCCAAAAATACTGCTCTTGCATTTAACTCAAAATCTCGTGTGTTTGATTATTTCGTTACCAATTTACCCACCCGTTATACAATATAATTTGACAAGCTTTAGAATGTGAGAAATTCATGCGAGGGCACGGCAAAGCAAATGTTGTGGATTTATTAAAGCAGCGTTTACCAGATGGCCGAATCCGGAGTAGCGGTAATATTTTCTAGTGAGTTGTGTTGCACGCTGGACGCGTAATGTGAGCTCGTGAGCAGCTCATCCAATTTTCACAAGCAAAGCCGCTAACTGGCATCGAGCGTTAATGTAAATCACGAGATGCTTCCGTCGTACAACTCGACAACTTCATAATGGACCCTATTGCCTGCCTGTGTTATGAATAATAACAGAAACGGTGTTACATTTGTTTATTAAAACTTATGTACATATATAGAAATCTTTGCATATCCATTTTATTTTTTTAATAAGGAGCTTTTGTTCAAGTAAAAATTTATATTTATTTTGTAAACTGTTTTATATCATATATCATATAATAATAATTTTATATTTAATAATTATTAATTATTAAATATAAAATTACTTACAAATTACAAAGTATATCACAAATTCTTTAGGTATAATTTAAATTTAGAAGCACATCTACTTATTGATTTAACATCGTAAATTGACTGTATTAAAATATTCCATCACACGCTAAGACTGCTCCTCTCGGGAAGTCTAATTGAAAAATATCACCACAGATTGTCTAACTTTTAAACAGTTTATAAATAAAACTAACTTTGAAGTTTTTGGTTCCGAGATAAGCGTGCAAACACAGAACAGACGCAGCGGGCGGGCTCTGTGGCAAGTGGTCGTGTTATGAAACCACAACCACTGGTTATGCATTTTAAACACGCGTTTAGAGCTCGCCTTTGTGAACTTCCGAAGTTGAACGCCAAGCCCCAAATAAAATAGCAACAATGCTCTTTAAACGTGCATACGTAATATGAATTGTGTATAAAAATTGCCTTTATTTCTCCAAATATTCATTTCATGACACTTTTTCGCTTTCAATTGTTATGTTAAAATTTTTGAATAATCTTTTGTCGGGCACAGGCATATAAAAAGGTGAGTCAATCGATGACTTGCATGTATTTAGAATTTCATTATAATACTTACTTTTTGTTTTGCCATTTTCACTGGATATTTACTAGCTGTTGCACGCGACTTCGTCCGCGTAACTTTATAAAATATGGCCTATGTTTTTTACGCACTGATTCCCAACAGTAAAAGAATTTTTCAAATGGGTCCATTAGTTTCAATGCAAACAAACAATCAATCAATCAATCAAATCTTTTCTCTTTATAATATTAGTATAGGCTATCGACCCGCATCCGACTTCTCCCGAGAATGCAATTTTTTATATAACTACGCAAACCTTCCTCATTTTTCTATCTTTTCATTAGTGAAAACCGTATCAAAATCCAGCGGAGAAATGGGCAGGAAGGACAGCGACAGCGACTCAAAATCCAAAATCAAAACCCGCACGCAGTTGCTAGTATGCAAATAAGAAGTCTTATGTCCTCTAACTAATGTGCCTTTATAATGTCTCGACTAATTTATTGTACAATTAATCTCTAGTTAAGTCAAGATAATCTAGAAAGAGTTAGAGCAAACGAGAGAAAAACACCGCCGATCTCTCTCATGCTGATCTGAAGCGATTTATCCTTTCCTAGAACGGATTAACCGGTCACCCGATAGTGGCCATGATTTACTATTTCAACGGACAAACCGGAATATTCTCTTGCATTTTCCTGTAAATGCGTTTCGAATTTTTAAATTTTACAATTCAAACCGGCTCCTGTGAGGGATTTTCCTAAATATGGAGAATATGTTGATGCGTGGAATATAAAATTCCTATACTTGACTAACCTTGGCCAAAAATTTGTCTAGAGTTGTTAAATTCTATAATAAAATGAATTAGTCCGTTATAAAGAACTAGCGACTATTATAAAGAAAAAAGTTAAGAAAGAGTATCAATATGAAATTTTCAAAATATCCATATTTAACGGATGCTTACGATATGTTCCAAATTTCAGCTTTCTAGACTTTTGCGTTAATAGTCGATTTTGTAAGTATAGATAGAAAGCCGGAAATCGAACTCTGAAACCTCGGAATAGAGCGTTAAGGCAAGCACCCTAAACACCAATCCAACGGGCTCGACAAAGTTACTAAAGTAGTAGAATACACATTATTTGAATTATTAAAATAACATACATATATTGCTCTTTAAAATATTAGAATTTATGGTAATAAAAGAGGTTCTCATTCGTGTCCAATGAAAATATGTTGCGACTGGCTTATTATGATCCCGAATAAATTACCCGTCACACCTTGAATTTTAAGCGAAAACGGATAGGATTTGCATGTTGAGATAGAATTAAATTTCGCTGTTATTTTTGGGTGTTCAATTTTAAATTCTTTACTGCCAGAGCGCCAGGTGAAAAATATACGTGGCGGCATATCTTCTAAAAATATATTAAATTTGAATTTCATAAAAATATTATACTAAATTTAAAAGTACTGCCATCTTCTTTAAAATATCAATCAAATTTTTGAGCTAACAAAAATTTAAATTAAGTTTACGCGAGAGCACGTCACGTCACGGTTAAATAAAATATTTATTGTTACCCCATAAAATGTTACCTGTACACTTTTCGTTTTATTTATTGTAATTTAGATGTAATAAAATGAAATAAAATGAATGAAACCGATGGAGTTGTGCCAATAAAGCTGGAGTTAATATTACTCATCGGAACACGTGTATCTGCCCACTGAGTGTCGGAGAATTTGTGACTCAAGCAAGTGTTACGTTTTGAGTGTTGGATCTAGCACGAAAGAAATTTTATCATTCTAAAGTTGGTACGAGAGCTCGGCTGTATCAATCAAAAATACAGAATTTGGGAGGTTTGCAATGGTGCCTCGGGGAATTTTGAAGTTTCTCTGGCCCGTTATGTTATTTAGTTTGTAGTACTTATTACTTCGAATACGGTTTGAGATGGCAAATAAAATATTCGAAATGTTCAAAGAATTCTCAGTAATGGTTATCACTAATCGAGTGGATATTATTGAAGTGAACTTCGGCGGAAAAATAACATTTACCATAATAAAAAATCGTGATTAAATCTTAGTGAATACTAGTAAGTATTCGCTAGTAATAATATTTATTCTAAAAGCAAAATAATGTGCGATTATTATGTTTCTAAGAAGTATTTCATCTGGTGCATGCTGGTCGTTCCTAATGACGTAACGGCGGCACGCGACTCCATCCAACTATTTTGGTCGCATCACATTGCGCTATTTTTGATGTCTCCACTCGATGACGGACAGAACGGCTCCAACGTTTATTAAGTACATGCTTTTATACACACTAGGTACTAGCAAATTTCAACACTGTAATAACATTTCTGGCCTCGTATGCACTTGCCTTGCTGTCTTTATTTCATCTACGTATATTATATTGCATTCTACTGCTCAACACAGGTACGCTACGTTATCTACGTGATAAGAGGCATATTCATCACACTTCACTTGAATTCTTAGTCTAACATTTAAGGTCTCCCGCGATATTTGCCTTAAATCGATAAAATACAGAGCTGTCTTGACGAAAGCCTATAGTGAGTTCAATTGTGGTAACATAGCTTCACCATGTAGCTGTTTAGCTAATGTGTCTATTAGTGAAAGAATTTTTAGAACGAGCCGGATAGGTTCAATCTAATCTTGCGGATATAGTGATATAACGTTTCTGCGAATGTCGTTTACCTACGCCTCCGCTAGGAAATCGTTGGGTTTCAGCCGGTAGGAGTCCGCCCTAAACCTGCAGCGTCCTCCACGTCGATGTGTAGGTATTCATGGGGATTTCCCATTAAAAAAAAAGGCACAATCTATAATGACGTCACCCACAGTAGGTACTGCTCCTTTGCATGTCTTTGTGTCTTGTGATTTTTGAACTATTGTGTGATGTTCGAGTACGACCGCCATATTGCTAAAAACAGCGTTTGGGCACTTTTTTTTAAATTAATTTGTAATCATTTTCTCTTTTCGCAAGATATACCTACTGTTGCCAAATAAGAAGTATTTTGTCACTTAGTGTACGTGAAATGAGACACTTCCTGTGGTTGATTAAATGAGAAGTCCTCTAATTCGCTATGGGCCTTTGTGTACCTTAATTAATGTAATGAAGGATTAAAGGGATGTGGCGTACCTCTATTCAAAGCTAACGGAGAACCACTTATTTACCATTATAGACGTTCAACCAAAAATGTGGGATATGCACAATATAGAAAAAAAGCAAGAAAATCAATGCAGGATTAGAGCATTTCATATCTATCCTTCCTTCCCTACAACTAATGTTTATGCTCATTGTCTTCCGTACATTATTTGGTTAAATACTAGTAGATTTAGTTAAATTAGTAATAAGTTTAATTTGTTATTTTGTATTATGTTTGTAACATGTTTGTTTTATGTATTCGTAGGATTATCTCTAGTTCGTGTCTGTACGCGGTTGCAAGTATACACATTGTATTTGATACATAAACTCGAGAAAGTTCATACCTACTGAGAAGTAGTGATCATGTATAAACGACAATGTATTATTGGGTGTTAACAAAACGATTCGCAATGTTTAATACTGTATTTATCGGATGCGTAACAACGCATTCGCATGTTAAACATAACCACCACCAGTCGGATAACCGTTTCGTGGTTAGGCTGTCTACACACGTGATCGTTGATACAATATTTAGCACTACACAAAATTAAATACGGCATTTTAGTGGTGTTTAGTGAAAATGCTCAATTTGATTTTGCAAAATCTGAAACTAGATCCATAGGTTTATTTTATAATAAAAGCTTCCATGAAGAAATAGGATAATTTTTTTTTTTTTTTTTATAATTTCCAAACTAATACTAAGTACTAAGTAAGTAATATGAGCTTAAAAAATTAGGTCTTATATAAAAATCTACAGACACTTTATTTTTATTTTTTGTATATTGGTGTATGTTATTTACACCTAAAACCATTGAACTTATAGAATTAATATACCTACTATAAAACCGATCAATAGTGACCTTTTTTACTATTAATTAAATAATGATTTTAGTTCATCAATGTCAATGGTAATTCAAAATTTGATCTAGGAGGTCCTTTAAAATCCTGTTGAGTAAGTAGGTACCTATCTTATTTATTACAAAGGTTTTTATCATTGAGAAATGCTGTAGTTCTTTTCAATGCGAATGAAGTGCAGTATAATAAAACTGACTTTAAATTAACGAACTCATTTGAAAAAGGTAGTCAGCAAATCCTTTAACGGCCACTATAAGCGAAATGCACCGGCGGGGATACTGAAACGTCTGAGAGTGCATTCCACAAAGCTTTGTTTCAGAAAGTTTCCTCGCAAAAGAGGCGTGATAAAAGATACAAACGCTTTCAAATATATAATAATAGGTATTGTGCTTCGTAATATTTATTCAAATGTGAGCGAAAAGTAGAACAAACGATTCAATGCTTTTTTGAAGTTTTTTGACGTAAAGTCCTTCGCATGCCTTCCAAGTTTATGTGTTAAATCTTATTTACCTATTCATTCAATATTTTTTCTGATATATTTTTGTCAGGCGATGAGTTTTTAAAACCATCTCAATCAAGTCAGATTTCAAAAGAAACCGGATCAAGATCGGTCCATACGTTTGGGAGCTACGATGCCACAGACAGATAAACCGGTCAAACTTATAACACACCTATTTTGCGTCGGGCGTCAGAGGTTAACAATATAATAAAAAGTGATTTTATCAAATTCTAAACACAGCGAACAAAAGTGTTTCAGTCAATACAATCTAATATATAAAATTCTCGTTCCAAACTCCTCCGAAACGGCTGGACCGATTTTGATGAAATTTTGTAGGTCTGAGAATCGACCAATATCTATTTTTCATACCCAAAATGTTAAGAGTGGTCCACCCCAAATTTTTTTATTTTATTTTTTGGCAAAACAATTTTTGTCGGGTATATTATGAAAATGAAAAGGTAGTCATATAATGTCTCTGCTTTCGTTGCTACGTCGTTGACTCACTATTTACTATGTTCCAGTAACCGATTTAACGTTGAACCGAGCTAAAGTTGCGCCGGATGTGTGCATCCGACATCCGGAGTCACTTCCGGTTGTAACTTTGTTCCCGGATTGTTGTTGTATGTGGCAACTTATTAAGTGTAAGACCGCGCTGCATTTACCTACATTGTTTTTGTTTTAAACCCTCGCAAAAGAGAGGTGTTATAAGTTTGACCCGTGTATCACTTGGTTAAATCAGAGATGCAGTAAAGTATAAGCAATATTATGTTTATTTCGAAAATGGTTGATTGTCTACTACATACAATAACAACTACTGTCGCTTAGCAACCGTACAACAGTAGTATCTCTGTGTCTGTCTGTGGCATCATAACATCCAAACGGATGAACCTATAATATTCATACGTAATTTTTTTTATTAGCTGACGCGATCGACATAGTTCTTAGCTATAATCTATTAAGATCTCTACAGGCGTTTGAAGATCATCAATTCTAGGAAACCTAGTCGATGAAGGGGTCTCACTAACTTCCACATATTCTATTGATATTAAATTTGGTGTATCGGTTTTTTATTGGAGTGTCTACAATTAATTGAACATGTTTATTCGTGTGTAAAAAAAAGAAATATTTTGTGCTATATAAATAAATTATTGTTGTTAACTAGCTGGTGCCCGCGACTTCGTCCGCGTTGAAAAAGCAATATATCACCTGACATCGTTATTGCTATTATACTTAGCCAGGAGTTAGTTTCCTTAATTTTAGATTATCCCTCGGGAGAAGTATTTTTTTTTCTGGATTAAAGGTACCCTATGTCCAGAAAGGACATAGGGTGTCCCAGACAACGTGTATGCAAAATTTCATGGTGATCGGTTCAGCAGCTTTTGCGTGAAACAGTTACAAACATCCATACAAACTTTCGCATTTATAATATTAGTACGGATTTTACGAATAAATTTTAATTCTAACATATAAATTATAATGCAAACAAACCTTAACAAAATCGCCTAAATATAAATCAACTACCATTCAATTACATCCAAATTTCAATAAACGAAAATAAATCGAATAAACAAACTCGAAAATAGCTTAGCGACTGCGGAAATTAATACAATTTTTCCTATCCAATTGTTCGGCTGCTTACCTAAATAGACCTTATGACGTACATCGACAGTGCGAATTCGAATAAAGACATAATCCAGACGGCATCTTGGCGGAGTGTATCAAAATAGAGCCTCGCATACGACCGCCTCTGGATCGCCCACTTCACTTCAGTCTGGTAACCTTTCTCACACCTTCAAATTGGTCTGCTATACAAAAGATTGATATCGCTTGTGAGCGTACGGTTATTTTCAGGTAGCAAACACCTTGATATAAATCCAGTAAAATTTCCTGTCTCCTGATAATGCTTGTATTATAATTTGGATTATCTTCACATTTGTGATAAAGCGGATATTGAAATCAATCCTAACTAAATGTTATACCTAAATATGCGAATTTGAGATTGTATGTTTGTTACGCTTTTCTTAACTACTTACTTAAATACTAAATACTTTTACTTAACTACTTACCTTACTTACATAACTATTTTACTTAAATGACTTAAATGATGGAGTTAACCGCTAAATTTTACGTTTTGATTATCCAGAACAAAACGGTATCATTTTTGGAGAACGTTAAAATCGAGACACGAGTCGGTCCAATTAATTTCAGTGTTCTTCGTATTTCGCTATCTCCTTTATTATGTCTCCTTAGAAACAGAAAGAAAAATACATACATATAACGTAATATATATATATAGACCTATATTTGTGCGACCTTTTCAATTATTTCTGACGATGATCACTCCCTCTTGTTTTCTCATTATATTTTAAACACTACTATTGGTTCGAAAAGTTTATCGTGGTTATATTGTTAACTTTTGCTTTTTGTCTCGTCTTCAACTGTCTGAAACTATATTACTGTAGGTACAGTTTTATCAAAATGTGTTCTGGCGTTCTCGAGTGACAAATTAACTAAAAACTTTTCATTTTTAAATTCGTACTTACTCGTTTTATAAATCGAAGTCGCTGTCCGCAGGTCTGTCTGTATATAAGCACGCAACGCATCTTAATGCAATTTTCACCATTAGTTTGATAATTTCTCACGGAAGGTTTATATCCTAATGATCTTATAAATGCAAAAGTATGTGAATATGGATGAATTGGATGTATGGATGGATGGATGTTACACAGTCACATGCAAAAACGGCTGAAAACTGAATTGGATGAAATATAGCACACAGATAAATCTGTACCGAACTTTTTGTCCTGGAAAAATGTTAAGATTCCCGAAGTATAGTAAAATTAAATTAAGATCACTGTCGCCGTGGCGGCGCCACCGTCGTCAATGCGTCAAAGATGTCAGGACTTTTTTCTTTTTTAACGCGAACGAGGTCGCGGGCATCAGCTTGTTTATAATATTTGTAGGATCTGACTGCAGAGCGCGGTTTGTTTCAGACTCTTACCTCGTTAATTGCACCATTATGTTGGAGTGATGGTATCCTTGTTAGTGATATTAATTCGAGAACACGTAGTCGTGTTTATTGTTCTTTCTTTGACACATCTAATTATTTTTTCCTCATAACGAAAGTAACGGTCATTTGCTGGTGGCAATCTTTTTTTGTTCATTTCTATTATTTTGCGTCTGTTAGATGGGTGGGTACATAATTTTATTTCATTAGTAACTTCTTTTAATTTAAGTTTATTACTTTTGAACTTTCCGAAAAAAAAAAACACTAACCTATTGCTTTGTCTATATCAAAATAAATTATGACAATGTTTGTCTTCTTTTTTTCTACCACACAATGCATATGATTTAGTATAATTTAAATTTACAACATACCGAACTCCAGAAAAACATACAAACGAAAATAAACTCTAGTCTGTAGAAAATACAGCTCAAATAATACCTATTAATTGTAGCTGAATATAATGATGTCAGCCAGGATTACCATAAATCTCTATCGGTTGAAGATTATCTAGATTCGTATAATGTCAAAACATTGGTCACCGAGGAGGTAAATCAAGAATCACTCCACTCGGCAAACATACAAAATGAGGTTTAGTTACTACCGCTATTGAGAGACGTTGTAGGACGCTTTCCGTTTTTCAAGTGCATTAATATGTTTGTAAAGTATGAACATCTGTTCGCGTGAACAACGCGGTTTAAGAGGCTCACTCGCGGTGAGGAAGTGTTTTGTTGTAACATTGACAGATTGTGTGTGATATATTTGGACACGTGTTAGTGTTACGCGTTGCACGACTGTTTTTTTACAATGTAACTAATCATCAATTAAAATGACTCGCGAATCGTGTAGTCTTTCCTAGGCTGAGGCCACACTATACGTGCCAAGCTTAGAGCTAAGCTTTGTGTACAGTACAAGGTACAAGTGGTGTAATGTGACTTTCCTTAAGACGAGGACTGTGAATCAACTAGTGTGCCCATAGCCTTAGCCTACTGTCACATCGCCAAGGAAATTATGTCAAGTTGTCTAGAAATTTAAAGAAAATTAACATTGACTTAATATTATTATGTTGGTATTAAGCCACTGAGAAATGGTTCATAAGTAAGGTATGTCAGAGTTAAATTCCCTGCAGCCACATACCATCAAGTGGGTGGTCTGGTCAGTCTGTCTGGATGCCGAATTTTATCTTAAAAAAATAATATTACAAAGTGCACCCCTCTAGCAAACTAAAAGTTTCTGCTCGCCTTTAAAAAGATTAAAATACAAGCAGACCAAGCCACTTAAAAGTTGTGTAACATATTTTTTAATTTGTGCCTTACACGTACAATGTCGCCATCTGTGCTTCATGCCGGATATTACTTTAAAATTAAGTTATTTCTAACGTTCCCAGTGTCGACCCAACGACTTTTTTGATATTTTGTTATATGTACAAGTCTACCTACATCTAGTAGGTAATGTATACATATAGGTTTAGTAAAACTTTCATATATGACGTCCAATTAATTAGTGTTCCAATCCGCAGGTATAACTATATATATATTTTACCGGTGCCTATTAAAACAAGCAACCCAACACAAGTGCACTGTCAAATTTAGTAGAGATTAAGCGTAACGGACTAGGAATTAGGGATAATATGGGATCTGGTATCCCAGCATTTTTCAAGTTTGTCTTCTGTAAGGGGGTTGGTTACTGCCGCCAAACCTCTCTTAATAATTATGTCAGGAGTTTTACAGGATTCGTGTTACTTACGGTTATAAATAAATAAATAAAAGAAAAATACTTTTTATTGCTTTAAATTTTTCAGCCCCAAGTTCTTTGATTATTGACAATTTACTCCATGTGACCATATGCAACAGATTTTATTATTATTGATTGATTGCGTGGAACGAATGGATATACATTGAAACATTGGATTTACGTAATAGTCTAAATGTTGTATTATTATTATTTATATATAATAATATATATCCAGTGAAACCTTGAAGTTTCCCTCGAGAGAGCGGTGTTCTGTCCACTGAACTGGACGAATTTGTGATAGAAACTTGAGACCTACTTCCAGTGCAGCGCTGTCTGATTGAATATCCGTATAGATGTATGGATGGATGTTTGTAACTCTTTCACGCAAAAACTACTGAACCGATCACCATGAAATTTTGCATACACGTTGTCTGGGACACCAGAAAGGACATAGGGTACCTTTCATCCAGAACGCGAACGAAGTCGCGGGCACCAGCTAGTAGTATATATGTTTTTTGAACATTTGTATTTCATGCTATGTTTTAATGCAAAAAAAATATTATTTTTTCAAAAGTCGCGTTAATGTTGGTCATAAGAGGGTTTTTTTTTCAATACTCGCCACACTTCTTCGTGATTTTTTCGCATTCTTTCTTACTCTTCTTTCAGACTACATTAAAGTTCTTTTTATTTAATTTTAATTACTAATTAAAACTATTTGATTACATTTAGCGTCACTTTTATATTCAATTTCCAATTCTTTTATTTTATATTTCCAATTTTTATTTTCTTTTCAAAGTTCGAGTGAATAGGCATCTTCTGGGTGAGCTCGCTCCATCATAGGCCTCATCTTCGCTACACAACTGGATGTTGGCCAAGAGCAAACCAATCTATAAAAAAAAAAAATCTTTTTAAATGAAAGATGTCCCGCTCCAAAATGAGCTATAAACTCCACCTTAATACTTATTCCATTTGCAACAATGTAAAATTCATTCCCTTCCGGTAGCAGAGTCCGACGCTGTCTGATGTCTGATCCTAATCTTGCATACTTCTGAATATTTGAAATGGTTTCTAAGCGGACGCCTCCGCCTCCGCGTTCCGGACACCTTTATACTTGCCGGTTGCATCTTTGCACAAATTAACTTAACATAATATGTATTTGCTTGTTTCGCTGACCTACATTTTGTTTCACTTGACTTACATGTTTGTAAAAGTTTGACACTGAGACATGTTACATAGTTTTTAGAAATTTTTTTAGTATATATTTTATTTGATGATCTTAAATTGCCATTATTATATTATTATAATTTAACATAATAAATAGAAATCACTGAAAAAAAATTAGGACTAATTTGTGTGCCAATAACTTGTGTCGCCCCCAGACATTTCTCTGAAAGTAACTTTATTTCGTTGTCTCCTAGGATCTTCGTTTATTTCGAGACCAAATATTTGATATTTTCTTTGGATGTAAATAGAAATAGATTCATTGTTTTATATTTTACAAGTTTTTCTATTTGTTTGAGATTTAGATCATTTATTACTTTTTACATTTTTTATTCCGACTTATTTTTGCAGTGTGTACTATACCTAAATCTTATACTGGTTTTTGTTAAAAGTTTAAAGTGAGTTTATTTATGTGTTTAGCTAATAATGATGAGGGTACCTATAACTATTGGCAATGTAGGTACTCTATTATTTGCACTTATCACATTTATATGGACTTTCTGGCAAGCTATTTATAAGTCAATATATTTCTAAATAAATATATGATCGTTTAAAAGGTTAAACACAATTTTCCATAAAACATTAAAAAGACAACTCCCTGTCCATATCTCTCTCTCCACTTTACCTCCATTGAATAAATCCCAAAGGAAATCAAACATCTTTGTATCCATAATGAAGTCATTCACTCAAACTATCCAACAGGAAATTCGGAAAACTCTTATACTTACTCTTATAGAATACGAGGAATAGAATAAAAAAGAAACTGCAGCCTCTGTAGGCTGTCGGTGGTGAAAACGATACTTTGACTATTTCTATTGCAATAGAATTCTTGGTGCTTTGCAGCCACGAAGAATTAGTCGACATTAAAACTTCCTGTCTCAATCTGGACCTGGGTACTAAAAGTTATTATTAGCCGAAGCGGACAAACAACTTCAGGTATTTTCCTCTGTTGATTGTTTCTCGAGGTTGATACAGATTTCTATTCCTGGTGGAGCAAAGAGATCATCGGTTTATTTATTTCTTTTATTCCTAAACCGTTAAACAACTACATAAAAGCTTAATAGTATAGAATAGTGTCTTTTGAAAGAAAGAAAGAAAAGAAACTTGCACTTCTTTTGCACTTCCTTCTTACGTTATATTTTTAATATTTTTTTGTATTTATTTTACTTTAGCCGCGATTCTTTAGGGCACATCTGGAATAATCTGATTCCAAATATAATTTTCATATTTCCACCCTTCTCTGATCAGAGTTCGCAGCGCACATGCACAGCTCTCTTAGAAACGAGCATAATTCTATGCTTTTATTAGTAAGTGTAATATAGCAAGGTGATAAAAAAAATTGACATCCACTCTACTGTTATTCCTTTCATTTCGTTTATTCGCACATGTGCTATCGACTTTTACACGATTTTTCGATTAATTTATTATAATCGCAATGCCTGTTAAATAAAAAATTCCTTTTCCCCTAACTCACTTTTGTCCGACTTCATTAGTCTGTATAAATATTTGAAGTTAACCGAATTACCAACACGAAACGCCACGCCACTACTAATTAATTTTTCAAGAGCCCGTTTTCAATTTGTGGCAGCCTTGGTGTTATTATTTGGTCGTGCAAGTGTGCTTTGTATATATGTGTAAATTTAGATTCGTATATATTTCAATTAATTAATTTCGTCTTGAATTTCAATTCAAATTAATCTGGCGAAGAGGACTTCACGAACGTTTACATTAAAATTTACATGTATGTTCGTTAGATACAAACATGTATGCGAAAACACTAGAAATGAACAGTCGCCTGTAGTCAGGGAACACATAACTTAGCGGATGTCATAATTATGTCATAATCATAATGTTCCCGCGACGCGACCTCGCCTATCCACGGCCGCACTAGAAAGTCGTTGAGCTTTAACTGGCAGAAGTCTGGCAGAATCTCCAACGTTAAAAAAGAGGAAAACATAAGTAGGTACCTACAAATTTCGCCTCATAGCGGACGCGGAGGACGCCAAGAGGTTTAGTTGGTAGGTCTTTCCCAATACCACCTCGGGGCAGGAATCCGACATAATAACCCACCGGTCTGTCCCCAGGCCGGTGGGATGGATTCCTCTGGTAAAAAAAAAAAAAAATTATTAGCCGACGTTAATTCTTTTGATTAATCTGCGTGGCCACACAATTTGGAACAGTTGAAACTCGATTGCTTTGGTATCAAGTGTGTTGGAACCACCACCTCTGTTAAATAATGTAAGAGGGCCGGCGCACTTGGATTGTTCCAGATAATCTATTTATAGTCCAACTTGTGCCTGGATTCCACTTTGCTTTAGAGACGGACTCGACAAACGAGCAATTTTAGTCAGATCAATTCAAATCTATATTAACGAACAATAATTTAGAATGTATATGGTAAGCTTTGAGTGGTAAGGCTATAACGTTAGTGACTGAAGGCGGGTTTATATTAGTCTGAGACGTGCTGTGTTGTGTAGTTACTGTTATATTATGACGTGATGCAGCTTTGACATTATCGTCTTGTAATGCATTCTGATCATAACCTTACTTACTTTTCTAATATTATAAATGTGAATGTGAGTTTGTTTGTTTGTTACGCTTTCACACAAAAACTACTGAACCGATCACCATGAAATTTTGGATACACGTTGTCTGGGACACCAGAAAGAACATAGGGTACCTTTCATCCAGAACGCGGACGAAGTCGCGGGCACCAGCTAGTTTTATTATGATCGACGTAGTCGTAACTTTCGGAGAAATCGTCCGTTCCAAACTTCAGAAAATCGAAGTAGGCGATTGGCACATATTGGGTTTTATAGAAGAAAAACTAAATAAATAACTATTTTAAACATGTAAAATAATACTTAAAATAGTGGTGCGATCCCACCTTAAAGACAAATTCATCTGAAGATGAATGTACATAAGGTGATCTCGCGGGATATTTACGGCGAGAATAAATTAACAACTTCAAATAGTTTGACACTCGATAACCATGCCACGTTACTCTCCGAGGATCGCACTGTCTCCGACTTGTTAGAGAATTAAATTTTATTAGTGTACTGAAATAATTTAAAGTTCAGAAACTAAGATATTACAGGTACAGAGTAAATCTATCACAATGACATCGCTTAGTGGCGAGGTGTTTGTACGTTTGGTGACCGCTATTACGCAACCAAAGTCGTAAAAAGTATATAAAAACACTCTTCTGTTAAAATATATAATTGTGGACACTAACATATGGAAGCTAAATTTTTGTATATAAAGATGTTTTCAAACACATAATTATTGTTATAACTAATAAAGTCTGGACTCACGTTTATAGACATTTTTTTTACTTGCATTTTTTTGTTGAGTCAAACTTACTCTAATTTAATTATACTTACTTAATTTTTTGTTACTTGCAATTTTTTTGTACTATTCATTTAGATACTCAAGTGAAATGGATCCAATCAGTGAACTTCAACACTTAACGGTCCGCCCCCAACTAATATAAATAAAGTTGGAAACTTTCCCCATTTCCATTCGTAACCAATTCACCTACACCCGCCTCGGGCCGAGGGTGATTCTCTCGGCGAATGTTGCACGGATGCAACACTGCACCCATTCACTTGAGCGTTTGCGACGCGGATTGCTCAGATTACGGAATTGAACAATTGAGTCTGCAAATTGCACATTTAAATTGGACGAGCTCCTACCTATTTTATACTTTGAGAAGCGCGTGTTACGGGCGGAGCGCATTGTGATGTGAATCATCGATACACTCGCAGAAGCAACAGAGTGACACTCATTCGTATGAGTGTCACTCTGTTGCTCCAACGTGTCTACTTTATTATCTCGTGATAATAAAGTAGATACGTTGGAGTGTAGCAAGCAGTTGGTTTTTGTTTAATTCCTATATAATAATAAATTTAAATGGATGACCATTTAAATTTATCATCATCTCAGCCGCAAGACGTCCACAGTCACATCTATTTTCTTTTCTTTAAGTATTACAGCGTGTAACAGTTCACAAATACATAGGTATCTACATATTAGATTTTATTATAGTGTCAGCGTCTGCTATTTATGTCGACTGAAGTTGATTGAAAAGTGTTCTGTAACGTTTCAAAAAGAGGTGTTCATTCGTTCAGATGCATTCGGTGCGATGATATTAATATAATGTCAGTCAGTTGAACGAACGCGTTTGCGAAGAGAGGTCGTCGTCACATCTTGTAGAGAATTGTAGTTCTGATACCTATATCAGTAGGACGATAAAAGTATTTGGACTTATGTAACCGAAGTAGAAGGTGCTAACAATAGGTACCTATATATATTCCGTGAAAATTATCTAACTGATGGTGAAGATCGCATCATAATCCGTTGTATGGTTTAGGAGGAGTTAGAATACAGAAAGACAGACGCGGAAAGCTACTTTGTTTTATACTATGTAGAGAAAATCAATGATGGTACAATTTTTGTCTCAGAAATATTAATAGAGATTTTTAAGCGAATTCAAGGAGAAATATTACGCCTCTCAAACATTAATAAATGTCAACTGCCAGTACACAGGCTGCGTCGGAGAATTGAACTTGCATTTTTTGAAATGTCTAAATGCAAATGTTATTAAATATGTTCCCGCCAGTGTAAACGACAGGATTTCTATTCCAACAAGTGGCTCCGGTATATTGCAATCACACGGAATCCCGCTGTACACTTGCGTGCAATATAAATATCTTTTTACAGTTTTCATCGAATTATTTTATTGTTAAGTTACTTACTCGGATAATTAAATCAACTTAGATCTTGTTTTTTCATTGTTAACACCTTAATTGCCCCAAGTTACATATAATATGTTCTAAAATTACTATAGACGTGAATTTTTTTAGAGTCACTTGTAATGAAAATAAACATATAAATAACTATGCGCCATCTCTCTTTCTATGCGTATTAGGGCCGCATGACATAAAGGTTTCTTAGATATTTCTTTATAATTGTGGATTGTGAAAAGCCTAAATTTCTTAATTCTCTAGTCCTACAAATAATAAAACTTGAATAAATGTACACTTTTTCTCATAAATTGTCTTGAAGTGTAAATTTGCCGCCGATACTAAGAGAGCCTTCATTTGAATTTCAGAACTAGTTTGTGCGGCTACGAATGCGCTCAAATATGAATAAGAAATGTTTAGCTCTTTTTCATTTATAAAATTGTGGCATTTTTTTTTAAATATATTCAACAAAATGATGTCACCTACCATCAAGTGGGCTCACACCCTGTATATTAATTAACGATTTAATTAATTAAAACAAAATACTTTTTAATTATTTAATTTAATTAATTGGATTTATTGATTTCGTGAATAAATAAAATTTATAATCAAATGAAATTTATTCATACTAGAGAAAGTGTAATATAATATTTTATATTAACTACCTCGAAATGTCCTTTGACAATAAAATATCACGCTTTCTGTATTGTGAATAAATTGCACTTGAATATAAATTTGATTTTTATTTATAAAATCAATAATTTTCTCTGAAGGATTTTATTCCTAATAATATGGACAACCAAGGTGGTCGACAGAACACAAAGAGTCCGTGTGCTGAAGCATTTAGGATAACAAATGTCTCTCAAGCAAAAGATGAACCTTGGGTTGATTTTATTAGTCTTTAGAGTGGAAACTAAAATCGATATGCTTGTGGGCCGATGACCACGATGAAGAAGATTTAATGTACTTGCATCCATACTAATCCGTATTAATATAAAATGTGAAAGTAACTGTGTCTGTCTGTTACGTTTTCACGTTTTAACTACTCAACCAAGCATTATGAAATTTTGAATACACGTTGCCAGGGATACCGGAAAGGACGTTATATTGCTTATGTTTTTTTTCAACGCGGACTAAGTCGCGGGCACCAGTTAGTCCGTACTAATATTATAAATGCGAAAGTTTGTATGGATGTATGGATGTTTGTTACTCTTTCACGCAAAAACTACTGAGCCGATCACCATGATATTTTGCGTACACGTTGTCTGGGACACCAGAAAGGATATAGGGTACCTTTCATCCAGAAAAAAAGTACTGCTCCCGAGCGATCATCTAAAATTATGGAAACTAACTCCTGGCTAAGTGTAATAGCAATAACGATGTCAGGCGATATATTGCTTTTTCATCGCGGACGAAGTCGCGGGCACCACAGCTGGTTAAATATATTTTAGTCAGTAAACTTGCGCATACGGTCGAAAATCAGTGGAATGCAAGCAGTTCAGAGAGCGTAACGAAACTTGAACTGGTGTTAAGCGAACACAATTCCCCTCATGACTGTAAATTTGTATTCAGACAGACTCGGCTACTGTATAAACGTTCCGATGTCAGTTAGTTGCGTTGCACTGCACAGCAAGTTAGACGTCTTGCCTGTGCCCTCTGCAATTGTGAGCGGTGCTTTCAAATTAAGCAGTATTAAACCATAACAAGTATAAGATTTAAGATTTTCATTCAGCTGAAAATCTTGCAGTTTTTTCGATTTTAGGGTAGCCTATGATTTCGACTGCTAATAGGCCTCGCAGTCTATGCAGTCTATGGAGATCGCAGTGTGCTCCTGAGATTCTACTGAATAGCAGTAATATTTGAGTAACTAGCGATCCGTTCCAGGCTTCGCACGTGTGCAATTTTTTCTGCAAATCCATACTTCCATACTATTCTTACTAATAATATAAATGTGAATATGACTGTCTGTCTGTTTGTCTGCTACCTTTTCACGCCTTAAGATATAGCCTATGTTACTCGCTGATAACGTAGCTTTCTAAAGGTGAAAGAATTTTTAAAATCGGTCCAGTAGTTTCAGAGCCTATTCAATGCAAACAAACAAACAAATCTTTCCTCTTTATAATATTAACTAGTAAGTACTTAAAGACTATGCAAAAAAAATTCCACTCATTTGTAACATTATTTTTTTTCCTTGTTTCAGGATGTTGTACACACAATAAGCGCACCTCACGGACAAGTTCAGAGGATCGTCGTGTTCAAAAAGAATGGAGTGCAAGCTATGGTTGAATATCCTTTACAATATAACAATTTCATTTATGAGATAATATATTAAATTAAACTATTATCAAATAATAACTATTTAAAAGATGTATATTATCATTGTCATTTTTTTAGCATTTGTATGACATGCGGTTCTCTGCCATTTGAAAATTAATCATATGTAGATTATTACAAGATATAGATAAACAACAGGATGGGAAGTAAAAATGATTGTTTTACAAATGTGCATAATTAATCTGTATTTAGATGACTCACAGATTACATTTCTTTGTAAGTAGGTAAGTTCAGATAAGGTTAGATTAGAAACGGGATTGGAAATGTTTTCAATTAAAAAAGCGATGCATCCCGTATTTTTGTCTACGTAAATCTAAGATATAGATAGATAAATATCAAAATAACTGATTTGAATATGTATCTAAGAATAATTATGTATGCTGTGGTAGCCTATAAAAATGTAATTTGTGCAAGCTTAGTTGTGTTATGCAATTTGTTTAAAAAATTTTATATGTAGGTACACTATTGCGTTGGCTACCCATAATAATATATAAAAAAAACCTATGTCAATCCCAAGTAATGTCCCTTTCATATAGTGAAAGAATTTTTCAATTAGTTGTGTATTATAGTGGTTACGAATATTTTGTCTCACAAATAACTCTTAAAATTAGGCCTCTGTTTTCTTTATAAGATCTGTTATATAATTTATTTTATTCTATTATCTATACTAATCTTTAATTATAATAAAGAAGAAAGATTGCATTTTTTGTTTGTTTGTTTGCATTGAATAGGCTCCAAAACCACTAGACCGATTTGAAAAATTCTTTCACCTATAAAAAGCTACATTATCAGCAAGTAACATATAGGCTATATTTTATAAAGTTACGCGGACGAAGTCGCGTGCAACAGCTAGTTTTAGTATATGAAAGTATCTTCTCATTACATTAATATGAGAAAAAAATCGTTAAATATTTAAAATAGGTTTGTTATAGAAATAAAATTGTATATTTATGACAGTAAGTTTTCAAGTCTGTTTTACACATCAAAAGACACATAAACGCATCCAACAATTCACAACAAACGAACGTGAGTGCTAACCACATCAGCGTCAATCAAAATAAATGTTAAGTATAAATCTTTCAATCCAGTAACGAACAAAATGTGTAACAAGCGATTCTAATACGTATTACCGTGCCGTTAAAGTACTCAATCAATTGTATGGAAGTAGCGAACGCATCCATAATAGAAATAAACTGAACATAAACCTGCACAGAAAATAGAACGCGAAGGAAAAGTTTAGATATTTTTTTATATGACTAAAGGTTTGGTGTCATTGCCAGCGAGCACATTTACAGTGGGCGAGGGATAGGATACTATTTTTTTTTATCGATGAATAACGACACTAGCTGTTCGATCGATGACTGACTTTCGAAGCTGACATGAAGCGTTCGATGAACGCAACTTCGTTCGTGTAACTTTATAAAATATAGCCTTATTTTTCAAATAGGTCCAGTAGTTTTTGAGCCCATTCAATTTAAACAAACAAACAATCAAATCTTTTCTCTTTATTTATACCTATTGTAAGATTTTTTTTGTGCTGTTGGTGTACCTTTTGAAAAATAAATAAATAATATTAGTATATTATAGATGTATAACGACTTCGTTCGCGTAACTTTACTATAAAATATAGCCTAGTAGCTTTCTATAGAAATTTTTAAATCGGTCCAGTACTTGGTTTTTGAGTTTAACAAAAAAAAAAAATGCAAATCTCTTTGTAATATTAGTAAGGCAGTTTATTAATGGAACCTAAAATATGTGGAAACAAATTTTCAAATCAGTCAAATGTGCAAGATTTCGTCAATACTAAAGTAAAAAGTCAAAAGGGAATAGATCGTCCTAACTCTAAATTTATTCCGCCAATCGCTAACACTCGAGACATATCTTATACATTGGCCCAGTTTTCCTGGCACAATAAAAGTACTATATACACTACTTTTTTATAGGTGATAACTCAACACTTAAAACTTGATTTATTGATGAATTTTATGTATTTTTTGTTTAAAAAAAATGATGAAATCTCTAGTTCCTAAATCGCAAACGCAGTTCTAATGGGACCACCCACGTTGTTATCATAAAACGTTTGCATCGAAAATAATAATATAATCATAAAATTAATCTAATATTTATAACTCTAAGAGATATTCTAACGATCGAATAAATCATCTCAATGTGTAAGTGATTGCGCAACATTGCTAAACGTTTAAATAATAAGTTAATATTGACATTCATTTTGTATTTGTAACTAGCTTTTTTCCGCGGCTTCTCTTAATATTTAAGAGTTTACAAAAATTGATTTTTCGAAATAGGTTAGATTTTTTCTTGTATCGAATCGCAGTAATCTTTCAAGTTTTAATTGCTTGATTGCATAGATAAATGATTGGTCTCGCTGCGCTCGACTAGATACCGCCGTCGTACTTGTAAAATGCGGCATAAAATAGTACGCCGAATTCGGCGTACCCGAGCCAGTCACTGCAAACTATAACCAGTTTGCGTATGTAGTGAAACTGTGTAAAAAGTGATAAAGTGACGATTTTTTACACACACTACAATAAAAAGTTGCCACATTTTCGGAGCTATTGCTTTTGTATAGCGCTCTATCTAGTCGAGCGCAGCGAGACTAATCAATTATCTTGACTTGATTGATTCTTGACCTGGACTGGATTTTAGCTCAGCAACTGTTTATACATATAAATGTATTTAGAAGTTTAAGACTTTCTTTCCCATATCAACTATGCTCCCTTGACCCAAATTTAGACCCATTTTTTTTCTGTGATTTTACTTTTTATTTTTTTTAAAAAAACCTTGCTTTCAAAATAACCGTATTTCTATGTGGACCATATTATGCTATGTGGACATTTTGTGATGTGGACTAGTGGACCATTTGTGATGTGAACAATATGCTCGTTAATCAGACAGCAAATATTGCAATTTTCACAAAGTTTACATCACTTTTCATAGACCACAAGTTACTTATCTATGTCTGTGATTAAAACTAATACAAGGTCAGTCAGTCGTTCCTCGACCCGCACGCTTGACGGACGTCACTGCCCAACATTTCGAATCGAATAAAATATGTCTTTCAATTTTTTCCGCTTGTTTTGATTGAGTTGAGTCGCATCTGCTTCGAATAAATTATACTTTTTCTCTAAAGTAATTTGTTTGAAGACTTGTGAAAATATATATCTGTTTATTTTAATAGCTCTCACTCACATGAGCTAACGTTGCTTTTAATCTTTTTGGAAAGAGCAAAATTTACTGTCTGTCGTGTCGTATTCAGTCTTATTATACATCAATATTTTTTTTCTACGTATTCCTCAAACAGAGAAAACCTTCTTTCAATGTCGCCATACGGTTCGATCCGAATCACATCTGCATCCCTGAGTACTTTCGAGTAGAGATGGAGATTTAAAGACGTAACTTCACCGAAGGAAAATAAAATTCCGTTTCGGAAATATACGACTCCCGTATTTTATTTTGTGTAATTTTTTTTTTTGTTATTAGTGTGTCCCAAAATATGGTCATTTTTTTAGAATTTTTAGAATCACAATTGTTATAAAATCGATCGTGGTGTCTTGCAAAGAATAAGTAATGACAAGAGAATAGGTCCAGGCTTTTTTTTTAAACGATGCAGTCATCGAAATAATACAATGGAATTTGCATCAAATCACATTGAAGCGGCACATAAAAAGAACGCCTTCGAGAGAATCATGGCGGACTCTTGCCTATGCGCGCGTCAATGGTAAAAGGTAGTAACGTCCAACTTCTCTACTATTCATTTTAAACTGTAATGTGTTGACATAAAATAACATTTTCTTTAAATGAAATATGTTTGGTTGGTTTTAAAGGACAGTTCATGCTCTACGCATAACTATGTCACTTTTAAATGTTCCATAAAGTTCGTAGTGTTGTTGTATGGCTCGCGTATTCCATGTTGTAGTAGTTTGATGGATGCATCTCCTCTTTGTCTTTTATCGTATGCACTATTTTCTCTCTACGTATTTTTTTAGATACGGTTAGTATTGTGTCTATAGAAGTATACACAATATTCTATGTAATGGCCGTCTGTTAGTACTATTCACTAATCTGAAGTTTAATACGAAGAAATTGTTTCAATAGTGAAACTAGACACTTAATTGAGTATATTATAATATTTTTTTAATATAATATAATATTGTTATTATTATTTATTTAATATTGTTATAATTATAAGTATATTATAATTTCCTATAATTATGTTAAAACTTAAACAGTGACTGAGTTCTTAACGTGTGCCATTTCGATATTGTTTAATGTTGTATTTTCACTCTGACATGATTTGAATAATACCAATGTCACCGAACTCGTTTATGTTCGGATCGTTATTGGAAATGATTGAAATATTTCTCTTTATTAAAAACACGTCTAGAGATATATTAGCCGTTCAAAAGGTCGTCTAGGAAACAGTCTTCAAGATCCATGCGACAAAGAAATCCAGTATAAAATCATACCTATATCTTGTGTAAGCATATATACCTACCGTGTCTTGATTTATAAAGTTCAGATTGTAAATTTTACAGATTTCATAAATAAATATGAAAATGACTTGTATCTGGGTATGTAATGCACGCTATTTTAATGTATACTTAATTATGTAACCACATTACCCGAATTAGGTGCACTGCACGATATATTCCCAGTAAAATCTTTTTGATCAAAACGACAAAATAAAGTAAAATAAACTCGTTTTGGTCAATTCGAACATGAAACGTAATAAAGTGTATCACTACATAGTATAAAACAAAGTCGCTTTTTCTGTCCCTATGTCCCTTTGTATGCTTAGATCTTTAAAACTACGCAACGGATTTTAATGCGGTTTTCACTAATGGGTAGAGTGGTTCTCGAGGAAGGTTTAAGTACATAATTTACTAAGTTACGCGGGCGAAGTCGCGGGCAGCAGCTTTAATTTTATTAACACGTAATTTTATAACATGTAGTGCCATCTGTTAACTTTTAGATGAATTAGAGTACTACATTGCTTCAAACAGAATTCCCTAGATGGCGTTGTAAATTTTGCATACACGTTGTCTGGGACTCCAAAAAGGACATAGGGTACTTTTCATCCAGAACGCGGACGAAGTCGCGGGCACCAGCTAGTTGAAGAATAAAATAAATAAATGAAATATTATGTAGCTTTATACTTTGTAACTTTAAAGTTGTTTTGGACAAACCAGAAATCGAATATTGTTATTGGACAAACGAGGAAATTTTTTGGAATGTGGGACATACATAGATAATTGATGGGTCTCGCTGCGCTCGATTAGATAGAGAGCTATACAAAAGCGATAGCTCCGTGAATGCGGCAATTTTTTATTGTTGTGTGTGTAAAACATCGTCACTTTTTATCGCTTTTTACACAGTTTCTCTACGCAAACTGGCATTTTATTAACTATGCTCAAAATTTAATAAAACATTCGGCACGTACACATCACAGACAGTTTGCAGTGTGACTGGTTCGGGTACGCCGAATTCGGCGTAGTATTTTTTGCCACATTTTACAAGTACAACGGCGGTATCTAGTCGAGCGCAGCGAAACCAATCATTCATCTATGGGGACATAATATCGGGACGTACGAGGCATAAATCAAATAAACTGATGCAATGACCACGAACTCCTTTAAAACAAGAACGTGCACGAGACACGTCGAAAGGAAAAGTTGAGATCGTCAAGAGGCTACGGATATAATAATTTATAAATTGCTATTTTGATGCTTTAGCTTAGCTGCAAATTCAACAAAGTGTTATTATAAAGTATACCAAGGTAAATATGTAAGTTGAACCGTAGCCATCTCTCCCCGGTCGCTTGTTAACTTCAACTTCAAACAAGTTCACGAGTTACGGTAATGAGTTGAGAGCAAGATACACGAATACAAACTTTGTCCGTGATCTTTCAGGGGATTTCTAGGGTACATTTGAAAAAAAAAATGTTTTCGAGGATATTAAAGTATAATAATATCCGTACTAATATTATAAATGCGAAAGTATGTATGGACTAGCTGGTGCCTGCGACTTCGTCCGCGTTGAAAAAGCAATATGTCGCCTGACATCGTTATTGCTATTATACTTAGCCAGGAGTTAGTTTCCTTAATTTTAGATAATCCCTCGGAAGCAGTACCTACTATTTTTCTGGATGAAAGGTCCCCTGTATGTCCTTTCTGGTATCACAGACAACGTGTATGCAAAATTTCATGGTGATCGGTTCAGTAGTTTTTGCGTGAAAGAGTTACAAACATCCATACGTCCATATATCCATACAAACTTTCGCATTTATAATATTAGTACGGACGGATGTACCAGCCAAGTCGCGAGCATCAGCTAGTACTGCATAATATATAAGTCGGTCAATTAAAGAAAGCGACAAAATATTGCTATTATTTACAAGAATCAATATTCTTACTAGCTGTTGCACGCGTCTTCGCCCGCGTAACTTTTTATTATAAAATATAGCCTATGTTACTCGCTAATAATGTAACTTTCTATATGTGAAAAAAATTTCAAAATCGGTCCAGTAGTCATTACAAACATACAAAAATACAAACTCTCTCTTTATAATTATTAGTATAGATTCAAGTTCTATTATTATAAACTTCTATATTGGCTATTGCTACACTCTCTGTGGCGATTTATTGTGCTGGTATCTTTCTTGATGGCGGTCTTGATTTATGAGCTTAACGTGTCTGAAGTTATTAGATTTGATCTGATGATTGTTTTAAGGATTTTAATATTAAGTACAATGTATTATTATTAATTTAAGGAGAACCGGATGTCATATTCAATATACATACCTATGTCTAAATTAATTTTATTATATGGTTATAGTATTTTCGAAATAAAGTCATTTTCGAATCATTGTTATTTTAACCAAACGGACGCGGATTCGAATCCCGCTAGGAGCAAAAGCTTATGTGTACCATGTTACCTTATTTTAATATGTATGTATTTACAAAAAAAAAAGTAATGTATGTATATAGTATATCAACTGTCTGGTATCCATAATACAAGCATTAAGTATGGAATGTGTGAAGATATTTATTATTATTATTCTTTGTTGATACAATTACAACCTTAATTCGTGGCCACAAATTTGATAGTGTAGAGTCAGCGACGCGAGCGAAAGAGGCTCTACACGGCTGCGACATATACTCGGGATGCTGCACACTCAAAATTGAATTTGCGAAGGTGAGTGTCTTCTTCTTTTATAATATATTCAATTTGTTCTCATGATTTAATTAAAACTGTGCATGCTCAGCCATGGTATCCCACAGCTGGGCACAAGATCTCGCATGGAGATATTTTATTGCGGTACTTATTGCAAAGATTTTATTTTAATTATATTTTATTTATATTAAGGAAACATACACACATCTCGCTACACATTATACATATACAATACATACAAGAAAAAAACTCACAAAATAAAAATTACTAAAACATATAAATTACAAGTTACTACAGAAAATTGGAGCGGAGAGGCACATAAAAATAGATAAAAAGTAAACGAAAAAAAAAAAAACTAATTAACAAATTACATACAGTATCTTACAAAAGTAAGATGGTTTCCTTAATAGAAAGAGCATGAAGTGATATTTTGTAAATTTAATAGCGATATACACCGCGCCTTCGCCCGCCTAGAATTCTTTTTTATATAAATTACTCAATTGTCTTGGGGGCCACTTTTTGCGTAAAAGAGTAACAAAAAATCCATACTCAAAAACATTTATAATATAAGTAGGATATTGGGACTTGACTCATTTAAAAAAAAATCCTTTGTAAAGTGCTGAAAAATATGTAGCGATAAAAATTACTTACCGTATGAACTCCGAAACCGAATTCTCGTCGTCCATAATAAACCTCGCCCGGGGTAAATTCGCTCGGTGTTAAGTGGGGTAACATCATACGTTGACAAACACGCATTATCCTTTGATGGTGCCGCCACTCGCTGCGCCTCGAGGTGTCGGCTTACTGATGGACAGACCAACTACTGCTTGAGGTGTTATCTTTATTTTGAGTAAAAAAAAAAAATTCCAAGCTCTTTTCACTGACTGCCCGGCGTAAATTGATCTTTATTTTATTTGATATAGTTAGTGTAGATTCTTATATGTGTAATCAGTCTTAAACGGCCTTTTCTATGTATGTAATGTTCTTCTGACTTCGCACGGATGCATTTTTCTGGAAGTTATATACAAAGTTTTCTCGTTTATCGCTCTTTCTATTAGCGAAAACCGTATCAAAATCTGTTGGTGTGTCGAGAAGTATTTAGCGGAGAAACAGACAGAGGCGAACATCAATATGTATATAGTATTAAAGTCGCCTACAGTCCGTTGCCTACCCTAGTAAGATTAAGGATAAGGTATTACGAAGGGGTAGGAAAATGGTTTAATTTTCCGACATAACATTGTACCTAGGGAGAATGTTTAAAATGTTATTATATATTTTGTGATAGATGTTGGTCTCATTAGATACGTGTTCGCAGACGTCATGAGATGGTTTCCAAACGCCATTACATGGGTAAATTAAAATGAGGGTTACCTAACGGAACGGTAGTAATACTAAATCTATGAGGGTTACATAGCCCATTTATTACAAAGTAAAATATTTATCAATAAATATACTTTTTCTTACAAATTGTTACAAAGCGTGTCACGTGTAATGAAATAAATCCCCGTAGAAATAACGCCCAAAGCGAAATCAGAATAGACAATACGAATACATCCAAACACGGTCGACAATACAACCAAATGAAGCTACCGACGAGGTCTCATTGTTTTGTTTTTTTTTTTCATTGAGTTGTTTTGTAGAAAGAAGAGTATTTAAGTGAAAATAAGTCGAATTTAGGGACAATTCCACAAAAGCCTCGCGGCTTATAATAAAGGAGACCACGTTTTAAAACCGTTTCTCCCCTTACTTCTTCTAACTAAACAATTCAACGGATTTTGATACAGTTTTCACAAATCTCCATGAAAGTATGAATTATATTTGAAATTTCAATAAATGTAAATTAAGTCGAAAAAGAGTTACCAAGAGCTTTATATGGCGAGCGTCAATAAATCATCGCTTGATGGAGTTAAACGCAAAATGGAAATTGCAAAATTACAGTAGGTATGCTAAACGAATCACCAGCTTACAAACATCTCTGCCCAAACTAAATATTGGAATGAAATATTGGAATATTCCATAAAAATTTACACCACATTACAAAGTGGTACAAATCCGGCAAACTGAGTTGCAGTTGCTCGCGCGATAGTAGCCAATGTGCAGCCTCCCTACTTTACACATAGTAATTAAGCTTTTCAGTGATTAAAGTCTGGACACTAGAGTCAATTCTAATGTTAACCACTTCCCTAATTGACCGTTTAGGCAAAAACAGGGGCGTCATAATTAAAATCCAGCACGAAGACACGTGTGTAGGTAATCCATGTCCTATTCAAGTTGTGTGTAAGATATTACCTAACTTTGGTAGATAGGTACATTAATCGAAAAGGGATTATGCAGAGCCCTAACCGCAGTGAATTATGCGAACCAATCAACCGATAAATATAAATCCTCCCTGCAAAATGGAGGTCAGATTACAGAGCTACCCGTTGTCTGAAAAAAAAAGAAATGGAACTCTTATTTCGTATTTTCGAATCGGGAACGCTACCGAACCATTTGCAACGTAACCGTCACAACGTTCAGTCACACGTACCGAGTGTCGGATTTAAGAGATTAAAAAAATGCATGAAAGTATGGGTTGTTTGAGTATTTCGTGTATATTTTTCCCACTTTTTTCCCCACTTCTTGTTAAAACCGTCCCAGTATTTTATTTTCAGTGTCGATTCGTGTGCAGTAGTCAGTACTTCTATCCGTTTTCACTTAAGAACATACTTATGTTATCTATCACTGGGTTAAATATTTATATATTACTATCGGGCGCCCGCGACTTGGTCCGCGTGAAAAAAGTAGCCTATCCAGTTTCCCGTACGTCTAAATGTCGTGTTTATCTACCATGTTTCATGAAAATCAGTTAATTCGTTTAAGTTATGGAGGAAAATATATACATACATACAATACCTACACTTACATATTTATTATTAGTTTTGATAAGACGCACGGATGCAATATTTTATACTAGCTGGTGCCCGCGGCTTCGTCCGCGTTCTGATTGAAAGGTACCCTATGTCCTTTCTGGTGTCCCAGACAACTTGTACCTATGCAAAACTTCACGGTGATCGGATTATTGAAAATTCCTCGTTTATCACTCTTTCCAATTGTGAATAGTTGATGAAAACCGTACCAAAATCCGTTGGGTGGTTTAGAAGAAGTTGTTAGAGAATTAGACAGGGTCAGATAGAGACTTTATTTTACAAAGTGCACGAATAAATCTTTGTAATATTTGTATAGTCCTATCTAGTCTCTATCTACCACTGAAAGTCGTACGTAGAAGCTAATTGATGCTTTTGATCATTCGCATAACACTCACTCGTGGTACTGTACAAATTGGAGTTCTTTATTGGGATTACCCCTAAAGTATAATAGAAACTTTTTTGTCCATCCCCTTGTAAGGGTGTGGGTACACCGTGTTACATTAATCATTGAGGGCTTTATGCCGGTCAAAATATCAATGATACGGCCATTGTAGACTGGTGAATAGGTATGGTTAGACTACCTACAATTGGGACTTTTTTTTGTCGGAAACGTACTATGTGCATTTACGAGTTATAGTGTATATACGCATGATCATCTGAGTTGTCGGGTATGTGACTTTTGTGGATGGATGTTCGTAAACTTTGTGATTACAGCGGCATATTTTTTTTTTTTATTTTTTTTTTATAAGAGATGGGTTAGCTCTTGACCAACAACCAGCCATGTGGCAAGGATGAGGCCTAAGATGGAGCGAGCTCACCCAGAAGATGCCTATTCACTCGAACCTTGAAAAGATTAGGGTTATATGTGCTCGGAAACACAGACGCCGTCTGTGTTTCCGAGCACATATAACCCTTGCAGTGCGCAAGTTCCAAACCCTTGCAGTGCGCATTATAAAGGATGTTTCGAAGCGCTTGGTCCGAAAAGGAGGGATTTCGACAAGATGAGGATGGTAGCCAGCCGTACGTCTGTATGTCCGATGGAAGAAAGGGGAAGGCGGTATCAGCTCATTCAGTTCCTGAGCACACTCTCCGAAGTACACCTTATAAAAGACACATAAACTGGCAATTTTTGATTTGATAAATACCTACGTATTTTAAACCCCGACGCAAAAAACGGGGTGAATCGTAGTTCCCAAACTGATGAACCGATATTAATCGTTTATTTTTTTTGTTAGTTATAATTTATGAAGATCTGTTCAATTTATGAAAATAATTTCCTTGGCTCTAATATAATATCTTTACTATTAAAAAACCATTTAGAACCAATATTAAATACGAACCTTTTGTAAGAAAAAACAGACTCGTATTTAAAAATGAATGAATATATATACTTTGACTCATTAATATACATGAAGTTTGCTAGCGATTCTTGACAACCAAGTGTGTATCTAAAATTTGTTGGTATTTTGTGATTTTGTTTACTTAAGTTCAAAGTTTCAACGGTGTCCCGGCAACCTGTTGTAACAATTTTGTATAAAGCCCACTAAGGGTCGCGGATTCAATTCTTTAGTCCGTGCTTGCATAGTCGCCCGTATATTTCTACCGGCCACCCGAAACAGCTCCCATCAAAAGTTATACAAAAAAATGGATTCATTTTTTACCACAAGAATAATAAAATGAACACGTATATCCTTACTAATATTATAAATGTGAATGTGAGTTTGTTTGTTACGGTTTCACGCACATAAACTAGTGAACCGATCACCATGAAATTTTGCATAGAAATATGCAAAATTTCATTGTGATCGGTTTGTTATTTGTTTGTGAAAAGCGTAACAAACAAACTCACATTCACATTTATAATATTAGTAAGGATGATCCCTCGGGAACAGTATTTTTTTTCTGGGTGAAAAAAAAAATGACCTTTTCTGAATCGCTGACAAGGTGTATGCTAAATTTCATGATGTTCGGTTGAGGAGTTGAGGCGTGAAAAGGTAACAGACAGACAGTTACTTTCACAATTTTATTATTAGTATGAATGTATATTATATAACGGCTTTATTTTTGTTAATATAGAATAGAATTTGTTAACTTATTTCTCCCTCTGCCTCCTTTGTAAATGCATAATTATCTATATAATATATTTCGGACGCCTCTTGCGACATGGCGTCGACGTGTGGAAAACAAAATAAATTCGCCCCTTGAACCCGCGAGATTCCCTTCAGACCTCGCTTCGTGCATACAATGTTATTTTTTCCACCGAAACTCGGTATACACAGATATGATCCCGTCGCGTGGAGCTTAGGCGGTTGTTGCGCTGAACATTTTCAATTTTTAATCCGCTTTGTTGACTGACTGACGGGTTGACGATACGATACGCGAACGGTTGACGGTTTTTTTTTAATGTGAATTTATTTTCACTTGAATTTTTAACGTTGCCAATTAGTTAAACTTTTTTACCTGACACTTTCTTTGTTTTTATTTAGACATTTTTTTTACATGAATACGATACCAGGAGATGTGGGTGCATATTTATTACATTTAATTTTTCGGTATTTTATAGAGTAAAAGCAGTTTACATTTTTATATTTGCTATTACTATCATAATGTTACATCTATAGAAAAACATCTTTTTTATATTGAGTATAAGTACCTACTAACTTTTCAACAAACGCTAGCTCATCACCTAAGAATTTGTGATTAAAACTTACGATAATGCATCGTGGTTTGGTTTAGGATTAGAATTAGGAACTAAACGAGAGAACCCAGACTAATTCTTGAGTAGACATAAATATTCAAATATTTTTTAAACTTTTTTTTAAATTGTTTCTAATAATTGCAAAAAAAAAAAAAAAAAAAAAACAAATTTAAATATTTGTTTATTTATATTACACGTCGTTTGTAAATGATACGGAGGGTTAAATTTGATCTCGCCTCTCATACACAAGTTGGAGTAAACATTCGCTGTGAAATCAGTCGTGGAGCTTTCAAACTCGAAATTACCAAAATTATATTCGACTCCCTATTTGTGTTTATTTTGGTCCATGATCGAAATATAAATAGGTGTACTTAGGTTGATTATGTTTCGATTTTTAATGTATCAACCCTACATTTTCATATTTGATTATTATCTCAGCAATTTCTACTGCTGGTCCTAATTTTCCTTCAAGACCGGTCATATGGACCTTGGATCCACGATCGCACCGCGGCCTTTATCAAATCTGTCTGTCCACGTTGTGGGTGGATGTTCTTCGCTGCGCTTGCCGATCCATGGCCTCCACTCGAGAACCTTCCGGCCCCAGCGGCCGTCGGCTCTTCGTACTATATGTTTGGCCCACTTCGTTTGTCTACGGATCGCCTCATTCCATCTCGAAATCTATCTCCGAGTAGAGCGCTCTCCATAGCTCGCTGAGCAATATTAAGCTTCGTTACGAGGCCCATAGTTAGACTACGTTTCAGCGACATATGTCATCACAGGCATCACACATTGCATACGCTGGGCATAGAGTTTTCTGGTACAAAATAGAGCTATGTTAAATTTTACAATGTCATCAAGACACCTACGTGTTCTTCCCGAATATTACTAGGTTACTATGAAACCATCTGCCCACTTATAAAAATGGGGAAAGTTGCTACCAACTCACAGGTATATGAATTTATAGGAAAATTTATATGAAATTCTTTTTCGAGTATTATTGAAAACTAGTTGGGAAAATTCAAAGCAAATATCGCGAAACTTCGCACAGTTGGGTTTGAAAAGAGCATCCCCCGGTTCGCTCTAGTGGGGTTTGTAGGAGTTTCTATCGTCATTATGCCTTCCTAGAGAGTTGTCTAAATTTCACCAAAGTTTCCTGATTTCGGAGGCTAAAGTTTGGGGCACATATATACACAGTCAAAGCAACAATGAAATAGTAAAATGTTCCGGCGTTTAATATAGATTTTACTGCTTTTTATGTCTTAAAAGTTTCTCCTTTTTTAAAAAAAAAAAAAATGCTTTATCTATTCATCAACATAGATTAACATATATTAAAAAGAGGGCAGACTTCAGATAATTAATCCTGCAAAGACGGCTTATAAAGTATATTTCTTCCACTAATTCTTCACTATTTTTACTAAGTATATTTTATTGATATTTGCACATTTCTTCAATATTAATTGTTATTAATAAGTACTACATTCAAATTTCACTGAAAGTTCTTAACTATTTTTAGATTTTTACGGAGTAGGATATCACTTTAATATTTTAAATTGTAAGATATCAGTATGTTTCAGATAGCAATAAGCACTTTTACTATTTTTAAACTTAAAAAAGCACTGGAGCAAGATGTTACCGACTTAATTGCCGATTTCCAAGGTTTGTTATTTTATTGTATATTAAACTGCAATTGAAACTGTAATTTGTGTTATGATAAATTTGAGACGCCATTAAAGTCAGCCGCGACATTTATTCCCGCACTAAACTATCCAATATGGCGGCGCTATAATGTTGCCACTCTTCGCGGATACACTTGAGTGCTGCCATAACATCGTGATCATTTGTCGTGAGAAACTCGGATCCTTGTTATAATTACACTTCGATTTACACCGATCTTGATGCACTAGAAAAGATATACCTAATATTATTATAATAATTTGATGACACGTTTGGTCTAGTGGCTTAGTAACCCCAGTTGTTAACCAAACGGTCGCGGGTTCGAATCCCGCTAGGGGTAAATGTTTATTTCTTAACATTTCTAACTATTTTACCTTTGTACCTGAGTCATGGATGTTTTGTATTTATAATATGTATGTAATAACAAAAAAAAGTAATGTATGTAGTATATCAACTGTCTGGTATTCATAATACAAGCATTAGTTGCTTAATGTGGAACTAGATGGTGCTCTGTGGAATGTGTGAAGATATTTATTTATTATAGTTTACTGCATTTGTGCAGTTGCGAGCTTCTAATGAGCTTGGTCGAAGACGCTCGTGAATTTTGGTTGAAAATTTTAATTTTGAAATAAGTTAATTGATGTAAAAAGTAAATGATGAAAATAAATTGATAGGCGATTATTTTATTTGATGTGCAATTAATAATATCTCATAATAAATTCACCTTGCATTAGGTTAGAACATAAAAAGTTATAATAGATACTTGCTAACTTGATAAAATTGATAAAAATAGTTAAAGGACAAGGCTAAATCATTTCATATAACCCAAATCTTTTCAAAGTTCGAGTGAATAGGCATCTTCTGGGTGAGCTCGCTCCATCATAGAGGCCTCATCCTTGCTACACGGCTGGTTGTTGATCAAGAGCAAACCCATCTTTAATAATAATTAAAGAGGACCAAGGTCCATATTAAAGTAAGTAGGCTCTAGCAACCAATGTTGTCCGGTCAGGTGGTTATTCGCAGTCACAAGGTGAGAAGCTTATTGGATTTTTTTTTAAACGCGAACGGACGAAAGTGAAACGGAGGAAGGAAATTGCTAAGCATTATTTAACTTGTAAGTGGCAAACAGGGGAATAAAAATAGCGTTTCCAGTGAACGTGTTAATCCACGTTGTTATAAAAGTTTTCTCGTTGTCGGCGAGCTGTTGTTGGCTGTTGCGATATCGACTACAATCTCGTTAAGCTTTGTTGACTTACTTGACACACATTACATCTGTTTTTTTTTGAAGTGAAACTTTTTATGGGACACTATTGAAGTGAAACTTTTTGTCATGAGAGTGAACTCGTCGAGCTAACAAACTGTTAAGTGTTAAACTGTTAAACTCACAGATGTTAAACTCCTTGTCTCTTTCTTATTACCGCCTCTCTCACTCTAGCAGAGTGAGAGAGGCGGAAAGAAAATTGTTGATGTTGACTGACAGTGACACTGTTGACATTGACAGTCTGTGTCGGATAAATTGGATAAATACAGAACAACTAATTAATATTATGGAAAAAATGAGTACTACACAGACATAGTTCATTCTCTATATGCTACGGATTATAGAGTATGATCTTATCATACTATATACAGATGGATGACATTACTGTCATCCATCTGTCTGACGTTTAACTAACAAATCACAAATGACAAAGTTTGGTTTTATGACTGCCTGGCGAATCCTGAATTTTATTTTTAATTTAGTGTTGTGTAAAACTTATCTTCTTTAAGATAATACAGTCATGCTTCAAGTGTTCAACGTCCTTATTTTTTAATTATATGTTTATGGAAAATAATTCAATAAAATGGCACTAAAGAAAGTAAAGGGGAACTTCGAAAGAATGTTCGATAAAAATCTCACCGATTTAGTGCGTGGTATAAGGAATAATAAAGATAACGAGGTAGGTACACATCAGAAATTGTTACTATTTACTTAATAAACATGTAAATAAGTTTTGAATGTTATATTTTTTTATATAATATTCGATTTTAGGCCAAGTACATAGCACAATGTATGGAAGAAATTAAAGTGGAACTACGACAAGATAACATAACATAAGAAAGCTAACGCTGTCGCTAAGCTGACATACGTAAGTACTTAGGTCTTAAGTAGATCGAATTTGTAAGTGTAACTGTTGTAATTATTAATTAAATTGACATTTATTTTAGCTTCAAATGTTAGGATATGACATATCATGGGCTATATTCAATATTATTGAGGTGATGAGTTCAAACAAATTCACTTACAAAAGAATCGGGTACTTAGCAGCTAGTCAATCATTCCATGCAGACTCAGAGTTACTTATGCTCACTACAAATATGATAAGGAAAGATTTAAATGCTCAGAATCAATATGAAGCAGGATTAGCACTCAGTGGACTGAGTTGTTTCATATCTCATGATCTAGCAAGAGATTTGGCAAATGATATCATGACATTGGTGAGTTTATTGAAGTGAAACTTTTTATGGGACACTAGCGTTTTGTCATGAGAGTTAACTCGTTAACATAAGTCATATTAATTACTTATATAGTTCTTTTCTTAATGTAGAATGTTTATGTATATGTAATATATATATATATATATATATATATATATATATATATATATATATATATATATGTTTATTAAATTATTTCATATTAAAAATTTTTTAATATTGTTTTTATTCTCAGTTATTGTCAATGAAGATACAAAAAATGTATGCGTCAGTCCAAAACTAACAGCGTCAAAAGTGAAACTTTTTATGTAATTCAAAAACTGTCAATAAGTGTACAAAAAAATACATTGCAGCAAAGAAAAATTGACTGGAAATTATAATAAAAATGATTTATAATAAAAATCAAGAAAAATCTACAGACTATCCCGAATTAATTACTATGGAAGTTTCACTTGTACGTATATGTATATAGTTTTATGTATATGTAAATAATAGTACGTACGAGTGAAACTTCCGTAGTTATTAATTCGGGATAGTCTGTAGATTTTTCTTGATTTTTATTATAAATCATTTTTATTATAATTTCCAGTCAATTTTTCTTTGCTGCAATGTATTTTTTTGTACACTTATTGACAGTTTTTGAATTACATAAAAAGTTTCACTTTTGACGCTGTTAGTTTTGGACTGACGCATTTTTGCGATTACTTTCATTCAGTTTTAAAATTTTTAAAACTACACAATTCAAGTGATACGATTGTCCGCAGGGGACAAGCAACAGTAATTTTTAACTTTATGGGACAGACGTTTTTAATTTCCAATGAATTTTATTTTTGTTTTTGTTTAACTTATTTTTGTTAACTTGGTATACTTTAAAGTTTTGAGGATTTTTTTTTTTGGACAAACCAGTAATCTGATATTGTCATGGGACAAAAGAGGTAATTTTTGGAATGTCGGACATAATATCGGGACGTATATACGAGGCATAAATCCACATACAATATAATATTAGTTACGTTGACGACTGTACCACGGAAGCGTATTACCTTCAACCCTCTCCAAACGCTTCCCGTCAATCAAGTGCACGTGAATTAAGCCCTCGCCAGTGTGTAGCCGTACATATCCGCCACTATCCGGTTACAGCCGCCTCGACATGCGTATTACATTCGTACTTATGTGACTATCTATCTATACGAACCGGGGATGCGAACTTAATTAATTACCTCTTGTATTACAATAGCTAAAGCGGGGTTCAAATGTTTACTTACATAATTATAATAATAGCGAGCGATTCGCACCATCACACGGTCTTAATAATCTAAAGGTTTACTTATATTAATATTGATCTATCTAACTTTGAATGCTCGAATGTATTTAGTAACGATAAACGCTTCAACTGGGAGGGTCCGCCAAAAAGGGAGGGATTGTCAAAAAGACAGAGCATGTTCAAGTTCAACAAAAAGAAAGAAAGAAAGAAAGACATTTACTCACTGCACGAAGGACATTAACATAACATTACATAAGAAACATAAACAACAAAAACAAAAAGACATAAGAAAATTAATAAAACAGACGGCAGAAAGTAAGATGTGTGTGTCTTCGCGGCAGTGAATCGGATACTGGCTCAGCATTCACCCACACTATTCTTTAGTTCACCAAAAAGTAGATCTTATGAGAAGTGTGTCTAGTTTTAAGACCCCTTTTTTTACAAGAGGAATCCATCATGGATACCCACCGGCCTCGGGACAGACCGGTGGGTTATATCGGACTCCTGCCCCGAGATGGTATTGGGGAAGACCTACCGACTAAACCTCTTGGCGTCCTCCGCGTCCGCTATGAGGCGAAGTTGCGAGGTCGGACGAACACTCTTCCGCAACTCCGCCGCGGGGGTCCGTAACGGACACTGCTCATCGGGATAGTTTTAAGAACCCTAATAACATATTATAAATTTTACTACATCTCACAGTGGCACCGCTGCTATCCCAAGTGATTCCTTACTCTTGAAAGCTACATATACTTATTTTTATATAGCATATAATACAATATATGATATATAGACCAAAAAAGGAACAAGGGAAGACAAAATATGAGATGGGACGATGAACTGAAACAAACGGCAGGAAAGCTATGGATAAAAGTGGCAACAAACAGAAAGGAGTGGAAAGTCTTGGAGGAGGCCTTTGTCGAAAGACAAATTGTTAACAAAAAAAAGGGAAATACAATAAATAAAAAGGAAGAT
The DNA here is from genome assembly GCA_947623395.1 of Synanthedon tipuliformis. Lineage (NCBI taxonomy): Eukaryota > Metazoa > Arthropoda > Insecta > Lepidoptera > Sesiidae > Synanthedon > Synanthedon tipuliformis. The sequence goes on from OX392433.1 coordinate 5,470,856, forward strand.
AAGATTTTGACGTTACTGCGAAGTTAAATGAGTTAAGAAATTAGATTAAATATAAGTATACCTAGATTTAAATGTAAAATATTGTTAACAGTAATAAAGGCTTTATTATTATTATTATGATATATACAAATATATGCTATAAATAGATCGTTATTGTCTAGGTAAGTAAATTCATCGCTAACTGTGCTATAATAGGCGGTGTCTTTTTTGTCAAGCCTTCTCTCTGCGCCTGTTTAGTGCTCCTTGTTGTTAAGGTGCTCGAGCCATGATAATCTCGAGCGTTGTCTCGCTTCACTCGACATGTTAAGCGTTTTGCGCCTATAATTATACTACATAATATGTGAGGTGAGATGTACTTAATATCTATTTTATGTGAGAATATTAAATTATTTCTTTTAAATAATAGAATCTGAGTCATTTCATTTTATTGTGATTACAATATAATTACTACAAGGGTATATTGCACCCTTGTATACTTATAAAGTTAAATTGTAAACTTAAATTAAGTTATAACTTAATTTCAGTCTCGGGGGTATATGGTAGGGATCACAAAATTAACTATGGCCGGTATTTCATAATACAATGTTGTGTTTTCGGGATTGCCTCGAAATTATACTCGATTATATATGTACTAGTCAACAATTTAAGTAAAACAATAAATACCCGCATAGTACTTTCTCTAAGGTCCCACGTGATAAAAAGAGGTGAAAAAGCGAAGCGAAACGAAGCCTCTTTACGTCGTAGCACAAACGCTACCGCATTTGCGGTCGCGGCTTGACTTGCAACATTAATCTCTCTGCGTAGCAATTCAAACAAATGGAAAAACATTGGAACGTGTGCAAGTAAAACACGCGGTGCACCGAACGTCGCAGTGGAACTCTGTTAAGGCTCTTCTTACTTATCGGCCATTCTATAAACGACAAAACTTTCCCTGTCTCCATATTTTAACCATATTTATGTGAGTTTCATATGTAAACTCGACAAATAAAGTGCTTTATCACCCTAAGATTGAACATTCTTTGTATGTTGTAGAATGAAAAGTCTGATTTCCTTTGAAAATTCAAAGTGAAAATTTCTGTTGCTATCTTTATTAGCGACGACAAATTATGTCAATCAGTGATCAATTCCTATTTCAAATTTAAGCCTTAGCGAATTTTGAAATGAATGGAATTTGTAATAAAAACTGATAAAGCACTTTTCTTGTCTGCTTTACCTACCTAGTCTGGTAATTTTTAGTTATCTAATGTCACTTTTTGATTTTTATTAATATTTAGTCGGTGGTTTAAACATTTTGAATAGGTACTTATTGCTAATCAACGTAAGGCCAAAACTACTACCTAAGTCTAGAAAACTGATATTTGGAACATAGGTTTATTTTATAACGTCAGTTTACTGGAATGTGTGACACGTTGCATAGTTCTGATTGAAATAGTAGTCGGCTCGTAGCAGGCTTCACGAGAGTGGGCTCAAGCTAATTCTAGTATAAATGTTTGCATTGGCGCCTCAACGTCTGCAACATTTGCCAAATCTATGATTAACCTCTCAAACGTAAACGTATTGCGGGTAGTTCGAACGGTACTCGATTTTTGGCGCTCAACGTGCCTACCCGCACATCGCTCCGTAATCTGTGTGCACATGCAATATTCGCACACATAGATATTCACCATATAACAATCGCCTATTCGAACTTATTTTTTTATATTATAAATCTGAAAGTTAGTCTGAAAGTCAGGGTGTATGGATGTTTGTTTACTATTACAAGCAAAAACTACGGATTTTATTGAAACTTTACTGTAAGTAATATGGTTTATACAATAGAATAACACGTAGGCTATAGTTTATAGAATTTTCGAGCAAAAACTAGTAACTTGGACAATAGTCTATATAGTGTACGGCCAGCATAAAAGTTTTGCTAATAGTTTTGCTAAACCATATAATACCTAAACTAGGTACTTTTTAAAGGGGGATGGGCTACTTTTATAAAGTAATCACGCCGACAAAGCCACTATCCAAAGCTTTGAAACCCCCACATAAATGAATTACAAAAGATCGATGTTATTCTAAACTTTATCACTCGTATTAAATATTACTAAATTCGTTTAAGTGTACATTAATTTAACTTTAAAATTATGGAACATCCATCACAAGGAGATTGTAATAACATTCTGCGCTAAGATTGAAAAGTTATATTGAAGTTTTACTCGGTAGGTACTTCTTAAAATTGTTCACAAACTTCTAGTTAAGTTTCAATGTTAATTTCTAGTTTAAAACATGAATTCCCCATGGAAATATTTGAATTGTTTTAAAGTTTGATTTTTCAACACGTTTAATTTCGAATTTAGAAAAAAAATATTTCATATATATTTGTACTATATATATTTATATCTTGCGTAATATAAACTTATCAAACTAGAAAAATGATCAAACTGATGGAGAAAACCCGCATAAAAATTCCTTCCATGCAGTTAGCGTCCATACAGACAAACAGACGCATAAAACGACGTGGACGAAGTTGCGGACAAAAGCTAGTATTTTATAACCGGACTCCACTATATATTTTACTAATGTATAAAATACTATATTGTTTCTATTGTTACAGCCGGAAAGATTGAACGTTTTCAAAAATGACCAAGAGAGTTGGGACTACACATGTAAGTTAACATAAATTGTCTTTAATATTAAGTTTATTTGATATTTTTTAAAGTAAATAAATATACTTTAAAAATTTAGTAGAGTACCTATTTAATACTTTAAATTTTAGAGTACCTATTTAATACTTTAAATTTATCACTATCTCAGTTGAAGTAATCCAAATAAAAAGTGCATGCATGTATGTTTGTTTTATAAATTAGTGTATTAGTGTAAGTTGGAAGATTTTAGTTCATTTCTTCGATTGAGATAACACCGAATTTATTGATGAAATAGGGAGTAGGTAACTCCCTATTTATTCAGCAGAATTCAGCTTTTGTCCCATCTTTTTTTTACCGAATTTGTATGGAGATGCGTACGCGTGTCCGTTCAGCTTTTTGAACCGGTATTTCCTATGGACAAAAGCTAAATGAAGCTCTTCAAATGTAGTTATTTAGCTCAAGCCTTAGAATTAGCAACCATAATATTAGATTGTGACAAGTTTACACTCATATACATTATCTATGAATGAGATGTTTTAACTCCCGACGCCCGACGCAAAAAAGGAGTGTTAGAACTTTGACCTGTGTGTCTGTCTGCGGCATCGTAGCTTACAAACGGATTGACTTACGTTGACCTGGTTTTTTTGTTTGTAAAAAAAAACCGAGTCAAAATTCGGGCGTTTGTAGATCATTAGCTCATTTCCTAGTTTACGAATGAATCTCACTAACTGAGTTACTTTGGTGATATTTCCATGATATGATATGATCTGATCTGAACTTGATCTGATGCTGCAGCATCGAGTAGTCTGCGAGATACCCAACTCCTTAGCAATTTAGTTTAGGCTAAATAGCCAAACTAGTTATAATTTTTAATTAAAGCATGTTTTAATTAAGTCGTGTTGCCAGAATTTATTGAATAATACTATGTTTGACAGCATAATAATGCTTAAAATTTATGTTTAAGTACTTATAATATTGTTCTAAGGCTCGAGCTTTTTTTTGAACTAAACACACCTGATTTTAAAGCAATTTTGTAAAATGATGTGCATGGTTTTTCTAAAAACATATAGGTATATAGTTTTTGTTATTGACATAATATTATAAACAACATACAATTAAAACACAATTACAATACTTTTACAGGGACATCATGATCTTCACTTTATATTCAAAACAATCATAATAATATTACGACAATATTTTCGTATTTTTTTTTTACATTAATTGTATTAAAAGGAGCAACAGTAGCAGCAGTGGGGTCTTATAAATTTTATTTTACAAATTATATTTAACACAGAATACATAATATTACCACCGTGAAAAAAAATAAGTCAATGTACCTACAAGTAATCTTTTTTTTTTAAATTGGTCCAAATTACACGAAGTACGAATTAGTTACGAATACGAACGAAATTAGTTACGAAGTTTTATCAAAATGGTTTAGGAGTTCATTGGAGTCAAACATGTGACACGAAATTTTTATATATATAGAGATAGATTTTCTAAAATTATACATAATTTTTTTTTCTGCATTTGTTTCTTCTGGATTGAATGGTTTACATGTTCCAGTCATAAAAACTTTTGTTTCATGATTGAAAAAGCGATTCAAATAATCTTAAGTAATATCAAGTCTTAACTGAGATCGTATCATAACACACTCTTGCGGAACGAACCTCTAACAATGCTCATAAAAGAAAAAAGAAACCATGTAGCTAAAGCGATATCTCCCCGAAAATTGTTTTGCAAAGGAAAATTGTGTTACGTTATTTTTCACTTAGCCAACGTCCGATCCGACGATATCGTGCATGAGGATCTTTGAGAATGAGCTTCCGCCTTATGAAAGTTGACAAAAGCTTGCCCACACACACACACACTCTTTGTGAAAACACTTGAATATTACAGAAATAGCCTAACATTTTATAAAATTGAAACGTAAATAATATTTAAGGTGTGTAAAAATATAGTAAATTTGTTCTAAAATATTGCAAACGACAATTATATTAAGTCATTCATAATAATTATCATCAACAACTACGGCGGAAGCAGCACGCTAGCGTCCACACTTGGACTCTGTCATCTACAAATACATGAGAATGCCAAAAATGATATTTTTTGAAAGAAATGATTTTCTTATCACGTGTAAACGTCAAAACTTTGTGGGGTCAATTAATTATGAAAATAGATTGGCGATACTAATCGAGACGGAAGAAAAAGCCTCCAATGATTATCGTGATAACCGCCTCCCGACCGACCCCGACTGCGAGGTTCTACTACAGGGTTGCGTCTTGTTAGTAGGTATTAAATGGAAATTAATGAGTAAAATGCAGACTGAAATTGCACTTTTTAACTAGCCAACTATGACCTTCCTCTGGATTATATCTTTAATTAAAATATAAAAGCATTTTTTAAGGTATCAACAAAATATTGAAAGTTATTCAAAAAATATTCTTGTATTTCAACAGCATATAATATAACCACAATCATGCTACTGTGACGCCGAACCCTGTGGAAGCTGTGTCTAAAACTTAATCGAACTTAATGAAAGGGGTTCTTTAATAACATTCTGTTCTTAATTCTTTCTGTTCTTAGTTGTTGTTGTTGATTCTTTAATAACATTTCTAATAGTTATTATGTAATTTAAACGAAGTTTTATTCTTGTACAGGTAATGTTAATTTCAAATCGTGCGCCAACCCTAATGGGTGAGGTTAATGGCGGGAAACATTCGCGACCGCGGAAATTACGAATCTCGAGAACTCGTGAACTCTTAAAGTGTACGGATCTCAAGTCCATTCTACTTTCCCCACCTCACCACTTCATATATTCAAAGATAGAGTTCCATTTATACTCTTGTGAATTTGTATAAAAAATGTAGCATCAATATTTTTTGGATACTTAATAATAACTATAATTAATAACTAAAAGATATACCTACAACAAGATGTGAGCCTTTCTTTGTGTTTTTTGTAAGCTGTAAAATGGTGTTTTCTAAAGAGTTGTTACATGTCTACTACAGATTTTGATTACCACACTGTTCAAGTTCATCGCCTCAACTTCTCGGTTATTCAGCAAATTTCACATGCACTCCTCTAAAATATTTTCACCATTGAAAATCCATTCAGGACTGCTTTTCTCATGGAAATGCTTGCGTCACTAGGTAACGGTACCCTCCTACCGTGAACTGAACTGGATCATAAAAAATATTACTATGTACTCACTCTTTACCTTTTGAATGACGTCTGTGATAAAATTAACTAAATCTATAAATATCTATAATATCTAGACAGTGCTGGTTGCGCTGCTGCCATTAAAAGTCTCAGAAGTGACAGAATCGGCTAAATGGCAAAAAAGAGTTCGTTAAGTACCAAACGTTGATGCACTTTGCATAAATTTGCACTTTTTCACGGCGGGCTCGGAATATAAATTGGTTACTGACCGACCAGTCCACTCGGAACCGTTCCCGATGCATCTTCGACCCTCGCATCGGCATCGACGCCATGCACGGGAGGGGGCGGGAGGTGTCGCACTGAGCCGGCACTGAAAATGCATTCTATGAATCCGCCAATAATTCATTCCAATTCCGCATGCATTGAGATTTCCAACAAAGGCGTTTGTTAACAATTGAAACCGGATTTTGTTAATATTTAACACATCAGTTGGCGTTTTGTACGGGTAATAGAAATTTCAAATTGATATTTTTTAAAGCCCATTTTCGTTTTAAATTTATTGTAAATGTAGAATTTTCAGGTCTCTGTTTTGTTTTTTAATTAAAAAAAATAGTGTATGTAAATTTAGGTCATTGTATAAAACAGTACTGGCATAAAAAGTATCCTATGTGTTAAACTCAACTTCTCGACGTCTTAAAGTATACCTTAAGTATCCCAAAAGTTTTGCATAATTTTTTATCGCAACATCTTAACAGGGGCTCGAAAAATCGCCAAAATCACCTCACGTAATTAATGAACGCTTTTTGTTATTATCGACACCGTACCTGTAATGCTGATGGTATTTTTTTTTCACTATGAAAATTTTATATACATTGTGAATTTTAAATAATCAATAAAAGGTATTTTTATTATAAAGATAACAAAAACGATTGTGCTTTTTAAATGACACTCAAATGCCTAAAAATTTATTCAAATGCATACAGTATCACTCAAATGATACTGTATACAAATTACTAATTCAGTCTAAATAAATGCTTTTAAAAATATGAGAAACATTGTTTGTGACACCTAACAAGAGAAGGTCGTCAAATTTACCACAAAATTAGCATCATCACCCGTATGTTTATGGCCTTTGTAATCCGTGTATATGACGCATAATACGTATTATGACATTTGGCAGGATTTAGAACGTATATTAACCCACCCTTCGTGCAGCAAAGTAGGCAATTGTTGAAACTTTCTGGAATAATTCCAAAGTCACGAGGCGGTCTCGTGAGAGATATTGGGCACTTGTCGTAGTTTCGAACCCATTTCTTTGAATTTATCTTTTCTTTTATTGAGTGCAATGCAGACCGTTGTGATGAGAGCATACTCTGTAATTTGTGTCATACTAGAGCGCTTCGCCTCTGGCGTAACACGTTTTGCAAGCAATTACAATTAATGTAATGCGCAGTTGTAAGGATCTCATAAATGGCCGCATCGCTAGATCCTTCGCTCAGCCGATCATACACATTGTCTGGGAAAAAAGGACATTTCATCCATAAAGAATATTGTTCCCGATAGTTGTCCCTCATACATATTATATAGATATATATGGCCCACGGTTACGCCTGCCTTTTATTTTAAATCGCTTCGTACGTTTTGCTCACACAGTTTCCAAATGTTCGCTATTAAAAAATAACATACAAATCCGACGCATGTGTTGTTTCCGGCACAATAACGGCTTTTTTGTCCGATTTGATTTACAGATATTGAAATTTACAAATGTAAACATGTTTTTTATAAAAGCCTAAAAGGCTGATACAATTATTATACATTTCATGAATATAATCTTTAGAATCATTTTCATTATTACATTTTAGGCAATCACAGATATTTGCACAACACTGGCGTGGCGGGGTGAACCACAGTTCGTACTAATATTATAAATGCGAAAGTTTGTTTGTATGGATGTATGGATGTTTGTAAATCTTTCACGCAAAAACTATTGAACCGATCACCACGAAATTTTGCATACACGTTATCTGGGACACCAGAAAGGACATAGGGATCTTTCATTCAGAACGCGAATTTTTATTTTTTATTATATAGCCTTATAGGATAGAAGATAGAAGCTGTCTTTAGTATAGGATTAAGGATAAGGGTTTAGGAAAGGCTCTGGCATCCTTTATTCGCTCGCCAAAACACAAAGTGGTCATCTGTAATAGGTTTCTTAATGCGGTCAGACGATCTGCCTAATATTATGACTGCAATATTAGTGTGCCCTGCCACTACCCCAGCAAAATTGTTGCCACTTATCAGTTGGTTATTAGCGTGGATTGCAATCAAATAAGCGTTTCAAAGAGGAAAGTTAAGCATCAATCACATGCCATATTAAGCTGTTCATTCGTCAACGAGCTGCTAATTGCGATGAAAAAGTTTGTTGGCGACAAAACGGGTCAAGAAAAACCGTTAACAAGCTTATTACTGCATAAAAAGGTTGTTTCCTTTTCACTCCCCTTCACGTGTAATGGACGGAAGTACGAGGTTGGGGGGTTAGCAGGTTGTGGGGGTGTGTTGCACCCCATTACGCCAGTAGACAGAAGACACCCCTTGACCCTTATTGTATGGAAATTGCCATCGCATCAACTGTCTAATGGCCGAAAGCCTTTCGAGCAATGAAATGAATGACACACTTCAAGTAGCGACGAAGGGCGTGGAGTCAACGGTGAATTTCTTGAGTGAATTCTCGGAGTATTATTTGTCTACGTCCACCGGCCATACTTGCGCTCTTACTAATTGTGGCAATTTTTTTTACAAAAAGTAGTATGATTTTTATTTACTTACATATATTTTTTTAAAAGAAATATTGCTTTAAAATTTTATAATGAGATGAGAAAATAACAAAATTTTAATGAATGAATTACTTACATCCACGCAAATGCAAAAAAAAAATCGGTTAAGCCGTTTCTGAGATGAGCGTATGTACAAACACACCGACAAATAAACATAAATTAATTCTAAAATCTATTTTTTTTTATTTTCTCGGTAACATAATTACATCGTGTAAACATACATTGAAGTTTTTATATTATTTCGATGTTTTTTTTGTCATGTTTTTTTCATGTCATGTCATTGTTTTTTTTGATGAACATATTGACATGAGATTGTTGTGATTTTATAAAATGTAATCACCGTCTCTGAAAATAAAAACGTAAAAAAAATATTTATTTTAGTTGGGCTTATTATGTATACTTACTCCAAAATTTAAATTGAATTTGAATTCGAAAATATTTTCTCTGTATTGAAAATATTATATGTTCAATCAGCGAGTTCAATCAAATCGGTTCGATTCCCAACTTCAAGTTTCATTTTAAACAAAACTTCAGTGACTTTCAAGTTGTAGCCCTCGGGATATTGAGGAATGTTAAGCCGATACTGTGTTTTCCAACGTCTTCTTTGGCGAAGCGACTTCTCACAAAACGCACGACCGATTAACTTCACTGCGAATTTTTTGATAAACGATTCGGAACTTTACGTAGGTGCTTTAAGGTCCCAATTTCGTTTGAAATTAGTCGATGCCTCGGGCAGTATGTCGGCGAAGAGTATTCCCTACTTGTTACAGTTTACAATCGATTGGGAAGTAAAGAGCGGAAGAATCTGCGTTTTTTGTCACAGAGCAGTTGAATCACAGAGCATTAGTTGAATGCTCTATATTGTGTCTTTTTCTCTTGTGTGAGGATATGTGTGCTGTTGTCCATCAAGCTAATCTACGGCTGATTGGCAGGACTACAATCATTTTCGTATATTGCTAAGACTACGCTCAAGCTAAACTCTGAGTTGGCACGGTCAAAGTAGGGATATCCTATCCCTACTTTGACCTAGGATAGGGATAGGTAATGGGCTTTCAAACAGGGAGCGCAGTCCTCCCCGTGCTGGAAAGCTGTGGCGAGGTCCTATAGTCGCGCTAGAAAGTTGTTGGGTTTTACCCGGGAGGAGTCCGTAATAACCCCGCGAACATCGCGAACAACATCAGTGTCATTGCGAACATCGCATATTTTTTTAATCTTTTTAAACATAAAAAGTCTTTTTTTGAATTTTGAATACTAGTTAATTTATTGGTTTTAAATTTAATTAAAAATTCTTTTTTACACAATACCTAATTTACATATAATTTTATAATACAGTTTTTAGTATAGTTGTCATAATAATGAAATACGACTAGATAAAATATGTCATTTTTATGTTTTGTTTATTTTGAAAACTGCAGTGGAAGTAACAGGCTTTATTAACACTTCGAAACGTCACATTATTCGGCAAAATTAGTAAACTAAAATTCTTTGAAAAATTATTACCATTTCATTCACATAATTCATACTAATAAATATCAAAAAACAAGCGTGACTTTCCGTACCAGCCTGATTGCGAAGAATTAAAGTTTTACTGGAAGATATACGCATTTATATGTATTATTTTTTTAATTAAATCACAACGAATTCATAATGTTCCTACTATCAAGTGGACTGTCAGCCTGTCTGTCGACCCAGGAAAAAAAAAGGAAAATCATAGGAATAGCCTATTCCTATGATTTTCCTTTTTTTAAATGTAGTTATAAAATGTATATAAATTTTTTTTTTTATATTTTTATTGAAGTGAAACTTTTTATGGGACACTATTGAAGTGAAACTTTTTGTCATGAGAGTGAACTCGTCGAGCTAACAAACTGTTAAGATGTTAAACTCCTTGTCTCTTTCTTATTACCGCCTCTCTCACTCTAGCAGAGTGAGAGAGGCGGAAAGAAAATTGTTGATGTTGACTGACAGTGACACTGTTGACATTGACAGTCTGTGTCGGATAAATTGGATAAATACAGAACAACTAATTAATATTATGGAAAAAATGAGTACTACACAGACATAGTTCATTCTCTATATGCTACGGATTATAGAGTATGATCTTATCATACTATATACAGATGGATGACATTACTGTCATCCATCTGTCTGACGTTTAACTAACAAATCACAAATGACAAAGTTTGGTTTTATGACTGCCTGGCGAATCCTGAATTTTATTTTTAATTTAGTGTTGTGTAAAACTTATCTTCTTTAAGATAATACAGTCATGCTTCAAGTGTTCAACGTCCTTATTTTTTAATTATATGTTTATGGAAAATAATTCAATAAAATGGCACTAAAGAAAGTAAAGGGGAACTTCGAAAGAATGTTCGGTAAAAATCTCACCGATTTAGTGCGTGGTATAAGGAATAATAAAGATAACGAGGTAGGTACACATCAGAAATTGTTACTATTTACTTAATAAACATGTAAATAAGTTTTGAATGTTATATTTTTTTATATAATATTCGATTTTAGGCCAAGTACATAGCACAATGTATGGAAGAAATTAAAGTGGAACTACGACAAGATAACATAACATAAGAAAGCTAACGCTGTCGCTAAGCTGACATACGTAAGTACTTAGGTCTTAAGTAGATCGAATTTGTAAGTGTAACTGTTGTAATTATTAATTAAATTGACATTTATTTTAGCTTCAAATGTTAGGATATGACATATCATGGGCTATATTCAATATTATTGAGGTGATGAGTTCAAACAAATTCACTTACAAAAGAATCGGGTACTTAGCAGCTAGTCAATCATTCCATGCAGACTCAGAGTTACTTATGCTCACTACAAATATGATAAGGAAAGATTTAAATGCTCAGAATCAATATGAAGCAGGATTAGCACTCAGTGGACTGAGTTGTTTCATATCTCATGATCTAGCAAGAGATTTGGCAAATGATATCATGACATTGGTGAGTTTATTGAAGTGAAACTTTTTATGGGACACTAGCGTTTTGTCATGAGAGTTAACTCGTTAACATAAGTCATATTAATTACTTATATAGTTCTTTTCTTAATGTAGAATGTTTATGTATATGTAATATATATATATATATATATATATATATATATATATATATATATGTATATGTCTATTAAATTATTTCATATTAAAATATTGTTTTTATTCTCAGTTATTGTCAATGAAGATACAAAAAATGTATGCGTCAGTCCAAAACTAACAGCGTCAAAAGTGAAACTTTTTATGTAATTCAAAAACTGTCAATAAGTGTACAAAAAAATACATTGCAGCAAAGAAAAATTGACTGGAAATTATAATAAAAATGATTTATAATAAAAATCAAGAAAAATCTACAGACTATCCCGAATTAATTACTATGGAAGTTTCACTTGTACGTATATGTATATAGTTTTATGTATATGTAAATAATAGTACGTACGAGTGAAACTTCCGTAGTAATTAATTCGGGATAGTCTGTAGATTTTTCTTGATTTTTATTATAAATCATTTTTATTATAATTTCCAGTCAATTTTTCTTTGCTGCAATGTATTTTTTTGTACACTTATTGACAGTTTTTGAATTACATAAAAAGTTTCACTTTTGACGCTGTTAGTTTTGGACTGACGCATACATTTTTTTTATTATAAGAGCGCCTTCACATTAGGTCGCAAGCACCGGGGCAGCAGCGCATACTAGCTCGCAGCCGACCGATCGCGCACGCATTTTAGTATGGAAGTCGCGCTGCTGCCGCGGTGCTTGCGACCTAATGTGAAGGCGCCCTAATTAAAAATAATTTTACTATCTAGAATTATTTGATTCTTTGTTAGCATTTCGTGACTGTCTGTGGCACAAAACGTTTCAACGTTACATTGTCACGCGAGTTGTAAAGGCGCGTATATATATTACAGCATGATATACGATTGTTTAAGTTTAGTATTTTATATGAATCGTGTGACAAGCTACAGGGCAAACACGGGTTCAAATACCAGTTGCGCCTCCAGCTATGAGTTTTTTAGATTATAATCACAGACAAGCTTATAATGTAAGCTCACATTGATATTTTGGTTTATTCCCATCTCGGCACCCTCGATGTGCTAGTAAAATTTAACTTAAAAGTACTTTAACTATGACTACATTCGCAATTCAGCCCAGAATTTCTTTTACACAATTCTAAATTCAAAATACATTGTGTATATACATAAACATGAGTATATTTAACTGAAACAACACATATAAAACATATAACATGTATATAATAACAATATTACGTATGTAACCAACAACGAAGGGATCTTATTTGCAGATCGCATACAAATGTCTCCAAGTTTCATGAACCGCTTAATGCAAATAGAACTATTCTTATTCTGTCCCTTACCACTGAATCGTATCTACTACTTATTTCTTACTACGTGTCGTGCTCATTTTTATTTAGACATTAGCAAGATTTATAAAGTACTAGCTGGTTGGTACCGCGACTTTGTCCGCGTTCTGGATGAAAGGTACCCTATGTCCATTCTGGTGTCCCATAGACAACGTGTATGCAAAATTTCATGGTGATCGGTTCAGTAGTTTTTGCGTGAAAGAGTTACAAACATCCATACATCCATACAAACTTTCGCATTTATAATATTAAGTACGGATTAGTAATTATGTAGGATTAGTGTGTAGTAGTAGGATTATTTCATACTAGTATTTGCCCGCGACTTCGTCCACGTCCGATCGCTACCAAACTTCACAGGAACACCCGCTAACTAATCTAAAGATTGTCTGAAAGTTTCATCAAAATCGGTTCAGGGGTTTTGGAGTCTAGGAGACACACGGTTCTTTTTTGTCTTGATGTTTGGTTTCTGTTCTCTCTTATCTTAAATGTAATATCTATCTGTGGACACGCTTATCGAATATATTGTGTTAATTTTTTGTCTTTGTTTTTGTTTCTGTTTGTGTCCCAAAGAATTAGAGGAGAAAGACCTTATATTAACGAAAATGGAATATGAAAAATCTTAATATTTTTTTAATAAATTTTTCGATGTCCGTATGTATCGGACGTTAGTATTCATGGCGCTCGCTGCTCGCGAGAGATGCTATCGATATTTATTCAATTATATGTAAAAACTCCCTCAGATGTTTCCAGCTTCAGTTGCGCTCGACTACTTCTCAAACGGTTCTCTATAAGTACAATTTTCCATCTGGTTTTCGACTAGACATCATATAGACATCCCTATTTTGTTATTATTATTTCTTTTTCTATTAATATGTTAAACGAAACGGTAATTTTAAATTTCATTTGCATGTTGTGCGCTTAATTTTCGAATCACGGATTCGGTTTACAAACAAAACGTAAACTCCTCTCTTTGTCGGTCAATACATTTTCTTAGTGATTACTTACGAGTATATTTCGTAAATATATTATTACGATAATATAGCGAAATATAACATTTTTTCAATTGCTTATATATACTTTTTGTATAAAAAAGAAAATAATTTTGTTGTTTGTTTGTATATAGGAATTAATCTTTGAAACTACTCATCCGATTTAAATAAATTTTTTCACCAATAGTTAGAATAGAATTTGAGGATTGACATAGGTTATAAATATTCCAATAGGGCACCATCTTAAAATAAGATCGAACGCTTGGCAAAAGTATAATTTCAAGATTTATATTGCTTTACATATTTTGTCAGCCGTTTTATAAATTAATTTATTTTTGAAAGCGGACGAAGTCGCGGGCACCAGGTAGTGTTATCTATACTAATATTATAAAGCTGAAGAGTTTGTTTGTTTGAACGCGCTAATCTCAGGAAATACTGGTTCGAATTGAAAATTTTTTTTTTGTGTTGGATAGATCATTTATCGAGGAAGGCTTTAGGCTATATAACATCACGTTGCGACTAATAGGAGCGAAGAAACAGTCGAAAATGTGGAAAGAACGGGGAAAATTATTCATCTTTGAGGGCTTCCGTTGCGTGCGCTGCGAAAACCGTTCAAGATACCCAAATGATTCCCAAAATAACTATTCCACGCGGACGAAGTCGCGGGCACCACGTAGTGTTATATATAATATAGGAGTTGTTTCAGTTTATCCACTATCGTTTTCCGTTGTACCGCCACAGTCGGTTGTCGTCGGCCGTGTGGTATACATTTGAAATTCAATTTATATTCATAGTGACACAGGCCGCGTCACTCGATCTACTTTGGCCTTGTGTGTTAAAGCGTGTGGCCTTAAAGCGCCTACACACTACCCTAAAATCGGTGGCGATATCGCGCCATTTAGTGGGTAGCTCCCTAGATCGCTCCCTTGATCACCTCTCGCGTGTAGGCAAATCGTAAACAAAATTAGAGGCGATCGAGGGAGTGATCTAGATCTAGGAGGCTCCCCGCCACTGCTCCGATATTGCCAACGATTTTAGGGCCGTGTGTAAAGTTTTAGGGCTCTGTTACTGTAAATCTTACTAAAATAGTCTAGAAAATATACTAACAAATCAAAATTTGAGTTCCTCATGGATTTTTTTATATATATGTATAAGTTTCTAGAATATTATAAAATATATAGGTACCTAATATCGATGGGTGATATAAATTACATGCGAAAATGATAGTATGTAAACAAGTAACAATAAAAAATAACAAAGACAAATGGAAAAGATTTATTGTTGAAAAGTTAATGCTGGTATTGTTTGTGTGTAGAATAGGGTAACCAAATATTATTAATGTTTGAATATTGAAAAGTTTATAATTGTTACAAAAAAAGAGTGGCGTTAGGTCCACTGTATCAAAATGTCCACTGTAGCAAAAGTATAGTCGTTGACATCTTCTATTAGATGTTTTAGATGAGGAGAAAAGTCTATGAAAGTTAAATGACACTAAGTATAAGAAGACCTTTCATAAAAAAAACTTAATTCAATGTTTTAGCTACAACCAAAAATAAATATTTGGTTCGAGGCTTTTTCAAGGGAGTGGACTTCGTAATGGGTTGGCAAACCTACTGACCTTGATTCGCGTTTTTGTGTGTGAAGATCTCACCAGCAACGTTGGTATTTTACCTAGACTTTAGTCATAACATTAACAGCGAATACATATTATGTTACCTACATAATATGTACTCGCTATTAATCTATCTATCTCAGTATTGGAAACTAATTTATAAATCGAATTTATAAATTACTAACTGCGACTTTGTCAGAGTTGAAAAATATAAAAGATATAACGCCTAATAAAATATGCAAAGCAATATAGAGCCTGACATACGTTGACGCCTGACGTTATACTTTTGCCTAGAGTTGGATCTTTATTTTTAGATAGATATAGATAGTATTTAGCCTATGTCCATTCTAAATATCTATTCTAACTATTGGCGCAAGAATGTTTTAAATTTGATGAGTAGTTTCCACATACAAACAAACAAAAACTTTATAATATTAATCTGTAGACAAGAAGTCAATAGTTTTGTCACATACACGGTTATGCCTATCGGGCTACTTCTTTAATAGGATTGTCATGTCAGTCTTTCATGCCATGTCATATCCTCCTTAAGGGGAATCTAATATATCCGAATTCGATACGAGCATCGGGCGAAAATGTCGGTATTTGATTCGAAAATATTTTGCCTTACATCTGAATGATTAAATAGAAAACGTGTGATACAAGATAAGGGCCCCTTGCGCGGATTCTCTGCAATCGAACTGAATAAATAGCTTTGCCAATCGAATCCGCTTGTTGTGCGAGGACAGGCTTCATTTGATACTTAAGGTGTAAACACACGCCAATCCTAAAAATTTGCATTTTTAAAAAAATATGTTAGAAGAAACTGTCAATGCAATTGGTTTGAAAAAAATATATGTTATACCTAAACATGTGAAGAACAAATTATATTGTTTATAAATTCCATCAAAGTACATAGTAGAAACCCCACCATAAAAGTTAGAACATAAGAAAAATTTGACTTATATTGAAATTTGTTGCGAAAACGGTTTATTGCGCGCAAATGATTCCTACACCGAATAATAAGTCAATATCATTTTAAAAAAAATTATTGATTTTTTTATTTTTTTTAAATGTAGTTTTAATGAAAAGTACAAAAAACCACATTTATCAGGCTTGTTAAATTGTTTCCGCCGCCTCGGAACTCTAAATATATGGAGCTACAGTGTCTCAGTGACTGCGTTGAGGTGTGGATTACGTTTATGTTTTTCGTGCGAAATTAGTATGATATATATAAACATTCTAAAGGTCATATCGGTGAAGGTCAAATCGTCAATGTCATTCGCCTTTGTGAATCCCTTAATACCATCTAATATATAAAATTCTCGTGTCGCAGTGTTTGTTGCCAAACTCGTCCTAAACGGCTGGACCGATTTTGATGAAATTTTGTGTGCTTATCGGGTAGGTCTGAGAATCGACCAACATCTATTTTTCATACCCCTAAATGTTAAGGGTGGTCCACCCCCAAATTTTTGTTTTATTTTTTTGGAAAACAACGTTTGCGGGGTAGTAATACTAAAATATTATAAATACAAAAATTTATGAAGATGACTGTATTTATAATATGTTGTTACTCTTTCACACAAAACGGCTGAACGGATTTGGCACACAGATAGTTTATCAGGTACCTGGATAAACATACTTTATACTGGAAAAATGGCAAGTATCAAATATAGCGTACTAACTGGTGCCCGCGACTTCAGTTGTGTTAAAAAGAAAATATACGAGTAATATAACGCCTTTGTCGCCACAATTTTTTATATTCTTATACGATCCCTTGGAAACCTAACAATTTTTCAGAATAAAATGTATCCTATATATTAATCTAGGTAATAAACTGGTGCGCCACATTTCATCCAAATCCGTTCTGCCATTTCTGCGTTATTTATAACAAACCTACAAACTTTCGCATTTTCAATATTACTAGCGACTCACTACAGGCTTCGTCACTGAAAATTTAAATTTTAATTGTAATAAGATATCTTTAAGTACACTCATAAAAGAAATCTTCGCGGGAAGGTGATTTTTGACGTTTCATTTCCAATACCGTCAACCAATACCAATCAAACATTGGTGGATTATGGTGCGCCATAATAATACACCGTCCCGTAGCTGTCTCCATATCCGGGAGGGAACCAAGCAAATAGTGCTGTTTAAACACATCAGCCGTATATATCCGATTACAGTACAGTGATCAATCATTCGCACTCGTGAAACCTTCGCCTAGTGTAAACTTACCCTAACGAATAAGCCCTTTTGTCGATAAATCGGAATGATTTGTTATTTTAGGATACGATATTATTATAAACTAGCTGGTGCCCGCGACTTCGTCCGCGTTCTGAATGAAAGGTACCCTATGTCCTTTTTGGAGTCCCAGACAACGTGTATGCAAAATTTACAACGCCATCTAGGGAATTCTGTTTGAAGCAATGTAGTACTCTAATTCATCTAAAAGTTAACAGATGGCACTACATGTTATAAAATTACGTGTTAATAAAATTAAAGCTGCTGCCCGCGACTTCGCCCGCGTAACTTAGTAAATTATGTACTTAAACCTTCCTCGAGAACCACTCTACCCATTAGTGAAAACCGCATTAAAATCCGTTGCGTAGTTTTAAAGATCTAAGCATACAAAGGGACATAGGGACAGAAAAAGCGACTTTGTTTTATACTATGTAGTGATTGTAACTTAACTTTTATTTGGTAAATGGGGATTACCCCCAAGCGGAAGTACTAGTTTGAAAATTATTAAATTAAATTATAAAATTTATTATTAAAAATTTTTCAGGCGTTGAGTTTTTTAATTTTCCAACTCTTAAGAAAAGGGGGCGCTACGAATTCGCTCTCGAAAGCTAGTATGTTATAAATATGAAAAATCTCAAGTATATTTAAAAACTTTTTAGAATTCAGTCATATCCATTTTGCTTCTATGATCCAAACGCGGTCGCTGACTGATTGTTCAGCTATTGTCGTCTGGTGTGGAGTTTCGTGATTTTTATTGGTTTACTCAACAAGGCATGAAGGGATTTATGGAAGACTTAGGTATCCCTTTCTTGCTCGCTTTGTACTTGCTGGGTGGTCACTTACATGTAGATTGACAATGGAAATGACACGTGGTGTTAAACTACTAGACATTTTGGATCACAGATTTTGATATTCCCTGAATTGAAACGGGTTATAATTATCTCGCTTACTACCAGATGTTTATCCTTAAATATCGGTATTTCTCGCTATGGTTAAAAATAGCTAATTAGGATAATTTAGGGCTTTTTAGCCCTAAAAACATCCAAAATTTAATTACACCAATCGATTGCTAAACTTTCAAAGATATTTTTTGTATTTTTTTTAGATATTTTTTGGCATATTTGAATTCATAATACGCTCAAAGAAAATATTACTCGTAATCGTAACGTACACGTATTCACATAAAACACAAGGCCTGGTCCACTACACAGCCGAATAAGCTGTAGTGCTTGGTTACTATTTTATTATGGTTCTTGTTGTTATGTTGTGTTTAAGAATTATTATCTGTCTATTTACACAACCGTATCTCTTCGGTTAAGCGTATCAACACTCATGTTGATGATGTACGTTCACCTGAGATATGTATGATAAGAGGCACATAGGTAGCAACATAGTAAAAATCTTGAATAACAAACAACAACATACACACACAGTGTGAGTGAATAAGTTTATATTTCAATCCGGACACAACATGCTTCGAGCAAAAGTGTTGACAGTAAATTTTCAGCGTATTGAATAGAAGTTGCGGACAGAAATTGATAGATTCCCGTCCATCGGTGTTCCGATAACTCCATACAAATAGATTCGGTGTAAACTAGCTGAAAATCGTGTCGGTCTGTTGGTATTGTTGGCAGTTCACAAATGATGCGAATTTTTCAAGTAACTCTCTACTTGTGTTTCCTAACGTCATCGCGATTTTTATTGTACCTACAATTCCTTTTGTTGAAATATCTCGGATCTGTGCGGGATTTATATTGTGTGTTTGTTCCTCAATAACTCCAAAACGGTTGAACGGATTTGGATGAAATTTTGTACATAGATAAATTTATTACGTGGATTATAATAAACATACTTTATATTCTGGAAAAATGTGAGGTTCCTAAAGGATCGTCTTGGTGCCACTATCGTTGACAGCTGTGGTTGACAGTGACAGCGCCACCGTGACTTCATTTTCTGTCTTGTGAGGGTGACCAATTCTTTTTCTGTCTTTTACACTATTATATCGTTTGATGGAGCGATAAACGAATTTTTTGGTTAGATATATTAAAAAAAATCTTACGAAAATCTGATTTGGTGCATAACCGTACTGATGATACAGGGTAATATTTTTCAATTGTTATCCCGGGTGATCATAATTTCATTTCTAATACCACTCAGTGCAAGAAAACCTCCTCGTGTTCTTTAAAAGGAACACTTTATTGTTATTTTCTTTGTACTGAGCACTTGTATTGTATAGTAGTAAGGCGCTTTTATGTTTAACACTACCCACACAAAGCCACATTTAGCTTACACGTTGAACGCGAATCGTAGAAACAAGGGGCGGTCGGTGCAACAATGATACTTGTATTGGCCACATTTTCATTACGTTCGCTGAGACGTCGTCGTGCAAAAGTGATGCAAATTTTTCTAGTAGGTATTTTGATTTTATTGTTCAATAATAGCTGTGCCCGCGACTTCAACACGCGCTATAGCTGTAGTTCCTTTTGAGAAAATCCCTATAATTGAGTAATAATATGTTAATTCAAGCAATAAACTTTACTATCTGTGTGCCAAATTTAATCCACATTCGTTCAGCCGTTTTTGCGTGAAAGAGTAACAAACATCAAAATATTAGTAGCGAACAAATTCCCTTTAATATACATTATTGGGTACGTTGCATTCTTAATATATGAAAATTGTTCCTCAAAAAACAGTGTACACAGCGTATCTTTTGTCCAAAAAAATATTCTAGGTCTATGCTGCATGCTTTAAAAGTATTTTTTTCGTTCTTGTCTCGTTCAAAGTGTCAGTATTCTTGTCTTCTTTTATTTTAATACTTTTTCTTCACATTTGAGAAAAACACTTTTGTTTACTTATTAAAAAAAAAAAACAAGATAAAAATCTTAAAAGTAAGATTTAGGCATTTGAACCAAAAAATATATCTTTATTTCTGAAAAATAAAGATATATTTTTTTTAGAGATGTGTGCTCTTGGCCAACAAGCAATTATGTAGCAAGGATGAGGCCTATATCTAATTCTCATTAAATTTACGTATATTTTATGTAGCTCTATATTTCTTTTAAGAAATGAGTAATATTTTTTAAAAAATGATACAGTACACATACAGAGCACACAAAACTACCTTCATTTCAGCAGTACCTAACCTTCACACAACCAGCAAATTTGACATGTTCCTAACCTTCACATAACCAGCAAATTTGACATGTTCTTTATGATACTTTATTATTTTATATACAACACGTTACTAGCACAGGTAATGCGAAGAAATCATCTAACGGCCTCACTTCTGGTACGTATCTATTGCTCTCATTAAACTAGAGGAAGTATTCGTGGTGATGTTTCAATTTAACAAGAAGACATTGAGAATTGTTACTATTTGTACTATTTGTTACTATATAAAGAGTTTCAATGACGAGTAAGATAAGCTCGTAATCAAGTAGTAATTAAGTAATGTAATAGCTCAAACTCCAATTATACACTAGCTGTTTTCACGCGAATTCGTCCGCGTAACTTTTTTTATACAATATAGCCTATGTTACTCGCTGATAATGTAGCTTTCTTTCTATATGTGAAAGAATTTGTAAAATCGGTCCAGTAGTTTTTAAGTTCATTCATAATACAAACTGCAAAAATACATTTTTTTTCTTTATAACATTAGTATTACATTTTTTAAATGTTTCAATTTCGATATTTTCTATATTAAATACGTTTTCTCATTTTTTGAATACTGTACAGACTTATTTTGGGTGATAAACGGGCTTCAAATGAAATTATAGTTTATTAATTCCTTCTATCAATCAATCAATGATTGCTTCTATATGTACTACCAGTCAGAGGGGATACTTAATAGGGATAACTAACTATCTCTGTTTTAAGTGTCTTATTAACTAAATTGTATTGATTTCTTTTTAATAAAAAACTGTTAAATGCATTGATGTGGAGTTTGTATGAACACCGAAGGCATTTTTTAACCTTTTCGCGAACATAAGCTAATATAGTGGGGTCCTGAATTGAAACATTGGCATTAAATCTTCCTATGTTGACGATTTATTGCTTCACTCCATACAATCTAACTATGTAGTCCGCTTTATATATATAGTTATAATAATATATATGCATCCCACTACAGAGTTTTACCTGTTAACATACATTATGTACACATGAGAAAACAAAAAGGGTTTTGTCCACTGTTGAACCTGATCTTAAATTTTTACGAGAAAGTGTGGAACCTTTTTGTTTTTTTCGACGTACCCGCATATGAATTAAGCGTTATAATGCATTGAGGTATAATGCACTGAAGTACTAGAGATGACGAAGTCTGCGAAAAAATCTCAGCGCACGCGTCGAAATGTAGCCATGATATGTTTCTGGATATCATTGACTCCTGGTACTTGTTTACTGACAAAATGTACGTTTTTAGATATTCTAAATGGTTAAATTATTTTTTTATAAGCGATTCCTTCAATCAAATAATGAATTGTTTTAGGAATGTAAAGAGTATATAAAAATTTAGGCACCAGTGTTTGACTCTGGTTCGTTAGTGCGTTACACCTCAATGTTATAATAATGTAATATTGTCTCCATGCACATATAAAGAACAAAGACAAACACACTCTATATAAAAAATGTAAATGGTTATCGAAGACATTTTGGTCCAGAAGAGGCTGTCACAGAAAACATGAAAAGTCACAGAAAAAATAATAATAATGAAAGCACTGAACAGCAACACAAGACACTAAAAAAATGTCAAACACGAACTGACCATCAAAAGTAATTTGGAACGACAGATTGGATTACATTTTTCGTTGTTTATATATCGTTCTATTTTTGTAGCTTTTACTATCATTGAGAGATTGGCATGCACCAGTTAACGCTATTGCAAGGTGACAAAGATAGAATTGTGTTATATGAAGATGACAAAGTTGACAGACGATGTTGAGAGTGTGTTCGTCTTTTTATATGTGCAGGGAAGTGACGGGACGCGATGTTGTCGTCTTGAAGGGACTCGGTTTCGCGCAAACTGACGGTAAGTGGTCAAATGAATCGACACTTTGCATTGCAAAGGGTATTATAGGATTAATTTGTGGGTGTAGAGTTTTATTCGTACATGAAATATGATATGATTTTAAAACGAGCCCTTTTAATGCTCTTTTTAAGTTAAAGTGTCGATGTAAAATGTTGCTATTACATTAAGGTTCCCCAGACACGCGCGATTTATCGCTCGTTATTACATTTATGGTTAAAGTAGCTTTGACTATCATGTCCTGTAATTACATCAAAAGCACTGCCCATAAATTCCATTCCTACTCCCTCATAATAGTGTGAAGCTTATACATACACATCAAACTTTATGATCTAAGTCTGAAATAGCCCTGGCCATTGCACACTGGGTTTCGCCTGCCCAATCGCAATTGGGCAGGCCCTCTGTTGGTAGTAACTAGATCACCGTGAAATAGCAGCATGTGTGCTGTTGTATTTCGGAGAGAAAGTAAGGTATTCCAAAGCCCAAATCTCTGACCCCCGCCTAATCCCTAATCCTACTGAGATCAGCAGTGGACACATGTCGCGTGATTGGCGTTGTTAATAGACTTACCATAAAGTGGATGTTCAGCCTGCTCGCTGATCATCACATGAAAAAGACTTTTTTGGTAATTTCTATAGTGGGCGGGAGTTGAAAAAGCTGCTCAAATGGGAGTTTGCTTCGTTTTTAGACCGATCATAAAGTTTGATGTGTAAACTGTTGATGTAAACGACGAGAAAAATTACCTCAGGTCAGCAGTCTCGTGGTGCTAGTTTTTGGGAGCCTAATTTAATATGGATATAATTATTTATTTTAAGTAGTAGGTAAATAGATAGAGATTCTATATATATATCTGTTCAAAATGGGACAATTATATTCACAGAAACGCTGTACATGTATATAATACTTAGTAACTTTGTTACCATATTCTAAAATTTGCAATAGCTAGATTGAAATTTATTGCTCTCATTATGATTCAATTAATTTTCATAGACAATTAATTTAAATTATCGTGGATATTTAATTTTGCCAAGAAAATGGTAATCACTCAAAGCAAATTAGAATTTAATCCTGAAATTGCATCTTTTTACGTGGACTCTCGAAATTAAATTAGGCCCGGGGGGTAACAAAGTTGATTTAGTTTTAATTACTTATCTTATGCTTCTGCTTTTACTTTTAAGCTTTCGGATTCGGTATTATCAATATCGTCATTATTTGGACTGATTATTATAGTTACTTTCACATTTATAATATTGTTGGAGACACTACAACTCGATCTGTCGTTATTGTTACCTTGAGTGTCTCCAATGAACTAAACTACTGAACCGATTTTGATAAAACTTCGTAAGTATGTGTAATTTGGTCCAACTTAAAAGATAGGATTTAATTTTGAACTCGGGCGAATCCGGAAGCGTGTAGCTAGTATAATATGTAAGATATTATAGAACAAAATAACGTAACAGATATGAACGTAGATACGTAGTAAGTATACGAACGATATAATCCTGTTTAAACCAAACACAGGTCCCCAAACGGAATATGAATTAATTATGATATATCGATTTACTAATGGTAGTGTGAGTTCATACGTCTAACACGCCATATTGTTCGGTTTACTATGTTACAAGTTATGAAATGGTCAGTGGTCCAGTACGAGTATCGTTGCTTCCTGGTAGTTTTCAATTACCAGTTTTCTCTGTGTAACTATGATTACATTGTTTGTTTGTTTGATTAGGGTCGCCGATTTCTTTTTTTGAATATAACGTTACCTTTTTAGGAATATATTTGTATGTTTGTAATGAATAAACTCAAAAACTACTGGGCCGATTTTAAAAATTCTTTCACCCATAGAAAGCTACATTATCAGCGAGTAACATAGGTTATATACCTACGTATTTTATAAAGTTAAGCGGACGAAGTCGCGTGCAGTCTGCGACAGATGTGACGGGCCCGTTGCCACTTTTAGCTTGCTCATTCTCTTGGCTATGTCGACAACTTTGGTTCTTTCATAAATTCTGATCCTATCCACCAAAACAACTCCGAGCATATTAGTCCATTGAGCGAGTTTATACTCGTGGATCAGTCCTGCCGTGAGAGGCACTAAATTGAAATATTGTTTCCCTATCAGAGAAATATTAATTATTCCCGCTGAACATAGCATATGAAATATTATTCTAATCCGACCCGGGTGAAGTACGAATAACAACCCTAACCTATCATACGCTTATTGCGTTTAATTCCACGGAGTTCGATTTTACAATGCATTGTGTGACTATTTGGGTTCTGTACTGGATCGATTATGCGCCCTTTCGAGCTACTAGGCTAGGCTACTGGTTTTATAGTAATCTTTAACTTTTAATGGATAACAGGTCAAACCTACATATTTGACTTAATAGTTTAAATGTTTAATTTTAATGTCTGATGGTAAATTGTCGAAAAATAACACGCAATTTCCATTTAATTGTTACCCAGTAATAATTGTAATTGATACTGACTTGGTCGCGTTTCAGTTTTGTTGAAAATGATAAATTTTAAAATATGTTACTATTAATTTATTTATTCCCACTAACACATTGATATTTATCATCAACAAGCGCACCGTTGATTTTATGTATGAATTTGTCATCAAATATAGGTTAAAATCCACATTTCCTAAACAGCCAGACTGATTTTGTGCGCATTTTATCAGAATAGATAGATAGATAGATAAGCCAGTCGTTGTGTAGACTTGTGTCTTTGCGTATCCGTACTAACCGTTGATCCAGACTTTATTAGACCTCAATTCATCAACTGGGTTGTCTTACAATTAGTCTACCATAAGTAAGGGTTCTCTCTCAAGTCCGCAACGAGGCGACCCGCTTGACAGTTAATCTAGTAGTCTGTAGGAAGTGTAGCAATAACCACTCTCAAGTTAACCAAAGAACATGTGAAATTAAATGCGGTCTAACAACCGAACCATAATTCAGACGTCGATTTCTAACAAGGTATCACAGAGGTGGTAACAATGTATCAATACTTGCCCTGATTTATTTTATGGCAATGATTAAGTGAAAAAATTCCACCGTCTCCGGTCTCTGTCCACTTAACTGACCTATTCGTCTCCACTTTTTTTGATATTGTTATACTTGACTAAGCACGTAATGTTTTAACAGTATTCCTTTGTTAACAGTGTCTGAGGATGTCCAGCCGGTACAAAGAAGCGCGCCACTTCTCCAGTCACCCCAATACACAGGAGGACGACCGCAGCCATACAGTATGTATTCCTTTCTCAGTTTCTAACACTTTGCCATTTAAACACGACAAAATTTTGTAAGGATTTACCTTTCAAAACGTGTGCCCATAAGCCCCGCAAATTGCTAATGCGCCTAGCCGCCATTTTGGTGACGTAATCTCGTGACACACTCAGTATCGTCGGTTTTGTTAGCTATATTTTTTGGTTGCGGATGGCGTCACTTGCAAAGGAAGTTTTAATAAACACAGCTCATACAAGTACAAGTGACATTTTCATTATAAAAAAGTAATGTTGCTGATGCTTAGAAAACTGATTAGAATCAAATAGTTTTAGTATTGTATTATAAGTTTTTAATAAAACTAATACTTGAGTAATTTTCTGTCTGGTTAGATTTTTTTTTATTGTTTTTCTCTATCGTCGTGTCTAAATTAATTTAATTATAAATATAGCCATTATTTATTACACGAATTAATTAAAAAATTACACATCGTCAAGGCGCCCGTGCAACCTGAAGACTCATGAATTCACCAAAATTTTTCTATCAAATGGTCACACGGGTAAAAATTGTCTGTAATAACTACACTAAATACTATTCCATCGTTGCATGGAAATGTCGTTAAAGCTATATATAGCTATAATTGAAAATAGTTTCTTTTTTGTTTACTTTTTAATATGCTAAATAGTCGTTTAATGTGTCCAATTTGATGCCGGCAACCGCGACGCCACATTCGGTCGTAATTTTTAACGCTCATTGCTACACGAGAACTGAATTAAGTAATTTCGTTGGAGCATAAAGTATTATGTGTGCTCCTTTAAATATGATTACATGCTATTGACATTCGATGGTTTTGGATGGGCACTCTTCAGCGCTCATTATCAGCCAGCGAATATTTCCCTATAGAGTCGCCATAGGTTTCCATAATCACCCAAAGGAAATTTATACGATTTTTACTAATAGAAAGAGCGATAAACGAAATAGTTTATTGTGTGTATTTAATTTTCAATAAAAAATTGCATCTTGCAATTTTATAGGCTTTTTGTTGGATTGCCACAAAGTTAATTTGCCACACTTTTGTATTTCCATATACATTGAAAGTTAAAAATGTATCTGTCTGTTTGTTCCGGCTAGATCAGTTTTAATAGGAGATTCACTGGTAGATAGCTAATGTTGTAAGGAGTGTTTTAGTCTACTTTTATTTTAGAAAAATAATGAAAAAAAAATAAGCCTAGCCTTTCAAAAAAAATAAGCCTAGTGAATTTCCCCTGTCGCAAAAAAATCACCGTTTCAAAAACAATTAAACTTGATTGAATCGAAGAGAGAGCTATAATAGTCTATTCGAGGATAGGCAATAAAAGTGATAAAAATATCTTTGGATTGATTGCACTATAGTCGGAATGTAGATGAGCGGAAAAGGTTCGGACTTTTTAATAAAAATTTTGGTGTGGTAAGGTTTATTTATTTTTTTGTTCATATTAAAGTACCGTTTGTAAAACACTAGCGTTGCCCGCAGGCTTCACATAGCTTTTCAGTCTGTACCGAGCCATTCAGCGTTTTCATTGGGGCCTCACAAAAAGCTGACCTACTTTCTAATGCAACTTGTGTAGTGCGTCTCGAGAGGGATGCTATTGCATTTTTATTTTCCTCTTCCAACGATCCCACCGCTAAGACGTGCCAGTGGAACTGTAAAAGCAAACAAAATGTGCTCCGATGGAGACATTTAAAAAACAAAGTTTGACTTTGAAACGCAGGTTTTTGTAAAAATCGTAAAATGTTGCAAGAATGCAAGGAACATTGAAATTAACAGCTTTGCTCTGACTTTTTAAAAGATATAAAAGATAGCATAATAATTTATTTGTGATTTTTTTTTATTTTATTAGAAATGGGTTTGCTCTTGGCCAGCATCTAGCCGTGTAGCGAAGATGAGGCCTATGATGGAGCGAGTTCGCCCAGAAGATGCCTATTCACTCGAACTTTGAAAAGATTTGGGTTATATGAGCTCGGAAATAGATATTCTAGTTTCAGTGGTATTGTGTAGAGGGCGCAATATCTGAAAATATACAGAGGTGTCGATTACACGGTTACATTACGGTTACAGGTCGCGAGTTCAATGGTTTTTTTCCACCTCAAAAATGCCCAACACGCTAAAAAGTTTTCACTTCAAAAAGTTATACCTACCGAACACCGAAATACCAAGTGTACGAATACCGCGCGTACGAGGTGGCGAGCACAGCAGGTTCCTCATAATATTCATTAGGTAGCAAAATGAAATCGCCTTACACGGTTGAGTAAATAAATATTCAAATAGAATGTAAATTTCATGCATGTAAGATTGCAAAATGTTAAAGCGCAACTCACGTAGATACGGAAAGTGTTGAAGCAGAAAATTTGCTCGCGAAACACAATTAGATGTAATCTAACTAGAGTTTACTTATTACTGTGCGCTTGTCCTGATTTTGAATGTAGTATTTAATACATGTATACGGGCGACCCGCCCTTTTTTCAGAAAATTACAGGGAGGTTTTCCTCGTTTATCCCATCAAAAATATAAAAGGTCAAAAAATGCCCAAGTCTCGCGACTTGTGAGATCTCATGTAAAGCAAAGTCAGTTGTTTATTTTATTTAGTGTCCATGTAAGCACCTTTTCTGCAAATTTGTTATAAACCATATTTGTAGTAATTGTGCTAAGGTGAGAAATGGAGTAGTAAATTGGGCGTGAGAAATAACGTTTCCGATCGAATTATCATTCCCAAAGGCAAGAAATTGGGCCTTATTAGAAGAAAGAATCCTTATTAGCGACACAAATAATAATTATATTACTTATAGAAACCATTTTGTAATAGTTTGCCAAAATGTGGGTACAATGAGGTGAGGTCTCCCGTGTCCCGTGTGGGTATAATGTGTCTCACGTTTCACCATTAGCAGTGTGAAAATTTCCATATAATTTTAATTAACACAGGCTTCGCTAATAAACAAACTGAAGCACCTCTGATCAAAATGAAACCTTTATAATTGTCGGCATAAGATTGCTTTTCTACCTTTCAGCGTATTGAACATAGGATCTTCTGTTGATGCTATAATCATTACCTACCTTACCTACTGTTTCCACACAAACTTTAATGGACCGAACCTCGAAAAAAATCATTGGGTAAATGGTTTATTAATTAAATGACGTTGTTCACATAGAAACTGAATTGAACCATTATCTTATTTAGTAAAAAGGCTTCTAATGTGCCTTTTTAGCCTTAAAAATTATGCCAATTTAGGACCGACGCATAGGAACTGGTTAAATCTCTCAAATTCTTTTTCTTGTATACCCCACATAATGTCATTATATGATGCCAAAGAACAGTGTTATAAGTTTGACCTGTGTATAACAAGTTGAACTTATAACACTGGCTCTTTTACGTCCGGCATCGGGGGTTAAAAATAAAATGTTGGAATCAAAGCTTTCTATCAATTACACAATTCGCTGACTACATCCATTTCCTCAAGCTATGACTCGGACATAATTAGAGCTTTTGAGTTTATAGAGAAAATATACGGATATGTCTATTTTGTTATGATGCCTTGTGTTAATAATTACGATGTGTCATTAATGTAGTATTAAAGATAAAACCGTTATAATTGAAATATGCGAAGACATCATACCACGCCGTCGCGTCGTCTATGTAACCACAAACTTCCATTGAAATTATTGTCAAGCTCGATAAACCGATATGCGATCTAATCCGTTCCAAACGGTGCCACCTCACGAACGACATTTGCGATTACCCACCAGAGAATGTTCCACAGAATTCTGGATAGTTATGTACTGCAGACAAGTATGACGGTATAGGGGGAATATTTTATGGGTTCGTGCTCGAAGTTTCGTTACGAAAACGACATTGATTTCGAATAATATTGTCTCAAATATTTTAAAAAATAATCGCTATGGTCTATCTGCTGCTCGGCTTCTTAAGCGTATTTCGTCTTCTTAGGTGGATGCTATTTAACAGAACACTTTAGATTATTCCTGCTGATTTATAAGTGACACCGCTGCTCAATGGCCTTCCTAGTTCATCGTGCATTAGCTGCGACTAAGACTCAGTGGGCTCAGTCGCTGCTGAACATGAACATTGGTCAATGTCATATCTTGCCATGTCGCGTACATGAACAGACCATTAATAACACCACATTCTTTCAATTGTATTTGAAAAATTGAAAAACGGCCTCGGAATCTTAAGCAATTTCTTTCTTAAGCTCTTAAGCAATGCAAAAGCGTAAGCAAATTTTACATAAATAAAAAAGTCGGTTTCGCTGACTTCCCTATAACAAGTCCTCAATTGTTCCAAAAGTAAAAGGTTCGTTCCGCAAATTCGAATAAAATTTTCTGATTAGATCTCCACACTATTGCGCAAAACTTCACGAACCGTCTCCAAAGTGTAGTGGCTGGTGAACGTGCAGCATGCGCACTTTATGAATGTTCTCTTGGGAAAGTTTTAGTGCAACACTTAAGATCAGAATCATCAACCTACGTCAAATAGGCTAAGCGTTCATCATTCATTATAATAATAAAGTTTCTAATATGAATGTACACTTAATATGAATAAGATAATTTGGACCAACATTTATCGTTTTGGAATATCATTTTACAAAACATCATTGTTATCCGATGCAGGATTTGAAAATATCTCCAACTCCTTTATCTCTACCTAAAAACATAAGCTTTTCAAATTCCAATGAATAATGTTTATTTATTTTATCATACATTTCTAGTCTAAAATTCCCCTTCGCCTGGTATTTTGTAATTTTTTAAATTCAAATATACATCGGAGCAAAAGTCAGTCTAACCTTAAAAACACCCAATTTACACTCAAGCTACGTTTGTCTTTGCGAAGCAAACACGCGCGCGCGTTACAACTTTTATGAATCGTGACTGGTTGCAAAAAAAATATGTTTTTTTGTCATGCTCGCTACGCCGACATGACCACACCTGACGGTACACCATTTTAATATCCGAATATTCATTTCGCGTTTTTCATACTGTCGAAAGCCTTTCATGAAAGTTCTAGTGAATAAAAATATTTAGAGCGAAAAAATTCAAATGAGCAGCAACGTTTGACGCGTCAATACACAACAAGCGATACCTTTATTCCACATTCGTGAGCAAAATTCTGCGATAGATTCCCATGAAACTCATATGTATTAGTTTGTTTTAGATTTTTTTTGAACATTTAATGTGTCCAAACTTTTTTATATAACTCGGATACAAGGAAACAACCTCGTGGACGACTGTCTTGGGCTTTTTAAGCAGTACTATTGTACCACAGTGTCGCGCGTTGATGGCGACGGCGCTTACGTCAGTTTCAGGTGTAAATTTGGAAAATATGTGACTTCAGACCATGGAGGGGTCTCCTACAAAAATGACCACATGTTACAAGGGGCCAAAAAATCATGAAATTCGTGTGATGTAAATTAGGGATAGCCTCTTATAACGGACCTTGATGAAATTGTAATTAAAAAGGGTTCATTGAACAATGAATGCCCTACGTATCCATATCCATTAACTTCATGTAAAATACATGTTACAAGTAAAATTTCATTGATTTATTTGTTGGTTATATTGGCTTCCGTTTCCTGTATATTGGCTTTGGGTGGCTTTTAGTCTGCTAATAGGAGCAGAGCGTATGCTTTTAACCAATTAGCCTCTGCCGGGCGTTTATGTCAATTTTTATTGTTGCGGTTGGTTATATTTTTATTACTAACATGATGTAATATGTAATAATTTCTGAATAGAACACACAATACAAGCTTTAAAAAGGGAGAACGGCGGAACACACAACACAATTTCAATTTACGAACCTCACAAACCGAAACTCACATTAGAGAATAAAACAAAGGAGTTGTGTTATGAAATGCAAATAAAAAGAACAATGTACATACAATAGAGCATAATAAAATGCAACACAATTTTATTGCAAATCGAACATGAGTGAAACAAAAAATAAACAAAATTGGAGGTAAAATAAAATAAATAAAATTAAAGTGTACAATTTTAAAACACACATAATATAGAAACGGATAAAGCAAATTTGAAACTTTATTATAATATGATTATAATCATCCTCACCAAGGACACTGAATCCTCACACAGATGCATTAACCATTCATTGAATAATACAAGTACAGGACAACTAAAGAACTTATTTCTGATAGTATAACAAAATAGTATAGTGGTGGCTACATATAAATGAATTTCTACAATTCTGAGTAAAATTCTGATTTGAATTATACATTACACACAGCATACCTACATGTTCCAGAAATCAAAAACTGTGATGTCACTGAGGCAACAAGAATCGAAGATGATGTAATGTTGTTGAGAGAATTCAGTATTTATAAAATTCGCTTACATTTTACAAGAACTACAATCAGAATATAACATCGACAGTATATGCTAAAAAACAATATTTTCTAAATTTACTTTTAATGACGATTTAGAAGATTTATCTACTACAAGATGGACACTCTTAAACGGGACAAAAATACTTTAATAATGTTGTAAACAAATATGGATGATTGATTAGACGAATATCAACAGATGCTTCAAGCATTCCCACCCCGACACAAGCTACAAGCAGAACGTGCAGCGAGGATACCTGCAGTCAGCACAGCCAGCATTCGTGCGAACAAACACAAAACGGTTTGTATGGAGACCCCAGCGTGTGTTCATAACATTAATATGAAAAAAAATGTGAGAAAAATAAGTAATGCTAATCATAAAGAAAGGGATGTCTCAACTCGAATTCTAGAACGACTAGAGATCTTTAAACGCTTCCGGTCCATTACAACCAAATCCCAAATTGACTGTTTCCCATTTTGACTGAAATCCGAAATGCCCTGATGCCAATTTGCCGGAAAATTTTAAGATTGAAAATATTATTAGATGTTATGCATGTTATTGTTTATCATTATTGCCAACATTGCCAACATTGTTTTTTACAAAGTTGCAATAACATAAAAGTTTATTTGCAGTTGACACTTTTTTTTTCTTTTTTTTTTGCGCGGGAAAATCTGCGAACCAGATCCCCGCCGACCATCGAGTGGACCGCCCCAGTCTGTCTGTCGACCTATAAAAATTATAAAAAATAAAGAAACGTGCGGCTACCTTAATAATTAAAAATTAAGTCAATTTGGCATTCAGGCCAATTGGGATTTAGTCTATTTGGGATTTAGTCGATTTCAGATTCAGTCGATTTAGGATTCAGTCTATTTGGGATTCGGGCGTATTCACATTTCAGGCAATTTGGGGTTTGGTTGTAATTGTAATGAACCGGAAGCCTTTAAACAAGTACCTCGTCAATTAAGTCTTTGTAAGTTTTGAAATTTGGAGGCATGAGAAACCAATCGAAACAAGAACGAAGAAACATCCTTTTCTTCCACTATAAAATAATCCTTTAATGAATTTGATTGTTGGTACAATACTCGACAATAACTGTAGCATGTTATTTAATTATAGATGTGTTTGTTACTAACACTGTTGTGTGTCTACCATAAGGTCAAGTTAACTCGGCACCTCGATGGAATGCGAATCGACCTCCCTAAGCCCCGCTAAGTATAATTAAATAAAGTAAAATGAAAAATAACTCCGCCGCGCTCCTAGGTTAGTTTTGCGGATATTTTTGAGTTGCTTAGAAAAAGTATTTTTTATTAGAAATTATTTTTAACAATTAACCAGAGCGCCATCTAACGTCGAACAATTGCATTTCAACAATATAAATATTTTGAGGCAATTTTATTACATATGCTTTTGCATTGATTGCTTTTAGTCCTAGAACATTAACCATAGCCAATCTAACTTCAAAGAGTTGTGTATTAAAGAGGGGTGACGCTAATGTCATCTCGCGAGTTCAGTGATTTATCCCCATACAAAATTCTTCATACTTAACACGCCTAAAGAAGTTTTCACTTCAAAAACTTGAAATCCGCATACGTATTCGTGGATGTGATTTTTTTTAAATCCGTATCCGCATCCGCTGAAGTTGAAAATTCTGCATCCGCAACAAACCTGCTGTGGATTGCGTCATTGGATCGCGGCGCGACGCGAGATGCCTATTTCACTAGACCATTATTGGTGTTTCCTTATTTTATATTAAATTATTATTTAGTACCTATGTAACTATGTAGAGTAGTCTGTTAATTTGTTTACAATTAAACATTTCTTCAATTTTCATATCCAAAGCACAATGTGATTTTGTGAGTCTAAATAACTCGACCTAGACCGAACATGATTACAGACTCTTTGACAGGTTCTAGGCATGACTACACAATGTTTTCTTTGTGGTTCCAGGCGAAAACTTGAACAGAAAAAGATAGTCATACATACACGCTCTCTTTTCTTTATTAATTTGTATGAAATTGTCATTAAAATCTAGATGTGTTGGCTTGTCTATTAAAAGCTTGTTTTGTTAAAGAAGATGTACTCATAATTTTTTTTAATAAACTTAAAATCTAACGACGTCTTAAAAATGGATAGATACTTTAAAAATAAAACAGTATCAAAAGTAGATAACTGTTTGATTAGCGCCATCTTTTGTCGACTATGCCTAATTGAAATATGTATATTTTTAATAATTGTTTAGCGATGGTCGACTTGTGCTTTTAAAGTCTTTAACAAACATTTGAAATAAATGCATTATTTAATAATAATAAACTCCGTAATGTCTATAGTTACCATTGTTGAGCTCGAAGTAATTCCTAATTCTGTTTACCACCACTGAACATTAGGTATATACAATACCTAATTATTATAGCAATGTACCTACTATGTGAATGTACATTATATACAAATAAATTGAAACAACACGAAAGACTTTCATTTTAAACATACCCTTCTTTTATAATAGATTTGTTTGCATGATTGTTAGTTCGTATATAAAAATAATAACACGTAAAGTTAGTGTGTACCTACTACCGTTCATAAGATCGATTCATGTTTATGAAAAACTAGCTGGTGCCCGCGACTTCGTCCGCGTTTTGGATGAAAGGTACCCAATGTGTCCTTTCTGGTGTCCCAGACAACGTGTATATGCAAAATTTCACGGTGATCGGTTCAGTAGTTTTTGCGTGAAAGAGTTACAAACATCCATCCATTCATACAAATTTTCGCATTTATAATATTAGTACGGACTATCCTCCAATCCAATATAGAAATGTATGTTTAACGTACAAAAATATTCGTATTATACGGATATTTGAAATTCTAATGGTCAAGAAAAAACTGGACATTTATTCACGAAGATTAGCAATCTGGATTTTAGCTATTTGTTCTCGTGCATATAAGACACATTGTCCAAGCGTCGCACTAGCACCCTCATTTATATTTAAAAAAACGGATCATATTGTCCCCAAGAGTCCCTTATCTTGTTTCTTACTCTTTGTACTGTGTGCTCACTTGTTTTGAATCAATCCGACGTTGAACAGGTGGATATTTCCCACTTAATGGGTCAAACGCAAAAATAGGCGCGTCCTAAAAACTCCTTTTCATGGCCGGTTTGTATTGTATTGGGATTTGTTTTAATTGAGTAATTTCTCGTGTTTCAGACATGGACTATGGCAGCGGTGGTCCACCGCCTCCAGGGATGATGAAAGAAAGACATGGGCCGCCACCGCCTCACCATCCGGTAAATGAGATTGGTTTATCAATAGGGATAATAAACAGTTCAGTAAAATAAAATATTAACGGTTGCATTAAATTTGTTCCAGCGTGACGGACGCGGCTACGGGCCAGAGGGTTACGGCGGCGAAGGGTTTGTGCCTCCGCCGCCGATGCACCACCCACCCATGCCTCAAAGCCAGGTATGTGATATGCAGGTATGTGTGCCCCCCTTTATTATACTTACTACTAATATTATAAAGAGAGAAACCAAAGATGATTGATTGGCCTCGCTGCGCTCGACTAGCTCCAAAAATGTGGCAACTTTTTATTGAAGTGTTTGTAAAAAATCGTCACTCTTTATCACTTTTTACCCAGTTTTATTATATTTTTACACAGTTTCACTACGCAAACTGGTATTTTATTATGCCTAAAATTTAATAAAACATTCGGCACGTACACATCACAGACAGTTTGCAGTGTGACTGTCTCGGGTACTATTTTATGCCGCATTTTAGAAGTACGACTGCGGTATCTTGTCGAGCGCAGTGAGACCAATCTATGATTTTGAAAATTATTTCACCTATATAAAGATACCACCTGGTGCCCGCGACTTCGTCCGGCTTTTGGATGAAAGGTGCCATATTATGTTCTTTCTGGTGTCCCAGACAACGTGTATGCAAAATTTCATGGTGATCGGTACAGTAGTTTTTTCCTGAAAGTGTAACAAACAAACAAACAAACTCACATTCACATTTAGTAAGGATATATATATACATTTATCAGCTAGTAATATAGACTGTATTTTAAGGCTTTCGCACGATGTGAAGATTGATCAATTTATTCAACGCTACATCTCACCATACACTTAAAGTTGAATCAATACTGAATGGGTCTACTTCTTAAAAACACAGCCACTGATCCATTCTACCGATCCAGTCTAGAACGCATCAAATAAAACGGATCGGTAGATCGGATCGCAAGAGTTAAACGTTCAATGCGCTCGATGGTTGTAAAATTTCAAGATCGAATATTGTGTAACGCTTCAGTGTAGCGATTCATGTAACGTTGTTTCTTCATGTATTCTTGTAACGATTCATGTAACGTTTACTGATGTCTACCGCTCACTATATATATATATTGTCGGCACATCGTAGAATTGGGCATATCATGATATACCTGAGCAGATCATATTTCTGTTAAAACTGAGAGGGTCACCTCACTCCGCTCCGCTACGCTTTCCATGTAAACCTAACATGCTCCTCCTCGCTTTGCTTCGCTCCGCTCCTCGTCGCAACTATTTTTGACTTTTGGTGAAAAATTTTTGATATCATACTTTACGATCTGCCCAATTCTACGATCTGCCCACGACATGAATGTTACTGCCAAAGAAGGTTTTACTTTTGAAACGCGTTCTCTTGTTTTTAAACAAGATTTTGATCCTTACAGTTTAAGAAATCCCTAAGAGACCTGAAGGGTGGGTTATTATTTAAATTATTATTAAAATAATTAATTTAACTGCCTTCATTTATAATTGAGTGTGGTTTTGTTACAGGGCGGTCCTCCACAGCAGGGTGCAGTGATGATGGTTTACGGCTTGGATCCGAACACAGCGAACGCGGATCGCTTGTTCAATCTGTGCTGCCTATATGGCAACGTTGTTAGAGTAAGTACTTACAGGATTCTACAGGACAGATTGAAAATTACACAAAATTTGATTGTGTTTTATTGTTAACAATAGCTTTTCCAGAATCTGATTACTCCAGAGGAAAGAGCCTGTCTATGCGCTGTTTATGTGCTGACTATTATACGTTAAGACGTTTATACGTTCGTTACGACGACTATTATAGACGTATTATATAGCCTTGAATTTTTAATGTGCAATACTGTATTGGCGGGTATTGTTTTTGTGATTTCAGGTTAAGTTCCTGAAAACTAAGGAAGGCACGGCGATGGTCCAAATGGGCGACGGCGTGTCCGTGGAGCGATGTGTGCAGAACCTGAACAACGTCACCGTCGGCGACTACACGTTGACGCTTGCGTGAGTATCACTCTCATTGTGTGTAAGCATGTAAGGTAATTCTAAAACTGTGTGCCCCATTCTGAAGAAAAAAAACGTATCACAAGCTAGACGATGTTTAATTGTTATCTTTAACTAAGTCAAAAGACTCTTCAATATGCCGTCCATACTGGAGATCTGATCGTCGATTTGACGGTAACATAATAATTATGTGTAGGGCAAATCCTTTGCCATGTAGTACTGTGCCATACTGTCACGTCACTCATTCAGCAAGCGTCACCGATGCTGCGTCAGTGACGTGGAGTTAGTGACGTGGCGTCAGTTAAATGGCATCAGAGACGTGGCGTCGGAGGCATGGTGTCAGAGACGTGGCGTCAGTGACATGGCGTCAGTCAAATGGCGCCAGTCAAATGGCGCCAGTCAAATGGCGCCAGTCAAATCGCGTTAGTCAAATGGCGTCAGACGTGACGTCAGCGACATGGTGTCAGTTAAAGGCGTCATTTAAGTGGCGTCAGCGACATGGTGTCAGTTAAAGGCGTCAGTTAAGTGGCGTCAGCGACATGGTATCAGTTAAGGGCGTCAGTTAAGTGGCGTCAGCGACATGGTATCAGTTAAGGGCGTCAGTTAAGTGGCGTCAGCGACATGGTGTCAGTTAAAGGCGTCAGTTAAGTGGCGTCAGCGACATGGTGTCAGTTAAGTGGCGTCAGTTAAATGGCGTCAGCGACATGGTGTCAGTTAAGTGGCGTCAGTTAAGTGGCGTCAGCGACATGGCGTCAGTCAAATGGCGTCAGAGACGTGGCCTCAGCGACATGGCGTCAGTTAAGTGGCATCAATGATGTGGAGTTATGTGTGGAGCTTTGACGGGCCTTAAAACAACATAATAATAACTAAGCATTTGTTCATAGGGTACGGTCTACCATAAAGAGAATGCTGTCTTTTATCATAATCCCGTAATTTTTTAAAGACTGAATATCTTTGAATAGAATTGAGAGTGTAGTATTCAATGTTAGGATTGGTTGTTTCAGTTTCTCGAAGCAAGCGTACCTGTCAGAGGTGATGAACCCGTACCCGTTGCCGGACAAGAGTCCCTCGTTCAAGGACTACGTCGGCAACAAGAACAACAGATTCCTCACACCCGCCTCCATACACAAGAACAGAATACAGCCGCCCTCCAAGGTAACATTTCGCTATATATATAATTATACCTTTGTTTTTTAATCAATTAACTCTATAATACAATCTAAAAATAAGCTTATTTACAATAAAATCTAATTCTAAATTATGTATATATATTTACACATTATATATTATAAAGCATCGGTCCCTTTGGCAGGGTCCCAAGCATGCTGGCTGCATTACCTCGTTGTATAGCAATACTTATCTGTTGACCGAGGTAATAGCCAGATTTAGAATCGCCGGTTATGTCGACCAAACGTTTCGATAAGGTGTTATTTTTTTAACATTGGTAAAATTCAATAAAAACATTTTAATTTTCAGTTTCATAGGAAATAATAATAAAGTTATTAATTATTGTTGATCATAAATATTAAATTTGGGATTTATTTCAATTTGTACATAAAAATATTTGATTTTGGGCTAGAGAAGGCTAATATTAGTAGAAAACTTAAAACATACAAAAATGCTTGTATAAGGCTTGTAAATATCAGGCCATGTGATGATGCGACACTTGTAAATATTTGTTAGCACCATCTACTTCGGGTACATTGATTATTAAACCACTTTATGTTCGAGTCTTTTTATTTTATTATTTTTATTTGTTAAATAAAATTTTTTTTGTTACTTTTTATTGACTTCACTTTCAAGTCACCTGAGTACTGAGTCACTTTCAAACTACAAAACTTCAATATCATTCATCGCCGAATGAATCTGAATGAATGAATGAATGAATGAATGAAGAATGAATAATGAATGAATGAATGAATGAATGAATGAATGAATGAACACCTCTTTTATGAACTTCACAGAGTACCTTTCAATCAACTTCAGTCGACATAAATAGCGGACGCTATAACACGTTACAAAAGTTGCTATGGTCCTATTGTATGAATATTTGTGTTCAATTAATTCCAGGTGGTACACTTCTTCAATACGCCACCGGACGTATCGGACGATCAGCTGTTGCAGGTGTTCCGCGATTACGACGTCGCCCCACCACATACCATCTCAAAGTTCCCGCTCAAAAGCGAGAGGTAATTTAAAAAAATATATTTATGACGGAAATGTACATACCTACACGATTTGATGCTCTTCAAATTTTATCCTGCAATTACTTTAAGCTGAATTTAAGAGAGACAGATCTAACACGTTTGGTCCAGTGGCTAGTGACCCTAGCTGTTAATCAAACGGTCGCGGGTTCGAATCCCGCTAGGGGCAAATGTTTATGTGTTAACATTTTACCTTCGCACCTGAGTCATGGATGTTTTGTATTTATAATATGTATGTATTTACAAAAAAAGTAATATCAACTGTCTGGTATCCATAATACAAGCATTAGTTGCTTACTGTGAAACTAGATGGTGCTGTGTGGAATGTGTAAAGAAGATATTTATTTATTGTTATCTTTATAATATTAGTATAGAGACATTTGATGATAATTGTAATTCCAATTTCAGATCGTCCTCAGGCCTGATGGAGTTCCAGAATATATCCCAATCGGTGATGGCCATCATGGCCTGCAACCACGCGACCATTCAACATCCCGGTAAGAATATTACATAGACATATTAAGAATAACATTACACTCTGCTCGTCCTATCGGGGAAGTAAAGCAGACAAGAAAAGTGCTTTATCAGTTTCTAATCATATCGATTAGAAATTCCATTCATTTCAAAATTCGCTAAAATCTTTCTTACTAAACAAATGAATGGCGCCTTTTTGGTTTCTGTTGATTTTTGTGTGAAGTGGACATCACACAAAAATTAGTGTCCGACAGAAAATGTCGGTCTTATTTTCGGCCGAAAAGGAAAATGTGGCCGATCGTGATTTTTGGCCCAAAGTGGCCGAAAAAGAAAATGAAGCTTCGGTCGGTCACTAACAAAAATCAATCCATCCATATGTCACCTGTCAACATGTGGACGTGACCACATGACTGTCACCTGTCAACATGTGGACATGACCACGAGTCACCTGTCAACATGTGGACCTCGTCCACATGTCAAAATTCAAAATTCAAAATTCAAAACATTTTATTCGAAATAGGATTAACAAAATCGCTTTTCGACGTCAGAGAGTGACACGTTCACCTGTCAACATGTGGACGTGACCACGTGTCCACGTGTCCACTATTGGGCGCTACGTGTTAAAAGCTGAAAATGTGTTTCAGGTGCGAAGTTTCCGTTCGTAATGAAGCTTTGCTTCTCGTCGTCGAGACAAATAATGGGCAAAGGGCAGCAGGGGAAGGGCGGACCCGAGTCCAACCAGCGCCAAGGGCAGAACAACGGCCTCGAAGACCACGAATACTAGTAAGGCGAACAAACACACTATCCTACCTTACATTAATTATATTAGTGTACAATTTACGTGTAAAAATTGTATTAATATTGTCTACGTTGTATTATAGAAATATGGTATTACTTGTTTTGTTTTTTTAATTATAAGGTCGAATTTCTGTTGCGCATTTCTCGGAACCACCATTTCTACCACAATTCTTAATAAAATGAAATGTATATTCATATGTGATATTATTAAAGGTTTTTTTTCTATACGACACATTAACATATAATGTGGGCAAATATAATATATTATTGTCTTCCTTAGATTCCCATAAAAGTTTTTCACATATACCTATATCATCGACATATGTACATGTATTCTACTAGATTCGTTGTGCAATTGTTTGTCAAAAACGGTAAGCGAAATTTGCGACCAAAAGGACAAACCAAAGGAAGGAAGCCCTTTCTTTCTTTGCTTTCCTCTACCTACTTTCTCTGCTTTCCTTCCCTTTCTTTACTTCGAACGAAGCCCTTCCTTTGCCTTCCTTCCTTCCTTCCTTTCCTTTACTTACTTTACTTTCCTTTCCTTTTTTTCCTTTCCTTCGAACGAAGGAAGGAAGCCCTTCCTTCGCCTTCCTTTCTTTTCTTTCCTTTACTTCGAGCGAAGGAAGGTAGCCCTTTCTTTGCCTTCCTTCCTTTCCTTTACTTACCTCACCTTTCTTTCCTTTCCTTCTAAATGAGCAATTTCTGCATTCCGCTCAGCGAGTCTAGTATACAAAAGTCCATGATACTTAGACATTCTGCGTTTCGTCTTTTTACTATTCATGCCAAGTGTCTTTGTTGAAAAAAAAAAATGTTATAAATACGAATTGTTATAAAAAAAGTGTTGTTAGTGTTATGTGGTTGTTTAATGGTTATCTACAAAAATGTTATCTGTCTTTATTTTAAATCAAATCAATAATTTAGTTAAAATATGCAAATATACCATAATATTTATAAGCCAAAACAAATCGGTAGTCGGTTGTTAATAATAATAATAATGTTTAAAAAAAATTTTTGCGCCCAAAAATTTATAATTGGTTAAATTAGTATTTAATAACTTGAAAGGTTTTGTTTGATCTATTGAAAGCCATAGAGATGATTTTTTTCAAATAAGATCTAACACAAATTGACTGAACATGTCAATTTGAATTTTTTGTCTTCAAAAAAAACTATCACTTTTTGTTTTATGCCATAATATTTCTATTTAATTGTTAAGTTTAATATACATAAATATAAAATTTATAAAAGTGAAACTTGCGAGCGTAGGGTGACCATGATTTTTGTGTTGAAAATTATCATCATTAAAACACTATATTTTTTTATAATGATGAATAATATTTTTTTTGCGTGACGGAAATTCATGACTATAGAATATTATTATTTTTTTGCGTGACTGAAATTCATGACTATTGAATAATATTTTTTTTTGCGTGACGGAAAATCATCACTATAGAATATTTTTTTTGCGTGACGGAAATTCATCACTAGAATATTTTTTTTGCGTGTCAGAAATTCATCACTATAGAATATATATTTTTTGCGTGACGGAAATTCATGACTTGAATAAAAAAATTTTTGCGTGACGGTAATTAATGACTATAGAATAATATATTTTTTGCGTGACGGAAATTCGTGACTATAGAATAATTTATTTTTGCGTGACGGAAATTCGATGTTATAAAATATAGGTAATGTAATGAAATAAATGAACTGAGTGGAAATAAAAGACATAATAAATTGTGTTTTTAATGGACGTTTGTCGGACCAAGGAGTTTCCAGTTTTTTGGATGTGTGCGATTGATTGATTAGTCGAATATTTTTACCAAAATCTCCCGAAATGTTACCACGGCTTGTTGTCTCTGTTTTTAGATTTTAATAGTTTATTAAATAATTAATTTGTACGTTGTAAATTGTAATAATGTAGTCTATAATTATGTTAGTATCCAGATAAATTTGTAACGTACGTTTGTAGTTAGAAGCAGTTGTATTTGAAACTTATTTTTACAAATAACTTATTTATTTATAATATATATACGTATATAATGATATATATATATAATATGCCTACGCGAGATGGGGGTTTCAAGATTCTTTAAAGAACCAGCTTTAACAAACTTTTGTTTAACAACAAAAAATGACAAAATATGATCGAAATTATAATTGTACTTATTGTAACTTTACTTGATATATTATTTTGTTTCATTTTAAAATTTAATTTTCAATTAAATTCTAAAAAACAACATTAAAACTGAAATGGGTTAAATATTATGTATTTTTTTTATAAATATTCCTTTTTTGTGTCATACTTTTTCGGATTTACATACGCATGTAAAACAAAAAAAAATTCAAAAAATAGAAAAGATAGGGGGCAACATTAAAGCGAGGTTCTACTTTGTAATTGTGGGATAAAAATCTAAAATTAGCTCAAATCAATAAAATTTTTGGCCTAATTTTAATATAATAACCTAAATAATTTTCGATCTGGAGTTTCTA
The DNA here is from genome assembly GCA_947623395.1 of Synanthedon tipuliformis. Taxonomy (NCBI): domain Eukaryota; kingdom Metazoa; phylum Arthropoda; class Insecta; order Lepidoptera; family Sesiidae; genus Synanthedon; species Synanthedon tipuliformis. Next base: position 5,514,619 of record OX392433.1, read on the forward strand.
CTTTTATTTCGTACTTAATTAGCTCAAGAGTATGTAGATAAAAATATGTTCAAACTAATTATATATATATAAAAAAAAACTTTAAATCAATTATAAATAGTTCGAAGTAGTTACATAATTAGACATTTAAAATACACTTTGATGATAAAATACGCTTTACAAACTTTTGAATTTTTTGAATTTTAGATTTTAACCATTTATTTAAAAAAAACTAACTGTACATCTACACTTTTTTAAAACCAAATTATTTATGTAATGTAAAAATTAAAAAAATATATTTCATTTACAGATTTTTATATGAACAGTTCAATAAATATTTTTATTAATGCATTTAAAATGATACTTTTAATTCTAACCCATAAGAATGTGAATTTTTTCATAATTATATATTAAATTATAATATCAATAAACAAATACATTTTTTAAAGAAAATATCGCCACTAATTTCCTAATTTAAAAACAAATCTAATATTCTTAGAGAAATATTCTTGTAATTTATGTAAAAAATATAAATACATATAAAGTTTTTTGAATTAAATATGAATTAAGTTTTTTGAACTGAAATAAAACACGTTAAAACATATTATATTTAATCTGTTTTTTAATAGGGAACAATCTAATAAAAAAGGTCTAATAAAAATTTTATATTGTGATATACTCCAAGTTCATTTTATTGAAAAAAATAATAATAAATAATTATAAAAGTTTATATACGTATATATTTATTCTATGAGAAGAGTGTACACGACTTTCTAGATTTTGAAATGTTATTTTTGTTAGAACTATCTTGTTACTAAAACAGTCGTAATGGCATATCTATTTTTTTAATTTTTATCCAAAAAAAAATAGATCGAATGAAATAGGAACTGCTGGCGTCATGCCGATAAGATTCGAAATCAATCAGATATAATTGTGAAATGAAATAAAAATAGTCTAAAAAGCTTTTGTAATGTGAAAATAATAATATGAGCTTAATGAAAAGTGCTTTTTCACTTTATTTTTCAAATTTCAATCAAAGTTGAAATAATAATTTGATTTATTGTAATAATGCTTTTCACATTGTAATCATGTTATTGGGCATTTTTTATAATAATTATACTTGTGTTTCTTTCATACTTGATTGGCCTAAATATTCCTTCATTTGAACAATGTATATGTGTACGGTATTTATTATAAAAACATTATTAGAAGGCATGGTCATTATTTGAACACTTTAAATAGGAGGCACTGTCCTTATTGTTCACAATAAAATTGAACACAAATAAATAGGCGGCACGGTCCTTAATTGTTGTTTACAATAAAATTGAACACAAATAAATAGGAGGCACGGTCCTTAATTGTTCACAATAAAATGGAACACAAATAAATAAGAGGCACGGTACTTAATTGTTCACAATAAAATTGAACACATAAATGAGAGGCACGGTATTTATTTGAACACAAAATATTGAATACAAAAAGCACAGTCCTTATTTCATCACAATAAAATTGAACACAACAGTCCTTATTTGAACACAAAAAAGGATAATTGAACCACAAAATCCGATCTCTGAATATTAATTGTCTTGTCTAAGCCAAATATAAAGCCAAAGTACATTTTATGTATAGACATGTTAGTTGTAACTAACATAAATAATGATATATAGTGTTATGTATGTAATTATTGTACATACAAAAGCTCTTAAACAAATTATTTCGCCTCTATATTAGTTATAATATAAAATTAGTGCAACCGCGTACAAGTCGGATGTGTCGAAAGAGATGTAGTATATACCTATTGTAAAAAAATAAAAAATGGCAATGTTTACTTAACTGTATAAAAAGAATTTACCCTAATTAGCTTAAATATCAATTAAAGAATTATATTGTCTATATAAAAATGTATTATTGAAATGAAAAAAGAATGACATATCTATAATAATGACAATGCCGTGAATATCTTGCTGAAGACGTTAGTTAAAGTTGTATAATTGTACTTAAAATTGACGTACAGACGAGCGTAAAAGTGTTTTCGACCGCAGATGGCGCTTGCTAAAAAAAAGCTTACTAAAGTTAGATTTGTACTATAAAAAAAAACGCTGAGCTAGATGAATTTTTATTAATAATATATATAATTAATATATATAAATTGTAAGTGTGAAGACGTTTTGCGCTCGCCTGTACGCGAAAGCTTGTCCCGTCAAAAGAAATTAATGTCAATTTGTAAATTTTATTTCCGTGTACTAAACTAGAGTTTAATATTTAAACTAAACTAAAATGACAATATAGAAAAAAAAATTGTATCAGATATTGTAATTGTCATACAAACAGTAATACAACATACATACAATCGAATTTTGTATGAACTTTGTATGAACGTCACACGCACTTGGCTACGACAATTTTGACATATCATCACGACAAATAATACTTTTAGATATATTTAATTTATTTAATTTTTTCAAAAAGATAGAAAATAACACTAAGAAGTTCATTCACATTACGTTTTGCTCAAGTTTTGTCCCAATCATTTCTTTTTTTGAGTTTTTTTTTTCTAGTTTTGTTTAACACAGTACATGAAGCGGTCTTAACTGGAAAAAGTACAATTTAGACAAATATTTGTTTAATTTTATTTCAAATATACTCTTGATCACAAAAAGTGTGGTCACCATAGGGCGTCACGTCACCGATAGTCTATAGAGAAATAGTGATTTGGTAAAACGTGACTATTAATAGAGATATAGCGTACCCATCCCATAAACACATAGAGAGAATGGACTGGGCGTTCCCTGTCTAGCTGTAAAGTGTGAGAGAGACGAAGCGATCGTGCGGCCAACTGCAGTTGTCTTATACTCGTATACTCGAGGCCCACTCGTACACTTATAGGCTACAGTCTAAAGACTTTATAGTCTACCAACACTATAGACTAGGTATCGTTTTATTTACTGCACTAATTTAAAACATGGTTGACACAATATACTTGAGTACCACATTTTGTAACTTTTTTTATGCATAATGAAGAAATTATTATTAATATTGACAACCACTGTCAATACAGCCAGTGATTTGTCAACTATACATTGAAAGTAGGTACTCATCGATAGACATTACGCTGCTTAAATTCAAAAGGGCCACAAATCAAAATTACACTTTTTTTGACAGAAGAGCTAATCAAAAAAATATAATTATTTTTTGTCTTATTTTTTTCTTATTAGATATAAATCAAATATATGCATATTATAGTTATACATCGTTAGAAGCGTATCTTTAAGTATAATAGCATTAAATGTTTTAAGTACTTTTATAATAAACTGAATACTAGAGGAGATTAAGCATATAAGTTACTTTTGAATACTTATAAAAAAATTTATCAAAATATATTCATACTAAATATGGAATAAAACAGCCATAAGTCTTTTTGCAACATACAATATGAATGTTTGTGATTGTAAGTATTTTTGCAATAAAAGCATTTTTGGATTTTTTTTATTTGTGGTAAGTACTTTTGAATTTAAGCAGCGATTTTAATTTTAATATTTAAGTATAGTATAGTAGGTGCTGTACTTTTTCCAGTGAGACGTTCGCCCCCGCTCGTTCATTTTGGATTGACAGTGACATGTTTGGTTCTAGCTAACGGCGATTCGGCGGCGCACACACACACGACACATATCAAGAAGGACGGCTACACACAGACACACACAGGCACAACACCACGAGTGCCGGGGTTGCCATTGTCACATGAAAACACGCCACTACTACCAATTTTAACTGAAATTCGATAAGATAATTATCATCCGACTGCCACAGAGATTGTATTAATAGAGATATAGCGTACCCATCCCATAAACACATAGAGAGAATGGACTGGGCATTCCCTGTCTAGCTGTAAAGTGTGAGAGAGACGAAGCGATCGTGCGGCCAACAGTTGTCTTTTTCTAGTGTTTTGATTGGTCCACGAAGTTATCTATCTCTTTCTAGAGAATGGTCAATTTGTTACGGGTATTGCTCAGTCCACAATTATGTGTCTATGAACGTACACCACTGTTTGACGCGGTTTTGAGACATCCACATAGAAAACGAAAAACCGTATATAAACCTGTTACAAAAGAGTTCATTTCCCAATCGCTCATCTCTGATCCTTGGTATTATTGGTGACGGTAGCCACCTATAAATCAAGTGGGCCGTCAGCCTGTCTTTCGACTTTAACATGAAAAAATAACAAAAAATAAATAAATAAAGCCTATTTAAAAGAGAGAGCCGTCAATGAAGACGGAAAAGCTATATCGAGCATTATTCTCGTGAATTAAAGTTCGTGTTGATTTATAAAAAAATGAGTTTTTTAAAAAATATTAAGGATTATAATGAACATACAACACTATTCTAAAATAATATATATAATAGTATATCGTCTTTTTAGACATTTACATAATTTATTATTGAAATTTCAAATTTCTAAGTAAATAATTCTTTTTGGTCTTACTAAGAAAAAGGAAATTCCATACAATTTATTTAATTTAAGCCATTTTTTAAATTTATTCCCAATCCACGCGGCAACGTGTTTGACGTTTCTTATGTGGAAATCAAAACAAAAGAGCCCCAAAACAAATATTCGTCATAAACATACCATATACCATACATACACTCTATAACGGTTACCATCACTCATCACTCTGCGCAGTCGGGTTTAAGTGTAGACTATTTTATTTTTTTAGTATCACACTTTAAAAAAAAACTGTAAGTTACCACCAGGGCTGGGGTTTGTTTTATACGGTGGCGTTTTTATGTATAATATTCCTTATTATAATTATATTTTTACATATATATCTATCTACATATATATATTTGTATAATATGTAGTATGTGATCAGTATCACACAAATAAAGACATAGTTTTTAATTTTAATATTAGATTCATAGACGCAAATACAATCCTTCAAACCAACTAACACAATATCTAATACATTTCCATGATTTTTTTTTTGTTTTTTTTTTTATTTTTATATTTTACGGAGCGTCGCTCCATTATGTGTCCACGCATTTGGTTTGTGTATGGAATCTAGTTTTTAAGTATCGATTAAGTTGATTCCCATTTTTTTTTTCTTTTCAAGTATTGATATAAGTTATGTTCTACGTTCGGTGTGTCGTTGTTAGTGTGCGTCCTCAGTGACGGTGTGTAGCGGAAGCGGATTCAGTCGCGGACGATATAAGTGCTCGATTTGTTTGAACATGATCTAACGCCTCTAGCGCCTGTGTCATGTGTCTTGTGTAAGACTACCGTCTGTAGACGAAAGCGAAACGACCGCGGACTGTAGTCCACCTTCGTTCGATAATAATAATTTCGAACGGATACGGCATTATAACGTATTGCAGACGCAAAGCGGACCGATTCGCTTTCGTTTCGCTGTTCGGTACGAAAACGTATCGTACGTTTTCGTTGCAGTGTGCTAAAGGCCTTGGTGGGAGCAGCCGCGCACACAATTTGGCGGATTAAGCTGGCGGATCCGCTCGTCGAAGCGCAGCATTATTATTATTAGATTAGCATTATTATTATTATTATTATTTTCATACGAGTATATTTAAAAAATTTAATTTTTCATAATTTAATTTAATTCTTAATTTTTCATATAGTTGTAGCGTATTAGCCATAATATCTCTTTGCCGTAGATAGGATTTCACGCTTTCTTCTTTTGAAACTCAACATTATGTCATCACTTCGTCGGTAAAGAAACTAATTCTTTCTAGATAATATATACTGTAACTTTTGATCTAAACATTATTCATTATACTCAGGCGCTTTTCCGCCTGAGTATAATGAAAATAATGAATATTACAGCCGTCCGCTCATTTCTACGCTCCGAAATCCGCACACGCGACACGCCGGCACTCAGAACGCACACTTAAACGTTAATTAGATGAATGGAATTCAAACCTTGTTTTTCTTTTTAAAGATATTTTTTGAAAAGATATCGTCTTTTTATTTTTTTGATAAGTAACAATTTTGATTACCCATGTTTTTTTTTGTTTAGTTTAAAATATCATCATTGAAATTTTTATTGTTTTTGTTTCTAGTTTAAACGAAATTGAAGGAGAACACTTTATTTTACAATGTATTGTTTCCCCTTTTAATATTTAATAACTTAAGCACTGTAATATTGTTGTGTAAGAATAATGTTTGTGCGTTTTTAATAAACAAAGTGATAGACATATTAAAATTACGAATTTGTGTTTGTGAAACGAAACAAGAGTTTTGTACTGTCAGTTGTGAATTGTACAAGAAATAAAATAGACATTTGAGTTTCGTTTTTATTATTATTTTTAGCTTTAGGTCCGTGTCTAGAGTACCTACGCATGTTTCTTGTGTTTGCACGTCTGGTTGTTTTTTTTTTCTTTTCACTTTCACAGTCGAGGACAGAATAAGTGGCACTGATATAGGTAATTATGTGGAAATAATTTTGACCGTCGAACCTAAAAAATAATAATTTGAAGAACCAAAAAAAAATTTAAATAAGGGATAGTATAGCACTCTTTAGGCTAGTAGTTTAAGTGTCATTGCAATGTCAATTATATTCGATTAGTGAAGAAATATGATCGAAAAGATTTTCTATAAATTTTTCTTAAAATAAAATTTTTCGTCATCACACAGTACATTGATTGATTCTAGTGCAAAAATGTCTAGAGTTAGACCAAATAATTGGACACACTACAAAAATGCAATATAATATCTTTCTTTAGTTTAATTTTATTCATGAGTCTATTATATTATGAATAGATGTTTGTAAAGTGTGATTTCGTGGTACTTCTATTTGTCTAAATGACTGTTTATGATGTGTTGTAGTTGCGTTCCTTCCTCCTTATATCATCATAGCGTAAACAGTGTTCTAGGCAGCCAAAATTAAAATGTATAATTCTCTTAAATAGCTGAGTATATTGAGATTAAATGTTATCAGGTAAATAGATGCATATCTTTTTCTCTTTAGAAAACTATTTTCGAATGAAAAAAATCCTAAATGTTTAGTGTTAGGGCGTCGATGTCGTGATACTCGTAGCTTCTGTTTTATTTTTCGTTCACATGTAGTTGCAGATTTATTTCAGAGGGGCAGAAACGGTTCTGATTGTTGTTAATAAATAGGAAACTTTACTGACAAATTACACTTCCACTCATATAAATGCCAAATACAAACATAATTCTAGTGATTTCAATAAAATTGATATTTAAACTGTATATGAGCGCGAATGTACATGTCAATTTTATTGTCTGATTCACAACTTCAAAACACAGAATATCAAAGAGAATACGTGACGTTTTATTTACGCAGGAAATTAATCTATTTTTCGTTTCGTCGTCTGTCAAAGATAACAGACGTATAGTAACCGGCAAACTTCTTGGCACAAAAGTTGACACAAAACTGCGCGAAAGCTAAATTTTAGTTCATCTGTAAGATGTAACTTGTATGATTGGGCGCAGGTGTGATAACCGTTCCCCCACTATTCCCAAATTGTACCAAGAAATTTGCCATGATCTATTAGCCAAGGTTAACTCATGTAGGGTGACCATGATTTTTGTTAAATTTGTAGAATATTCGTAAAATAAATAAATATTGCCGACAAATTATTCGGTGAAATTCGCGAGTTGTCTTGCGCAAATAAATGTCACGGTTTTATATAGGTAAGACTCAAACAGTTACATCAAGAAACTGTACTCTGGCATTTTAAGATAATGTAATGTTTAATTTCTTTCTTTTTCTTTTTCAAATACTTTTAGATTGCATTGAATACTTAGGTACTTGTAGCAACATGGTAAACATTAAATACATGTCAACACAACAAAATATTCTTTCATTTATACACAAACCGTGACGTTCGCGTCGTAACATTCACTCGACGAGTGTCCCGTACGCTGGAGTCATATTTTTTGGAAATTGTTGTTAAAATTCAACTACGTGCTAATTCCCGGCAGGGATATTTTTTATATTTCAATATCTACTAAATAGATGTCGCTTTAGGGTCAGCTCACATTGAGACTCGAAGCGCACATAGTATTTATTCAATGTATAGTGTAATGGTGGTAATTTGTAATTGTAAATTAAGTAATGTTGACGAGGATAAATGTTTTGTTAAAACTTACATCTAATAAATGATTTATTATTAATATTATTAAAAAATATTGAAAGAACTTAGTATACAAATAGTTATACGAGTTCAGTGAGTACGCGATCGCGATACATCTCGCGATATCGTGTTGCGTATCGCGGCGCCTTTTGGTGTGAACTGACCCTAATAGTCGAATTAAGTCGCAACAAAATAAAACGCATAATAATTGCGTTAGAACATTGAATCGAAAAACCTTTTTAATAATTAATTTTAATTAAGCAGTTATATGCCAGTTAATTAATTCTAATTAAGACTCGAGCGTCCGGAACACTTCAATCTGTTGTGGGTAAAAGGGGACAGTGACTGACACACAGTATAACTGCACAAGGAAAGATTACCTCTACCCACCTTTTCCTGGCAAGGACGTGTCATTGATTTGAATTCTGACTAGACATAAAAGGACACTATATTTATTCTTAAAAAAATCTATCAAGTTTAAATTTTCAAAATCAATTTCGTATTTGACAAAATATTGATAAATCATATAGTGTCTTATTTATCCGAATTTGAATTTGTGACAGTCGTGTGATATCCCTGCACGTGAAACATCTGCCTCACTAAGAAAGGTGCGAACAAAATGTCCTCCCGGCACGTAATGTCACCCAAGAGAAATGTCCCGCAGTCGTAACAACTTCCTATGCATATGCATTTTATATGTTTATTCAAGATTGCGAAAGTAAGAAAAACATTAGAACATAACTGCATACTTAAGATTTTCAAGGGTTTGATAGCTATCTTTAAAGTTTAATTTAAAGTTTATTTTTTTAAGTTTGAATGCAACAAGTCACAAAATGTGACACAGTAGGTTGAAAAGAATTGTATAAATTCATATCTAGTATGAATTTCTAGCAAGACATTTCTTTTGTGGGACATTATGCGTCGCTAGGGACATTTTAGCTTTAGTTCACACCGAAATGCAAGGTTAAGGTTACAATACAATATTGAACTTATTTACTATACAAAAAGGTACACACTGCGCCGTAACGTAACAGTGCATAACGCAACGCGGCACTATGCCGCGATAATCTCGCGTCTCGTCGCGATACAGTGTGAAATGAGCCTTATTCTCAAAAAACATTTATTTGTGTTAACGTTGTTGACACAGAATATTGAATTGTTTCTAAGGAACTTGAGCGCAAGGCAAGCCGCCCTATGCAATATTTCAGTTATTTTTACATCCACATTCTACATGGCACCGACTTGAAACTGTAAGAAAAAATTGGTTTAATGTTTCACCACAAAAGTCAGTTAGACAGAATCAAGAGATACGCGTCAGATACGAGCAAGCCATTTCAGTCAAATACGAGGTAAGAAGGACTCTTAGACTCTTACCAACAATTAATAATGTCTTGTTGCAGCACGAAGATTAGGTTGGTTTGGTACTGAGTTCTGTACAAGACTTTCAATATTGAAATTTAGATATTTCTCCTAAAGTCGCAGTATTAGAGGACAATTAGGTCTATTGCCGAAATATAGACCTATTTGTGTCTATTAGTTAGTGAAATATTGACGTAATTGTGTCTATTCGTTAGTGAAATATAGACCTAATTGTGTCTATTAGTTAGTGAAATAAAGACCGAATTCTCCTTTAATACTGTGATTAGAGAACAATTAGGCCTATATTTCACAAAGGAGAAACATTTTAGTAAGTATTCATAACTTTGAATTATGATATCCGTTTGAAAACATTTTTTCATTAGAAAAACAATTAAAAATTAAAAAATTCAATTAGCATTAGATCTATTTTATTTAATTAATTCAATTTCGGACAGTGTGCATTATTTATAACTTAGGTCTGTATTATTAAAATTAAATTAATAATATGTTACTTGTTCTACAATATGTTTTTAAAATTAAATTTATTACATATCTACATTTTTTTAAATCCAGTTAAAAATGTCCTCAAAATTATTCCTTAATTTTCTAATGTTTCTAATTGATTGATGTCTATTAAATCTTACAAAGTGGCATTAAGTAGTGGCATTTACTCCAATTTAAAGCTTAAATAAATTATCTCTCCCGAATTTGAATAATGCTGTTATTATTAATTCAGCAAATTTTTATAAATAAAATAGATATCAAGTCTCTGGTTTAATTAATTTTTTAAGAATGCCAGTAGCCGACGGTGCCTATTTGCTTATAGCTCATAAATAATGTGTCATTATTAAAATAAATGATTAGTATTATTTATACTCAGTTAACTTTCACAAATTCATTACAAAATGTTTATATATCTATTGATAGGTATAATGATATAATGATTGTCTGAAGGGTCTGATGGTATGTGTATTAAATTAGTAAGTATTGAAATTTTTGCGTCATTTATTTTAAAATAATTGTATTAAAGGTAGTTTAAGCGGATAATTTTTTAGAGGCTGCACAAAGAAGCGTGAGTAATGTAAATTGTATAGAATAAATAATGTTTTTGAGTTGTTTTGTTTCATTATTTTTAAAATATTTGTATACCTATAGTTACTCCCTTCCTTAGTTACTTAAAATTAAATTTGTGTGTCAGCTCTGACACACGACTGGAGTTTACTCCTTAGTAACGATTTATAAATAACTAATTTAATAAATATAATTAAAACATATTAATATAATATTATATTATATTGATATGTATTGAAGCATATTGTAGCCTGTAACGCGTAACGTGTGTCATGTGACATTTGATTTTACTCCCATAAATTTTTATACCTCAGGCCAATGATCTCAGGCACAGATTACTAATAAGCTATACTACGCCCCAGGTAAGTAGGTAAGTATATGAAACTGCAAAAATCAGTGTCTGCTTGTGTTGTGTGGTCTACACAACTGAAAACTTGATCAAGGCGAGGTTAATAACACGTATAGCAGTGTCTGTATTGCGATCAAACGCATCGAACGCATAAACGTCTGCTTCACTCCCATACAAACTTTCGCGTTTGATCGTGTAAAACGCGCACTACGAGCGTAGACGTACTCGCCAAATTTCTTGTTTTGAATACTTTTGTACTTACTACGAGTACATGTGGCACACTCGGTGACGCGTTGACAATCATGTCGCAGGAATCTCCTGCTATCTTGCATACACGCGAGTGTTAAATCAACACCTACTACTAAAGAAGGCCTGAGCGCTTACGTCACACAAGAGGCCTTGTCATCAACATGAGGCCAACATTTCGCATGGACACTAGCGCCGCCGCGGTACGAACTTGTGGTTCAATTCGTTTTCGGAGACTTACCATAAATTATAACAATGAATACAACCAACCATGATTTTTAATTTTTTGGCGTATAAAACATTTCCTACCCGCTTAGGACCAGTAGGAAGTTCAATTCATAAAACAATGTTATAAAACATTTTTTTTAAATATATAATTAGTTTTGGTACCTAATAAGTACCTACGAAAAAAAAACAACTGATTTTGTTTCCAAACTTTAATAATTCAATTTTCAACTTTAATAATTCAAGCCATAAACGAAGAGTATTTCGAAAAAATATTGCAGACCATATCGTGATTCAAAGTTCAAGCTCAAAAATTGATCAAGCTTTAGAAAATACTTTAAATGAAAACTCGATCTCTTATACTTACTTATATAGGTAAGTATTTTTTTTAAATTATTTTACGTATAAGTATTACACTACAACATTTGTACATTATACAATATATAAATTCAATTACATATAAGTATATTTTCACATTATAATTTCATTTCATTTAATACTTTTATATATTAATATTCTTATTTCACGATATTTCTCTCTTAAAACTATTTTATCCCTTTGCAGAGACGTTGACAATAGTTTTATCTTCAGATTCCTTCTTAAGCGAATTAATTCCCAAGTTTTCCCCGAAAGCGGTAAATTCATCCCAGTTATGTATTTGTCTTCATTATGGAACCCCAATGCTTCAAATTTCTTCTGCAGATCCACACAAAAGCTTTCAAATTGTTCACGAGTTTGTTCAATGGAGTTATATGAACAGTGATGGTAGCTTTTAAGTTTCAATTTAACTGTGGCCACCACAAGTTCATGATCACTGTCGATGTCAGCGCCTCTTCTGTTGCGGACGTCCGTTAAAAGGAATCTTCTTTTCGCACTTATAGCAATGTGGTCGATTTGATTGAATATTTTTCCATTTGGGGAAGTCCACGTGTAACTGAAATGGAATTTAAGAAATTAGTTCCTTTTGTTCCTTTAGCTGCCAGAGCCTACTCTGGTGGCTAAAGGAATGTCAGGCTAAGGCTAAATGGACACAAAAGTAATTGTCAGAATAATACTTGTATTTTTATTTTTAAATCATTGCGTTGCTTTCTCTAAAAAAAAAGTTACGAGTCAAGCTTTAATCAATCATGACCAAACTGTTATTGCTTTGGTATTTAATTTAGTCATTTTATAATTTTTGACGTAATTCTTAATGAAGGGTATTTATAACTTCGCATGTCAAAGTAGCGTTTCCGGCCGGATACATTATCTATAGAAGATTCAATATAAAGGATAAACTAAATGTAAACAAACCAAACGCAGGTCACGCAGTGAACTTTACAGTTCTACAATTTTGCTCGCGTTTATCTCGCGGGGAAACCCCGAGCATAAAGCATGTAGCACTTGTCAACATTTTGATTTTTCAATAAGCATTGATTATCCTAATGTTATTAATGCCCTATAAATCGTCGAGTCAACCTAGAATATACATTCAAGAAATATTACATTCTTAATAAGCTAAGCGTTCGGGAAGCTCCGAGACATCTTCTTGTACAAAGTTCCTACAGATTGAAAACTTGCCTTGTAAGAATGTTCAACCAGGCGGTCCACGACGTCGATCAACGAGCATCCTACGATCCTTAGGAAGCCAAGAGAAGTAAAAAAATACTCTAGAATCCCATGGGAGCCAAAAGGCAAAAGAATTATTCTAGAATCCCATGGGATCCTAGCCTAGACATGGGAGCCAAATAGAGAAGAGAGCTATGCTAGAAGTCTTCACTTAAGCGAGAACGAAACGAGACTGAGGAGATACTATGGATCAATAAGTTGAATTGACAATTACCCATAGTACTAGGGCCGCTAGACGGTCACTCCCATGTCCCAAGTTGGACTGACGACTTAATAAGGGCCGTGGGTGAAGGCTGGATGCAGGCTACTTCTGACCGGTTCTCCTGGAAAACTATAGATTTATGTAGAACAGTGGTCATCTCTGGCTCAAATCATTGGCTAAGATTCTCGAATATTCATGATTACCTATGTACCCAAATGATAGAATTTTTTTTTATAAGAGGTGTTTGCTCTTGGCCAACAACCAGCCATGTGGCAAGGATGAGGCCTAAGATGGAGCGAGCTCACCCACCTCACTCGAACCTTGAAAAGATTAGGGTTATATGTGCCGGCAGGGAGTTCCAAACCCTGGCAGGATCTAGATTTTTTCATTAAAAATATATATACACACCTGTGATAACTACGATGTGCGAATATAGACCAGCCAACGATTAGTTTGTTCTCCAAACAAAAATGTAAAAACTTTTCACCATTAGAATTTCTCTCACCAAATCCAAATTTTCCCATGCATCTATCAAATGCTTTATCGTATCTCCCAATTTTGGCGTTGAAATCTCCAATCACAATCAAAACGTCTTCGGGGTTAACGTCAGTTATGGTTCGATTAAGTAGATTATAGAAACTATCTTTACTTTCCATACTTGAAGTTTCTGTTGGTGCATAACAAAGTACAACAGTTGTCTTGAAATCAGCATTGAAACGTGCCAACGCTATCCTTTCCGATACGGCTGACCAATGAATAAGACTTTTTCTAGCTTCTTCAGCTAAAAGAAATGCGACTCCAGCTTCTCGGTATACATTGTCGCCAACTTTGCCAGAATAGAGTAAGGTCGAGCGATTAGCTGTTTCCATTTCACCGATCCCGGGTAATCGTGTTTCGGTCATGCCAAGAATCAAAAGATTATAATCCACTAAATTCTGCTCAGCTTCCAAAAGTCTGTGAGGACCCCACAAAGTTCTGACGTTCCAAAAACCGATTTTAGCTCGAGATTTCATAGTTTTTTATGAAACTATTGAATTGAAAACTGTTTTATTTCAAAAAGCAATTTTTATGTCTCATGCACTGTGAACGCTTGAAATTAATGAAGCGAGTACGAGTTTATAAGGTTATTTCAGGCAACAAAGCATAGATATTTACATAGATAAAGAAGAGTGACCTATTAAACTAGTAGATAATTTATATAATCTATATTATATAATTTATATTTTATACAATCTAGATTAAGGTTTTTCCCTTGACTTACCTAATAGATTGTACCTATTTAGGTAAGTCAAGGGAAAAACCTTAATCTAGATTGTCAATATCTTATTTATCTGTATTTATATTATATAAACATTTTGCAACCGCAACAACTCTGAATATTACCTATAGGTACTGGGAAAATGTTATTATAGGTTCCAGAGGAATCATTTTAAAAATATACCTGAAAAGCTAGCGACCCGCTCCCTGCTTCGCCCGGAGTTCAATTTTGATATATAAAAACATTCCCAATTATCTCTCTTTCGACATGGTGATAACCGAATTGAAAACTGTCTACCCCCATAAGATTTAGTATTACATGGTCTACCCATTCTCGAGTTTTAGAAGCGTACATAACATAACATAACATAACATTTTTTATATATATATGTACTTAATAATAAAGATAAAGATGTCGGGCGTGAGGCGTTATAATAAGTATTCATATTACTCATATATTATCTCAGGTGTTACATTTTGAATTTTTCAAGGCGGACGAAGTCGCGAGCACCAGCTAGTTTTACATAAGTGTGAAAATAAGTGAGCCTTTATAAAAGCAACATATTAGCGGATTACCTAAAATAAATTTTGTTTATATTTAAATTTTGCTTCTTAATTACTTAGTTACTAACTAGTTGATAACATTATGTACTACTCTAAATTTTAAACGAAGAAAATGTCACGAAGACGGTACTTAGGTATCGCTGCTTTTAAACTTGGCCATAAACAAAAAAAAAATCCAAAAATAGTTTTATTGCAAAAATACAATCACAATCCTTCATATTATATGTTGCAAAAAGATTTATAGTTAGTTGTTTTATTCCATATTTAGTATATTCTGATCATTTTTTATATATTCAAAAGTAACTTATACTTATGCTTATATCTCTTATAGTATTCAGTTTATTATAAAAGTACTTAAAACATTAAATGATACATAAAAAGACGCTTCTAACGATGTATACTATGCATATATTTGATATATATATTTAATAAAAAAAAATGGTCAAAAATAATTTAATTTTTTTCGATTAGCTCTCCTGTAAAAAGTGTAATTTTGATTTGTGGCCTTTTAGTTTATAAGCAGCGCAGTTGTTTATAATTTTATGTCACATGTTTGTTGTCGATGAACTCCGAAACTACTGAACCA
This sequence comes from Synanthedon tipuliformis, assembly GCA_947623395.1. Taxonomy (NCBI): domain Eukaryota; kingdom Metazoa; phylum Arthropoda; class Insecta; order Lepidoptera; family Sesiidae; genus Synanthedon; species Synanthedon tipuliformis. The sequence goes on from OX392433.1 coordinate 5,530,174, forward strand.
ATTTTGATAAAATTTCATAACTATGTATGTGTAATTTGGTCCAACTTAAAAGATAGGATACCTATATAAATTGCGTCCCGGGCGAAGTCGGGAACGGATAACTAGTATATGTATATTTTAAATAAATATAGTTGACAAGCAAAAAAAAAAAAAAGTGCCATGGCTTCTCGAAGGCACAGTAGACATGAATATGTCTCATATCATAAATGAAAAGAAAGATTTAAATGGTCCCTATCCCTATCCCTATCCCTATCCCTATCCCTATCCCTATCCCTATCCCTATCCCTATCCTTATCCTTATCCTTATTCTTTCCCCTTATCCTTATCCTTATTCTTTCCCCTTATCCTTAATCCTTCTATGGTCAACAGGGATAATATATATATAAACAAACGAACAAACTATCCCTATCCCCATCCCCATCCCTATCCCTATCCCCATCCCTATCCCTATCCCTATCCCCATCCCCATCCCTATCCTTATCCTTATCCTTATTCTTTCCCCTTATCCTTAATCCTTCTATGGTCAACAGGGATAAAATATATATATAAACAAACGAACAAATTTTAATTAATTCATTTACGTCATGGTAACGATTTTCGTGACACACATTCTTTCGAATTAATTCATTTACGTCATGGTAACGATTTTCGTGACACACATTCTTTCGAATAGACCCCAGAGAAAAGACATATTCATGTCAATATAAAGAGGAAAATCATTGAAAAGGCGAATCGACATGAAGGTAATTTTTATTTATCAATTGTCCAGGGGACTTCCGCCAAAGTTCACAGATTATACTTAGGCTCCTTAGATTAATAATAATTGGTCATTTTATTATGCCCAAAATTTAACAACACATTCGGCACGTACACATCACAGATAGCTTGCAGTTGGCTCCCACGTCTAAGATCCCATGAGATCCTAGGATATTTTTTTGTTTTTCAGATACAGATTTCAGACCTGTTTTTCAGTTCCATATAATTATGGAATTAGTTTTATCATATAATTAATTTTAATAAACTAGAAATATTATGACTGAAAAATTCTATCAAAGGGTACCTACTTTACTATAACTTGATATCTTAAATTGTTAGGTATGTCACATTTGCTTCGCCATAAAACTGGTTGGTTTATTTATAATTTACTAGCTGGTGCCCGCGACTTCGTCCGCGTTCTGGATGAAAGGTACCCTATGTCCTTTTTGGAGTCCCAGACAACGTGTATGCAAAATTTACAACGCCATCTATGGAATTCTGTTTGAAGCAATGTAGTACTCTAATTCATCTAATCTCACTTCGAATAATGGAAAAAGTCTGTTAACAGATGGCACTACGTGTTAGTTATAGTTTATAAAATTACGTGTTAATAAAATTAAAGCTGCTGCCCGCGACTTCGCCCGCGTAACTTAGTAAATTATGTACTTAAACCTTCCTCGAGAACCACTCTACCCATTAGTGAAAACCGCATTAAAATCCGTTGCGTAGTTTTAAAGATCTAAGCATACAAAGGGACATAGGGACAGAAAAAGCGACTTTGTTTTATACTATGTAGTGATGATTGTTGGTTATTATTGGCTCGTTGTAATATTTTAGCTATGCTTAAGTAGATTTTTTTTATTAGGTGTATGGTGTCTGTTTGAATGAAATAAATAAACTTTTCTCTAAATAAAAGCCTTGATGTACATCAGAACAATTATATTTATTGGTTCGCTTCTAACTCAAACGGTTCAATCAATGAAGCAAATGGCCCTTCTCTCTACGCAAGTATCGCAGTACTCCCTCGACTGGTCCGTGTATATGCGGCACTTGTAGATCTGTCCGCAAGCGGTACATCTGAAACAGAAAAACGTATATATAAGTAATCTATATATAATACTAACTGGTGCCCGCGACTTCGTCCGCGTTCTGGATGAAAGGTCCTTTCTGGTGTCCCAAACAACGTCGTATGCAAAATTTTATTGTTATCGGTTCAGTAGTTATGGCTTGAAAGATTTACAAACATCCATACATTGATAAAAACTTTCGCATTTATAATATTAGTACGGATAAGATAGTTTTACGTCAGAATAACACATAAGACGGAGTCAGGCTGTCACTGAGCAAAATGAAGCACTGTAATGGCGACGCGTTTACATGTGTGCGTTTATATGTGTGCGTTTGCGTTTTACATTTAGAAAGTGATTCCTTGTTCATTTTTATCAAGTAAAGTGCCACAGGAACAATATTTAACGACGCAGGTGACATAATTAAATACTTAGTTATTTTAATTACTCATTACGTATGCATTAATCAATACTAGCAGCGTAATGGCGAACGCAGAGCTTACTATGGTTTGTATGTGTGGGGGTTAACGTATAAATACACATTACCGAGCTTACTAGGGTGCTTCACTTTATTAGTATATGGAATTCCGTGCTTTGTTTTTTTAAGTTCACAATACTATAATGTTGTTTATACGATGCTAGTTTATACTAAGTAATGTAAAGATTACCTGATTTCCTTGACATCGACTTCTAACAAATCGAGGGCATTCGCTGCAACACCTCTAGTGAATTTTTCACCAGAAGTTGCCATGGCTGTAACTTGCATGGTCCGAGCCACCACTTCAGCGAAATTCATTTGCTGTCGAGGGCGTTCGATCTCTTGGGTCTCTTTCTCTGCGGCTGTAAATTTGATTTTTTTTTGAAGTGAAACTTTTTATGGGTCACTATTGAAGTGAAACTTTTTGTCATGAGAGTGAACTCGTCGAGCTAACAAACTGTTAAGTGTTAAACTGTTAAACTCCTTGTCTCTTTCTTATTACGGAAAGAAAATTGTTGATGTTGACTGACAGTGACACTGTTGACATTGACAGTCTGTGTCGGATAAATTGGATAAATACAGAACAACTAATTAATATTATGGAAAAAATGAGTACTACACAGACATAGTTCATTCTCTATATGCTACGGATTATAGAGTATGATCTTATCATACTATATACAGATGGATGACATTACTGTCATCCATCTGTCTGACGTTTAACTAACAAATCACAAATGACAAAGTTTGGTTTTATGACTGCCTGGCGAATCCTGAATTTTATTTTTAATTTAGTGTTGTGTAAAACTTATCTTCTTTAAGATAATACAGTCATGCTTCAAGTGTTCAACGTCCTTATTTTTTAATTATATGTTTATGGAAAATAATTCAATAAAATGGCACTAAAGAAAGTAAAGGGGAACTTCGAAAGAATGTTCGATAAAAATCTCACCGATTTAGTGCGTGGTATAAGGAATAATAAAGATAACGAGGTAGGTACACATCAGAAATTGTTACTATTTACTTAATAAACATGTAAATAAGTTTTGAATGTTATATTTTTTTATATAATATTCGATTTTAGGCCAAGTACATAGCACAATGTATGGAAGAAATTAAAGTGGAACTACGACAAGATAACATAACATAAGAAAGCTAACGCTGTCGCTAAGCTGACATACGTAAGTACTTAGGTCTTAAGTAGATCGAATTTGTAAGTGTAACTGTTGTAATTATTAATTAAATTGACATTTATTTTAGCTTCAAATGTTAGGATATGACATATCATGGGCTATATTCAATATTATTGAGGTGATGAGTTCAAACAAATTCACTTACAAAAGAATCGGGTACTTAGCAGCTAGTCAATCATTCCATGCAGACTCAGAGTTACTTATGCTCACTACAAATATGATAAGGAAAGATTTAAATGCTCAGAATCAATATGAAGCAGGATTAGCACTCAGTGGACTGAGTTGTTTCATATCTCATGATCTAGCAAGAGATTTGGCAAATGATATCATGACATTGGTGAGTTTATTGAAGTGAAACTTTTTATGGGACACTAGCGTTTTGTCATGAGAGTTAACTCGTTAACATAAGTCATATTAATTACTTATATAGTTCTTTTCTTAATGTAGAATGTTTATGTATATGTAATATATATATATATATATATATATATATATATATATATATATATATATATATATATGTATATGTCTATTAAATTATTTCATATTAAAAAATTTTTAATATTGTTTTTATTCTCAGTTATTGTCAATGAAGATACAAAAAAATGTATGCGTCAGTCCAAAACTAACAGCGTCAAAAGTGAAACTTTTTATGTAATTCAAAAACTGTCAATAAGTGTACAAAAAAATACATTGCAGCAAAGAAAAATTGACTGGAAATTATAATAAAAATGATTTATAATAAAAATCAAGAAAAATCTACAGACTATCCCGAATTAATTACTATGGAAGTTTCACTTGTACGTATATGTATATAGTTTTATGTATATGTAAATAATAGTACGTACGAGTGAAACTTCCGTAGTAATTAATTCGGGATAGTCTGTAGATTTTTCTTGATTTTTATTATAATTTCCAGTCAATTTTTCTTTGCTGCAATGTATTTTTTTGTACACTTATTGACAGTTTTTGAATTACATAAAAAGTTTCACTTTTGACGCTGTTAGTTTTGGACTGACGCATACATTTTTTTCTTCTTTACTTATATAATCAAGATACATAGAATACTATACCTACATGTTTACGCGAAAATCTGGATACAATTTTATTTCTTTTGTAAATGTGATTATTTTTATGCAAAATAGTTTTAATTTTTAATCTTCATATTAAACGACACCTAAACCTGTGCCTAAACTATGGATTCAGACAACACAACACCCACGACAAATAGAAGGTGTTGTTAGTTGCTCTAGTACCATTCGATTGTACTGTTAATTTCTAAATTTTTAAGTTAATTTTTATGTTATACTAGCTTCGCCCGGGTTCAAAATAAAAACTATCCTAACTTTTAAGTTGGACCAAATTACACATACTTACGAAGTTTTATCAAAATCGGTTCAGTAGTTTAGGAGTTCATTGGCGTCCTAACTTTTAAGTTCCTAACTTAAAAACTTTAAAAACTATCCTAACTTTTAAGTTGGACCAAATTACACATACTTACGAAGTTTTATCAAAATCGGTTCAGTAGTTTAGGAGTTCATTGGCGTCAAACAACGTGACACGAAATTTATATGTATACTAGCTGGTGCCCGCGACTTAGTCCGCGTTCTGGATGAAAGGTACCCTATGTCCTTTCTGGTGTCCCAGACAACGTGTATGCAAAATTTCATGGTGATCGGTTCAGTAATTTTTGCGTGACAGAGTTACAAACATCCATAACTTTCGCATTAGATTACGGATATAGAGATTCTAATTCTCAACGTAACAATTAAGTATACCTACCTGCAAATTCTCTAGCAGCACCTATAATTGCACCTACTGTACCGAACAACGCCTCTGTAGTGTTTCTGGTCGTTCCTCTCTTCTCATCTTCTTCCATGGCCCTCAATAAGTTATTGACTTCCATGACTGCGGTTGGTAGAGCTGGCTAAAGAAAATAAATACATGTTTCATTCAAAAAGGTCTACTACTCAACAAAACTGCCAGTTTTTCTACTACTAGTGTCAAGTAGTGTCCGACCGAAGCTTCGGCTACGGCAAAAAAAAAAAGCCAAAAAATTGTGATTGTTCAATCACTTTAGTAAATAAATAAATGTTATAATCACATTATTTCGAAATATTATTTTTGACAAATAAATTTATCATCACTAAATCAATTTCTACAGATAATTTAAATTTAATTAGATAAGTAAAACGTTATTAAGTTTAATGGCGACCGTAGCCATTTACCATCAAATATGTAATAAAGCAGTCAGCTGCTACAATTTACAACAGAAAATTCATACAAAATTACATTCTAGTTACACAAATAGAATACTTAGGTATGTAATTAATATTGTACTTACTAGAAACGCCATATTATAGTGAATTGGTGATATTGAATTCTGTAAAAAAAAATCAAAATAATTTTATGCAGGTTATATTATAAGATAGATACATAAATAATACTAAAACTTTCCTCGAGAATCACTGTATTCATTAGTGAAAATCGCATTAAAATCCGTTGCGTAGTTTTAAAGCTCTAAGCACACATAGGGACAGACAGACAGATAGGCGCGGGAAGCGACTTTTTGTTTTATCCTACTATGTAGGTAGAGATAGAGATATAGAGGTTTATTAAGCACCTTGGTTTAAATACGCAACTGGCATAATTTATTACCTATATAAATTACTTACCTAATAATGTAGCTTCTTAAATATATTTTTTGTTGAGAATGTTACTTAACACTGCAAGAAACTTAGCACAAATGGGCAAATGAACTTATGCCTACAGACAGAATGTGAGTGAGCAATTCCTATCAGTATTATATTATCAAATCAAGCGACGTGGATATTTTATATTTCGAGGAAGTCCCGTGATTAGTGTCTGTCTGTTGTCTATGAACTCTATGAACAGCGTTTTGGACTACAGAGTATATAAAGGACCATAGATGATTGATAGATGACCAATCATTTATCTATGTGATTTACCAAGTTAAAAAGAAATCTTTTAAAAGATTTAATATAAATATGAGACAGGAAAGTAACGATTTGATATATATCTACTTATTAGCTGCCAAGGACAGCTTATCAGTATCCAATGCTGTTTTTAAAAATAATAACTATTAGCTGATAATTTTCTGACATAGTTAATTGAATAAGCTGTATATTATGTCATTATGTTCTGTGATATAATCTGTAACGCATAATATATTTTGTTGTTCCCATAGTCTACATAATTCTCTATTAAAACTCTACATGACTAAATTTTAGTCTATGGTGAGTAATTTTTTAACATATGAAATGACGTTTTTATTTTTAGGTTTTATCTTTTCTGATGCTAATGAACTCTACACCGCGCAGACCTGACCTTGAATGTTGAATGAAAGCAGACAAACTCTTTATCCGTACTAATATTATAAATGTGAAAGTTTGTATGTATACCAAACTTCACAGAAACAATAATGGACTAATATTGTCTGAAAGTTTCATCAAAATCGGTTCAGCGGTTTGGAGTCTATATAGGAGACATACATTCACACATATAAGTACCTAATATCAAAATCTACTGATTTATATTTAGGTAAGCTAATTATATTTTTTGTATTATTCAAAAATATGGATAATAGCAAAGATAATTGATTGGTCTCGCTGCGCTCGACTAGATAGAGCACTATACAAAAGCGATAGCTCCTCCGTGAATGTGGCAACTTTTATTGTAGTGTGTGTAAAACATCGTCACTTTTATCACTTTTTACACAGTTTTATTATATTTTTACACAGTTTCACTACGCAAACTGGCATTTTATTATGCTCAAAATTTAATAAAACATTCGGCACGTACACATCACAGACAGTTTGCAGTGTGACTGGCTCGGGTACGCCGAATTCGGGGTAGTATTTTTTGCCGCATTTTACAAGTACAACGGCGGTATCTAGTCAAGCGCAGCGAGACCAATCATTTATCTATGGTTCCACACATTACTTCAGAAATGTTCTGCCAATTTGTAACTATAGCTTGTTAAAAAAGTGTAGAAATTAAAAAGTCGCTATACTATAGTGTTGTCCTGTTCTAATTTTTTTGACATACTGTACTTTGCCTTTTTTAAGGGCGAAATTTTAAAAGGATAAAAAAAACACGAAGTAAAAAGCAATGTAAAAAGATCTTTATTATTCATACACGATATATAGTTTTATTACATCAAGAATCACTGACGTCTTTTTAATTTCGATATTTTAAGTAGGTATATGTAATTATTACGGATTTAAGTTATTAAGACGAGGACTAACCTCAGACCGAACACAATTTTTACCAAATAAGCGCAACCTTATATCCTATGAATAAGGTGTAAATTTGCACAACAAATTTTGTAGCTTCTCAGAGACAACCGAACAAATTTAAAGTTGGACTTAAGTTAATTAATAAGCCTAAAAACAAAAGTAGTTGTCACGGAAAATTCTTATTTCTGTGAACAGTAAGTTTTTTTTAGCAGTATTTTACTATTTTTTTTTCTCAGAAAATTGACTTTTTTTTATAAATCTGTCCGATTCAAACTTTTTTCAATATAGTCTATTATGCACTGTATTTTTATCTGACTTGTAATTTTACTCTAAGAAGTCAAACTAGGCGACGAAAAAAACGCTTTTCAGCTAAGTCCTCGCCTTAAATGATCTGGTATTTAATTTAATTTTTGTGGAAGACGCCTTAAATAAAAAATAAGACATTGGTCGCCACGCAGCTAAATATATCTTAAGTAATGGCACTTTGAATTTTTAAGTAGTAGGTACTTATAATAATACAATTAAAAAAGGAAAAACACATTTCTAAGGTATATTTTTCTAATACCTCCATAAAGATCTATATTATTTTTTTAAAAAGGAATGAAAATGCATTATCATTTTGCCTTAATCAAAAGACATGCTTGCTCTGAATTCGCAAGCATTACAATACTCGCGAGATTCATGTGCGTAAACACGGCACTTGTACATTCTCTTGCAAGATCTACATCTGAAACAATAAAATAAAAAATACTTTATTAATATACTTAACCAACTTATATACAGTCAGCATAAATAAGCATAATTTTGACCAATCACGAAGCTTTCTCCTAAGCGTAGCTTAGTCTGAGCGTAGCGTTTATGACCTACACGTTTGCTCTTGGCTAGGGCCCCTATACCTATACCTATTTAGATTTTATAAAATTGATAATAGAAAACGCATTTTTTATTTATTTGTGATACCTACCACTAAAATAAAATAATTTACCAAATATTCTTGTATTTGTGATAGGTAGATAAAAAAAAAACCCGCCGCGGGCCGCGTTGAACATAAACCTTTGGACAGCCTTGATATATTACATACATTACTATATTTTTTTGTAAATACATACATCTACACTAATATTATAAAGCTGAAAAGTTTGTTTGTTTGTTTGTTTGAACGCGCTAATCTCAGGAACTACTGTTTCGAATTGAAAAATTCTTTTTGTGTTACAATACAATACAAATAATTTATTCATCAAAAATTAAGCCTAGGTACAAAAAGGGTGTAGGGGTGTTGGATAGATAATTTATCGAGGAAGGCTTTAGGCTATATAACATCACGTTGCGACTAATAGGAGCGAAGAAACAGTCGAAAATGTGGAAAAAACGGGAAAAAATATTCATCTTTGAGGGCTTCCGTTGCGTGCGCTGCGAAAACCGTTCGAGATACCCAAATGATTCCCAAAATAACTATTCCACGCGGACGAAGTCGCGAGCACCAGCTAGTGATATTATAAATACAAAAGGTAAAATGTTAACACATAAAAATTTGCCATCAGCGGGATTCGAACCCGCGACCTTTTGGTTAACAGCTAGTGTTACTAGCCACATATAAGTCTAGCTAGGGTCTAAAAAAATTTAGTCTAAAAAATCACTTACTTAATTTCCTTCACGTCATGTTCAAACATGTCAAGTGCATTTTGCGTCATAGTCCTTGACAATTGATTTGCTGCTGCCCCTGCGGCAGTAACATGCATGGCACGCTCCACCACTTCAGAGAAGTTGCGGCGAGGTCTACACGAGTCCTTATCGGCTGTAAAAATTAAAAAGAAAGTCCGTTTATGAGCTATTCCATAGGCAGGCACACAGATACACGTGTCATACTTATAAAACCTCGCTTTTGCGTCGGATGTCGGAGGTTAAAAAGTATGATAACACACCTGCCATAGCCGAAGCTGCGCCCATGATAGCCCCCATAGTCCCGGCTAGTGCCTCGGTAGTGTTTCTGGTAGTACCTTTCCTTTCATCCTCTTCCATGGCTTTCATTATCTTATGAGCTTCAAGGAGAGCAGTTGGAAGAGCTTGCTAAAAAAAATAAAAAAAAAAATACAGGTTGTACATATTTATAGGTTAAAAATACCGCTAATAATAGGGACACGTTTGAAGACCCCGAGGTTGTAATTTTAGGGAAACACAGACGCAGGCGATGAGTTCCACTCCTTAGCAGTTCGGACAAGGAAGGTAATGCTTCATACGTGACCGAGGAACACGAAGGGATGAAACCTCCGCCCGCGCCTCGTGGTCCGCAAATGGAAGTATAGGTAGCAATTTGACATGGACAGTCATAAAATACTAATTTACTGCTGCTAGTACTCGATTTCAAATCAAAAACCAGCCAAAAGATTTTCCATATAAGTGAAGAGGGATTGTTACGGATATCCGCAAACGTATCCGCATCCGCAATAATCAATGCGAATCATTTGCGGTTGCGGAAATGGCGCTAGTCCTAAATTTGGCAAATTTCCCCCGGGATAAATTATGAGATTCTTTTATTATTTTTAATTTAAATTGTTTCAATTTTGATTAATTACTTATTAAAATGTACAATTTCAATCGCTTATTTCTGCATTAAAAATATCCGTAATCTGCGGATGTTGAAAATTCTACATCCGCAACAATCCTAGTATGTATTATATTTGTATAATTATGTAAATTTATTATCATTTAAGTAATGCGCGCCAATAAGAAGTAATATTATTTAAGATAAGTTGCCATCAAAGAATTGATAAGAAAATTATTATCAATAAGTAAAGTTGAAGCCAAAGAGAATTTATCTATCTACTGATAAGACCGTACTCTTCGCTTTAACAGCCTATGCACTCTGATCTTGAGGAGTCCCATAAGTGAAATCAATATCCAAGTCCTAACTTCTAATCCATACTACATATGCATATATTTACATACTAGCTGTTGCTCGCGACTTCGTCCGCGTGGAATAGTTATTTTGGGAATCATTATGGGTATCTCGAACGGTTTTCGCAGCGCACGCAACGGAAGCCCTCAAAGATGAATAATTTTCCCCGTTTTTTCCACATTTTCGACTGTTTCTTCGCTCCTATTAGTCGCAACGTGATGTTATATAGCCTAAAGCCTTCCTCGATAAATGATCTATTCAACACAAAAAGATTTTTTCAATTCGAACCAGTAGTCCCTGAGATTAGCGCGTTCAAACAAACAAACAAACTCTTCAGCTTTATAATATTATAGTATAGATAATACTTAACTAAAATGTTCTCAAAATATTTGCACACCCTAAAGGGTAGAATGTAGCGAGCCTTATTTATTATAAAACCATTGTAATAACCTATGTTCAGCAAATAAATTATTATTATTATGGATGCTTCTATTTAACTCGTCTCCCCCTCCAAAAGGGGGTAAAAAAATAATATTATTATTATTATTCACACATATTTATTTTTTCTTTTAATCCTAAATTTTTTTACAATATATATTATATAAAAAACAATAAATATTATAAAAAAACTTAAAACTAGATTGCCGCAGATAGCGGGGCAAGGCCCAAGCTACCGGTGGTTAGGGCTGCAGAGTGAGGAACCTCCTGACAATTCGTGCCGTGTCAAGAAGTACCGCCCTCTGTATCTGACCCTTGACCCAGCCATCTAGTGAGAGCCTCTTGAGGTGTTGGTCGAGGCTCTTCGCTATAAGACCGTTCGCCGATACGACTATCGGGACGATGATGGTCGAATCAACATCCCACATGGCGGTTACCTCGTGAGCCAAGTCTAAATATTTACTTAGTTTATCTTTTTCGGCTTTCACGAGGTTTTCGTCATGCGGGATAGTGATGTCAACAAGCATCGTCCGGCGTTGAGATCGATCGATAACCACGATGTCAGGCTTATTGGCGACAATAGTCCTGTCCGTGATTACTGATTATGGATCGATCCCAATAGAGCGTGGCATGACCATTTTCGAGAACGGGCGCAGGCATATATTTGTAATATGGTACCTCAAATTCAACAAGGTGATATTGAAGAGCAAGTTGTTGGTGAATAATCCTGGCTACTTGGTTATGTCTGTGCAAATACTCGCCGTTAGCAAGATGAGAACAACCGGAAATAATATGTCTCAGTGATTCACCTGGACGGTGGCATGCTCGACAAATGTCGGCCGTACCGTCTTTGAGAATATATTTCCGGTAGTTTCTCGTCTTGATAACTTCATCTGCAATTGCACAGACAAAACCTTCGGTTTCCCCAAGTAGGTCACCGAAACATAGCCAGTTTATTGAAGCGAGCGGGTCTACATCGATTCCGGTGAGAGCTCGATAGAACCGCCCGTGCAACTCCTTGCTCTTCCATACCTCCCTGCGATTTTCGGTACTCAATATTACTGGTTTGCGCCAGTTCTCGTGAGATAAGCATAAAGGTGTTAAGTGTTTGTCAACTGTCACAACATCATGATGTATCCCGCACTCGATGTTAAGGAAATATTCCCTGAGACTGCATATTTCTCGGTTATGAAGGTCCTTGGCGGATATACAGTCTCATAACAGACGAGCGCGGGTGTAACATCCGATGTGCGGTGAGCATTTGACGAACCCTTCTGTCCAAGGCATCTAGTTCAGTCTGAGTCCATCTTAGTATGCCAAAGGAGTAGGTTAACAAGGGCATTCAACCTTATTACCACCCGACAAAAGACTCTTAAGTACTTTTGTTAGGCGACAAAAGAAGCGCTCCTTCATCCTCTGTTTTATGTCTGTCAACGATACCCAATGACTGTGACATACCAAGATACTTGTAGGTTTCGGTTTCAGAGAGAGATTTAAAGGTCACTTCAGTGAGTTGTAAATTAGAAGAATTTACAACCTTGCCCCGCTGTACATGCATGACCGCATTATTATTATTATTATTATTATTATTATTATTATTAAAAAATATATTTCCAAAAGTAGCCCCTTTAGGCAAGGTTCCGAAGATGCTGGCAGCATTCCCCCTTTGAATTGCTAGGCTAATTCTTTGTCCGAGGTAGCTGCCAGCTCTTCGGTCTCCCGTGATGTCGACATACTAATATTATAAATGTGAAAGTAACACTGTCTGTCTGTCTGTTACCAACATCATGAAATTTTGCATACACGTTGTTAGGTATAATATACAGGAAAGGACTGCTATTCTGTATGCCCCAAGACATGCAATGCACTCATTTCTCACATGATTCCGCGAAGTTTTAAAACGTAGTATTTTTGACAGTTCAAACCGCGCCGATCCACGTCCATTTCGTGCAACATGCCATATAGAGAACAGTGAGGTGACATAACAAGAGGGGTTATCGCCCCCATCACTAGTGATCCGTTTAGCTGTGGTTGGCAGGCAACACTTTACTTAGTCACTTTCTAGCTCTTGAGTTGCTTGTTGCTTGTAACCCTTGTTTGTTTTTTAGCGAAATAACGTTAAAACTCATCAAATATGTCCTCGTGTGTGATACGATATTGCACTAATAATCCAAGCAATACATCAAAGTGCAAAGGAATAACTTTCCATCGGTAAGTAACTAAATAATCATTTTAAAACTCAATTCAAGCAAAATATTTGGCGGACGCCATTATGCGTCATTTGTCATAGACAAAAAAATTTAAGAAGTGACATTAGGTGTATTGTATATATTATATATTAATAACAAATCAATAAATTAAAATATATGTTAATATATAATTATAATAATGTAATATATAGTAATATATAAGTATATAAAATATTATAATATATAATATGATTATATTATTAAATTATAATTATATATTGATATATAATTATATAATATTCTAAAATTTATATATATTATAAAATTATAAATTAAATCATAAAATAAAATTATTATAAAATCTCTTATTTCATTGGATAGATACCACATCCAATGAAATAGGCAGAATATAAACAGTGTCGCCTCTATGACGGTGACATCGATTCTATGATACATTAGCCGCCTCTTACGCGCCCCCTACTGCCGCGTTTGTTGCACAGATTTTGTTCGCACTGTCCGTTCTATATTATAAAGTTCAATGATAGAGAATAGGTTTTTACCAGATGTCGTAACAATTTAAGGAATTGATGGTAAGGAATCGCGAAATAGCGATACAAAATCAGGTCCCTGTGAATCAATAAATTTATAGAAATGGAATTGAGTGATTAATGATTTAAATTCACTTACAACGAAATCCTCCATGATGATGTTGCGGACACGAGATCTGAAAAAAATCTTAATCTCTATAACATAGCAGACATTGTATAATAAATATTTGCTTTGTTTAATTTTTGATTGAAATGAAACGTGTCTCACATAATTTGGGAAATTTTAAATGGGAAAAACCATCGATGTATGTAAAACTGTCCACACGCAACAACAAAACTAATAAATTTAATAATGACGTGAAATTGATGCAATCAATGCAATGTAAGTAGGTAATTAAAATAGATAAGCATGTTAAGCAAGTCGTATTAAAGTAATATTTGTAAATGTAATCAATTCTCTGCAATGCGAGCACCGATTCGATTAAACAAAGTTCTATAATTCTATTAATACACACACACACACATAGATTTAAATCTTTGCACACACACAATCTAAATTCACCACACAAAGAACATTATAACATTTGCTTTCAATGCTTTATTCAAATAAAATTAGAAAGACATAAAATAGATAGTATGTACTTACAATTTATTATCTGGTACAAAATTTCTTCTTACAGATTTCTTTCACGTCTTAACGGCGCAAAATATTGTGCACAAATGCGAGCTGTACAAGTGAATAAAACATAAAAGAAAATGGTCTAACCGTAATATAAAACTTTCGGGAAAGTCCCGTGCTAAAGTTACTCTGTATTGTCTATGAACAATGAAAACTAAAAAGAGATAAGAATTCAAATTAGCATTTTATTTACAGTGGTTTCTTCACATTACTTACTCCGCGGTCCGGGCTTTCTGCGGAACTTCGCAGGGACAAAACGTCCGGCATAATGTGAACGAGCTATTTTATGAACCACTAGTTCATGATTGTAGCTTGATTATTTATGGTTAATTGGTTATTGATAACTGCCAACTGTCAGTTATTTGTCAAACTGACATCGATGAACATTCAGATGTGTCAACTGTCATGTGTGACACCTATCACAGAACATCACGAACGAATAGAATATTTAAATTTATTTATTATTATTATTACAATACTTACATATCACATATTTATTTTCCATTAATGTTTGTGTCTCGGAATAAGGAATTAATTTACATTTTTAAAATATATACTTCGCGTGCATAATCGCTTCCTTTTCGGTGTAAATAAAAGAAGATAAACATAATAGAAACCGACATGGAAATTTTGAAGAAACTGTATCATTTCATAAGATACTGGTATTTGAGATATTTATTGGCGACAGAACTTTATATGGTAGAAACATGGGAGAAAGTTACAATTCGTATCCTTTTTAACTAGATATAAAATGAACCTGAACTCGTGAATCGTGACGCCCAACAAAATGACTAAGGGCCGGCGCCCACTTTCAGTATTAGCACGGCTGAGGATTTTAGGTGGCAATACATTAACGTCATGGCAAAAAAGTAGAAATTTCCATTATATACGGTCGTAGTAATAAAAATACCGCTTCGGTACACTTGAGGCTATCGTGTCGGCAGCCTTGCGGATGTTTCGCATCTTTCGGCACGCCGAGACAACACTCGGGGATAGCTTGCCCTGAAGAGAACGCAAGACGCTTCGGCTCTAAGAACGTTGCAGCATGTAGGGGTGCCGAAGGATCCTTTTCCTTGCTGATGCAATGGGTGCCGGGCCTAAGTGTTTAGATAAGTAACCAAGTAAAAATTCTTGTCCCAAGACAACTTACAGAGAGCAAACCCATCTCTAATAAAAAAAAAAGCTCCAAAGGATCTTAAAGTTTTATATATTTTACAATAATAGGTTTACTCTAAGCTAGCAATTAGCCGTGCAGGAAAGACGAGGCCGACGATGGAGCGAACTGACTCAGAAAATGCCTATTCACTCGAACTTTGAAAAGATTTGGGTTATATGAGCTCGGAAACACAGATGCTAACTCTTATCCTATTATGGTTGGTAGCACACTTGCAGTACCTATGGCGTTAGTTGTTAGGCGACGGTAGCCACCTACCATCAAGCCATTAGCCGTTACCTGTTCACTCTCATTTCTTAAAAAAAAATAAAAAACTAGCAGAGTGCCTTAATGTTTGTCTAGTGTATAATCACCTTAATTCTAAAAACAGATCTTTTTCTAGCAACCATCTTCGCATTGTTCTGGTACTTCAACTACTTGGTTATAGTCGGTGGAATAACTCAGCTACGAGGTCACAACCATAACTTGGAAACAATAATACAAGATCCTTAATGATTTCAATATATTATATCTTGGATGAATTTGTAATTACTAACAAAATGTTATGCTGTGGTGACAGTGACACAATAGTCTTTATACACAGAACTGAAATAATAACAGTAACAGATGCTCAGTTCAACGTGGACTTAGGCCTAGGTCATAATTACAACCTAGGACACACCCTTGTTGAAATTAAAACAAATTAAAAAACCCTGGTGCATCAGTTTGAAATTAATGCCTAAATAAATATTTTTGATAGTGACTACAAATTCTTAATTTTATATACTTACTTATACCTACCTATTATGTTTGTTATTGTATAGTTTTTATCCAGCAGTATTTATCCTTAAGTAAGTTTTGTTAAGTGAACCAAATAGAATTTAAGAATAAAAAAAAATTATACTTAAAAAGTTATTTTATTGCATCATTATGAAGGAATGTTATATAGACCTTTTTGAAGTTGTACATTTTTTATAAGAAAACTTGCTGACCCGGCAAACATTGTTTTGCCATATAAATTATTAAAAAATTGTGGTTGGTCTAAAATTAAGGGTAATAATATGTATTTTAATGCATAATCATAAAAAAAAATATTGTCCAAAAAATAAGAAAAAAAAATAAAAATTGTTTACAACCTAGTTAACTCGGAGCGTAGTAGTTTTCTCGTTTTAAAAATAAGACAATTGAATTTGAATCGAAGTTAAATTTAATAAAGAATAGACTGGTTAGCTTCGCGGCTAGTTAGCGAGTGAAATCATTACATGTCCAAACGACGCTTGACCACCGCGTAGACCTATGTCAGCAAAACTCTTATCTCTACCGAGAATGCACATCGACGGTGGTCGGATGACGTGTTGGTGGACACATAACTACCTATTGAAAGAAATAACAAAATACAATTATCGATTCTTTTTTGTTATTTTATTATTATTGATTATTAAGACAGTTTTTAGCTATGGATCTGAAATAATTTTTTCACATCTAAAATGGCTTTTTCTAAATAAAATAAAACAGCTTACATTAGTCAAAGGTTGAGGTTTAAAAGATGTTTTACATCTAAAGTGGCTTTTTAAAAATAAAACAAATCAAACAAGTTTCACATTAATCTATTAAACTTTTAAATAAGTCACATGGTAACCGTTTGTCATGCGAAAAGATTCCGGAACACTCAATGACGTTTTCTTCAAATGCTCTAATCCGAGATTGAACATCGACTTTGAAATCTCCGTGGTGACCACACCCGGATCCGATTGCCACAGTTCCACTTCCTCATTTATCGAAGTCTCTATTTTATACAAAATTTTGGTCAAAAAACTCGATTGCAACTGAATTTCTTTTAAATCTTTGCAGTCTATATTATTTCTTAGCACTTGCAACTCTTTATCCATTATCCAAATCAACAAATATTGCTTATTATTCTTCGACATTGTACATTCTAGTACAAGCTTGCACATGACTGCATACTGAAAACCTATATTGAACTCCTTGGCAACATTCTCTATGGTATATATAAAATCGTCTATGGCTGCATTACCTAATGAGTTTTTATGTCCAAACACTTTACTGTCTACCCCGTTCTGATACGATTTCACTTCGGCATTAAACAACTTGACCGTATCTTTATTTTTTAGTCCCAACCAAGCCAAGCATCTGTTGCAATGATATATTTCACGTTTTGAATTGAATTTATTAGTTTTCTCCGATAGTGCACTATTGTTGATCAAAAAATATGTAAGTCTGTACAAAAAATCGTTTTTGTTCGGCTTCAAAACCTCCTCCTTTGGAGTGTTGCCGTGTCCGTGACAAAACCACTCGGACATGTCCAAATTTGTCGATGGCAATTCTAGAATTCTGTCAAATTTTATCGCCCCGTTGGAGATTTGATTCGAGCAATTCGCACAAGTTATTTTCAAATCTTCCTCAGATTTCACATTGATTATTGCACTGTTTCTGGCAACATTGCTTTTTAGAGTGTCTACGGTCAAAAATTGAGTATAAAAACTACCCTTTTGCCTCTGCTCTGTCAGTATCCTAAAAGATATGTTATCCTTCTCAATTTTTAGACAAGACATCGAATTCGGTATAATCTTGCAATATTTCTCTATAGATATCACCGTGGTTTTCTCTATTTCCAACTCATCATCGGAGTAACAATCCGAGAGGCTTTCGATGGACGAGTAACTGTTTGACCTTTTCAATTTTTCATCACCATCGTGAGGGTAGTAATTCAAAACTATACAATCAGCCTTTATACTGATCTTCAAATTGTAATTTTTATTGTAATCTATACCTTCTGTTGTTATGTAAACATTGCAACTGCACAATCTAGAGCGGAGCTCCATGAAAATATTTTTCACCGACATTTTCGCTTAAACAATTTTTTTTTCTACCCGCTAAAAAAAAATTTACTTGTCGATTAACTCTGTCTTATCGCTGACAACAATTCTCTTCACATGACCGTTAGTTTCATAAACGTTGAACAACTTGTCCATTTCACGAATGGCAAAAGATAGAGTGGCCTTCTTGTAATAATCGGGCATCATCGACAGGTTATCAATGACCGTGTCCAACAAGTGAGACTTCTCCGCATATATTCCCGGAGCGTCGTGCTTCAAATATGTAAAATGCACGTGTAAATGATAGAAAGACGGCTGGTAATGCAGATAAATGCGAAGTTGACTTCCTGGTACTTTATATTTCTCTAGTATAGCTTTCTGTAATAAAAAAATATATATATTGTAATTTTAGTAAGTATACAAATTGCGATCGTAACAAAAAAAAAATGAAATAGTTTTTTTGTTTGGCTCAACTTTTTGACAATTCCATAAAAAACCTGCTAAATTCTATAAAAGCGAAAGTTTGTATGTTAAATTACTCAATCACGCAAAAACGGCTGAACAGATTTGGATAAAAAATAAATTAATAAATATCACATATCATACCTTGCCCTCGTCACGAATCTTCTTCAATAAACTAAGATGACTACCATCCAAGTCCCTCAGCGATTTCAACCCTCTCTGTCTGACAATAGCGAGGAGATACAGGGTCTCTTTCGTTAGACCGTCCCACTTTAAATCGGGAATCAACAAGAATCCTTCCTTGTCGCACTTATTGTCGTAAACTATTCTGTCTTGCTCAGACCTGCCCTCTAATATGTTGTACACCCACTGGAAATAAAAAGACTCTGGTTGTGACTTTCTATAGACTAAACATACTATATCTGCTTGTAAGTTGCTAAGGAATCGGGTATGTTACGTGGTCGTAGACAAAACTCGTGCACTCATTATTTATTTATTGTAAAAATTTTAAATACAATTTATATATGATCTGTAAAGTTTAAATAGGAATCTCCACTTACATCTAATGTGAATTGCTCCTTTTCAATGTAAGGCAAAGTCAAGTTCTGATAAAACTCTGGAGTCTCAAGAATCAAGTGTGTCTCCTGTTGAGAATATTTTGAGATATGCTTCTCTGTTGCTGGACATATTATCGTTGTTTTAACACCTGGAAAAGGAAAGGAAAAAACACTTTAATAAATTATTATTTTTCCAAAATAAGACTAGCCTAAGTTAGTCCTTATAACCTGCTAGTGAGTCCCATTAAAATCGGTCCAGCAGTTTTTTGAAGAGTAAAACTTATTTACAAAGAAAATCTATATTAAAATTTGTTCCATATAGAAACAAAGTATGTATGTACCTATTTACAAAAAATATGTTTCAAACAAAGACTATATAAGTATATTTGGGAGTATAGACATGGCGTAGCTCACAAAAAATGGTAGTAGTAAAATTCGTGCACTCGAGACGAAGTGGACGAATTCGCACTTAGTCGCTCGCTAGCGCTGTAGCCGTTTGGTTGCTGTTTAATTGTGTTGAAAATTGACAAAATGCCATCGTATTGTGTGAAATTATGTAAAAATAGACCTCAAAAAGGACAAAAAGAAATATAAAATAGTGCCATGGCTTCTCGATGGCACAGTAGACATGAATATGTCTCATATCATAAATGAAAAGAAAGATTTAAATGGTTTTATGTATTTTTAGATCTGTTATATACACTATATACAAACATAGAAACATAGATTTATACGTATATAAAAACGTACGTACAAACACATACATACATACATATATATATACAAACGATGAACGAATTTTTTATAATTATATAATTAATTATATTTAATATAATTATAATTATATAATTTATAATATATAATATAATATATATATAAACAAACGAACAAATTATAATTAATTCATTTACGTCATGGTAACGATTTTCGTGACACACATTCTTTCGAATAGACCCCAGAGAAAAGACATATTCATGTCAAGTCCCTATCCCCATCCCTATCCCTATCCTTATCCTTATCCTTATTCTTTCCCCTTATCCTTAATCCTTCTATGGTCATCAGGGATAATTCATGTCAAGTCCCCATCCCTATCCC
This sequence comes from Synanthedon tipuliformis, assembly GCA_947623395.1. NCBI lineage: Eukaryota > Metazoa > Arthropoda > Insecta > Lepidoptera > Sesiidae > Synanthedon > Synanthedon tipuliformis. The sequence continues at coordinate 5,550,781 of OX392433.1, forward strand.
CATCCCCATCCCTATCCCTATCCCTATCCTTATCCTTATTCTTTCCCCTTATCCTTAATCCTTCTATGGTCAACAGGGATAATATATAAACAAACGAACAACATAAATGAAAAGAAAGATTTAAATGGTCCCTATCCCCATCCCTATCCCTATCCCTATCCCTATCCCCATCCCTATCCTTATCCTTATTCTTTCCCCTTATCCTTAATCCTTCTATGGTCAACAGGGATAAATTACGTCATGGTAACGATTTTCGTGACACACATTCTTTCGAATTAATTCATTTACGTCATGGTAACGATTTTCGTGACACACATTCTTTCGAATAGACCCCAGAGAAAAGACATTCATGTCAAAAGGAATTACGTATCATACGTGAATATTTCATATAAATAGACTTAATTACAATATTTTTAACAAAATATTTAATTATTTAGCCTAAACCTTTGCATATTTCAAAAGGAAGCATTTGAACCTTATAGCTGTCTCATTCTTACTTATTGCGTAGTATAGATCGTCCTTTTGTAGAAAGAGACACATATAGGTTTCAAATACACTTATCATTTCAATATGTTTGATGGTCGATCCAGGGCCGCACTTTATATTTTTAAATAAAAATAATAATTTTGTAAATTTATATGCTTGTGTTTGAAAAAGTTCAATAAGCTGATTTTATTTGAGGGACAATAAGAGATCATAATGGCATGTATATGATTAAATAAAAAATAATAAGTTTTGAAGTAACTATAATTAAACATATGCTTATTTTCCACTAATTTGTAAAGAACACTGTTAAGTTTCTTGCGGTTTCTTCTTAACAGCTGTAATCGAGACCGCTAATTATTATTATTAAATATTCATTTAATCATGTTGTGTCATTTCTATATCAAACATCCAATTAAATTATATTACTTAGGTATTTTTAAATTACACCCTTCCAAATACGGCCCTGTGACACGAAACACGTGTTTTATTACACCAGATGTACCATTGACTAGCGGTTTGTTTTTTGTAAACTAGTCAATATCGTTGTGCAGTATACATTGATGCGTTAGTACAGAAGACTTAACTAGTTTCTTTTTACAAAAGCAATATTCATTTGGAATTGCGTGTCAATCTCTCAGTAAGTTTGTAAGTATGATTTTAATACTACCACAGATTTCGGGGCGTTTTTGCTTGCTATGCCGGATCTATAGTTTACATCAATGGTTTCAAACTATATCCTCAGTTGAAACCAAAAAAGGTTACAAAATTTATACAGTATCCACTTTACTAAGGACAAAAAACGACCTTCTGTCCTTACAAGATTAGTCATACATATTTTTTTTATTTGTAATTAATTGTATGAAACACTCCCTTTAAAATAAAGTGAAAGTTTTACCAACCATTCAACGAAGATTTAGGAAAACATTCGAAATTTCCGTAAATATCGTTTTGGAAGAACGTACGCAGCTCACTGTCCTCAGAGAAATAGCCTTTACTGTCCAATTCTTCTTCTTTGAAAGGATTCTTTTCAAAAATTATCAAAGCAACACCACTTTTGTCCTTAAATGCACCCTGCACACAAACCACTTTCCTATTTGTATTGTTACTTAAAATTCTCTCTAGGGTAAAGTCTTTCAGTTGAAATTGATTTTCATTTACACTATTGCCGTTTTCATGGTCGATTTTAATTTTTTTGCAAGGCAAATAATCGGAAGAATCACTTTTCCTGACACTGTCGGACATTTTGTGAAATTTCGTCATTATAGTGTTGTTACTTGGCTATACTTTTACACTGTACTTGTTTTTATTGTCTATGAGTCTATGGAAATAAAATAATGATACGATCGATTCCATAATAGATACCAACCATATAATAAAAAAGTATAAAAGGTAAAAAAAAACTCGTATTATTGGGTACCAATGGTACCTTTTGACTTGAATGCATCCTTAAATTTGTTTCCATAGTGGGAGGCAATTAGGTAATCATCTGCGTTATTTATTATACTCATCAATCTCTAAACAACTATGGATTTTGCGTCACAAATGCCAAAGCGGCACATATAAAATACGGCTAAAACGGAATCTTGCCTTCACGCGTCGATGGTAAAAGGTAGTAACGATCAAGTTCTACTACTTATTTTAAACTCCAATGTGTTGACGACGGCGCCACATCAGTACTTTTGCAGTTGGATGAAGATACATGCCATTTGTTTTGTACTTTTCACAGACCTATCATCAATGAAGTTGTAATACAGTAGTTATTTGTTTACTTTATTTCTTTCCTGAACCCGGTGAAAGAAAAATGCTGCTAAATAATTGAAATAATATAAATTAAAAATAACTGAGATTTAGGAATCGCTCCATTAATGCGAATCTTTTGCGATGGCAGATACGACTGCAGATGTTTAAATCAATGTGTAAGTTTCGCATTTGCGGATGAGAATGCAACAGATTACTGCAAGTGGTGGGTATTGATTTTTTTAATTATTTTTCCCTTTTTGTTATGTTTTCGTTAAGATTTTTCTACTGTATTTCTTCGAAACAGTTTTTTTTTCTGGATAATTGGGTAGATACTCTATATTGTTTTCTGTATTCTTTTCAACGTGTACTACGTAAAATTTCGTAATCATGATCGGTTAAGTAGTTAAGACGTGAAAGAACAATAAAAAAAATCACTTTTACATTTATAATTTCATTTGAAATGAAGCTAACATAAAACGAGTTAAAGTCGAGAACCACAAAAAATATTTGAATCTCACCTTACAATGGCCCATCACTGGTCGGTGTCCGGTCATGTAAATGTCATCAAGACCACAGATTATAAATCAAGACATCAACAAGAGAAACGTCATTCAAATTTCAAAATTATAAATAAATAAATGAACACAATTCAATAATTTTCCAAAGAAAACGAAACATACTTAAATGTAAATAAAATAAACCTCTTATGTACCTCCAAACTCCAAATACTATTTAATATGTGATTGAAATATTTATTACTTGGTTGTTATTGTATATATTTTCAAAATTTTTCGTCAGAAGTACTTACTTAATCATTTTTAAAATAAATTAGTTATTTTTTTATTTTTATTAACTCAAATCAGTAAGTATGAGTTCAAAAACGAGTTCAAAAGTTTCCGTACAAACGAGTGTTGTCGAAGAAATAGACTATAATCAACAACCGGAGTTTATTTATGGAGGACCATTCGTGGAACCCAAAGCTTTTTCTCCATTTATGGATATCGCGACGCCAATAAATATTCCTCTTTCGGGAACCTTCAAAAAGTATGTATTATTTATTATTGCTTGTCCCCATAGTTTAAACATAGGTACCATAATTTATCTATGCCTACTCTATTTTAAAGAGGAAACATTTGATTGTTTGTTCGCATTGAAAAGGTTCTGAAACTACTCGACCAATTTGAAAAATTCTTTCAGTGTTGGGAAGCATACTATCAGCGAGTAACATAGCCTATGTTACTCGCTGATATATTTTAGCCGCTATATTTTATAAAGTTACATGGACTAAGTCGCGTTGCAACAGCTACCTAGTTATTTACAATCAATTTACAGTTTCATATTGCTTGCAGTTTCTGCTTAAATAATGAATCAATAATCAGACTACATAATACTTAAAATTGTCTATTTAATTCTTGAATACTTATTTGCTATTACACCTATAATAATTGAATTTTGAGTTAATTCAAACAAACAGACAAACAAATCTTTCCTCTTTATAATATTAGTATAGATAGATATGCTATAGAACAATAATTAAATTCAGAAAATGTAATAATAATATCCTTCCATTCAATGAAGTGTTATTAAATTTATGTTTATTGTGGAACATTATTTTAATAAACATATGAGATGATCAAAATTTTTATATATCTACCTTTTATATACATGATTGAATCTAATAACTTCTTATACAATAACCTACACGGAATAGAAATGTCATTGATATTATGTAATACAGTCAATGGTATCAGTCATAATAATTGTTCATAATAAACAGATAGTTATCAATACTAATATTATATACTAGCTGGTGCCCGCGACTTCGTCCGCGTTCTGGATGAAAGGTACCCTATGTCCTTTTTGGAGTCCCAGACAACGTGTATGCAAAATTTACAACGCCATCTAGGGAATTCTGTTTGAAGCAATGTAGTACTCTAATTCATCTAAAAGTTAACAGATGGCACTACATGTTAGTTATAGTTTATAAAATTACGTGTTAATAAAATTAAAGCTGCTGCCCGCGACTTCGCCCGCGTAACTTAGTAAATTATGTACTTAAACCTTCCTCGAGAACCACTCTACCCATTAGTGAAAACCGCATTAAAATCCGTTGCGTAGTTTTAAAGATCTAAGCATACAAAGGGACATAGGGACAGAAAAAGCGACTTTGTTTTATACTATGTAGTGATATAAAAAAAATATTTTTCTTTATAATAAGTAAATTAAAAAACTACTAAGACAGATTTTATAACTTTCACCTTGATAATACTTTATTATTAATTATCAGCAAGTAACGTAGGCTATGTTTAAAGTTATGCAGATGAAGTCGCGTTTAGCAGCTAGTAAGTCATATTAATTCAATATAGGGAATCTAATTTGCCCTTTAGTAATTCTAACAGATCTGTTTTTATAATAAATAACCATAATACCTAACAGAAACAAATACTGAATATAATAATCATTTTGAGGATCTGAAAGAAAATAAAATATTTCCAAAGATTCTCTCTAATTTTTTTTATTAATGTCAATAGTGTTAAACAAAAAAAAAGATCCTATTATATATAAGGTACTAAACTTATTTTTTTCTATCTATATAGATACATATTTAAAAAAAAATCAACATTTTCTTACTTATTTAAACTATCTCAATGTCAAAAGGTTGTTGTAGTGATTAATGCATCATATCTTCACTATTTTCATCACTACTTACAGAGCCCGGATAGCTCAGTCGGTAGAGCATTGGACTTTTAATCCAAGGGTCCAGGGTTCAAGTCCCTGTTCGGGCGGTAGTTTCTTTTTTGATAAAATTAAGTGGTGGAAAATTGTTTTTTTTTTTTCTTTCTTATTAGAGTAACTGTTCTAGTATTTTTCTTTTTAATTATAAGAATTTCAGTATATAAAAATTGTATAAATACGTACCTACTAAAACCAAACTATTACTAGCGCCATCTACCACATTTCTCGTTAACAATTGGCACAGCTTGAGACTAAAAGTTTTGTAAATACGAGTATAATATAGAATGATAGATGGCGTTGATACCTTTAATTTTTCTGCCGTGTCTGCCCGCGACTTCGTCCGCGTTTTGAATGAAAGGTGAAGACCCTATATCCTTTCTGGTGTCCCAGACAACGTGTATGCAAAAATTCACGGTGATCGGTTCAGTAGTTTTTGCTTGAAAGCGTAACAAACAAACTCACATTCACATTTATAATATTAGTAAGGATTATTTTAAATGAAATGAGGGCCTGTTGCCCTCGACCTCGTAGTTCGAGGGCTAAGAATTTTTAGTATTTTATTTTAGTAATAAAATAAAAAAAGAGGAGATAATTATTACTAAAAGATAATATTGTTTTGTTTGCAGGTCGTTTGCGTTTTATTCATTAAAAGAGAGGCTACCTGTGATATTAACAAAGATTATAGATTATATAAGTAGAGAATCGTCGAAAATTAAATCTTTAACTGGATGCGTGAGTAAAATAATCTTTAATATATGCTAAACAATGATTGCTTGTTTAGCATATATTAGCGAAACATTGGTCTCGTTACGCTCGACTAGATAGAGTACTATACAAAAACGATAGCTTCGTAAATGCGGCAGTTTTTTATTGTAGAGTGTGTAAAAAATCATCACTTTTTACACAGTTTTATTATATTTTTACAAAGTTTCACTACGCAAACTGGTATTTTATTCTGCCTAAAATTTAATAAAACATTCGGCACGTGCACATCACAGACAGTTTGCAGTGTGACACTGGCTCGGGTACGCCGAATTCGGCGTAGTATTTTTTTGCCGCATTTTACAAGTACGACGGCGGTATCTAGTGGAGCGCAGCGAGACCAATCATTCATCTATGATGCTAAACTAGCGGCAATAGATAAAATTTGTGCTAAGTACTTGGTCGGTGTAGGTATTCATGACATGGTAACCTTGATCTGATGCTGCAGCATCAAGTAGTCTGCGGAATTCTATTTTGAGCCATGTCTGTTTGTTTGTTAGTCAGCAGAAGACTGTACCAGCCTCATACAATACATATCGAAACTGAAAAATGACTTGGTGACAAACAAAAAGTACGACTTACTGACCGTTGAAACGCCTGAAGCGAAGAAATGGAACGAATGGATATCGAACGCTGAAAATTCCTATTATTTCACTAACACTTGGTTGTTTAGCGAGTGTTACGTTTACAGGAGGCTCAGGGAAGGTTGTGAGTTGAGGTAAAAGTGTTCAATTTTATTATTAAGTTTAAATTTAAAAAATAAATAAATTTACTTACTTAAGTAAGTAAACTCGACAAATAAAGTGCTTTATCACCCTAAGATTGAACATTGTTTGTATGTTGTAGAATGATAAGGTCTGTTTTCCTTTGAAAATTCAAAGTGACAATTTCTATTGCTATCTTTATTAGCGATGACAAATTATGTCAATCAGTAATCAATACCTATTTCAAATCTTAAGCTTTACTTAGCGAATTTTGAAATGAATGGAATTTGTAATCGAAACTGACAAAGCACTTTTCTTGTCTGCTTTACCTACATGATTTTTCACTGTATTGTATATTTGGTAGGTCTGAGAATAGGTTGTTTAGGCGTTTTACCAACTTCCTTAGATTCCTTAGAAGTTGGACGTTGGACATTTTTGAGATGGGATAAAACCATTGAACTCGCGACACTGTCATGTAATGTAGGTAATGTAATTTCGTGAAGCTTAGTTTTTCACTTCTGACGTGCAGTCCAACGACTGACGTGTTTTTTTTTTTGGCAAAACAACGTTCGCGGGGTCAGCTAGTTTATTTATATTTATTAAGTATGATTTTTTTTAGGAAAGGTCTTCAAAATTTCGACGTATTTGCCGTCCAAAAGGCCGAGGCGTTGCAGAGCGCAATAGAGCCGATGTGTTTGGTCTCTGAAAAAGTTCTAGCAATGATGCCCGAGAGTCCAAAGGACAAGAGGAAGGCGGACTTGATCACCTTACTGAAGGTATTTGTATAGCCTTCTTAGATCTGGTTATTGGCGATATTTTAATTAATTAATTTTAATTATTTATTTAATTGAAGGAACATAATTATATATTTAGTTCATTGCCTGTGAAAACACACACAAGGCATGCAAGCCTGTATCGTGTGTTTCATGAGTTGTAATTTTATTTTTTGATATTTAAGTAAAATAAATATTAAAAAATAAAAATAATAATAATAAGTACATAGTTATAATAATTAAAATTGTAATAATAACAAATTATAAACTACTAATATATTACATAATTAATAAAAATAACAATAATTTTTATATTTCTTGCCTATAAATAAAAAAAATGTACATTGGCAAGAAATATAAAAAAAAATCCATGTTAAGCACAAGTGAAAATGTCTTGCAGCTATCTCTGTGGAGCAATAAGTGCGATCTGTCACTGTCAAACGGTGACAACGTCACCACGGCGTTCGATCCCCTACAAGCAATCAACGACTGGAAAGACAAGGTGAGTTGTCTATGGCTTGGCTTGTAATCCTCCAAACTCAACTCAACACTCATTTATTTGCTAAAAAAATTAACTCCATCTATACTTTACTTTACTAATATTATAAAGAAGAAAGATTTGTTTGTAGGTTTGTTTGTTTGCATTGAATTAGGCTCCGAAAATACTGTACTGGAGCAATTTGAAAAATTCTTATCAGCGTACATTATCAGCGAACAACATTTGTACTAATATAATAAGTTTGTATGGATGTATGGATGTCTGTAACTCTTTCTTTCACGCAAAAACTAGTGAACCGATCACCATGAACGCAACCGTTATAAACATACATATTAAGGTGTAAACACACGCCAATCCTAAATATTTGCATTTTTAAAAAAATATGTTAGAAGAAACTGTCGACGCAATTAGTTTGAAAAAAATATATGTTATACTTAAACGATGTCAAGAAAAATAACATCTTTCTTATTTATCCGAAAAATTATTTTTTAATATCTCATTTCGAGTAATAAATAGCCTAAAATAGCAACAATAAATTGTGCATCGATATAAACTTACTTATATTAAATATATAAAGTGTGCGCTTGTGAACATTGTGGAGCGATTGCAAAACGGTTACCTAAGCAATTCATGATGACAGATTCAAAATTATTAAAGTGTATAAACTGTAATATTGTTATTAACGAAATTCTGGCTTTTATACAAAATAAATTGGACGTTATGGACCATGAAAGTATGGTGAGGATATGTGTTTCATCATTTACTAGTTATGAAATTGAGGAAGCAAAATCTCTGTTGTTTGAAGCAATCAAGCCAGCTAAACGTAAGAGTTCTCGTCGCAAAGAAGGAGGGGTCAAGAGGGATTTAGATGACATGATATGTCTCTTTAAAAACACCGATCCAGAGTTAATACCCAATTTTGTAGCAAAGGAATTGCAAAAATTGCCCCCACTGACCTTCGACCATGTTGATGTGACTCGTTTACTCAAAGATATTCTTATATTAAAATCGGAAATAGATCTCATCAAGACAAACTACTCTACAAATGAAGAAATAGAGAGTATGAAAAACATTTTGTATGAAATGAAAAATACATCATTCTGTACACAGAATTATTATTTAAAAACAAATCATGGTGTGAGTAGTTCTGTCTTGAATAGTGGTTCGACTGAGTTTTTTCCCTGTGATGAAGGCGATATTTTAACACAATCGCTCGAAAATCAGCAATATTCTTCCTGCTCTGCGAACAAAGTGGATTGTGATGTGCATCAGATTAAGCCCTCACGAGAGGGACAAGACATTAGCAAAGATATCAACCCCGAGCAATCGACTATTACATCTGAAGTGTCCACGCAAATCTTTGATGAGGGATTAGATAAATTATTTAATTTAAAACAAGATGTGTATCAGGTTAGGCCTTTACAAGAGGGACAACACATTAATGAAAATATGGATTCTCATAATCTTAATAATATCGACCCTGAGCAACCGGTCATTACACCTGAAATTTCGACGCAAACCATTGATGAGGGATCAGCTGATTTGTTTAATTTAAAATCTAATATTAAACCTAAAACAATGGCAGAAGTAGTTCGTATTGAGGGCGTATGGAAAGAGCCAAAACCCACTGATGGTTGGATAACTGTACAGAAAAAACGATCAAGAAATTATTATGTGACTAAAAGAGGGAAGGCTAACGTAGAACCGGAGGAAAAATTCAAAGCAGCCGAAACTAAAACACAGCTTTTTATTACGAATGTGCATAAAGAGACGACTGAACATGATATCTCAAATTATATTTATAAAAAGACACAAGAAAAGGTAACTTTAGAAAGAATTACTATGAAAAGAGAACGTGATTATAGTGCGTTTAAGTTTTATGTGAATAAAAACAAGTTGAAGCTATTCTTGGATTATAATCTATGGCCCAATGGAATAAAATTTAGACGGTTTATTCCATTTCATGGAAAAAGGAATTTTGATTAATATTATTATATTTCAAATGTAGGATACAACTTTATTGTAAAAAAAAAAAAAAAAATAGAAGGTATTTTGATTAATATTATTTTAAATGAAGGATACAACTTATACTAACATCATATCATACAATTGTAAATCTATTAAAAGATCTATTGAATGCGTTAGATCATTATGTGAAATGGCTGATATTATAGCGCTTCAAGAAACGTGGCTTTTACCTTTTGAGTTACCATTTCTGGGAAGTATTAATGATCAGTTTGAATACACTGGTTCATCAGCAGTTGACTTATCGTTGGGAGTACTTCACGGAAGACCATATGGTGGAGTAGCTATTTTATGGCGAAAAAATATTTTTGAAACAGTTTCGGTTATTGAATGTAATAGCAAACGACTTGCGGCGATTAGAGCTTATATTCATGATCAAAAAATACTCATAATGAGTGTATACATGCCTGTAGACGTAAGCGACAATTTAGTTGATTTTACTGAATGTTTGGGAGAAATATGTTCCATAATAGAAAATGAGGACACTGAGTTGATTTATGTTTTGGGTGACTACAATGCACACCCCGGTGAACGATTTGGTAAGGAACTTATTAATTTTTGTATAGAAAATCGATTACTGTGTATAGACTTTGAGAAGTTAGGAATGAGCTCTGATACTTACACATATATAAGTGATTGTCATGGATCTAAAAGATGGTTAGACCACTGTGTAGGTACTGAAGTAACCTATAAAACTATTGAGGATTTAAAAGTACATTACGACGTGTTTTGGTCCGATCACTTTCCCTTAGAAATTAAATGTAATCTTAATGTTACTCTTTGTAAGACTTATTCTAAAAATAAAATTTGTAACCGAATTATTTGGGGTAACAGGCAGCCTAAGAAGGTGAATGAATATCGTGAGTTATGTAATGTACAGTTTAGAGATATTGATTTTCCAGCTGAATTTTCTGAATGCTGTGACGGTAACTGTAACCGCATTGAACATAGGATAATTATTGACAAATTGTATAGTAGAATAGTTCGAATTCTGACAGAAGCTGCTATTGACACACATTCTGATGTAAAAAAACTAAAAAAGAGTTACATAACTGGTTGGAATAAATATGTAAAAGAGGCACATAGGGAAGCGAGGTCGAAGTTCCAGTTATGGTTACAATACGGTAAGCCATGTGTAGGACCAGTTTATAATGATATGTATGAGAGTCGAAAAGCTTTCAAAAACAAATTAAAATGGTGTCAAAACCACCAGGATCAGATAAAGATGGACTTGCTTGCTACACATCATACTAATAAAGATTTCAAAAATTTCTGGAGGGCTACTAATAGTGCCAATATACGACCTGGCTTGCCTATGAGTGTCGATGGTTTAAATCATCCTAAAGAGATTGCTACAACGTTTAAACAGCACTTTGGTATATCATCTCCACTGGGACCATCGCGGGGGGTGTTCGATACGGGGCTACATGACTGTCGTGAGTTCTCTCGATTTACAGTCAAAGAAGTAAAAAAAGTGATTCGTTTCATGGTTCGAGGTAAATCACCAGGTCATGACAGCCTTAGTGTCGAACACCTTCAAAATGCGGGTGTACATATACCAAGTGTATTAGCAATGTTTTACACGTTTTGTGTTAGGCATTCCTATTTGCCGACAGATTTGACAAAAACGTTGGTTGTACCAATACTGAAGAATAGAACTGGTGATAAATCCGATAAAGACAATTATAGGCCCATATCACTTGCGACTATCTTAGCTAAAGTACTTGACGGCTTGTTGGATGCCCGCCTTGAAGAAGACTTAAAATTGCATGATGCACAGTTTGGGTTTAGGAAGGGACTATCTACTGAGACTGCAGTGTTTACTTTAAAGCATACTGTCAGGTACTACACTGACAGAGGAACTCCAGTATATGCTTGCTTTTTAGACTTATCTAAGGCATTTGATACGGTATCTTATGATATCTTGTGGCACAAATTAATAAAAACCGGTGCTCCTTATGAATTGCTGAACATTCTTCAATATTGGTACAGCAATCAAACAAATTACTTGAAATGGGGTGATACTTTGTCGAAACCGTATAGGATGGAATGTGGAGTAAGGCAGGGGGGACTCACTTCACCTAGACTTTTTAATTTGTACATTAATGATTTGATCGAGAAGCTCAGCAGCATGCATGCAGGTTGCTATATAGATGGCACTTGTATTAATAATATTAGTTATGCAGATGACATGGTGCTACTGAGCCCCTCGATTAATGGCCTGAGGAGAATGCTGAATGTGTGCCAAGAGTATGCTGATTGTCATGGTTTAAAATACAATACCAAAAAAAGTGAGATAATGATATTTCGGTCTAGAGGATGTGCTCTCGAGTATGTACCATCGGTTGTACTGAATGGCAACATACTAAAGCAAGTACATAAATTTAAATACTTGGGACATATTGTCACCGAAGATCTTAAAGACGATCTTGATTTAGACCGGGAGCGTAGGGCATTGTCAGTTCGTTCCAATATGCTTGCCCGCAGATTTGCTCGTTGTAATAACAAAGTTAAAATTACTTTCTTCAAGGCCTATTGCCAAGTCTTTTACACGAGCAATCTGTGGGTGACTTATACTCAAAGAACGTACAATGCCCTGCGCGTCCAGTATAATAATGCCTTCAGGATGCTATTGAGGCTGCCACGCTATTGTAGTGCTTCAGAGATGTTTGCCCAAAATCACACAGATGATTTTTACGCCATAAGGCGAAAGAGGGTAGCGTCTCTGTGGCACAAGATACGTGGCAGTACCAATAGCATTCTGAAAACAATCATAGATAAAGTAGACTGTCCCATACAAACATTTTGGATGGGACTAAATATGTCATATAACAAAATTAATAAGTGAATATATATATATATATTTTTGCAGCATCGGTGGCAGCGCACTTGCAGCCACAGATTCTACAAGAATATCTTGCAGCATTCGCTGTTGTTTTGCTTGTAAATATATTATAATTCAACCTACATTATTATTATTCTCATTATTATTATTTTTATTATTATTTTGTATATTATGTAAATAGGTAATATGGATGTTATATCTGAATTAAATGATGATTATTATTATTATTATTATTAAACATGTGAAGAACAAATTGTATTGTTTATAAATTCCATCAAAGTAGTAGAAACCCCACAATAAAAGTTAGAACATATGAAGAATTTGACTTATATTGAAATTTGTTGCGAAAACGGTTTATTGCGCGCAAATGAGCTACAGTGTCTTAGTGACTGCGTTGAGGTGTGGATTACGTTTGTGTTTTTCGTGCGGAATTAGTATGATATATATAAACATTCTAAAGGTCATATCGGTGAAGGTCAAATCGTCAATGTCATTCGCCTTTGTGAATCCCTTAACCTTTAAATTCAAAGCGATATGTCATTTTAAAGGTTAAAAAAGTCTATAACGGTTGCGTTATCCATAAAGTGAACGATACGGAATAAGGGGGAATAACAGGATAGGATAGGTTAGGCATAGGATAACAATATAGGATAGGTGTTTTATATAAGAGAACTAGTAGCTGACCCGACAAACGTTGTTTTGCCAAAAAATAAAAAAAAAATTGAGATGGATCACCCTTAACATTTAGGGGTATGAAAAATAGATGTTGGCCTATTCTCAGGAGGAGTTTGGCAACAAACACCGCGACACGAGAATTTTATACATTAGATGAACCCATGAGTCTCGTTTTGATTTTAAAATAGCTTTTTTTTTTCATTATTAATTACAGTTAATAGCTGATGATTCGGCGAAAATTGCGGACCAAGTGTTCGCCAAAGCGGAGACCGTAAAGAAGAATATTGAAGCGGTAAGTAGCATTTGTGCGGTCACCTAATCTGTGCATAGGAAATTTATTTTTATGGTTACATTTTTTAAATCGTTAAACGTTGATCGTTAATCGTTAACGGTCAACGGATTAATTTTTAAGTTAACTTAAAAAAAGTTAACGGTGTCGTTAATTTCCGTTAACTTTTCTCAAGTCCGTTAATCGTTGATTAACAAGTACCTACTATTTTTGCCAGTTTTTATAACAGTTTTTATAATTACCGTTATAAAACTATCACGTGTTAACGATTTAACGATTAACCGATTAACGTTACTTTCCGTTAACTCTTCTAAAATCTAACGTTTAACGGAGTTAACCTTTTTAATAAAGGATTAGCTAAGTTAAGTTTTTGACCGGTTATCGTGGTTACCGCCGCCAAATGGTAATGATTGATTTGTGGTAATTCCAGAATACCACTTTCAAATTTCAATGCAGTTGCCACAGACTGGCGACTCTGGCGGGTGTGCCGCTTTGCAAAGACGAGGTTTTTTTTTGTATAATTTGAATTTATTCATTAGAAAAAAAATTCATTAAATGTATATAAGTGTAGTATTTTTTTAAAAAACAAGCTGTTTTCTCTGCACATATAGTAAAAAAAACGGTTTCAGTAATAAATAATTGCATTATCTTGTAGTTTTCATTAGTGCTATTGTAAATTATGAAAATACACAACTTGAAAATTACATTTTTTTTTAATAATGTGTTTTTTAATAGTTTTTAAAGTAGTCCCAAAAATGTTTTTAATTTTTTTTAAATAATTAATTACTTTAATTTAATTTAATAATATTAGATAAGTATATACTAGCAGCTTGCACTGGTAGTCCTGGTTGTAGTCTTGTGGTTGAGTTTTTTTTTTTTCAGGAAAGCTTAGTAGCAGTCTTTTAGCACATAATTATATTAGGTTCAACATAAATTATGTGTAAAAAGGATACTCTGGAGAAATTAATAAACAAAGTTTTCTTAAAAATATTTACATGAAGGTTTATTTTAAGAAAAAAGTATTTTATTTAATATTTAGGGTTTTTATTTAAATTATTAGGAAAAATGTTGAATAAACTATTCACTAAGGTCAAATTGTTGGAGTGAACTATTCACTTAGGTCAAATTGTTGGAGTGAACTATTCACTAAGGTTCAAATGTTGGAGTGAACTATTCACTAAGGACGAAATGTTAATTGAACTATTCACTAAAGTCAAATTGTGTGGAGTGAACTATTCACTACGTTCAAAATGTTGGGATTCTCAAAAAAGTGCACATAGCACATTTTTGTTTGACAACGACGACATCTAGTAATATGTCTAATATTTATCATTGTGAATTTTGACTTTATAATATACACTCTCAAGAGCACATTTTGAGAACGCTCTTTTTTTCTGGTAGGCACCCTCCGCTGTAAAGAAGGACACCCCCCCACCGGAACCGGAAGGCGAAGAACCTCCCAAGGTGCCTTGTCCAGCTAAAATGACTGTACCACAATACGTTATGTTTGGTAAGTTTATGTATTTTTAAATTTAAATAATTTGTGATAACTAACTTGTGATAACTTGTGATAATAATTTGTGACCGTGAGTAAGTTATCGCGTTGGAAATGAGAAATATAACACCTGAGAAAAATATAACACTTGAGAAAAATATGACACCTGAGAAAAATATTGCACTTGAGAAAAATATAACACCCGTGAAAAATATAACACCCGTGAAAAATATAACACCCGTGAAAAATATAACACTTGAGAAAAGTATAACACCCGTGAAAAATATAACACCCGTGAAAAATATAACACCCGTGAAAAATATAACACTTGAGAAAAATATAACACCCGTGAAAAATATAACACTTGAGAAAAATATAACACCTGTGAAAAATATAACGAAAAATATAAAAAATGTGTTTCACTAATTATGCTAATTAATAATTATATTTTAGATATCGTATGCGACAACGCTGGCTACGAACTATTCGCCGATCTGTGTCTTGGCTCTTTCCTTATATCACAAGGGGTTGTGGAAAAGGTAAATAGATTTCTTTTTTCAAGGAAACTTCTTTAGGAGCGTTGGGCCCTTTTAGTATTGGGAAAAAGCGTTGCACCCTTGACCATTCTTTCCTCGGTATTGTGATTACAAATTTCAAAAATTGCTTTACTTAATCATTGCTTGCTTTACGTAACACTTGAACGACCCCTTATTTGTCACACGAAACTTCA
Organism: Synanthedon tipuliformis; assembly: GCA_947623395.1. Taxonomy (NCBI): domain Eukaryota; kingdom Metazoa; phylum Arthropoda; class Insecta; order Lepidoptera; family Sesiidae; genus Synanthedon; species Synanthedon tipuliformis. Next base: position 5,566,540 of record OX392433.1, read on the forward strand.
TAATTCTTAGTTTTTCCTATTAATTTCAAGGTTCGGTATCACCTAAAGAACATTCCGTGGTTCGTCTCAGATGTTACTCCGGCGGATTTCAAGTAAGTATGAGAAGTGGACGAGCAGTGATGAATAAGTATTTTATGCTTATTTACTGCTATTTATCTTAAATCCTTTCAAAAAAAAAACGAAAAAGTTTTGCTTTTAATTATATATTACTAGCTGGTGCCCGCGACTTCGTCCGCGTTCTGGATGAAATGATGAAATTCCCTATGTCCTTTTTGGAGTCCCAGACAACGTGTATGCAAAATTTACAACGCCATCTAGGGAATTCTGTTTGAAGCAATGTAGTACTCTAATTCATCTAAAAGTTAACAGATGGCACTACATGTTAGTTATAGTTTATAAAATTACGTGTTAATAAAATTAAAGCTGCTGCCCGCGACTTCGCCCGCGTAACTTAGTAAATTATGTACTTAAACCTTCCTCGAGAACCACTCTACCCATTAGTGAAAACCGCATTAAAATCCGTTGCGTAGTTTTAAAGATCTAAGCATACAAAGGGACATAGGGACAGAAAAAGCGACTTTGTTTTATACTATGTAGTGATGTTATACAAGTCCAACTAGTTACAATTACAACTAGTTGCAAGTCCAACTCGTTATAAGTACAACTAGTTACAAGTGCAGTCCAACTAGTTACAAGTCCAACTAGTTACAAGTGCAACTAGTTAAAAGTCCAACTCGTTACAAGTACAACTAGTTACAAGTGCAGTCCAACTAGTTACAAGTCCAACTAGTTACAAGTGCAACTAGTTAAAAGTCCAACTCGTTACAAGTACAACTACACTCTGGTGCAATGAAATCGCACATGTGAACATTTTTTTGAAAAATATGGTGTTATTTTTTTTTTATTTAAAAAGTCACATATTTTTTACAATAGGATGAAAGGTTATTTCAATACCTATTCAATGATACCATATAAGCGGTGATAAGTTTACCTTACTGCCGAAAAGGAAAGCAAAAACAACAAACCCCAAAATTGCTTACTTAGCGCACTGCAGTTTGCGATAGCAATTGCAGGTATAAAAAGGCCTGTTTTGAGTAAAACGTCATCATTTGCATTTCAACGCTCTACGTGAAAGGACGCCTAGTGACTACAGTTGCAACATTCTGAAGAAAATGGATACTACTCCGGAAAAAGCCGCTCAAGTCGTTGCTCTAATTGAAGCAGGCCAGAACCAGAGTGCAGTAGCTAGACAGTTGAATATCAGCCGATATTCAGTTCGTCGTGTATACCAGCGCTATCGGGAGACTGGTGGCTATGAACGGCGACGAGGATCTGGTCGCGCCAGAGCTACAACTCAACGGGACAACCGATTTCTCGTAACGACGTCATTGCGAAATCGACGACTGACTGCCGTTGATCTTGCACAACACCTTCAAGAGGTACGTGAAGTGGAAGTCAGCCGGTGGACAGTTAGAAGAAGACTTGCCGAAGGTGGCCTGACTGCGCGTAGGTCAGTAAATGCTCCTAATCTAACACCAGCTCACCGCCGCGACCGTCTTCAATTTGCACAAGAACATGTGCACTGGACACTCGACCAATGGAGAGCAGTCCTGTTCTCAGATGAGTCCAGGATGTGTCTTCACGGCAATGATGGTCGAGGAAGGGTCTATAGAAGGCCTACAGAGAGATTCTCCCAGTGTTGCATCACAGAACGTGTGGCATACGGCGGTGGTTCGTGTATGTTCTGGGGAGGCATTTCACTCGAAGCGAAAACTGAGCTTGTCTTCATCACGGGGGCCAATATCAGGCGACAAACAAGAGGATAGACATCTCAGCGGTACATTGAGGAAGTTCTCCAGGAACATGTCGTACCATTTAGCGGTTTTGTTGGAGAGAACTTTCTCTTTATGCATGACAATGCAAGACCCCATACAGCTGCTATAGTACAACAATACTTGCAAGAGGTAAATATCCCCGTGATGGAGTGGCCAGCTCGAAGCCCGGACCTTAATCCGATCGAGCACTTATGGGACGAGTTAAAAAGAAAAATAAGAGGCAGAAATATTGCTCCAGCCAATCTTCTGGAGCTACAAAATGCACAAGACCATACCACAAGACTTTGTCAAACACTTAATAGAGTCTATGGAAAACCGGTGTCAAGCGGTTATTCAGGCAAGAGGGGGTAACACTTCTTATTAATAAATGTTTTTTCACTACATTTTGTGATTTTTTTAATAATCCCCAATTTTCGAACTTTTTAGTTAAGCATAAATCCGCTGATAAAAATGTATTTGTTGTTTTTGCTTCTCTTTTCGGCAGTAAGGTAAACTTATTACCGCTTATATGGTATCATTGAATAGGTATTGAAATAGCCTTTCATCCCACTTAAAAAAAAATATATGTCTTTTCAAATAAAAAAAATAAACAATATTTTTCAAAAAATCTTTACATGTGCGATTTCATTGCACCAGAGTGTAGTTACAAGTGCAACTAGTTAAAAGTCCAACTCGTTACAAGTACAACTAGTTTCAAGTCCAACTCGTTATAAGTACAACTAGTTACAAGTGCAGTCCAACTAGTTACAAGTCCAACTAGTTACAAGTGCAACTAGTTAAAAGTCCAACTCGTTACAAGTACAACTAGTTACAAGTGCAACTAGTTAAAAGTCCAACTCGTTACAAGTCCAACTCGTTATAAATACAACTAGTTACAAGTGCAGTCCAACTAGTTACAAGTATATCTAGTTACAAGTCAAACTCGTTACAAGTCAAACTAGTTACTACATAGTTAAACTTTTTACAAGTCCAACTCGTTACAAGTCAAACTCGTTACAACTCCAATTAGTTACAAGTCCATATACAGAATATATTTTTTATTTGCAGATATGTAATAAACGCTTGTGCCACAGCTTCATTTAGAAAAGAAATCCCCAGTACTGCAACTGGACGTGAGTATTTTTTAATAATATATATTAAGGCTGACGGTCGTATTGAAGGTTGGTGGTCACCGTCGCTTAATACCGCAATTAATAGGACTACGAAAGTATAACATGGTGAACTCCATTGCAGTTTGTTACGCTTTCACGCAAAAACTTCTGAACCGATCACCACGAAATTTTGCATACATGTCGTCTGGAACACGAGAAAGGACATAGGGTACCTTTCGTCCAGAACGCGGACGAAGTCGCCGGCACTAGCTAGTTCGTAGTTACGAAGTTTTATCAAAATCGGTTCAGTAGTGTTCATCTTAAAAGATAGGACAGTTTTTATTTTGAACTCGTGCCAAGTCGGGAGCGTGTGGCTATAGTTTCATAAATATTAAATGCAAACATGACGTGTTTGTGGCAGAGGATGAAAATGCACCGCCAGAACCGCCCCAAGTGGTGACGGCGGAATCCCTCAAGAGCCTCGGTGCAATGTGGGATCAATATTTCAAGGAGGGCAAGTTTATTGTTATGGTGAGTTTTCATATTTATTTCCTTTCGGTCCATTTAGGTCCTACGTATCCAGAATGATCGGAGTTTCAAAATGTCCAGTTGTACAAAATGACCCAAAGTTTCAAAATGTCCAGTTTTACAAAATTACTGGAAGCCACTTACCATCAAGTTGAAGATAAAACTTATACCCAAGTGGTATTTTTACCTATCGGCTGTTGGTATTTCGATTAAATTAAATTAAATACCCTCATTTGTATTATCACAACAGAGCGACAATTTCTAGACATAGCTTGTTTTAAAGGTGACGGTATATAGCCACTTGCCATCAAGTGGAAGGCGAAACTTATACTCACATGTTGTTTTGTCACAACAGAGCGACGATTTCTGGACATCTCCGCACCCGTACAAGGACATGAAGAAGTACGAACCGAATCTGTACAGGAAGTTGCAGTTCGCCATCGCCGTCTGCTTCAAGGGCGACTTGAACTACAGGAAGCTTTTGGCGGATAAGAATTGGCCACCGTACGCCGGCTTCGAGTCTTGTCTGCAGGGTGAGGCTTTGTTTTTACATTTTCAGGTGGAAATTAGAAAAATCGACTCTCCCACAGCGCAGACCTATGCAACAAACGAACAAATCGATAATTGCCCTTTTCTTTAATTTAATTTACAGAAAGGCTGGAGACTGGTCGGTAACTGAACCATTGCTGTAATGGTTCAGTTACTGACTAATGAAAACAGCAGTAAGACAACTTAAAAGATTTGTACTAACATCATCAATGTACTGCAATTACTATAAACACTAGGAACTCTATAAAACATTTCTTCTTCTTCTCCTTTAATGTCTTGGCCCCATCAGATCTTCTCCGATGATTTTGCCAGTGTCATTAGTAAAAATAGCAATTTGTAATAGCCTTTTTTATAATAAAAAAAAAGGCATAATTTAAATTAAAATCAAAAGTAGCAGATCCCGATACTAGTCAAGAGTCAAGTCAAGTCTATAATTTTTCTTAGTTTTCCAAAACGTGTCCGTAAAGTCCAAAGCAGTCAAGTCAAGGCCACTAGGAACTATATGGAACATTTAAAAGTGACATGCGTAGAGCATCAACTCTGTCATCTGTCATTTATAACCAACCAAACGTATGTCGTTTGAAGAAAATGTGACTTTACGTCTGTTGACGTAAAGTCTAAAATGGACTTGACCAGTCAAGTCTTGAACTTGACGGACCATGTTTTAATATGGTCCGTCAAGTTTAATATGGTATAAAAAATTATATACTTGACTTGATTCTGACTAGTCTCGGGATCATAGTGGGATTAAGGATATGGAAATGGGCTGGGCATCCCTCACTCACTTACCAAAACACAATTATTACCTATATACGTCACGATGGTGATCTCTAAGAGGGTGGTTACTGTCGCCAGACGGGCTGTCCTGCCACTACTCAACATGGAAAATGTTTTGTACCCGTGGGATTTAAAAGAAAACGCCTGAAAATATTATAAATGTATCATTATTTATTCATTTATTCATAACAAAATCCACAGCTCTCAACATGAAGTTTACAGACTAAAACAAAAACATATACCTTACAGATTTTACATTTATACAATGAGATGAAAAGAAAAAATAACTAAACAAGTCACATTTTACAATATAAATACATATATACATAAGTTACCAGTGCCTTCTTAATGTAAATAATAATTATTAATTATTATTATTATTTTCTAGTAAATAATATTTTTCTTTTTTCTTGTTTTATTAATTAAATATTACGTGTTTTTTTTTATTATATATTTGTAGGTTGTATTTTAATTTTAGCTCGCTAGCCTGCAAGAATGTTGCCAATGCTATTCGTCAATTGGGATATAGAAAAAGACATACTTAAACATAGGGGAAGGTATATACCTACCTTTCATCCAAAAAAAAAAAATTGAAAAAAATGAATTTTTTTTTGACTGGTATAAAATTTGGTTTTTGAAGGTTTCATTCCGGCGCCGGTGATCGCCTTAAGGACAGTTAAGGCGGATGTGATCTGTGCACTGCCCAAAGGCAAACTAGATCAATTGAGAAAAGTCGGCCTCGCCGAGAACTGGATGACGACCGGCGATTATGGGTGAGCACGAACGCATTAATATAAACAAACAAACAAACAAACTCACTAGCACATTTTTTATTACTAGCAAATAAACCATGACATCTTTATTGCTATTAAACTTTTGCCAGGCGTTAGTTTTTAGATATTATATCCACGAAAACAATCCTTATTTTCTGGATGAAAGATAGCCTATGTCCTTTTTTATATCTTTGAAAACGTGTATTGGAAATTTCATGATGACCGATTAAGTAATTAAAACGTAACAGACAAACAGACAGTCACTTTGACATTTATAATAGTCAAAGATGACGACACGATTGGTCCAGTGGCTAGTATACATTGAAATGTGTGAATTTTTTTTCAGTGTAATTCAATTTTGTGCCAAGGCTGAACCACTCAAGGTGGCCGATCGTCCTTGTCTCGATTACGGTGAAACTTGTCGCGGCGTCCAGTGTCCCGTGCACACGGATTTGTGAAGTGACTTTGTTGTGACGCCCCTTCTTGTTTTTCTTATGGAGTAAATACACTTATTCAGCACAATTCGGCTTTCTCGGTCCTATTTTGACAGTTAACAATTTTCCATACAGATATTTTACGCTCTCTCACACGCTCTTCTACACGGTTGAAAACTAACAAGGTGACCCTAGTTGAGACTTCAGTTACCCAACCATTTGACAGGCGCCTTAACAGGGAAATAAAATAATAAAAAACGCGTTCAAATTTTCGTCTATTTATCGCGAAAGCTGAATTAGATTCGGAAAGCTGACAAACGCGTACACGTCTCCATACAAAACCTATTTTATGGACAAAAGCTGAATCAAGGTGAAGCTGAATAGATGTAGTTACTCCTTATATTTTCTTTTGAATTTTATTTCTAACTGGCTTCCGTTTCTTTAATTATGACTTGATTCTTTAGACATTTAGATAAATATACAAACTAAGTATATGAATTTTTTTTTTTACTAAAATATTAAAATTAATTAAAAATGTTTTGTATGAAAAAAAATGATTTTTCTCTCAAATTTATTTGTGTTGTATGTATATGTAGATAATTATATAGATTGAAAATTTATAGGTATAATGTTTTTCTTTATATAACATCGAGTATTTATTTATCTAATGGAGATGCAAAATCTTTAGTGTAGGTAGACTAATATGCACAACACTGGAATTTATTTAAGGCGTGAAAACTTGAGATTTAAATTATTGGGACAAAATCGGAACGGTAATCGATCGTCTCTCTTTGGGCCTTGACATATTAGTCAACAAGGATATGCTAGACATTATCCGCAACAAAAGCCGCTGAGATGACTCGGCATCATCCACAATGGCTTGTGAGCGAGTCGCTCGGGTCTCGGAGGCCAAGGCGAGCAGCTCTTGCTCCGCCCTGAGTTCCTTTTCCGCCCGAACTGCATCGGCTTTCGCCTTTACGTAGCCGAGGTACTCACCCGTGACCGCGAGTTTTCTTCGTTGAGGCGGAGGGTCGGACAGACCCTTCGCGTTCGCTTTCGGACGAGTCCTCAGGAGGACGCGTCCTACTTTTACGCCAGAAGCGCCCGGTCAGAGCCGGAGTAAACGGTTCGCAGGCTTTTGGCCGAGGAGTCGGAAAGCACTTCCGACCACATCTGGGCGTTACCTCCCCTTAGCAACTCAGCAGGACTCACCTGTCCGTCGCTACCGCGGGTTTTCTTCGTGGAGGCGGAGGGTCGAACGGACCCTTCACGCTCGCTCTCAGACGTGTCCTCAGGGGGACGTGTCGGATAAGCCTAGGCTAGGCTTATCCGGGTACTTTTTTGTCTGCGAGGCTTTTTTTGTCCCCAACCGATCAATCCGATTGTACTAGCTTTTGCCAGTTGGTGGGACAGAACCACCAACCCCCGCGACCTCTCGGATGGTCGATCCCCCCGCACCCACCTAGGGGGGGGGGGGGGGGGGGGGAACGACGTTGTCCTGCTCAAACTCGAAAAAAAAATTACCCGATTGAAACGCCACCTATCCCAACATCCAACCTACCTTTTTTTTTTTTGGCAAGGGGAAATCCATCATGAATACCCACCGGCCTGGGATGGCCAATGGGTTATGTCGGACTCCTACCGACTAAAACCACCTTGGCGTTCCTCCACACTGCAAAAGGTAGCGGGGACTAGAGAAATTGTTATTCTCTTCTTCAGGAAAGAGCGATGCAATCACCCTCTCCCGAAGTTCAGGCTGTAGAGTCTCCGTAAGTGGAGGAGCCGAGGGACGAAGTTTGCTCCTGACCAGTTTGTACGGCCGACCCCAAGGGTCGGCGTTTAGTGAGTCCAGCATCTCATCCCAGCATTTAGACTGGGCCCCTTTGATGGCACCCTTGAGGGTGGACAAGCGCTCCCTGTAGGTGGCATAAAGTGCGTCCTCCCGAACTGAGTCTCTGTGACGGTATCTGCGAGCCCTGGTGTAAAGGCGTCTGGATTTGACGCATTCACGCCGAAGGTTAGCCAGCTCCGGCGTCCACCAGTACGCCTGTCGACGACGAGGCGCATGTGCAGCCGCACGGGGCATAGCAACATCGCAGATGTTTGTCAGTGATTCCTTAAACCATTCCGCTTCTGCCTCTACACTCATTGTATCAGCATTGGGAGTAGAGCAGCATCAGCCGTTTCCACATGTAGAGTGATGTGCCTAACTCTCCCGACCGATCGGAGGGAAATTCCGAACCGAATGTATCTGTGATCGGAGAGAGTCTCAGTGCTCATAACTGCCCAGCCATGTACACGTTGTGCTAGAACAGGGCAGGCGAAGGTGACGTCCACAATCGAGTTGCCCCGTGGTCGCACACATGTGTTGACTGAACCTCTATTTTGGATGCAGAGATTGGCCGCTAAGGCCCACTCCTCAAGCAGGCACCCACGAGCATCTGTGACCGGACAACCCCAGGCCGTTGATTTGGCGTTGAGGTCTCCAGCCACGAGAACCGGGTTTGGTCTGCTTCGTCCTAAGAGGGCTTCGAGTTCCATTAGGGAGCGCTCGAAGACCGAGAATGCCACATTTGGAGAAATATAGACTCCGATGACAATTATGCCCCTCACCCGAACAGCAACGTAGCCATGGCCCCTCCCGACAACTTCAGGTGGGGAGCCAACAGCGGGGTTGGTGACGATTGCTACTCGCCCACTGCGATCGCCCGCCCAATTGCCGCTAGACGGAACCACGTAGGGTTCCGATACGACCGTTACGTCAATCATCCACTGCGCCATGCTTTGAAGAAGATCTTGAGCACGTGCACAGTGGTTAATATTCGCTTGTAGGAATCTAAGCGCCATTTACTGGGCTACGATTTCCATTGTCGTCGTATTCGCCTCCGGGGTGGGGCGACTTATCTGTTGCGAGGGGGCCTTGGGGCCATCGCGTACAGTGTCTTTCTTCTTAGCCAATGTTTGGGTGCAGACGCTGTGCTCTGCGGCTTTGTATGCCGCCGCGCAGCGGAAGCAATGTGGCTTATTTGCGCAATTAACCGCCCTGTGGCCTGTTTGTCCGCAGCGGTAGCACTGCTCGCTGCGATCTTCAGCGGCAGTGCATTTCGAAATCGTGTGTCCGGGTTCCAGGCACCGGAAGCATTTGGGTCTTCTGGGCTCGAGCAGTTTAACACGTGCCGAGACCCATCCCACCAAAAGTCGGCCCACCTTGCCTACTTTCTTCGCTGCCTCCACCGGGCAGCGAAGCCATACTGTGCCGGGGCCCGAGGGACCCCGACGGATTTCGCCACAGCGGACAGCCTCCACTGGGCAGCCTCCTGCGCGAGCCATAGCCTCCGCCACTTCGGCAGGCACGACCGAGTCATCTAGGCCCGAGATGCGCATGTCTGCGCGTTTCTCGGGTCTTGTGACCCGGGCGATCTCCGGACCGAGTGACTCCTTTATACTCTTGGCGAGGGCGTCAGCCTTTTCGCCTTGATTGAGTCCAGGTATTTGGAGAAGCCGACCACCAGAGCGGGCCTCTTTGAAGCGCAAATGGTCAATTCCCAGTGCGGCTAAGTCAACTCTGCCCTTCATTTCTGAAAGGACTTGGCTGTACGTGGCTCCTCCCTCCACAGCTTGCGGCTGTAATGTGATCATTACAGCAGCACTGTTTGGAGTTCGGAGTTTAACAGGGCGTTTTGCCTTATTAGGCTTATTCCCTGTTGGGTTCACCCCCTGAGTGACCTGCTTCTTCTTTTTAAGGCCCTTTTCACCACCTTGGTCCAGCTTTCCTCTATGCTCTTAGGTGCAGGAGGGAGAGGACGCGGTGTAGGCTCAGTGGTACTGGTCTTGGCCTTCTTTTGTCCACCGCGGCTTTTCTTGGCCGCCACTGGGACAGGACAGGTCTACTTGGATTTTTGACAGAGGGCACGGCTGCAGTTTGAGCTGTTCTCTCGTTGCTTTTGATCGGTGGTTTCGCCCTTTTCTCGTGTGCCAAGAGAGGGCGGCACACCGGCGCAGGGTTTAGGCGCGGCTCAATTTCTTGGAGGCGCAGTCCGATTCGCTCGCCAAGGCGGTTCATCAGCCGCACCTCCATATCCTCCAGTGAGGTCGGTAATGCTTCCACATTGTTGTTGACGGGAGGATGCGTCGCTTGTTGCACACAAGCTTTAACTTCAGTTAGCTCCTTACGGAGCTGTTCAACCTCAGAACGCATCATGGCGTTCTCCCGCCTCAACACGAGTGTGTCCTCTTTGAAGAGCCGGTCAGCCAGCATCATTGCGTCCTCCGAGATGGCGTCGATTGCCTCTCTCTGGGCCTTGACGTGTGTGCCTTTCAGCCTCTTGGAGGTATCAGCAATTTTCGCCAGAACGGAAATACTGGACAAAATCCGAGTCAGCAACTGCTGAGAAGACTCGGCATCATCTATGGCTTTCGAGCGAGCCGCTTGGGTCTCGGACGCCAGGGTTAGCAGTTCTTGCTCCGCCCTTAGCGCCTTTTCCGCTCTCTCCGCGCGGACAGCGTCGGCTTTCGCCTTCACGCCGCAGAGGTACTAACCCGTGGTCGCTGTGCGACCGCGGGTTTTCTTCGTTGAGGCGGAGGGTCGGACAGACCCTTCGCGCTCGCTTTCGGACGAGTCCTCAGGAGGACGCGTCTTACTTTTACGCCAGAAGCGCCTCTGCCTATCCTCGTCTGCCCGGTCGGAGCCGGAGTAAACGGTTTGTAGGCTTTTGACCGAGGAATCGGAAAACACTTCCGACCACATCTGGGCGTTACCTTCCCTTAGCAACTCGGCAGGACTCACCTGCCCACCTTCCGCGACGGACGCCAGGGACGTCCGTATTATAGTATTTGTATTTGTATTATAGTATTGGTATTATGCTAAGGGCCTCTTTCACCATCTCTGAGTAAAGTGTCCAGTAAGCTAACCGTCATTTTAAGTCACCGGGGATGATGGAGCTGATATACCTTTGTTTGTATGGTAAAATTCCCAAACATTTTAAAAAATTCGCCTATCGAAGGATGCACTAAACCAAATGCATAATTTAATAAAATATATTTCTAAAACTAACTAATCAACACTTTACTTGTAGATGGTGAGAGGCCCTTATAGAAAAAAAAACAATGAGTCACACCAACACATCAAAAATTACTATAAAATTACAGTCCAAGATAATTGATTGGTCTCACTGCGCTCGACGAGATAGACTAGATACATAAGCGATAGCTCCGTGAATGCGTATCGGCGGTATCTAGTCGAGCGCAGCGAGACCAATCATTCATCTATGATTACAGTTTTGTAAAGACGAGCCAAAGTGTTGTAGGTGCGCAAGCGCAGACTCGCGGCGCGACGTCACACGTTAGAGCCTACTTTAACGTTTAATATCTGAGTCAATTTTGAAGATAGGAAAACATAAAAACAGATTCTTTTTTTCTTGAGTTACATATTTTTTTATAACAAAGAACATTGGTGTCACTCATTCAACATCTTAAAGCCCGCGATACAGATACAACAACTCAAATATAGGCAAATGTATTCAAATCAATGAGCAGATGGTGAGTCACGTATCTTTCTTTTTTGCTCCTATCTATGATTAATGGGGATGCGGGGCAATTATACTATTCTAGTAATAACAATAAAATTTGTTTTTTTTTTTAAATTATCTTTATCTTTATTTACAAACAAAAAAATACTGATTACAATACTTGGCAAATCAAAACAGCGCTTCCCTCGCGCAGCTACATGATTTTTTTTATTTTTCAAAATATTAAAGAAAATCCTACAGTTACACATTTTAGGACAATTCTTTTGAAATTACAGTACATAGGGTATCTGACAAAAAACGGATCTGAATATGTCGTGAGATAATAGCATGTGTGCTGTGTCGTAAGGCATTTTATAAATTAAAGCATTTGCTACGAACAAAAGAGGTATTTGAACAATATGAGGACGGTAACGAGCCGTCTTTTTATTTGCCGATACACTAAATAATTATGAAGAAATAAATCATTGCTCAATGGCAACCCAGCCAGTGTTGCCCTCGGCCAGTTGGACGTGCACTAGTCGCATCAACCCAGTATCAGTTGATATCACCTACACAAAACATTCACTCTTAATATAAACAAATAAATATCTAAATAACTCTAAATGAAATACCAGTTTCTGCCCGCGACTTCGTCAGCGTTGAAAAATTTAGAAATTAAAACTCCTCACAAAATATATGAGCAATTTTGTTTGCTGTTATAGTTTAGGAACCAAGTAGTGGAACTAGTGATCACACTACACTAAATTGATTTCTAAATCGAAGACATAGAGTTGAAAATAGATAATAGAATTTAAATTTTAAATTGGATCCAATCTGTTCTAACTGCGATTACACCTTCCGATTTCCTAAAGTGGTTTCCTACAAATTGAATAGTTTAATAACCGCTTAAGTTTCAAATAAAACACTTTTTTTTTTTAATTATTTTAAAAAAAATTAGAATTTTTTTTTTGTCAAAATATCTCAAATCTGTCAAATCTTTTTGTAAAGTCGCGGTACAAAAACCTTCGCCAGTGATCAAATTCATACCTTTATCAAAATAGTAAACTCTAGAAACTGAAACTGAAGCACTCAATTGCAATCAAATTTGGTACTTAAATTAAATACGACCAACTTTTTTTTACCCCGACTATACATGGAGAAGATTTTCGTTTGGCTATAAATAACCATAATAATATATTATGTGACACATTCATGGACTCACTAATTAAATTAAATGTGACCAACATTTTCTTACCCCGACTGTACATGGAGGAGATTTTGGTTTGACTAAAAATAACCATAATAATATATCATGTGACTCACATTCATGGACTCACTAATTAAATTAAATGTGACCAACTTTTTCTTACCCCGACTGTACATGGAGGAGATTTTGGTTTGACGATAAATAACCATAATAATATATCATGTGACTCACATTCATGGACTCAATGGATTCTTCTGTTAAGAGTCCGTCCGTGGAGATTGTTTCCATCAATGTGCCCACGGGTTTCAACTCGCTCTCGGCGTTGTCTGAATTTAAAAAATAACAGGTAACAAACAGACAGAATTTCTTTCACATTATATAATATCAGAATGGATTTATATTTACCTGAACTTTTGTTCGTGTTCAAACTGAACTGGTGCACTGTTTCGAATTCCTGAAATTTATTTACACAAATTAAAAAAAAAAACTCAGATTTAATTTATTCATATAAATCAACAACTTAAGGCGAAGACTTATCATTATTTGACTTCTTAGAAGGGCTTGGAATTTATACAAAAAATTAATAGTAAATCACTGTCCACAAAATAAAACCTTCCTTATTTTACACAATATTTAAAAAAATCTTTCAATTTTAAATCTGCGAAAAGCAGTGATCCATGTCAACTAAATGTGATGATAATATACATTTTAAAAAGCAAATTTTTTTGACACTACAAAGGGACACTTTTTTTAAAAAATTTGTATGTATATATAAATAGACTTACCATGCCCGTAGTGACTTTATTATCCAACGCTTCCGCCTGAAAGTAAAGTGTCCACATAACTAAGTACTATAACTAATGTGTCATTGGGAAAAAAAACGTGAAACATTCACTTACGTTGCCTTTTAAGTTTACAAGCCTCGGCTGGTTCACAACTATAGATTCGGCCATGTGACCCTGAAAAACCAAGTAAGTATTGTCATTATATTAACTCTATACGGTCTATCTATAGCAATAAAACTTGCAGAATATGAGTTCCGTTCCGCAAGCAAAATGTTATGCGCAAGCTAACTTGTGCAAGTTCAGTAGCTTGCGGGGGACTTGCTGCAAGACACACGTCATGTAATAATATCACGTTCTTCGTATGCTATACGTCATTCTACGTGACGAGATATTTCGTTCGTTGTGTACGATAAGATTTTTCAGACGAGACATTCGTTCTTCGTATGCTAGGTATACGAGATTCTATGCGACGAGATATCATCGTAGGTATATGAAACAAAAATTTTCAGACTAGATATCTCGTTCTGCGTATGCTATACGAAGATTCTACGTGACGAGATATTTCGTTCGTATACGATAAGATTTTTCAGGCGAGATATCTCGTACTTCGTATGCTGGGTAGGTATACGAGATTCTACGTGACGAGATATCTCGTTCTTTGTATACTTTCAGACGAGATATCTCGTTCTTCGTGTGCTATACGAAATATCTCGTGCTGGCTCATGCGCATACTCACCGACGTCTCCATGTGCAGATGCAAGAGCTGCTTGCGCATGAAGCCCGCGCCGCACACGACACACTCGTACGGCTTCTTGTCGCTGTGCACAAATCGGTGCGTGTTGCGATTGTCGCGCGAGTTGAACGACTTGCCGCACACCTGCGCGACAATCGCATGTTTACAACATAATTGTACAATAAATAAATAATAATACTACAGATAAAAATATTTTTTAATAATTCTTTTATTTTTTTTATTTGCTCTTGGCTAACGACCAGCTGTGTAGCTAGGAAGAGGCCTTTTTTTTTTTTTTTTTTTTTAACGAGGAGTAATCCGCTTACAGATTCCCTACCGCTGGCTAGACGGTAAGGATATGTGGGGGTCGCCCAGCACCTGATCATAATGGCACTGGGAATACGCCACTAAAACTCCCCGGTGCCTCCTTGCCCATGATAGGGATGAACCGGGCTCTGCGGGGGGCATCTTACACCGGTCCACCCCCAGGGCAGCCCGGCCATTGCTGACCAGGCTAACTCCAACGTGAAGATTGTCCCGAGACACTAGTACAATCTCCATACGGAGGGACCTTGTGCAGGCACACACAGCTAGCCGACCATGTGCGCAAGGTCCCCCTAGACCATCTACAGAAGACGGGCCTACAGGCTCGCCTTCCCTAGACAGCCTCACCAAAAGTCCGCACTCAAAGAGTGCGGAAAACTCCACGGTGAGAGGTAGCCCGGCGAGGGTTTCCCTCTCGTGAGCGTTCGCTGCAGGCCCCCGCTCGGAAGCCCGCTTTGTAACGCTCACAACACCAACAACGCTCTGCTACAGGCCCCCGCTCGGGAGCCCGTTTGGAACGCTCAGTCTCGCCTAAGAGGCGTGGGTGGTTTCCGATAACTCAAAGTTATTTTGAGCGTTCGCCCTCTGTTATTACAGTAACAGAGATTGAACATCATTCGGATAAACAATAACATGCCGTCGCTCCTACAGGCCACCGCTTGGCAGCCCGCTTGGAACTTCGGTTGAGCGCTCCTGCGGGACGCTCTTGGTAGCCCGCTCAGAACGCTCGTACGCCTTCTTGGTCCCCGAGGCGGCTCGCCAAGGTTAAGCCCCCCCACCTCGACAAGGTTATGGCGTACATAGGGGGGGAGCTAGGAAGAGGCCTATGATGGAGCGAGCTCACCCAGAAGATGCCTATTCACTCCAACTTTGGAAAGATTTGAGTTATATGAACTCAGGAGTTCCAAACCTTGACTTGGCAGTGTGCATTATAAAGGATACTTTAAAGCGCTTGGTTTAAACAAGAGGGATTTCGACAACATGAGGATGGTAACCATTTGTACGTCTGTATGTCCGACGGAAGAAAGGGGAAGGGAAGAAGGAAAGCTCATGCAGGTCCTGAGCACATTTTCCGAAGTACATCTTATAAAAGACACACACATAGACTGGACATTTTTGCATCTAAATAATAAATAAATGCATAAATAGTTTTAAACAAAATTACATACACATTCAAATTTCAAACTAATTATATAGGTTCATATTGACCTATATTACTTGTAAATAAATTATACTTTAATTAGAATTTTTTTTTATTTTGAAAAATAAATTTAGTTTTTGCATTGCACTAAGTAATGTTAAATAAAATGAAACATTATAATATATTTGGGGATATGAACCTCACAGTCGTAGGGTTTCTCGCCGCTGTGTATCCGCTGATGCTTCTTGTAGTGCTCCGGGTACACGAACGTGGCGTCGCAGATCGAGCACACGAGCGGACGTTCACCGGTGTGTGTCGTCTTTATGTGGTACTCCAGAAGTCTGTGAGACACATTTTTTATGGTTATACGAGAAATTCACTACACGAAAAGGTAAAAAAAAAAGTTACAATTAACCTTTGATAATAAAGGATACACTAGATTCAGGGTCTCATTCACTACACAAAAAGGTGCACAGGCAGAAAAAAAAGTTACTATTAACCTTTGATAATAAAGGATACGCTAGATTCAGGGTCTCATTCACTACACAAAAAAGTGCACAGACAGGAAAAAAGTTACAATTAACCTTTGATAATAAAGGATACGCTAGATTCAGGGTCTCAAACAAAATTACTGCGAAAAAGTGTCCACTGGTTTTTTTTTATACTTTCTCTCGTTAATTTCTGATAAAAAGACGAATAATGTGATCGTTGCTTGACTGATTTGAACCTCTTAAATCTACCGTTGAGGAGATTCAATAATAAACATACGCCACGCTAACTGTGGATTTAAGAAGGTATCCGCGGATCCACATGTGGATTTAAGAGGAGATAAAGGTATCCGTGGATCCACATGTGGAGCCAAGCTGTGGATCCAAGTGGAAGGAGGCTAAAATAGTATTAATATAAATCACCTCCGCCTCTTGAAGCGCCTCTCGCAATGTTCACAGGGATAGCGGAAGTCGTTGAGGTGCGTCGCGCGCTTGTGCGACAGCAGGTTCGATCGCTGCGAGAAAGACGCTCCGCATATGTCGCAAGCGAACGGCCTTTCGCCTGTACACGACACGTCAATATTTATTCACTACTTTTATACTTCTGCCAGGCGTTGGATTTTTACTTTTCCAGGAACAGTACCTAATTTTTTTTTTTTTTATTTGAGTTAGTTAAAGCGTGAAAAGTTAACAGACGCAGCGCTTAAGAGTTTGGAGTCAAAATGTTTGAATCCAACATCTTAATTTTAACAAAAAACGTTATAATTATAAGCATCTTTATGTAAAACGAAATTATCTACAACTATAGCTGCTGCCCGCGACTTCACCACTCTATCCATTGGTGAAAACAGCGTGAAAATCGGTGCAGTAGTTTTTGAGTTTATCGTTAACAGACAGACAGATAGATAGACGCGGCGGAGGACTTTGTTTTATAATACGTAAAAATATTTACCGAAAACTTTTTTGTGATTTTGACATGAATATGTCTTTTCTCTGGGGTCTATTCGAAAGAATGTGTGTCACGAAAATCGTTACCACGACGTAAATGAATTAATTCGAAAGAATGTGTGTCACGAAAATCGTTACCATGACGTAAATGAATTAATTATAATTTGTTCGTTTGTTTATATATATATTTTATCCCTGTTGACCATAGAAGGATTAAGGATAAGGGGAAAGAATAAGGATAAGGATAAGGATAGGGATGGGGATAGGGATAGGGATGGGGATAGGGATAGGGATGGGGATAGGGATAGGGATAGTTTGTTCGTTTGTTTATATATATATTATCCCTGTTGACCATAGAAGGATTAAGGATAAGGGGAAAGAATAAGGATAAGGATAGGGATGGGGATAGGGATAGGGATAGGGACCATTTAAATCTTTCTTTTCATTTATGATATGAGACATATTCATGTCTACTGTGCCATCGAGAAGCCATGGCACTTTTTTTTTTCCATATTTTCTACATGTTGGAATCGAAAATTTCCAATTATTCCGTTTATCCAAAAAAATTCCCAAAAAAATCCACCCTAAGGGGGATACTCCGTTGATATTACATTTATATTCTAGAAACTTATATCGGAAATTCTCCTAAGGGACTCAAATTTATTACAATAGTGAGTGAAAAGTGAGTTGTTCACCTGTATGAGTCCTCATGTGGTCGTTGATCTCGGCTCGTCTGGCGAAGCCTTTATTGCACACGCCGCAAACGAACGGCTTCTTGCCCGAATGCACGACGCCGTGCATCTCCAGGTTGTGCTGTGTGCCGAACGCTTTGCCTACAACCATCACATCTAATTATGAACAGACCATAACATCTAATATGCTCTAAGGGGCCGTTCAAGTATTACGTAGGAACTTTGATGTTACTTTGTGTTGCTTGTTTTTGATGACACGTCAGCAAATTTATTTCAAACGGTTTTAATAGTCTGTGGTCATTCATTATGAATCGCATATCATAATGAATGACCACCATCATAACGCATAACGATTGGAACTACATAGTATAGTTATTATCAGCTAAAACCATTTCGATTTATATCATAAAAGTTGAGTTTCCATCAAATTTAGCCGACTCGGTTAGTAAGAAAATTGAGCTGGACGCCTGGAATTTGGAAACTATTTTTTATAGAAAATATTTACGAAAGGTTGGTTTACTAAGGGCAATTTAATTTAACAATCAAAATTTGAATTTTGAATTCACTGGACTTATATTCACATTAAAATCTTCAGATAAAACCAACGGCTATAAACAACATAGTAAAGACGCTATAGACATGCGAGCTCAGTATGGTGGAGGGGATTTCTAAAGTTACAAGTTGTGCCAAAGTGTTGGGCAAAAGTTTGCCAAAGTGTTGTTGGCGTTTTAACCCGCCACAAAAGATAAAAAAACTTTATAAAAAAAAGGAGTACTCACCGCATATTGTACACTTGAAGTCTTTGATACCGACATGAGTCTTTTCGTGGGACAAGAGGTTTTGTTGTGTGAAAAAACTCTTCGCACATTGATTGCATTTGAACGGACGAGGGCGATCCTGGTGTTCAAAAAATAAATACACATGTTATACACATGAAAATGTGGGAATTCAACTAAAAATATTTCTAAAAGATCAAATTATAGAAAAACGCTAGAGTTACAAAAAAAGTTTCAGACAAGTATTGTGGAGAATTTGGTTTTACATAAAAAAAATTATTCGGGACAGCCTATAGTTTCATACAAAAATAATAGCCCTTATATTATATTGTTAGAGAGTAGGATCATTTTTTTCAATTTTCATACGAGTCGGTATCCTCCACAGGGATAGAACTCACCCTGTGCGTCTTGATGTGAGCGATGTGGGTGTACTTTGAGGCGAAACCTTTTCCGCAGACGTCGCAAACGTACGGCTTGAAGCCCGCGTGCATGTTGCAGTGCGACGACAGCAGCGCGCGAGAGCTACGACACAAATACCACCTCAATAGCACCTCAATGCCACCCTAGTAGCACCTCAATACCACCTCAATAGCACGTCATTACCACCTCAATGCCACCTCAATGCCATCTCAGTAGCACCTCAATAGCACGTCATTACCACCTCAATAGCACCTCAATGCCACCTCAATGCCACCTTAGTAGCACCTTAATGCCACCTCAATGCAACCTCAATGCAACCTCAATACCTCAATACAGAGTTACATCAAATAGAGAAGCTATTAAAAATATTCCTATAGATTTGTAATGCGGTTATTAGACTATTCAATTTGTAGGAAACCAATTTAGGAATTCGGAAGGTGTAATCGGAGTTAGAACAGATTGGATCCAATTTAGATTTTAGATTCTATTATCCATTTTCAACTCTATGTCTTCGACTTAGAAATCAATTTAGTGTAGTGTGATCACTAGTTCACTACTTGGGTTCCTAAATTGATTTCCTAAAAATTGAAAAGTGTAATAACCGCTTAAGCATACAATACCTAAACTTTTTGTTGCAAATTGAACATTCGTACATTTTGTTTTTGCCATTCGTTGATGTCGCGTGTCGAGCTGGAAAAAAAATGTGACAAGATTTTACCAAAAAAATAATAATTGCACATTACATAAATATTTTTTTAAAAATAAATCACAAGAGCTCATTTTACGCCGCAACTCTAATATAAATAAAAATTTACACTTTTTTATACACTTTAAAGAAAGAAAAAAACATAGTTACATGGAGACGAGCTTGTAAAAAAACAAAATAAACCAGCTGGTTATTTCACAAATGGAGTTAAATTAAATAAAAATAAGCATTGATGTACTACAACTATGGATTTTGCGTGATAAATGTCAAAGCGGCACATGTCAAGTACGCCTAAAATGAAATCAGGGGACGGAGTCTTCTTCTATTCATTTAAACTCACATTATATTATTTTATGTGTTGACGTAAACTGTCATTTTCTTGTAATGACATATGACAAGAGTTCATGCTCTGTAACTTTTAAATATCTCGAAGCTAGGGTTACTGTAGCCACTAGATGACTAGACCAAACGTGTCATTCAAAGTCCATAGTTGTAGTCGATTGAAAGGGGATGAAAATACTAGGTTACCTATGTGGGCGGAATAATCTGACCGCTTGTACAGAAACATACTGCACACTGGGCAGACGTAGAATCGAGCGTCGTGGTACACGCGCAGGTGGCACATTATGAACTCGGCGTTACCCGACACTTGCTCCGGATCTAACGACAGACAGTACACGCAAATAGTACGGGAGCCGTAAGGCCATAAGGCCATAAGGCCAAATGTCCCGCGACATGTCGCCCGACATGTTGCGCCACATGTCGAGCGATGTCGCCCGACATTGATTTATTTATTTATTTACAATATAACACACGTGTTACATCATTACAGGATTATTCCTAATTCGATGTATCTGTTCATTTTGAATAATCATATATACATAAGTTAAAATAAACAACAAAATAATTACCCACAGTATAAATTATAAAAATTACAAACATTTTGAAAGTATGCCCAAGAATACTTAATAATAAACTTAAATTACCTACTAAGTATAAACATATTACAAATTGTCCTATAGACATGTCCCGCAACATGGGTTATTGAGTTTTCCAGTTTTTTTGAGTTTTTTGAGTACACAAACGAACA
Organism: Synanthedon tipuliformis; assembly: GCA_947623395.1. NCBI lineage: Eukaryota > Metazoa > Arthropoda > Insecta > Lepidoptera > Sesiidae > Synanthedon > Synanthedon tipuliformis. The sequence continues at coordinate 5,587,344 of OX392433.1, forward strand.
CATTTTTTATATAGGTATATAAAAAAGATTAAAGAAATACAATAGTGTTCTTACTCTTGTCTCTTTTCTGGCACAGCAAACATTTGAATTTCTTGTCACCCATCGCCGCAATCTGGAAATATCAATTAAGTATGTAAGTAAATCAAATATTGTTATTAAAACAAAAACTACAATGAAAGCCATTTTAAAAAAAAAAAATGCTTAAAATTAATTTATTTATAAATTTTAAGCTATACATACTTTTTTTGTTTGCATAAATAAATAACCGGATAACATCATTATCAATAACTAACTAATTTTATCAATAACTAACTGTTAGCTTAAAAAAAAAAACGCATCAAATTTGGTCCATCCGTTCGGAAGTTACGATTCCACGACACACACTTAACACACACACACATATATAACTTATAACATCCCGTTTTTGCGTCGGGCGTTAAAAAGACTGCACGTCCATATACCTACTAACCAATTGCACATGCTTGCGTTTATCGTCCTGCTCCTGTTGGTTACTGTCGCCATCGTCGTCGACCGGATCATTGACGAGCTCCACGCGATACGTGTCGGACCCTTCCACCTTAATTAAGGCACCTGCAATGGGGAACAGTCCGCTATCACCTTAAGGCCTGATTTAGTGCGACGCGGATGACCTACGCGGACGCCCGCGACGGACGGTAAAATGTATGAACTTTCAGTGCGACGCGGAGCTGTCCGCGTCGCGGAGAGCTATCCGCGCCCGGTCGAAATCGCTCCGATGTATTAGTTCAGTGCTCAGCGGACAGCAGCGCGGAGCGGACGTAAAGTACAGTGATGTCTGCGTCAAATGTGCAAACCGAGAGGGTTATACAAGAAATACGACTTCAACCATGCCTCTGGAATCGTCTTCTGTTGTTTAATAAATAGGCCGCAATCACCAAATTCAAAGTTTTATCCATGACACGGTACTACTCTCAATCACGATCCGCATCGCACTGAACGACGAATTCATCCGCGACGGACGCATAACCTCATCCGCGTGCGGAAGGTCCGCGTCGCACTGAATCAGGCCTAACTGTCTGCTTTTATCAATGTCTGTGTAAGAAACTCACTACGCGATTGCAACCGCCATCTAAGGCATCTATCCGCTGTACTTTAAAACGGAATAAGATGAGGATAATAGTACGAGATCCGGCCGCAAGAATGCGTACCTATCGCGTAGCAAATAAAAATAAATTTTTTATATACAATTATAATTATAATATGTTTTGGTCAGGGTGCCTATTAAAATTTGCCAGGTAATATTTATAAATAAATTAATTTATTATTGACTGTGACTGTAGTGTTACCACAGATAGCTCTATCCATTTTTTGAGCAATTTTTTTTTCCACCCTTCTACAAGTTGTTTTCGAAAATTTCATTGGTAGTAAATTTTCCTGGAATATACAGTGGGACAGATTTTGTTTTACATATTAGTATGTATGTAAAGATATGTTACCCTGTTGATGCGCAGCCGCAATTATTGCGTTCGCAGTTTCTTCATCGCCCGACACTTGGAGCTCTATTTGAGACTCGTCGTTGGAATCTAAAAACAAATAATTTCAAATAAATTAAATTAAAAAGGAATGTTCTATTCGACGGTGAGTGGCTTCCGTCGCCTAATCGCCTATTTAAGTAATTTTAAAGTGACATTTTTTTATGACAAACTACATATATATTTAAGGTTAAAGGCAGGGGACTGAACTGAGTCACGCAATGAAACGCACAATTTTTTTAAATATTAAGGTCGGCAGACAGGCTGACGCCCCACTTGATGGCAGTTGGCTTTGGCTACCGTCGCCAATAACACAAGAATAGCACAACTACGGTAGGATTGAGGAAATGGGCTCTGTTACTTACTCACTCATCGAAACATACTATGCTGTTATTCAATGGTGTGGTCTTCGGAGAAGGGTCGTATGGTGGAAGGTATTAAGAACACATAAACACGGACGCACATGCACACACACGGACGCACATGCACCCACGTGCTCACACACACACACACACACACACACACACACACACACACACACACACACACACACACACACACACACACACACACACACACACACACACACCCGCGGTCGGACGGACGCACGTGCACACACACGGTCGCACATACACACGGACGCAAGCATGCATGCATTCAAAAACGCACACATTAGGTACACATTCATACAATAGCTCTTCTTAATACTTTATTTATTGTTTATTTATTACTAGCTTGTGTCCGCGTCTTCGTTCGCGTAACTTTATAAAAGCTTTTGAAAGCCTATGTTACCCGCTGATAATATAGCTTCCCAACAGCGGAAGAATTTTTCAAATCGGTTCTGTAGTTTTTGCGTGAAAGCGTAACAAACAAACAAAGAAACAACCTCACATTCACTTTATAATATTAGTAAGGATCGAATTAAGTGCTGTGTGTGACATTGTTTTATTAAAAATTATATCAACAAAGCCAACCTTCCACTTCGTGTCCATTGGAGCCGTCTTGGCTGTTGTCGGGGACGACGAGCGATATCAAATTGTCATCGTCCAACAACTTTTGTCCGGAGACCATTGTCAATATGGTGCCACTGTCACCGTCCATCACGATCGTGTCTGGAAACAAACTACTTAATTAATTATTATAACTAAAAAATCTATCGCTAAATAAATCTGACACTGTAAAATTTCATCGATCTATATTCTATACCAACAATAATAATAATAAGAGTTGACGACACGTTTAGTCTAGCTAGTGGCTAGTAACCCTATAGCTGTTGAACAAACGGTCGCGGGTTCGAATCCCGCTACGGGCAAACGTTTATGTGTTAACATTTTACCTTTGTACCTGAGTCATGGATTATTTGTATACATAATATGTATGTATTTACAAAAAAAAAAGTAATATATGTAATATATCAACTGTTTGGTATCCATAATACAAGCATTAGTTGCTTACTTTGAAACTAGATGGTGCTGTGTGGAATGTGTGAAGATTATTTAAAAAAAACTCACGTCTGCTGTCATCTTCCTTCCCGTTCAGTATCTCCACTTCCCCAAATATGTAGGTATCTTCCGTCTCGCTCGCACCGCTGCCCAACGCGGGCACTAGGCTCACATTCATATAGTCATCGCTCAACTTAGACTCTGCACTTGATGTCTGTAAACCATAAACATATTGGTATGTAACATATAAACCATAAAGGTGCTCCCTCACCGGGAGCTTTCACGAGTAATGTAACGTTACAGATTCGAGCATTACATCAGTGAAGGAGGAGAACCGAGCATTACAATGCACACCTTGTAATAATACAATGTGTAATATCTTGATACAACTTGTAACATCAATGCACTCAAAGTCGAATCTATAATGTTACATTACACGTGAATGCTCCGTCAGTCAGGGAGGTAGTATTATAATGTAATGGTTAAAGTCGAATCTATGTTACACTAGCTGGTGCCCACGACTTCGTCCGCGTTGAAGCAATATATCGCCTGACATCATTATTGCTATTATACTTAGCCAGGAGTTAGTTTCCTTAATTTTAGATGATCCCTCGGGAGCTGTACTTTTTTTCTGGATGAAAGGTGGACCCTATGTCCTTTCTGGTGTCCCAGACAACGTGTATGCAAAATTTCATTGAAAAGCATTCAGTAGTTTTTGCGTGAAAGAGTTACAAACATCCATACATCCAAACAAACTTTCGCATTTATAATATTAGTAGGATTACACGTGAATGCTCCCGGTTAGGGAGCGCCTTAACATAACTTGATGTCAAATAGATCGAAGTAATGCATAAACGTTTTTTTAATATTTTTTTTCTTATTTTAAGTTTTATAATATTTATAATTTTAAGTTTAAGAAGGAAGGAAAGAAAACATATTAAATTAGTATCCCCTAAAAAAATACCACTTACAGTTTCTTCGACAAAATCCTTTAGGGGCTCTGTTTCTTTCGCATTTATAACAGCATACGAACAAGCTGAAACAAACAAAAATATAATATAAATTAGTCGCTTGAATTTATTTGTTCCGAGGTACTGTATCCTTTCAAGCTACTTATGTTCTTATGTTAAATCCGATTTAAATCATAACGGCGGTTGTGACTAGATGGCGCTAATGTTCTAATGTACGCGCGAACGTTTCTTTTATACAGTCTTTTATGCCTTCTAAATGTTTGTTTAATAAATAGGATTACAGGATTTCTTTATAACGATTTACCTACTTACTCCCAGCGTTTTATTTATATTATAAACCTGGGATTAGTTGGTGATTTTTGGGCGCATTTGTACATCTTACTTCTTACTATTGTTAGCATCTGCTATTTATGTCGACTGAAGTTGAAGATTGAAAAACGCTCTGTGACATTTCAAAAAGAGGTGTTCAATCGTTCAGATTCATTCGGTGGGATGATATTGATAAAATGTTCATTCGTTCAGATTCATTCGGTGGGATGATATTGATAAAATGTTCATTCCTTCAGATTCATTCGGTGGCATTATAAGTAATAGTTGAATAGAAAACATTACTTTTAAAATAGATGTTGCACAAAACCAGTAAGGACTGTCCGCATGTGTGTCAAAGTAATATATTATCACAAAAAAATATTATTATTAACAGCCAATTAAGGATTTTACATTTGTACAGTGGGAATTATAAAAATTACGAGAAGAAAAAAAAATTAAATCAAATATCAAAATATACAGTCTCATACATTTACATATAAATACATACACATACCTAAAAAAAAGCACATACAAACAATTTTTTTTTTTTAAATTTTTATTAAAATTACCTTGATTATCAATTTTCATCGGCTCCTCACCACTTTCATACACATTGAGAACTCGCTTCACTCTCTTATTATCTTCTGGGTCTCTTATCTCCGTTAGCACGTTAAATATTGAATCCAACGAATCTTTACTTAGTATCGGAAACTTATTAACAGGTTCCGAGGTGGGGGGTGACCTATTTTTGTTTATCAGGTCCTCTATTCGGAGGGGGAAACCTCTGTTCTCTTCTGTTTCATTGTCGACGACCACTTTCTTGGTGGGCGTCTTGGCTATTGACGTTTTTATACTTTGAGTGAGAACAGACGAACCGACCGTCACTTTCAAATTAACCGTGGACGGTTTCAGTGTTTCGTTCTGTAATATTAACAAGTTTATTATTTACTAGCTGGTGGTCGCGACTTCGTCCGCGTGGAATAGTTATTTTGGGAATCATTTGGGTATCTCGAACGGTTTTCGCAGCGCACGCAACGGAAGCCCTCAAAGATGAATAATTTCCCCGTTTTTTCCACATTTTCAACTGTTTCTTCGCTCCTATTAGTCGCAACGTGATGTTATATAGCCTAAAGCCTTCCTCGATAAATGATCTTACACAAAACAATTCGAACCAGTAGTTCCTGAGATTTGCGCGTTCAAACAAACAAACAAACAAACAAACTCTTCAGCTTTATAATATTAGTATAGATTTAAGGAGTTCATGTTGAGGAACGCAACGATAGCGCGTTATATAACCTGTCGACATCTGTCATCAAAGAATTTTCAGTAATGACGTGCAGTACAGTCCACCAAAATATCGAGAAGCGAAACTCAACGGCAGCCAGCACACCTGCTGTTATTTCAAGATGAACGAGACTAAATGAGTAAATCGAGACCAGAGCCAACTTTGAAAAGTTATTTCCAAAGTTGACCCTGCTGTTACTCAAACCTGGGAAACCTAGAGCAGAACGTACATCTGTACGTCCGATTATATATTTTTATATATTTTATATTGCCCTAAACACTTTTAACAAATCTGCTCATAGTCTTCGGACTGATCGCATGATGCAAATTAAAAAAAAAATATCTCTAACAAAAATAAAAATCAATACAAATTTTTTTTTATTACTTGATCCAAAGGTTGCAAACCCCTGAATGTGTGCTTCTCGTAACCGAAGACTATAACGGTATATATAGTCACATGAAAAATACATCACAGACCTGCGAAGGTACAGAAGAGACGTCTCCGATCTTCAACACGTAGTTGGGAGGCAAAGGCTGCAATTGTGACGCTTGCAAAACCACGGCTTTTGTTTTAACCTGTCTGTCTATCTTCACTATTTGCACTGGGTCCAGAGTGGACGAAGTTGTCGATACAGATTTCTTATAATTCACATTGTGACTGTCAAACGTTTGCTGGTATTTATCCGTTATATCCGATTTCACTTTTGATAATCTGTCGACATAATATATTTTATTTATTTACTTACTAGCTGGTGCCCGCGACTTCGTCCGCGTTGAGAAAGCAATATATCGCCTGACATAGTTATTGTTATTATACTTAGCCAGGAGTTAGTTTCCTTAATTTTAGATAATCACTCGGGAGCAGTAGTTTTTTTCTGGATGAAAGGTACCCTATGGTCCTTTCTGGTGTCCCAGACAACGTGTATGCAAAATTTTTGCGTGAAAGACTTACAAACATACATACATCCATACAAACTTTCGCATTTATAATATTAGTACAGATTAATTTACAGGAACATACATATATATTTAGTTTATTGTCTATGAAAACACACACAAGGCATGCAAGCCTGTATCATGTGTTTCATGAGTTGTGATTTTAATTTTTGATAAAAATAATAATAATATTAGTTATAATAATTAAAATTGAAATAATAACAAATTATAAACTACTAATCAAAGATAAATTGATTGGTCTTGCTGCGCTCGACTGGATAGAGCGCTATACAAAAGCAATAGCTTCGAAAATGTGGCAACTTTTTATTGTAGTGTGTAAAAAATCGTCACTTTTACACATTTTAATTATATTTTTACACAGTTTCACTACGCAAACTGCTATTTTATTATGCCTAAAATTTAATATAAAAAACATTCGGCACGTACACATCACAGACAGTTTGCAGTGTGACTGGCTCAGGTACGCTGAATTCGGCGTACTATTTTATGCCGCATTTTACAAGTACGACGGCGGTATCTAGTCGAGCGCAGCGAGACCAATCATTTATCCATTTCATCATTTATCAATTAATAATAATAAGAACAGTAAATAACATAATACATTTAGACTATAAAATGAGGCTATCGATATAATACGAGGTAGGTTTTACGTTTTTAAGTCGATTTAAACAGTTTTTATTAATTTTTGAAGTTTACTCCTTAAGAATCGATTTGCAATATATACAATACTAGCTGGTGCCCGCGACTTCGTCCGCGTTCTGGATGAAAGGTACCCTATGTCCTTTTTGGAGTCCCAGACAACGTGTATGCAAAATTTACAACGCCATCTAGGGAATTCTGTTTGAAGCAATGTAGTACTCTAATTCATCTAAAAGTTAACAGATGGCACTACATGTTATAAAATTACGTGTTAATAAAATTAAAGCTGCTGCCCGCGACTTCGCCCGCGTAACTTAGTAAATTATGTACTTAAACCTTCCTCGAGAACCACTCTACCCATTAGTGAAAACCGCATTAAAATCCGTTGCGTAGTTTTAAAGATCTAAGCATACAAAGGGACATAGGGACAGAAAAAGCGACTTTGTTTTATACTATGTAGTGATTTAAGCCCACGGTATGAAAATTTATGGGAGTAAAATTTAAATACTTTTATCAACATTTCTTACTTACTTGACACTAAGATTATCGTACTCAACGCATTGCACATAACACTTTTTGCATAAGAACGGAGAATGCGCTGTATTGCGATCAACTTTTTTATCTATTATATTGCAAATAACATTTACCAGTTTCTTGCCCGACGGTAGGGCCACCTGAAAATGCAATTTTTATAATGTTACAAGCGATATCTCTGTCTCTCAGTGCCTTATCTTCAAGAAAAGTAGTTTTTTTAATGGAACGGTTACAAAAGTAATACTGCTTGCTCGTTTTATAATATTTTGAATTATTAATTCTTGCATTTTTTTTTTCTAAGTATAATGTTTCATAGACTTTCTTTCTTACATGTAAAAAAAATTTAAACCTATCATTGGCCTGAGCGAAGCTCGGTGAGCTCGGTCACCCAGTCCTAATCCTAACATAGTACCTAATATAAAATACAGATAGTATTACTTAATTATATTGCCACTTAGTGTGTCATTATGTACCTAAAAATGTTAAATTAAAAACCAAAACAAAATTAATTCTAAACGATCTGGGTGAAGATTAAAAAAAAACATACCCGATCCTCAAAAATTAATGTTGATAGTTTTGGGGAAGGTCCTATTAGCAAATTGCATATAAAGCATCGTTGACTCATCCTGAAAATAAAATAAAACAATATAAATTATAAAAATCAATTAAATATTGAAAACATTAAGAGTTCATCTATTTTAAAAATATTAGTATAAAACTCCTGTAATAACCAATAATAGCTTACCATTTTCTATAGTTATGTAATAAACAATCGATAAAAATAAATCATTTCTGCTCTCAAGCATTTCTCAAAAAAATTCAAGTGCCCACCAAACCGTTGATACGAAAGATCAAAGAAATTTATATTCCTTGCACAATTATGAACATAAATACCAATATTCATGCAATTGGTCGCCATTACACGCTTTATGAAAACAATAAAACTATATTTTATCAAATATTAACGCGTTGAATGTTGTAAGATACTTTACAAAAAAATACGTACTTTATTGTAATAAATGAAAACAATTCAACTGTATTCAAAACAGTGAAGTTTTTAAAAATCACAACATTATTCCATGGAAGTTGTCAGCAATGATTTTCAAGCAGGTCAGGCACCATTACAATATGAAATCAAAAGTACAACCGACGCCATTACAAAATTCCTGTCAGTTATTTGTGCAAAATGCAATATGCAATGTATCAAGGAATATAGTACTCTGTAATGTTTGTATTCCTAAAAACATAGACCTAAAAATAAAATACTTTTAGGAGATGGCGCTTTAGTACCTCTTCCAAAGAGAATAAGCGACAAAATTTCGGACTCGGCTTCCAACTTTTAAGACATCACTTCAAACTAAATAGTAGATACTAGACATCACCAAAAGAAATGTTTAAAGTGTTGTTGCCTACCTAGTTATCACAGGAATTAAAAGCCGTACATGAATTTCTTTGAGATGAATGGAGAGCAACGGTGCGACAAGCACAATGCAGGATGTCCAGTGTTTAATCTGTGCCTCTATCGGCTGTGACATGGATCTATTTTTGAGGATCTATTATAAAAAGGATTTATTACTTGCAGTTAAAAAGCGAGCTGAGCAGCATATGTAGTAGAGAAGCCGTGTGTCCCTTTCTAATAAGGTGACAATAAGATTTCTGTTATGTAAGACAAGTTAAGTGTTGTAATAATAACTGTAACATATAGTAGTTTCTTATAAATATTTTTTTAAATTGAAATATGAATTAACCAACACTTTTACTAATTGTAATTTTCGCATTGTTCATTTTATTACTTATAATAGTTTTGCATCGCTACAAATTTATGGACATTTACCGTAATGTGACTTTAAAGGGATACCATTAGAAAATAAAACATAAAATAGGCTTGAAAAAATAAATATTTACTTTTTGTAATATAAAAATATATAACGAAATTAATGTGATTATAATATGATTATAATGTGATTATAATAGCCTTAAAATTTATTAAAATATTTGATGTACAATTAACATACAAGTGTTACAACTAAGATTTTTAAATCAAAATTCTTAATCAACTACTTTTTTTTAGTCTGACAAGATGAAAGAAAGGGACACATGGCCTCAGTTTTTTCTATCTCTCTCTGTTCGGATTAGCCTCTCTATTTCGTAACTGGATTTTTTTTAAGTATGCAGTCCTGTTATATTATCGAATGTCCTTGGATGTGGGCAAGCGCCGTATAGCCACAGAGCAACAGAATTTATTCTATTTAATCTATTGTTGATGTTGTCTTTTCTTTATTTATATTTTCTCTGAAAATCTCTGAAAGAAAATACAAATATACCAAGAAACAAAAGAATTAGCAAGCCATGGCCATGGTGCATATGTGCATACTAACAGATCACCAAACTTGGCCTATGCGAATTAAAAAAAATAATTGAATTTTTATTATTGCATTTTGTTAGTTCATGGTTTGTACTTAATTGTTCGCTATGAATAATTGTTTGTTCTTTAGTTGTTTATTAAAAAATAATATTTAAAAAATACAGTTTGGTTAACTCCCTCAATCAAAATTATTAATATTTTCTCTCATTAACAGTCTATAAATACATATTGGCGTTTGTTATTCGATATATTACGTTTGTTCGAACATTTAATTGCCTTTTTATTGTTTAAATTACAATTTTTATTTACGTGAATATACATTTCGAAAATGCAGCGCCATCTTTTCTTTTCGATCGCTCTCATAGAAACTTAACAGCAAGGAATATAGTCACAGATTATAAAGTTATATGTCTAAAGACAGATACGACAGCTTAGCGGTTTTCGTGAGTCGTAAGGAGTTTAGTATGCAGACGATTCACCGCAAGGTTCGCACTAGCACAGAGTAATGTTCTGTTTATAAAATATCGGTATCGATAGTCTAATAAAAAGGGATCTCAAAAAAAAACTCAAAAAATAATTTCAATTTTTATTTTTATAACTGATAGTTTGCTCGTAGCTGGATGCTTATTCTTCGGCATTTCCTTCCGCATTTCTTTAGCAATTTCCATGAAGTTAGTATTTCTTGTTCTGAAATTATAGAAAAATACCATTAAGAATTTATGTACAATACTAAAGTAGATACTGATGATAGTATTTTTCTTTTCAGTTTCACAATTTTAGCACAAACATTGTAGTATAATTGTACTTGAATCTCATTATATTCTGACTAGTAATATGCTAACTATTCATTACTGTCCAGTTATGGGTACTTTTTTCTTACCCCTCAATACACTAATGCATTCTTTATTTGGTAAACATCCTTCCAATAGGTGGTTAAATCTAAAATTGAAATTATATTTGTTAATTGACATAGGTACATTTGTTATTCTCCTCTTTTACTAATGTTTTTTGCAAACTCATAAAAAACTTTAAAGTTGACAAGCATAACTATAATGTTTAAGCATAATATAAGAAAAAAAAAGAGAGCTACTTTACCTATACTTAGTTTTAACTCAAACAGCAGTTAGTCAGGAAAGAAGAATGTTCTAGAATTATTATTTCTACCACCGTAAAGTATACAGAATGCCACAGCCGACTGCTATTGTTTGAGTACACAATAGCAGTCGGCTCTGACAATGCCGTTCTTGTATTATATTTTAATTACTTTTGAAATATATTTTAAAACATTTTAATTTTTATTATCTACAATAGTTAGGTACTTAATATTTTTTATAGAGTCGTATACAAATGTACTTAATGGGTTTTTTCTAAACAAACATATAGCCCGAGTTGTTTACTGAGAATTACTTTCTTTAAATTTTTTAATATTCTTAAAAAAATTATTTTTTATTTTTTAATTAAGTAATTATTTTTGTCATTATCTTAAAAATGTGGGATGACTAATAGATGTTTAGTAGGGACCTAACGTATCATATTAATGTATAGGCAAAGATTATATAACCTCATATTGAGCGCTTGTAATATACCTACCTAATATCTAATATATTTATATACAATAAATTCAAAGGCTGGCATGGCATAAGCATAAGCATAAGAAAATATTTATTACAAAGTCGCGTTTTTGCGAAGCCTCTTGATATTTCAATAATATTTGTTAATTCAATAATTAACAATGATGAAATATCATATTATGCTATATTAAAAATCTATAACATTTCAATGTAAATGTTATTGTAAGTTGTTAGTAATTTACACTAACAACTTGTCTTAATTAAAAGCAATATCTAGTTTTAACTTTAGTATTTTATTAAGTTTTTATACTCGCCATTTGGGCGAGATAAATTTGGGGGTAAGTAGTTCAATAGCTCATATTATAATGAGGATTTATTAGCAAATAAACGGAACCTTACGAAAAAAAAGAGACCTAACTCTATACAAGAGCCTATGGAAGGTAGAATATTCCAGAATTATTATTTCTACCACCGTAAAGTTTCCACAATACCTACAATTTTTTAACTAGTATTTATACACAAGATGATAACAATGTCTGTAAACCATTATTGGGTATATTGAGTAAATATTTACTTTTTCATTACCTTTGAATTATTTTTAAAAATATTTAAATTTTATTACAATTGTTTTCATTTATTGTATTGTTTTACCTATACAAAAGATAATGGTTTTTTCTAAACAAAGTATGCCCGAGTTCTTTTACTGAGAATCCCTTCATTTCCATTTGTATTTTTTTAAATTGGTCCGTAGTTTTAGTTACGGATGACGTCACAAGTATTTTAATTTAACAAGGTTCCTGAGCATTTTTATTATGCATTATTATTATTATCCGGGCATCTGATCGGGCAGCAAATCGGTGATATTATAATGACGATATTAATTTAGGTATTTAAAACGTAACCCTAAGAAAAAAAGAGACCTACTTTATCTATACTTAGAATTAACTCAAAGCAGCAGTTAAGTAGTAAGGAAGAATGTTCTAGAATTATTATTTCTACCACCGTAAAGTATACACAATCTTGTATTATATTTTAATTACTTTTGAAATAATGTTTTAAAACATTTGAACTTTTATTACAATATAAGTACCTAAGTATTTACTTTCTATTTTTCATAGAGTTGTATACAAATGTATTAATAGGTTTTTTCTAAACAAACACATTAAGTCCGAGTTTTTTTTACTACGAATTAATTTAACTTTAATTATTTTTGTTAGTAATTTAAAAATGTGGGATGACTAATGTATTTAATTACTTAATTTACTTGCTGAGACCTTGCTGAGATTAATGGCTCTGATTTGATGGTACCTAAGTAAGTAAGATTGTCTTTACTAGGAATCTTTTTTGAAACTACTCTGAGAATATAGAATTTTAATATTAGCAAGAGTAAGTATTTATAAATAGTGAAGCCGCGAAAGTATTATTGTATAGTATTAACAACTATTCTGTGCGAAGCCAGGGGCGCACTTTCTCAATCTGAATTTCTATGAAATGATAGATATAATTATATCAAAGGATTTTCTAGATTATTATTAATAGATAGAGATCAAACATTTATACTAATATGTTTACACTATAAGTAATTTATCTAGACATTTGGAATTTGGGGATTAAAAAACAATTAAATTAAATTAAATTATTTAATGTTTAAATAAAAAAGGACATAAGAAATTATTAAAATCTATATTAAAATAACCATACAAATACTTATTAACAAGAAATAACAATATCATGAAATATAATCAAATAAGAAGTGACTCAATATTTTTCCTTATTCTATGAAGAAAATAATCACATATTACTTATATACTAAAACAGATCTTCAATTAAGTATACATTATTCATTTGACTCCTAAAAATATCTTAAAAGTTAAGTTTAAAAAAAATTCAAAATTAAATCTTATATTTTAAAAAAATACAAATATTTTAGAACTAAGTATTAACAATAGATACTAAATTATGTTTTAAGTAAATGTCAAACAGGAACCATAACTGCCTTAAGGCTGGAATATCCTGGGATGAACTAATAATAAGAACTAATAAGACTGAACTAATAATTCAATGAAAGAAACAATCAAAAGAAAGAGGTACTTTTCAGACGACCGTACGCACTGACTGAATTAATAATCCCAAATAAGGTGATTGGCATTAGTCATAGCAGCCCTTAAGGGGTAGGGCGGCGTAAACACAATATAAAAGCGCAACTGCAATTGGTGATATTTCAGTCAATGCTATTCAGTCAGTGCGTACGGTCGTCTGAAAAGTACCTCTTTCTTTTGATTGTTTCTTTCATTGAATTATTAGTTCAGTATTTTGAATTAAGTAATAAACAGTAACAGTTTTAAAATATAATACAGAATTGAATATCAGTAGTTACACTACAAGCGTGAATACACAGTAAGATTCCGTTGTATTAGTGGACGTTGTGCAAAGACAGTATCTATATATGGCTTCATCAACACCTCGAGAAGAAACAGCTGAAGAACAAGTTGAGTTGTCTTCATTATCCAAGTTAATGGAGTCAACAGATATAAAGGATACGGAATCCACATTGCCTGGCGAGGATCATGATGAAGGTTCCGCTTTTTCGGTGCCGGATACACAACCCGATCCACCTGCAACCAGGCAGTCATCAAATTCAGACCCATCGGACGAAGAAAGACCAGGGTGCGATTCGTCTGATGAATATAATGAGGATTCGTCTAACGAATACGATGAGTATTTGTCTGATGACTATGAAGAGGATTCGTCTGAATTTGATAGCTCTGAAAGCGATGAAGATGATGATGAAGATTATGAATTATGGCACAACATATACAAGTAAGTCAAACATTTTTCTATATTATATTACCTGTACTTACACAGGTAATATCTACTTATTTAAATATTTTAAGTGAATATGTGAAACCTTATTTTTTATACCAAATGACTTCATTAACAAATCATATTTTTGTACCAGTTTCAAAACGAAAATATAGGATGCTATTATAGTATTTGCTTTTGTTATTGAGAAAATCATGATTTATTTTCTACTTGCCGAAGATATTTACTAATACAAATTTGTTTTAAGATAATAATAACCCTTCCTTTCCTTAACCTTTTATTACAATAAAAAAAACAGCTTGCATGTATTTGTACCTATACACATAACTCGAAAACGAGCAAATTTTCATTAGCATTGTTTTTAAAATGATTTTATTTCAAAATAAGAATTTTAGAATATTAAAGTAAAATGATTAATAATAATAATAATAATAATAATCATTTAATTCAGATATAACATCCATATTAGCTATTTACATAATATACAAAATAATAATAAAATAATAATAATAATAATAATAATAATAATAATAATGAGAATAATAATAATGTAGGTTGAATTATAATATATTTACAAGCAAAACAACAGCGAATGCTGCAAGATATTCTTGTAGAATCTGTGGCTGCAAGTGCGCTGCCACCGATGCTGCAAAAATATATATATATTCACTTATTAATTTTGTTATATGACATATTTAGTCCCATCCAAAATGTTTGTATGGGACAGTCTACTTTATCTATGATTGTTTTCAGAATGCTATTGGTACTGCCACGTATCTTGTGCCACAGAGACGCTACCCTCTTTCGCCTTATGGCGTAAAAATCATCTGTGTGATTTTGGGCAAACATCTCTGAAGCACTACAATAGCGTGGCAGCCTCAACAGCATCCTGAAGGCATTATTATACTGGACGCGCAGGGCATTGTACGTTCTTTGAGTATAAGTCACCCACAGACTGCTCGTGTAAAAGACTTGGCAATAGGCCTTGAAGAAAGTAATTTTAACTTTATTATTACAACGAGCAAATCTGCGGGCAAGCATATTGGAACGAACTGACAATGCCCTACGCTCCCGGTCTAAATCAAGATCGTCTTTAAGATCTTCGGTGACAATATGTCCCAAGTATTTAAATTTATGTACTTGCTTTAGTATGTTGCCATTCAGTACAACCGATGGTACATACTCGAGAGCACATCCTCTAGACCGAAATATCATTATCTCACTTTTTTTGGTATTGTATTTTAAACCATGACAATCAGCATACTCTTGGCACACATTCAGCATTCTCCTCAGGCCATTAATCGAGGGGCTCAGTAGCACCATGTCATCTGCATAACTAATATTATTAATACAAGTGCCATCTATATAGCAACCTGCATGCATGCTGCTGAGCTTCTCGATCAAATCATTAACGTACAAATTAAAAAGTCTAGGTGAAGTGAGTCCCCCCTGTCTTACTCCACATTCCATCCTATACGGTTTCGACAAAGTATCACCCCATTTCAAGTAATTTGTTTGATTGCTGTACCAATATTGAAGAATGTTCAGCAATTCATAAGGAGCACCGGTTTTTATTAATTTGTGCCACAAGATATCATAAGATACCGTATCAAATGCCTTAGATAAGTCTAAAAAGCAAGCATATACTGGAGTTCCTCTGTCAGTGTAGTACCTGACAGTATGCTTTAAAGTAAACACTGCAGTCTCAGTAGATAGTCCCTTCCTAAACCCAAACTGTGCATCATGCAATTTTAAGTCTTCTTCAAGGCGGGCATCCAATAAGCCGTCAAGTACTTTAGCTAAGATAGTCGCAAGTGATATGGGCCTATAATTGTCTTTATCGGATTTATCACCAGTTCTATTCTTCAGTATTGGTACAACCAACGTTTTTGTCAAATCTGTCGGCAAATAGGAATGCCTAACACAAAACGTGTAAAACATTGCTAATACACTTGGTATATGTACACCCGCATTTTGAAGGTGTTCGACACTAAGGCTGTCATGACCTGGTGATTTACCTCGAACCATGAAACGAATCACTTTTTTTACTTCTTTGACTGTAAATCGAGAGAACTCACGACAGTCATGTAGCCCCGTATCGAACACCCCCCGCCATGGTCCCAGTGGAGATGATATACCAAAGTGCTGTTTAAACGTTGTAGCAATCTCTTTAGGATGATTTAAACCATCGACACTCATAGGCAAGCCAGGTCGAAAATTGGCACTATTAGTAGCCCTCCAGAAATTTTTGAAATCTTTATTAGTATGATGTGTAGCAAGCAAGTCCATCTTTATCTGATCCTGGTGGTTTTGACACCATTTTAATTTGTTTTTGAAAGCTTTTCGACTCTCATACATATCATTATACACTGGTCCTACACATGGCTTACCGTATTGTAACCATAACTGGAACTTTGACCTCGCTTCCCTATGTGCCTCTTTTACATATTTATTCCAACCAGTTATGTAACTCTTTTTTAGTTTTTTTACATCAGAATGTGTGTCAATAGCAGCTTCTGTCAGTATTCGAACTATTCTACTATACAATTTGTCAATAATTATCCTATGTTCAATGCGGTTACAGTTACCGTCACAGCATTCAGAAAATTCCGCTGGAAAATCAATATCTCTAAACTGTACATTACATAACTCACGATATTCATTCACCTTCTTAGGCTGCCTGTTACCCCAAATAATTCGGTTACAAATTTTATTTTTAGAATAAGTCTTACAAAGAGTAACATTAAGATTACATTTAATTTCTAAGGGAAAGTGATCGGACCAAAACACGTCGTAATGTACTTTTAAATCCTCAATAGTTTTATAGGTTACTTCAGTACCTACACAGTGGTCTAACCATCTTTTAGATCCATGACAATCACTTATATATGTGTAAGTATCAGAGCTCATTCCTAACTTCTCAAAGTCTATACACAGTAATCGATTTTCTATACAAAAATTAATAAGTTCCTTACCAAATCGTTCACCAGGGTGTGCATTGTAGTCACCCAAAACATAAATCAACTCAGTGTCCTCATTTTCTATTATGGAACATATTTCTCCCAAACATTCAGTAAAATCAACTAAATTGTCACTTACGTCTACAGGCATGTATACACTCATTATGAGTATTTTTTTATCATGAATATAAGCTCTAATCGCCGCAAGTCGTTTGCTATTACATTCAATAACCGAAACTGTTTCAAAAATATTTTTTCGCCATAAAATAGCTACTCCACCATATGGTCTTCCGTGAAGTACTCCCAACGATAAGTCAACTGCTGATGAACCAGTGTATTCAAACTGATCATTAATACTTCCCAGAAATGGTAACTCAAAAGGTAAAAGCCACGTTTCTTGAAGCGCTATAATATCAGCCATTTCACATAATGATCTAACGCATTCAATAGATCTTTTAATAGATTTACAATTGTATGATATGATGTTAGTATAAGTTGTATCCTTCATTTAAAATAATATTAATCAAAATACCTTCAATTTTTTTTTTTTTTTTTTTTTTTACAATAAAGTTGTATCCTCCATTTGAAATATAATAATATTAATCAAAATTCCTTTTTCCATGAAATGGAATAAAACGTCTAAATTTTATTCCATTGGGCCATAGATTATAATCCAAGAATAGCTTCAACTTGTTTTTATTCACATAAAACTTAAACGCACTATAATCACGTTCTCTTTTCATAGTAATTCTTTCTAAAGTTACCTTTTCTTGTGTCTTTTTATAAATATAATTTGAGATATCATGTTCAGTCGTCTCTTTATGCACATTCGTAATAAAAAGCTGTGTTTTAGTTTCGGCTGCTTTGAATTTTTCCTCCGGTTCTACGTTAGCCTTCCCTCTTTTAGTCACATAATAATTTCTTGATCGTTTTTTCTGTACAGTTATCCAACCATCAGTGGGTTTTGGCTCTTTCCATACGCCCTCAATACGAACTACTTCTGCCATTGTTTTAGGTTTAATATTAGATTTTAAATTAAACAAATCAGCTGATCCCTCATCAATGGTTTGCGTCGAAATTTCAGGTGTAATGACCGGTTGCTCAGGGTCGATATTATTAAGATTATGAGAATCCATATTTTTATTAATGTGTTGTCCCTCTTGTAAAGGCCTAACCTGATACACATCTTGTTTTAAATTAAATAATTTATCTAATCCCTCATCAAAGATTTGCGTCGACACTTCAGATGTAATAGTCGATTGCTCGGGGTTGATATCTTTGCTAATGTCTTGTCCCTCTCGTGAGGGCTTAATCTGATGCACATCACAATCCACTTTGTTCGCAGAGCAGGAAGAATATTGCTGATTTTCGAGCGATTGTGTTAAAATATCGCCTTCATCACAGGGAAAAAACTCAGTCGAACCACTATTCAAGACAGAACTACTCACACCATGATTTGTTTTTAAATAATAATTCTGTGTACAGAATGATGTATTTTTCATTTCATACAAAATGTTTTTCATACTCTCTATTTCTTCATTTGTAGAGTAGTTTGTCTTGATGAGATCTATTTCCGATTTTAATATAAGAATATCTTTGAGTAAACGAGTCACATCAACATGGTCGAAGGTCAGTGGGGGCAATTTTTGCAATTCCTTTGCTACAAAATTGGGTATTAACTCTGGATCGGTGTTTTTAAAGAGACATATCATGTCATCTAAATCCCTCTTGACCCCTCCTTCTTTGCGACGAGAACTCTTACGTTTAGCTGGCTTGATTGATTCAAACAACAGAGATTTTGCTTCCTCAATTTCATAACTAGTAAATGATGAAACACATATCCTCACCATACTTTCATGGTCCATAACGTCCAATTTATTTTGTATAAAAGCCAGAATTTCGTTAATAACAATATTACAATTTATACACTTTAATAATTTTGAATCTGTCATCATGAATTGCTTAGGTAACCGTTTTGCAATCGCTCCACAATGTTCACAAGCGCACACTTTATATATTTAATATAAGTTTATATTGTACAGAATTTATTGTTGCTATTTTAGGCTATTTATTACTCGAAATGAGATATTAAAAAATAATTTTTCGGATAAATAAGAAAGATGTTATTTTTTTGGACATCGTTGCTATGGTATTTTGGTATTTTTTTTTATTATATTAAGTAGGGATTTGTGTAATTCGGGAACTCGGCTGACACCGACGACGATTTGGCCACTTTTTATTTATTTATATCGGAAAATTATTCAAATGAATATGTCTGGCAATAGTTTTAATGAAGAAAATCTCTTTTGTTTCCAGATCTGCAAATATTTACTCTGCAATAGGCCTAACCTACAAATGGGGACAATATCCGGAGGAGACATCGGAGTTAGGTGTTCTCCATTTATGTACGGTGGATGGATATACTGTTACTCATATGATCGAGACGGAAGAAGAGAGCGCCCCGAGTATAATGCGGGTAAGTTACTTTTTAAAGTCTAATAGACTTTAACATTCAACATTCAGGCAGGCTGACGGTTGACTTGATGGTAGGTGGCTAATGGTCGCCTATAACATAACCAACGCCACAGGTGTTGCAAGTGCGGGATTTAGAATTAAGTTTCAATTAATAAGTTCTATCCTTTCACTTTAATGTATGCAATCTTAACAGTAACTAATATTTTTTCAGGCCATCCTGCAAGACGAAAATATCTGCAAGGTTGGAATTTTCCCCGGGCCTCTATTACAGGCACAGGCTCCCCACATCATAAAAAACACGTTGGATATACGTTACGCCGCTCAAATATGTGGGTACGCGCCAACAAATATTGCAGATTTGGCAAAATCTGTAGTGAATTTTTACGTTAACGTATACCCAGCCAATGCACAAACCAGTAAATATTTATTGGGCACAGACGATCAACGAAGAACTGTTAATTTAGAAGCTTATTTAAGTGTTTTTACTTTTATACATTTAAGACATCAGTTTAATAATAAAATTGAAAATTCTTGTAATTTTAATGATTTGTGTAATGTTTATAAAAACAAAATATTTAGATCTTTAAGGCGTTAATTAAATTTTAATTTAGTTTTATAAAAACACTAGATTAACAATTCTTCGTTGATCGGCTGGGTATAATGTTAATAGAATAATTCAAGACTGCTTTGGTCAAAGCTGCAATGTTTGTGGAAGCGCATTCTCATACTATTTGAGTGGAGTATCATTATATCTAATGTTTTTTGTAGACGACATATACTTTGTCTCCCTTAGGGTCCCAGGATATTCCAGCCTTAAGGCAGTTATGGTTCCTGTTTGACATTTACTTAAAACATAATTTAGTATCTATTGTTAATACTTAGTTCTAAAATATTTGTATTTTTTTAAAATATAAAAGTGATTTAATTTTGAATTTTTTTTAAACTTAACTTTTAAGATATTTTTAGGAGTCAAATGAATAATGTATACTTAATTGAAGATCTGTTTTAGTATATAAGTAATATGTGATTATTTTCTTCATAGAATAAGGAAAAATATTGAGTCACTTCTTATTTGATTATATTTCATGATATTGTTATTTCTTGTGAATAAGTATTTGTATGGATATTTTAATATAGATTTTAATAATTTCTTATGTCCTTTTTTATTTAAACATTAAATAATTTAATTTAATTTAATTGTTTTTTTAATCCCCAAATTCCAAATGTCTAGATAAATTACTTATAGTGTAAACATATTAGTATAAATGTTTGATCTCTATCTATTAATAATAATCTAGAAAATCCTTTGATAAAATTATATCTATCATTTCATAGAAATTCAGATTGAGAAGTGCGCCCCTGGCTTCGCACAGAATAGTTGTTAATACTATACAATAATACTTTCGCGGCTAATATTAAAATTCTATATTCTCAGAGTAGTTTCAAAAAAGATTTCGTCGTCGTCGTTTCCCTAGTAAAGACAATCTTACTTACTTAGGTACCATCAAATCAGAGCCATTAATCTCAGCAAGGTCTCAGCAAGTAAATTAAGTAATTAAGTACATTAGTCATCCCACATTTTTAAATTACTAACAAAAATAATTAAAGTTAAAGTAATTCGTAGTAAAAAAAACTCGGACTTAATGTGTTTGTTTAGAAAAAACCTATTAATACATTTGTATACAACTCTATGAAAAATAGAAAGTAAATACTTAGGTACTTATATTGTAATAAAAGTTCAAATGTTTTAAAACATTATTTCAAAAGTAATTAAAATATAATACAAGATTGTGTATACTTTACGGTGGTAGAAATAATAATTCTAGAACATTCTTCCTTACTACTTAACTGCTGCTTTGAGTTAATTCTAAGTATAGATAAAGTAGGTCTCTTTTTTTCTTAGGGTTACGTTTTAAATACCTAAATTAATATCGTCATTATAATATCACCGATTTGCTGCCCGATCAGATGCCCGGATAATAATAATAATGCATAATAAAAATGCTCAGGAACCTTGTTAAATTAAAATACTTGTGACGTCATCCGTAACTAAAACTACGGACCAATTTAAAAAAATACAAATGGAAATGAAGGGATTCTCAGTAAAAGAACTCGGGCATTGTTTGTTTAGAAAAAAACTATTATCTTTTGTATAGGTACAACAATACAATAAATGGAAACAATTGTAATAAAATTTAAATATTTTTAAAAATATTTCAAAGGTAATTAAAATAAAATGCAGATTTGTCTAGACAAAGCTAATTGTCTAGACATACCCAATAATGGTTTATAGACATTATTATCATCTTGTGTATAAATACCTACTAGTTAAAAAATGGTAGGTATTGTGGAAACTTTACGGTGGTAGAAATAATAATACTGGAACATTCTTCCTTACTAACTGCTGCTTATAGTTAAAATTGAGTAAAAAGTAGGTCCCTTTTTTTTCTTATGGTAACGTTTTAAATACCTAAATTAATATCCTTATTATAATATCATCTATTTGTCCGATAGCATATTACAACCATTAGCAACATTGGTCCGTAGTTTTAGTTACGGATGACGTCACAAGGATTTTAATTTAACAAGGTTCCTGAGCATTTTTATTATATATTATTATTATTATCCGGGTATCTGATCGGGCAGCAAATCGGTGATATTACAATGAGGTTATTAATTTAGGTATTTTAATAACCCTAAGAAAAAAAAGCGACCTATTTTATACTTAGTTTTAACTCAAAGCAGCAGTTAGTATCTAAGAAAGAATGTTCCAGTATTATTATTTCTACTTATTGTAAAAAAAATTGAAACATTTCAAAATATACTTTCAAATGTAATTAAAATATGTAAAAATTTCAAAAGTAATAATAATGCAAAAACTTCGTCGTCAACTTTATGGTTGTAGACTAAGTTGTACCTAGATATAATAATTCTTGAACATCCTTCTTTACACATAGGTTACACATACACATAGTTATGCTTTATGCTATAGGATGCTCAGTTAAATTTACAATTTTAATTTAATTTAATTTTAATTATTTTTAGCTGAATTATTGAATTGCTTGTAATTTTTTTCTACAATTATTATTTTATCAACAACAATATCTCCTTTATGTATTTATAGCCTGCTAGAGTCCGGTTTCCATTTTTATTATTTTTACGGTTTATTATTTTTTTATAGATAAAATAAAGCTTTGAAAATTATACTGAGTTTTACTGAAATTATGAGAATTTACCTACCTGTTAATTTTTCGAAAAACTAATGTATGTTTCCCTATGGTAGACATGCCCTTAGAAACTTTTATGTTACCCGGTTATGTTACCTATGTGAGGCCAGTTTGACGGCCTTACCCAGATAGTGCTAATATAGACGATCTCCGAAGTAGTACCTAAGTATATTTACTAATTAAGGCTACTGTCCCGAATTTTCAAACAGTTTTACATAATGTAAAAAAATATCTTCATCGGTACGGATAAATGGGATAAAATCAGTTTATCCCTATCAGTAAGGATATATAACCTAAGTAGAAATAAGGGTAGGGCGCGCCCCTTCTACCCGGGGCGGGCCGTTATATAAAATACCGCCCGGTTTAATCGCCCGGGTGATATTTTATGGACTAACGACCGGCCGTTATTGGTTCTTCGCCAAGAGGCCCGGGGCGGAGGCACGACGCCCAATCAGCAAACCGGAATGTATCAATTTATTATAATTATTATCTCTATAATATACTCGCGGACTAAGAATACGGGTCGGTACGAAAAACTAGAATATCTCCTAAAATAGTATAGCTAGCGGCATGATTCAAACTGTATGTTATAGATTAATTTTATAGTTATGAAAAGAACAGCAAATGTTGGAAAAGCTATTTGTTTATTTATTAAAATTACATAAGAAACACAAAATCAACCATTTTTGCGTTGAAAAATTAAAAGACGATACCTTACATACCACATAAAAACGAACTTTAAAGCCAAATTAATACTTCGTATTGCCTCCGCAGGCTCTTCTTACAGCTGCCAGATAATTGGGAATATGTTTATTAAGTTTCTTATGTGATGATGGGGGATATTGGTCCATTCTTCCACTAACGCATGTTTTAGGTCTCTAAGTGTAGCTGGGGCTAGGTTCCGATTTCTTATAAACCTCCCAAGCTTGTCCCAAATGTGCTCAATCGGATTTAAGTCCAAGATCCTCGAGGGCCAGTCCATGCAATTGATGCCATCGTCGTAAAAATACTCATTTACAATTTAAGCTGTATGTGGCCTAGCGTTGCCATACATAAATATGAAATTTTCACCCAAATTAAATAAGTATGGGCCAACATGGTCATTAGGGATCTCTTCTACATACCTGACACTAGTTAGCGGACCATTTTCTATCTACACTAACGCCGTGCGACTCTCTGAAGAGATTTCAACCCAAGCCATAACAGATCCACCGCTGAACGATACTTTTTCCTCAAAACAAGCTGGAATAAAACCTTCCCCTGGCTGTCGGTAAACTCTTGGCCGCCTATTATGACCATAGAGCATATTCTAGATTCGTCAGAAGACAATACTCTTACCCTATCTTCGTTTTCCCAAAGTGCATGTTCGCGGGCGTAACGTAATCTTGCTACTCGAGGTTCCCTTTCAAGTTTTGGGCCGTTTGCAGGTATATGTAGGGTCAAATTAGCTTCTTGGAGCCGTGGCCTTACAGTACGTTCGCTTATGTCATCTCTTTGGGTCTCTCGAAGTTGATTTGTTACTTCAACAGCCGTGAGGTGCCGATTTCGGAACATGATCCTATCAATAAATCGATCCTCTCGAGCCGTAGTACATCTTGGTCTGCCGATTCCTGGTCTTTTATTGTTCTACCTAGTTTCTCGGAAACGTTGGATGACTCTCTGCACCGTAGAAAGTGACACGCATACTACTTTCGCTGTACTTCTATGACTTCTGCCTTCTTCTAGGATAGTGACGATATGTGTACCTTCATCGGTTGTTAGCGACATGGTAGTAATTCAATAATGACCGTGAAAGACGACAATGACTGCCTTTTATCATTTTGATTTCACAGATTGAAAACAAAAGTGAGAAAACAAGCAAAATGAAACCAGCGTGTGTTGAATTTATTACCAAATTCGAGCATTTTTAAATTTATTTATTTTCCAATTACGTTGTATAACGTTTAAGCTTTTATATTATACTATAATAAAATTCTCTTTAATATAAAGTTAGTTTCATGCATGTACCATTATTAATTTCCAAGATACAGACGATTTTGTCATCGACCCGTATTCTTAGTCCACGAGTGTAGATACCTACCTAAGTATAAAAATTACGTGTCACATGTTTGTGCGC
This sequence comes from Synanthedon tipuliformis, assembly GCA_947623395.1. Lineage (NCBI taxonomy): Eukaryota > Metazoa > Arthropoda > Insecta > Lepidoptera > Sesiidae > Synanthedon > Synanthedon tipuliformis. Next base: position 5,612,528 of record OX392433.1, read on the forward strand.
GATAAACTTCCAAACAACTGAACCGGTTTTGATTAAACTTCGCAACTATGTGTAATTTCCAACTTAAAACTTGGAACTTAAAACAAACAACTTTATTTCAGAATAACATAACAACTTTAGTTTTATCATATTTCTGTCTCCCACACTTAGGCTCTGCCTGTCTACCTTAATTACAAACAAAAGTTAAAACAATAATCTATACTATAATATTATAAAGCTGAAGATTTTTTTTAAAACGCGCTAATCTCAGGAACTACTGGTTCGAAATGAAAAATTCTTTTTGTGTTGGATAGATCATTTATCGAGGAAGGCATTAGGCTATATTTTGTAAAGTTACGTGGGCGAAGTCGCGTGCAGCAGCTAGTTAGGTATAACTATGTACAAAATATACAAACAGTAGTATTACATATTTGCAAAGAAATAAAAGATAGGATAGGTAGATATAAGATATAAATTGCACCCCGGGCGAAGCCGGGAGCGGGTCACTAGTAAAAAATATATCTTAATAATAAAAACAATGGAAATAATATGTAGTCCCAAGTCCCATAGATCAATGATTGGTCTCGCTGCGCTTTATCTTTGATGTAGTCCGCATAAAATACGTTATTTCGATGGTTTGCGCACAGACGGACGACTGCACAGATAATTTTTTTGGATAAATCATTGTGGTGTCGTCGTGGTGTTGTCTATTACCTAGACAACTTTACGACACGAACGACCACAGCCATGATGCAATGAATAAATATTTAATTTAGGTGATATTATACTATTATAAATATTTATTTATTTAAATATCTAATTTTCGAGAAATGTCACACGTCCCGCGTCACATCACGAACCACAATATATAACATAATATATTTAATAAATTAATCAAGTACTTTACGCCGGAAGTTGACTAGAGAATTACTATTAATAATTCATATTACGCTTTCAAAGAAGTTTCTAAGTAAAAATTTACAGATAATAAATATATATTAAAATAAAATTTATAAGGATATTATAGATAATAAAAACAATAGAAAGAATAATATTTAATAATTGCTACATTGACTATATAGTATCGAATGAGTATGAGTAGTGATGTCCCATTCCATCGACTCTACATTCAATACATAGGTACTAAAGAGACGTCACACGGTTTGAGTCAAACACGTAGATTTTGGTTTGAGTCAAAACAATTTGATCGTTTACGCGGTTGGTTTGACAGGTTTGACCAGTCAACATTAGTGTTTGAAGCTCGTTTGATGGAAATTTATATTTTGGTTTAAGCGTCCAGTGTTGTCAATTTAGCAACAATTTGTCATAAAAGAATAAATGAAAAAAAAAAAACGAAACGAAAAATTCCTTGATTAAGGAATTAAAAAAAAATTAAAAGAAATTAAGGAAAATTTAAAATTAAGCAAAGTTTAAGGAATTAGAAATAAAACAAAAACCTTATCTTTTGTTGTTTATGAAGATTACCTAATATTTCTCTTAAAAAAGAGGATAAGTATGATAGAATCGTACTCAATGGACTAGACAAGAACAAATGCTAAATACCTAATTATTTAATATCTAAATATTGCACGGAATTAGACAGACTGTATAGAAAACTAAGTAGTCTTAATGTTGTTCTTCTCATTAAAGATATATCTCTATAATTTTATTAGGTATCAAAAATATCGACTACCATCATTTTTAGTAGAATACCTAAGTATAATACCAACCTAAAGAGTAAGTACTTTTAGTGTATAAACACTTGAAAATTCAATTTAATTTTAAAATTATAAAAGAAGACAATAGAAGTTTTAAAAAAGTATTAGGTAGATATATTAAATAAGTGAAAGTACAATTAAATGGTTTCATTAGAAGATCATCCCTTACATCTTTTCCGCAATCTCTCTGTGGACCTTTTCTTATCTCTGCTCTAGGTATACTCATTCCCCCAGCACCCTTGGTGGTGCTGGAGGAAATCTTCCTTGGTGTCCACCAGTACCTACATAAAGCAGTTCTAATTAATAATGGGATTAAATATTTAATTTAAAAAAATACTCAATGCTAAACTGGTAAACATTCTAATCTAAATGGTAATCTTTTGCATTCTTGGTATTATTTTTTAAGGTTCAAAACTCAAAGACCAAATTTTGAGTCTAATCGTCTATTATATAACTAAAGTACCTACCTATCCCAATAGGAAACGATTATCCATAATATATTGTGATTTATTATATTAATAAGTGCTAAAACTTATAATAAAATATCCAATCTGATGAAATATTACATACATCGGTAACTATAGGTACCTAATATTTTTGTATTCCTACCATCAGAATCGAATAGGTCCTCACGACGCTCGAGTAACTTCACATTTTAGCGTTATGAACTCGCCTACCATATTGCATTTTGCATTAGTGCAAAACCAATAAATTAATAATTTTCTAATATTTCGTTTTCGATATAATAAAATAGCAATAATATAATATTTTAATAAGCCAGGCCCTTCACACAATAAATTATTGTTTTTAAATGAGTAGTCTATTGCAGAAATTTATGATTTAGTATGTAGGTAATCGTGTATGTGTTTATTCGATTAAAGGCACATCCCTATTGTCTCATTCCATTTCACTGATCTCGCTCGCGCCTCCCAATTCTGCCATTTTGGTGTGATTTCACTTTGGTTGGTCGTCGCGTTCGCGCGTCTCTCTCGCGTTTTGTAGTCTCGCGTCGACTCAACATGGATTGTGCAAGCAACGCAAGAAGCAAGAAATCAAGAAGGGCAGGCAGCAGATTTGGATCGTATATTCGTATCGTTCTAGAAAGAAGCTTATTAACAAATTTATCTTGTAATCATAATATAATAAACCAGGTATGTCTACATTTTAATTTTTCTCGTAATATGATATGGTATTTCGCAGCTTTTTCTTTTCTTTCTTTATCCGCTATACAAATATGTGACAAATATGCAGTGAGCTGATATTATATTACTAATTTACTTCAATGCAAATATGCAACATTTACTTCAATGCAAATATGTTAGAAAATGGCGTCCCCCGACAGGCACATTTACTTTTGCTAAAATCCGTGAAAAGTTGGATAATCGTGTTCAGAAAGGTAATAATATTGGCTTATTTTTGTTCCAATGCAAAACGAAAAACGTATTTCATTATAATTTCACTGTTAAAATATTAAATCTGTTGAAATATTGGTAAAATTTATTCACAAAACTATTTTTGCATTGAGATTTCAAGTGTTTTAATTTTTTAAATCATTTTAATTCGATGAGTAATTGGAAATATTCCATTTGATTTGTGTTTAGTTTTGTGTGATTTTACTGTTCCTACAACGCAAAAAACGTTTTCTATGTGAGTAGGTAGCTACTTACGCCATTTTGGATTACCTACATAACGCAACGCAATATTTTTTTATGTAAGAACTTGAGAAGGGACGCTACCTGCTACCTGCCTGCCTTATACACGTGCCTTATAAACACGGAGTAAATAAAGAAGGATGGGATAGTATTTGCTTTGGCATGTACTTAAGTAAGTATCCACCGCATTTGAGGTGCATTGTTTTAAGTTTGAAATGTTAAGGTCTACAGACAGGCTGACGGCCCACTTGATGGTAGGTGGCTACCGTCCCCTATGACAAAAGCAACGCCATAGGTGCTCAAATGACTGCGAAATAAACTCAGTGTGTGCCCTGCCACTACTAAAAATAGTGGCAACTTGTATACCTAAATTGTCTACCTAAGTAGTATTTGTAACAGACATGAATCGGCAAAGATAAAGAATATAGGGTAGGCGAATAGGCTTAGGTATTTTTTTTGTAAGGTGGAGTGTCAAGGCTATTGGTCTACTGGATGGCAGGTGGCTAGCTGCTCCTATAACACAAGCAACGCCACAGGTGGTCCAACTGAGCTGTAGAGCACAGTAGGATCGAGGATAGGGAAATGAGCTCTGGCATTCCTTACTCTTTCACTGAATTTAAGTGTGTTCTTCTGTACTGCCGCCAGACTGGCGGCCCTGTCCAAAAGACTAAAAACGCAGATCATTAGTAGTGGGAACTAATGATCTAAGGTGTAGTCCATTGCTTGGACAAAAGACCGGTGATAAGCAGATTAGATCCATTGTAATATTCATCAAACGAAATAAGAGTTGTGCACATTATATTATTTTACTGTTAATATTTGACATTTTTGACCATAAAGAGTGTTATAAAAAATTTTAATGTGTAAAATTTATAGTTTTGTAATTATAAGATTTTTGTTATAATAGGTATAAAGTTTCAATATTAAAAATTTAAATTATTTATATTATTAATTGTAGCTATTACCTAGTCAATCTTGAACAAAATTTCTTAGAGCTTTTAAGCCTTCGACTGGCCAGAAATTGACCTTCGGTCTGAAACATTAAAATTAATTACCCATAATTATTAATTTAATGGGTTTAATAAAGTTAATGAGACCTCAAAATATAGATAACTGGTGCCTGCGACTCGAGAAATTATATAGTCTGACATCTGCATTGCTATTACACTATTGTCAGGCATTAGTTTTCTTAATGTTAGATGGTCCCTCGAGAACTGTACTTTTTTTTGGTATAAAAGGTATCCTATGTCCTTTCTTGTATCGCTGACAATGTGTATGCCAAATTTCATGATGATCGGTGGAGTAATTAAGGTGTGAAAGGTGAAGACAGTTAAAATTTATACAAAGACTTTATAAGTATATTTGGGAGCCCTTATAATGTTAGTATGTATGGATACCTGGATAGTTCAAAATTCAAAATATGTACTACTTATTGTTTTTTTTTTTCACAATTTTTATTTTACTAGGTGTTTTTTTTTTCATGCAATGATTTTGAACACTTAAATAATCATTTATTTATTTATATTCATGAACAATGAATATAAGTAATGTTTGCTTGTCTACAGCTTGTTTTTATTTATTATAATGTAATACAATCTATCTAATACCTATTATAAAATTCTCGTGTCGTGGTGTTTGTTGCCAAACTCCTCCGAAACGGCTGGACCGATTTTGATGAAATTTTGTGTGCTTATTGGGTAGGTCTGAGGCCAACATCTATTTTTCATACCCCTAAATGTTAAGGGTGGTCCACCCAAAATTTTTTTATTTTTTGGCAAAAACAATGTGTCAGCTAGTAAATTATAATATTTGTATGTTTTAAATTTTTTTTGCATTGGTCATACATTTTAAAAAAAAATGTTGGGCTAACGGCTAAGGGAAATGGCTGGCTAAATGGGCTCTGGCATCCGTTGCTGTTATTTCACGATGGTCTTCTTGTGTAAGGGGGTGGTTACTGCCGCCAGACGATCGCAAAACGCAAGTGTGCCCTGCCACCCACAAATTAATATTAAAACTTATAAAAAAAATACCAAATTACAGGAGAAATAAGCGGTAGAGCAGAGAAGTGGGAACGTGGCAGAAACAGAGATCCCGCCAAGATCCCGCTACAACTTTACAAGAAAATCTGCCTCATTTTGGTAAGTGATTCCTTTTATACACACACACACACACACACACACACACACACACACACACACACACACACACTAACTGGTACCCGCGACTTCGTCCGCGTTGATAAATGAAATGTATTAAAACTTGTGAGAAAATTTCAACATCTTTGTCGCTGTGACAACGGTAGCGCCGCCACTTGAATATTTTTAGCCTAGTAAAATAAATAAAATAATTCCTGTAGTTTTGTGAATTAGTCAGTTATACCTTGTGGTCAAAGATAATTGATTGGTCTCGCTGCGCTCCACTAGATAGAGCGCTATACAAAAGCAATAGCTCCGAAAATGTGGCAACTTTTTATTGTAGTGTGTGTAAAAAATCACTTTTTACACAGTTTCACTACATACGCAAACTGGTATTTTATTATGCCTAAATTTAATAAAACATTCGGCACGTACACATCACAGACAGTTTGCAGTGTGACTGGCTCGGGTAAGCCGAAATTGACGTACTATTTTATGCCGCATTTTACAAGTACGACGGCGGTATCTAGTCGAGCGCAGCGAGACCAATCATTTATCTATGCTTGCGGTGTCCAGATGAACATGGTTAAAATCCTCAAGGAAGGGAGTGTGCTGAGGGTGTGGGTGTGGGGGGGGGGGTCTTGAAGGAACCTCTAGGTTATTGCTTTTAATTATCATGAATATCCTAATGGAATAATTTAATTTAATATAGATACAAGAACAAATCTTATAATAATGTTACTTAATAATTTTTTTTTTAACTAACACGACTTTCTTTTATGTTATCACTAGTTTATAATTTTGAAATAATATCAACAAGGCACTGCATTATTTTACATTTTCCATCACAGCAAAGTTAGATCCAATTTTCTTTCCTAAAAAGCGCCCTCTACCGCCCCAGAATCGAACTACAATGAATTAATTAAACAAGTGTACTGAAATCAATGAAATGGTTATTTTAATAACGGACAACTGCCATTCACAACTTTGCATGAAAATAAAATATAATTATGACAATAAAATATAAAAATGGCGACCAGTGTTGTCAATAGAGTCGCGTCAAAGATTCTCTTGTAGAAATATCCTCTAGATACGTTAATCCATACTAATATTACAAATGCGAAATTAACTCTGTCTGTCTGTCTATCTGCTACCTTTTCATGCCTTAACTACTCCACCGATCATCATGAAATTTTCCATACACGTTTTCAGGGATACAAGAAATTATATAGGGTACCTTTCATACAGAAAAAAAATACTGTTCCCGAGTGATCGCCTAAAAATATAAAAAATTGGGCGCCACTGTCGTCACCGCGATATTTATGTCAGGCGTTATTACTCATATATTTTCTTTTTCAAAGCGGACGAAGTTGCGGGCACCAGCTCGTAATAAATAAATGTGTTGACTCGGATAATTTTTATATTTTAAACACATAGTAGAATGTACAAAGTAGTACAATATAATTATGATCGTAGCAGGTAAGATTGAGTGTGTAGTAGAGTTTGGTTTGTATTGTAGAGTAGACGGTGCGTTAAAATAGACAAAAGCAGAGTTCACGTTTATAGTGTCGCAAAGTTGTTGCATAATTTTTTCTTTCTTATAAAGCGTCCTCTACCGCATCAGTGTCGAACTTAAACAAATCTTGTCAAATATTATACAACTGAGAAATTAAATTTTTGAAAAGCGCCCTCTACCTTGTTAGAATTTAACTACTACAATGGTATAATATTTATGATTATAATGTGAGTGTAGTAGTTTGTAGAGCAAAAGAACGTGTTAAAATTGACAAAAGCAGAGTTCACGTTTATAGGAATCTCATTAGTTGCATAATTTTTTTCTTTCCTTATAAAGCGTCCTCTATGGCATCAGTGTCGAACTACAACGAACGATAAATTAATTTTTTGAAAAGCGCCCTCTACCGTTTTAGAATTGAACTACAACAAAAAATATTTTATTTTTTTACTCACTCGCGCTGCTCCACCCACAAGGAAATTTATTTGCTTTACTTTTTTTTTTTCTTTTAAGACCTACCTACTACTAGTAATTTAGTGGTAATTTAACTTACATAAAAATAAACTAAACTAACATAAAAAAAAAACGAAATGCCACGTGACCTCTGTGGTCCATACGATATTTTCCATCACAGTTGTTGGTTAAAAAAAGTGTTTTTCCCCTAAAAAACGCCCTCTGCCTTATTGTGGAGTAGAACCAAACATTGGTAAAAGTAGTAGGTATATTATAAGTATTATATAAAAATTTAATAGAAATAAATTTAAAAGAATGCACACTCGAGTAATTATTGTTGTAAAAATAAGAAATTTTTAAAAAAGATAAAATATATATAGAACAGCACTTATACTGTAGCTTTCTACGGGTGATTTAAATTTATCAATTACAAACAAACGTACCTACCTATGTCAGAGAGTTCGTTTTTAAATACTTATACCTAAGCGTATCAAAAGTTGTTTTGTTAAAATAGAACTTTTTTACTGTATAGATTACAAAACACTATTTTAAAAATCTCTTGCCACGCATTTTTCAGATTCAGATTGAGGAGAAAGCGTGACTGAAAGGCGACTGACTGAAAAACAAGTCTACAACGACGGGCGGTGGCATATTAATGATACACCTATGGTATGTAATTTTATTAATTTAAACAGAAATATATAACGGTAAGAGGGAACTACAACAAAAAAATGTATGAAAATATATATAGAGCAAAACCAGACCAACCGGTGGCGTCACCTTTAATAAATAAAATTGTAATTTCAGTCAAATTTACAAGAATGCACACTCTGGTGATTAAATTAGGGTACTTTTAAAAAGAGATAAAATGGAATATTTATGTATTTATTTTTTAAAGAAATACACGGATCCCATACGTGCATAAATAAAAATAAAATTTTGAAATAATATCTCAAATAGCGCCATCTACCGCATTAGTGTCGAACTAAAACGAATCAAAGCTGATAAGAACGGATCAATTATTTATTTATTTTTTAAAGGCGCCCTCTGCCGTATTCGAATTGAACTACAACATATCCTGTCAAAGATCAAGTAAAGTGCATTCTGCAATCATTGACCTATTTATTATCTTAGAAATGTGGAAATTTTTGTGTGCAATAGATATATACTAAAATTACTTGACTACCTTAGAAATGTGAATTTTTTTGTGTTCGTAGATACTAAAATTACCTACTTGAACTTTACCAGTACAATAGGTACATAGTGTGTCTGTAGTGTTTATTTTAATAGGTACTTATTTTGGTATATAGATACATATCGCGTTAATTAATACACACTAAAAAATATATACAGTACTAATAAAGATTTAATTATTTTGTATGGATTTAGCAGATAGCAATGTTATTCATTGAGAAATGATTACAATGAAATAGTTGTAAAATACACTAGATAATAGTAGGAGGTATAGTGAGCAGAGAGGAGACTAACAAGGAACAAGGAACAAGGTATAATAATAGGAGCAAAAGCAAGCGACGGGGCCTGCTCAATTGTCAACTCAACTTATACATACATACGACAACGGACGACGCGAGCTCATACTCCACTCACTCACTCACTCACTCACTCACTCACTCCATTCACCGTGTCGCTTGACACACCACTTCCACTTACCACTCTACCGCCACTCACTCACTTCCACTCACTCACTCACTCACTTCCACTCACTTACTCACTTCCACTCACTCACTCACTCATTCTTTTTTAATTTTTCTTTTTTATTTTGTTTTTTTTTTTACTCTTTCACCACGTACCCACCCACCACGGGGAATGCTTTTTGTATTGAACTGTGGATTTTGGATTTTGCTTTTAGGACGTGTTTTAGTTGAATGTCCCTCGTGTGGTTGGACATTTTTTTATTTTCTTCTTCACACCTATGCGCCATCGAAGCGTTTTATAATCGTTCCCACTCTTACTCCGCTCACCGTGTCACTTGACACTCCACACCCACTCACTCATTCACTCATTCGTTCGTTCGTTCTTTTATTCATTTATTCATTCACTCACTCGTTCAATCATTCAATCATTCATTCATTCTTTTTTAATTTTTCTTTTTAATTTTGTTTTTTTTTACTCGCACCCACCCACCTGCGCTGCTACACCCACTTTTTATTTTTATTTTCTTCTCTCTACACACCTATGCCCTAAAAGCGCTGTGAGTATTTATAATCACTCTCACTCAACTCCCAACAAACTCATTCATTCATTCATTCTTTCATTCATTCATTCATTCTTTTTAAATTTTTCTTTTTAATTTTGTTTTTTTTTTACTCGCACCCACCCACCTGCGCTGCTACACCCACTTTTTATTTTTATTTTCTTCTCTCTACACACCTATGCCCTCAAAGCGCTGTGAGTTTTTATAATCACTCTCACTCTTACTCAACTCCCACTCACTCACTCACTCATTCAAACATTCGTTCTTTCGTTCATTCATTCGTTCGTTCGTTCGTTCGTTCATTCATTCATTTCTTTTTTTTTTCTTTTTTTTTTTACTCGCACCCACCCACCTGCGCTTCCACACACATTTTTTCTTCTATCTACACACCTATGCCCTCAAAGCGCTGTGAGTTTTTATAATCACTCTCACTCTTACTCCACTCCCACTCATTCATTCACTCGTTCATTCATTCATTCGTTCAATCATTCATTCATTCATTCATTCATTTATTTTTTTATTTTTTTTTACTCCCACCCACCCACCTGCGCTGCTACACACATTTTTTCTTCTTCTATCTACACACCTATGCCCTCAAAGCGCTGTGGGTATTTATAATCACTCTTACTCCACTCCCACTCATTCATTCACTCGTTCGTTCAATCATTCATTCATTCATTCATTCTTTTTTTATTTTTCTTCCTTTTTATTTTTTTTTTTTACACTCGCCCTCTCACTCGCACGTGCCCACCCCACCCACCACAGGTAAGGTAACCACCTTACTGCACACCACTGTGGACGTGTTTTTGCTTCTAGGACGTGTCTTAGTTGAATGTCCTCGTGCGGTTGGACATTTTTTTTTATTTTTTTTTTTCTTCTTTTCTTTTCTCCCTCTACACCTATGCGCTGTAGGTATTTATAAACGAATATTCTCAGAGCGCAACAACCGTATATATGTTTTCGAAAGCTGAAATCGAAGCCGCTAAAAATTGAAAAGAAACGTCGGTTCTCAAAGGAAAAAAAAAAACAAAACACTGTTCCGAACAAACGACGACGACAGCGACACGCTTAGTGTCTGTGGTGCGTAGTTTGTGTTCGGCGCACTGATAGAGGTCGTACTCTCGGTGTTCGTGTTTTTAAAAAGTTTGCCTTCGTGCGCGCTCTGCTTGTGCGCACGACGATATTATATGCGTGCGCGCGCGCAGAGCGCGTTCACATTTTTCATCTTTCGAAAACGCACAACTATGATGTAGTTTGTCCGTATAATGTTCGCACTTCTGTTACTTGTAATAGCAGAGTGCGAACCCTCAAAAGACACATTTTGAGTTTACCGGAATGTTTTCCCGCCACACGTTGCTGTGGTGGTGAGTCTATTTTATTTAGCAGAGAAGGTTTCTTTTGATACTCTCTGTCACCGGGCGCGTTTCGTTTGTGTATTATTACGAATTCGAGACTGTTTTACAAAAACCATTTGTGTTAAACGCACAAATGTGATGTGAAAAGTGTCAGTTGCGAACGTTCGTATCGAGAGCGCGATTGTGTGTGCCCGCCCGTCAGGCACACATAATTATTGTCTCTTAGTGAAAATATGCGCAAGAGGATACACACAGACAGATTGTATCTATCTGTCTGTATGTCTCTTCTGCGTCGTATCTGGAGCCATCGTATATAATACATATATATACGATGGAGCCTCCTTATCGAAACGTACTCGTCGATCTCGCGCAATTTGCGCCGAGATTCGACGGTGTTGCCTAGATAAATGGTGGCGTAGCTCCCTGGTTGATCCTGCCAGTAGTTATATGCTTGTCTCAAAGATTAAGCCATGCATGTCTCAGTGCAAGCCGTATTAAGGCGAAACCGCGAATGGCTCAATATATCAGTTTTGGTTCCTTAGATCTTACTTCGGTTACTTGGATAACTGTGGTAATTCTAGAGCTAATACATGCAATCAGAACTCTGACCAGTGATGGGATGAGCGCTTTTATTAGATCAAAACCAATCGGCGGAGAGCCTCGCGTTCGAAGTCGTTAATTTTGATGAATCTGGATAACTTTTGCCGATCGCACGGTCCAGCACCGGCGACGCATCTTTCAAATGTCTGCCTTATCAACTTTCGATGGTAGTTTCTGCGACTACCATGGTTGTCACGGGTAACGGGGAATCAGGGTTCGATTCCGGAGAGGGAGCCTGAGAAACGGCTACCACATCCAAGGAAGGCAGCAGGCGCGCAAATTACCCACTCCCGGCACGGGGAGGTAGTGACGAAAAATAACGATACGGGACTCTTACGAGGCCTCGTAATCGGAATGAGTACACTTTAAATATTTTAACGAGGAACAATTGGAGGGCAAGTCTGGTGCCAGCAGCCGCGGTAATTCCAGCTCCAATAGCGTATACTAAAATTGTTGCGGTTAAAAAGCTCGTAGTTGCATTTGTGCTGCGCGCTGTCGGTGCATCGCATCCGCGGTGATACTGACACGTTTGCGGAGCATATCGTCGGTGAGCCGCGACGGTAAAACGTCCGGTTCAATATAACAAATCCTATCGCGGTGCTCTTCAGTGAGTGTCGAGGTGGGCCGACAATTTTACTTTGAACAAATTAGAGTGCTCAAAGCGGGCTCAAAAAGCTGCTTGAATATTTCGTGCATGGAATAATAGAATATGATCTCGGTTCTATTTTGTTGGTTTTCAGAACTCCGAGGTAATGATTAATAGGGATAACTGGGGGCATTCGTATTGCGACGTTAGAGGTGAAATTCTTGGATCGTCGCAAGACGAACAACAGCGAAAGCATTTGCCAAAGGTGTTTTCATCAATCAAGAACGAAAGTTAGAGGTTCGAAGGCGATTAGATACCGCCCTAGTTCTAACCGTAAATATGTCATCTAGCGATCCGCCGACGTTACTACAATGGCTCGGCGGGCAGCTTCCGGGAAACCAAAGATTTTGGACTCCGGGGGGAGTATGGTTGCAAAGCTGAAACTTAAAGGAATTGACGGAAGGGCACCACCAGGAGTGGAGCCTGCGGCTTAATTTGACTCAACACGGGAAATCTCACCAGGCCCGGACACCGGAAGGATTGACAGATTAACAGCTCTTTCTTGATTCGGTGGGTGGTGGTGCATGGCCGTTCTTAGTTGGTGGAGCGATTTGTCTGGTTAATTCCGGTAACGAACGAGACTCTAGCCTGCTAAATAGGCGTAGCGATTTAGGTGTGCGCGGCACTCGTGTCGCGCTACTCACTCGCTGCGTATTCAAATTCTTCTTAGAGGGACCGGCGGCTTCGAGCCGCACGAGATTGAGCAATAACAGGTCTGTGATGCCCTTAGATGTCCTGGGCCGCACGCGCGCTACACTGAAGGATTCAGCATGTTCTCCCTGGCCTAGAGGCCCGGGCAACCCGTTGAAACTCCTTCGTGCTGGGGATTGGGGTTTGCAATTGTCCCCCATAAACGAGGAATTCCTAGTAAGCGCGAGTCATAAGCTCGCGTTGATTACGTCCCTGCCCTTTGTACACACCGCCCGTCGCTACTACCGATTGAATGATTTAGTGAGGTCTTCGGACCGACACGCGGTGGCTTCACGGCCGTCGGCGTCGTTGGGAAGTTGACCAAACTTGATCATTTAGAGGAAGTAAAAGTCGTAACAAGGTTTCCGTAGGGGAACCTGCGGAAGGATCATTAACGTGTATTGTTTGTGTATTTTTACTTACACACAACAAACATATTAATAGACATAGACTTTGAGAACGATAAAAATCCGCACCGTTCGAGTCAATGTAGAGCGGTATACATTTTTTTAACAATTTTTTTTTGTATTTATTATATATTTCTAAAACATTACCCTGGACGGTGGATCACTTGGCTCGCGGGTCGATGAAGAACGCAGTTAACTGCGCGTCATAGTGTGAACTGCAGGACACATTTGAACATCGACATTTCGAACGCACATTGCGGTCCGTGGAGACACATCCAGGACCACTCCTGTCTGAGGGCCGGCTGCATAAAACAATTGCCACATTGCGTGTAATAACGCAGATTGACGGTTCGAATTTTCTTCGTCCGTTTAAATATTTTTTATTTACTGAGTGAGTCTGTTTTTCGAAACGCCAACGACTCTTCGCGTTAATTCGAGATGAGCAGCGTACGTTTTGATGGTATAACAGACTCACACCAAGTGTAAAAATGTAGGCGGACTCGACGTCCGAAGAAGCGGTGTGTCTACGTGTGTTAAAACACACGTTCACACTGTGTTAACGGATATCGTGTCTGCCTCGAAATTTATAATGTTGGCCTCAGATCAGGGAGGATCACCCGCCGAATTTAAGCATATTAGTAAGCGGAGGAAAAGAAACTAACCAGGATTTCCTTAGTAGCGGCGAGCGAACAGGAAAGAGCCCAGCACTGAATCCCGCGGTCTTCCCGGTCGCGGGAGATGTGGTGTTCGGGAGGTGCCGCTTTCTCGTCGTCCCCGCTCTCGTCCAAGTTCGTCTTGAACGGGGCCGTTTTCCCGTAGAGGGTGCCAGGCCCGTAGCGACGGAGGGAGGCGGCGAGAGGCACTCTCCTAAGAGTCGGGTTGCTTGAGAGTGCAGCCCTAAGTGGGTGGTAAACTCCATCTAAGGCTAAATATTACCGCGAGACCGATAGCGAACAAGTACCGTGAGGGAAAGTTGAAAAGAACTTTGAAGAGAGAGTTCAACAGTACGTGAAACCGTTCAGGGGTAAACCTGCGAAACTCGTATGAACGAACGGAGAGATTCATCGTCATTTCGCGGCGTACGCGGGCGTTTCACGATGTCGTCGCACGGTGGACTCGTTTCAACGTGGCAGGCGGCACGGTGCGCTCGCGTCGACGTTCGCGGACGGCGTGCACTTCTCTCCAAGTAATGCATCGCGACCCGTTCGATGTCTGTCTAAGCGCCGCGTCGGGAGTCCGACGGTAGTCGTTCACGCGTCCTACCGTCGGACCGGTGTTCGGTCGCCGACAGGCTGTCGGACGGTATAGTGACGAAACGCGCACGCGTTTACAACGCGTCCAGGCCCGACGCAAGGTTCAAAGTGACGTGCTTTCGAGCCACCGCCGCAAGTGCGGTACTCGACACGTCGCGCCTGTCGTCGCTGCCGTGTGTCTCGGACCGTGCGCGTCTCGGTCGGCGATGATTCCAGTTTCGGGCACTCGCAGGACCCGTCTTGAAACACGGACCAAGGAGTCTAGCATGTGTGCGAGTCATTGAGATTTTTTTATATGTGTTAAAACTGAAAGGCGTAACGAAAGTGAAGGCGCGTTTTGTCGCGCGCTCTGGGAGGATGGAGCGTCGGTCCAGATCGATCTCTCGCACTCCCGAGGCGTCTCGTTTCCAATCTGTGAATGCAGGCGCGCTCAGAGCACAGATGCTGGGACCCGAAAGATGGTGAACTATGCCTGGTCAGGTCGAAGTCAGGGGAAACCCTGATGGAGGACCGTAGCGATTCTGACGTGCAAATCGATCGTCGGAACTGGGTATAGGGGCGAAAGACTAATCGAACCATCTAGTAGCTGGTTCCGTCCGAAGTTTCCCTCAGGATAGCTGGCGTCGAATCGAAACAGTCTCGACACTCACACACACACGCGCACGACGACGCTCGATTCACTTATATTTATTTCAACTCTAATTTTATGCTTCGTTTGAGACCTACCGCTGTATCTAGACTAGGTCCACGATGCTGTACAATATCTAGACTCGACCGGGAATAGAACCCGCTTTTTTAATTTTTCCAAATATAGCTTTAAGTAAAAAAAACCGTTTTCACGCTTAACGGTAGTGTTTAGATTTGAATTGAATAAAAGCACATGTGCTGTTTCATTGGATACACAGTTTAATGAGTTTGTTATAATATATTTTAAAAATTTACTAATTATATAAATGCAGCACTTGTGCTATTATTTTAATAAATGCGTTGGCAAAGCTCAAGTGCTAATAAAGTTTAACGCTCAATCTCAATGTTACCAAGTTCGATTCCCGGCTAAGACGCGTTTAAGAAATTAATTTGTCAAATTAAATGAAAAGTAATATAGCAAAATACTATTTATTTCGTAATTAATCATTTCTATATACTGTCTGGCGACTGTAGCCACTGTCTTACATAAAACTAACATATGAAATAATAGCACGTGTGCTTTAAAATGAATAAGAACTACTTTCTCTTCATATTTTGTTAAATATTTAATGTTAAAACAATTAAATAGCTTACAATCACAATTTTGTCTTTTATTTTGTATTTTATTAGGCGACGGTAACCATAATTGTAAACACTTACCATCAAATTAACTAAACAGTCAACTTATTTTAAATTAACATTAAAAAAGAGACAAACAATATTTATTTATTAATATGTCAGCAACAAACTAATTGATACTTGATGTGAAACGATTTGAGTCTAGGTATAGATGTCGCTTTATAAAATAAATGCTAGTGATCAATGTTGTTTTTTTTAAATATAAATTGTTTATCTTGTCTTAAATGAATAAATAAATAAAGAAGTCTCTGCTGTGTTAAGTAAGTTGAAGTTAAGAAGTCAAACACTCACTTAAACTTAGATACAAAATCTATTTTAAATGTAAAAACCTAATAAATAAAACAATAGCCTATGTTATTCGCTTTCTAAAAGTGAAAGAATTTTCAAAATCAATACAATAGTTTTTGAGGTTTAATTCATTACAAATTAAAACATATAGAAATACAAATATTAGATAAGTAATTTATATTAACGTACAAAAGTCAAAATAATAATATAAAAACAATTTTTATACTTAATTCTAATATAAAAAAAGATCATTAATAAGTCAATGAAAATATATTAACAATAAAACTAATATGTTATTTAATATTAAACTTAAAAATTGACTAAAAATACTCTAAAAATCTTTCATTAATTATTTACACACGAATTATTAGGTCTTAAAAAAAAACTAATATTAATATGGTTTTTCTTAATTTTCAGATGCAACCGTAAAGGAAGAAACTTTAGTTAACTACAGATGTTTTAAGAAAAAGCGAAAAAAACATCAATGAAGACTTTTAATTAATACTTATCTATGTTTAAACTCAAGTTTAAATACTTATTTTCATTTTAATAAACTTATAAGCAAAGGAACAGTATTTATTCTTTTATTTAATTAAATTTATAACTAAAAAAATGGCAGAAATCTTTAATTTATATTTACCCAACAGTTTGAATGTGAAAATCAAAAATTTAGGTAAGAAATAATACCTATGTGTCTAAAATTGACTGAATTTATTTATATTTTAAATACCTAAGTAAGTAGACATATGAAAGATAATAAAAAAATGTCTGAATGTCTTTAACACCTACCTATATTACGTAGGTAAGTAAGTAGGTAGGTATAACTATACCTATCTATAAATTTCTCTCGTCTCTAACCTACCTAGGTAACCCAAAAGATCTAACTATAGGTCCTATTAGAGGTTTCATAGATATTTATCTGTTTACCTAAGTTTAAAAGATAACAAAATACACAGAATTTTCCAAATAATAGTAAAATAATAAACCAAAGTCATTTATTCACGAATTAATTTATAAATAACAAGAAAATTACAAGTGTAAGTAAAAAAGACAATTAAAAGGCAAGTTTCCAATTGAATCTATATATAAACAAATTTGTAAGACCCGCCCCCAATTAAATGCTATTGGACTTTAGACAACGCCCAAAAAGCAACGCCTCTTTCATTTTATAAACTCCGCCCACTCCGAATCAACAAGCTCAACCCTATTCGTCAGAGTAAGCCACGCCCCTAAAAATTCAAATGTCCCCAGACGGCACTGCTAGCCCGTGGTCATGGTAAAATAGCAATAAAGTTACATTAGTTCATACTGTTTTCACATACGGCATTGAAAATGTGTTAGAAAGAGATGTATATAGGTACAGTAGATACTCATCACCAACACGCATTCACACTCCCTTGTTTAGAACCACAGAGTATGTAATACGATAGTAACTATTATTTAATCTGTGGTACTACCACAGAACAGAACAAGTCTAGGTCTGTGTTTGGTCGCGAACTGGCATCATTTTCTTAAATAAATATTAATGTAATAATAACATATTATTAAGTATCTATATGTTATTATTATTATTATTAAATTAAATAGTAAGTAAGTAGGTATTGGGTGTTGGTGGACGCGGTGAAAATAGTGAACTGTTGTAGGTATTTTAGGCTGTAAAATGTAAGTGCTTAATTTTTTTAATTAAATGCAATAACTTTTGCATGCATGTTCAGTAAACATCTAATTTATGTATTATTATACATTTAACAACTGTTTTAGATGATATTTTTCGATCACAAAAGATCTTGTTTTGAGACTATAAACCGTACAAGACGTGTAGCAATCTTAAATTATTGGCAGACATTTAGCAATTACATGTATGTAACCTAATATAGTAGGACTAGCTGGTGCCCGCGACTTCGTCCGCGTTCTGGATGAAAGGTACCCTATGTCCTTTTTGGAGTCCCAGACAACGTGTATGCAAAATTTACAACGCCATCTAGGGAATTCTGTTTGAAGCAATGTAGTACTCTAATTCATCTAATCTCACTTCGAATAATGGAAAAAGTCTGTTAACAGATGGCACTACATGTTAGTTATAGTTTATAAAATTACGTGTTAATAAAATTAAAGCTGCTGCCCGCGACTTCGCCCGCGTAACTTAGTAAATTATGTACTTAAACCTTCCTCGAGAACCACTCTACCCATTAGTGAAAACCGCATTAAAATCCGTTGCGTAGTTTTAAAGATCTAAGCATACAAAGGGACATAGGGACAGAAAAAGCGACTTTGTTTTATACTATGTAGTGATTATACACATTTTAGGGATACCAGCGCATGATTTTTTTCCCTAAATGTAGGTAAATATTTTGTTTTACGCATTAGGTATACCTATTGGCCCTGAGCGTGTGCGTGTTTGTTTCTGTAAGTAGGTAAATATTGATTGCGTTTGATTATTACAGAGTCTGGAAGTGATCAAATGCCGATGAAATACACGCCTAGAAAAAAAAAAACACTGCACAAAGAATTACAACATAAGACATTGCTAGCTGATAAAAGGAAAAAAATATATATGCGTTTTAAGAGCAAAAAATTGGCGCCCAACATAAAAAAAGCAGAGCTTTCTGATGTTATAGCGCAACTGCAGTCAAGATTTCTAATAAATCAAGAATGTTGTTGGCTATAGAGCCAGTAAAAAAAGACATTCTAAAACGAGTTCTTGGTTCTTCGGAAAAAAAGTATTCACCGGAACTACGACAATTTGCTTTGACCTTGCATTTTATCAGTCCACGAGCATATACCTCCTTTTGTGAGAAAAACTTTTGATACATGTCTACCTCATCCGCGCACATTGGCGCGTTGGTACCAAAGGAGCTCGTAAGTTTTGACGAGATGGCCAGTGGCGTAACTATACCACCTGGGGCCCGTGGCAAATTCTTTTAATGGGGCGGGTGTAAAAAAGGGTAAAAAAAAATCGGAAATTTTAGTGATTTTACAAAATGCTGTATCTCAGTGAAAAATGCTCTATAAAAAGAGCATTTCAAAGCTGCAAGTTTCTAGTTTTGAGATCTGTCAAAAAAAAATTGCAGATTTTTTGATTTTTCTTTTAACTCCACGGGCTTGAAAATTTTTTTCCCAACTAAGCCATGGTCTAGACCGGATACCTTGTTTATTCAGCTTCAATTTACTTTTTTTTAGAACCTCTATACGATCGCTTTTGGCTGAGCCATCTCAGATGGCCATTGCGCCAGATAGCCAGATATGCCATTGCGTTGAATTTGATGGAAAAAATTACCTTCGTTGGTTTCGTCAATTGTGAAAATAATGTTGACAGCAGTGTAGTACCGGTTGCCAAAGAGGCGCTTGTTTTTATGCTAACTTGTGTTAATGGGTCGTGGAAAATACCGGTAGGAATTTTTTTTTAATTAATGACATCACGGCCGAGCAAAAAGCGTTGCTTGTAAAACAAGCCCTGGATCTTATAGAAAAATCTGGAGTTAATGTTATTTCGCTAACTTTTGATGGGCACCCAGCCAACTTCTCTATGGCTATGGTTTTAGGATGTCGCTTTTACAATGACAATATACCTAGATCCCATATTCAGTCACAATGGAAAGTGCAGTTTTTCCAGATACTTCACATATGTTGAAGTTGGTGAGAAACACATTAGGTAGGAGAGAAAAAAATACTTAACCCAGATGAAAAAAAATGCAATTTCATGGCACTATGTCAAATTGCTGGTGGAACTGCAAATGCATTTAGCAAATAAAATTAATAAAGCAAATAAATTATTTTTTTTTAAAAACATGTGTTTTTTCATGAAAGTTAAAGTTGGCGGCCTTTTAGCGCATCTGTAGCAGATGCTATTGAATTTTGTGATTATAATCCTTATAATGCGCACTGCCAGGGTTTGGAACTCCCTGCCGGCGTCTGTATTTCCGAGCACATATAACCCTCATCTTTTCAAGGTTCGAGTGAATAGGCATCTTCTGGGTGAGCTCGCTCCATCTTAGGCCTCATCCTTGCCACGTGGCTGGTTGTTGACCAAGAGCAAACCCATCTCTAATAAAAAAAAAGATCTGGATCTTGAAGAGTTTAAACACTCTTGAGGCGACAGTGGAGTGGATTTCATCCGTAAAATGAAATTCGTTGTTTGACATTATGAATTCCAGAAACTTGAAAGCTTTCGGCTATAAGCGACCTCTTACAACTTGAAAGCCATAAGAAATTCATGGAAGATATGTACGAGTATAATATAAAGTCTTTAAAATTAGATAATACTTGTATTCTAAATTCTAGCAGGAAGACTGGGTTCTTAGGATTTTTAATAATTCCATTACTATTATAAATTTCAAAATTCTGCTGACCGTCTCCTTGAAATTAGTCCACATTATGCACTTTGTATCTTAAAATTCTGTCTTTTCGTCCCAAAATTTACGGCCCCTTCCCATCTACATGGAACCAACAAAAGAGCTGGTGCGGCTGAAAAAGCTAAAGCATGCAAATACAGGGGCTAGGCTAGGTTATCTAGGCTCCGAATATGATTTTGTCCCATTCGGTGTCGAGACCCTTGGTCCGTGGGGTCCTAGCGCTAATAAGGCTTTTAAGGAAATAGCAAAAAGGTTAGTCCACATCACAGAAGACCGAAGAGCTGGTAGCTACCTCGGACAAAGAATTAGTCTAGCTATTCAAAGGGGGAACGCTGCCATATATTTTAGTTATTTTATTATGTTTTTTAAGGTTTTTAATTTTAGGTTCATTGTTCTAGTATATGTTTCTTCAAAAAAGTATAATATACTTTTTAAAGAAAATACACATCTAACTTTACTTGTAAATAGATTGTCAAGTTGTTGAAATAAGTAGACAATTAAGTTTGCATTTTCGATTTTAACTTGAATATTTTACAATTGCTTGTTTAAATGTTTGTTAATTTATAATGTGCTTATTGTATAATATAAAAAATTGTGTAAATGTTTGAAAAAAATAAAAATATTAATTTGTATAAAAAGTTTAATGTTTTTGTATGATCAACATGTAGAAACTAGTCGTAGATTTAATTTTTTTTCGTGTCCATTTCGGCAGAGCCGGATATCCTACGACAAATTCCTCTACTTGTATCCTAATATTTATTTTTAAATCATTGACTTGCTTTCTTTTAAATAAAAAAAAATTACGAGTCAGGCGCTAGGGGCCTACAAATGGAATAGGGAAAAATGGGTTCTGGCATCTTAACGCAAAATGAAAAAAAGTAATAATTAACATTTTATTAAAAGATAACTTACAAGCGGCTAAATTAACACAATAACGTAACATAGTGATCACAACTTAAATTAAAGTGTATATAATATACAACAAAAATGGCGAAATTAAAAAAAAATGTTTTAAACGGACCTTTGTTGCAAATGCATAGAGTTCATTATTTAATGCATAGTTTTTAGAAAACATAATTTACAGATACTCAATAGAGTACTTAATAGTATTTAGAGAGAACGGCTTAAATCATTTGAAACCTGATCCACAAAAAATTAAAAAAAAAATTTAAGAGATTTGCATTCAAACGATAAATCATACACGTTTTTGAAAAAAGCATTAAGAGGGTATTTATAAATCCATAAATCCATCAGGAAATCATCTTCAATTTGTATATTAAAAAAAAGAAAAAGAAAAAAAATTGCGATATTTACAATTTGTGACTCGATGACTTTTGCAATATTTATAACGACTTGGTAATTGAACTGTGCAATATATTTTCATCATTAATGATCCAAACATATTGGAATTATTTTCCTCTTGGATTTTTAAATTAATTTTTTACACTGAAAAACCAAATTACCTTACTGTACCTACAGAAAATAAAACGCATTATTAATAACACAAAATATATAACAAATGCATTTTATAATATTTTAAAATTGAAAAATAAACCATTTTACAAAAAAAGTGATTCACTACAGATTTCATCATTGAGTTAACTATTTTTTAAAGCATATTATTAAACTGTGCCTTTAATATAACTAATTTTATCACCATTTAAATACATATTATATTTTCAAATAATGCGCTTATTTTTTAAAAAGAAACACCTTCGGGAACGCCAGGGTTCCTCTTTAAAAATGAACCGGTGGCCAATTCAATGGGAAGAACCATGTCACATTTCTTCGCAACAAATGACGATGATGGGTCCAGGCTTTTTCCAGAATTTCAAAAACTAAGATTGTGGCTCTTTGAATTTGGTACAGACAATTTGCTCCTCAGACCATTGGGGATCATCTTTGAAGAAAGTTTCTTGTTTTGGAGGCGTAAAGCGGAATCCTTCGGGAACGCCGGGGTTCCTCTTTAAAAATGAACCAGTGGCCAATCGCCGAGTGACCCACTCAATGGGAAGAACCATGTCACATTTCTTCGCAACAAATGATGATAATGGGTCCAGGCTTTTTCCAGAATTTCAAAAACTAAGATTGTGGCTCTTTGAATTTGGTACAGACAATTTGCTCCTCAGACCATTGGGGATCATCTTTGAAGAAAGTTTCTTGTTTTGGAGGCGTAAAGCGGAATCCTTCGGGAACGCCGGGGTTCCTCTTTAAAAATGAACCAGTGGCCAATCGCCGAGTGACCCACTCAATGGGAAGAACCATGTCACATTTCTTCGCAACAAATGATGATAATGGGTCCAGGCTTTTTCCAGAATTTCAAAAACTAAGATTGTGGCTCTTTGAATTTGGTACAGACAATTTGCTCCTCAGACCATTGGGGATCATCTTTGAAGAAAGTTTCTTGTTTTGGAGGCGTAAAGTGGAATCCTTCGGGAACGCCGGGGTTCCTCTTTAAAAATGAACCAGTGGCCAATCGCCGAGTGTCCCACTCAATGGGAAGAACCATGTCACATTTCTTCGCAACAAATGATGATGATGGGTCCAGGCTTTTTCCAGAATTTCAAAAACTAAGATTGTGGCTCTTTGAATTTGGCACAGACGATTTGCTCCTCAGACCATTGGAAAATAATATAGCATTGATTTTATTAATTACCTTCAGTATCAACGCTGAATTCGATTTTCGAACCTGCCGAATGGCAGGTGTGAGTTCACTATTGTCGACCAAGTGTAGGAATCTCATTAAAAGCCAGAATCTATCCAGAGTCACCAGTTTGCAGAACTTTGTCATTCCTAGCACTCCGGTCCGGTTGTCCAATATTCATCGACGCACACCCTCAAAACACATATACTCATCAGTATAAATACTGAGATGGGCGATACAACTCCTTCATGCCGCCGAGATCACTTGCTCGGCGTACTTGTTCGTTTCCCCTACAATCATGTCCAGGAAGGGCTGGTCCGCCTCCTCCGCCTCTGCTTCGAAGTCGAGGTCGCCCGCCTGCAGCTGCTCTGCGACGGCTATCTCGTCCTCAGACTCACTGGCAGAGTCGGCAAGAGGCTTACAATCCATTACAATCTCCTCCTAGACAAAAACATATTATAGTTATTACACTTTATTATAGTATGCATGTATATATTTAAAGTTATTTTCTCATTTTAGCAAAGCCAGCACAGCATACCTGCATAAGCCCTCAATCAATTTTATAAATAACTTTAAAACTTTCAAGTATGTACTCACATTCTCCACCTCCAACTCTGCAAGAGAACCCTCCTGCACCACCTCCACATTTTCGTTACCGACCAGGTGAGCCGGCATCCAGCGATGTAATCAGAATATGTTTTGATGAGAAAAATAAATAAATTATAATTAACAAAGAATACACAAATATTTCTGGTCTCGGCTCTCTCCAGTAGGACCTGGTCGGTAAC
This sequence comes from Synanthedon tipuliformis, assembly GCA_947623395.1. Lineage (NCBI taxonomy): Eukaryota > Metazoa > Arthropoda > Insecta > Lepidoptera > Sesiidae > Synanthedon > Synanthedon tipuliformis. The sequence continues at coordinate 5,636,542 of OX392433.1, forward strand.
ATCAAATGTGCACCGCGAGGCCAACAATGAGTGGTTTGGGACGGTTGGTGGACGGGTTCTCATCTGGCTGCTTGGAGGCACCACTTGTTTCAGGATTCGATTCTATAAAAAAAAAAATTACAGACTTCATACACAGACCGACTTATTGTATTTCTATATATGAAAAAAATGAAACGAATAAACGATTTTTAAAATCTGTTGACAAAAGAAAAACCTTTATTTCTAAATCATTCTAAACAAATAAGTCACGATCAGATAACTCATAATACACGCTTCGCTCAAAGAAAATAAAGGTTGATCACCTGTAGCAGCAGCGTATACGTACAGCTATGTCAGCCATTTTGTTTTGTGCACGTGTGCGTTTAGTTTCATACTTTAGGAAAAAATCTATCTTTACGGCGATATTTTTGTTAGAACAGTAAAACCACATACAAAATCTAAAAACATTTATAAAATTTCCTTTACGATGATAATTATATAACACTACTAGAAACATGTAAGATAAAGAAACAAAATCTAAAGAATAAAACAAAGTTTCCAACCTCCAAAAGTCGACTGTCGAAGAATTTATGAAAAATAATAATGTATTTCATAGTTATATTTTATAAAAATTATCAATATAGATTCCTAATAACATAAATAATAAAAATTTCACTTACTTTTGAGTATTTCCTTAAAATTTCTTGAATAAAACTTAAATTATTTGAGAGCACCCAACCAACACGTGCTTCGAAAAAGAAATTTTGAAATGGCAAAGAAAATGGCAGTCGGTCGACATTATTATGCAGTTCGTATTGACAAAGGAGTGAGTGAAGTTTGTCTATGGTTCACTTATTAATTAGTTATTATTGTTATTTAATTTTAAACCCTATTTATATGGACTTAATATTTAAAATCGAGTGAAATGTGAAGAAAGTAGTCTCGCCTTGAGCGCAGATCTGCGCCCAACACAGAGCAATGCATTTATTTATTTACATACTAGAAGAAAACCTGGGGGCCTAGACAAGTTGCATTCGCTCCGGAGCGATTCGATATAAAGTTGACGATCGTTTCTGCGATAACGAACATAATTTCCTAGCCAATGTAACATTATGATTACGAACGTTGCGACGAAGGGGTTTTTCAAAGGTTTTCGCTTAAAAACGAAAATTGGCTATGGTTGCGAAGTCAAATGAATGTTATTGTTACAATTTCGCTGTCATAATCGAACTCTTTTTCAAAAGAACAAAACTTTCACATACTTAATTGGGAATGATTAAAAAACATCTACATCTTACTAATCCAAATATTCATTGAAAAAACTCCTTGTTGTGTATTTGGTGGGATCATCTTGGTGTCGTGTATAATGAGTTGCTCAAACCGAACGAAACCATTAGGAGCTGTCTACCGAACACAATTGATGAAATTGAGTCGAGCACTCAAGGAAAAGCGCGACAAAGTTATTCTGCATGATATGATAATGCTTCGATCGATGGCGCATGATGTATGTGAGTAACACTTCACATCATATGAAGATAGCCTCAAAAGATGAAGCATTCTTCCGACGCGGTATCCGTATGCTACCAGAAAGGTGGGAAAGGAAAAAGTAGTGGCAAGCGATGAACAATACTTTGAAAAGAACATTAGGTAGTTATTTAGGATTATGTTTAGTAGATAATTATCTTCATTATTAAAATTGAGAGGTGATTTTTATTTTTCAAATTTTATGTTTCAAGTTTGCTTAAGTATGTAATAAAAAGTTGTCTATACTATAATGTCATAATTTTATTTACCCTGGCTCTTTTATAATTACATTCCCTCTATATACTTATAGTTTTGTTATAAATTGTACACAAAAACAAAACAATTTTTAAATATTTTTATTATAACACAAAACAAATGTAAAAGTATGTAACAAAATACAAACTGCTCTTGCAGCTATATTGACACGGTTTCAACAATTATATATTGGGTGTTATCATTGATTAAAGACCATCATGGCAGTCCAACACCGAACGATCTTTAAAACACTTGCAAACAAAAACTTTTAAATAATATGTAAGTTGGTATATAGCCTTGGTTCAAGACTTGAACTTCAAGTTCAATCAGTTCTACGTTATTGTATACCAATATGGAGCGGAGCCTCTAAAATTAAATTTCTTGAATTGGAAAGGGTGTAAATATCATTACTTAAAGTGATGTACTCCACTACTGAACTTTATAATTATTGTGACGTACTAACTGTAAGAAAATTATGAATCTTAACTGCTTCACTTGAACTAAATAAATCCTTATAGTTGTTCAAACAACAATGGTAAAGAATGCCTTTGCTTCAAGACAATATAGGTATTACCCAAACTTTTATTTATAGGTATAACAAAATAATATTTACCTTGTGACCCACTATAATTGCAAAAAGGCCTTGCTGAAGACCCTAAATTATAATGAAACCAAATCTTTATTACAGGCTATTATTTAAGATTAAATATTATTTATTATCTAAACACTTATCTGATAATGAAATGGGCTTAATGTAAAAGCTACACTTAAAATAAAAAGATAATGCTACTTACATTATACACACTCACATACACTTACACATTTTATTTTATTAACTACAGCACAGAACTGGTGGGAATAAGCATATTTGTCTACAGATAGTTTATTGTTGTTGTATTCTAATTTAGCCAATCTTTGTAGTGGGGTCTCCTGATAGAAATATTTTTATAATTAATAGGAGTGCCACTACACTTTTTTGTACCACATCCTTTTCTATTAAAAAATATATCTTCTTGCTCGCTTGGTTTTGTGATAGCAATATGAGTGCAGTGAATGCATCCTATGACTCCGGGCAAATGATGTATCCTTTGAAACCTGTAAATTATTATACACATTACAACAAACACCAAAGTAAGTACTTAGGTAGCTATGTACTTTTGGGAAGGTCGTTAAATTATTTATTTGTTAATCAACTGATGAAGAAAAAATTTTTAATGGAACATTTTTACATAGGTACTTCTCCTTGATTTGGGATCTCTCTTGTGGTGTTTGTGGAAACACTATCCACCTGCTGACCACCTTTGGTGCGACCCTGTAGCCTGTAGCTAAAAAGCTAAGAGTACACAGCACCTGAAAAATACAAAAGGTGGTTTAATAGGCACTAAAACCAAATTTATACATTCCTATGTATTATAAAGTATGTATAAAGTATTATATCCTTATAATACTTTATTAATTTGTTGCAGTTAATAATTTTAGGTGGCACCATCATAATAATACGTACAAAATAGGTATCTATCATTACCACAAAATTAAAATTTTTATAGGAGATTAAAAAGACGATTAAGTTTTATGTAAGCTGCAAATATGCACTTCTTTGGTTATGACATTAGCACTTAGCTAACTTTCTGTAATGTAATCAAATGATAGGTAGGTATAATAATGTGAAATTTCTTACCTTTGTATCAAGTGGAATTTCTTCAGACCCTTTTAAGTTTTAATCCACTATGAGCTTTTAGGTCGTCACCTAAATTTCTAAAAGTTATTTTATTTAACCTAAAATGCTGTCATTTATTTTTTCCATTTTCGTCGAAACTTAAGCCTCCTTTGGCGCCTCAACCAGCCAGTTTTATTTTGTGCAGCCCACAACAAACGTAGAAAATGCATTTTTAATTTTTTACAAGAAAAATAACAGTTGGCGAATAAATTGTGTCGATATCTACAGGGTCTTGGCTTTCGTTAGATCATCGAAGACGAAAACGAAAACAAAGTCGAAAACGAACGGCAAAAGTGCCGCTTGGCTACGCATATGTATGGGAATAACATTTCAACCCCGCTCGAATTCGCTAATTAAGTTTCGAAATGTAACATTGTCTACCAACTTCGTTATCGATAACGATGTACCACGTGATTTAACGACGTCATATGTCAATCCCATACATTTTTTTATTAACGAACTTCGTTATCGTTTTTACAATGTCACTTTGTCTAGGCCCCCTGGCTTCGCTCGGGTGAAATGTACACATGTAGGTAGATATTTCTGTAGTTACATTCATATGTCAAAAAACTTCAACTTTTAAGGTTATGGCCTATTCTTTTTTCTATGGTATTTCCTTTTTTTTCCTATGATTCTTAGACATTCCTATGATCACAATTCACTAATAATTCATATATTCGTATGAATTATTCATATACATCGAATTTTTCCAGTAAGGTATATAGATACTATTTTATAATATATTTTTGTGTTAGGTATTTTCTTAAATTAATAGAATTTGTTAAATAAAAATTTAAAAAGAACCTTGTAGAATTATCTAGGTATATCATGACCTAATATTAAATATAGACCTATATCTGTATGAGTAATGTATCCGCGAAGTTCTTAATAAAGCCTTATTATTGGACAGACCAACAACCTTCAACACTTTCTTTCCTTCTTTGTGTGTTGTGATCTCACGCTAGAGAGTATATATCAATTATAAGTTACTCTATGGTATATATGTTCCTTGGTTGTGATTGTGATTGTTCTGTGGTCGATGTCTAATTGTCTTTCAGTTCGGAGTTATTTAATTTAGGTTTATGTTTTATTTACATAATTGTATGTATTGAATGATTTAATTGAATTTATTGTAAACACTTAAAATGGGTTTAGATAGCAAAAAAAGATTATTAGGTATAAAATTTGTCAGTGGAGACCAAGAACACGTTTGTAGGTTATGTTTATCTTCGACCGAAGTTAAGGAAACATCAATAGACGAATCAATTAGACTGAAAACCGAATATTTCGATGGCTTTGTTACATATAGTGAAATATTAGAAAGTTTCAACGTAAGTATACCTATTAAACTGCATTTCATTAGCATATAACTACTGGTATAGTAGAACTAATAGGCTTTGCCAGCAATTCTATTCATTTAAGCTTGCCAGATGGGCGACTAAAGTATCTGGGCAAAGCTTCAAAAAGTAGGGATCTTGAGATTGTTGTCGGGACAAATAAATACGGTGTATTCCCAGAAATCAATTCTACACATAGGTATAATAAAAAAACTTGGGAGTTGTTATACATAAACTTATATGTCTTTTAATCATGAAAATTTAATAGTTTTATAGTATAATAAAAATTATAGTTAATAATACTATTTTGAAATTAAAGTAAATTTCGGACATAACATTTTTAGCTGCTGCTAATATTTTTTTAAACAATGTTACTTACTAAACTCTAAACATGACCTTTTGGTCATTAAAGTGTGAAACACAATGTGTGTCATTGGGCACTTAGTCTTTTTTTTTTTGGCGAGGAGTAATCCGCTTACAGATTCCCTACCGCTGGCTAGACGGTAGGGATATGTGAGGGTCACCCAGCTATGTTAATCTAGTAGTATGTCTGTCTGTTAATATGATGTTAAAAATATAAAATCTAGAATCGGTTACTGTCATCCACCCAGATGAACTTGTCAAGTGGACCCCAGGTAAGAAAGGGTCTAGGCTTAGGTTTTGTATAATAAACTAGCTGGTGCTCGCGACTTCGTCCGCGTGGAATAGTTATTTTGTTAATCATTTGGGTATCTCGAACGGTTTTCGTGGCGCACGCAACGGAAGCCCTCATTAGATGAATAATTTCCCCCGTTTTTTTTCCAATTTTCGACTGTTTCTTCGCTCCTATTAGTCGCAACGTGATGTTATATAGCCTAAAGCCTTCCTCGATAAATGATCTATCCAACACAAAAAGAATTTTTCATCAATTTTTGATCTATCCAACACAAAAAGAACCAGTTGTTCCTGAGATTAGCGCGTTCAAACAAACAAACAAACAAACAAACTCTTCAGCGTTATAATATTAGTATAGATTTGAATTGTAGATCATTGTAGAACTCAGTGCCAATTTTTTTTGAAATTGCAGGTGATGACAGAGCCGCTACTGCCTCAAGTTCTCTGTGCAAACTGTTCAAACTTAGCAGTAAATAGTTTTCTGTTTAAGAAGTTTTGTGAATATTCCAGGGATAATTGGAATGAAGTTTTGAATAGATTGAAAGATGGACTCGTACAGACCGACTCGATAGGTAACAACAACGTAAAGATAGTATATCTAGTCATAAACGAAAAGAAAAACTTGATGGTGACTAGTCGCAAAACGTTGGGAGGCAATAAAAAGTTAGCACTGGCTAAAGTGAAGAACATAATCAAGAGTCGGAGTCATTACATGAAAGTTAAGCAGAAAAAGCTCGAATGTGAAGAGTGCGGAATGAAATACAGTTCAAAATTTCTTTTAGCGAAACATATGAAAGTTCACAATAAAATAAAAAATCTGAAAATGTGTAAGCAATGCGACAAGGTGTTTTTAACCACAATTCAGCTAGAAGATCACGCAGAGAGAATGCACTACCCGAAGAAGATTCGATGCCCGAAATGTCCCAAAAAATTCAGCACACAAAGGCTGCTCATAAGTCATAACAAATTGAATCACGTTAGCGCAAACTGTAAATTGTGCTCGGAGCAGTTTCCTTCCAGGAAAGATTTGAAAGCGCACTTGGATAAACACAGCATAATGAGTTGTCCGCGATGCAAAAAGTGTTTGAAAAACAAAAATTCCTTTAGAATCCACATAAAGATGTGCGGCAATAGTGCCGAGAGAAAAGTGAAATTTTTCTGTGATCTATGCGACAAAGGTTACGTCCGTAAGAATGGGATTCGATCGCACTTGAAGATCGATCATGGCTTCGGCAAAGTTTTGAGTTGCGATTGGTGTAGTAAAAAGTTTGACGCAGTCAGCAGACTTAGGAATCATATAGTGAAACATACCAGGGAAAGAAATTTCCATTGCGACCAGTGCAGTGGCAGGTTCGTCACTCAAGCTGCCCTTGTGTATCACACGAGACTGCACACGGGCGAGAAGCCCTTTCAGTGTGACCTATGCGAAGAAAGCTGAGAAAACACTTGGGTCCGACTAAAGAATGTCACATGTGCCACATTAAGTTCATTACTAGCCATCAATTGAAAAAGCATATACAAAGACATTTTAATCCTCACAGCAAATTGTACATTCCGGACTTTGAAACAAAGTTCATTATAGACGATTTGTTTGAATCTAACAACCTGTGATAAATATATATTTTTTAAATTATAAGCGCCAGCTCACACCGAAACGCAACGCGATGCGACGCGGCTTGCCAATACAATTTAGAAGTTATCTACTACACAAGCTAACAGTGTCATTGAGACCGTTCAGCGCGCTAATTGAATGCATTGAGTTCGGACATATTTTGGTGCTCTCTAGATTTATTTAAATTATTCTCAGTTTTTAATTTAGTTGTGTTGGTTTGAGTGTTTGGGAAAATCGGCCCATCTCCAGCGCCTGATCACGTGATCACGTGTCACGTCTGGTCATTTCTGGTCTATGGGAGTGACAGGGCACTTTTTTCTGCTATACCACTATTATATTTAATCTGTGGCTATATATACGCAAGCGATCGTCAAGCAAATTATTGCCTCTTCAAGCATAGACAAGCGTCGCATCTCGACGTGTTTAGTTTCGGTATAAACTGACGCTAATGTGGCGTAATTTCGTTTTAAATGAATTTCATGAATATGTATGACATTTTTCTTATTATAAAAATCAATCATGCTTATTTAATACCACTGTTTATTATAAATAAAATAATTTTAATCATTGAAATGACTTTTTTATGTTGTACCACATTAAAATTTCTTATTAGGTAGGTAGGTATACTTTTTTCTCAGGAATGTCATGAAAGAGTTTAAATCTAGTTCAATGAAGTTTCCTTCAATGTGATCTTTTTCTGCATCAACATGGAAAACTAGACGAAATTCCCTATGGGAAAGCTTTAAGAAGTTTAATAATCAGGGTCACTTTTATACCCTACTAGCTGGTGCTCGCGACTTCGTCCACGTGGAATAGATATTTTGAGAATCATTTGGGTATCTCGGAACGGTTTTCGCAGCGCACGCAACGGAAGCCCTCAAAGATGAATAATTTTCCCCGTTTTTTTCACATTTTCGACTGTTTCTTCGCTCCTATTAGTCGCAACGTGATGTTATATGCCTAAAGCCTTCCTCGATAAATGATCTATCCAACACAAAAAGAATTTTTCAATACGAACCAGCAGTTCCTGAGATTAGCACGTTCAAACAAACAAACAAACTCTTCAGCTTTATAATATTAGTATAGATTAAATTATTAATTTTAAATTTTGACGAAATTAAATTAGAAAAAGAAACCAATAAAAAATTTTTTTCATCTTTTATTTCTTTCAAAAAATAACATTAACTTAGTTTTTTTTTTTGGTTATTCTCGTAAAGGTAGTTAAGACAGGCTGACGCTCCACTTTATGGTACGTGGCCTACTGTGGTAACGCCAAAAAAACTGCAAGTGCTCTGTGAACCATATTTTATTAACCCTTTAGCCGCCAGAGTCGGATTTATCCGACAATTATTTTCGTCTCCATTTCGGCAGAGCCGACCTAACCTAACAACAAATTCCTGTACTTGTATTATGTTTATTTTTAAATCGACTTGCTTTCTTTAAAAAAAAAATACGTTAACTCCTACAAAACAAAGCGGTTAAAGGAATTAGGGGGAAAATGGGAAAACAAAAAATGAAAATAAACAATTTTTAATTAACATTTTATTAAAAGATAACTTACAAGCGGCTAAATTAACACAATAACGTAACATAGTGATCACAACTTAAATTAAAGTGTATATAATATACAACAAAAATGGCGGATTTAAAAAAAAAAAACCATTTTGTTTTAAAGTAACCTTTGTTGCAAATGCATAGAGTTCATTATTAAATGCATATTGTTATTTAAAAATTCATATAGAGGGCATAATTTACAGATCCTCATAGAGTACATACTTTAGAGAGAACGGCTTAAATCATTTGAAACCAGATCTACGAAATTTAAAAAAAAAAAATTAAGTATTTTTTTGCATTTATTTGCAATTTTTTTTTAACACGTATTACGAGGGTATTTATAAATTCATAATAGATCAGAAAATCATCTTCAATTTGTATATTTGTTAATATTAAAAAAAAAGAAAAAATAAAAAAAATTGCTTTATTTAGCAAATTTGTGATATTGACTTGATGATTTTTTTTTTGCAATATTTATAACGACTTGATAATTGAACTTTGCAATATATTTTCATCATTAATGATCCAAAAATATTGGAATTATTTTCCTTTTAGTTTTTAAATTAATTTTTTACACTCAAAAATGTATTAAAAAATGCATTTTATTATATTTTAAAATTGAAAAATAAATCATTTTACAAAAAAGTGACTCACTACAGATTTCATCGTTGACTTAACTAATATTTTTTTTTAAAGCATATTATTAAACTGTGCCTTTATAATATAACTAATTTTATTACTATTTAAATATTATATTTTCAAAATAATGCACTAGATACTTAATGAGGATGAGCGAAAATTCACAACTACCCTCCAGTGAATTTTCCGCTTCTTTTGAAGGTAGTTATGAAAAATTTCAAGTTACCGATATTTTTTATATTTGTGGCGATTTATTGAGAGTCGCTTGAATTCCGCCACATTTGTTTGACAATATATATAATATAATATTATATTAATTTATATTATACATAAAATTACTTTTCCTTGTTCAACGCCTCAATGAATTCTTCTAACTTTTCTTGCACTTGTCGTACTCGTTCTGTGAAAAAAAAGGGACATTAATTTCTTTAGGCTCGTTTGGGCACATTTTATGGGGACTTCGTAATGTTTTTGGTACAGGAAATAACATTAGGATGCCTTTCATCCAGAAAAAAAAGTACTGTTCCCGTGTAGGCTTACAAGATGACGGGAATTTTCCTGACATGTCCGGAATTTCAACTGTCTGTCAGGGAAACGGGGAAAATTGGAACACCAGAAGAAACACCAGAGGGTTTTTGTATGCATTGAGGAACGATACTAATATAAAGGAATTGTCAGTGATGTGTGTGTGTGTGTTCTTAAGTGTGGACTTACTGAGTTCTTCGGCCAGTTCAACTCTTCTGCCGGATAGCAATTTCTTCTTTAGTTCTGTATCTGCTGCCATCTGAGTGAGCAAACACATATTAATTAATAATAATAATTCTGTGTGACAATAATAAAATGTGACTCAAAAGTTCCACGAGTCACTTCGAAAACATACACAACTTTTTTACTCATTTTGCAGATAGTTCTTTTCACTTTGCATCTGTCGATATATTGAATTATTTCACACATGACAATTTCATTCGAAAACGTAACGGAAAATCTGTCATAGCACGAGTGATTAGTTCAATGAGTGAACGAGTGAATGAGTGAGTGAGTGGTTTACCTCGTCGAGGACCTCTCGAAGTTCCCTGTCGAGCCTGGCAGCCTCCCTGTTGCCTATCTGCTGGCGCAGGGCGTTGGCTGTCGTCCGCAGGGTCTGCTGCACTCGCCAGAACATCACCACCTCGCAGCACTCCTTCTGCACATCATTATCACCAAAAAAACTCATCATCGTGATAGTCATGCACTCGCTGACCTGTAATTATATACACACTAGACGGGCTGTCCCAAAATGTCTAGTGCCTCTGTATGTCTATTGTTTAAAAATGTCTAGTGCCTCTGTATGTCTATTGTTTAAAAATGTCTAGTGCCTCTGTATGTCTATTGTCTCAAAATGTCTAGTGCCTCTGTATGTCTATTGTCTCAAAATGTCTAGTGCCTCTGTATGTCTATTGTCTCAAAATGTCTAGTGTCTCAGAATGTCCAGTGAATCAAAATGTCTAGCGTCCCAAAATATATCAGAATGTCTATTGTCTCAAAATGTCAAAGTGTCTCAGATGTCCAGTGAATCAACATATCTAGTGTCTTAGAATATCTAGTGTCTCAGAATGTTTAGTGTCTCAAAATGTCTAGCGTCCCAAAATTTCTAGTCTCAGAATGTCTATTGTCTCAAAATGTCTAGTGTCTCAGAATGTCCAGTGAATCAAAATGTCTAGCGTCCCAAAATATATCAGAATGTCTATTGTCTCAAAATGTCTAGTGCCTCTGTATGTCTATTGTCTCAAAATGTCTAGTGCCTCTGTATGTCTATTGTCTCAAAATGTCTAGTGTCTAAGAATGTCCAGTGAATCAAAATGTCTAGCGTCCCAAAATATATCAGAATGTCTATTGTCTCAAAATGTCTAGTGTCAGAATATCCAGTGAATCAACATATCTAGTGTCTCAGATGTCCAGTGAATCAACATATCTAGTGTCTTAGAATATCTAGTGTCTCAGAATGTTTAGTGTCTCAAAATGTCTAGCGTCCCAAAATTTCTAGTCTCAGAATGTCTATTGTCTCAAAATGTCTAGTGTCTCAGAATGTCCAGTGAATCAAAATGTCTAGCGTCCCAAAATATATCAGAATGTCTATTGTCTCAAAATGTCTAGTGCCTCTGTATGTCTATTGTCTCAAAATGTCTAGTGCCTCTGTATGTCTATTGTCTCAAAATGTCTAGTGCCTCTGTATGTCTATTGTCTCAAAATGTCTAGTGTCTAAGAATGTCCAGTGAATCAAAATGTCTAGCGTCCCAAAATATATCAGAATGTCTATTGTCTCAAAATGTCTAGTGTCAGAATATCCAGTGAATCAACATGTCTAGTGTCTCAGATGTCCAGTGAATCAACATATCTAGTGTCTTAGAATATCTAGTGTCTCAGAATGTTTAGTGTCTCAAAATGTCTAGCGTCCCAAAATTTCTAGTCTCAGAATGTCTAGTGTTTCAGAATGTTTAGTGTCTCAAAATGTCTAGTGTCTTAGAATGTCTAGTGTCTCAGAATGTCTAGTGTCTCAAAATGTCTAATTTCTCAGTCGTGTGCCTCGTCGTACCACGAAACCCATTAAAATACACGGGCGCGAGTTGACTTACCCCAGTGCCATTTTGTTGACTGTACAAGTAAAAACTCTTTTTGCAATCGCGCGCTCTGCTTTGCGCTTTCTCCAGGAAGTTTCTGTAACAGAAAATAATTACATTGTCAACACTCGTGTTATAAAAAGAAAATATTTGTTTGTGACGTGAACACGTCTTTAAATTTGCTTCCATAGTGAAAGGCAATTCAGAAACAACGAGAATCATCAAAATCTATTCATAATTGGCGGAATAATCGAGTAACAAATATACAAAAAAAAAACAAGATACATTTGATTTGAGAATCTCCTCCTTTTTTGAATTCGGTAGAAAATGAGAGGATATTTCCTTCACATGGGCATGTTACCTGAGGTAGACCGGTTTCCAGGTCTCCCTGATGTAGTCGTTGTCCACCTCGATGCCCCTCCTGCGAAGGTTGTCCCTCACAGCCACCACCTCATCATAGGAGAGGGCTGGCCTTGTGGTTCCCAACCTCTCCAGCTCACCCTTCACCTCGTTGCGACGGTTCTGCTCCTCTGTACTCGACTGCCAGTACAGCCATCTTTCCTTCAGACTCGGACCTGGAAACGATTTGACTTCAATTTAAAAAAAAATAGCCCTCCACTAGTTGACTTTTCTCTTACAAGATCCACAGTTCACGGTTCAATTTCAAGGCCATATCTCACCACTGACAAAACACACATCTGTCAAAAACTTTTGTTTTGAGACACTGAGGAATTTTGAACGATAGAGCTCGGAGCTTCCGTAGCTCATTGAACTCAGGGGGGTGCCCCTTTTGCGTCGGGCACATGTTACAAAACTCACCAGTGAGAGTTTTGAGCTCCGCCTTGACGTTGTTTAAATGGTCGCGAAGGGCCGTCTCCATGAGTGCGACGGCCGCGTCCCATTCGGCCCTCGAGCCGACGGAGCGGTCTTGCAATGCGTTCAGTTGCAGCACTCGCAATACCTGGGACGAAAATGTACAGTCGGGGCAAGAAAAGGTCGTTTTATTCCTAACAAATACTTTTACAAAAAAAAATTACAAATCTTTTCTCTTTATAATATTAGTATAGATTAGCTTTTTCCCGCGACTTCCGTCTGCTCGTCCCTTTTTCTTAGCCGTTGAAATATTTATTCACTCTTTATTGCTCATTTTTTGGATTACAACTCGCTATGAAGTGTCTGAAAATATTGACTCACATCCTGAGCCCTGTCCTCCCAGTGGTGCCTGCGGAGCGCCTCCTCGACCGCTTGACTCTTGAGTGGCTCGTACACGGGGTCCGAGTCAGTGTTTCGACTCATCAGCTCGCTGAACTCCTCGCGGAGTGCCTCCCGCCCGGCGCCTATTGAGGCTCCGGGCAGCTCAGATTGAGCCCAGTCGCGAAGCGCTATGTCGACTGACGTATTGAATTTATCTGAAACGCACATTTTAGTTTTGTAAGAGGGCTCACGTTCAGAATGTCCAGTGTCACAATGTCCATTGTTTCAAAATGACTAGTCTCAGAATGTTCAGTGTCAGAATGTCCATTGTTTCAAAATGTTTAGTCTCAGAATGTCTAGTAACAAAATGTCTATACCTTGTCGTGCCCCTAGAGCTTGACTCGTGGTTTTTTTTTTGAGAGAAAGCATCGCAATAATTTAAAAATAAATTTTATACAAGTAGAGGAATTTTCGGCTCTGGCGAAATGGATACGAAAATAATTGTCAGATTTATCCGACTCAGGCGGTTAAAGGATTAATACGCACGGTGCAGAAACGCCAATTGCTATTTCGGGCGAAAGTTGTATATTAGTACTTCTTCCATAAAATTAGTCACGATTCGAAACAACTGTCAAGCATTATCTTTTATTGTCCTCTTGGACATTGCTGGCATGCGGACAGAAACTTTCTGAAGCTATTTCCAAGGAAGTGGGAGAATAAAATCAATATACCTTAAAAACTATAGAGTGATACCAAACACTATATATGTCTTTTATTTTTGGAAATGTGAACATCGAAAGGCAACTGCTATATTAATATTCTGTAATATTAATTTTTTTCTTACTTACTCTACTTACTCGTACATGATATATCACTACATAGTATAAAACAAAGTCGCTTTTTCTGTCCCTATGTCCCTTTGTATGCTTAGATCTTTAAAACTACGCAACGGATTTTAATGCGGTTTTCACTAATGGGTAGAGTGGTTCTCGAGGAAGGTTTAAGTACATAATTTACTAAGTTACGCGGGCGAAGTCGCGGGCAGCAGCTTTAATTTTATTAACACGTAACGTAATTTTATAAACTATAATAACATGTAGTGCCATCTGTTAACAGACTTTTTCCATTATTCGAAGTGAGATTAGATGAATTAGAGTACTACATTGCTTCAAACAGAATTCCCTAGATGGCGTTGTAAATTTTGCATACACGTTGTCTGGGACTCCAAAAAGGACATAGGGTACCTTTCATCCAGAACGCGGACGAAGTCGCGGGCACCAGCTAGTTTATTATAATACATGATATTATTACGTACATGATAACTAATGTGAATTACAAAAGTAGTTCTGAAAAGTGATCTATCAAATTAGATTTTACCGTATACTATTTTATACGGTAAAATCTAATTTATTATGAATCTACCCTACCGGGTACCGTGAAATGTCTACTTTTGGTGTTAATTAAGGCTTACTGGTGTCAACGTCATAAGGTTCCGGCCAAATTGGGGAAGAAGACGGATGAGACTTTGGATTATGTTTAAATTTAACGTGACGAAGCGCTCGCATATCTGTTGCAAGGAAATGTATACAGGATGAATAGTTTCCCTTGGAGGAGATAACTGCATTTTTTTTCCATTAAAATTAAATATTAATTGATCTTCATTCATTTGCACACATATTTTGAAAACTTGATATAATTTCAATAAAAAAAAATTGTATATACTCAACAGTTTTACGTAGGATTAGATAAAAAAAAAGCTAGAATATCGCATTTTAAGATAGATTTAACTTATTTATACAATTTAAAAAACAAAAATTATCATCTTTATACAGTGTAAGTTTAAGTATTTTTCCGCGTCTGTCTCTATATATAGCCACTTTTGAAAAGTTAATTTGAACAGTTGTCGCTGCCGGGATTCGAACTCGGGACCCCCGAGTTAGTGGCTCGCCGATGTGGCAATCCTATCGCTTATACTGACCGACGTCATCGCTCGATGCGGCCGCCGCTGGCAAGTAGATGTGTTGCAATACGCGCGGTCCAGCTTTCGACCACAGGGCCGAGTGAAGCCTTTGCTCCCAAGCCGCGGCCGCCACGGCCGACAACTCGGCCGACTGGTCGAGCAACTCGGCGCGCGCCCGCTCGAACAACTCGTCGCGGTCGAGTTCGCGCTGTCTGCAATTGTCGACAAACCGATACACTTTTACGCCTATACGCAACACTCGCCGTGTATAATTCCATTGGAACTTTTCTCAAAAGGACCAAATGAAACAATAAAACTAGCGTACGCGCGTGACTGTACCTGCACTATATAAAATTACTGTATCATAAAAAAAGGAAATGAACAAAAACAATTAAAATCACAAAAAACGATTACCAAAAATTCACATTAAAATCATCTATTTGCGACAATATGTAGATGTGTGGTGTGCTTACAACTATAAACCTAATTTATCGACATTACTACTACTATATTTTGGTCGCAGCACTAGCGCATTCCTCATAGCTACACTGGAAATCGAGCGTACAGTAACAATTTGTCACATTTTGATACCTAAATACGGGGTACCTAAGTACGAATTGATATTAGAACAATAAAGTACCTGGGAAACGTGTTCTTCCATTCCGTCTCAAGGTTGAACCGCATCGCCTTGAAGGCGTCCGCTTGCTGCTCGACCGAGGCGCGGACCATTCGCCAGAAACAGTCCGCCACGGCCAATGACAGGTTACGGGTCGTCACTTGGGATGGCGTCACCAGCCCATCCCTGTTTCATACACTCAGACATTCAAACTTCGTTATGTTTTTTTATCTCTTCCATTATATGCAATCTATTCTGGCTGGCTCAGTTTTAGAATAGCCAAAGAGTCAGAATGTCCAGTGTTCTCAAATGAGTAGTCTATCAAAATGTCCAGTGTCTCAGAATGTCTAGTGTCTCGGAACGTCTATTGTCAAAAAATGTCTAGTTTATATTTCTTCAAGCAAAGCCACTAGACGAGCTTAAAAATATTTTGATGAAGTGGACATTTTGATACATTAAACATACATTCAGCAAATATTTTGGCAAAGTGATTTTGTTTTTTTTTTACGAGCGAAGAAACTTTGAAAATGCAATGCAACTGGCATAAGGTTATGTGGGAATTCGAAATTATTTTTCTCTAGCTAGATGATACTTATTAAAAGTTCCAGAAATTCCAGAATTTCTGGAACATTTATAGCTGCAACAGATTTCCAATACTCGATTTTTGGTATAACAAAAATTTACGTAATACAATCTAGATTCGATTGTATTATAAAAATTTAATTGTCTTTTTATAAAGTAAAATAAGCTTTGATTGCTCAGATCAGTGGAACAGTTCATTAACCTAATTTTCTAGAGAGGTCTTATGATATCCATAGTAAACTCACTTGAACAGCTTCGAAGACCTGAAGAATCTCTCCTCGTACTCTCTGATGTTTTGAATGGAGTCGTCTTTGCGACTGCGCCCCGTCACCACCGCGTAATAGCCCAAAGCCTTCATTGGGAATAACTTCCCTTCGAGAATACGTCGGATCTAAGGAACATGACATAACATGACGATTTAACGGATTTATTCAAAATAGGGACAGGCAATCACGTAAAAAGACAATTAATCGACGAGGATAAGGAGAGCTTCTGAATAATTGATAATGCTTCTGATATCCCTTCAATATTAATCAAGCAATAAGCACTTTAAATGTTCGTGAAATTGAAATTAACTAATGTTTAATTGGGAAATGTATGCAGTTTCATTGTAAAAATAATATTATTCCTATAAATATTGTAAATGTTTAGATAACTAAGAACTCAAGTTCAGTGTCCATTGTGCCAGATTGACCAGTCTAACAAAATGTCTAGTCTCAGAAAGTCTATAGTGTCCTACAGAATGTCTAGTGTCACAAAATGTCCAGTGTCTCTGAATGTCTAGTGTCACAAAATGTCTAATTTCTCAGAATTTACAGTGTCCCAGAATGTCTCAGTGTCTCACAGAATGTCTATTGTTACAAAATGTCTAATTTTTCAAAATACCCGCTTGCTCTTTACCTTGATTGTTTCAATTTCTAGACAGATAAATCCATATTTTTTCCACATTCCGAGCAAAACCACCAGACGAGCGTAAAGTGGACATGTTGAACTTGAGCCCATTATTTTTTTTATCAAAATCGCACTGTAACCATTGTAGTGCTACAACTATGGAATTTGCGTGACAAATGCCAAATATGCACATAAAAATTACGTTTAAAACGGTAACAGGTAGTACTTAACGCCAAGTTCTACTATTGTTTTTAAACTCAGATGTGTTTTTTATATGACAGATGACAGAGTGCATGCTCTATGCACATGTTCACTTTTGAATTGGTAGTGTTTTGTATTGAAAACTCACTCTATTGGGATTTGCTAGATTTTCCTCTGCGAGATCAACTTTGGTGAGTACGAAGATTGTCCTTTTACCCGAGGGATCGCACGATGACACCAAATCGGTCACGTTGCTTCTTTCGGCGTCCACTGAACCGTCCTTAAATCACAATTTAAAACAATATTTTTATACTGATAAACTACTTATCAGTTTACTTAAAGGGTCAATATGGGAAAAAATTCTTAAGACATGCACAAGCAAATTTTACCTGTATACACAATATTATGGCGTTCGGATTGTCCATATACTGTTTCGTCATTTGTTTGATTGCATCTCGTGTGTCAGACGCCATGTCCACTGTTTGAGTCTGAAAAAAGATTTAGTAAAAAAATTTAACAATCATATTTATTATGTGAAAAAAATTCAGCTATGGCGGCCGGAGGGGCTATAGTGTGAAATCGGTCATTTTGTAGAATATATCAGTCGTTA
Organism: Synanthedon tipuliformis; assembly: GCA_947623395.1. Lineage (NCBI taxonomy): Eukaryota > Metazoa > Arthropoda > Insecta > Lepidoptera > Sesiidae > Synanthedon > Synanthedon tipuliformis. The sequence continues at coordinate 5,654,464 of OX392433.1, forward strand.
ATCTTCCCTTCAATGCTCGACAAATAAAGTGCTTTACGACCCTAAGATTGAACATTGTTGAACATCCTTTGAAAAATCAGTGACAATTTCTATTGCTATCTTTATTAGCGATGACAAATTATGTCAATCAGTAATCAATACCTATTTCAAATCTAAGCCTTGGCGAATTTTGAAATGAATGGAATTTGTACATAACTAGCTGGTGCCCGCGACTTCGTCCGCGTTCTGGATGAAAGGTACCCTATGTCCTTTTTGGAGTCCCAGACAACGTGTATGCAAAATTTACAACGCCATCTAGGGAATTCTGTTTGAAGCAATGTAGTACTCTAATTCATCTAAAAGTTAACAGATGGCACTACATGTTATAAAATTACGTGTTAATAAAATTAAAGCTGCTGCCCGCGACTTCGCCCGCGTAACTTAGTAAATTATGTACTTAAACCTTCCTCGAGAACCACTCTACCCATTAGTGAAAACCGCATTAAAATCCGTTGCGTAGTTTTAAAGATCTAAGCATACAAAGGGACATAGGGACAGAAAAAGCGACTTTGTTTTATACTATGTAGTGATTGAAACTGATAAAGCACTTTTCTTGTCTGCTTTACCACAGATAAAAAAATTTATGCCAGATATAAGTGTACATAATATATTAAAGAGCGAGGGACCCAAGTGAAATCCCTGGGGCACACCTGAAAATTAATTTCAAAATTATTACACCGTCTGTTTTTTAATTTATTATTAAAGTTATTCAAATAATAAATACCTTAAATTAAACAAAATTACGTTACAACAAATTATATAAATCATGATGACAATAATTGCAAAATGGAAGTTAAACGTCTATGGAGATTGTCGTATCTAGACAAATTTTGGCTTTTCTTTATTTTGTACCGAATGATTAGTCCAATTATAGTCCAATTGATTAAGTTCACTATTTGGGCAGAGCGAAGACATTGACAGCAATGGACAGGAGTTGATGACAGTTACTGAAATGGACGGGTGTAGATTACCGAAATGACTCCGGGCAGGTCGACAAGCACCATCCGTTGAATGCCGGGCCCCTTCACCGACATCGCGATCACGTCCGTGGACACGGTGCGACCGCCGCGCACGCTGTTGCGCATGCGCAGTTCCACCTCCCTGTTTGCAATTAAAAAAAAAACACGTCATTCGTTGACTTGCACTGCACACCAAAAGTGAAAACTTAGCTTGAAGAGAAAGTTTAATTAGTTTATTTTTCCGACGTCTGATGTCGCTGCGTCGGCAGATACCCTTACAAGGGGTATTTCGGGGAGTTTCCATGTAACGGTATGTATGTAAGGGGAATCCCCCAGCACCACCTGTGCTGTTTGCTATGTTCGATGGAGCAAGGGATGATGGAATCTATTCCCCCCTCTAACCCTGTTGCTATCGTGCCCGTTTTTCTATTTCAACCTTGTTGCTACCGTGATACCCCTGTTTTTCTATTCCAACCATGTTGCTATCGGGACAACCCTGGTTTTTTATTCCAACCATGTTGCTATCAGGATAACCCTGGTTTTTTATTCCAACCCTGTTGCTATCGTGATACCCCTGGTTTTTCTGTTCCCACCCTGTTGCTATCGTGATACCCCTGGTTTTTCTATTCCTACCCTGTTGCTATCGTGATACCCCAGTTGTGCCATTCCATTTCCAACCCTGTTGCTTTCGTGGATGACAAACTTACTTCCTCAGATCTGCGAGATCCGATTCCTTGTTGAGATCGAACTCCCTCGCCGAGTCCCTGAACTGAGCGACGTGATAAGGTCCCTCCGACAGCGTCACCTTGACGGGAGCCCGGGTGCACATTTCTCCGGCGCCCCTCGGGAATATTCGCGCCTGGGCGATCATCTCCAGCACTGACGTCTTGCCCGCGGACTGATCACCCACGACCACGACGCGGGGGAGTCGGTCCGTCTCGCCCGCGTCCCAGCCGGACAACTCGTCCAGCACGGACGAGTACATGTCGATCAGGGACCGCTGGGGACGACACATAATATGCAAAGTGATATCTGGTACAAGTTGCTGACGAGTTGGGTATCATCAAGAGGTTACCATGTCATCGAAATACCACCAAAGTAACAAGTTAGTGAAATCCCTTCAACAAGGAAATGGACTGACGGTCATCAAAGAGTGCACGAATAAATTTTCATAAATAATAATTTATGAAAATTTATTTCATAGGATAACGGAACCATAACGAACTTTTAAAAAAAAACGGATTTAAAACGGTCCATCCGTTTGAGAGACACATAGACATAGATACACACATCAAACTTAAATTAAAACACCCTCTTTTTGAGTCGGGCTTGTTTGTTCATGGATTTCTTTCCGGTTTGTTCACTGTCAAAGTAGCTTTACAGGCTGTACTGTCTGATAAATTTAATTCTATTGCAATTGACGTTCTATAAATACCAGCAAATACCTTCATCTTCCTGGTGGTGGGCTGGCGGCCTTGCCTGAGCAGCAGGTTTTGCTGTCTCAGCTCCCGGTTCTCCTGTTCCAAGCGTTGGAGTTCCCGCTGGTAGCGTGCCTGCAGAGCTAACACTTCCTCTTGGAGTGCATGGACTCGTTTCTCTGCAATTTGCATAAATAAATCAATTAAATACAGTACAATTTTCAAATGTATGCATTATGGTTTTATGATTCTGGAGTTTGGGTTTTTTAATCAGAGATTTATTGTCGTTAAATTTCTTGGACCGACTCGGAGTCAACCGTTGATACTTAGTTGAGCTTTGTATCAAAATGGCAACACTTAGCGGTCCTAAAGGACAGCTTACTTTAATTAGAATTTAGATTAGAGTTTAAAGGACAAAAAAAAACAATGTTACCATAGGAAGTGTCTTCAGAACTCTGTGAACGGTTTGGAGACGGTGCTGGTTTGCTTTGAAGGTTGTTTACTATTTTCGGTGCTGTTTCTGTAAATAAAACATCGGTTGGATTACTTAAAAAGAAAAACCTATCAGTCAGTAAACTTAGCTTCACAAAAAAAAAGTTTAAATTATTTATTTTTCGACGAGAGATGTCGCTGCGCTGGCAGGTTATTATAACGCTCTACCAAATTCATGATTCACCTTCAACTCGCATCCAAAGTAGCTAAATATTAAAAAAAAATACGTGGCTTAAGAAATTCGTATCCAAAGTAACGAAATATTAAAAAAAATACGTGGCTTAAAAAACTCGTATTCAAAGTAGCTAAATATAAAAAAAAATATATGGCTTAAAAAACTTGTATCCAAAGTAACTAAATATGAAAAAAAAAATGCCTTGCCTATATGCGCCACGTTATTGACAGCGGCGGCCGCTACGGCGTCCTCGTAGCGTTGCGAGAGCCACTCCCTCAACTCGGAGGCCCGAGCAGCTCCGGCGTCCTTCAGCCGTGGATCTGATTGGAGCGACAGCATCAGTGGAGCCCCTACCGTATTACACCGGGTACACTCATGTACGCACACTTTAAAATCGTTAGGTCAAGCAGGTGTTGGATATTGGATACCTCCGGTATTGAACGAAGGTCGGCTTTGGCAAAAAAAAATTCAGTACTTATTGCCTCTAATAAAATACTAGAAATCACTATAAAAGAAATGTCAATAGATATATTTAGATAGCCATTAACTCTCAAGGGGTATTAATCAGATTTTTTTTTTATTAATATCAATATTGATACCTGTATAAAAACAAATCAAGATAAGAAGCTACAAAATTAATAAAATTTACACACCTATTTGAAGTTGATCACCAATTTTTTGTTTGGCCGAGATGAGTGTTGTGGTGAATCTGTCCCATTGTTCGTTGTCTGGTAACAGATCGTTCATCCAGCCCATGTCTGGAAGACCGTCTTTCCATTCTGAATATTTCTGGAATTATTCATTTAATACTCAGACTAAATAAGAACTATAGACAGAATTTCGCACATAACATGGTGAAGCTGGTTTTATAACATTTGTGTATTAAGATTTTGTGTGTAAAATGTAATTCTATTCTGCTTTTTATTCTTTAACTACACAATTTGGCATTATCACTAGAAAATATTTTAATATGGAGATGCAGAGGCATAGTTTGTATTTTTTTATCAATGAATTTTTCAAATTGGTTCCTTAGATTACCCTCCACACATAAACATACATACAAAATCCACCCTATCTCTTTATTATATTAGTATAATATATATTTACCTTATTCATAGTCATTCCTCCACCGACAGCCCCTCCCAGTACCAAGTATCTAATTTTAAGTACTCCCCTCACAGCCCTAGCTATGAGCATACCATATCCCCTTCTTTGGACACGACTAGTATCGATGGGCTTGTGAAGCAGTATTCGGCGGCCTGTCCACATTGAAAAAGCCACCGCTCTTTTGTCTATGCAAGGCCAGGCTGCTGATTTCCTTATGGATAATCTGTAATAAAAAATCAACATTAGAAATGCAATTAATATCAGTATTATATTGACAAGAAACCCTTTAGCATGGTGTAAAGCAGGCTGGTCCGTTGTCTGTCCGTTGTCTCACAAAAGATAAAATATGTAGAGACAGGTCGTGCAGTATCTATGACATCAAAAGTGATTTTACCTTTTTTAATTTTTTTTTAAATGTTAACAAAGTATGTAACATATTTATCAAAAGTAAAATTCACATTTTTTCTAAATATAGAGATATCTACCTCTTTTAAAATATTGTAAACCAATATTGTAAGATCTGTCTGAACTCATTCTCTATCTTCCTACAATACAATATTTCCTAATTTCCAATACTGATATTATTAAAATATAATATTCCAATGCATTTTAATGCTTCTTTAGGATATTCAATAGCTAGCTATAACAGCTATAAACAGTGCTGGTGCTCATCTGGAATATTTAGCCTATGTCAAAAGTGAAATTCTTTTCCAAATATTAGTGAAAGAATCTTCTTAACCTCTTGAATGGCAGAACACATTGTATGCCGGAACACAGATCTGTATATTTTAACGGGCATTATTTTAACAAATGTATGAAATGTCAAAATGTATGAATAAAGGTATATAGGTAGATGTTTTTCAACATGATTTCAACTAATGTTTTGTGACTTTACTTATCTGTGACTTTTGTACTTGTTGTGACTAAGTATCGGCATTCAAGAGGTTAAATCGGATGAGTAGTGTCGAAGATTACATCTCACATACAAACTTTATGTCTAGAATATATTTTAGACAAGAACATCATAAAACAATTTGAACATGGATGACCAAACAAGTTGAACACAGAAAAGAAGCAATCTTGTTAAAGTTGAAGGAAAGAAAGCTTAAACGAAAAAAGATATAAATATTTCGACTAGGGCAGACAGATAATAAACAATAATATTATTAAACCTAATACATACTTGTATTTATTAGCTGTCAAGAATAGTTTCATATTCAAGTAATATGGGTACTTGAAAAATTACCAAGACAAAGTAAAGATATTTAAAAAAAGCATAAACATAATATCAATAATTTAAGTTACCTTAGTCGATTGTGAAGTATTCTCGACATTGTTTACGTAATTTATAATTCCTCAATAGAAACTCATCAAAACATAACCAATCAATGGATATAATATTCCTCGTATTTCATAACCTTTGCCGCCGGTTATTTAAAAAGATGTTTGTAACAAATCACAATGTAAATCTAAAATGTATTGAATAATAAATATTACACAATAATCGAGATGTAATAAGCATGTAAATCATAAAAGTTACTTTAATTTTATTTTCAAAATCTATTTTCAATGTCAATTGTCAAAAACCAAACCTACACCAATTCCCTAATCAATTCAAACATAGAATACTATTTTAGTTAGACCGAACACAGAATATAATTATTATGACGTTTTAACTTTGATCACAATAGATTCTATTGTTTTCAAAATACATTATCAAAACATGCCGATGTTATTTCATTCCAATGTTGAATTCCGTGAGCGTAATCAAGCAATCGTCTTTATTTCATTTAAAATTTATATAGGCTATAGCTATAGCCTTGTGATTGCACGTCTTCATGGGGGCTTCAGTGTTGTTGATTGCAAGATATTATGATTTCATTTTGTGCTTCTCAATTCTCAACATTTTTTTTTAACTGACAATATTTATCAAATAAATTTTCACGGTTTTCAATACGAAAACTTTTCAATACCATAGTAAAATGTATTTATCATGGCAGCACTGAATTAATAAACGTCAATGAAATCCTTGCACCTACTTTCATTATTCTGAGCACCTACTCTACTTCTACTTTTAGTAAATCTTTTTTAGTCTGTGATCAATCAAATCCAAAAATGGACTGAATTCCTGTCGTTTTTATTTTAAGTGCTTATTAAAAATTTACGTGAAAAATAAAAGAACTTTACACTTTCAGTTCTCGTTGGTCGAGTGTATAAGATAAAATATAAAATAACCGTGTGAACAGTGATAGATAACAAGTGTAAATTGCATATTACACATATTTTCTTCGATGCGATCAACATCGATTTGAGTAAGTATTTCGCTTTAAAAAAATATTACGATGGCGTTTCGTGTCAAGGCTAGGAATTGTTTGTTCAGTAATAATTAATGAAACGGCGCGATATTTGACCAGGAAGCGATGAGATCACTGTCAGGTTCTTTGAACTTTCCTACTGATAAGCGTGCGTGATGTAAGTTGGGATTTATAAGTGGGGTTTCCTTTGATTGGTTTGTTTTATTTTTAGATTTTGAGTACTACGCGCAAGTGCTGAGTGCAGCCGTAATTTTGTTACTGCTCGCTCTCTATAATAAACTGTTTACAGCACTGTATGGCTTACAAAACACTCATGTTTGTTTTCCAAATGCTAATTTTAGATTCTTTTTATTGATTGCATTTGTTTTTATACCATTTAATGTTTGCCATGAAGGAAAAAAATCAGCATCTCTATCATAATAATAAGGCAGATATACCTAAATATTTTATTTATAGATTAACTATATGTTTATGTACTGTAGATATTTAATGAATTAATAATAAATTTGTAGACATTATTTTAAGAATATGAAATTTATTTGAGACATTTCATTAAGTTTATTTAATCCAGAAAAAAGTAGTGTTTCTGAAAAATATAAAAAAATCAACACTTGACAGAAATATATCAGAGCAATAAAGATTTAATAAATTAAGTATTTGATATATATTTTTGTTATTCATTGAATTATTTATTTAAAAAAAAAATACTTATAAAGGGGATGCAGACAAAGTCGCTGGCAAAGCTTAGTAGGTATGTGATTACATTACTATAACACATTAAACCTAAATGGTTCTCTTGTTATTTAAATTCAAATAATTTGAAAATGCTATTATATATACATTGTCTGCTTTGAATATCCCAGCAGTTCCTCATTATTGAAAAAAGTTATATAAATATGTGCCATTGTAAATAATCCCAACACAATACAAGAACCCCAAGAAAACATTTTTACATTGGACACCATTTTTTCATTTGTTTTTTTTTTTGTCACATGACATTGTTGTTATTAAAATTTTGGTTAGCATAATTAGAAGACTTTGCATTTTGTCCTTGCATTTTGTCCTAAAAATATTTGCACAAATATTAGCTTTCTGTCCATACTAATAGAGTGATTTTTTCATTGACATGTGTTGTGGAATGACATCATCAGGAAGAAGTCTGCTACTTAAATTTGCTGTTATATTGTGTTCATTATTCATCAAAAACTAGCGACTCGAACTGGCTTTGCATGGGTGTAGTTTAGAATTTTTTTTGAAATATGTGAAGCCTCTGATTATGGAATTTTTTTTATAAAAAATGTTTGTAGCTGACTTTTATTTAAGTATTATAGTTTTATAAAAAAAAAAAAAAACAACTGGCTAACTACTGTAAGCCTTATTGTTTAATACTTACGACTTTGCCCGCGTAACTTTGTAAATTATATACAAAAAACTTCCTCGAGAACCACTCTATCCATTAGTGAAAACCACATTAAAATCCGTTGCGTAGACAGACAGACAGATAGACAGAGGGAAGCGAATTTGTTTTATACTTTGTTTTATGACAACACGTTTGGTCTAGTGGCTAGTAACCTTAGCTGTTAACCAAGCGGTCGTGAGTTCAAATCCCGCTAGGGGCAAATGTTTATGTGTTAACATTTACCTTTGTACCTGAGTCACGGATGTTTTGTATTTATAATATGTATTTTTTTACAAAAAAAAGTAATGTATGTAATATATCAACTGTCTGGTATCCATAATACAAGCATTAAGTTGCTTACTTTGGAACTAGATGGTGCTGTGTGGAATGTGTGAATATATTTATTTATACTATGTAGTGATATATGTATGACATCACTACATAGTATAAAACAAAGTCGCTTTTTCTGTCCCTATGTCCCTTTGTATGCTTAGATCTTTAAAACTACGCAACGGATTTTAATGCGGTTTTCACTAATGGGTAGAGTGGTTCTCGAGGAAGGTTTAAGTACATAATTTACTAAGTTACGCGGGCGAAGTCGCGGGCAGCAGCTTTAATTTTATTAACACGTAATTTTATAAACTATAACTAACATGTAGTGCCATCTGTTAACAGACTTTTTCCATTATTCGAAGTGAGATTAGATGAATTAGAGTACTACATTGCTTCAAACAGAATTCCCTAGATGGCGTTGTAAATTTTGCATACACGTTGTCTGGGACTCCAAAAAGGACATAGGGTACCTTTCATCCAGAACGCGGACGAAGTCGCGGGCACCAGCTAGTATTATTATAATACTTTTATTTAGTTTTTTTTTGGACTACTCGCCCAAATGGGCGAATTGTCATGTTTGATTTTACCTACTATTTTCATTTTGTTTATCTTCATGGACAAAATCTTAATTAGTAGAAGTAAAACTAGAAAGTAATTTTCTCCACAAATAAAGTGTCCAATAATAAAGTAATTATTTATTTATTTATTTCACATGGCCCCCAACGAGGCAGGCATCAAATTGAAATAGGACATTACAACCAATTATCACTAGGCGGCGGATGCCGCTGCAATTAAAGGAGGCTCAGCATGCGCCAATAAGAGCCACAAGTAACTTCCCATGTATTAACTAAAACTACTTAATCTATCCCTAAATCTACAACTACAAAAAATAAATTAAAAATAAATTAAATAAAATTAAAATGTCAGGTGTCGGAATGTTATAAATTAATAACATTGTGCAGGCCACTTGATAAGTGATATGAAAATAACAGTCATGTTTATTAATAGGAGCCATTGACTTCCGTTTCAGAAGCGTCCGCGCACCGGTCACCGCCCACTGATAATAATAATGCCATAAGCACATCGCGACCTCAATGTAAGTTATCACTTTTTTTAAAGTCCGACGCAAAAAGAGGGGTATTATAAGTTTGACCTGTGTATCTGTATGTCTGTCACTGGCGTCATTATGTAGTTATCAAACGGATTGACCGACTTTGATCAGGTTTTTGTAAAATAGACCATCTATACTAATATAAATAGGAAATATTTGATTGTTTGTTTGTTGAATTAAATACTGGAAATTACTGGACAGATTTGAAAAATTCTTTCACTGCTGGGAAGCTATATTATCAGCGAGTAACATAGGCTATATTTTATAAAGTTGCGCGAAAGAAGTCGCGTGCAACAGCTAGTTAATAAATATTATAAATAAATTCTCATTCGAAACTTAATGAGGCAATTTCCGTACATACTAAGTATCAGTATATGTTATAAAAAAAGCAACAAATTTGATAATAGATTTTTATTAATATTCGAGTTATACTTTTGCAGAAAAGAAAGATGGCATCGGTGTGGAAAAGGTTGCAACGAGTGAATAAGAGGGCGGCAAAATTTCAATACACCGCGTCTTATCATAGGATTGACTTGGAAACTTCTCCTAAATGGTATGTTGTTATTTCGATTTATTATAATTTAGTTTTATTGAAGTGAAAACTTCTCTAGGCGCGTTTGGCATCTTTGAGATGGGGAAAAAACCATTGAACTCGCGACACTGTTACCGTAACCGTCACCTCTGTTGACAATTATAAAAGAGCACAGTAATTTATATATACAAAAGAAAGTCGCTTTAGTTAAACCACTTATAACTCTAGAACAGCTGGACCGATTTTCATTTTGTTGTTTTGTTGGATTCGTCTCCGTCTCGAATAGCAGAATAACCATGAAAATACCGAAAAAATTAACGAAAAAATAAAACTAATAGAGAGAAAATTACTATATAGAAATAAATTGTACTGTCAAATTGACAGAAACTGTCAAATCGAGATTAGTCTCATGTTGTGATGTGTGGGTTTTATTAATAAACAAGCTGACCGAGCGAACTTCGTACCGCTCCAATACCATTGTTAAATATCACAACATGAGACTAATCGATCAGCTGCCTCTGTTTTTTTTTTAGCACAAGTCATACTGATATACTTTATAATCGTAAATAATACATAATATAAATAGAAAACGTCCAGACTAAGACAGACTTGTTGATACATACAAATGTTTGTCATAAATAAGCGAGGATAAAACCCGCGATTTCTGGCATAGCAAACAGATCTACTTGAACCAATCATAAGAGACTAAGCTCAATAGAAAGTCGAGGGTTAGTTTATGATTTTAATATTTTTTTTTTTATATTATGTATTCAAGGAAACCAAACAAATTGAGTATAGTATGGACAAGAAGGTCGCGCAGAGTGATCACAGAGCCCCTAGAATGGGAACCGTCATTGAAAGACCCACTCAAGTGAGTATCTAACTTAAATCTATACTAATATTATAAAGCTGAAGAGTTTGTTTGTTTGTTTGTTTGAACGCGCTAATCTCAGGAACTACTGGTTCGAATTGAAAAATTCTTTTTGTGTTGGATAGATCATTTATCGAGGAAGGCTTTAGGCTATATAACATCACGTTGCGACTAATAGGAGCGAAGAAACAGTAGAAAATGTGGAAAAAACGGGGAAAATTATTCATCTTTGAGGGCTTCCGTTGCGTGCGCTGCGAAAACCGTTCGAGATACCCAAATGATTCCCAAAATAACTATTCCACGCGGACGAAGTCGCGAGCACCAGCTAGTATCCTATATCTTTTGAGTTGAATATGTACCTAAAGAACAGTATTTAATCTTTATCTGTGGGCACTTTCGCATATGCACATTTTTTTTCAGGAAAATTTAGTAAAAAATAGTCGCGTGGATATTCGCCACCCGGTAGGTAAATTATGTGTTATATGTATGACGTTATCAATATTTTGTATGAAAAAAAATATGACGGAATCCTATCAAGTGGGGTATCAAATGAAAAGGTTGCGCGAGCTGATTTCAAATACAACACCCTTTAATTTCATTCAGTTTCGTGAAAAATTTAAAACATTTTCATGACACACCAAGCTTGGGTTCTCTCTGACAGGAAACGGCTGAATAAATAAAAACTTCTCCACATGCATCATCAAGCAATGGTTCAAGTTAAGAGAGTCAAGCCTACTTGCTATCATAGCCAAGATGCGATTGGTGCATTGCTTACAAAAAAATTTTTATAAGAAAATTGTTTGTTAAATTCGTCGTTGTTAACATTTGTCAAATTTAAATTTTAAGTCGTCAAAGTCGCAGACAAAACCTAGTATTCAATTATGTATGTATTTGTCTTATAGCAGTTTAAAATGGGCGTTGAATGGTTTGATTTGTTAATTTTCAGAGGGTCAGTAATATATCCTATACCGGAGAACCATACGGTGGCCGTGACACTCTTCAAAGATTCCAGAACCAACGAGCTGGAGGATAAGGATTGGACGTTTGTCCTGGAAGATGTAAGTGTTTATCCTTATCTGATGGAAAGGAACTCTTCAGTGGATAACAAAATACCTATTTATAACATCAATATCTAATGAATCTAATACCCCGTTTACATATAGCCCATTTCAACGGCAATGAGCAGGGAAATAAAATTGGCAACGCGAGCATGTAAACAGGTTGCTTCCTTTGCCGTTGCCGTTGCAACGCAACGCAAGGCAACGCGAGCGGCAATGTAAGTGGCCACAAATGTAAACACTCATTGCACCTTGACATTGCTACAGCAGTATTTAGTATTTAGGGAAATAAATACGGCAACGCGAGAGGCAATGTCAATGGCCATATGTCAATATAATGGAAGACCAACCCAAGTTTTTACAACCTGCATTATGCTGGTTTTATATGTTATCTATGTCCTTTGTTGCAAATGATTATTTTTTTATTCTTATTATTCTTCTTGTTCTCGTGACACTAACCAGGTGTCCGTGACCGGTAAGCGTCGCCGCCTGGCCGTGTGCGCAGTGAACATGCGTCGCCACGCGAGCCTGGAGCCTTCTCAAAGGAGTCTAGTCCTAGCCCTGGAGCCCACCACCCACAAAGTGCGCCAGGCCTCCATACACCTGACGCTGCACTGCGTCCTACTCAGGGAGGGGCAGGCCACGTGAGTCACTCTTCACTATATGGACTATTATTTCGACAGAGAGCTGGTTAAAAGTTCAATTGGCTATTTGACAAGATTTAAACTCGGACGTCACGCTCTATCGGCGACACCCCCAGGGACGTTTAATTGTTTAAAATAAGCGCCATCTATCCGAATTATTGCGTACTTATTGGTTCATAATAAGTCTAATGTCTAAGCCATAGAAGAAGTAATGTTACATAGTTTTCACCTCTGACAGTAAATATTTTTAAAATTGTTTTTTCCAGGGACGAAGACATGCAGTCTCTAGCGTCACTGCTGTCTGTCAACAATAATTCTGATATAGCGGTTTTGGAAGATCTGGACGAAGACGATTACACATTATCAGACAACTCCACTAAGCAGGTGCGTCTAAGTATCAGCTTTTCCATTAAATTTTTTTTTCTTAATTATAGAAAATATTCCCAGACTTCAATTTTTGTAAAGACCTTTGGTACAGTCCTAAAACAGTGTACATAACATGTTTTACTTAATTACTAATAATTTAAATTAATTAACAATAACATTAATACCGTTCAACAAATTACACAAAAATGTACTTAAATATTAACCTTAAGGCCTCTTTCACCAACTACAAGTAAAGTGATTAGTTACTTTTAGAAATAATTTTATGTTTTATTAAATTATGCACTCTGTTTAGTACATAATTCGATAGGCGATTTTTTTTTATTTTCTTTTTAATGTTTGGGACTTTTACCGTACAAATAAAGGTAGGCATATCAGCTGAATTATTTCCGGTGACAGGTGACTTTAAATGACGGTTAGCCTACTTGAGAGACGGTGAAAGAGACCTTTAATCTACTTTTGAATAGAGGTAACCTACCGTCCAATTATGTCAAAATCGACCTCACAAATCCAATAATCATCAAGTCGTTATAATATGCTAAACAAGGGATTGTAGTAGAATGTTGTATGCTTGCATGGAAAAGGGGCCTTAATATTTTCCACCAAAAGTTCACGCAAGTTTACACTAAAAGAATATTTTCACATAAAAACATTTTTTTTAATTTCCAGGTTTTAGACTTCCGCCAGCAAATGGAAGAGATGACCCAGAGTTTGACAAACAGTGACGTCGCGGCGACGCCAAACAGCGTTCAGAGTCTGAACTTTGACAATTCGCGGACCCCGACGGGTCCCGTGACCCCCGAACTCACGCCGACCACACCGGTGCCGAAAGACCCCACGCCGCCCACCCATGACAGAACGGAGCCGAGCGTAACGACAAAGTCTAGACCGGAATTCAAATATTCCTACAACATGACTAAGATAGCGATGAAGGAGGGAATAACCCCACTGCCAAGGTACACTCCGATCGAGCAGACGGAAACAAAGCCGGACAGTTTAAAAGGTATATAGCAGTTAAATAATTTTATTTTATAGAGTGACTTCATATTTACTGGTAAAATTTAAAGATTAGATTAAGGGCCTCTTTCACCAACTACAAGTAAAGTGTTAATTACTTACTTTTATAAATAATTTTATGCTTTGTTAAATTATGCAATCGGTTCAGTGCATCCTTTTTCGATAGGCGATTTTTTTTATTATTTTCTTTTTAATGTTTGGGATTTTTACCATATGTACAAACAAAGGTATGAACAGCTGAATTATTCCCGGTGACAGGTGACTTTAAATATGATGGTTAGCCTACTTGACAGATGGTGAAAGAGGTCCTAATACTATAATAAGCTAAGCTAAGCTTGTAATTTTAGACGATCACCCCGGAACAGTACTTTTTTTCTGAATGAAAGGTACTCTATGTCCTTTTTTGTATCACTGACAACGTGTATGCAAAAATTCACGATGATCGGTTGAGTAGTTAAGGCGTGAAAAGGTAGCAGACAGACAGACAGAGCTACTTTCGCATTTATAATATTGGCATGGATGAAGACTTATGAAAGACGTGACGTGTCTGAATACTTGACGTTAACAAACTGTCTGAATATTTATATTTCAGCTGTGGTGTTCAAACCGAAGACGATAGCGAAAAGGAACCTTAAGCCGCTAGAGCTAAAGTCCAATTTGAACCACACGAGCCTCGACTCAAACGACAACAATCAGGAGGACGTCGACAAGACTCCGACGACCGCCATTGAAAAATTGATTCCCGGAAGACTCGACAAGGACAAGACTCCGGTGAGTGAACATTGGGCATTTTTTGGCAGTAAAATGTGGATGCGCCCAACCGTAACTAAGGTAAAGGTGGCCGATTCCAGGTCCAGGACCTGCTGGAGTGGTGCCAGGGTGTCACGCGGGAGTATCCCTCGTGCCGAGTCACCAACCTGACGACCAGCTTCCGTTCGGGGTTGGCTTTCTGCGCCATCATACACCGGTTCAGACCTGATCTCATGTGAGTTAACAAACTCTGTTTTCCGATTCGGCGGCTGTATTTGAATGTGCTAATAATCTAATAATTGAATTTTTCGAATAAAAATAAAAATATAATGAGTTGTCTTAAAATCGTGGTTTTAGAGTTTTGAATTAAGAAAAGTAATAAAGTAATCATATTGGGGGAAGGCACGGCAAAGTATAATATTAAAATTTTTCCATAGTATATTGTACCTTAAGTGGTTGTAATATGATTCAAATTTGATTGTACTATGCAGTATAGCAGGCAAGGCAGCTATAGCATTAGGCCGTAGCATAATACAATGAAATTTGAATCTTATTAACGCCCTGTGACTGGTTGCAACTCTTATGACGTCATACGCTAGTAAACACAATTATCAGACATTAGTTATCTGTGTCATCATTCAATTCTGTTGTATGACGTCACACGTATCAAACACCAGCGCCAACTACAGAAACAGCGTTTTTTTGACATGAATATGTCTTTTCTCTGGGGTCTATTCGAAAGAATGTGTCACGAAAATCGTTACCATGACGTAAATGAATTAATTCGAAAGAATGTGTGTCACGAAAATCGTTACCATGACGTAAATGAATTAATTATAATTTGTTTTCGTTTGTTTATATATATATTTTATCCCTGTTGACCATAGAAGGGTTAAGGATAAGGGGAAAGAATAAGGATAAGGATAAGGATGGGGATAGGGATAAGGATAGGGATGGGGATAGGGATAAGGATAGGGATAGGGATAGGGATAGGGATAGTTTGTTCGTTTGTTTATATATATATTATCCCTGTTGACCATAGAAGGATTAAGGATAAGGGGAAAGAATAAGGATAAGGATAAGGATAAGGATAGGGATGGGGATAGGGATAGGGATAGGGATAGGGATAGGGACCATTTAAATCTTTCTTTTCATTTATGATATGAGACATATTCATGTCTACTGTGCCATCGAGAAGCCATGGCACTTTTTTATCCCTGTTTTTTTTTTTTTTTTTTTTTTTGTTGGAAATTTAAACTTCAACATTGATTTTTATTAACAATGCAGTAGATCTCCCGGAAATATCAATGTAGTGTGCTTATTATGTAATGTGGAATAATTTAAAACGAATTTCTAAAATTGGTCAAATAGTGGATTTCGGTGAGTGAGTAAGGGACGTAAGGGACGCCATCCCTTCCTTATGAGTAGTGATAGTGAGTAAGGACCATAAAAAGATGGTGTATTGAGTTGAGTGAAATGTATTGCAGCGATTTCTCCGGTCTGCAGCCCGACGAGGCCGAACACAATGTGAGAACAGCCCTCGATGCCAGCTCTAGGCTCGGCATCTCGCAGGTCCTCTCGGCTGCAGACGTCTGCAGGAACTCTCCGGACAGACTCGCGGTCAGTGTCAATAAGAAATATAATATATTATACAACACAGAAGAATTTTATTATCACTACATAGTATAAAACAAAGTCGCTTTTTCTGTCCCTATGTCCCTTTGTATGCTTAGATCTTTAAAACTACGCAACGGATTTTAATGCGGTTTTCACTAATGGGTAGAGTGGTTCTCGAGGAAGGTTTAAGTACATAATTTACTAAGTCGCGGGCAGCAGCTTTAAGGCTATGGCCGACGCAAAATTTCAAATTTTCAATGACGATTATTCAATAGTTATACATGTATTTGCTTCAAAAAAAATATATATTGTAGGTCAAACTTTCATCTTGTCATTTTAACAATATCAAAATAATTAGGCAATTAGATATTTAAAAAAAAATTTTTTTGTAAGCAAGGTGTGTTCAGTTTTCAATCGACCTTTCTGGGGCAATTATCACGCGATTCAATCCATTCTTTTTTTATTAAATAGGTATCAATGATTTCAAGTCAATTTAACAATATCAGATTTTTAAGTATAAAGGGACTACAATAAAATTCAAATATCATGATTTTATCGAGCACATTGTGCGCGATGGGGCGTGCCAGTCAGTCTGCGCTCTGCAGTAGCGCTGGTCGGACGTGGACTCTGTGTTTATTTGTTTCATGCTAGTTTCGTGCAATAAACATAGTTAAAAAGAACTATTAAAGAGAGAAGGGGACTTAGTTTACATTTGTCTATATTGTGAGAATCAAGTATTCGTAATTTAAATATGTTAAAACGTTATTAATATAGTAAACATGTTTTGATAAGTTTCACTACCATAGATCTTAATAAAATTGTGTTGGTTAGATAAGACCTATCATATTATTATTGTGCATACTATGATAGTAAACAAAATGATTATAATATGACATTTCTAATCTAATGTTTCTAATATAACATTTTATTATAATTTTATAGTTACGTCACACATCAAACTATTATTTTGCCCGATGTTAGATTCCTAATTTTCAGTTCAAACGAAACATGAATGTTCCCTTACCCTAACCCGGCGTGCTACGGTTCGTTAGATAGGCCTTGACGAGACATATCCAACAGTACTGTACCCTCACATTACCCTTACCTTACCTTACCCTAACATACATGTCCTTGCTAACTAATGTCCTTGTAGCCAACATACCAAAAATACACAACATACCATACCATCCGCATATCCATCTTTCCGAAGTCATGGTTTCATATAGAAATGTGAAATCAAATATTTATATTTTTTTCAATTTAAATACAAAAGATACTTATTATATTTATACCTATATATAAAATTTTATTTTATTATATATAAAAGATATTATATTTATATTTATAATATATTTATATTTATATATTTATATTATATTTATAATAAAAATATATATTTACAAGTTATATATATTTACAAAAATTGTATATAATATTAAGCTTCGGAGTCCCAAGTATGCTGGCTGCATAATTGAATTTACAACCGGAATAAAAGAAAATAGTCTCACTACTTCGGTTGATTTGTTCGACCGAAGTACTGGGAAAAAAAAAGTCTCACTAGTTCGATCAACCGAAGTAGTGGGAATGGACCAGAGAAAAAATAGTCTCACTACTCACAGACCAGACTTTTTTTTCCTAGTACTTCGGTCGAAAAAATCAACCGAAGTACTAGGAAAAAAAGTCTCACTAGTTCGGTCAACCGAACTGTCAACCGAACTACTGGGAATGCACCCAAATTTTAAATGTAAGTATGTATACTACACACATGACTTTTTTACTGAGGGTATTATAATAAATATACCTAATATTAGAAATATTAGGTATTTCTAATATTAGGTATATTCACATTCCTTAGGAAAAATTAGGTGATATATATATATAACCCAACCTATATATATATATATATATAGGTTAGGTGATTATATATATATATAAACTAAATTAACTTTTCATAACATATATTTATTTATGGAACACTATAGCATAAATTTTCACTCGAGTGACTATTGTGGTTTATTTTTTAGTATACTTTTATTCTACACAATTCTTTATCACATTATTCATTTCATTATATATTCGCAGTGAAAGTGAATATATACACATAATTACTCAGCTGGACGCCAAATTTCAACTTCATAAAAATATAAAAACTTTGGCCGCATCTATTTGTTATACTCAATATAAGTCTATGGTAAGGACGCTTGCGGAGCGCGGGGCGAAATAGCTGTAATTCCCGCCTGTAGGCGTGGCCAGCCAGCCCCAAAAACGATTTTATTTTTGCATATGCCATAGGCTTAATTTTATTAACACGTAATTTTATAAACTATAACTAACATGTAGTGCCATCTGTTAACTTTTAGATGAATTAGAGTACTACATTGCTTCAAACAGAATTCCCTAGATGGCGTTGTAAATTTTGCATACACGTTGTCTGGGACTCCAAAAAGGACATAGGGTACCTTTCATCCAGAACGCGGACGAAGTCGCGGGCACCAGCTAGTATTATATATGTCGCAGTATAATTGAAAAAAAAAAAAAAAAGATTTTTTGCAAAAACCCTAGTACGATTTGTAATCACAAAATTCGTTGTTAATTTCCTATTATCCGGTCCTTTGCAAATACAATTACGATTGTACTGGATTTTTGCAATAATCCGTTTTTTTTTTGTTTCAATTATACTGCGACATATATAATAATAAATGCGGGGGTTATTTTGGATTGTGTCTAAAAATGTTCTCAAATAAACGTGGGGCTTCTTTTAACATACTAAAATTTATTATCTGTAAATGAATTAAATTTTGTTTCAGATAATGACATATTTGTTTCAACTTCGTGCACATTTCACTGGAAACGAACTTCAAGTGGAACAATTAGGTGAGATATTTCAGTTTTTTTTTTTATTTTTTTTTTACTCTACTCTCTCTTGACAAACTATTCATACTATCGTCTATATAAAATATAAATAAGTATATATAAATATATAACGTCTCAATCTATACTAATATTAAAGAGAAGATTTGTATTTTTATTTGTAATCTCATCAATGTACTACAAATATGGATTTCGAACGCCACACAAAACACCTTTTTTTTTTTAGAACTCTATAGAACATTAAAAAGTGACATGCATAGATAGAGCATGAACTCTCTCATCTGTCATTTAAAACAAACCTGTCATTTTAAACGTCTGTCATTTAAAAAAATGTGAGTTTACGTCAACACATTGGAGTTTAAAATGAATAGTAGAAGTTGGTCGTTACCACCTTTCAATATTGACTCCGCCGTGATTACGTTTTAGGCGTACTTGACATGTGCCGCTTTGGCATTTGTCACGCGAAATCCTTACTTGTACTTAGGCAGTACTTTGATGTTTGTAATGAATAAACTCAAAAAGGACTAGATCGATTGTTAAAATGTCTTTCACCATTAGAGAGAAAGAAGAAACCTATAAAGTAGAAAGATTTGATTGTTTGTTTGTTTTAATTGAATAGGCTCCGAAACAGGCCACCCGTACTAATATTATAAATGCGAAAGTTTGTATGTAGGTATGGATGTTTGTAACTCTTTCATGCAAAAACTACTGAAGCGATCACTATGAAATTTTGCATACACGTTGTCTGGGACCTTTCACCCAGAATGCGGACGAAGTCGCGTGCAATAGCTCTAGTGTTTGATAGATACGTTGTGTTAAGGCGGCGAAGACGTGGAGTCGTCGTACTTGGTGGGCCGTCACGACACAGACGGCTCGATGCCGCGAGATCTGTTCTCGCGAGAGGTCGCCGAGCGCAGGTCTCGCAACGCCATCGAGAGACCGAAGCTCAACAGGACCTACGGGTGAGTTCACATTGAGAATGAGAATAAATTTTATTTGACTTACTTCATAAAAAAAAAAACTAGAAAATATATTATTCAGAAGGCACTATAGTGTCGTACCGTAGTTCATCGCTTTTTAATGCCTCTCACATTGAAACTTCTCAATAATGTTACCAGCAATAATAATTGTACCAGCACTTTCTCTTGGTAATGCTAATGACACAAATATGGCTAGATTTCGAACGATACTTTCGGTTTTAAGTAGGCAATTATATTTTTTCCAACACCAGAATGTTTCTCTGGACTTATAAAAGCGAAATAAGAAGTCTCATTTCGCTTTTATATGAAAACATTCTCTATGAAAACTATGAAAAAGGTGTTGAGGAACGAAACGATAGCGCGCTACAACCCGCAGGCGCGGCGACATCTGTCATTGAAAAATAAACTATGCAAACATAGAAATCTTGTCTGGTCTGAAAAGTGTAGTTACATGTCGTTGCTTAGGTAGGTTTTAACGTGCTATTGTTTCGTTCCTTAACGCGAACCACACTTTTTTCATACGAGTGTCGGGTTTTTCAGGAGTCAAGAGTCGGAAGGTCGCGGAGAGAAACCTTCGAATGAGAAGCAGTCACCAGCCCGCACTCTTCTGGGCAAGCTGGTCTCGTCGCCACCGCACGACAAACCTTCGGCCCAGTGGTTCACAGATATCACCAAGGAACAGGTAAATAAAATGGTCATGGTTGACGACAGACAGGCTGACGGTCCACTTGATGGTAGATGGCTACCGTCGCCTATGGCCTGTAACTGAAACAATGCCACAAGTGCCACAGTAGGATTAAGTATAAGGGATAAAGAAATGTATAGAGAAATAATGGACTCCGGTATCCTTTACTTGATCTTCTGGGTGGTTACTGTCGCCAGACGGGCTGCCCAAATGACTTCAAAATCCATGGGCTATAAGGTAATTTTCACAGTTCATAAATGTCTGCGTTTCAGTCACCACCAGCCCGGCCCGAGAGACTGATGACTCGTAAGGAGTTGACTGATCCGTTCGGCTCTGATGAGGAGGAGGATCAACCTTCGCAGCCACAGCCTTCGAAACACGGTTAGTATCTCAATCTCTTCAACGCAAAATCGGGGTACTATAACTTCCACATGTTCAATTGATGACCCAAGCCAACATACAGCAGATATTATAACGTGTTTGGGACTTAATACTGCGACAAGTAGTTTAGACGTTCTCTGTTGATTTTGTTTAGACAGTTTGTTGATTTTGTTTAGACAGTCTTCTGTTGATTTTGTTTAGACAGTCCTCTTATGATTTTGTTTAGACAGTCCTCTGTTAATTTTTTTAGACAGTCCTCTGTTGATTTTGCTTAGACAGACCGACGAGCATTGATTTCAAAATGTTTCGAATTTCTTCGTAAGATTTAACGGACAGAAAAACAATAGAAAATGACTTGAAACAATTTTTATTTGCCATACCAAATCACAAGGTCACATGTTTTTTATTTTATTTTACTACGGTCTTCAGTAAGGTTGTGCCAGGGTACTGATAGCTTAAGACAGCCCAAGGCATCGTTCTCTGCCATTGTATATTACTTAATGCTTAAACTAAAACATTTACAGCTAAAACGGAACACAAACCGACAGTCGAACCTGCGACAACAGACCCGCTGACAACATTCAGTTTAACTCAACAACAACAACAACATCAACAACAACAGGAAACATCAGAATCTCAAACGGATTCACAGGCGGAGAAACAAGAGACGCCCGAATTGCCCAAACCCACTCCGGTAAAACAATTTTCTAACATTCATGTTTGGCTTTTAGACACATATTCATTCTTAATCAAATTTTGAACCCTATTTCCATTGTAACAAAGTTAAATTTCCCGCTATATATTTGGTTAAAATTAAAACGCAGATCTAGTCAAAGACCTTAGTACCATGGTTTCTTTATATTTTTTTTTTAAATAATGAAGGGATTAAACCAAAATTAAATTAAAGCAAGAATGGTAGCTTAATTATCTTGAGGATAAAAATATATAAGGATAATTAGTTATTTATTATTATCCTAAAAGGATTATAGGATTAGGATTAGAATTGAGGTCTAGATGATCTCGTTCTGGTAGAAAGTTGAAAGGGACTAAGGGCATAATGAATTTAGAATTAGAGAGATAGGATATTATAAAGTGGGAGATTTAAAGTAGCAAAATTCAATTGTAAATTCAAGGACTGGTTTAAGTATTATCATAAAAAAATCCTTTTTAAATATCAGAATGAATAATTATATGTATTTAGTAATACAATCAACTCAGCCATGGGTGGTTCCAAAATACTATATTTTGGAAGGATGAAAAAAGTTGAATTATTTTAGCAGCTTTGCGGACTAAGGACACAATGATTTTAGAATTTGATAGGTAAAATATAAAGGTTTATTCTGAAACAGATCTAGTATTGTTTTGAAATTTAGGACAGGAGACATCAAATCATAGTATATATAGACGATATCATGTATTATCTCAAAAGGTGATAATATATTCTATTATATCCAGGGTAAACTCAAGTATTGGTTTATCAAGTAATTATATCAAAAAGAGATTATTCAAAATGGTATTTATCTGAAAAATGTTGTGGGACGCATTTACGTTATTTTATTGTTGGCTTTAAAGTTTGTCAGGGGTTGTTTTTGTGAGTCAATACGTTTTTTATTACACCGTTATTTTGTTTGTTTTTTTTTGTAACCCCATCAACTTACATCTCCATATAATATTGTTTTCCATTTTCCCCCCAAAATCATCGCGATCGCTTGCAACCGTTAAATGAAATAACGTGCGTGCGTGTGTGTGCGAAACGGACAATGCGATGTTAACAAAACGCTTAGCAATTGCTGTCCCGTCACGACGAGCTCAAGGAGCGAGCGAGACAGCTGCTGGAGGCTACCAAGAGAGAGGCGAGAGAGAAAGAGAGAGCGAAAAGGCAAGCCTCCAAGGAGAGCGATGATACGAAACAGGAGACGATGGTCAACGGCGCGACAAACGGAGAGATAAGTCCGAAAAAGGTATGAAGTTTTTGTTGACGCTTTGCGCTGATTGTTTACGGTTGGTGTTGGAGTGTTGTGTCTGTCTGTTTGTCTATCTGTTTGTTTGTTGTGTTGTTCTATGATGCCAGGGCATCGGTGTACTATACAAATATGGATTTCGCACGCCACACAAAAACACTAGGAACTCTATGGACCATTTAAAAGTGACATGTGTCACTTTTAAATGAATGAATTCTGTCAAATGTCATTTGACGTCAAACGTCAAAATTGACACCAAACGTCTGTCGTTTAAAAAAAATTGTGATTTTACGTCAAAACATTGAAATTTAAAATGAATAGTAGAAGTTAATCGTTACTACCTTACACCATCGACTCCGTAGTGATTCCGTTTGAGGCGCACTCGACATGTGCCGGTTTGGAATTTGTCAAGCGAATTCCATACTTGTAGTACACTACTTCAATGTGTCATGGATAAAATTTGATGGTTTGGCTTTAAGAGAAACTCATCTTTTTGTGTAGTAGTGAAAACTTGTGGGTAGTGTCCGGCCAAAAAAAGCCACCTTTGATGAAGATTCAAATATAAATAAATAAATTATTTTATTAATATATATATTTATATTTATTATCTTTGATAAATAAATTGCAAAGACTTTTTTATCATCTCCAGATGATAAAAAAATGATGATCTTAAAAGATGATTTAAAAATACATTTTTAATTATACAGTAGTTAAAAACCATCGATATTAAAGTTTTCAAATCATTTATATTATTAATTGTGGCTGAATCTTGAACAAAAATTTTTAGCCTTCGGCTTCGGTCAAAAGTTGACCTTGGTCGGACACTACTTGTGGCCAGTTTGTAAAGAGAATTTGGCAGGCTTGCGTTTCACTTGATGGTAGATGGTTACCGTTAGTGGCTTACCGTACACCGGCAAAGCCAAAGTTTTTGTTGCAAGTAAACACAAAATCAAACTTACTGGTCTTATGTAAGCGGTTGGCCTGCTGGTAACTCCTGAGGCTTGACAGACAGACAGACAACTTATGGACAACTTAGAGGAAGATAAAAGTACTTAAAGTTGTTTTCCATAGCGGTTAAGTGTTTCCAAAATATTATTTTGTGTGTTGTCAGGGAATGACGGAGGAAGAGAGACAGGCAATGTTGCGAGAGAGAGCGAGAAAACTGATCGCCGACGCGAGAGCTGGCATCGTCAGGTGATTTATTTAAATTAAGTTTAAAAGTTTAAAAGTTTGTTATAAAAAAATAAAAAAAATTTGAAAAATTGTGGAAAATAATAAGAAAAAAATTAAGTTTAAAAGTTATAATTAAGTTATAAAAAATAAAAACAAAATGAAAAATCTTTGAAAAATAATAATAATTAGAATCTCTGCTGTAACTGCTCTTGTTATGTTATGTTTTTCTTTGAAAACTAATCTTTCATTATTTCCAGTCCAACATCCCCGACGTCCCCTCGGGCACCTCGCGGTGGCACATTAGAGATAATCACGAAGCAATCCGTCATGGAGGAGATAGCTGCCGGTGAATATTTTTTTTATTATATATTTTTTTAATATATTTTTTTATTATATTTTTTTTGTATATTTTTTTTTATTTTTTTTATATAATTTTTTTAATATAATTTTTTTTATTATATATTTTTTTGAGTATAATGTAAGGTATGCTTTTGTTTTTTTTTCTGTAAATTTTGACTGTAGATTTTGTGATGAATAAATAAATAATGATAATGTGATGTAATATGTCGAGTAAGCATAGCATAGTCTCGTGGAGAAGACATGAAATTTTTTCATAATAATTATGTTTTGCTTGTTTGTGTTTATTCGAGACTAACTTTTATAAATTATTAAATATAGCCTATGTTATGCTCTGATAACGTAGCTTCGTATAGGTGAAAGAATTTTTAAAATCGGTCCAGTAGTCTAGGAGCCTATTCAATTCAAACAAACAATCAAATCTTTCCTCTTAAGAGCGTAAGAGAAATATTTGTATTTTTGTTTGTAACGAATAAACTCAAAAACTAGTGGACCGATTTGAAAAATTCTTTCACCCATAGAAAGCTACATTATGAGCGAGCAAAACGGGCTGTATATTAAATTAAAAGGTTACGCAAACGAAGTCGCGTGCTAAAGCTAGTATATGAATGTGTAGCAGCAGCTGCGGAAGGAGTGGACCGCCTGGAGCTGCTGTCTCGCTCGTCGCACTCGTCGCCCCACTCCACTCCCGGATCCGGAACCGGATCCGGATCGGTGAGGAGTTACGTCAGGGATTCGGACGGTGAGTAGAGTGGACTCTACTCTAAGTAACATAACACGTTT
This sequence comes from Synanthedon tipuliformis, assembly GCA_947623395.1. Classification (NCBI taxonomy): domain Eukaryota; kingdom Metazoa; phylum Arthropoda; class Insecta; order Lepidoptera; family Sesiidae; genus Synanthedon; species Synanthedon tipuliformis. The sequence continues at coordinate 5,679,876 of OX392433.1, forward strand.
AATGTCGGATTACTTTTTTAATGTCACGTTACTTTACATTGTAACGCCACGGAGCGCTTTATATTGTAATGCCACAGAGTACTTTATACTATATTGTTAAATGACCCGGTCGCCTCCACTAAGCAGTACCACACACCCACATAGCACGAAATCCTCATACACAACACTATACAAACACACACACAAACACACATACACACACTTACACACAGACACAGGCACACGTTATAATTGTACAAATTTTATTCAACAGTGTGTCAGTCAGATTTATTTGCCTTAATAACTCATTTGACAGTAACTAAATAATTTGTGTAGCGCCATCTGTGAAAACGATGTATTTGAATTTGTCGTTGATTTTTGCTAGTAAGTTTGCCGCAGCTCTAACTAAACTAAGGAGTGATCTTTTGTTTCAGAAGACCCCAACAACGTGGGAGTGGGAGTGGGAGGGGCCACGCGTGGGTCCCCACTGCACTCGTTCTCGGCCTTGGTGGACAATATCACCTTGGACGGCGACGAAAAGGACGACGACGAGGTAATAACACTGGATCTAATTCATTTAGTGATGAAAATTTAGTTTGTGTCGCTCAAGGCCAAAATAATTTTGTTCTCGGGCGGCGTATGTTGTGAATCAGGATTCTACTTTAGAATCCCTCGCTACAACTTCGAGGAATAAAGTGTTATAATACTTTGTCCCCTTGTATATACTTAATATACTTAACACAAATAAAATTGAAATGTAATTTCAAAATAACTGCTTTGTATTAAATTAATACTCGTATATACAATAAAAAATATACAATTTTTACATTTCTTGTATGCCTCGTTTGTTACGGTAAATTCGTATGCCTGATTCTAGTGAAAGGCGCGAAATCTGTATTTATTAATGGTTGTACTGTACAACCATCAAATGTACAGCTTTTTTTATTTTATTTATTATATGAGTTTGAGTATATTTGTAGAACCGCGAGGGCGGCTCGTACATTCAGAGCGAGCTGGAGGCTTTAGAACGCGAACAACACGCCATCGACGAACGGGCTGCGGCTTTGGAGAAGCAGCTAAGAGCCGTCATGGAGTCGCACGACGATACTCAGGTGAAAATCTAGTTAAAAAAATTATAAAAAAAATTAAACCCCCTCAAACAAACCAGGCACCCGACGCAAAAACGGCGTTCAAACGCCTTCAAAGTCTTTAAAGACTAGTTGTAGTTGACGAAGGGATTTCACTAACTTCCACATTTGTATTGTACGTAACTGGTTTCGTAGCAAGAAAAACAATTCTTGTCACGTAACTGGTTACGTACGTAGCGTTGGTTTCGTAGGCGGCCGAAACGGTACGATTGATGTGAAATTTGGTATACTGTTACGTCGGTCTTTCCATGACATATGGTAATCTTGACCCCAACTCAGATTTTAAATATTCCTTCACCTACATATAGAAAGCTACACATTACGCCCTATTCCGTATCATTCACTTTATGAATAACGTAACCGTTATAGACATAAGGTTAAAAATGTCTATAACGGTTGCGTTATCCTTAAAGCGAATGATACGGAATAAGGGGGATTATCAGCGAGTAACATAGGCTGTATTTTATAAAAGGTTACGCGGACGCGAAGTCGCATGCAACGGCTAGTTTAATATAATAATGTTTTCAGGGTAAATGGCGACGATCGTTTCTGTTATGTGTGAAAATTCCTCAAGATCCGGTACCTATTATACTTTCCTTTCTTTTTACCCTTGTATTGTTACCGTACCTCGTTCCTTTACTTTTAATACTTAAAAAAAAATTGCATCTTGGGCGAAGCCGGGAAAGGGTTGCTAGTTATACTTTTTTGTATTATAATAAAAATACGCCGCCGATAAAAGCAGAACTGTAACTTTAAGTAGTAGCAGGGCAGACTGCGTTTCTTAAGTCATTTGGGCAGCCCGTCTGGCGGCAGTAACCAACCCCTTACAGAAAACCACTCTTGATAGAATGTTGTGTTTCGTTGAGAAATTAAATATCTTCCCAATCCCCTATGCTTATACTTATTATTATCGGGAGCACCCGTGCATTGCTTGTGTCATAGATAGGCGACGGTAACCACCGACCATCAAGTGGACCGTCAGCCTGTCTGTCGACCTTAAAATGAGAAAAAAAAAGTTAACGAGCCTTACAGTAGTCGCGTATGATGTGTAACATCTTACATTTCACCTTCTATGTTTCTATGATTTTGACAATTTAAACACACCTTACAAATATTGATTTATTTGTAAATTTCTTACAAAACTATCAAAATTTAAACAATAAATATTGTTGTTTTATTTCGAATAAAACTCCCATTTTTTTTTGCTGGCAACTTTACCGATAATTTAACATTTGCAACACTGCGGTGACGTCTGCGCGCGCGCTCATTGGTCAAATCAAATAGCTCACGTTCTATATTTGAACACAATAGTGACACATTTCCGTTGCATTTGCACGCACATTTGCCACGTAACCGAACGGTAACATGTTACACATGAAAAACTATATAAGTGTAACCGAATTGAGGAATGAGTGTTGATTTTGCAATGGGCGTTGTTCTCAGGAGGAGGACAGGCTGATGTCGCAGTGGTTCAATCTAGTCAACAAGAAGAACGCCTTGATAAGGAGGCAGATGCAACTAAACATACTGTGAGTTTATAATTTATATAATTAATCTAGTAGTAATGATGTACAAAAAGAACTGAAAATTTTATTCCACCTTTGACCTTGAATAAGTTTTTTTTTAGAAGAAATGGGATCGATGGAGACTTGGTATTTATTTGTAATGGTGTTAGTACCTGAGGTCTATACCAAAATTCAGCTCTGGAATTTTTTGCAGTGACAACTAATGTTTCTGGCTAATTTGACTGGACTATTAAATTTTTGATTTCGAATTTAATTTTTCTGACTATAAAGATGGAATTCCTCTCTTCAGCTTTGGCCTTTACTTATAATTAGTGGATCGACTGATGATATCTATTTTATTAATTTTATTTATTTATTTTTAAGGAAAACATAGTGATATATATACAAATTGACTTAATAAATATGACAGATTATAAAATTGACAGAAAATGACATATTATTTTAAATCATTTACAAGTTTCCGCATATTGAATCTATATATAAAAAAAAACCGTTTCAAACCAATATAAAATCGAAAACAAACTACGACTAAAAAAGAGTACAGCTGTTTTTAAACTTAATAAAATAAAATTAAAAAGAATAAAGCAATGACGATTTAGATAGTAAGCTATTTGTATAAAAATGTTGCAGCGAGCAAGAGGAGGACTTGAGCCGACGCTGCGAGCTGCTCGCGCGAGAGCTGCGACTGTCTCTGGGCGTTGAGGAGTGGCGGAAGACGACCGGCCAGAAGAGAAGGGAGCGGCTGCTCCTTCACGAGTTGCTCGCCGCCGTCAACCGTCGCGATCGTCTCGTCCACGAGATGGACGAACAGGAGAAGGCGTAAGTGATCGTTTGATTGAATATATGATAGTGTTACAAAGTAATACTTTATTCCTCTCTAGGGCAGGGGTCTTTAACCCGCGGCTCTTAGGCCCCCAGAGGCTGAAGAAAATATTGTATCTAGCGCCACCTAGCCTATAGTTAGAAGAGATCCACTCTGTGAGCTTTTCCAAGTGCACATATTTGAGGAAGGCAGTTTGCGAATTGCAACTACAAAAATAAAACAAAATTAAAATTGCAATTACAAAAATAAAACACACATGTTTAAAATCGCATTGATTGATTGATTGATATTTTAACGAACAAAGATATTTCACTTTGAAATATGCTTTTTATTTTATGGATACGGTGGTAAAGTGACGTGGAGCATTGTGGCCCTTCGGACGATGTCAAATCGATTTTTGGCCTTTGCACTAAAAAAGGTTGAAGACCATTGCTCTAGCTAGGGCGTTATATTAAATTCACAGAGATACAGCGAGGGATTCTAAAGTAGAATTCTGTGCGTACCAAGGGATTCAACATACAAAGGCCAAAAATAAAATGTTTGGCCCCAAGTGACACATAATTATTTTTCATTATTGTTACGATTTGGACACGTAGTAGCTCTTTATTTTTCTCATAAGTAGTGATGAAAAAAGAGGAGTGTCACTCGGAGCCAAAACATTTTGTTTTCGGGCTTTGTATGTTGAATCCCTCGGTACGCACAGGATTCTACTTTATAGAATGTCCGTTTGTAACACAGATATACCAATTTCATCCCAATTTTAAATTGATTTTTCACAATAGTTAGTGCAAAAGAAGGTTTTGTTGACTATAAGTTACTTGATTGCATATGGAATATATATTTTTTAATAAAAATAAATTTATTAATTACAGGATCGCGGAGGACGACGAAATCGAGAGAAATTTGTCCCAAGTAGAAATACAAAGAAAAAACAATTGTATTCTACAGTGAAGGGACTATAGACTATCTTACGCAATAATTATAGGAAGCTTTTCGCTTGGCTTTTATTTTATTTTTTATAATTTATTTTTCTACGGGGTCTTTAAATTTTATATAAAATTAAAATAAATTAAGTGCGGTCTGAAAATTTTGACGATAAATAGTTTAGTTAGCGCCATAAAAGCTCCCATGACGCTTAATCGTGACTGTTTTTTTTTTCAATAATCTGCGTAAATTTGAAGTTATTACTTAATTTCGCTAGGTTATAAGTGTCCCCCATTATTTATTAGTCAACTTAATAGGTATTTGAGCGTTTGTATATAGCTTTTGATTCGAATTAGGGAGGCCGCACTATAGCTTAGGCCAGAGATTCTCAAAGTGGGGTACGCGTACCCTCATTAGGGTATTCGTTCATAGTCACGCTTTCATATAAATATATTATAGATATCTCTCTCTGTGTGTGTGTTTATATCAGCTCTGAAAAAAAAAAAAAAAACTTGGTTAATAAATAATAGTGAGATATTCACAAATTTTCCAATTTTACACTAATTTTGATTACACTTAGTTCTTGATTACACAAAAAAAAAAACATAAATTCAATAATTGATTCTGTAAATTTTGTACAATAAAGTTCAATTGTCTTTTTGGAAATTTGAAAATCGTTTTTCAGAAAAACTGACTGAAGAGACTTGGTTTTTTTAAAAAATATATAATAAGTACTATATACATCCCTTGATGAAAAAAAATCTTAAAACTAAACTAGTCCTAAATGTGACAAGTTATTTTATTAAGTGGTTTTCGTCGTGGCTTAGAAACCCTAATAAGGGAGGGGTACGCGGAGCCACAAGTTTGAGAGACACTGGCATAAGCGATGTAACTGTTGCGTAAGCGACTATTATATCTCTAGAGCGATAAATTTCTCTCATAAAATTGACAAAAAAGATCGCTCTCAACAACATGCGGCCTCCAGCAGACACCGTTCGCCCTTAATTTATCCCAAGAGTCCCAAAAAGTGCTTTTTAAAGTATTATTTAAGTGCTAAATAGCATATGTGATAATTGCGTCCCAAAAATTTTTTTAATAAAAGTAACACATTTTCGAAAAAAAATATCACGGGCGGCAAAAATTTTTATTTTTTTATTTTTTATTTTTTAATTTGAACGCGTTTGTTACCTCATCAGTTTTTTTAAAAAAATCTGTATTTAGGTCTAAAAAGTCGGCCTTGTTTGTTGTAATAGGACTTGTAATACTCAATTCGTATTCCTAAATTGTTTATTTTATTAGTGTTTGTGTTAGCTTTTAAGATTTGTTGACTATAAGTAAGGGCCGGCGCACATTGGAGGATGAAATTTTTTTTAATTTATAAGATAATTGTTGCCATAGTGTAATAAAATGATATTTGAATTATGTCAAGGTGCAAAATAATATGAAAAAAATATATATTAAATACTTTGCCGTGTCCGTTCTCCAGTGTGCGCAGGCCTTTAAAAGTTATTTTCGCTTTAATAATGGTGGATAGTCTCCACACGAATGAGTCATGGCAAAATTATGCAAAAACATGAAAAAAAATGTCTAAAAAATTTAGTCAATATTTTTTGTCCGAAATCTTATTTTTTTTGTAATTTTCAAAATTATAAAAAAAAACCATAAATTGAATATAAGTATGTACAATTAAATGGTGACAATGTTTAATAAACTATCAAAACAATATAAATTGTCCAAAAATGTCCAAAAAGTCATTTTTTTGTAATTTTTTTCATGACTTGTGGGTAGTTGTTCGTAAGGGCCTTTATATTTTTTTTGTGTAATATAATCTCTAAATTATTTTTACATTTTATATTAGTTTGGTATAACCAAAGAGTTTTTTTTAAACATTACGTAACGTCGAAGTACAATTTTCAATTTAGAATCAATAAAATTTGCAACATTTTATTTTCATTTTTTTTTAAATCTTCGGTTGCATTTAGTTTAAATGTAAATATATAAAATTTCAAGTTTATTTTTTAATTTTATTGTTCTTGCCTAAAAAGTGGGGAGTAGGCTTAAAAAAACTCGGGATTATAAGACAGTTTGCGGGTAGTTTGATTTTTTTAAAAAAATATACCAGTGAGGTGCAAAAGGAAATTAAATTAAAAATTAAATAGTTTTTTTAACTTTTTTTTTAATGTGTAAATAAATAAAAACCGACCCATACACAGATTTGTAATTATTTCTGTAGCAATATATTTTTTTAGTTTATTAGTTAATTCTTTTTTTATTTAAATAAAATTAGTTAATTATTTTTAATTTAGAGAATTTTTTTCACACGATATTTATTCAAAATGAAGGTGTATTTAAAAATCATAACAGCAATAATTTTACTGCAGGTAAAATATAATAAATTTTAATTGAAATATATTTCTTTTTAAAAATAGCACTTATTTCCATTAGAGATAACGTCGAATATGTAAATTAATAAATTGGTGCTTATTTCATTTCTTTTGCGCCGTCTTCAATAAACGTAAACATAAAACGAGTTTGTGTATGCGTTAGCAATCTTGTTTTTAAAAACTAATTTCTAAGAAATTCTGTGAAATTTAAAATAACATAAAAAATATCGTCTCGAATTGTTATGTAGATTGTCAGCTTTTGAAATCGATTAAAAAAATATTAAATTAGCTAAATTGAATTAATTAAATTAAATTAGTTAAATTAAATTAGCTAAATTAAATTAATTATTAAATTAAATTAGTTAAATTAAATTAGCTAAATTAAATTAATTATTAAATTAAATTAGTTAAGTTAATTTGGCTAAATTAATTAAATTTAGCTAAATTAAATTAATTAAACTAGCTATCGCATACATGAATAATTTTAATAAGTTTTTTTTTAATTTACGTATTTTACGTGACATAAAATTGAATGGTTTTTTTTACTGCTGACTGTACACATAATCTGTTTTGTTATTATGTATACGCAACTACTTGTAGACTATGTAAATGAATATGCCATAATATAACCGTACTTAGGTATTTATTTATAATTATTTATGAGTATTACAATAAAGATAATAACGAACTCGTAATAAAGTGATAAAAATCGAGAAATTTTTGTTTTATTGTATTATTATTATTTTTTATCCTACTTCCTAATAATCCATACTTACTAATATTATAAATCTGAAAGTAACCCCTGTCTGTCTGTCTGTTACCTTTTCACGCCTTAACTACTAAACCGATTATCAAGAGATTTTGCATACACGTTTTCAGGGATAGAGGAAAGGACATAGGGTACCTTTCATCCAAAATCTATGATTATATCCTTAATCCTAGATATACTCAGAAAAAATTCCCCCCCTCCCCCCTCTGTAAAGTCCACTAAGCTGAAAATATAAAATCACAATCACATACATGGATTAAAACCAATATTTATAAGTAAAATTTTTATTTATTGTACAGGCTAGGCATACTTAACTAACGTATTATAATATAATAATAATAATTCAAAACTTAATAAAATATAATTATCAATTCGCAATTAATTAAATAGTATTGTAAGTACTTAATTAAAAAAAATAGTTATCTAATTTTAAAAAAATATTAGTACCGTAGGGAAGACATTTGCATAAACATAAATTGAAGACATTTATGGACAGATAACAAAAGGTTATTATTGATTATACTACAAATAAGGGTCAATTCAGACATATCAGTTACGTGAGAGGTCCGTACAATGAAAAATATATTTACGTACATTTTTAACGCAATATAATCTTAAAATCTGTTAATTTTGTTTAATGTAATTATCATTATTTATTAGAAATGGGTTTGCTCTTGGAAGCGTGGGTATTTATTAGAAGCGAAGATGATACCTATGATGGAGCAAGCTCACCCAGATATGAGCCTATTCATTTGATTTATTACCTATATTTTAGTGTCAATTCCTTTTTGTAATGCCGTGTTTACATCCTAGGAAGGCATAATAATTGTAGAAAAAATCTATGATAAATCATATTGATATGATTTTTTATGTTATATTGACAAAAATCTGTCTAAATGGTAATAACACATTGTTTGCTGTTTTTGTAAACCGAATAAATAAAAAGAAAAAAGAAACTTCACAATGATTATATTTATATGATAAACAAAATAAAATTTAAAATTACTTAAATTAAATTACCGGGAGGTGACAATGCGTGCTACGGACGAAACGTTGACCGTATCCGGAATCCGGACGGAATGGTATGTCTGAATGGAACTTTATGGTACAAGCTTACAAAGATGTAAAATCAATGGAATAGTCATTGTTAAAGAAAAATAATAAGAAACCTGTTATTTAAAAAATATTGCTAATTCTATATTTTCTTTTTTGAGTATTAAAAATCTACGTTATATTTTTTTTCTTTATTTAAGTATAAGTAATAGTTCTACGTAAAAAGTTATCTTTTAGTGTATTTTACTTACTACAGTAGTAAAAGTCAAAAAAGTTTTGGTCATCATATTCATTTATTGGACGTTTTTAATAAACCATGCGAGGAAAATACTATTTTTTAAAAAATTATATTATAGTTTAGTTATATAACTATGTAGTATCATCTTAATTTGATGCCTCAATTTAATTAAAACATAAACTACCTTTTTATTTTTAATGGATTTTCAAAAGCATTTGAGCTTACACAAACATATATATTAATAATATGCAAGAAATAGTACTTTATTTTTTTGAATTATAGTTTTTGGAAAAATATAATAAATATATAAGAATCAGAGCAATTATTTGATTTGATTTGATTTTTTTTAATTTAAGGCAAATAAAATGTTCCTTACTTACCCAGTCGTTATCAAGTGTATTCCGAGCGAAGCCGAGAGCTGGTCGCTAGTTGATAAAAAAAATTTTTTTTTTTACCTTTTTTTTTGGTTTTTTTTTTGTCTCTATGTGATAGAAAACTTATAGTTTTGCTTTTAGTATATCATTATCATAATATATCACTATCATTGACATAAAAAAAACTATAATTTGCAGTGTGACAGTGATGACATAGACTTCAGATGATTCAGAATTTTCTAAAAAAAGTCTAAACGACTGGAAAACTTTATATGGAAGTAGCTATTTAAAAATTTTTTGAAAAAATTTAGTGTTTTTGAAATCCATATTGGATTCAAATATACAAAATTTTCTGTCCAGCAGACCATCTTGTTATTGTACATATTTTTTGTATTTTTTTTTTTGAAAAAATCCTAATGTTTTTATGCTAACATATTTTATAAATTTGTGTAAGTAATTTATTTACAATTTTTTTTACAATTTTAATTTTTAAAGAAAGTACTTATATTTAAAAGTTACGTTTAAAAATTCACCATCGATCTAAATTATATTTTTAATATATTAAATTAAAATATAGTAAAAATTAATTACTTTTGACAGCTCGAGTTATTAAGGCATTGATTATTTTATTAGAGAGACAGACAATACAATTAATAATTATAAATAATGAATTCTGTCCCAATATTTGAAAAAAATATATTAGATATTGACTGACAATCATAATTATTTTAATGAAGCTATTTTTCTTAATAAGAATTTTTTTCTTAATAAGAAAAATAGCTTCACAAAAATAATTGTATGACATTTAAATTCCTTGGCATTATCGAATTAGGTGAATATGAAAATACAAGACAAAATATATATATATACACACACTGACACACAATGACAATAATCAAATCATAATGAGAGACCATTAAAAAGGTTTGATGTTGATATGAAACTATATATATTATTGGTCAGAGGTGTAATCAATATTGATCCTTGTTATCATATCTAGTAAGTTTACTTTCATATGCAGTTGTCTGCTTATTGTTCTTTTTAAAATTATTTTAAATTAATATCTGAAAATATACCTGACAGGTTACGGTTACATTACGTAAAGTTACATGACAGTGTCGCGAGTTTAATAGTTTTTTGCCATCTCAAAAATGCCCAACGCGCCTAAAGAGAATTAATATCTGAAAGTATACCTGAGAGGTTACGGTTACATTACGTAAAGTTACATGACAGTGTCGCGAGTTTAATAGTTTTTTGCCATCTCAAAAATGCCCAACGCGCCTAAAGAGAATTAATATCTGAAAGTATACCTGAGAGGTTACGGTTACATTACGTAAAGTTACATGACAGTGTCGCGAGTTTAATAGTTTTTTGCCATCTCAAAAATGCCCAACGCGCCTAAAGAGAATTAATATCTGAAAGTATACCTGAGAGGTTACGGTTACATTACGTAAAGTTACATGACAGTGTCGCGAGTTTAATAGTTTTTTGCCATCTCAAAAATGCCCAACGCGCCTAAAGAGAATTAATATCTGAAAGTATACCTGAGAGGTTACGGTTACATTACGTAAAGTTACATGACAGTGTCGCGAGTTTAATAGTTTTTTGCCATATTAAAAAATGCCCAACTGTCAAACTTAGTTGTAACAGATCGATGTGAATTTTATTGATATCTTTTTAAATCTTTACAAATAACTTTACTACATTCGTTGCATTGTTAATACAAATATTTTATTAAATTTCAAACTTCATCTTATATGTATAAATATTGTGTTTCGTCCATTTTGGATTTAGTCCCACTTGTCTTGCCTGTGACTCGCTTGAGTCTGTGGTTACGTTCTTGTGTGGTTGTTCGCAGTGACAGGTGGCGCCGCTTCCGCCTCTTCCGCTAACGCTTCAGCTTTTAACTTGCGGTATTTACCTTAGATAACAAAAATAGTTATTAAATCAGATGTCGCCTGTGTATGCATATTAATTACTGGGATCCAGATGCTAGGCGTTGAGATCAAAAGAGTAATTAAATCTATACTAATATTGTAAAGAGGAAATATTTGTTTGTTTGTTTGCATTGAATAGGCTCCGAAACTATTTGAAAAATAGATAGGCTATATTTTATAAGTTTAAGTTTTCAATGCGATTATATTTTTATCAAATCACACAGCTAAATAACATTTTAAAACTTATCCGTACTATAATCACAGATAAATTATTGGTCTCGCTGCGCTCGACTAGATACCGCCGTCGTACTTGTAAAATGCGGCATGAATTAGTACGCCGATTTCGACGTACCCGAGCCAGTCACACTGCAAACTGTCTGTGATGTGTACGTGCCGAATGTTTTATTAAATTTTAGGCATAATAAAATACCAGTTTGTGTTTACAAACTGTGTAAAAATATAATAAAACTGCGTAAAAAGTGATAAATAGTGACGATTTTTTACACACACTACAATAAAAAGTTGCCACATTTTCGGAGCTATTGCTTTTGTATAGCGCTCTATCTAGTCGAGTGCAGCGAGACCAATCAATTATCTTTGACCCTGAAATTAGTTAAAACATTGTGCAGTATACTCACGAGAAATCCTGAGCATAATGACTCCCCACCAAATGGACCAGCCCCATCCGACCAGACAGAACAAAACCGTGAACAGTTGTCCGCAGCCCACCAACAGATTTATCAGAAACGAGCCTGTGAGACAGACAGACATACAAATTCACAGCTTTGTTATTGTCCAACTTAATCTAACAAAGTTATTGCAATGATCGCTGATAGGCTAGATTGTATATATATATCCGACATTGTAGTAATAGACATGTTGGTGTTAGTTTTTAGCTATTTATGTACATATTATTATTATTTCTTTTCTTTAATTTTGTATTATATCTTATTATGTATTATAACTATGTATAAAAATGTAAGATATGGGTCTAGTTACCTGAAAATAAATGAATTTGAATTAATTAATTTTTCCGCTTGGAGGCAGAATTCAGCTGAATAACATGTGAAATAACATGTGGCTTATTCAGCGAGTGAATAAGGGACGCAAGGGGCTCTATCCAAGAGCATACCAATGCAAACGCTCCCTTTGCGTACTTACGAAACGTTAAAAAATAAAGCTCGGTGATTGGTTGTTGTAACGCCCACATAAAATTTTGACCAATCACAAAGCTTTCTCCCAAGCGTAGCCGTAGCCTGAGTGTAGCGTTTATGACTGTACGTTTTTAAACGCTACGTCAACGTCAAACGTCAAGCGTACAGTCGTAAACGCTACGCTCAGGCTATACGCTACGCTTAGGAGAAAGCTTTGTGATTGGTCAAAATTTTATGTTACAACAACCAATCACCGGGCCTCATTTGTTTCGTTTCGTAAGTACGCAAAGGGAGTGTTTGCATTGGTTTGCTCTTGGCTTTTGCTCTCGGACATCCATCGCGACCGCGCGTTTCTAGTCAATTTTTTTTTATTTTTGATTTCTGATTATTTTTTAACTTTCGATTTTTTACTTGACATAATATTTTTTAATTTTTGATTTTTGATTATTTTTTAATTTTCGATTTTTTTTACTTTTGACATATTTTTTAACATTTAACATTCAAATTTTTTTGTTTGTAATGAATTTTGTTTAGATTTTATTTTCTTTTTATTTCATTGTTTCGAATTTTTGAAATTTGTTTGTTGGATCTTATGTACCAAAAGTGAATTATGTGTTCAGCAATTAGCTTGTTGTTGTTTTGAATGAATAAATAAATAAACAAACACTTATCCTTAATCCTACTATGTACATGTACTTTTTTGGTATGCTTGCTTGTAAGTTCTTAAATTGTAATTATTTATCTAAAAACTTCAAAATTTATCAACTTTAAATTTGTCTAACAATCAAACTTACCTATCCTATATTTGGCCCCGTCGTGAACTCCGAATCTGGGTATTCCGAAACACAAGCAGAATATTCCGCTTAGAATTGTTCCTGCAATCGAATATTTTAAGGGTCATTTAGAAAACTGTCATTTAGAAAAGGGTCATTTAAGCTAAATTTTACTCAGCACATCGAGAGTGCCGAGATGGGAATAAAACACCTTATTTATCAAAATTATTAATTCCTTCCTTAGTCTTACATTCTGGAGAGTTTTCAGACTAGTGAAGGTTTTTTTATTAATAAAAGTCCCTGAATACACGTAAATCATCAAGAAGTCTTTAAGTCTAAGTAATCTTAATAAAACACACTAGCTTTTAGGTTTTTTTTAAGAAACTCCACAAACTTACCCAATCCCGGTACCAAGATATTGCAAAGCAGACAGAAGTAGGCGAGTACAATAGGCAGTATAGGAATAGCGCCACGCATCACGCTCGTATGTTCTACCAACGATGCGTCCAACTTTGGCCGATTGTCCTGGAAATTATTTATAAAATATAGCTTATATTACAAGCTGATAATATAGCTTCCGAACAGTGAAAGAATTTTTCAAATCGGTCCACTAGTTTCGGAGCTTATTCAATTTGAATAAACATACAATCAAATCTTTCCTTTTATCAGTAAACGCTTGGTTTTGCTTGCTAGAGTGATAAGTAGTAAGTAGAAAAGAAGACGATTTTAAGAAAAAAATAATTTATTTTGTTTTCGAGATTTCCAATTGCACATTCGTTAGTAGGCTTCACCCCATAGATAAATGATTGGTCTCGCTGCGCTCGACTAGATACCGCCGTCATACTTGTAGTATTCGGCGTACCCGAACCAGTCACACTGCAAACTGTCTGTGATGTGTACGTGCCAAAGTTTTATTAAATTTTGGGCATAATAAAATACCAGTTTGCGTAGTGAAACTGTGTAAAAATATAATAAAACTGGGAAAAAGTGATAAAAAGTGACTATTTTTACACACACTACAATAAAAAGTTGCCACATTTTCGGAGCTATTACTTTTGCATAGCGCTCTATCTAGTCGAGCGCAGCGAGACCAATCAATTATCTTTGGCTTCACCCACTAATGGAGCAAATATCAGGAGGAGACCTCGGAAATTCTGCAGGTAATATATTCTTCTGTCGAAGGGCTCTCTGTTCGTCACAAAGTCATGGGTCATGGGATTCTCCCGGATACCTGCTGGACAGGTAAAGCCCTATCCTTTAAGTCACACGTTATGCAATAGGTCTTTGCATTGCTTTCACGGAAGGTGGACTCTAAGTACCTTCCATAGAGTGGACCGTCAGCCTGTCTGACCACTTTTACACAAGAATATCTTAATAAGGAAATTGTTATTATAAGAGGTTGATGTGCCCCGATCACTCGCTCCTTCTTTCATTCATCAGCTTCCATGGTTATGATAGCCATGATTGATGTCGCCTTTATCTTTATAGAGAAGTGGCATCTTAAGAAGAAGAAAAATGGCGAACCTCTGCATCATCGTCAAGGTCCGTATCGGCTTTCATAAGGTCCGTAGAAATCTTGGTAATGGCCCTACTAGACGCATGCGATGCACGCGATTGTCGACGCGATGGAAATGGCGAAGGAGCCGGCGTAACGGCTAGCGTGTTCGCCATTTTTAAATAACGTGCACTTATTTTTATTTTTAATACTTATATTTCATGCATGACTTGTTATGCAAACTTGTAACTTTTTGTTGACCTTATTTTTTCATTACCTAACACTTTTGTGCTAATGTGTAAGCTCTATTTAAGACAGATTAGCTATAGTTTATAGTATTATCGGTGCTTCTAAAATAGTCAACCTCGCATTTATTTTTAAATAAGTAATTATTAAAACCTTAAATATTTTTAAGTTAAATATTTTAAACTTTAAACATCTGTAAGATTCTAGAAGTTATGAAGAGAAGGCACAAATTTAAAAAAATAATTAAATAAGTATATAACAAAATCTATATCTATATTAAAATTTAATGTTCGTTTGTTCAAAATCTCAAATCTCCTAATGTAAAGTACCTACATCGATCACCACTAAACTATAAGAAAGTAGTTTTGTGTGGAAGTCACTTAAAGAATCATATTATTTAATATCATGTTAAAATTAATTATTTTAGAAATACATAGATAAACACTGAACTCCTAAAGAGTCATTTACTCTTCGATAATACAAACTTTAATTTTCACATTTAAAAAAAAAAACACGAATTACTCTTTTCAAAAGAAATGAGTGTGTGTGCTTTCCACGACGGCCCTTAACAAACTGACTTTCCACATACAAATAAATAGAAAAAATATATTTTTACACTTTCACACCGATTACTTACAATGATTGGTTTGCTGTTATGTTTTTATTGAAAAGGCGACCTTGTCTTCATTGACACATATTTTTGTGTTTGACACAATTTCAGAATTGAACTTAAATGCATTAAAAAACTATAACAGTTCGATAATATTATAGTTGTATTTTTCTTGTGATAAAGTGCATCAGACAGGCAGACACCTTTCTTAAAGTACAGGTTAGCTACCGTCTCATCTCATATTATCAGAAGTGTCATTAGAGAAGTTAGGTCAAAGTTAGGTACTAAAAATGCACTGTCCGAACCTAGTGGCATATTATTACACCCATATGTGTAAATTCTATAATTCTATTTTATTAGAATTATAACTGCTGCTCACGAATCAATAAAAAAATCAGAATACATTAAAAGAAAAATGCATATAAGTATATACCAATGTTTACGTCAGCATGTGAGGTTAAAAGAGCTTTGCTTACTTTTGCTGACAAATGGGGGGGGGGGGGGCGTAAATAAATAAATCTGCTTACGTAATACTTGACTAATAATGAGCTCCTTAAAGAAAAATGAAAAAATTGAACAAAATGGATCTAGACTCGATTTAAGTACATACTAAATTAGCAGTCTAGTGTGAAGTGGCCCTTACCTCAGGTGGCAGTGTTGGGGAAAGACTCTTGTTCTTTGAGAACATGCTCGGTCGACGACTCGGCGGTGGTTGTTGAGTACGACAGGGGCCTCGCATCCAGTTAAAAACGCGATTGTTGCAGCATCTGTCAACAAATAATGCCTTGTTGACAAATAATTATGTGTCAAGATTATGAATTAGCATTTAGACACCCATTTCAACTCATGACTCCACGTGTACAGCTCACAGATTTCCAGAAGTCTAAGTGAACCACAGAAACCATGTCTTCTATCAATGAGACAACAATAAACCTGGTTGCTGAGCTCCTAGTTGCTCAGCAACATAGATAATTGACTGGTCTCGCTGCGCTCGACTAGATAGAGCGCTATACAAAAGCAATAGCTCCGAAAATGTGGCAACTTTTTATTGTAGTGTATGTAAAAAACCGTCACTTTTTTATCACTTTTTATCTTGTTTTATATATATATTTTTATACGCAAATTCGTATTTTATTATGCCTAAAATTTAATAAAACATTCGGCACGTACACATCACAGACCGTTTCCAGTGTGACTGGCTCGGGTACGCCGAATGCGGCGTACTATTTTATGCCGCATTTTACAAGTACGACGGGGGTATCTAGTCGAGCGCAGCAAGACCAATCACTTATCTATGTTGCTGAGGTAGACCTACACGTTATTCATTAGGTGGCGCTGTTTATCACGCAGACTACTAGATCCTGCAGCATCAAATCTAGGTTACCTGTCATGGAAATACCGACAAAGTAACACTATTCACGAAAATGTGGAAGATATCTTCATCAACCAGGAAATGGACTGATGGGTCTTCAAACGCCTGCACTGATTTTCATAAATTGTAGCTAACACACTGATACGCACGTCACACTTATAAAACCCGTTTTTGCGCAGAGCGTCGGGGCTTAAAAATGTATTAGAACATACGTGTTTTGTGGTCTGTCGCTGAGTATGCTGTCTCTCCTCTCGACTTGCGGTCGCTTCCTGCCGCAGCAGCCCGTGTCGCCGGCGACTACGGGCGGTGTCGCTTCGTGCGACAACGAGGCGACATGCTGTCGCACGTCCGACACGTCGCTGACGCGTCTCCTTCGGCCGCAACATCCGCATAGCACATCGCGGAACTTCCGCTTTCGTTTCGTCTCGCTTTCGAACTCTATCGTTGACACCTGAACAATCAATAAAATCAAGATGACAAAAATATTAGTATCCTGAGTTTCTTTCGGGGTTTTTTTCTCAGGATCGTCATCTTGGCTTTTTTCCAAAACCCTGGTAAATTTACTTAAATGTATAATGACGATCATAAGAGTTTCTTGTAGAAACCCAATTGATAAATTGATAAAAATAAAATAAAATTGATATTTATATATATATATATATATATATTTTTGTCTGGTATTTTTTGAAAACTGTTTTATGCTCCCTTTTGCTATGCGATTCGGCATTATCGCTAGTAAATATTTTAATATGTACGTGTAACCACGTATGTACACAGCGAATATATAGTTTTACCGGCTTCACTCTGCCGTGAAGAGGGATCTATCTTTAGTTCTTATTTTATCTGAGTTTAAAATTTATTTTCATGACACCATTCCTAACTTTTTACCAGTGGCGTGGCTTTCCCTATTATAACAGTATCTACTTACACCAAATTTCAAATCAATTGAATCTATATGAGTTAGTTAAATCCCATCGTCAACAAGTAAAAGGACTGATGGTCCTTCAAACGTCTGAATCTTCATAAATTATAGCAAGAATTATCTTGATAATGTCAGCTTATAACAAAAAAAAAGATCAAAAGTTTGGGAGCTTTAATGCCACAGACAGATACACAGATATACAACTTGAAACACCCCTCTTTTGCGTCGGGTGTCAGTGTTTAAAAAAATATACCTTGCCAGCAGCACTGTCAGCATCCTTCGCCTGTTCCTCGATCTCTTTTTTCTTGCAGCAACCGAATTTACTCAAAACCCCGGTCTTCTCTACGGGAGCCTCAACATCTTGCGTCTCTTTCTCGTCGTCTTCTCCTTTGACGCAACACGAGCAGCATTTAGTCTTGCACTTGCCGATGATACGTTGACATATATTGGGCTTCTTCTCTGATTGGTCCGTTTCCGGATCTGCGTTCTCATTGGTCGGTTTTTCATCTTCGCTCTCTTTCCTGCGGTGAGTACGTGCCGGCGGTTTCGGGGTGGTGCTTGTGCTTTGTGGAAATCTAAATTAAAAAAAAGTTTTTATTATTAATTTAAGTGCTTACGAATTATTAATACTAGCTTTTGCATGCGACTTCGTCCGCTTAACATAGGTAAATTAGGAAATATATATATTTAGATATAGATATAGATGAAGATATATAGAAAATTGAATTCTAAAATACAAATCTTAGTTCGTATCGCGTGTTCCTTCCAACACTTCAAGAAACAAGCATAATTATTATCATTACCAACTTTCTTGGTACGACAAACTAGCATAGCATAATTGCGCACTTAATTTTAAAGTCTCATTTCGGATGCATGCTATTTGATGAATTATTTTCTTTTAAATTACCTTAACAGTTGCGATTGGCCAGGATATCTAGAATTTTGAAAAACAATTTTATTTAATTTAAATAAAAAAATGTAAATATATTTGATACATTTTGCAAGTATTATTTCGTCGTTTGTTTATTTACTATTTTTTTTATAATTAATTCTATTAAAGCCTATGCTGGCTGGGGCGTTACGCCAAAATATTATAGAGATATCGCCAAGATTAAAAAAAATGACATCAGAACGATAGCATAGTATTAGCTAAAATGTAAAAGACTGGGTGAGTCCACCAGGATCCCCTGACTGGATCCCCCAGACAATAGAGGGATATTTTTATAGCTTCTGAAGAGACGGTGAGGTGAATACCTTATATTGTTTTAGTCAAGTTGAAAATGATATTCGTTTCTGTTTGCAAATAACGCGACGGAAGAAAGTTCACTAGTTCCGGTAACTTTCCGTTTTAAAGCACTTGACCTTCGTGGGGTAGATTAAAAATGTCTCCTAGCAGGGTTTTATAAAAAAAATTATAACACTTCACTTTGTGTGAAATACAGTTTAATTTTTTTAAACTATCGTAATCCAGCGAAATGTTTATTTAGGTCATGTGCTAAGCCATAATAGATAAGTACTAATTGTGGTGTACCATCATGATGGGAAAAGTATAAGAAAAGAGGTCAGGTAGAAGGATGGAGGAGTTCAGGTAGAATAATGGAGGAGGTCAGGTAGAATAATGGAGGAGTCTGGTAGAAGAATGGAGGAGGGCAGGTAGAACAATGAAGGAGGGCAGGTAGAACAATGGAGGAGGTCAGGTAGAACAATGGAGGAGGTCAGGTAGAATAATGGAGGAGGTCAGGTAGAAGAATGGAGGAGATCAGGTAGAATAATGGAGGAGGTCAGGTAGAACTAACCCCCCCGAGTTTCTGTTGGGCCCAAACACGCTATATCTGCTGAGAGTTGCCAGGGAGTTGGGTATCATGTAGACTCATGTCTTCATGTTACCATATCATGGACATACCAATGAGTGAAGTAACAGAATACCAAATTTCATTTCAATTGAACCTGTGGAAATTATTGAGATTCCCCCCTAATTGAGAATAACTAAGAAACATCTCGCTCATTTCAGCTTTTAAACAAAAATACAACTATCAAAATAGGTACATCCGTTTGGGAGCTATGATGCCACAGACAGACACACAGATACACAGACACATGGTTAAACCAAGTACTTTATTATTATGGCAATGGTTTTAAATAAACCAGTAGTATTTTATCTATAGTCAAAGTTATAATACATATATTTTGCGTCGGGCGTCGGTGATTAAAAATAATTGTTTGTTCCACACCAAGATACTTTATAATTTTCATTAAAAATTATATTCTAACTTTACCCATCGCAATTGTCGTACCGCTTTGGTAGAAGTTCGTTCGGCAATATGTAGACAGTTCTGTTATGTATCATATTTTATTTATTTTAAATAGACACACCATTTAAAAATAAACACCACATAACAAAAAACTACACAAAATATTAAAAACTACTTAATTCGATTTAATACGTCCAAGATTTTAACGAGATAAAAAATATAACACGCAGCGACGCCATATTTTAAAAATGGCGCGTTTTGTTTCTCGCGTTATGTGTCAAAGAAAATGTGTTTTTATACAGCCTCAATACGACGTTTGCGGTTTATTACGGTTTTTTGTATTACGCGCCATTTTATTTGTTTATTTTGTGAATATTTATTTTAATTTAAATATTAAACTGCCATTTGAGCGGGCGGGGCGGCCGCTAGGCGAATGCGGACTAAGAGGGTGAATTTTCTTAAGGGAGGTATTGAGTGCCAAGAATTACGTGTAGACTGTAGCATGTAACAAACCACAGAGGTGGTCGTGGCGTGCGACGATAGAATTATATAGGTTAGCCGTTGAAGCAGTAAAGAAAATAATAAAATTAAATAATGTTCAGTACCTATTGTTATATTTGTAAAAAAAAAGAAGTTTTATCATATTAAATAAATAACTAGCTGTTGCACGCGACTTTGCTCGCGTTACTTTATAAAATAAAATTATCCTATGTTATTCGCTGATAATATAGCTTCAGTGAAAGAATTTTAAAATCGGTCTAGTAGTTGCGGAGAGCCTATTCAATGCAAACAAACAAACAATCAAATCTTTCCTCTATGTTACTCGCTGATAAGTAGCGGTGAAAACAATTTTTAAAAGAATTTTAATTTTTTTTAAATCTTTTGTCTTTATAATATTAATTAATATAGATAATTAATTAAGATAATTAATTAAGTAAATATGTAAATAAAATGTGATATAGGTATACCAATTCTTAATTTGTAATCTGTTTTATATAATAAAATGTCTGAATATATAAAATAAATAATGAAATTATATAGATAATTATAACATTTAATAAAGCAAATTATGCATGCATATTAAAAAAAAAGGATTCTAGAGTAGGTACATACCTACTCCAGTTACGTTCGATCTAATTCTTAAAACGGTCGACGCACTAGGGCTGCCGAAACTTAATAAATTACTTTTTCACTCAGAGGAAATTAAATTGGCTTTAGATTGATCGAAAATTCTCGCTAAATTCATCCATTATGGAGGTCAGCGTACTTTTAATTTAGGTTAGTTGTTTAAATCTTCATCACTACATAGTATAAAACATATAAAACAAAGTCGCTTCCCGCTGTCTGTCTGTCTGTCTGTCCCTATGTATGCTTAGATCTTTAAAACTACACAACGGATTTCAATGCGGTTTTCACTAATGGATAGAGTGGTTCTCGAGGAAGGTTTTAGTCTAGTTTTAGTATAAGTATAATTTTCAAAGTTGCGCGGGCGAAGTCGTAAGTATTTAATTTCATTAAATATTATAAAGAGAGAATATTTGTATTTTTGTATGTTTGTAATGAATAAACTCAAAAGCCATATTATTAGCGAGTGACATATGCTATATTTTATAAACATACGCGGGCGAAGTCGTGTGCAAAATAGAATAAAAAAAAAAAAAAATAATAATAGTAATGAATAATACAAATGAAAGCCTGACAAAAATATATGAGGAATAAACATTGAATAACACTTAGCTTGACTAAGTCAAGCGAATCTTTGGACGGATACTAAGTATATCACCTTTGATTACTTTTCTAGAGCTGCACCAACCCTGAATCTTAAGTTTGTATGTTAATAGTGGTAGAAGTCACGCCACCGTCCGCTCGATACCACTGACCGTCCCAACGACAAGTACTTGACCCCTTACCACGTCATGTTTTCAACAAACTAATTTCGCCACTATTATATCGGAATTAAGGTCTTTAAAAGTTTCACCCTAATCTGACCAAAGTAGCTTGAGTCATAAAAGAATGGGTGACACTGACTCATTGCATCCAAATGAGTCAAAAAGAGTCCGATGTTCTTGAGTGGCAAGTTCTTGTAGTGCATTCTGCAGGCGACAGTCGCCACCTCTTACAGATAGTGGCAGAAATCCCATCAAGGACAAGAGCACACTCCTATATTTTGCTTATGTTTATTGGCGACGGTAGCCATCAAGTAGGCCGTTAAATTGACTGCACATTTATTATTATTGATTTATTTATTGAACTAATCGGCCTAGTATCAGTAGAGTATCAGTAGTCCGATTACTAAGTCCGATGATCAGACCGATGAGACTTTAGTCTCAGTAGTCCGATGATATAAAACATCGGTCTACAATCACTCTTTTATAGTCTACTTTTGATTTTTAACTAACGACAAATGTGGATGTTTTGTCTATATAATTTTCAGGAAAAAATACATCCGTGCGAAGCTTTATAATTCTATCAAATGTTGCCAGAAATACAAATTAAAATCTCAAATATTTGTTTCTATTTAACGTGTTTTTTTTATTATAAACAGAGTCGGTTAAACTCTTTAGACACTAACGTAATTAAATGGATATTAAATATGATTTATATTTATTTAAGTTTAAATAGAATATAGGACTTACCCGCCATTGCTGTGCGCAGACTTATCGGAGTCATTCCCGTCTGTCATTTTATTTTGCACAATAATCTTCTCAGCACCAGGCGTTGATACATTAGAACTCTGAACTTCTACCTCAGGCTCCCCCTTAACTAAGGTTTCAGTCATTTTCTCCAAAACTTCAGTTTGTTTTGGTCCATTTTTCTTTTCATTAACAACCATAATAATTGGTTCTATGATTTTCTTTGCATCTTGTTTCGTTTCAGTCATCTCTTTTGGTTCTTCGACAGGAGTTATAATGCTATCCACAATTTTAGTAGCTTCAGCACGAAAATCAGCTGCTGCTTTCTCGTTTTGTTTAACGATTTGATTTTTCAAATCAGTCAACTTAGTAGCGGCTTCGTCTTTGGCGTCTTTTATTTCATTTTTTGTTTTATTTGCCAGACTTTTAAATTTGTTTTTGCCTTCCTTAACTTCTTGTACAGGTGTCGAAGTTGAAAGAATATTTTCAGTTGACACTTCTGGCGCTTTTAAAATATCATCAATTTTTTGTTTCACACGTTCCACTTGGGGATTGTTATAAGGTGGTTGCAGTGGCTTCAGTTTGACATTATCTTCTGTGACTACTAGTCCGTTCTTCTCGTGTTTTGATTTCGGAGGTTTTTTATCGTCTGCTTTTTCGTTGGCCAGTTCTTTAGAAAGTGTGTCTGAAGGCTCATTTTCCGCATTTTTGTTTTCTTCTTTAGGCACTAAAGAATCTCTTGAGCTATGCCTCTCAAACATACCTTTCTCTCTAGCTTTCTCTAGAGCAGCCGGCAATTGATTGGTGACTGTCGTCACTACTTCTAACGGTTGCGCGGTTATAGCGGCCGTTGTCATTGAAACAATACTTTTCTTTGTAAGAATTACTAATTCGCCTTTGTCATTCGTGATCGTATCGTACTGAGTCTCACTGTCCTGCTTTGTGATACCATCACCATTAATTAAAGAAGCAACATTCTTCTTAGATTCTTCGCCTTCGTCTTCCGTTTTTGATTTAGTCGCCTCTTTCTTAGAAGAATCCTTGCTTTTATCTGTAGTTTTATTAACTTTTTTGTCATCTTTTTTATCGATTCCATCTGTTTTTGTTCCGACTTCATTTATTTTACTCGTAGACTGAGCTTTCAAGTCTTTTTTACTGTCCCTCTTTTTAAGAATTGGAGGTTTTTCATTTAAAGTTTTAGTGCTAGGAGTTCTCGTTAAGCTCTTCATACTGTTAGTGCGGTTAATTGGCTTTTTAGGGTCTGGTTTGCTAGCAATGTTTTGTTTTTGTGTCAATTTAGTACTTGGAGTTCTACTAACAGATTTCTGATCACTTTTGTTATTTAGTTTAGAAGCAGTTGTATTTTTAGTGACCGTTTTACGTTTATCTGGACTTGTATCTCTACTAACAGCTCTGCTGGGTTGTCTAGAAGTTAGTCTAGACGTAGCAGGCGTGTTCCCGGCCGTTTTCACAGGTTTCCTGGCTGTTGTTGTTGTTGGTTTCGACTGCGTTTTAGCAGAACTGGGTTTTAAGTCATCTGTAGGACTCTTGTTTGGTGTTCCTACGATTGGAGACAGTCTTTTTGCGTTGATAGCACGGTTTGACGGAGGAGGCCCACCTCTCCCTGGAGAAATTGGTGGTTTACCTTTAATCAAAGTAGGAGAAATGCTCAAATGTTGAGTGCTCTTGCTTAAAGCTCTCTTATCGTGAGCTTGGCTTCCAACTTTAATGGTCTCGTGAATACTACTGGTACTATTAGACATGAACCTCGTACTCTTGCTGAGGTTGTTGTCTAGAGCTCTTCTTGGATTTGACGCATCTCTTCTGCTAGTTCTCGGTGGTGAGACAGAATTTTGACGTTTAGGAATCTTAGAGTGTTTGGGCGATCCATCGTTTGATTGCGGTTGAGATTTCGATACTGATCTTAAACGTGATCTATGCGCGACGGGTTTCGACATACCATCGTCGTGGTTAATAAATTCTTTACTGTCATTAGTTATGCTTTCAAAGTGAAGTATCGCAGCAGGAGAGTTAGATCTTGATCTCAATTTGATCTTGCTCGGAGAATTGCTTCTGGAAGTTGTTCTAGAATTGACAACACTTTTGATCACTTCGGCACTGGCGTTCTTGTCTAAAATCCCCATTTCTTTCAACAACGCTACTTCCTCCTCTCTTCTTTTGTGCTCTGCTTCAGCCTCGTGCTTCTCTCTATTTAACTCGCTAAGCTCTCTGACTTCCTCTATGTTCTCTCTAACAAAGTTCCTGGGCGAGTGCGGTCTGCTCAGTGTGTGGATTGGCGGCGGGAGTGTGGCGGTCGCCATCTTGTCTATTCTAGACAGAGAATTGGTTCTTCGCCTCGGTGGTGAGTTTGCTCTTGAATTAGCTGCTGACGTTTTTGGCGTGTTGTGTCTTGATGTTTCTTCTCTGAAGCCTCGCCCTATAGGACAAAAATGAAAAGAGAAATTAATATTTTGTTAAATTACATTGCTCATTGTTAGCAGATTTCCTTTTGATTCTTGGAATATAATTTATGATTTATTTTTTTAAATATACTACCAAATTTTTTTCTAACAGGGTATTAAAACTCGCTAGGATACCTGAATGTTCTAGATTTATAGCAATTTTTTGGACTGTTTTTTTATTGCGTTTTTATTTCTAATGTGTCAGATTTACCTTTAAAAGGTGAAACTCTTCCAGACCTTGACTCGGCAGGCAGTGAGCGCGGACTATTCGGCCTGGAGACGGTTGCCTCAGCGATGATGGCGAATGAAGTCTCTTTCTTGCGTTTAGGCGTTGGCACCGCACTGTTGATAACAATATAAATTAAAATTACTATGATTTTGTCAACTGAAATTATTATTATTCAATTATTTATTTTCCTTCTTAGATTTAAATTTTTTACAATATAAAAAGCAAAGAATATTATAAAAAACTTAAACTAGAGCGCCGCAAGTAGCGCCGGACAAAAAAGAGAGAAAAATTAAAAAAAAATATTTTTATTTAAAAAAAAAGAAGAATTTGATTCTTAAATTACCTTCTTCTTATTTTATCAGACATCTAACAGATGTCGCTGGTTGCCTAGGTCAAATTGTAAACCTTAATTTTTCTTTAAAGTTATTTTTGGTTTAATATTAAATATTGCATTATTGTATCATTAAAAACATTTAAGGTCGAGTACTGAACCTTATTCAGTGTTTCAACTTGATGTTAAAACATATGGCGAGTGACTAGCAAGAATATTACAAAGCCTTCGAACACAAAAGAAAAATCTAATTACGTATAACGTATAAACGAGTGAAGATAGAATGATAGATTGGGTGTATTTATTTCCGCTTTTAAATAATCCATTTATGATACCCGCGACTCCGCCCGCGTAACTTCATAAAATACTAGCTCACCCCGCAAACGTAGTTTTACCAAAAAATTAATGGACCACCCTTAACATTTAGGGGTATGAAAAATAGATGTTGGCCGATTCTCAGACCTACCCGATAAGCACACAAAATTTCATCAAAATCGCTCCAGCCGTCTAGGAGGAGTTTGGCAACAAACACTGCGACACGAGAATTTTATTTATACGAGTATATTCATAAAAGAAGAGTGTGCTTATGACCACACGACTGAAGTGAAACTTCTTTCGCTCCATCTGTATGTATATATATATATATGTGTGTACAATATATACATGTATACACATATACATATATTAATTTTCTACAAATATTTAAATTTATTTCATGTTTTCATTGGTAAATTAATATTTTTGCATAGATCTTCTATTTTTATTCATCATTTTCATTATTGGATACATCAGTAATTACTGTGGTTGATTGTAAAACCGAGACAATAGGCTTATGGTATGAGAAATAAGATACATAAATTTTCGAATTAAAATTAGACAGATATCTAGAAAAGTTTCACTTCAATAATTAAATTTTGAATACATATCTCAAAAAGCGCCATCTGCCGCATTAGTGTCGAACTACAACGAACGAATCACGAATCGAGTGAGAGAGAGAGAGTTGCTAGAGTAAATGGTAATAAGAAAGAGACAAGGAGTTTAACAGTTTTGTTAGCTCGACGAGTTAACTCTCATGACAATAGTGTCCCATAAAAAGTTTCACTTCAAAAAAGTTTTATGGTCACACACATGGTATTTTTTCAAGGACATGGACCGATTTAAAAAATTCTTTAACCTATAGAAAGCTACATTATCAGCGACTAACATAGGCTATTTTTATAAAGTTACACGGACGAAGTCGCGTACAACAGCTAGTATAATGTATTATGTTAATAAAGCTAAAATGCATATAAAAGTTTCCCAACCTATGGGCTGTTTTGCACATAGGTTGGGCTTGTACTTATATAAGTGGGACAGGTACTTTTTAGGTAAATTTCCTCGAACCTCCTCGAGCTAATTTATTAATTTCCGTTTCTAATATAATAAACGATATAAAAAAGTGATGAGTTTTTCTACAATTTTCACTCAAGCATTGAGGACGATGTTTTTGCGACTCCATTGAATCACTTCGAGGTCGAGATGGTAATAATTGAGTCATTATTAATATTACGTCACGAATTTGATCAACAAAATATCTAAAATCATAGATAAATGATTGGTCTCTCTGCGCTCGACTAGATACCGCCGTCGTACTTGTAAAATGCGGCATAAAATAGTACGCCGAATTCGGCGTACCCGAGCCAGTCACACTGCAAACTGTCTGTGATGTGTACGTGCCGAATGTTTTATTAAATTTTAGGCATAATAAAATACCAGTTTGCGTAGTGAAACTGTGTAATAATATAATAAAACTGGGTAAAAAGTGATAAAAAGTGACGCTTTTTTACACACACTACTATAAAAAGTTCCACATTTTCGGAGCTATTGCTTTTGTATAGCACTCTATCTAGTCGAGCGCAGCGAGACCAATCATTAATCTAAGGTTTCTTAGCTGATTTTGGTTAAGTTAGATTTTTATCAGTTTTTTTTAGCTTATAGATTTTTAAGCTAAATTTTACTTAGCACATCGAGGGTGCTGAGATGGGAAGGTGCCGAGATGTGAATAAACCAAAATAACAGCTATATTTCTATATATATAAAAATTACGTGTCACATTGTTTGAGGCCAATGGACTCCTAAACTACTGAACCGACTTTGATAAAACTTCGTAACTACGTGTAATTTGGTCCAACTTAAAAGATAGGAGATATAAATTGCACACAGGGAACCCCTGGTCGTTTTAGTATTTAATAATTATCCAGGCGGATAGTGTCACTACTATATTGTAGGTAATCATCAGGCTGCCTGCCAGCGCTATCCCTTTATATGTAAAAAAAACCTTATGATTAAAACACAAACCAACAACCTAACCTCCTTACTGTCCCTTATCATGTCAAGGTCAGTGCAATTGCAACCTCTTTACTCGTGTTAATAGATGGCCGTAGCCACTTACTATCAAATACAAATCAAATAGAACGTTAGTCTGCCTGCTTACATTTTTTTAAAAATAGGTCTAGTTACTGAGTGTCTAAAGTCGTTTTTTAAATAGGAATTCAATATTCGAATAATCGAATAGAATTTGAATGTTGAAATAATCGAATAGGATCCGAATATTATCTATTCGAATAATTGAATAGAATTTGAATATTATCTATTCGAATAATTGAATAGAATTTGAATATTATCTATTGGAATAATCGAATAGAATTTGAATATTATCTATTCGAATAATCGAATAGCATTCGTATATTATCTGTTCGAACAATCGAATAGAATTTGAATATTATTTATTCGAATAATCGAATAGTATTCGTATAGGTATTATCTATTGGAATAATCGAATAGTAGGTATTCGGATATTATCTATTCGAATAATCGAATAGTATTCGAATGTTATCTATTCGAATAATCGAATAGAATTTGAATATTATCTTTTCGAATAATTGAATACCATTTGTATATTATTATCTATTCGAATAATCGAATAGCATTCGAATATTATCTATTCGAAATTTCGAATTCGAATATTATCTAACAGTCAAAAAACACATAAAACGAGTGTATCGATGAAGTTCCATGTAACTTCTTGTTTGTAAACTACTTTAGACGCGTCTTCATTTGCAGTGCGAATGAACCTTAGTTTTCTCGTTATCTTATGACTCAAATGGCAATAATTTCTGACCTTCAAGTAACAGCATAGTCACGTGACTAAGTATACCGCCACCAAGTAACATCATTAGTCACATGTTTTATAGTTTTTTTCTCAAATGAGTAACCGCAATTACAGGTTGAAGTTATTTATTCAAGGAATACATAATTTTCTAATATACGCCCACTGCTCCTAATCCGAATCCAACGACCCCTCTGTATGAGTGGTTAAGACGCTTGCCTTCACGCTCTGTTCCAGGGTACCCGGGTTCAATTCCCGGCAGGATCAACTTTGAAATGAACTTATCAAAGTGCCTCTGGTCTGGATCTGGAAAGTAGTAGTAGCCACCCTGTTGCAGAAGACCATTGAGCGAGTAAACGAGTAAGGAAATCCCTAGCTGTTGCACGCGACTTCGTGTGCGGAACCTTATAAAATATAGCCTATGTTACTCGCTGATAATGTAGCTTTCTTTGGTGAAAGAATTTTCAAAATCGATCCAGTATTTTTGAGTTTATTCATTACAAACATACAAATCTACTCTCTTTATAATAAATACTTTCATACAATCAACTAAGTTATTAATATCACATAATTGGTATCTAGGACAATTGTAAAAAAAAAAACAAAAAATAATTTTTTAGCTACACCAAAAAAGTGTTGCCATTCCTTTCCTTACTACTAAATATTAATTGCAACAATTTTCCATAATTAATGATGTCATAAATACATAATTTATGAAGTTGGGCATGCGTAATTACGGTCAATTGGCCGTACTTGCATAAAAAAGTACTTATAGGAGACCGGTATTATCTTATATCTATACTAATACTAGCTACACGCTGCCGGCTTCGCCCGGTTTCAAAATAAAAATTATCCTATCTTTAAGTTGGACCAAATTACACATAGCTACGAAATTTTATCAAAATTGGTTCAGCAGTGACAAGAAATTTTAATATATACATATAGAGATTATAAATAGAAAAGAGTTGTATGTTTGTGATGAATAAATTCAAAAAATAGTGGACCGATTTTAAAAGTTCTTTCACCAATAGAAAGCTACTTTTATCGTGAGTAACATAGGCTGTATTTTATAAAGTTACGCGGATGAAGTCGCATGCAATAGCTAGTATCCGTACTAATATTATAAATGCGAAAGTTTGTATGGATGTTTGTAACTCTTTCACGCAAAAACTAGTGAACCGATCACCATAAAATTTTGCATACACGTTGTCTGGGACATCAGAAAGGACATAGGGTACCTTTCATCCAGAAAAAAGTACTGCTCTCGAGGGATTATCTAAAATTAAGGAAACTAACTCCTGGCTAAGTATAATAGCAATAACGATGTCAGGCGATATATTGCTTTTTCAACGCAGACGAAGTCGCGGGCACCAGCTAGTATTTAATAAGATGAGGTAAGGTCACACATTGCGTTTCGCAGTAAGAAATTGGGCAACCTGTCATAAGTAAAACGCGTATAACAATGGCAGTCATTTGCAAATTAAAAAAAAATATTAATATAATTTAAACTCTTTAATTTGGTATTATAATTCTAAATAATCTAACTTTAGTTTTTATAGTGCACATTTCAAATACTTATGAAAGTATTTCTAATATTCTTTATACAATTTTCTCTATATGAAAATAAAGAAAATATTGCTAATCAAAATAATTAATTCAGAAAAATATTTCTGAGATACTCTTCATGTACGATGTAAAGTCGGGATAAGAAAACGTCGACATTTGCTTGCACAAAGGCGATTATATCAGTCATGCCAAATAAATCTAAGTGGACAAATGACAGATGTCATTTCGAACATCTGTCAATTGTCTACTTAAAAAGGTACTAAGATTCTGAAGGAACGGATTTGAAAACTGACGAACGTTTTCATACCCCGACTGTACTACTATGGACAGACCGTTAAGTAGGTGGCATCTCTCTCAAATATTACACATACGAGTACAACTAACTCCATTCCTAGCGATTTAGTATTGTAATGAAGCAGTACAGTGCGAGTTGGTGCGTGTCGTCTGAAATGACCTTCTTACAATTATGACCTGCCAAATCAGGGGGCTACTTTGTAACTAGTTATCGAACATTCATTTGTATTGCAATGTCGAATCTTAGTCAAACATTAGTTTAGTAAATAAATTAAGTGGATTGACTCTGTTCCTTTTAATTTAATTTTGTTTCTATTTAATAATAATTAAAACTTTTATCCACATTTTTTGGTAGATAACTTAAAAATTTACAATAAATTATTGAAAATGTTTTAAATAAAATTGAAATTAATCTATAATTATGTTTAATTGTCGCTTTGTTTTGAATATCTAATCAAATATTTATAAAAATGTTGTGTGTTTGTGTATTACTTACTCAAAAACTCGAAAACTAGCCGACGGATTGACTTGAAATTTTTACAAAATATTGCATTTTGATTTTGATTGATTTGATTTTGAACAGTGGAATGATCTTATGTACCTTTTTTACCAAAATTCTAACGGATACAGATTTTTTTTTATAAAAATACATTATTTGACCGTTGTTATGGCAACCATGAAACGTTGTTGATTGACCCATAGCGAAGCGTAGCCGGGTTCCACTAGCATTGTTATCAATTTACGTGACGGTTGCTACACGTAGGTTCGTACACTTATTATGATTGATCGAAATAAGTATACAAATAGCGACACCTAGCAAAATTTTTATAAACAAAAATTCAAATCATAAACTCAATTGAATTTTAATAAACACAATTTTGATGTAGGCTTGACAAATTGTAGAAGATTATATTATACTAGCTGGCGCCCGCGACATCGTTTGCATGAAAAAAGTAGCCTATCCTGTGTCCCGTACGTCCAAATGTTTATCTACCAAGTTTCATGAAAATCAGTTAATTCGTTTAAGAGTTATAGAGGAACATACATACAATACCTACTACACTTACAGATTTATTATTAGTATTGATGATAATATATTAGTTTGAATTTTTTCTGTGTACTTCTGTCTATAAATATATAATAATGTAATAAAGTTCTACTTTTCAATAACGGTATTTTAATAGTATGACTACTTATGTACGAATCGAATTCGAGACGAAGTCTGTCGAATTTTCGTTAATTTTTAGAGCACTGTTAGTCCCAAGCTGAGTAGTGCGGTCAGTCATATTGTGAGCTATGCCAAGGATGTCGAGTGCGGCCTTCGTCTTTATACATGTTATTAAACTTCCATGGCCAGAGAAATTATTTTACACATTATTTATGTACACAATTAATTTTGTCCGAGATTGTTGGAAACCGCAGACTTTTTCCGACCACATCACATCAGCTTGTTTACCTACTAAAAATTTCCTCTAAATCTGTTGAGCTGAGCGGTTTTGGAGTCCACCACACATATACACATCGACTTTTCTATACAAATATTAAAAAGAGGAAAGTTTTGGTTGTTTATTTGTTTGAATTGTAATAGGCACCGAAAGTACTAGACCGATTTGAAAAATTCTTTCACTTCTAGAAAGCTACGTTATCAGCGAGTGAGAACTTTTATAAAGTTACGCGGACGAAGTCGTGGGCAACAGCTAGTTATATATAAAGAAAGAAGGTTGTTTTGCACTTAATTTGAAATGAAAGTAACAAACGTTCATAATCTTTTTTCACAAACTTTCAGACTTGTGTAACTAGATTTTGCTCACGATTTCGTTTGCGAATCTATAAATTTCAACTTATGTGTTATTTTGATGATAAGTAAGTATTTTTGTAGAGTTCCATCAAAATCTTTTCGCATTTATCTATACTTTAATATTATAAAGAGGAAAGATTGATTTGTTTGAATTGGCTTCGAAACTACTGGATCGATTTGAAAAATTCTTTCACTGTTGGGAAGCTATATTATCAACGATTAACATAGGCTATATTAAAATAAAATAAAATAAAATTAATAAATTTAATTTAATTAATTTATATTAAATCAAAGTTACTCGGACGTAGTCGCGTGCAACAGCTAGTATTAGGTATAATATTAGTAGGATTGGTGCGCGTTTAAAGTAGACGACGCTACGGTAAACTTATGTCATAATGAATGAACTAGTAAGTAAGTAGTGGATCGCGAAGCGTACTCGCGCTGTGCAAGTATCGGGCGCGTTGAGCGTATACGCAATATACTTTCGCCGGCCACGCATCGATACCCAGCTACACCCAACACACTCTTGTGGTCCAAGTTACAAACTGACACACTTTGAAGTTGCCAGTTTGTAACTGACGTTGAAGTTGATGAACTTTGAAGTTGAAGTTTACTCCAGTTTACTCCAATCGTGCGTGTGTCAAATAAAATTTAAATTTTCGCAATTCGAACACGCCGAAAGAACAACATTGTTCTTTTTTTAAATAATATTGTGTAGATGGCGCAATATCTCTGAAACTTCAAATATTCTAAAATATAAAAAAAAATAGAACGTATCTATATGAGTCGTATAGAATCAAAAACAGCAATCTGTCAGTTTTACGCAATTCGAGTTATGAATATGGTAACACTGTCTTTTTAAAATACTTTTCACTTATTTAGCCACATCTTATCAAAAACAGCAATATTCCACCAAAAACCTGAATGTAAAACCCATATTGGTAGCAAATACAGCAATCTGCATACGTTTTTTTGTAATAATGAAACTACTTTTCCTAATTACCGTTAATAAGTCAAAAGTCAGATTGCTGTTTTTGATTCTATATGACTCATTTATAACGCATAACATATTATATCTATATTTTGAACGTATCTATATTTTGAACCCGGGCGAAGCCGGGAGCGGGGCACTAGTATTTATATAAGACTGACAAATTGTCTTACTTCTTTTGAATTGTACCACACGCTTATACGCACTACAGCTAGAGTAATTACAAGTTGATATGCATTATGCCTGCCTTTATAGGTTGAGGACCTCGACTTAAACAACGAACGTCCCTGAGAAATTTAAATGTTGAGGTACATTTTGTACTACGCCTTACGACGAAAGGTTTTCAGCTGAAGTCACTTTTGATTTTGAATAGATCTCGAGTAACTTAACTCGAGAGGTAGGTCTCCTGAGAATCTGCTTATAACTTAGGTACCCAACTTAAGGGAGCTGTTCTTGCGATTAAAAAAGTCAATTTTAATTTTAGAAAAAAAAAATATTTAAAACATTTTTATAGTCAAAACTAATACAAAATTTCTCTACGAAATTTGTATGAAACTTTTTTTTGTAACTTTAAACAGAAAAAAATATCAACTAATCAAAATTTCAGTCTCTCGGGTGAATTTTTGATATATAAATATAATGTCGTTGGGTGAAAGAATTTTTCGAATCCAACTTGTAGAAGGGGTGGAATTTTTTTTTTTAAATATTTCTCATATCATACAAAAATGGTAAGACTTACAAGAAAGATTTTTCAGATGAATATAGTAAAGAATCCAGAACATTATTAAAATTTTTTGCTAAAATTAAAATTAAGTAACTCTGTTAACTCTGTTAACTCTATTAACTCTGTTAATTTTAAAATTACAATTGCAAATCATCAGTGGGGATTTGTATATCTAATATATACTTAAAATTGGCGTGTCACGGTGTTTGTCACCAAACTCCTCCGTAACGGCTTAACGATTCTTATATATTTTTTTGTGTACATTCGTTAAGTCTGAGAAGTCTGAGTATTTAAGTGATAAGGATGGCCCACCTCATTTTTTTTCAAAACGTTTGCCGAGTCAGCAAATATTCTTCATACAGCACTTTCGCTATAAACACCGCATTATTGTTTACCGCCTTTCCTATGTACGTAGTTAGGTTTAAGACACGAACGAAACCGCAAGATTGTTTCAACGGTCTCTTCTCAAGAAAGTAGCCTCAACCGATACACGAGATGAGATTATTTAGCAAATAAAGGTTCCGCTAACTTATCTATTTATTTATGTACTAGCCATTGCACGCGACTTCGCCCGCGGAACTTTATAAAATATAGTACTATGTTACTCGCTGATAAAGTGGCTTTCTATAAGGCGAAAGAATTTTCAAAATCGGTCCACTAGTTTTTGAGTTTATTCATTACAAACATACAAATCTTATCTCTTTATAATATTACTAGCTGGTGCCCGCGACTTCGTCCGCGTTGAAAAAGCAATATATCGCCTGACATCGTTATTGCTATTACACTTAGCCAGGAGTTAGTTTCCTTAATTTTAGATAATCCCTCTGGAGTAGTACAGGCTTTAGGCTATATTTTATAAAGTTACGCATTCGAAGTCGCGTGCAGCAGATAGTATTTTATAAAGTTACGTGGGCAAAGTCGAGTGCAAAGCTAGTATTTAATAATTAAAAAAACAACAAATGCTGAACCAACGCACCTGAGGTCAAAATTCGCATTAATTGTGCATCAAATAATTTCACAATAAGAGTGGGCAGTGAATAAATTAGTAGCCTAGATGCGCATACAAAGGCTGATGCGACCTTCGGCGGGAAAGATGGGATCGAGATGTATCAACATTCGTCCTACCCACTTCTCACATCTGGTTATATTAATGGTTATTGTGCAATTTACAAGTATCTAATAATGAATCTACATTGAGAGATAAATAATATTACGTATATTATCTATAATTTAATACTAATCCCTACTAATATAATAAATGCGAAAGTTTGTATGGATGTTTGTAACTCTCACGCAAAAACTACTGAACCGATCACCATGAAATTTTGCATACACGTTGTCTGGGACACCAGAAAGGACATAGGGTACCTTTCATTCGAACGCGGACGAAGTTGCGGGCACCAGCTAGTTTTTAAAAAGCTCTTGTATGAGCGTATGTATGACTCACGTTTGTAGTTTACGCAAAGAGTTAAGTTTCCGTCAAAACAATCGCGTGATCGTAGGCGTAGATGCTTAGTGGGATGTACGGAGGAACTATGGTTCTGCAATAGCATATAAGTAATGATGCGATGCATTCAAATTTGTCTAATTCTTAATTATCTATCGACATTAACTTATTTGTGCATAACTTAGCTACTCATCACCGGCTTTGTCCGGATCCAAATTTTTGGAGTCCTCTCAAGAATCGATTTGCAGATATAGAAACCCGTGGCACAGCATACTAATTTCATAAGTATTCTGTGCCCGTGGTATGAAAATTTATTGAAGTAAAATCAGTATTGTCACACGAATGCGTTATGTTATGCGTTATAGTCACATTCTATTATATTTTTTGAATATTTTAGAATATCTGAAGTTTCCTGTGGAAGTTTCATAGATATTGCGCTATCTACACAATATTAATAAAAAAAAGAACAATGTTATTTTTGCGGCGTGTTCGAATTGTGAAAATTTAAATTTTATAATCGTTCGTAATGAGTATTAAACTCCAGTCGTGTGTCGGAGATGACACACTTTTTTTTATTACTAGCTAGTGCCCGCGACTTCGTCCTCGTTCTGGGTGAAAGGTAACCTATGTCCTTTCTGGTGTCCCATACAACGTGTATGCAAAATTTCATGGTGATCGGTTCACTAGTTTTTGCGTGAAAGAGTTACAAACATCCATACATCCATCCCCGGATTTGCGGCTGCATTTAAACTGGATAGTAAAGAATTGTGATTGCTAACTTGCTATTACTTACCTACTTAGCTTATTTTTCTCTAAGAAAATAGCTTTCTGCCATTAAAGAGGACTTTCTCCGTGGCGAAAGTCTGCATATTTACCGAGGCTTGTTTATAAAGAAATTGAAAGGTTTTTCAAACGCATTTTATGAAAGAAAAAAGTTTTTGACGACCCATTGGATGAATTGTTAGATAGAGTGCTTGCCCTAACGCTCTGTTCGATTCCCGGCAGGGTCAACTTTGGAAATGAACTTTTCAAAGATACGAAGTTTTATCAAATTCGGTTCAGTAGTTTAGGAGTTAAACAACGTCAAACAACGTGATACGAAATTTTTATTATATATTATACATATAGAGATATAATATTTTTAAGACGAATGCTGACAGTCCACTTGATGGTAAGTGGTGACCATCACCCCTGGGGGCGCTACCATCGCCCGGGATGCGTCAGTCTAGTATGAAATAATGAAAATTTTGAAGGTTTGAAAGTCTCGACAAAATATTTATTGGCATCTATTGGCATTCCATTTCCATTATACCTACTACCCACATCTAAGTACAATGATGCAGTAATGTATTAGGTAAGTAATTGTTTGATTAATGAATTGTTACTTGGAATCAATATTCTGTTGAAGCAAATGGTTTTCCACCTACTTCACTTTAATTTCATATAGCGATTCATAGAAAAAGATAAGGTAGATACGAATATAATTCTGTTTTTAAGTTCTAAAAAGTAGCTCTACCTACATTTTTTTTAAATGGTTGACCAATTATTCTATCTATACTTACTAATATTATAAAGCTGAAGAGTTTGTTTGTTTGGTTGGTATTAAAAAACTACTGGTTCGTATTGAAAAATTCTTTTTGTGTTGGATAGTCCATTTATAGAGAAAGCCTTTATATCCTTAGTAACACTATAAATGCGAAAGTTTGTATGGATGATTGTATATACACATCATATTTTATGCTCAAAGTTTATTTATTCAAAATTTCAAATTTTTTATTTTTTGTTTTTTCGTCTACGTATTTTTTCAAATCGCATTTTTTATTTTCTTTTTATTTAAAAGATCTAAGGGTACATAAATACAAAGAGACAGAGGACGGGAAGCGACTTTATTTTATCCTATGTAAAGATATTTAGATATCTAACATTGACTTTATGCTATCGCTTCGGGTAACCCTGTGATGGTAGCTAAAACTATATGAAATCAATAAATAATATATAATAGGAAATAAACAATTTTTATGTCAGACAAATTGTTAAGTTCTGTTTGGCACTAACCTGCCATTTACGCGGGAAATCAACTGTCACGATGAATATGACACATTGCATGCTCTGTGGTTTCGTTACTCTGTGATACATGTCATTATTTTACCAGGAAAAAACATGTGCAGTAAATTATATAGAAAACAAATAGAATATTGTGTCAAACAAATTGTAAAACAATTTTAACTCTGTAGTTTGTACAATATATTACATAGAATACAATAACAATCTACAAATATTTATTATAAACTAGCTGTTACCCGCGACTTCGTCCGCGTTGAAAAAGCAATATATCGCCTGACATCGTTATTGCTATTACACTTAGCCAGGAGTTAGTTTTCTTAATTTTAGATGATGAGCAGTACTTTTTTTCTGGATGAAAAATACCCTATGTCCTTTCTGGTGTCCCAGACAACGTGTATGCAAAATTTATGGTGATCGTTTCAGTAGTTTTTGCGTGAAAGAGTAACAAACATATGTATGTATGGATGTATGAATATATAATATGCTCAAAGAAGATCAATCTAACGACTTCGAATATACCAAAAAAAAAATTTGATCTTTTAGCTATCGAGTACCTACTGTAATTAAATTTTGTTTATAGATGAATAGATAATAATTATGTAGCTATAGCATCAATCATGTTTTGTTATCGTCATTTTTCCAAATTGTTCCCCACTATGGAAGCATATTTAAAGACATACTTATTTAAAGCATTCACATCAAAAATATCTATGAATTATTTAGAAACATATAAACATAAGACAATTTAGCGTAACTAGGTCAGAAGCGAACGCTACAATGGTCGTAACATTGATGTTTTTCGTCAACTTCACGATCGGCTGCACTCAAAACGATACAGCGCTAACAAAAGAATTATTTCAGAAAAAGAACATATTATGTCACAGAGAGAAATTATTTCTAAACTACATTATTTGAATAGAACGCAAACAATTACTAAATTATTCGTTCTTTGGTAGTTTCACTGTTTAA
The DNA here is from genome assembly GCA_947623395.1 of Synanthedon tipuliformis. Taxonomy (NCBI): domain Eukaryota; kingdom Metazoa; phylum Arthropoda; class Insecta; order Lepidoptera; family Sesiidae; genus Synanthedon; species Synanthedon tipuliformis. The sequence continues at coordinate 5,718,511 of OX392433.1, forward strand.
GTATTAAAAAAATACTAAAGGCTAAAGGTAAGTGACAGGACAGAACAGATGGTAAACATTCATTTTTTAAATGATCCATAATACAAGCATTAAGTTGCTTACTTTGGAACTAGATGGTGCTGTGTGGAATGTGTGAATATATTTATTTATAAAAAAAATTGAAAGAACGTTAGAGTAGGAAGGTTTTTATATTTTTAAAACATTGAGTTACTTTATATTAGAATTTGCTTTAAGGGATTCACAAAGGCCAATGACATTGACCATTTGACCTTCACCGATATGACCTTTAGAATGTTTATATATATCAAACTAATTCCGCACGAAAAACACAAACGTAATCCACACCTCAACGCAGTCACTGAGACACTGTAGCTCCATATATTTAGATTTCCGAGGCGGCGGAAACAATTGAACAGGCCCGACAAATGTGGTTTTTTGTACTGTTCATTAAAACAACATTAAAAAAAAATAAAAAAATCAATACATTTTTTTTAAATGACATTGACTTATTATTCGGTGTAGGAATCATTTTCGCGCAATAAACCGTTTTCGAAACAAATTTCAATATAAGTCAAATTCTTCTTATGTTCTAAATTTTATTGTGGGGTTTCTAATACTTCGATGGAAATTCTAAACAATACATTTTGTTCTTCACATGTTTAAGTATAACATATATTTTTTTCAAACCAATTGCATTGACAGTTTCTTGTAACATATTTTTTTAAAACTGCAAATTTTTAAGATTGGCGTGTGTTTAACTGTTTACACCTTAAGGATCCCATTTTTTGCTTTAAGGATCCATTACAAAAGCAATAGCTACGAAAATGTGGCAACTTTTTATTGTAATGTGTGTTAAAAATCATCACTTTATACCCAGTTTTATTATATTTTTACACAGTTTCACTACGCAAACTGGTATTTTATTATGCCTAAAATTTAATAAAACATTCGGCGTGTACACATCACAGACAGTTTGCAGTGTCACTGGCTCGGGTACGCCGAATTCGGCGAACTATTTTATGCTGCATTTTACAAGTACGACGGCGGTATCTAGTCGAGCGCAGCGAGACCAATCGTTTATCTATGTATGTAGTTTACTATAGGTAAAAGAATTTTTAAAAAAAGTTGGTTTTTTTTCGTATACAAAAATCAAATCTTTTCTCTTTATATATATTAAATATTAGTATGGATAAATAGACATATATAGGGATCCTGTTACGGGAAACGCTTGAGCAGGAAATTAATATTGGGCCGCATGAAAAATCTACCGCAGTGTTAGCGTAACAGCAAAAAAAAAGTAGGAAATAACTAACAAATTCTAACACGAATTCACTTTACATTCCGCGCCATTTTAGTGTTGCCATGTTACTGTACCTGTCTCAAGGTTAGATAATTACCTATATTAAAAAAAAATAAGAAAAATGCCTTCTCATACAAATTCTTTTTAGCCTACATAAATAATTAAAAAAATATATTTTTCACACATTCCACACAGCACCATATACTCGTAGTTCCATAGTAAGCAACTATGGAACTACTCGTAGTTCCAGACAGTTGATATACTACATACATTACTTTTTTTTGTAAATACATACATATTATAAATACAAACATCCATGACTCAGGTAAAAACGTAAAATGTTAACAAATAAACATTTGCCCCTAGCGGGATTCGAACCCGGGACCGTTTGGTTAACAGCTAGAGTTACTAGCCACTAGACCAAACGTGTCGTCAAAAGTCTTGTAATTTTTGGCGCTTGTTTGGTTTCGAGCATGTCTGACGACAGTAACAGGGAAATAACCGCACGTGTGCTACTGCAAATAATGCCTGAGCTCTAGAAGAGAGTCTATTGAGGATGACCCTCGCTCCAGTCGGCCCGTTGAGGCACTAACACTAAATAACCAAAATTAGTGGAAGAAGTTAGTGGTTTCAGAGTATTTTTCAATTTTTCAAAAATATTTTCAAAGTTCGAATGAATAAGCATCTTCTGGGTGAGCTCGCTCCATCATAGGCCTCATCTTCGCTACACAGCTGGATGTTGGCCAAGAGCTGGATGTACGGCGTACTATTTTATGCAGTATTTTACAAGTACGACGGCGGTATCTAGTCGAGTGCAGCGAGACCAATTATTTATCTATGTTGAAAAGTTTGAATGCAGTTTTTCTTAATACAAAATTTGAAGCTTTAGTTCCTATTCTCTTATTGAAAACTCGAACTGGATTCGAACCTACGCCAAACGAATCGGAAACCAACTTTTGCGTTTAACTTTGTTAAAAATTAATTGTAAAAAATGTCTTTGAGTCTTTGACTATTGATTATATCAATATACCTACCATAATACAAAAAGTTCTAAAGATGTCTTACAAAACGTAATATTATGAATGTTGACAAAAACCATTTTTTTGTTCTAATAACACAATGTCATTATGTAATTTTATTGTAAGTTACAATCTCAAGGTTTTGGCGCAAACGGCCGCCGCTACTACGAAATTATAATCTTTGCGAACACATTTGGATACTTAAAATGTATGTCTAAAATACAATGAAAAAAATACCATGTGTGTGACCATAAAACTTTTTTACGAATATATGTTACTAGCTGGTGCTCGCGACTTCGTCCGCGTTCTGGATGAAAGGTATACCCTATGTCCTTTCTGGTGTCCCAGACAACGTGTATGCAAAATTTCATGGTGATCGGTTCACTAGTTTTTGTGTGAAAGAGTTACAAACATCCATACATACATACAAACTTTCGTATTTATAATATTATATTAGTACGGATACATACTAGCCGGTGTCAGCGACTTCGTCCGCTTTTGGAAAATAAAAGATATGTGTAACGCCTGACAAAATATGTAAAACAAAGCTATAAAGGCAACTAGCGACCCGCTCTCGGTTTCGCCTGCGTCCGATCGCTACTAAACTTCACAGTTGACTAATCCGAAGATTGTCTGAAAGTTTGATCAAAATCGGTTCAGCGGTTTTGGAGTCTATAGGGAACATACCAATACATACGGCAAGCGACATAGTTTTGTACTATGTAAAGAAAAAAGGTACTGTCTGGCTGTCCGTTATATAATATATAATTCTATAAAAATAAACTTGAGTTTTATTTTATGTAGCGCCTCTTAAAACGTACGCGCGTTTGAAAGTAAAAGTCTTTAAGTATAAATTATTTATACGAAAAGATTATATCAGTTTTAGGCGTGTACTTGTAAATAAGTTAATTAACAAGTGAGAACAAGTGGCTCCTGAGAAATCATCAAAAACAAAAAAAACAACCCCTGAAAAAAACATTGAGCTACAAAGAGTGAATAAATGTTTCAACGCCTAACAAAAATGGGTACGGACGAAGTTGCGTGCACAAGCTAGTTTTCCATAAAAGTTAGCTACATATAATGAAATCGTAAAGGAGCCGTGTCTGTACATTAAATATTAAAAAAAAATTGTACACATTGTACTTAGTAACCTAAGTAAGTCAAAAAAATAATGTTCTCCGTTTTTTTCCACATTTTCGACTGTTTCTTCGCTCCTATTAGTCGCAACGTGATGTTATATAGCCTAAAGCCTTCCTCGATAAATGATCTATCCAACACAAAAAGAATTTTTCAATTCGAACCAGTAGTTCCTGAGATTAGCGCGTTCAAACAAACAAACAAACAAACTCTTCAGCTTTATAATATTATTATATTGATATTATTTTAGTCAATAAAAACAGGCAATAAGAATAACATTGAATTAAATAAAAAAATAAAAAATACTGCATTGATAGAACTATTTCTGTGGTGATTTTGTAAACATCATTATTATGAAAATACGTAAAAAAAAATCAGTAGTCTGCTTCTAAGGCCAAATTCAATTGTACCTATTTGCTGTTTTGGTACGCTTCATCAAATTCATTGATTTTTTCTTAAATATCTACTGAAGCATTGATAAGTTGCTAATTATCTCAAATTAAGTAAGTAAATTATGATTTTAATTAACATTATATAAACTTATTATACATATATAAATTTTTTTTCAGAATAAAAAGTATCCTATATATCAATCCAGGTAATGAGCTATCTGTATGCCAAATAATATCCAAATTCGTTCAGCCGTTTTTCCATATATGAAAACATTACACAATTTCTTATGTAATGTTAAATTTGTTTTACAACTTTTTTTTCACTTGCAATTACATTTGTTAAATCATTTCCTCTCATTATTTATAATTAGTTAGGCTCTTTGAGGAAGCGTAAACAATATGGCTTCGCGTAACTCACAATTTTGTTTGAACAATTACCTACATTTATTATTCTTTCAAAGTATAGCAGACAAGAAGTGCTTTATCAGTTTCGATTACAAATTCCATTCATTTCAAAATTCGCTAAAGCTTAGATTTGAAATAGATATTGATTACTGATTGACATAATTTGTCATCGCTAATAAAGATAGCAACATACACAGAATGTTCACTCTTAGGGTGATAAAGCACTTTATTTGTCGAGTTTACATTTGTGGAGTTCTTTCAAAAAAGATTTGTATGTTTGTAATTAAATTAACCTACTGTAATAAAAGTAATAAACTACTTAATAAATAATAAGTACCTAATAACTAAATAACTCAGTCCAGACTGATTTGGAAAATTCTTTCATCCATATTAAGGCTATTATTATCAGCGAGTAACATGGGCAATCCTTACATATTATAAAACAAAGTTCTGTCTGTCTGTCTCTCTGTTCGCGATAAACAAAAACTACTGCAGCGATTTTCATGCTGTTTTCAACAATGGATAGAGTGGTTCTCGAGGAAGGTTTTAGTATATAACTAGCTGGAGCCCGCGACTTCATCCACGTCCGCGTCCGCGTTATATCCTTTCTGGTGTCCCAGACAACGTGTATGCAAAATTTCATGGTGATCAGTTCAGTAGTTTTTGCGTGAAAGAGTTACAACCATCCATACATCCATACAAACTTTCGCATTTATAATATTCTAACGAACTTTATATAAAAAAATCTACTTATTGTATCATTTATTATGTAAGTTGTGTTATTATTTTAGTTTGTTAATATTTTTTTAATCTCTTGGTGTGCAGGGAAGAAAAGATATATACCTACTGTATATTTATTATTTTACTTAAACATTACAATAAACGGATATATATGAAAACTCATTGAAAAGCAGAAGACAGTCAACCTTCAGCCTGTCTGCCGCCTTTTATCATAACTATAAGAAATTTTAAAAAACTTACGGTAATGCGGCAGGCGCAGGCGCAGGTGCCGATCCCACTTCCCTGACACAGCTCACCGCAGTGTCGGCCGACAATACTTTGAAAGAGTCATTATTGACACCGGTCCGCTGTTTTGCCGACCCAGGAGCACTGCGCACTTGAAAATTATTCTTCAAACTTAGCACTTTTTTCGGACTTTCCTTGACACTTCCCGAATGTCGCGAGGATAGATCAAAATATCTATCCTGCGCGTGAATCAACTGGGTGACTGTGAAAGCCGGCGACGCGGAAACTTCCTCGTCCGATGTCTTCACCGAGCTCTTAGACTGCACGTCTAGATCTGAACCGAACAGGTTGTAATCTAGATTTAAATTTCTGTTAAAGAACCTATCGTCCTCGATGTCTTTCGAGGGGGACGTGTCTAGACGCGATTTTATTGTTATATCTATTAGATTGTCGTTCCGTACTGAGCGTTCCGTAGCGAATGCGTAAGGTGTATTAGCCAGTTCCTCCTCGACGCTGTTGTAACGGCTTCTGAACAGCGACCGAGAACTATCCCCCCCTATTTCGACGTCATATTTCCCACCAAAAAGGTCGTACTGGGCGAATCTGTTGTTGATAGTGTCGAACTTAGGGTCCGATATGTCGACTTTTGGGTCATCAGTTTCGGTCCGATTTCGGTTCTCGTCCTTAGCGCTCGACGTTGGGCTCATGTTGATATGCAAAATTCCGTGTTCGTCGGTGTATTTCAATTTCAAAGCCATTTTGTTTCAATGGCTCATGTTTTTTTTTTCTTTGTGTATTGTATGGAGTCTGAAAAGATAAAAATGTATATTGGTTGGCGTTTGAAAGCTTGACAAATACTTCATAATGATTATATTTAAAAATAATGAATTGAAAAATAGTAATAAAATAATATTATGTAAATAACATCATTTTAGAAAAATGGAAATATATGACTAAAAAAAGTTGGTTTATTCCCATCTCGGCACCCACGAATTATTTGTTAGGTACATGATAGAATGATAGTTATTTATATGATAGAAACACAAATTATCAGAAAAGACAAATATTTTTAGGGGTTTGCAAAAAAAATTCAATCCATATAAAATAAGTCTAAATTATCTTAAGTAATTTTTATTTCATATTAGTACAATTAGGATTTTTTAAAAGCGGTTAAAATATTCTGACTAAATAACTAGCCTTTTGTAATTTTTAAATACAGTAATATGCAGATTCTATACTTAGATGGTTTCTTATGAAAAAGGGATGAAATAAAAGGCAACTCTAAGAACCCTCACTTTTAAAGTAATAATTTTTAAGTATTTTTATATGTAAAGCGCTTAAATCTATCCTACTAATATTATAAATGCGAAAGTTTGTATGGATGTATGGATGTATGTATGGATGTTTGTAACTCTTTCACGCAAAAACCACTTAACCGATCACCATGAAATTTTGCATACACGTTGTCTGGGACACCAGAAAGGCCATAGGGTACCTTTCATCCAGAACGCGGACGAAGTCGCGGGCACCAGCTAGTATACTATACATATATTCTCATGTCGCAGTGTTTGTTGCCAAACTCCTCCGAAACGGCTGGACCGATTTTGATGAAATTTTGTGTGCTTATCTGGTAGGTCTGAGAATCGGCCAACATCTATTTTTCATACCCCTAAATGTTAAGGATGGTCCACCCCAAAATTTTATTTTTTATTTTTTGGCAAAACAACGTTTGCGGGGTCAGCTAGTATATTATATTTTGCCCATCTGCCACGTTTTATTATAAGAAAAATTAAGCGAACATACAATGCAATCATAGCGAACAGAGATAAGGCTTTATTAAGGAAGGATGTTACGGAAACTCAGAACTAAGTAACACAAACTCGCTGTTACGGTTTTTGGTTTATTTAAATGCGTAATTACAATATTAAACCGTAAAACCTTAAACCTTGCGAAACGCATGTTAGTATTGTCTTAACGTTAAAAATATTTTAGTACTAGCTGTTGCATGCGACTTCGTCCGCGTAACTTTATAAAATTATAGCCTATGTTACTCGCTAATAATATAGCTTCCCAACGAACCCTTCAGTATTTAGTTTAAGAATGAACTTTCAAAGTAACCTAATAGAAATCTAATATACATATAAAATTCTCGTGTCGCGGTGGTTGTTGTGTGAAATTTTGTGTGCTTATCGGGTAGGTCTGAGAATCGGCCAACATCTATTTTTTATACCCCTAAATAATAAGGGTGGTCCACCCCAAAAATTTATTTTTTATTTTTTCGCAAAGCAACGTTTACCGGGTCAGTTTGTGTTCTTACATTTTTGGAGATTTTTTTGCATTATATAAGCCCGTGGTATGAATATTTATGGGAGTAAAATCAAAATTGTATTGTCACTCCATGTCACACGAATTGCGAGCACGAATGCGTTATTTTTTAAAATATTTTAGAATAACTGAAGTTTCATAGATAATTGCGCCATCTACACATACACAATGTTGTTCTTTCGGCGTGTTCGAATTGTGAAAATTTAAATTTTATAATCTTTTGTAAGGAGTAAACTGCAACCGTGCGTCGGAGCTGATAGCTTTTTTGTTGTCTAAAAACATTTATAGGTAAACTTGACAAATAAAGTGCTTTATCACCCTAAAAATAAGATTGAACATTGTTTGTATGTTGTAGAATGATAAGGTCTTTCCTTTGAAAATTCAAAGTGACAATTTCTATTGCTATCTTTATTGGTGATGACAAATTATGTCAATCAGTAATCGATACCTATTTCAAATCTAAGCCTAAGCGAATTTTGAAATGAATGAAATTTGTAATCGAAACTGATAAAGCACTTTTCTTGGCTGCTTTACAAAACTATCTTTCAAACAAGTCATTATCGTTGTCGAGAAGTGTTTTTAATAATAAATAAATGCAGTTAGACCAGTCAGGCTTCCTAAAATGGTTCTCCTGTGGCGTAATGGTGTTGGCCCTGAACAGATCTATCTGTATTGACTTATCTGGGATGTAGAGTTAAGTAATAATCTATGTTCCTAAAATAAAATTGAAGTTGTTTTCTAACAATTTTTAAATTTTTTGTCCGTCTGTTTGTTTCGGCTAATCTCCGAAACGGCTGGACCGATTTCGACAGGACTTTTACTGGCAGATAGCTGATGTTATAGGGAATAACTTTGGCTACTTTCATTTAAATAAGTATATATAAGCAGTGTCTAATAACGCCCGCATTCCTCGCGCACGGCGCAGCGTAGTGGTACTTGATTCAGCTAGTCCGTACTAAGTAATATTATAAATGCGAAAGTTTGTATGAATGTATGTATGGATGTTTGTAACTCTTTCACGCAAAAACTAGTGAACCGATCACCATGAAATTTTGCATACACGTTGTCTGGGACACCAGAAAGGACATAGGGTACCTTTCATCCAGAACGCGGACGAAGTCGCGGGCACCAGCTAGTATTAAATAAATACTAAATATGTAGTTATGTTTTTCTTTTATTTGGAGGACAGTAAACTGTAAAAGATCAACTTTTTACCATTGTATAACTGGACTCCCTAATGGTAAAGACAATACATGTAGACAGACAGACGAGCTGACCAAAAATATCATAATCTTAACGATATCTTTAACGACACGTTCGGTCTAGCTAGTGGCTAGGAAGTAAGAACTCTAGCTGTTAACCAAACGGTCGCGGGTTCGAATCCCGCTAGGGGCAAATGTTTATGTGTTAACATTTACCTTTGTACCTGAGTCATGGATGTTTTGTATTTATTATTTATGTATGTATTTACAAAAAAAGTAGTAATGTATGTAGTATATCAACTAAGTATCTGGTATCCATAATAATACAAGCAAGAGCTGCTTACTGTGTGGAACTAGATGGTGCTTTGTGAAAGATATTTATTTAATTATTTATTTTCGTAATAAAGTACTCTTTATATTACAAGCATACCAAATACACAATTAATAAAAAATAAAAAAAAGTACGCAAAGCCTTTATTTATGCTCTGGATGAATTTTTAAAAGATACTTTCTAGAATAGTGTTCTGATGCATTTTAAATTGTAACTAAGTAATTTTGAATTTTATTACTCAATGTAATAATATTTATGTAAGAATGTTATGTAGGTAATAATTTGACTTCTGTAATCTTAGATTTTGCACACCAAATGTGGTCATATATGGTGGGACCTTGATTTACCTATGACATCTGGTTTTACACCCATGTATGCAAATAAATGATTTGAAATAAAAAACTAACATTTTGAAAACAATTAATGAAATCTTATGAATTTAGTGCGTGAGGTAAATATTGAGCATTTTATTACGACGAATTCTTTGGTCGGCCTGTGACGTGCCCCAAAAAACTTGGTCGAAGCGAACGTATAAGTTATGGCTTCCGTCTTGCTCTTTATCACCTCTATTTCTGTACAGAACCTCAACTGACCCCAATCGAAAAAAAAACATACAAATTCATGACCCTACAGCATAAGAATAAGGTTAAATTTATCTAGTGCAAAAGAATTTTTGGAGTTTACTTTCATAATTATTTAAGCCCGGGGTGTAACTGTCATGTCACACGTTACGCGTTACAGGCTACAATATGCTTCAATACATATTAATATAATATATTATATTATATTATATTATATTATATTATATTATATTATATTATATTATATTATATTATATTATATTATATTATATTATATTATATTATATTATATTATATTAATATATTATATATATTATATTAATAAGTTTTAATTATATTTTAAAATTATTTCAATATTTATCGTTCGTAAGGAGACACCCACGCTTTTTTTACCAAAATTAAACTTTTGAAGAACTTCTACTAATTACAGATAATAAATAATAATACTTGGTAAATAAATATTACAATTTAGGAGATAACTTAGGAACTTAATAACAACTTGCATACAACTTAGTGACCTTACGGCAATAAGAATAAGGGTTAAATTTACCTGGTGAATAAGATTTTTTTTATAAAATATAGCCTATGTTACTCGCTGATAATGTAGCTTTCTATAAGTGATAGAATTTTCAAAATCGGTTTACCAGTTTTTGAGTTTATTCATTACAAACATACATATCTTCTCTCTTTATAATATTACTAGCTGACCCGGCAAACGTTGTTTTGAGAAAAAATAAAAAATAAATTTTTGGGGGGGACCACCCTTAACATTTAGGGGTATAAAAAATAGATGTTGGCAGATTCTCAGACCTACCTGATAAGCACACAAAATTTCATCAAAATCGGTCCAGCCGTTTCGGAGGAGTTTGGCAACAAACACCGCGACACGAGAATTTTATGTATTAGATATAGATGTCGCTAATTAAATTTCTTCTGTATACATATTAAAAATATTAAAAAAATTTCAAATTAATGTCCGGTGCGTAACAAGGACGAGTTGGTAACCTTGTTACGGTTTCCTTGTAACGGTATCGGTGGACGCAATCTTACCCTGATCGATGTCAGGGCCGCAATAGCGCACATGGACTTATTGCGTAATAAAATGGACACATCCTGTGGCCATTTGGAGCCTCGAGATTTTTTTTTTAAAAGTCAAGACAGCGCTTGGCCGCGATCTCACTTGATGTAAGGTGCAGATGCAGCCGAAGGTGGACCACGCTTACCGTAGTAGATGCCCATTTACCCTACGTTTGAAGACCCCGAGGTTATAATTTTGGGGAAATTATAACCTCGGGTCTACACAGACGCAGGCAGTGAGTTCCACTCCTTAGCAGTTCGGACAAGGAAGGTGGAACTGTAACGCTTCGTGCGTGACCGAGGAACTTCAACCACGAAGGGATGAAACCCCCGCCCGCGCCTCATGAAGAGTGATATTAACCTATTCGGGATAAGAAATATCCTACATCACTATCACTACATATTATAAAACAAAATCCTCCGCCGCGCCTGTCTGTCTGTCTATGTATGCTTAGATCTTTAAAACTAGGCAACGGATTTTAATGAGGATTTTACTAATGGATAGAGTGGTCCTCGAGGAAGATTTTAGTATATAATTTACAAAGTTACGCGAACGAAGTCGCGGGCAGCAGCTAGTAAGTAATTTTAAATTTTAGTAAGTAAGTAAAAGTTTAAATTTTCAAAGAAAAAATAATTTGCTGGAGTTTACTCCTTACGAACGATTATAAAATTTTAATTTTCACAATTCGAACACACCGAAAGAAAAACATTGTTCTTTTTTTAAATAATATTTTGTAGATGGCGCAATATATCTGAAATGAAAAAACTTCAGAGATTTCTAAAATATTAAAAAGAAATGGAACGTAACTATAACGCATAACATAACGCATTTGTGTGACAATTCTGATTTTTACTGTCATAAATTTTCATACCACGGGCTTTTATATATGCAAAGTAAATTCCAAAAAATTAAATTTCTTTTCTGGAATTAATCACCATTGAACCCCGTAGTATTGGATACGGAGTAACACGCGGTGGCAAGTTCAATGACTTGCATCAACGCTGACTCAGCTGAAAGCGTTTGTTGTGCGGTTCGTAGGTACCACGTCATGTATCTACGTACAGTCCAAAGCAGAGAAACCTATACATACCATACACCATACCATTATTACTAGTTCGTAACTAAGAATTAGGGCCTCTTTCACCAACTACAAGTAAAGTGTTGATTAGTTACTTTTAGAAATAATTTTACGATTTATTAAATTATGCACTCGTTTTAGTGCATAATACGATAGGCGAATATTATTTATTATTTTCTTTTTAATTTTTGGGACTTTTACCGTACTAACAAAGATATATCAGCTAAATTACTCCCGGTGACAGGTGACTTTAAATGACGGTTAGCCTACTTGACAGACAGACGGTGAAAGAGGCCCTTAATCTATTATAATTATTAGACTTCCGAAATCGAACTCCAAGATCGGCCGCTATTTAAGTGGCATCCTGTATAAAGAACTATCTGTTGCACGCGATTTCGTTCGCGAAACTTTATAAAATATATGTTGCTATGTTACTCGCTGATAATGTAGCTTTCTATAGGTGAAACAATTTTTAAAATTGATCCACTAGTTTTTGAGTTTATTCAATACAAACATACAAATCTTGTCTCTTTATAATCTCTATATATAAAATTTACGTGTCACATGTTTGTTCTCGATGAACTCCCAAACTACTGAACCGATTTTGATAAAACTTCGTAACTGTGTGTGATTTGGTCCAACTTAAAAGGTAGAATAGTTTTTATTCGGAACCCGGGAGCGGGTCACTAGTAGTGTGAGTATATGTATAGGTATAGAAGTATAAATGTGTGGTTATGGTCATCTTTGTCTGCTTTCGACTGTACCTACATAGAGGTACATGAAATGTACGCGGTTATACCTTAACATAAACAAGCTTGTGGCATACGACTCGTCGTCGGCCGCCTTAATTACAACTATGCGCTTTTCCTGACCTCCGCCTGTCGTAGCAATTAATTTGCTAATCAAAATCGATTCATTCTTTTATGCCAATCATTGTTTCTTTGTTTTCATTACATTTTTATAACCGCTAACATTGAAATCTACATTTTCTTTATGTAAAGGTCATCAGACAGGCTGACGTAATTAAAGGTTTTACAATTGGGGAACAGCAGTGGGCAGATTTGGGTTTATTCGGTACTAGCTGGTGCTCGGGAATCATTTGGGTATCTCGAACGATTTTCGCAGCGCACGCAACGGAAGCCCTCAAAGATGAATAATTTTCCCCGTTTTCGACTGTTTCTGCGCTCCTATTAGTCGCAACGTGATGTTATATAGCCTAAAGCCTTCCTCGATAAATGATCTATCCCACACAAAAAGAATTTTTCAATTCGAACCAGTAGTTCCTGAGATTAGCGCGTTCAAACAAACAAACAAACAAAGAAACTCTTCAGCTTTATAATATTAGTATAGATAACAAGAATGGCTAAATGAATTAAATTGATACCTATAGTGAAGCAAAAGAGACAAAGCATAAAATGTAAACAAACCTATCCTCCGTCCTTTTCTCTCACGCGAAGCGGCCAGTGCTATCTGTTTCATCATTTCATGGTACAGGAAGCCATTTTGACAACCCTTGAAGTTTGTTTACATTCTTTGCGTTGTCTCATTTGGCCTTGCTTTACCTGATTTTTACATGAAGTCCTTTGTCATATCCTATTTTGATGTAGTTTTATTTTTAATAATTATTATATTTATTGGTGTATAGTTATAAAAGTTAGTTAAAAAGGTTTTAAAATATTTAAAGAGTCTAAAGGGGAAGTCTAAAGCGGACAAAATTTCTTAATCATTAATAAGTTCGACATGTACCTATCATGTATTAAATTCGCTTTTAGTTAATATTTCATAAAGATTAATGATAGCCTCTCTAATGTAACGTAAGAGTCGATACATCAATTTAGCTACAAGCCACTATACGGTTACCTTAAACCCATTTTCATACTTGAAACTGTTGGTGAAACAATCGTAGTGATTGTTTAGATTTTAAGCTAAATACAAAGCTTCACATAGTATAGTAGGTATATATGAAGTCGCTTTCCTCGTCTGTTTGCCTGTCTGTATAGCTTCTAACTCCTTCTAAACCACGCAATGAAAACTAGATAATTTTTCGCGGATTTTTTATATAATACCTATTAGCTGAAGCCCGCGACTTCGTCCGCGTTCTAAAATAAAAATTAAGTAAAGCAATATAACGCTTTATCTCATGTTGCATAACACTTTGGTCAGGCGTTACTTTTTTAATTTATTTTAGTTGATCCCTTGGGGCACAATATTTTTTTTGGATCAAAAATACCCTATGTCTTTTCTTGTATCTAATCTAATCATTCAAATTTAACAGTTAACTTATGTATGTATGTGTATGTAGATAACTTTAGTAAGTTTTGGTTTACTGAAGACTTATATTTTAGTAGCTGGTGCCCGCGACTTCGTCCGCGTTCTGGATGAAAGGTACCCTATGTCCTTTCTGGTGTCCCAGACAACGTGTATGCAAAATTTCACGTTGATCGGTTCAGTAGATTTTTCATGAAAGAGTTACAAACATCTATACATACATCCATACAAACTTTCGCATTTATAGTATTAGTAGCATTATTATGTTTTATTGGAGTACTCCTTAAGAATCTATTTGCACGTTACGCGTTACAGGGTACAGTATGCTTCAATACAATATATAAAATACATAAAATATAATATAAAAATAAATATAATTTTCAATTATAAATATTTATTAAATTATTTATTTATTCGTTCGTTCGTATTAATTAGATTCCGGAAGGAGTTCAAATACTTGGCAGATTACCTAGATACTAGCGATACGCCTCTGTTAGCTATCATTTCATAATTAATTAATTGTTAACTAATTAATTGATTAATTGTTGAGTAATTTATAATGAATATATTAATTGAGATTGAGATAGATTTAATTAAAAATATATAAAAATGCATAACAAACCTTGTAACACAAACGAACAGACACACAAAGCGATCACAAAAACACAGTCTTTTTAAAAAAAGTTGATACACATTTTCACATGTTTATTATATTATATATATTCTATAATTCTATAGTAGGCAGGTATTATATAAATTTATGCACACGCGGCGGACGTCATTTCAATTTGATCTTGAACACGTAGAAAATGTCGCAAATGTATTCCACCATTGTCCTTTTGGCGCGAAATGATGCGGTTGTCATAATTGACAGACCTATCATTAGGAAACTATGAGAACATTACGTTAGTCACACATAAAAATTATACACTAAAAAATTGTTTTCAAATGACACGTAAAACTGTTTAAAAATCACTGCGAAACCGGACTTTGATATGTCTGCCATGACTTTTGGATTAATTTTCAAAAGAGAATTTGAAATTTTAAAATGACATGTTTTGAAAAAGGGTTTGACGATTTTTGAGTTTGTTGAAATATAGTTTATTTTTGTTTTGAAGTCAGTTTCTAAGGCTACGACATAGCTTGCAAGGCAGTTCTATTACAACTGACCATAGTGTGAAGAAATGGGGTGGCTGAGGGGTGGCTGAGGGTAGCTAGTTGCGGGGGTGGAATAATTTTGCTTTAGTGCGTTCAGTAGTTTAGTAGTCTGATTTGCGGTTTCATTTCTTTATTAAAAAAAAATTGTGTCACGTTTTTTGACTTTGACGCCAATGAGAGGTTTTGATTTTGAACCGATTTTGATAAACTAAGTATAAAATAAACCGGCGACTTTTCATGGAATTGAAAATTTCAAAAAAAAATTCTTAACAGATATTTTCTTACATATTATAAAACAAAGCCTCCATCGCGTCTGTCTGTCTGCCCGTATGTAGGTATGTTTGCGATGATCTCAAAAACTACCGAGTGGATTTTCATATCTTCCATTTTCACATGAAGTTGAAGTTGAAACGCTATGAAGTTAGAATGAACCTATGAAACCTAGGCTAATTGGTAATTGCATTTATTTTCCCATGAAAACAAACCGCGATTCAGGTGCGGTAGCCATTACGTACTTATACCCATTAAATGCATCTATGAAACTATACAATTCGTGATACCATTTAGACTTTGCGGCATATTTTTCTGAAAATAACATTTAAGTTGTAACATTGTATATAATTTCATACTTAAATGCCATTGTTTTGTTGAATACCATAGTTATCATAAGGTTGTGGATATTTGGTTAAGGGCCTCTTTCACCATCTGTCAAGTAAGTCAAGTCACCGGGATGAATTTAGCTGATATACATTTATGAGAGCCTGGCTGTCTGGAGAAGGCGGGCATTCAAGCCCGTCTTCTGCAGATGGCAGGAGGCATCGGGGAGTTTTAGTGGGTATTCCCAGTGCCGCTAACATCAGGTGCTGGCCTATCGCTATCCCTATCGCCTAGCTGGCTAGGTAGGTAGGGTAGGGAATCTGTAAGCGGATTTCTCCTCGTCAAAAAAAAAAGTCTTGAAGTCTTTATAAAATATAGCCTATGTTACTGGTTGATACTTAATGTAGCTTTCTATAGGTGAAAGAATTTTTAAAAACAGAACTGTTAACCGGGCTACTGGGAATGGACTGTTTATTCCTCAGTTTATTCATGACAAAAATACAAATCTCCTCTCTTTATAATATTACTATAAGTACTCGTAGATATGTAATTGTTATTTGAAATCTTCGCTAACTTGTATTTTTGGGAGTATCCCACAATTTCCATGGAATTATATTTGAAAATTCAGATTTTAAGTGTTTACATAATGTTAAAATATTGCAAACTACGTTTGGTATTTGTTTCAAAAAGTACCTACGAGTATAGGTATCTATATTTTCTTTCTCTCTGCTTCCTAATGGACACAATTCTTAGTCAAGACAAAACTCTTCTGTGGTCGGAATTTGTAAAAGTCCTGTAAAATCAGTCGTAACATTAGCGTAATTGGAAAATTGAATGAAAAGATATGACCACGTGCACGTACAGTCAGGCCACACCCGTTATCTACTGCCTAATCTAATATATAAAATTCTCGTGTCGCGGTGTTTGTTGCCAAACTCCTCCGAAACGGCTGGACCGATTTTGATGAAATTTTGTGTGCTTATCGGGTAGGTCTAAGAATCGGCCAACGTCCATTTTTTATACCCCTAAATGTTAAGGGTAAGGGTGGTCAACCCCAAAAATTTATTTATTATTTTTTCGCAAACAACGTTTGCAGGGTCAGCTAGTAAGTTAATAAAAACAAAATATTTTTATTTATAAATCTTACGTTTCGGGCCTTAATAGTAGGTAATTTGTACTATTGTAAATTAAGGAATCTAGACGGGCCCATAAATCTAGCCTATTGTTAGATAGGCCCGAGCCGGAAGCTACTAGTAACTAGTTGTGTGATCGAGTTGGTCCACGGATACCTAGCGGTAAAAATAGTATATTTCATAATATATAACATTACTATTTCACAGTAGTTTTTTATTTGTTTACCATAATCTAGGTAAGATTATATTACGCTCTGTTACAGTATATCTGTTCGTTCTTGGCTAGGTTTTTCTTTTTTAAATCTTTATTTAGGTTCTTGGCTATGTGCGAAGAGCTACTGATCTACAAAACACAGTACACTTACTTACCTTGGGGTAGGGGAGATCCAACAATGTTATCAAAGTCTTCATATTTGAATTAACACTTAATTTTGTTTTATTAACAAATCATCTAATATTATAAATGCGAAAGTTTGTCACTATGTACGGATGTTTGTTAAAAAACTGCTCGACGGATTTGGATGAAATTTGGCACACCGATAGTTCCATTACTTGGATTACCATACACTATTTATCATGTAAAAATTATAAATTTATGAGATATCATTTATTAAATATAAAAAATTGGAGTTATTACCATTTTGCCATCGTTGCGATAACATGTCATTTTATTTATTTACTCAGGTGACCCATAATACCCAATATTTTTCTTTTTTCATTTTTCTACGCGAACGAAGTCGCGGACACTAGCTAAGTAGTAAGAAACATATTTATAATTTCATAACTATCAAGGCATACGGAGAAAAAATTCACTTGAATCTAGTAGCCTTATTACCTTATTATTGGGCCTTATTACCAATCGGATAAAGGATAAAATAAAAAAGAAATATTACGCATAATATTTATTTCTATTACAAGAAACTAACGCGCTCAAATAACTTTAAACACATTATTTTTTATTACAATAATTATACAAGAATTTATTAAAATTATCATTTTACAAATTAAATAAAAGTAGATACAACATATCTGTGCGTGAATTTACAAAATAATAATAATAAAACTGATCGTGTCGTATTCAAATCTCATTTTAAAAAGCAAAATTTAATTCCGTGACTATGTTTTTAAACTTGTCCGATAGATGGCGCCAAGATAATATTGAAAATAGCACAAACAATTAAAAAGTAGACCCGTGGCTCCCTCTGTCGACGGACAAGATCTACACCAGATGACCTGTGTTTGTGACCAATGTTTGCAAAAATACATTTTTTTTAATAATACGACTGAACTTAACACATACATAAAATGTTGTAGCTAATGTCCGAATATAGAGAAGATCAGATATTTCCATATTTATATACTGAATATTAATATTGAAAAAAAAAAAAATTGTATTTTTAATCGGATCTAGACGTAAATAGTGATTTTATTACACATTACAATTTTCTGTATAAAATTTTTTTCCTTATAAATTTTATTCATTTCATTAGATTTTGACAAATTACAACGCAGATCAAAAATCATTTGGGGTCAAAAATAAATATTTTCCAATTGATTTACTAAATAATAAAAATTTCATGCATATTTTTATGTATCAATTATAAATCAATTGACAATTTCATTTAAGATATTTTTATCTAGAGGTCGTCAGACAAGCTGGCGGTTCTCTTTATGGCTACCGTCGCCAATTAATCGGGCTAGGTTAGGCAGGGATTCATAAATATAATATATAATAATAATATAATAATAGTAGTAACTTTACTTCAGACATGTGTCTATAGCTTTTAAAATATTATACAAAAAACAAAAAGTAAAATAAAAAAAACGACCAATCAAGAAATGTCTGAAGGGAAACCGGAAATATTCGTACTTAACTAAATTCAGACATTACCTCTAACATTGTAAGTATTCACCGTCTACATTACAAGAACAAATCACTGTTTTTTTTTAATTCAAATTCAAATTTAATTTGAAATTTTACTTTTTTTGTCTTTAAAAATTATAATCACAATAACAATACTTATTAGTAAAAATTATATATACTTAAACAATTCTTAATGATAATAATTAAAAAAAAAACTAAATATTTGTATTTTTTTTTTACGAGAATTTTGTTTTTTTTTCTCTGTTTATGATTGTTGCAAAATTAAAAGTTTTAAGGCACGACATAATATAAAGTTAATTAATTAATCAATAATTATCAAGGTTTTTTTTTAATAAATAATAACTATTTACAAAAAAAATCAATTATTTAGAGAAAAAAAATAGGTATAATTTTTTGATTCAATCATTGAAAACATTTTGTAAGTATGTAAAAAAAATCAATGTGGCCTCAAAAAATTGCTAAACCGATTTTGATGAAATTTTGAAACAAATCTTCAGGATGATAAGAAAATGTAAGTACTAGGTAGTAAGTAGAATATTACCACCATTTTTTTTATACCCCTAAATGTTAAGGGTCGTCCACCCCAAAAAATTATTTTTATATTTTTTCGCAAATAAACGTTTGCCGGGTCAGCTAGTAAAAATATATTTTATAATAAATATATAAAATATATTTTTCCAACTACCGACTAATCTCGAGAGATGCGACATAATATTACATATTTCTATTGTATATATAATATATATTTTTTAATTAATTACAAATGGGAATTTCAAATTAGTTTACATTTTATAAAATAAAACTATGGCTAAAAATTAAAATTACATATTTTACACACGAGTTGGGGTCCGGATAATAATTTTTAAAAACACGTGGATATTCAAACTGTATTAAGCGACTCTTAACCAACACAGTAATGCATGATAAGGAAATTAACTAAGAACTATATATTTTATGTTTTCAAATTTTGTAAATTATTTAAAGCTTTATATGTAGTACCACGTCATTACGACGTGACGTGACGTCACAATGACTTGGTGCAACATTTAAAGGCGTGTTCTGAGAATTTGAAAATTATTTCTAAATGGGAAATTAAATAAGAACAATACATTCACTGCGTCATGGTAAAATATCTCAAGGTTGTAAATTTGTAAAATTTCTGATGAGGAAATTAAATAAGAACAATATAATCACTGCGTCATTGTGACGTCACTTGACATCATAACGACGTGGTTTTTATATAAGTCAAGGCAGCGCTTGGCCGCGATCTCACTTGATGTTAGGTGCAGATGCGGCCGAAGGTGGACCACGCTTGTCGCTTACCTAGTAGATGCCCATTTACCCTACGTTTGAAGACCCCGAGGTTGTAATTTTGGGGAAACACAGACGCAGGCAGTCACTGCGTCATTGTGACGTCACTTGACGTCATAACGACGTGGTGTTTCAAACTAGTAGGCAATGTCACTTATTCAAAACTAAAAATTATTCTAGAAAAATACTGTAATTATTGATTGTTATCAGATAACAAAAAACACTCCACTGTTTTTATATGAAACAAAAAATCATTTGAAGGTTCTTATAAATGCTTTTTACATAAAAAAAAATTATTAACGGTCGTCTTCGATGCAAATGGATCAAAATAAAACTTTATTTAACCACGAACGATTGATAACCATATTTGTATTCATATAGTAGACTTGGTGATTTGAAAAGTAATTTTGAATAATTTCGAATAACATTCAATAATTTGAATAATAAGGTAAAAAGCACC
The DNA here is from genome assembly GCA_947623395.1 of Synanthedon tipuliformis. Taxonomy (NCBI): domain Eukaryota; kingdom Metazoa; phylum Arthropoda; class Insecta; order Lepidoptera; family Sesiidae; genus Synanthedon; species Synanthedon tipuliformis. The sequence continues at coordinate 5,739,137 of OX392433.1, forward strand.
AGGCGCTTACGCGTTTTTCGCTTTACATGCTTAATTTAGATTCTAGTCTATACAAATATTATAAAGAGAAGAAAAGATTTGTAGTTTTGTTTGTAATGATTAAACTCAAAAACTCAAAGGACCGATTTCAAAAATTCTTTCACCTAAGTATAGAAAGCTATAACCAATAAAACTAGATTGGAAAGTCATCAAAAAATAAAATTTTAATTCAATTCATTTGAATAGAACAGACGACCTACACTTCTATACAATTTATTTAAGCTCTATGGTACAGATTATATTTATCTATCGTATTTGTTTATGAAATTCACATATCTTTAAGCACGTGTTTCAGAATCGCCCCTTCCGTGTTCCTGGTCTGATTCACGCCGGTTTCGAGACTCACCCTGGTCTCTTCGTTGTCTGTGGACACCGTCGCCGTGTGCTCCACAGATTCCATGTTCTGAAAGAGGAGATTGTTCGAGCCGGTCGACGGGTTCCGCTTGTGTCCGACGTCGTATGGGTTCGGGTGGGGACCTGAAATTATTATCATTTCATTAAGTAAGATCACAAATTACCCCTTTAACTCGCGCGAAATCCTTTGACTCGTGCGGAACCCTTGAGCTCGAGTGAAATCCTTTGACTCGTGCGGAACCCTTTAGCTCGAGTGAAATCCTTTGACTCGTGCGGAACCCTTTAGCTCGAGTGAAACCCTTTGACTCGTGCGGAACCCTTTGGCTCAAGTGAAATCCTTTGACTCGCCCGAAACCCTTTGACTCGTGCGGAACCCTTTGACTCGCGCGAAACCCTTTGACTCGTGCGAAACCCTTTGGCTCGAGTGAAATCCTTTGACTCGAGTGAAACCCTTTGACTCGAGTGAAACCCTTTGACTCGCGCGGAACCCTTTGACTCGTGCGAAACCCTTTGGCTCGAGTGAAATCCTTTGACTCGAGTGAAACCCTTTGACTCGAGTGAAACCCTTTGACTCGCGCGAAACCCTTTGACTCGTGCGAAACCCTTTGGCTCGAGTGAAATCCTTTGACTCGAGTGAAACCCTTTGACTCGCGCGAAACCCTTTGACTCGTGCGAAACCCTTTGGCTCGAGTGAAATCCTTTGACTCGAGTGAAACCCTTTGACTCGAGTGAAACCCTTTGACTCGCGCGGAACCCTTTGACTCGAGTGAAACCCTTTGACTCGGGCGAAACCATTTGACTCAAGCTAAATCCTTTCGCTCGAGCGAAACTTTTTGACTTACGCGAAAAACCGACACGGGAATTGGAAAATTAAAATTACAATGTATTAAAGTCATATTTAAATTCCAGCGCTACTGGAAAGCTTTACTGGATTCAAACACTGGATGATCCCATAAAACTGTGAATAAACCTTTAAGACTCACCGAGTCCTGAGTTCCGCCTGGAAGCGGGCGTCGAGTTCCTGGAGGAGTTTTGAGCGAGCGTCATCATGTTGGGCAGAGGCGGACGCGGACGAGACTCGTTCTGGAGGAACTTGACAAACTCGGCCGCGAGACTGTCCGGCGCGGACGAGTTTCGGACGAGACCCAACTTCTCGCACTCCTGCTGGTTGAAGTCGAGCACGGTCGACATGATCCTCAGCACTTGGCTTCTGGAAAATTTACGGTACATTTTTAACGCCTGACGTCCGACGCAATAGAGGAGTGTTATAAGTTTGACGTGTGTGTGTCTGTCTATCTGTGCGTCTTTATGTGGAAACGTAGCTCCCAAACGAATGGACCGATTTTGATCTGGTTTTTGGGAATCGATTTTTATATACATGAAAATTTATGGGAGTAAGATCAAAATTCTCACACCGAATGCGTTACTTTTTTTTTCGAATATTTTAGAATATCTCTGAAGTTTCAGAGATAATGCGCCATCTACACAATATCAATTCTGAAACTAGAATATGTTACGTAATAAAACATCCTTGCGAAAACTAATTGAATTGAAATAATACACCAATGCGAAGACAGGTGGCGCTGATATTAATTTTAAAAAAATAACAATTTTTGAGATGGGAAAACCCAAAACCATTAAACTCGTGACACTGTTACCGTAATCGCAACCGACACCTCTATTATGACAATTATCAAAAAATAAACACTAAAATAACTGATCTATTTTTTCACATCTGTCGGCACTCCCGGAGTGCCACTGTTTTCTTAACTGTCTGTTAAAAGAAAAACTAGTGTTTCTAGTCTAATCTAAACTAGTCTAGTCTAGCCTATTCTAAATTAGTCTAACTAGTCTAAAAGTTAAACTAGCCTGTTTAAAGACAAGACAGTCTTACTTGTTGTGTGCGCTGTTTGCGGCCGTCATCACATAGTTGATCACCAGATTCTTCACCAGGTTCTTGTCGACCTTGTCCTGTTGGTTTGACACCGCGTTGTAGTATCTCTCCTCGGCGGCCGACACAGACGTTTGTAGCGCTCGAACTGTTCGAAATTCCCATACGTATGTACAGTCGGGGTAACAAAAGGTTCGTCACCTTAAAGTCGAAATTTGCTTGCACCAAGGCAAATGTCAGTTATGTCAAAATTTCATTTCAAACGTCTGTCAGTTGTCTGCTTAGTGCTTCAGTTTCAAAAGGTACTAAGAGTACGATTTTGATAAAGGAATGAATTTGAAAACTGACGAAGGTTTTCGTACCCCGACTTTACATTAACAATGAGTCAAATACACGGAAATCTAATTGAAAACAATTAATATATGTACTTCATTTGGACTTCTTTAAGACGAGGACTAACCTCAGACCGAACACAATTTTTACCAAATAAGCGCAACCTTATATCCTATGAATAAGGTGTACTTTTGCACAACAAATTTTGTAGCTTCTCGGAGACAACCGAACAAATTTAAAATTTTGGAATGTTTTTCTTAAATATTGTGTAAAATATGAAAAAAGAAATAAAAGTAGCCGATTATTCAAACTTTAGTATAGAACTTAAGTTAATTAAAAAGCCTAAAAAATAAAAGTAGTTGTCACGGAAACTATTTTTTTTTTTCTCAGAAATTGGATTTTTTTTATATATCTGTCCGATTCAAACTTTTTTCAATATAGTCTATTATACACTTTATTTTTATCTGCTTTGTAATTTTACTCTAAGAAGTCAAACTAGGCGATGAAAAAAACGCATTTCAGCTAAGTCCTCGCCTTAAAGTCTCGCAATTGCTAGTTCTGAATTGAACTGAAAAACAAAAACTGAACGAATTGATTTGAGTGGGACTATTTGTATAATAACTTATAGTAGGTAATAAAAAATCTCTGTAAATAACATTTAAAAAAAAACAATCATTCACTCATAATACTTAAAACTACCAACATAAAATATTAAACATTCTTACCATGCGGGTAAACTTTTTAACGTATAAAAATCTTGCGTGTTGGGTTCGACGATGCGCATGCGCACACCATTTCAAAGTATTATTCAGTCACTGGGAGGGAGGCCGGAGTCACTCTTTTCACTCTCACTGGTCTAAATTTTCTCCTTTTTTTTTGGGGATAACGCCAAAAAACAAGGATAAACTATTCAAAACAACTCGAGTGAGGAGTGAACGCCTCCTCCCCTTCTATAAACCACCAGTACCTGAAGTAATACTCAGAAACAATGCGGCCTATTAGTTCTTTCGACAATCTTCTTGCTTCTACGTAATATACCTACTTCATTCACTAAATTAGCTTTAAAAAAAAAACTGTTTCTTGCATTGGATTTTATAAATCAAAAAAACGACCACCGTTTGAGATATTTCTCTGAATATTTGATTGGTCTCGTTGCGCTCGACTAGATAGAGCGCTATACAAAAGCAATAGCTCCGAAAATGTGGCAACTTTTTATTGCAGTGTGTGTCAGACATCGTCACTTTTTATCACTTTTTACCCAGTTTTATTATATTTTTACACAGTTTCACTACGCAAACTGGTATTTTATTATGCCTAAAATTTAATAAAACATTCGGCACGTACACATCACAGACAGTCTGCAGTGTGACGGTACGCCGAATTCGGCTTACTATTTTATGCCGCATTTTACAAGTACGACGGCGGTATCTAGTCGAGCGCAGCGAGACCAATCATTTATCTATGACACGACTATCAGAGTAAGTATGGTGGAGTAAGCTTTAGCATACCATCTAGAATCTAGGTCTTCTAGATTGGCTTTCATTTATTTATAGAAACACTTTATTTTAGCCTCCAATGCAAGAAACTGTTAACAGCAAACAATAAAAGGAACAAAAAAAAAAAATTAACGTGCGGCAAAACATTTAATTTGCATGTGCTTATTCAAAAATGCATTAATAGTCTCAATTTTTGCACTAATTTCTTTATTTTTAAAGTGTAAAGCAATGACTTTTCTCATTATTATATTTAATGATTATAACAATCACAAGACAGAATGTTGTCAAATTATTTCAATGCGATTCTAAAATGACGATGACTTAAATTTTTTTTTTTTTGAAAATTTATAAATTAAAAAGTGAAAGAGCTCAGTGCAAAAACTCAGACGGTGAACATGGAAAGCGAAAAAAAAAATACTGGTGATCGAAACACAGGACGTCACGTTGTGAAGCCAAATTCCTCGTTCAAACCCCATATGGTAATCTGAGTCGATCGCGACATTACGCGCTGTCAGTTTGACGTGCTATTGGAGACGTCAGAGTGACAGGCGCGCAGTGGACGCGTCAAGAAGCCTCACAGTTACCAAATGAGATTAGAACGAAGTAGGCGGAAGCTTTTCTCTTCGTCAAACTGAAAACTTAAGGCCCCTAAATTTAAACAAAAAGTATGGATATTTTCATTACTATACAAAAGTGAGATGAAACTAATGATTTTTAAGATTTTTTTTAAAGAATTATTAAGAAAGAAATGTTATTTTTTTAACATTATAAAATATATATATTTTTTATAAATAATGATAAAAAAAAATTAAAAATAAAGAAATGTTAAATAAAAGGTTTTAAAGTGACCACAATTAAAATAACATGGGATTTATTAAAAAAAATATTTCTAATGAAAATTATTATTATTTATTTATTTATTTATAAATTTACTATTATTCCAAAAATAAAGTTCTTATAAAATTTCTTGCAAACTATACAGTTTTTCTTGCAATTCAAATAAAATAATAAATGCAACATGTAACACACATAGCTAACTTTCAAAACACTCATTGCAATATTTATCAAAAAGCCAGACACACGTTTTAAGCAAAAAAAAAATAACAATTTGAGGACGTCACAATCATTAAGTATATCGTCCATAAATATGAACAATATTACAACATTACACTACACAACAGTCCAAATGCGTCCAAGTTCAGATGTCACAGCTCACAAAACTGTTCCACTGACACTGCACTGAATGTGCAGATTATTCATTAGAAACGAGCGCACGCTTTTGGACTGTGGTCACTTTACTGTGTGTGTGTGTGGTCTCAAACTTACGTCGTGTGTCTATGTTGCTAAGAAACTAGATGTCGCACAGTGTACGACTGTATATCAACTGGTAACCTGGGTTGTGTGATAACCCCAGAATTCCAGCTGATATTTAGTCATTCACTGCATCGCTACGAGCTAAAACACAGATAATATAGGGTAGGTAGGTCGCTAATAACTGTGCTGCAGTCAAAACCAAAGACAATTCTAGACAAAGTGTTTGTTGCATAGACACAGATAGATGGACCGAGTGTGTGACCCTGCTGTGTTGTCTTTTTCTAGAATTTTTATTCTCGAAATTACTGCAGACCTGAGGCCATAAAATGACACTTTTGATCTAGTTGCTAGTAACGTTATAGCTGTTAACCAAACGGTAGCGGGTTCGAATCCCGCTAAGGGCCAATGTTTATGTATTAACATTTTACCTTGTACCTGAGTCATGGATGTTTTGCATTTATAATATGTATGTATATACAAGAAAAAAAAATCTAATTAGTATAGGTATCAACTGTCTGGTGGAATTAGATGGTGCTGTGTGAATGGTATTATAAAAAAAAAACGATAACGAAATTCGAAGGAAAAAAAAATGTATGGGATGTATTTGTCACGTGACATGTCAATCCCATACATTTTATTGTTTTGGAACTTCGTTATCGTTTATAAATTTTATTGTTACTTTGACTGGGGCAACTTTGACTGAGAGGAAAGAGAAAGGTAATGGCCGCACGATCGCTTTCTCTCTTTCTAGAGAGACTGATCAACTTCATGTGGGTTTCATTTGCTCAGTCCAATTTCTATGTCTATGCACGAATGTATGTAACATTATAATATGTTACATACAATATGTAACAGGGATATTGAAAATATATTTTTTTTTTATAGTGGACATACACTTCTATGGTGAGGGGCTCAAGTCATTTTGAAAATCCTACAATTATACAAATTTAAAAGACTAAGGGCCTCTTTCACCAACTACAAGTGAAGTGTTGATTAGTTACTTTTAGAAATAATTTTATGTTTTATTAAATTATGCACTTAGGTTTAGTAAATCCTTCGATAGGCGAATTTTAAAAAAAATTTTTTTTTTTTTTTAATGTGTGGGACTGTTATCGTACAATACAAACAAAGGTAAATCAGCTAAATTATTCCCGGTTACAGGTCACTTTAAATTACGGTTAGCCTACTTGACATATGGTGAAAGAGGTCATTACACTAATGGCTGATTATTTGTTTAATGTATACTTTAATAGCAAATTGATGTTAAAGAGCAACTATTATGAGGTTTCTTGCCAGTTCTTTCGATCGGAGGGGGTAATATGTAATATTTGACTTTTGTACGATATTCAGTTTTAAACTAAAGCAAAAATGAATATATCGATTGTTTATATACTAACGAGAAATAATTTATAAAATTATTAAAGAAGAACAGATTTAAAACTGAGAAATTTTGAGCAAAAGTTTGGATATAAAAAAATGCTTAAAAATTAATGCAAAAATACAATCCAAAAATTAAAACTACAGTAATAAAATCTATACTAGAAATACAAAAAAAAATCAATACAATTTTTTTTATACCTTGCTCCTTTAGATCGTTGATTTGTGCTGTTTTGTTCTCAACTTGATCGCCCAATCTTGTGGCAGCTTGTAGTCCAGCTTGAGCTTCGTTCAGCTTCAAATTGAGCTGAGCTATTTCACTTTTGAGCTCATCGTTTTGAGCTCTCATCTCTAACATTTTGTTTTTAATTTTCTCCGTTGAAGCGTCAATGTCGCGCTCTTTATCTAAAAATAAAAAAAAAACGCAAATCAAATAATATACTAAGTTTGACGACATTTTTGGTCTAGTGGCTAGTAACCCTAGCTGTTAACCAAACGGTCGCGGGTTCGAATCCCGCTAGGGGCAAATGTTTATGAGTTAACATTTTACCTTTGTACCTGAGTCATGGATGTTTTGTATTTATAATATGTAAGTATTTACAAAAAAAAGTAATATCAACTGTCTGGTATCCATAATACAAGCATTAGTTGCTTAGTGTGGAATTAGATGGTGCTGTGTGGAATGTGTGAAGATATTTATTTATTTACTAGCTAGTGCCCGCGACTTCGTCCGCGTTCTGGATGAAAGGTACCCTATGTCCTTTCAGGTGTCCCAGACAACGTGTGTGCAAAATTTCATGGTGATCGGTTCACTAGTTTTTGCGTGAAAGAGTTACAAACATACATACATCTGTACAAACTTTCGCATTTATAATATTAGTACGGATTTACAAAAAAAAGTAATATTTATGTAGTACTAGCTGGTGCCCGCGACTTCGTCCGCGTTGAAAAAGCAATATAAATCACCTGACATCGTTATTGCTATTACACTTAGCCAGGAGTTAGTTTCCTTAATTTTAGATAATTCCTTAGGGAGCAATACTTTTTTTCTGGATGAAAGGTACCCTATGGCCTTTCTGGTGTCCCAGACAACGTGTATGCAAAATTTCATGGTGATTCGGTTCACTAGTTTTTTTGCGTGAAAGAGTTACAAACATCCATACATACATTCATACATCCATACAAACTTTCGCAATTATTTACCTGATTGGAACTGTTCAAGAACCACTTGCAAGTTGACAAGTGCCGCTTCGCTGCGACTTCTGGCGTCTTCGGCGTCGCTCAGTTTAGATTGAACGTCTTCGCGTTGCTTCTCGAGCAGCTTTATTTGATTGCGTAGCGTCTCCACTTCTTGATTTGCGCGGATACTGAAAAAGGTCAATTCGAAATTTTGCATTAAGTGACCAAGTACCTCCTCTCTACCACGAGTTGTAATGAGCGCACTCGCTAGCGAGTGTAAAAAAAAAAACAGGTCAGTCGTTGGACTCGGGTAAAAAGTACAAAATGTAGCTTCACAAAAATAAATAATTGTATGATATTTAAGTTCCTTTTTTATTATCGAATTAGTTAAATATGATTATTATTGAACGCAAGAAATACAAGAGAAATAATGACACTGACACACAATGACAATAATAAAATCATAATGACAGTAGACCATTAAAAAGGTTTGATGTTGATATGAAACTATTTTATTGGTCAGAGGTGTATACCATTTTGATCCTTGTTATCGTATATAGTAAGTATACTTTCATATGCAGCTGTCAACGCCTATGATATGAGGTTACTTTGCATGACTATTTTTTTTTTCTTTCAATTCAATTATTTTACTCCATCTCAAAAACACCTAACGCGCCTAAAGTAGATTAGTCTTCAAGATGACCAACAATTTCTGAAGTAATTTGAAATCCTGCCAATCTATGGACAAACATACAGTCATGTAACAGAAATAAAAAAGATATTATGTTTATGGACAGACCTGTTACTGGTGTAGACATTGCTGGTCTGTTTGGCTCTCTCCTCAACTTGGTGCAGTCTCGTCTGACATTCCGTTAGCTTCTGCTCCGACGCCATCAACTCTTGAGTATAATTCTCTTCGGTTTCCATCAGATGTTGTCGCAAACGCTCCAGTTCACGCGTTAGATTCTCACTTCTCTCTGACAACTGGAATTTCAATTTTCGACCTTTCAATATTTCTAATCTGAGGCCATTCTATTTTTTACTTTACGTCTAGTTATAGATTTTAGCTCGTATACTTAGTGGCAAGAACCACCTCTTTACAAAATTAAACCGTAAAGTACCAGCATATATGCATATTAAGGTACCAACATATAATATGTACCATCATATTAAGATGCACAAATAAAAAATGACATCAGAGCCCAGTGTCTAATCATCTTGTCCCTTATTCCTAACCCTATCAAAAAAAAAAATATATAAAAAACCTTACTCACCTGTATATTTTCTGCTGTCACTTTTTTGACCGCTTCCAACTGTTGGGATAAACTTTTTTCTGTTGCATCATATTTTTTTGTTAAATTCTGATAGTTCTCGTTCAATTCGGCGTTAGCTTTCGTATACGATTCAATTTGTTTCTTCAATTCAACTATCGTCTCGTCTCTCTCTTTCAACATTACCGATAGGTTCTCAGAACTATTTTGAGATGACATTTCTCTTTCTTTTCTATGGAATTCTTGCGCCTGCTCCAACAACACGTGGTTCAACCTGTTTATTTCGTTGTGATACTGTACGCTTTCGTTGTGTTTCGAATTGACCAAACTAATCAACTCGTTCTTTTCACTGGCCGCCTTGTCCAACATTGTCTTATACTCTACACAAGAACTTTCCAACTGGTCATACTTAATTTTTATTTCCTCTATATCATTTTGCGATGATTTTGAAAGCTCTTCCTTTTTAGCGATTTCATCTTTAACCATTTTCTCGGTCGTTTTAATTTTTTCTGTCAACTCTTCTATAAACTGATTGAGTTCAACTATTTCTTTCTCTTTATCATCAAGTAAACCCTTATAAGCGTCGCAATTTCCTTTGATCTCCTCAATTTGTGCATTCAGATTTTTATTTACAACATGCTTAGCGTTCACCTCATCTGTCATCGCGGATATTATTTTAGTCAATTCCTCTTTTTCGCTAATTAGTTTATCTAAATCTTCATTATTGGCACTCGACTTTCCGGCTGTTTCTAAATTGCCCGTAACTTCGGCCAATTTGTTAGACACTTCGGTTAATGAGTGTTTCAAACTTTCTAACTCTTGATCTTTAGCATCTAATTTGTATTCCAAATCTATTACACTCTTACTGAAATTTTCATTGGCAACATTGAGCGAGTCTATTGTGCTGCACTTTTCGTAGAAATTGGTTAAAAACACTTCATGTTCCTCCTCCAATCGCGCCACAGTGGCATGACAAATTGAAAGTTCCGCTTCAAGTTTGACTTTCATTTCAACAAGCGTCTTATTTTCATTTTCTAAATCGTTAACTATATTACTTAAAGTATCGATCGTTACTAGTTTAGCTTTTAAATATTTAATGGTTTGATGTAGTTTAGATGCGTTTTGCAAGTACGTTGCTCTGCAGGACTTTAAAGAACTGTTTCTAGAAATGAGCTCTCGTTCGTGAACTTTAAGAGCCATTAGTTCATTTGTTAACCCATCAATTGTTTCCTTCATGTAATTATTTTCTTTAACTGTCTCATCAAGCTTATCAAGCAGATCGGCGACTTCCGTGTTACTATTCAATTCAGGTACTTGCGAAGCATCTTCATTACTGGACTTTCTGCCCTCAATATTCCTTAATTTCTGTTTAAGTTCTTCTTTTTGATTGGAAAGTTCAGTAAAGTCTCTCTCAAACTCTTGCAAACGTTGTTGCAAACTAATGTTAGTCGCCTCTAAATCTCTACACATGGAAGATTTGGCTACAAGGGACAGCTTTAATTCATCCACTTCATTTGTGAGCAGAACTTTGTCGTTTTCTATTATATGAATATCAATGGACAACTGTTCGTTTTTAGCAAATGCACAGTTCAGACGCTTCCTCAAGTCGTCTATTTCGTCCGTGGTTCGCCTAAGTTGTTCGGCTTGTTTTACGGTGGCGTTACATTCTAATTCCTCTACGGCCTGAGCTTGAGTTTTAAAAATCTCTAGTTCCGACAGCAATGTGGTATATTTGTTTCTTAAATCGTTCAAACTCTCCTGAAGCACTGTTTTTTCTGTTCTAACCTCATCAAGTTCTATTTCAATCCTTCGTAATTCAGACTCAAACGTTCTATTAATTCGATTACAATCGGCTAACTCGGTTTCTAATTTTCCTAAGCTATCTTCGTGGGTTTCTATGATCGGTTCCAATTTGGACGTACTTTTTAAGACTGCTATTTCTGCCAGAAGAAAGTCGTTATTTTTCTTCATATCACCCAGCTCTCGTTCATAATGCTGTATATCTGTAGTTAGAAAATCATTTTCTGTAGTCAAATCATCAATTTGAGCTTGCAAATGATTTATATTCAAATTTTTCTCCGACAATTTCTGATGTAAGATGTCCATGTCTTTCTTGAAGGAATTTAATGTTTTAAAAACGCTTTCTAATTTATACAAAACTGTATTGTTATCTGTTGAAGGAATCTCTCCAACATAATCAATAGGCAATTCAAAATTTACATATTTGTTATACAATTGCGTAATTTTCTCAGATTTAACTACTTTGGGATCTGTATCATTAGTGTCAGGCTTTGCTTGTAATTTATGTTTAAGCTCGTTTATTTCTCTTTTCAAGTTTTCTATAACAATTTTAGCATTATCGTCAGCATTGATTTCGTCTAATTGAATCTGACTGGAATTCTGTCTCTCTTTTAAGTCGTCCAATTCTTTTAATACCTCTTCATGTTTCTCCCTTGGCACAGTATTGGACGTATCACGTTGTTTTATAACAATCTCTAAATCATGTTCTAACTTAGTAACTTGTTCTTGCAGTTTAAACACTTCTTCATGCAATTCCTGATTTTCTTCTTGGAACTTCTCTGCATTTTCTCTTAATAAACTATGTATCCTCTCTAAATTCTGATACTTGTGGTGCAAAGTGTCATAATCTGATTTTATAGTTGACATGCTATCAATAACTCTTTGTTTGTCTTCTATTTTCGTCAGCAATTCTTTATTTTCTGTTGAATATTGGTCGTTATCGTTCTTTAGAGTTTCGTGTTCTTGCTTTAGGAGTTCAAAATTAGTTTGCAGATCTCTTTTTAGACCTAAAAGACGCTCCATTGCTAACTGGTGTTGGTTATCTAAATCTTCTAAGCTCGTTGTTAAGTTCTTGTTTTCTTCTCGGAGCCTATTTATTTCTTCTTCAACATTATCGACGAATGGCTTCGCATCGTCATTATTTCTTTCCCTCAGGGTGGATATTTCCGCTTGCAATGCATGAATTTGTTGAAGATACTGTTGTTCGAGATCTGCTTCGATGGTCTTCGGCTGGTTCGACGATTGGGATGGCGGATCCCAGTACCAATTGGACTCGTCATCTTTAATACCATTCTTCTTGGTGAGTCTCTGTAAAGAGAGAAAAGTTAACAATTATTTACTGTTTTAAAAAATCCGACAAAATAGTGGTTAAGCAAAACAGTGATTCCAGTGGCAATTTCCACACAAGTAGGTATATACACATATTACACAGGTATCATAGATTAAGTAGGGTAGGCACAGTATAGTATACACAGAATACACACGTATTAGTACCGTCAATAATTGTGACCAGAAAATGGTGTTGCAACTTCCGCGGTGTCCTGTACACTGGTAAATACCGTACTTACGATTGTTCAAACATACGATACGTTATCTGACAGGTTTTATGGTTCAGTGAGTGACTCACGATGCGACATAGGTAGAGGTACGTGTTTTTTTTAATATGTTCCTGTCATTAGACACATAATATTAACATAGAACGATAATTTTGTTTACATTACATTCAATTTAAAAATTTCGTATAGATAAATATTAATATGTTGTTGGAATTAAATACTACCGTCAGTCAGACCGATGGGGTCAAGTAACATTGTTTTTTTATTTATATAGAAACTACTCTGAGAACTAAAATATTTTTTACACAAAAATGCACAAATGTAGTTTTTGAAAGTGAAAGCTAAAATAACGACTTTTTTTATATAAGCGCCTTTGGCAACATTGTTAGACTTATTTTACTTTTTAAATGTTAAAGTGTGGTTGGCAGGCTGACTGTCCGTTTGATAATTTTTTTATCTTTTATGTTAAACTCGACAGACAGGCTGACGATCCACTTGGTGGTAGATGGCAACCGTCACCTATAACACGAGCAACGACACTGGTACTTAAAGTGCGCTGCAGACCATAGTGGGATTAAGGATAGGGATCACCTCCTAATCCCTATTCTTAATTCCCACTATGGCACCTATGGCAGCTGATGTATAATTGTCAGCTAGGAACTTTGAATGGGAAAAGAAAACTGAGGTTTTTTTTACATTTTTCTTTTACATGTTTCAATTTTTGTCTTCACAAAAACCTTATTTAGAATTCAACGAATATTTAAAAAAAAAACATCTCTACCCGCTCTCGAGTTTTGCGCTTAGCAAAATATTTTTAGCGATTTTCATTGATATTATATAAGTCGACTTAGATTTTATGTAGGACATTTAAGTAAACCGCACGTTTTACTTGAGACATAAATATTACAAACACATTAAAAGCCAAGTCGAAGTTTAAAAAGCTCCAGGCATTCGTTGTGGGACTTGTGGGACCCATTTGGTAAGTGGTGCGTGAAAGCAAAACGATAAGCGATAGGTAGAACAAGTTGCGGTGCTAAGCATTCTATGTAACTGAACACCGACGTGTTATACATGTGTATAATGTAATGTACTGTATAATACGTGTATACATAAATGAGTTCTGAGAACTCCCGGAACCGACGAACTAAGTAAGTAGTGGACGTTTGTTAGGTTTGTAGCATAGGTACTTATAACGTGTCCAGAATACTAGATGCTTCCTAGCTGTCTTAAATTTGGTCGCATTCCGCCACTGTCTGTTTCTCCGCAAACTTGTTCTAAAGCACCCAACCGATTTTGATACGGTTTTCACAAGTGAAAATAGCGATAAACTAGGATTGTGTATATAATTTAGAGCCTACTGAATTTGGTGTACCTACTGTTACTTTTGTGGTATTTTCATGACATGGTAACCATCACCAGATGCTGCAGCATCGAGTAGTCTGCGGCAACTTACAGCAGATGTAGCGTGTTTTAGCTCAATAGAAAGTGTTTAGTTTATTGTTTTCAATTATAGCTGGGCTATAATTATAGCTTCTATAAATAGCAAATGAACTTCTGGGGCACAAATCTTAATTTATAGCTATTACTTCTCGTGAACCTTTTCAAAGGCCCGGAAACATTAGCAGAGTCCTTAACGCGTTTAATAACACAATGCGCAGGCGCACGCGTTGATCAAGCGTAGCGTAGCCGAGCTCAACTTGCAGGACCGACCGCGATTGTTTACTTTCACTAGGTTGGCATAGGTATAATGGCAAGAAAACCGTGACAAAAGTAAAAATCTATATCTATGTATACACTTAAACCATACTCAGAAACACCTTTTTTCATCGATGCAAGTAGAAACAAAATCCTTTTACAAACTTTCGAACATTTGCTGCGCACGCCATACATTACATACAGTCAGCCACAGAGAAGAGAGAGGACTTTACTTTATTATACTATGTAGTGACTATTTGTTGACGTATGTACTAGCGGGCGTCACCACACCAACAGCTCCATCTGTCCACCCTTGACCGAATTCCCGCGAATTCTGTTTTCAAACGTCCATAATCGCCGGTTAGAAACTCGTAAATGCTTCATTACGTAACACGCTAAGTGTATTGTCAAACAATATGTGACAATGACGCGAAACGCTCCATTGTTAGGGCCGGTTCACACTGCACTCGTATGTTAGCCTAGTGTAGTGACGTCACTGGTATGTAAAACCAAATCGCTGTACTACAATCCTATCTTTGTACAGTCAAAGTTATACTAACCGATTTTGGCAATTGAAACAGATTATGAAAATAAAAAATTCTCATTAATACGATTTATCTGAAATTTTATTTAGAAATTAATTTAAAAACTATTAAAATAAAAAAAATAGTGACAAATTTATAAATATTAAAATAGACCAATAATTAGATATTTATAGTCTCATAAATAAATAACTATATTAAACCAGGGCCCTGATTCTGTATGGCAAATACTCTTGACACGACAAGGCAAGATACGTTAATGTCATTCCTTGGCTTGTCATGAAATTCTTATATCTTATGCCCCAAGACAATTATCTATGGCACGATATGATTTCACAGAAACCCCAGTATACTATTGTATTTATTTGACTATTCTACTGAAAACACAGATAATGTTATGCTATCTCAGCTGGGGGCATAAGATATAAGAATTTCATGACAAGACAAGGAATGACATTAACGTATCTTGCCTTGTCTTGTCAAGAGTTTTAGCATACAGAATCAGGGCCCAGGTACGATATGTATCATTTATTTCCTCTTCTCTACTTTAGTATAAAATTCTGGAAATCGAAATACACATATTATTAAATTATTTTTAACTAGGAGAAAAAAAAATGGGAGAAGAATATTAAATTGTAAATACAGTGTGAACGAGTCTTTATAATGCTAACTGATGGAGACGAAACAGTCATAGTTCATAGTTTTTACAACACAAGTTTACTTACAAATTATGGAGAATCTCGACTTGTTTATTTTAGATAATAATACATATTTTTTGTATAAATTTCATACAATACAATACCCTTACAGTCTCTGGCACAAATTGGTGGCAAATAGCGCAGAATAGAGAGAAGTGGAAGCCTTTACCTTTACCCAACCTGGGAACCTACGTAGCTTAACGCACTTTAATTAAGATTTCTAGAAATAAACCATTTAGTATTAAATGTTAGAGAATTTTAAATTTGTTTACATAGCAATTAGTAATTAGTCTAGAAACTAAGTTGAAAATGCAGCTTGTAGCTTGGCTCAAATAAAGGCTTTTTTTATTTTTATTACCCTTACATTCATACATACTCCATACTAATATTATAACTGTTAAGGTCACTCTGTCTGTCTGTTACCTTTTCACGCCTTAACCACTCAACCGATCATAATGAAATTTTGCATACAAAGAAAGGACATACGGTACCTTTTATCCAGAAAAAAAAATACTGTTCTCGAGGGATCATCCAAAATTAGGAGAACTAACTTTCGTTTAAGTTAAAAAAAAAACCAGCTAGTAAAGCTATAAAATTCTTTGTAAGTAATAAAGTTATTAAAAATACAAAAGTAAATCAAACCGTCAGAACTAGTGATGGACATTCGAGAGTTGTGAACATCTTATAGGAAAATTATATTCCCATAATTTTGAAAGTTATTATACTTAAGTAATTATGCAAGTGTGTTCATTACTGACATGTCAACACTTTTGCCCACTACTTTATACATATACTAGCTGGTGCTCGCAACTTCGTCCGCGTGGAATAGTTATTTTGGGAATCATTTGGGTATCTCGAACGGTTTTCGCAGCGCACGCAACGGAAGCCCTCAAAGATGAATAATTTTACCCGTTTTTTTTCCACATTTTCGACTGTTTCTTCGCTCCCATTAGTCGCAACGTGATGTTATATAGCCTAAACCCTTCCTTGATAAATGGACTATCCAACACAAAAAGAATTTTTCAATTCGAATCAGTAGTTCCTGAGATTAGCGCGTTCAAACAAACAAACAAACAAACAAACAAACTCTTCAGCTTTATAATATTAGTATAGATTACAAACATACATTTATATGTATACATTACCTGAGTAAAATCAACGGTAAACAGTGTGGACCTTGAGTTTTCTATAATGTGCACTAACACGACCACAATTTGAGCGCGGAACATTCTGAGGAATTTTTTCTTCGTGCGACAATTTTATTAGTGCTTCCTCCTTGTTATTAATTTATTTACTTATTTATTTATTTATTTATTTGATAATTAGATTATTATGTTAAAACACTCGACTTATTGCGTCTATCCGATCGAGAAATATAATCACACTTTTGATTCGATTTAAAAAAAAAAAATTAGCCCGGTTTGAACGCTGTGATGAGAACGAAATTCATTTTCTTTTTGTAAAATTGTAAAAATTTTAAAAACTACTGGACCGATTTTAAAAACTCTTTCACCTATAGAAAGCTCTACATTATCAGCTTATTTTTTATAAAGTTACAGGGGCGAAGTCGCGTGCAACAGCTAAGTTGTTAGTTAATAAAATTTGCTTGATTAATTACTTTGAATTTAGAATATAGGATGAGTAAATGAGCTGTGGAATCATTTATCGTCGAGAAAAGACCGTTAAGAGAGTATAGAGCATTTATCGGCTTACACAATACTCTGTTGGGGTGGAAAAAAAAAACCAATGTAGTTACGCCACAGTCATTATAACATTTAATGATTAATTAACGGACGTCGGCTAAATGTTCCATAGACAATTAACATTAAGGTTTTAGAGTAAACAGACGCTTCGAGTCAAACACCAACAGCAAAATTTACCGGTAAGCGATAAGGAATTAAACATACAAAAATTTATCGAGAAATTATTGCCAAACTTGTGGAGTGTTTACATGTCCTACAAAATATGTCCACAAAAACATATCCCACAAAAATATTACAAAAATATTTGGCTTTACATTTACTATATATTTATAAAAGACGGTGTGTGTATGTATGTATGTATATGTCGTGGGCAGATCGTAAAGTATGAAATCAAAAATAGGTGCGACGAGGAGCGGAGCGAAGCGAAGCGAGGAGGAGAGTGTTAGGTTTAAATGGAAATAAATTTGGGGAGCCGAGCGAAGCAGAGCGGAGTGAGGCGATCCTCGCAGTTTTAACAGAAGTATGATCTGCGCAGGAATATCATATGCCCAATTCTACGATGTACCGACGACATATAGGTACAAACATACGTTTGTTCCCTATGGACTCCGAAATCGCGGAACCGATTTTGATGAAGACAATCTTCAGATTAGTCCTGTGAAGTTTGGTAGCGATCGGACGCGGGCGAAGCCGGGAG
This sequence comes from Synanthedon tipuliformis, assembly GCA_947623395.1. Lineage (NCBI taxonomy): Eukaryota > Metazoa > Arthropoda > Insecta > Lepidoptera > Sesiidae > Synanthedon > Synanthedon tipuliformis. Next base: position 5,757,082 of record OX392433.1, read on the forward strand.
CAAGTCGCTAGTTTACTTTACTATAAAAAACTGAACGCGATAAATATGTCATTCATATACTTACTAGACTAGACTAGTCAACATTATTTAGATTATTATTATGCTCTATTTATTTCACAATTCATATAAAAGCGGACAGGCTGTACGCTTTTGTGGTTACGAATGAGGCTCGGAATTCGAGTAATTGTTATTATTTAATTTTTACATTTATACTAATATTATAAAAGTGAGAAGATTTGTATGTTTGTAATGACTAAACACAAAAAAATAGTGGACCTATTTTAAACATTCTTTCTAAAAGCTGTATTTTATAAAGTTACGCGGGCGTAGTCGCGTGCAACGGCTAGTTAGACAGCTACAGCGTCAAACTGTATCCCCCGATTTTTTATCATCACTTTTCTCACTCATCATCCACTATGATACAAATTTAAGGACGCATTCACGTCAAAAACCGACCAGTTATATGACTATTTTTACTTTTAAAACACCACTATAACACTAATTTAGTCACGTGAAAACCGAACGGCCAACGTAAGAATGGTAAGAACACTGAGCTCGTTTTCAAAACACATAAGCGCACCTGAAACTCATTCTTGGCTGTAGTTACATAAACTACAAGGCAATATCAACCTTAACTCGAACGAGTTAAGACCTAACGTGGCTTGTACGCGAGCGAAGAATAGTTGAGAGTTTTTATACAATGAACAGTTACTATTACAATAACATTTCGGTTTAAAAGATCTTCGTTTTTATTCGTACGTATTTTATATAATACTAGCTGTTGCACGCGACTCCGGCCGCGTAACTTTAAGATATAGGGCCTATGTTACTCGCTGATAATGTAGCTTTCTATAAAACTCTCGGCTGTCGACACCGTGCATACAGGTTCGAATCCCGATGGGGCTCTTGCTTTTTTAAGCCTGCCTGCCCGTAATTACTTTAATTAATTGGCATTAATGCACTTGACACCTTGACATAATAAGCCAGATAGAATCAGTTTACCTAAACATGCATCTATGGCATATAATACAATAGTATGCAGAATTAAGTATGATTCTCCGCTACGAATAATATACACTTGTTATGTGATCATTATATCAACCACATCGATATATACAATCATATAAATAGGTACATTATTCACAGCGGGAAAATCACTCAGCTTTTCATTATAATGTGCGAGGAAATAGACGTATGGCTTAGTTACGATCCTCAATCTTGTCGAAATTCCTCTTTTTGGACCACGCGTTTCAAAACATCTTTTATAATGAGCACAGCCAAGGATTCGAACTTCCTTTCGGAATCTGTGTTTCCGAGCTCGAATAACAATTATATTTTTTAAATTTTTTTTTAAAGTGCCGACTCGCTCTTTCTCTTAATGAAAAAACGATTGGAAAAATCCGTTAAAAGGATTAGAAGAAATAATTTGAGAAACATACAGAGACAGACATTGGTTATCTATGAAGATTAGGTAGGATATCATGCGTCAACCCTCCACGCTAATCCTTTATTATAGCATGAAGGAGGCTCCAACTCTTTCTTTGATAACCCACGCATCAGAGAAGACCAAAACCTTGGATACCAATGCAAAAAAAAAACAGTGAATGCAGATGCTTCACACAATCGGCTGCAATCAATTTGACATGAACGATGTGTCCTTCGTCCGCGTGGTCGTCAGCGGAACGAGTCGCGTGCGCGCGCGCATCTACCTATCAACCGGCTGACGACCTTCGAACATTGGGAATAACGGCCAATTTCATGTGCACAGACGAGCAATTTCATACTTAGATCACCACATTTATATCAACGTTACTTATAACTTTTATAGAAACACTAGCTTTTGGTCCCTTTTAAACTTTTTGAGTACCTAAACGTGAAAACTTTTTGATAGGGCGGTTTCTGCGTAGTCCTTTGGGCAGCCCGTCTAGCGACAGTAACCACCCCCTTACAGAAGGGGTAAGGTGTTTCGGTGAGTGAGTAAGGGATGCCAGAGCCCATTACCTCACCCCCTTTCTCCTTATCCTTAATCCTTCTATGGTCTGCAGCGTACTTACAGCACCTGTGGCGTTGCTTGTGCTATAGGTGACGGTAGCCACCTACCATCAAGTGGACCGTCAACCTGTCTGCCGATTTTAACACAAGAAAACCTCGACGAGCGACGCAAAAACGAGATGTTATATTAGTTTGACGTTTGCGTCTGTCTATGGGGAATCTTAACTTCCAAAAGGACGGACCGATTTTGAATCGTTTTTCTTTTTGTTTGATTTCCTACTAATACCTAATGAATGCGTTGCATGATACAAAATGTAAAATACAAAAAAATAAATTTAAAATTACATTTCGCTTCATTTCAAATTTCCTTTAGTAAGCAATAGCAGTGTTAACTTCTGTAGGCATGTAAGTTTTGTTTGTCACTGCACATTTTAACAATTTAGTTTGCATTAAAAATGTGTCAATATAATATAAGCAATATTATTATGAAATTTTATTTTGTCAATTTAGCATTCCGGATTATCATACTTTCTGGTTACGAAATCGTCAATTACTTCAACTCATTGGCAACCGTGTTAAACAATTAAAAATTAATACCTGGGTGACCCATTATAACTAAGAACTATCTCGATCATGTCAGCTTTCTGTCTGTCGCTTCGGTGCCATATAGATAGACAAACACAGATTCACAGACACGCGGGTAAAACCTAACACACCCTTCTTTTGCATAGGGCGTTCAAAAAAATAAAATGAAATAATACAAAAAGCGTTTAACAAAGTAAATACATTTCAAAGACAATGTAGTTAGTTTTTAACTGGAAGCCGAACGAACGTTCAAGACTGAAGAAAATATGTAATGTCAAATGACATAGCCATTTGGTGTGGATGGCCTCGTCATATATACCTAACAGCTTATCTCACAGATCTCGACGTTGGAAATTGAACCTTATCGCGGAGGGATTAGGGTTGAATTTTCTAACGCTAGAGGCGGCATTTAGACCCCGCATGACATTGGCTTCTGTACTCTACCGACCATTGAGAGTGCACGGGCCAATGTCAGTTTGTTCGTGTGTATGATTGACGGCCAGTTACCATTGCGGTCTCGTGACGCCGACTAAGAAGACAATCGTATAAATTATAAGTTGGAAAACGCAACACGACTAAGTAAGTGTGTAGTTACTTAACTCAGTTTAAAAGACTTTTAAAAGTAGCCTGACGAAAGATTGAAATATTATCACAAGGCAAACTTATTATCGGGACAAAGTTATGTTCGTTATTTGTATGCCGAGTTAGGGTTAAGTAAGAAATTCTCATAGAAATATCTCAAATCGAAAAGAGATCAATCAGTTTTGTATTGGTTCGATTGAACAATCAGACTAACTATGCTATATTATTTTTATTTAATAACAAACATAATAAAAAATTAACAAAACAATCGTGTCTAATTTGGTAATGAAGTTTCATACATATTTAAGTTTCAAATACAGCCTGCATTATCCACACACACAAGTCATCATTTTCATATTTATTTATGAAATCTGTAAAATTTATAATCTGATCTTTATAAATCTATGATTCACATTAAATTACTGAAATTAAGAAAGACGTTTATTACCAAACTAGCTGGTGCTCGCGACTTCGTCTGCGTGGAATAGTTATTTTGGGAATCACTTGGGTATCTCGAACGGTTTTCGCAGCGCACGCAACGGAAGCCCTCAAAGATGAATAATTTTCCCCGTTTTTTTTTTCCACATTTTCGACTGTTTCTTCGCTCCCATTAGTCGCAACGTGATGTTATATAGCCTAAACCCTTCCTTGATAAATGGACTATCCAACACAAAATCGTCGAATGGTAGGGAAGAGCTGGGGCCCGTGTCCAAAGCTCACCCTTTGGCTGTACACTGCTATTGTGAGGCCGATGATCGCATACGCTTCTATAGTATGGTACAGAAAAGCCAACCAAAAGACGGCTATTGACAAGCTTAATAGCCTACAGCGTTTGGCATGTCTGATGATAACAGGAGCCATGTCGAGTTCCCCCGGAGCATCTCTGGAGGCAATCCTGGGCTTACCGCCTCTAAATCTATTTTTAGAGAAGGAGGCGAAAACCAGTATGCACAGAATGATGAATCGGGGTAAACACAATTGGCTGTCCGAGGTACTCAGAGCTCTAGAAGACTCAGTACTAAGGGATCCCATCCTAGGCATGCCTACTGACACAATGGTACCACAGTACATAGACGAAAAGTCTTACACTGTGGAGCTACTCTCAAGAGAAAACTGGTCAAATAACAAGATCTCTTGGGAGGAAGGTAGCCTTTCTTGGTATACTGACGGGTCCAAATCAGGACCTGACGTAGGCTGTGGTGTGTATGGCGAGGACCAGAATTACAGGACCAGTGTAAACCTGGGACAATACGCCAGCATCTTCCAAGCAGAGGTCTTCGCCATCCTGGAATGCGCGGAAATCAACCTGCGAAAAGACTATGTCAACCGTGTGATTTATATTCACTCAGACAGTCAGGCTGCACTTCAAGCACTGGACTCGGACTTTACCGTCTCAAAGCTGGTGCGAAACTGTGTAGACTACTTAAATATATTAGGGCGCAAGAATAAAGTGGTCCTAAGATGGGTACCTGGCCATATGGGGATCGAAGGCAATGAATATGCCGACGAACTGGCCCGGGCAGGCGCTAAAGGTAGGCTAATAGGTCCTGAACCTGTGTGCGGACTACCAAATAGCCTAGCTCGCTGGACCATATGGAACCAGTGCTTTACTAAATCTTACAAACGCTGGACTAACTTGCCAGGTCTGAACCATTCCAAAGCGCTCATAAGAGCCTATAGTCGAAACGTGACAAATCAGGCTATGTCGCTTAGTAGGAGCAATTTGTGCATGTTAACAAGGGCACTAACGGGGCACTGTCGTCTCAACAGGCACCTTAAAATAATGGGTCTCGCTAGTACGGGAGAGTGTCGCTTCTGCCATGAAGCAGAAGAAACACCAATGCATATCCTGTGCGAGTGTGGCCCTTTGATGCACAAGCGTAGTCACATCTTAGGAAGCCACACAATGGCTTGTGAAGATGTGAGGAATGCCTCTATCAAAAAAGTACTACAGTTCCTTGACGTGGTAGGTATTGGTAGAGAGCTTTAGTTTACGTGGCGATCACAATATTTCAGCAATGGACGATGTGATACTGGTACTCTAGAAGACAGGAATAGCCACAAAGCAGATAATAATAATAATCCAACACAAAAAGAATTTTTCAATTCGAATCAGTAGTTCCTGAGATTAGCGCGTTCAAACAAACAAACTCTTCAGCTTTATAATATTAGTATAGATTAAAGTGTAATTTAAAAAAGACCTGGTTTTGAATTATGTTGGCCTTTCACGTTCAAATATTTGATCCAGTAGCGACTAACAGTCCGTATAGGTATATATAGTATTAATATCTGTTTTCTATGAAAATAATACAGACGGCGACCTAATACTCTTGACACTTGCCAATCATTGTGGCGGTACTTTTAATAGGCGATGGTGACCACAGGCTACCATCGTGCCCGCGTGTTCACATAGGCGTGCAGTGGTCAAGGTGACTTGTCGAAGAGAATAGATTATTCGCATGATTTTTAAAACCCTTCACCGCAGTGCGGTGTCTTCAGACTTCCTATTAAATTCTCATTATAGTTAAGTAATTACTCAATTTAACTTTAATTCAAAGAGGATAATTTTACTCGCCTTCACTTCTAGTGAAGGTAGTTGGTGGAAAAAAAAAGGCCAGAACTACACTGCAAGCTAGGCTGTTGAAGTTTATAGCTAAGCTTATTATTAATTGATGTGCGTCAACGGTGGAGTGGGTTGCCGTTGAAGAGTCCAGCATCATAAGAGAGTAAAAAATATGTATATATAAAGAAATTTATGTATGTATAAAGTATGTATGTATCATAGGTGGTAGTTAGACGAGTAATCAAGTTAAACCTTGATACTCGGGATTATTCAAACAAACAAACAGACAATCGAATTTTTTCTTTTTATAATATTAGTATTAGATATTTTTAGTGGATAAAGAGTTTCGAGTATGTATTCACTTTATTATTTTCCCAATAATAATTAAGTCAGAATCAGAATATTTCTTTAGAAATAAAAAAATGGCACGTTGATCCATAAAGGTTCGCCACCCCTGGCGCTATAAGATCATGTATGGCTCTAGGTTTCATTGAGCGTGTAGGCTACGTAAAGTACGTAAATAATTAATAATTTAAGCAAATTCTTACTTTAACTTGAACCAAGTGGCACAAGGACTTTGAGATGCGCAATGATACGCACGTATAACGATTGCTACTATGTCTTTTATTTTACTACAATTGAGGGGAATATTGCAAGTTTTTATTTATCTTATGTAAAGGTCGACAGCTCAACCGCTGACCAGATTTTGATGAAGTTCTGTATAGATTTCGGATAGACGAGATCTTGGAGGACATAGACTGCTTGTTGTAGCTCAAAAAAAAAAGACAGGTTTGTAAGAATATTATGTAAATTCAACACACAGGTATAATGAGAAGTAAAGACTGTTTCTCAGTTTTTTGGTACTGATAGCCAATGGGAACATTCCCTGTATCATACTTGTACTTGTATCGAATCGCACTCGTACCTTATTTCTAATGTTCACTTCGTTCGTGTATTAGGCAAATGTCACACGACGCTGACCAGCGCATAATACGTGGAAAGATTACGGCAAAGATCGGTAAAGACAGTTCCGACCTCAGGTTCTTAGGTTTCGCGTTCGCGAACCCAATATTATGAGTCAAGCGAGTGTGTTTAGTAAACGGATAGCTTCACCGCACACTTTACAAAACGCCTCGGCTATGGCCCGATGGACATCGCCTTCCAGAATAGGGCCAATTGTCGAAATACCTTAATGATATTATTGACAATGAATTGCATTTACATAAGGTGCAACCATTTGCGTTTTTTTTTAATGTAAAGGTTCATATAGGACATATTTTGACACAATCCCGCCAATCTAGTTTTGGTTGGTAGGAGTCGGGCATGACCTCGCAGCGTCCCCTATACTGCCGGATATAAATGAGGATTTCCAAATGAAAAACAGACTGACATTCCACTTGAGGATAGGGCTATCGTGATCCATTAACACAAGCAAAATCAATAGTTACAAATGCGCTGCCGATGTGGGTTGTGGGGGGACAGGGAAGTGGGCCCCCTAAACTGTTTCAAAGTTTGAGTTCAAGGATGTATCTTTTTGCCAGGTCATGAAAACCAACGCATGTCTCTTGAGAAAAACGTAGATTAAATAGTGGCATGGCAAAATACATTATTTAAAATTTGTAGTGTCTAACATGATGTATGTATATTGTAGTTATTTCAAACACAAAGCCTTGGTGTAGGTACACTGGCATATTGAAACAAGTCACAACTAAAATATTTATCGCACAATATCGATTTACGAGTCGCGTAGCGATCACTGCTGTATAAACAAGTCCGGTTGCCTAGCAACCGAATCACAATGGCCGACGGCTCCCTGGCGCGACAGAGACGGCTGCATTTAACGAGGATTTGTCGATCGATTGTTGGCTGCGTACGCGCACAGTACATGGGACACATTGGCCCAAGGTTTATTAAGGAAATCAATACTTCCCTGTACACAAACCTTTTATGGCCGATCGTAAACTGTACAGGAACTATTCCCGAGGACTATTCGAAAGGTTCCCAAGGAGAAACAACAACCGTAATCCATAAAGCCTAGAAAAAGGGGTTAAGTAAGTACTTAACTTTGAGAATATATTCAGAGTTATATCAAGACAAGACAGAATTCACATACGCCCTAGATGCATGACTATTTCCACCACGTTAGACAATGCGTATAACGATTGAGAAAGTGTACTTGGACACGACTCAAAGTACTGGCAATCGGCAAAGGCACGTTCGAAAAATGAATCGTAAAACAAAAAAAAAGTAAAAAAAAAAAAAAAAAAACAATCCCGAAGCCCACCCACAATCTCATTCTCACTTTAGTACGCGCCGCTCCGAGGTATTCGGAAAACAAATATTCGCGAAACGACTGCACCACCGAGCCGCATACAAATATTAAAAGCTTCAAACAAAACTAACCAACTTAAATTAATTATACTGCAATAGCTTTTGCCTGCGACTTCACGCTGCTTTACATAGTATAAAACAAAGTCGCTTCCCGCCGCCTGTCCTAAACTACGCAACGGATTTTAGCGCGGTTTTCACTAATGGAAAAAGCCTTAAACGAGGAAGGTTTTTACCGAAAAAAATATCGGGAGCGGATCGCTAGTATCATATAATGTATGCAGGCAGCGTAACAAAAATTTGAAGTTATGCATCGAATGAGACAGGGAATGGAAGTGCTAGCAAGTAGCAACGATAAAGCACAGGAAGCTGCAGTATTTCGGACACGTGATAAGGAGCGAAGGATACAGTGTTGTTCAGCTAGTGATGCTGGGAAAAATATAGGAAAAACGTAGCAGAGGCAGAAGAAAGACATGCCGGTTGAAGAATTTAAAAGGATGGTTTGGTTTAAGCACTAGCTCCCTCTTTCGTGCAACAGATTCCTAGGTTAAGATAGCCATGATGGTCTCCAACCTTCTTAGAGAGAAGTTTTTGCCAGCGACTTCGTACACGTATCTATTAGCAACGTCATTCGTCTCTTTACCTAATATGCTGAAGGCAGAAGAAGAATAGCGTAAAGTTGGAAGAAGGTTGTCTGGCCCGGTATTAAAACCTTATAGCAAGCAATTATTTCGACAAGACAGGCATAAATTTAAGAAATTGGCTGGCGAAGTGGCGACCTTCAATAATGGAGAGGCACATGAGGTCACAGACAGACAGGTCTTCTCCGAACCATTGAAAACATTAACAGAGCTTGTGGTAGGTCGAATCCATTTCGCACACTACCGACAAATTGTCACAACTTTTTGCCTCTAATTCTAGCGTGTATGTGACAAAAATTCAACAAAGCTAACGTTATACTATTGCGACTTTGAGTTCTATTATAAACATAACTAGCGTTTCACGTCGGTATGTTCACTTAATTCGAACTTGCTTTAATATAAGTATGTGTATTTAGTAGGTAGGTACTGGCATTTTGATTAAATGTGATTTTGATTAAAATATAGAATTCAGTTATTGTTCTTTTAAATGTTTATTTTATTTATTACTAGCTGGTGCCCGCGACTTCGTCCGCGTTCTGGATGAAAGGTACCCTATGTCCTTTTTGGAGTCCCAGACAACGTGTATGCAAAATTTACAACGCCATCTAGGGAATTCTGTTTGAAGCAATGTAGTACTCTAATTCATCTAATCTCACTTCGAATAATGGAAAAAGTCTGTTAACAGATGGCACTACATGTTAGTTATAGTTTATAAAATTACGTGTTAATAAAATTAAAGCTGCTGCCCGCGACTTCGCCCGCGTAACTTAGTAAATTATGTACTTAAACCTTCCTCGAGAACCACTCTACCCATTAGTGAAAACCGCATTAAAATCCGTTGCGTAGTTTTAAAGATCTAAGCATACAAAGGGACATAGGGACAGAAAAAGCGACTTTGTTTTATACTATGTAGTGATATTTTAATTTATTAGCAAGATCCTTTTAATTTCCAACAATACTTTTGTGACAACGGGACTGCATTTGTGTATATCCGTCTACACTAACAATATAGATGCAGATAAGGAAAAATCGTCATTTCGTTTCGAATCGTCATAAGCATTTCGAAGAGGTTACAACCTCGAGAACAGGCACTAGTAGTCTTCATTGAAAACTTAACATATGAATAGAGCCCGAATACGAAAATCGATTTCAGTTGGAAAATAGGAGTAAGATTGCATCAGAGCCGTGTAGAACATTCGGTACGTCGGGTTACGACACTCGGCGTCAACTTTCAACAATTATTTAAATTTATTTGAATTACAATGACTCCGTGTGTATTTACTTGGTAATGTGGCTTTTTGTCACTTTGAGGTTAACTGGGGTTAGGTTACAAAATAACAGAGGCAGACGAGAGTGGCTCCTCCGTCGAGATCTATTATCTTTGTGGCGCGGAGTGAAAGCGAAACTATTACAGTTTCAAATGCGCACACGCACATCAAATTTGTGTTATGGCGGCGTTTTCGGCGGACCAAATCTTAATGTTTAATGGAATTTTAGTTTTAACTATTTTTCCTTTTAATAATAAACTAGCAGTCACAGAGCAGACATTGTTCCGAACGAACCCGATAACTCGATTGCAGCGACCTTCTATCGGATTCGGATCCAATTCAGACGGGCACTCAAACGCGCATAAAACATTCATCAAAATCGATCCAGCCGGACACCAGAAATATATAGGATACTTTGAAAATGAACTTTTAAAAGTTGGCTCTGATCTGAATCCGGCAATAAGTGACAGGGCACACTGCGTTACGCAGTCATTTTGGGTAACCCATCTGGCGGCAGTAAGTACTAAGTAAGTAAAAATAGCAAAAAATTAAGTTTATCCTTTTGCTTTTGAGTGGTGTAGTTAAATTTTGGATATATTTGCTAGATATATGTAAGCATCAAACTGCATGCCCCGATTTTGCTATCACTTTTCTGAACTGTCTCCCATTATGGAAGCAAATTTAAAAACGTGCAAAAGACAAAAACAGTCTTCGTCTTACAAATAGTACCGTACCTAATACTGAAATAAAAACAGTCAGACTTATTTATATTGTAACTTTACTAGACAAATAAAAAATTAAAAAAAGAACTAACGACACACCTGACAACTGTTTAGCTGTTTAGTAGTGTTTAGTCGCGATGCCCGCATTCTTTTTTCAAAAAGCACGCGTCTATGGCAACTGCGTATGCCGGTCACGTTCAGCTATCGCACAAAAACCAGTATTATATAGTCCGTTGAATTTACGCAACCGAGTAAACTCTGTACTGTAACAATTCCACGAGGGAGATCAATTTGCGGTGGTAATTTAGAGTTTTAGTTCAAGCTAAGCTTGTGGGCTAGGCAGCGAAGCAGATGCGGTTTTTTTTTCGTGTTATATTTACTAGGTGTTTGGTGTATGCGGGACGTAATCATTTTGTGATCTACGTAGCCATTTAACGAAGCATAGATAGATTTTTTTTTGTAAATAAAAAGTATAGTATTTAAGAAAAGAATGGATCCGGTTTCACTGGACGGAGTGGTAGGTACTGTATTGAAATTATAGCCGCTACTCTATACGAATCCAGGGTCACCAGATTCTGGAAATACTAAAGTCTGCAATCAACCTTTAATAGTTGTTTTAACGTTTACCTTAAAAATTTATAGAAGGGGCTCTGAAAAAATTCATTTTCAGCTGCAGGACTGCTGCTGGTCTTGGAGCTCCCCCATAAATTCAGCTAGATTATAAACTTTTAATGACCTACTATATTTTTAGACACCTGTGTTAAAATTTACAATTTTAACACTAATTTTAACCTCACGGTAGGCTCGATTCGATATATACGAGTAAATTCGTAATGTTCGTAACAAACGTTCATTGCCCCACGAAATATAATTCGAAATCGCCGAGCAACGTGCAAGGTACACCCGACAACAGGTCGACGCCGCACAACGGTACAGTATACCTTATCGCTAATGGGAATAAGGTGGAAATTGGAGCGACTAATCCCGAACATCCGCCGCGCCAGTGTGTCAACAAAGACGCAACTGTGTCAACATAGGTGTCTCCGAAGCGAGAACGACTCGCTCCTCGGACGTTTCGTTTCTATACACACACATATGTACTTGAAGATTATCAGTTACTGCCTTTTGCGGTTGAATCGGCGTGGTGTAGGTTAAAAAGAAGAGTTTACCTCCTATTATGGTGTAAGTGTTCACCGCTCATATAGTCACAGAGTAAAAGTGTGTGTTATGCGTAATCTTCTCACACACAATTTTTAGGATACTGAATGGCGGAAAGACTAATGGATACTTGATAGTAGGTCTTCGCATTGTGTATAGACAACGTCTTCTCGCGCGGACAAAGAGTAATGTGTGTCTGAGTTTGTGTGTGGCTGAAAGACTGACAATATACTTGTATTGTAGATTTAAAAAAAAATATTTATAATGAAAATTCCAGTGATGACATACTTATATGGCGCTGAAAGCTCAACGTCGCTCAACGAGCTATGGACAGGGCTTTGCTTTGTTCGGGGACTCTGCGATATAGAATCAGGAATGAGAATATCCATAGACAAATTGAAGACACAGACATAACGCGACGGATGACGTTGAAGTGGCAGTGGGCAGGACATGTAGTACGGAAAGCCATGGGCCAGAAGGTTCTCGAGTGGAGACCATATGGTATGGACCAGCAAGCGCGACGTAGGACGTCTATTAGGTAGACAGACGATCTGTGGCTTTAGTATGAGTTTATAATTCTCGCACTCGCTAGCGAGAGCGTAAAATATTTGCATTGAAAATTGTCACTGTCTACTTGATGATAGAGGCATACTTAGAGCCACTGATAAGAAGGCGGGTCCACAGTGGATCCATGCTGAATCCTGGAAATTAATGGCGGAGTCCTACGTCTAGCAGTAGACATCCTACGGCTGAGATGATGACGAATATATGCATATGTTTGTTTTTCTTACAGCGACGAGCGAGTCAACGATTCAAGTCATTCAAGTCAACGAACGAGACGAAACCCCCAATTACAATAACAAAACGCAGTGATGAAAAAAAAATCTAAAAATCAATTTATAATTTTAAAATGTTGGTCAACGACTTGACAAACGCTCTGTGACGGCTTCGAATTTAAAATTCGATGTGCCTACGTTTTAAAATTGAAATTTTCCCTCGAAACAAAAATAACAACGTTATTAACATTTTTTTTTTTTTTTTTTAATATTCACACATTCCACACAGCACCATTCAGTTCCAAAGTAAGCAACTTAATGCTTGTATTATGGATACCAGACGGTTGATATACTACATACATTACTTTTTTTTTGTAAATACATACATATTATAAAAAATACAAAACATCCATGACTCGGGTACAAAGGTTTGCCCCTAGCGGGATTCGAACCCGCGACCGCTTGGTTAACTAGCCAGCCAAACTACTAGCCACTAGACCAAACCACTAGTCGTCGTATAGAATACGGGTCGGTACGATCTGGTTTTCGACCTCGAAATATAACAAACTAGCTGTTGCACGCGACTTCGCCCGGGTAACTTTATAAAATATAGCCTATTTTACTCCCTGATAACGTAGCTTACTATAGGTAAAATAATTTTTCAAATCGGTCCAGTAGTTTCGGAGCCTATTCAATTCAAACAAACAAACAAATCTTTCCTCTTTATAATCCGTACTAATCCTACTAATATTATAAATGCGAAAGTTTGTATGGATGTATGTATGTTTGTAACTCTTTCACGCAAAAAACTAATAACGATGTCAGGCGATATATTGCTTTTTCAACGCGGACGAAGTCGCGGGCACCAGCTAGTACCTAATATTGCCAATTACAAAAAAGTATTCCTATTATTTGTATTGTTAAAATGTCCTGCCTCTGGCTAGGCAACAGACTTGGTGAGGTGAAGGCTATTTCGCAACATTGAAACTGGAAAGACTTGCCAAACTGAATAAAGCCGATATTCTTCATAACATTCTGCGAATCGAGCGCTCGCTTTGTTATGTTGTATTTCGCTGATCGCGTTTGGTGTAAAGTGACTGGAACATTCTCACAACAAAACTGCACTTTGAAACTGGACACCTAAGTACATATTTGCCATTGCGCATTGCTAATAAATTCATTAATATTTTTTGACGTGAATACAGTTCGACGTAATCAGTAAAAGTGATGGTAACAAAACCGTGGGATACAGTTTGGTGCTGTTGGTACCATATGTATCACTTATATCCAAAATTTAATTAGCCATCGAGAGGTGTAATTAAATTTTGGATACCAACAAACCGCTAAAGGATAAAAAGAATTTGTTGGTATATATGAGACACAATAAAAAAAATATAACTCACACCAAACTATATCAAGTTGGTGGAAGAAGAAGTACTGAAGGACCGATGTCTAAAGACGAAAGAAATAGCGGATGGTTTTGTAATAGTTGTCGTGTGCCCCTAGCGCCTGACTGGTAATTTTTTAAATTTTTTTTTTAAGAAAAAGCAACTCAATTATTTAAAAATAAACATTATACAAGTAGAGGAACTTGTCGTATATCCGGCTCTGGCGAAATGGACACGAAAATAATTGTCGGATAAGTCCGACTCTGGCGGCTAAAGGGTTAATTGCTCGCAAGTGAAAACGCAGTGAGCAACGTCGGTTTTGTTATCTTGTATGTTGCGCCCTGGCTGTGTCACAGATAAAAAAATGCCCGATAACAAAGTACATAACGGTCAAAGCGTTTTCCCGCCTTTTTTACTGTCACGACTCTACCTTATCTATGCTCGCTAGGTGTTAGCCTATTTGCTCAAACTAATTACACACACACTTTATTTCTAAATCGTGATTACCTACAAGCACAGAAGGCATTATGGCCTATCAATTTTTTTACTAGCCAATCGGAAAACGGTACTAGAAGAAGTTAGCATGGGTACCTATAGTATTAAAGATTCAAATTAACTATTGTCCTATAGCGAAAGTTTTTGAGGATGGATGTATCTTTGTTACTCTTTCACGCAAAAACGGCTTAACAATTTTGGATGAAATCTGGATTTACACAGATAGTAAATCCTGGATAGTAATATCCTGGATAGTCCAGATAGTAAATCCTGTTAACATATATAGGATACTTTATTTCTAAAAAAAAAAACTTTTTTTTTTCTCTTTATTTTTTAACTTGGACGAAATTGCGGGCACCACCACCACCATCTTAAGAAGGGAATGTCTCGATGCGAACTGAAATATGGCGATCCAGAGAATCATTATGAGGTGACATTGTCCAATGAATTCATCATAGTGAACGGATGTGGTGTATAAGTCTACAGAGCCACAGTGTTAGGTGTGCGTGTGTGTAATTCTAATTTCAGTCGTTGAATGCCGACATTATCTACTGTTTTTCACAGTGTTACGGTGACACCGTATATACGCGGTTTTCGGAGTATTAAACTTTTCAAATAAAAGCGAGGTCGTCACAAAGTCGACTGCGATAAACGTACGTACAATTGTTAATTAATTCCGAATAATTATGCATGAATTTAACGCGCTATCTGCTCCTTCGTTTACAAAGTTAGAAATTTAAAAAAAACATACAATGAATTTGCCTTGTTACAGCGAGTAGATATATTTTACTCGAGTAGGTACTTGAAATTGCGAGTAATCATAAAAAACCTAAAAATTGTAGTCATAAATTTGGAAGCCCATTTAGCATCACCACCTCTTTACAGAAGATCTTCGTGAAATAACTGTTATATTTCGACGAGTGAGTGAAGGACGCAAGAGCCCACATTTCTCTATCCCTCAAACAATCTTTTATTCTTCATCTTACCACAAAATAAGTAATAACTAGTAAATAAATAAATTCAGATATGAAACTTCAGATATTCTAAAATATTAAAAAAAATAGAACGTAACTATAACGCATAACATAACGGATTCGTGTAACAATTTTGATTTTACTCCCATAAATTTTCATACCACGGACTTATATATTATGCAAATTCATTCTTAAGGATTAAACTACTTATCTAATTAACTATTCTATCATTAAATTTAGTCTTACAGAAAAATTTTGAGGGACTTTCGGCAGTGGAAACATCTAGACTTCTAGATCTAGAGAATAAAATTGCAAAACGCAATGCACAACGCATTTTTAGGAGACTATTACATTGTTTAATATATTTATTATGTACTTAGATTTTAACATAAATCAAACAAAACACGCTGCACATTCATTGAAATGTGACGTAACAGAATTGCATACTCTGTTCGTGTGGCATTGAAACGAAGTAAAACTTATGTAATTATTTTCCACTGTATATATAGGAATCAAATTGTGTGTAAAAACGGATCTCATACTACAGTGCTAGAATAAAAGATACGACACAAACGCGGACCAATAAAAACACGACATCAAATAGCTACACCAATAGCAACGCTTCTCTGGATGAATCGGGAAACAGTTTCAGCCAATAGGCGGGCATTATTTATTTGGTTCGCTGTCTTTCCTCCGTTGCGTAAAATTATTTGAAATCCTAAAATTGTTAGCAAGTAGTATAACGCATAAACACAAAATAAGTGAATTACAAATAACATAATCGCTGTTCTCATAAAATACAACAGTGTGTGGCAATAATTGTATACTTAATAGATAGAAATACTTTGTACTGTTGGCAATGTCCTTGTTCACGGCTTGACCTGTCGCCTACTGTACTTGCAAATTACAAGTTGCAGCTTTGCACGCGAATCATGGTGCCATTGTCTAGCGAACATGTAAAAAAGAGGACAGCTAATTGACCTCGCGAAGACGGATATAATCACGATTGGAAATAACCAGTAATATTCTCAAGAGTTTAAGGGGTTCATCAATTGTTATCAATGAAAATAGAAATTTCAAGTTTTTACTCGCGAGTCAACAAAAAATCCATCCGAAACTCGAACAAGACATGTTACATAGATAACAATGTTATTTAGGGTGCTTTCTGCTCATAATTTCTTTTCCATAGACAATTAGAGACGCATTAGAAAACCTCTCCGTCTTTGGTTTCTGCTGGCCTACTTTACAGTTTACATCTCATTAGTTAGAGAGATATGGATGTAAACTTGCAACTTAGTATTTCACTTGAAGGCAACCTACACGTTGATCACTAGGTGGCGCTGCTTCATTCCTATACAAAATGAAGTATACGCGTTCGACGCGTATGATCGAGTAAAACTCGCACTAGGCCCTCAAGTGATTTCCAATGTTTTATCGGGCTGTCTTTGTTGATGTTGAACTGTGAGGCAAAAGCTCATATTCCATCACCCTCAGGAGAACTGTGTTTGAATACACAATGAAACTTACGCAAAAAGCTAATGGGAAGGCCATGAAATATATTCAAACTAGGGCAAACTCTATCAGAAGCAGTTTAAACCTTCCAATCTCTTAAACCGCAGGTTTAAGAATATGGGTTAGTGGGGAGGGACATTGTCCTAAAGCAAAGAATGGATAATAAAACAGTGTTAACACTATTATTAATATTTGCGGTTATCGTTCGCTGGAGATAAATCGTCATTTATTGCACGCGCATAATGTCTCTCGTCAGCTTTCAATGCCATAATGATGGCGACCATATTTTGATCCATGATTTATGTCTGATGCAAATAAAAACTGTATGTTTAGACCTACGAATAAATTACTCATTCGTAGGTTTAGGTTTAGACTGTAGTAGTGATGCTATGTAGCAGCAGTATTTAATTTCCAATAATAACCTAAGAAATCCCCGACAGCCAAATCAGCAATTGGTGCATTGTGCAGAAAACCAAATTTTACGCGTAGGTACTTCTCCCTGCATATTTTAGTTTCTAAGAAATCAGTTTAAAATATTGTAAATAAACAAGTTTGCTTCATCAAACAGTAAAGTATACAGCCTTTGAAAAAGGTACAATAGATTTAAGGTTTTCAGGCCACGTAGAGTACCTAATTAACCCGGAGTGGTCGAAGTGCAACTCGCTATAGATTAATGTTAGTGCTCCTTACAAAAACGTCAAAATAAGGGCTTACTGTTTTGAATCATCCACGCACAAAAAGATTGCGTTAAAATAAATCAAATTGATTTCCAGCGTTAGGACAAGACAGTGATAGCTCTAATGACTTTACAATTATCTGCGACTGTCACATATTATGAGTGTAGTGATTCCATTTACGATAATCTATTTATATATGTATTATCAGTTGGAAAAAATGCTAAATACAAATAGAGACTAGATATTTATAAGATATGAAAACACTCCTTTATCAAATACTATAACAATAAAATATGTAGAACGTAGTAAGTAGGTATAGTGACTCACTGAACGATAAAATGTGAAGAAGAGTCATCAGTTGCTGGTAAGTTCACGAGTTGATACGTGAATGACGAATATATAGCTGATAATATCAATGTTAATATTAAAAATGCGAAAGTAACTACTGTTTTCATGGTTAAACAATTAAACCTACTTTACTCATTTCAAATCTGCTGAAAGAAAAAGTTCATCAGAAAAAGAAAAAGCCGTTGACGAAGACACTTATTTAAAAAAATACTAGCGACTCGTCCCTGGTTTCGCACGGGTGCATTTTTTTCTGCAAATTATATTATCGCTATTTCCATTAGTGTAAACCGGAATCTGTTGGGGTGGTTCAGAATAAGTTAGCGTTGAAACAGATAGAGGTGGACAGCAACTTTATTTTATTATATTGTATAGATATAGTTACTGCATCGACTTGTGGAAAAGCAATCTAAGTAGGTAAATGCCATCTGTAGTCAGTGATTTTTTTTTACTATTTTTCGCAACACCAAAGCATGTGGCGTCATTTTTTAATAATTAATAATCTCATAAATTCATTAAATTTTTAATCTACGAGAAATAATAAAAGCCTTCGTCAGCTCTAACTGTAGGTACAGGCCCGAGTGACGTCACATTTTCAAACAAGGTGACTCAAAAATTTTAAGAACACACCGGTCATATATGTATGGAGCGCTAATCAAAAACAAACATTACTAAAGAGGCAACGACGAGTCGAGCGGGTACAGCCGTGTAAGTAAAATGTAAATATTACAACACTCACCTGAGTCTACGGATATCCTACCGCGAAGAACCGAACGATAAACGTGCGTTTGTCGCGTCACTTGTTCGAGGGTTTCTACTCCCTACGCGCGTCCGCTTCCTACGGCGTTCAAGGTGCGACTGACTGAGGCGAGGTGTTCGGCGCGTCGCGTAGCGAGGCTCTAGGCGGCGCCCGCGCACGGCCGCCCTCACACACACACGTGTGGGCGTATCCGATAAGAACGTGTGCGAACCTTCACGCGTGAAAATGAATACGATGCATTCGATAATGCACGGGCATTACTTTTTGCGTATTGAAAACGACCGTGCAATTTTATGCAATTCAATTAGAGCAAATATAAAATTTAGCTTTTACATTGATTTTTCACATTGGTCTTTATTTATATATTATTATGTAAACAATAAATAAATAAATGAAGAATTAAACCATACAACTTTGCACTTCTAAACCGAGACACACTTTGAAAACTTCTTTTTACTCACCTACTACAATCAAATCTTTTGAAAACTAGTTTCATTTAGCTTTATGGATAGAAGAATCAATGTTTGCCTGTTGCTAGCATACCTAAGGTAGGTATATAATTCAACAGTTTACCTAAATCTCACAATCGGAAATATATTATGGTTTGCTCGTGGCAAAAACTTAGGGGATTCATGCATACCTACAAGAAACCTAACTGTTTTGAGTTCACCAATTACGTACAATTTCTAAAGGCACATAGAATGAGCGTTCGAATTCAATTATCAAGTCAAAAGCAGGCGGCTAATGTGAAAACGGTGTAATAACCTATGCAAATATACGATAAAAACACAGGATATGGGGAGCCTATTAACATGCCTAAGTAATCATTTATGCGACCGTACGAGACCTTTGCCGTTGCATCCTCTGATGATCGACAAAATTAAAAAAAAAACACAATCGAACTCTATGGCCCACATTTTGAATTTGAAATGCGAATAAAAACGGTGACCCTATAGAGTTTTGATTTTACGATAAAATTGGACCATTAATTCTATCATGTATCAGGTAGGTTATATTTTTTATAGTATTGTTTAACATAAACGCGAGACAAGCCGTAATACTTCACGATTAAATAAATACAAACGGTCTTACTACAAAAACATTAAACACACTTTAATCAGGCTTAAAACACGTGTTAAAAAAAAAACTTTACTACAAAAGAGTGTCTAGGCATTGTTTAAGGTTTAACAATGCTTGAGCATTATTTAAATTTAACCACCGCCATATGCTAGTTTAACGAGAGTCTATCCAGTTAACGGCCTCTCTTCCTCTGACGTATTGTGTCAAATTTCGTTTTGCGTATACTTAATAGTTAATATTAAAGATTTCTTTTGATTTTATAAATGAGTATGGATATTTTAAATTTAATTGACATGGAGGATATGGATTAAATGGATAATTTTTGAGATAGAATACATCGTGAGAGAATTAATCCATTCGAATATATAACTTTGGTAACAAGATTATTTATTTAATAAAGGATGATCTACCATGTGATGCTAGAGGTGGATCCTCAAATAAAAATTTTATTTAACAATTTTAACAAATCAAACTTTACATTTGACCACATTTGACAATTACGTCAGTGTTAGTTACGTTCCATTATGCTCAATATTTTTTGGTATTACGAAATTTTATAAATAATCTAACGTATTTGTTGTAATTTATTACTTATTCCAATCTTATAATTTGCTGATATCATTAATATAGTCCGTAATAATAGCTTGTGAAAACCAAAATTCATCATTATACGCCTATCAGATCTGCGTAAAATGAAAACGACATGAATGCAGGGCGAGTGACTGAATGAATGTTTGCCAAGGTTGCCATAATTCAATAACATTCACGTACTTTAACACTGTCTACCGAAGCAAGCGCTAAATAAGGTTTTGTGGTAGGGGCATTTTAAACGCTCGCTGACCAATGCTTAAATGCTTAATGCTTGTCTAACTAAGCATGTGTTTGAACAGTGCTTACTGAATCTTTTGTAGTAAGACCGAAATATTTTAAATGCATACGATTAAATTTCAGTCTCTTACAATACAGTAATATTTTTGCATATTATAGTCTGAATAGGTCTACCGAGGTAGACAATTTGTAACGAGGTCAAAAAATTTTTTTTGAATATTGTTTTTTTTTCACTTATGCGGTTTTCACTTATGTATAGTAGCAAGCTTCTCGTAACACCAAGTTTTTGTTTCATTACAATCTTGGTATTTCAGTATACCGAAATACCGGAATACCAAGAGTAAGAAGTCGCGGGCACAACTAGTTCGATAATTTACTATCCCCGCAAATTGCTAATGACCAGGCAGGTAGTTTTTCACAAAAATTCTTTAGCCGCCACAGTCGGATTTATCCGGCAATACGACAAATTCCTCTAAAATTGCTTTTTCTTAAAAAATACGAGTCAAGCGCTAGGGGCACGACAACTCCTACAAAACCAAGCCGAACAAGTTAACCAAGTTAACGAAACATCCAGTGTTGCTAACAGTACTGAGTGTGTCACGACATTACGTCACCAAAATGGCGGCGACTTTCTAGACCAGTCCACAAATTTAGTAAAAAAGCAAGTCTTGTTATCAAGCATCATCGCCATCATCATGGAGTATTAGAAGAAATCTTAAAGATTTGATGATAATGATAGCGACAAGGATACAAATAGTGCAATTTGTGGTATAAGGTACAATAAATATATAAAAAAAATCATACGCCTATCAAATTAATATTTTCTGCAAGATAATATTAAAACAACAATAAAAATCAAAACAACAGATCACAATTATTGCAAGAATAAGCAAAAACAACATACCCAAGCGACCGGG
The DNA here is from genome assembly GCA_947623395.1 of Synanthedon tipuliformis. Classification (NCBI taxonomy): domain Eukaryota; kingdom Metazoa; phylum Arthropoda; class Insecta; order Lepidoptera; family Sesiidae; genus Synanthedon; species Synanthedon tipuliformis. The sequence goes on from OX392433.1 coordinate 5,778,673, forward strand.
TTCAACCGCTATGAAACAAAGAGTCTAAATTTCCTTATCGCTACCATTTATATATCGAAGCTCCTTATCAACCAACCCCTCTTGTTCAGATCGATCAATACATTTATCTGAATGTTTGTTTTAATACAAGCGAATCTAACCGACGAGTGGACAAAATATATTACGGGAATAATCGGCCAACAAAAAAGTATATATATAAATATATGGCTTCTTATGATGGCAACTTTGAAAAAAAAAACAGTGGCTCTCCGGGAAGAGTTAGCGTGCCACTGGCCCTTTAGACAAGTAGCATTCGCTCCGTAGCGATTCGATTCGAAAGAATAAAATGTATGGGATTTGTCACGTGATTTAGCGACGGCATATGTCAATTACATACATTTTATTGTTTTCGAACTTCGTTATCGTTTTAAATTGTTACTTTGACTAAAGACTATGTACGATTTAAAAAAAAAGTAAAAAAAAAGTGCCATGGCTTCTCGATGGCACAGTAGACATGAATATGTCTCATATCATAAATGAAAAGAAAGATTTAAATGGTCCCTATCCCTATCCCTATCCCTATCCCTATCCCCATCCCTATCCTTATCCTTATCCTTATTCTTTCCCCTTATCCTTAATCCTTCTATGGTCAACAGGGATAATATATATATAAACAAACGAACAAACTATCCCTATCCCTATCCCTTTCCCCATCCCCATCCCTATCCCTATCCCTATCCCCATCCCCATCCACATCCCCATCCCTATCCCTATCCCTATCCCCATCCCTATCCTTATCCTTATCCTTATTCTTTCCCCTTATCCTTAATCCTTCTATGGTCAACAGGGATAAAATATATATATAAACAAACGAACAAATTATAATTAATTCATTTACGTCATGGTAACGATTTTCGTGACACACATTCTTTCGAATAGACCCCAGAGAAAAGACATATTCATGTCAATACATACACGTAATTGTTCAAGTTTTCACTTCTGTCGGCACTCCCGGAGAGTTAGCGTACCACTGGTCAGTTTCCTTACTCGTCAACTTCACTAATTCACCGGTTTACTCATTTGACAGTTTGTGAATACGCCAATTTCCTTATTTGCCAGTTTCACTAAGCTTGTTAATTTCCTTATTAAGTTCATTATGTTCATTATTATGTTTCATGGTTCGCAAGTTTCCTTGTTCGTCATTTAGTTTAGATTGTCAGTTTTAACTAACTAGAGAATTAACGAAACTGACATCCTAGCAAAACTAGCGAAGGAGGAAACTGACGAATCAGACAAATGTCTAACTATAGCGAAATTGTCAACCTAACGAAACTGTCTAATGAGTAAACTGGTGAATTAGTGAAATTGACGAGTAAGGAAACTGACCAGTGGTACGCTAACTCTCCCGGAGCGCCGACAGAAGTGAAAACTTGAACAATTACGTGTATATTTTTTTTGAATCGTGATACTCATATACATAGGTGTCGGTTTAACTTCAAAAAAATGTTGACGACCTTTTTGGAATATCACGTTTTCTAACGGTTTCCCAGTTTTGGGCTACTATCTTATGCAATAATAGTAATAGTTTGACGACACGTTTGGTCTAGGGGCTAGTGAACCTAGCTGTTAACCAAACGGTCGCGGGTTCGAATCCCGCTAGGGGCAAATTGAGTGTAGGTATCAATTTAATTTGAATCATTACGAAGATGTTCATGAGATAGATACCTAATATTATGTAAACGTTCAAACACGAATACGGTACATTTTAAAATGTAATTATCACAAAATCAGACAAAACTCTTTTATTTTTATTTTTTCAAAAAATGCAAATCAGTAGGAGAGAAATTTATTAATATTTTAATAGGATATTTGAAGAAATACACACGGGTTATAAATTGGCGCGTATTTACCAGATTGAGGCAGAGGCAGTTGGTAGATGATAATATCAACTCGTTCGTTGGTGACTACAATAAGTGACACGTTAGACAAAAATAATTACAAAAAAATACAATACCATCGATCCATACTATAATATTATAAATGTGAAAGTATTTAACTAGCTGTTGCCCGCCACTTCGTCCGTGTAATTTTATAAAATATAGCCTTAAAATGTTACTTATGTTAAAATTGCCCCCCAGCAGTTTTTGAGTTTATTCATAACAAAACATACAAAATACAAATCTTGTCTCTTTATAATATTAGTATGGATGTACAAACACGGATCTTTTACCATTTTATTATATGTATAGAATACTGAAAAAAAAAATACTATACTGAATACTAATATTTACTAGTAGTATAGTCGTATTTTTTACTCACCTCGGCTTGTAATGTTGCTTCGAGTTCTTCGTTGACCTTCTTCAAAGCTGCGATCTGTAACAAGAATTTTCACTCATTTTAAGTTTTAAGTTCAAATAAATGCCGGAACTTCACAATTATTCAGATCACTGTCTATTCGTCGTTCGTATTTATTAAATTACTAGCTGCTGCCCGCGACCTCGTCCGCGTTGAAAAAGCAATATATCGCCTGACATCGTTATTGCTATTATACTTAGCCAGGAGTTAGTTTCCTTAATTTTTGATAATCCCTCGGGAGCAGTACTTTTTTTTGGATGAAAGGTACCCTATGTCCTTTCTGGTGTCCCAGACAACGTGTATGCAAAATTTCATGGTGATCGGTTCACTAGTTTTTGCGTGAAAGAGTTACAAACATCCATACATACGGAAGTACGGATTTGTGGCAAGGATGAGGCCTAAGATGGAGCGAGCTCACCCAGAAGATACCTATTCACTCGAACCTTGAAAATATTAGGGTTATATTGTGCTCGGAAACACAGACGCCGGCAGGGAGTTCCAAGAACTACAGATACTAAACTACTGGTGTTACAGAAACTAAACTGCATGACGACAATGAAATGTCATAACCGGAAACATGCAACTTGGCGTCTACCTATCTTTCTTGGTTTTATCGCAAAATAAGTAATTCAAATGAACAAAATTCAAAACAAAGTAAAATTTCAAAATAGGCATATTTTTGTATCGAGGTCGAAAAGACGAGCACTACTGGATTAAGGTTACATGAATTTCGCTAATACAGGAAATGCGTCATAACGCCACATAAATACAAAAATCTAGCCTACGAATCGATCCATAAAAGAAATATCAACGACAACTTCCTCACTTACTGTACTACTAGCTTTTGCCTGCGACTTCGTCCGCGCACCTTTCTTTGGTGTTAAAAAATTTATTCCATCTTTTTTGCTCATATTATATATTATATAATACTTTTTAAGGCGTTAAATTAATATATTTATTTTTATTTCAAGACAATCTCCCGAGACCAATATTTTGTTTTGGATGAAAGCGTTATCCTATTTCAATTTCTGTACCTCTGACAACGTGCATGTATGTGTCGTCGGCACATCGTAGAATTGGGCATATCATGATATTCCTGGGCAGATCATATTTCTTTTAAAACTGAGAGGGTCGCCTCACTCCGCTCGTCTTTGCTCGGCTCCCCAAACTTATTTCCATTTAAACCAAACACGCTCCTCCTCGCTTTGCTTCGCTCCGCTCCTCGTCGCACCTATTTTTGACTTTTGATGAAAAAATTTTGATTTCATACTTTACGATCTGCCCACGACATATATGCAAAAATTCATGATTACCGTTTGAGTAGTTAAGGAGTGAAAGCGTACCTAACTAACTAACAAACAAACAAATTAACTTTCGCGTTTATAATATCCGCAAAACTAATATGAAATAATAAAATACCTAATATAAACTAATATAAATAATTTGTACAACAAAACACCTCTTTCGTGGTAGGACCTACCATTACGCGTGAGAAACATTTTTTAAACAAAGAACATGACTGTAAAATCAAATGATATAAAATAACATTTCATCGAACGCTGATCGATTGAAACCATTACATACTTTTTATAAGAATTTTATTATTGTTTTTTTGAAATTGTAGACCAGTCAAAAATTTTGTGAACATCGGAGAGAGAGTGAACCGTGATAACTAAGTTGAGGGTTTGTTTATTTATTTATTTAAAACAGCAACAGCCTAGCACATTTAACATTCTAACCCTATCGCATCTAGGTTCAGTGTGTAAGCCAAACAAATTAGAGATGAAACATAATTCGATTTGGCACATAGACTACAACAAATTTCGGTATATAGACTCCAACAAATAAACTTTAAAAATTCGAAATAGGTAATAAAAAAGAAAAAAAAATCTAGACAAAATTAATTAAGTACAAACAAAAAATTAAAATCCTACCATGTCATTATGTTAAAAAATGTCAAAAGTAAAAAAAAACAAGTTTAAAAAAAATTAAGTCAGATGTTGATTAATTGCTTTCTTTGGAACTAGATGGTCCTGTGTGAAATGTGTGAATATTTATTAATTTATTTATATTAAAAATCAATACGAGGCCGCAAGTACCAGCTTAAATGTGAATGATTAATATAGTTAAAATATTTTATACAAAGATATTTGATTGGTCTCGCTGCGCTCGAATAGATAGAGCGCTATACAAAAGCAATAGCTCCGAAAATGTGGCAACTTTTTATTGTAGGTGTGTGTGAAAAATCGTCACTTTTTATCACTTTTTACCCAGTTTTATTATATTTTTACACAGTTTCACTACGCAAACTGGTATTTTATTATGCGTAAAATTTTATAAAACATTCGGCACGTACACATCACAGACAGTTTGCAGTGTGTGTGGCTCGGGTACGCCGAATTCGGCGTACTATTTTATGCCGCATTTTACAAGTGCGACGGCGGTATCTAGTCGAGCGCAGCGAGACCAATCATTTATCTATGATTTTATACTTACCAATGATAAATTTATATTTTTTAATTCTTTCTTTATTTAGTTATTGTCTCACGAAATGTTGACATCACTCGAGCCGGGCAAAGTCGCGAGGCAAAACACAGCTTACAAAACACGTAACGTAACCACTTACAATGCGAATACGATCTGTTTTGACCTATTGGCAGCGCGCATTTAAATTTCCAATTTGAATTTTAAAGTACCCACTCACACCCGCCATCGGTCTACTGTTGAGTCGATTCGAATTTTTTTTACAGACCGACAATGACAATAACATTTTTCAGTCACATCGGAAGGTATAACAGATGAATTGTTAACTTTTATATGTGATTTGATAAACATATTATACAACATATACTTTTTTTTGTATATTACCTATACTATAGGTCAATCAATTTGTCTTGTATGTTAATTTTATTAATTCGTTTTATTACATATCTTTTCTTTCTTTTTATTTTTGTTTCTTAATCTATTTGCATGTTTTCTCCCTGCTTCTGCTATAAAATATATATAAAATTCCTCCGAAACGGCTGGACCGATTTTGATGAAATTTTGTGTGCTTATAGGGTAGGTCTGAGAATCGGCCAACATCTATTTTTTATACCCCTAAATGTTAATGGTGATCCACCCCAAAAATTTATTTTTTATTTTTTCGGGACAGCTAGTAACTTAATAAAATATCTTAGTCACTAGTAGAAAAAGTAATCGTTAGTCATTTCTGTTTTTCTGTATATCTGAATAATGTGTAACAAGATACACATATTTTACACATACACACAAACACACATACAAATAAATAATATGTACATTGTACATACATATAAAATAGTGTCGCTGTCCGCCTGTATCTGTTTTGTTTCTCAACTAACTTCTATTAAACAGTTTTTGATAAGATTTTCACTATTCGAAACAGAAATAAATGAGGAAGGTTTAATATTACAAGTAGCTTTGTCCATGTCCCTTTTTCTTAAGTTTTAAAACGATCAAACAAACTTTTTGCTCATCATACATTTTTGTCAGAGGTGGAATTTTTATTTTTTATATATTTAGATGATCCCCTCAGGAGCAGTACTTTTATTCTGGACTAGCTGTTGCACGCGACTTCGTCCGCGTAACTTTATAATGTGTTAGCTCACTATGTTACTCGCTGATAATATAGCTTCCCAACAGTGAAAGAATTCTTCAAAATGGTCTAGTTTCGGAGCCTATTACAATTCAAACAAACAAACAAACAAACAAAAAAGAATCAAATCTTTCCTCTTTATAATATTAGTATAGATAGATGACTAGATCGACGCGTCCAAGCTTTGTCCGACTTTACATTTTAAAAAATAAAAGTAAAAAGTTCAATAAAAATCATGTAAAAAATGTATAAACATCACATACTATAAAATCGTTACTCACAAATAAATAAGCAAATTTAGCATACATTTTTTGATTCGTGTCCCATCGATTCAACCGGCATGAATTTGTAACCGAAAAAGCAATTCAGTTATCTACCTATTTGATATCCTTATACAAACACCAGATATGATATCTACCCTATGGGTACACAAAGCGACGAGGTACCTATACTGTACGATGGTTGCTTTCATTGGCCCATTAGCAATGCAATAAAATAAGCCTTACACTGTACTTTAAACACGGTAAGGTTATATTTTTTTTTAATATGTAAAGGTCGTCGGACAGGCTGACAGTAGTGCTATATTTTGACCGATAAGTTATACTATGCAACTAGCTGCTGCCTGCGACTTCGTCCGCGCTGTAAAATTAAAAAGTTGCGAACTCTTTATCACTGCGATGACGGTGGCGCCGATTTTTTATTGTTTTAAACGGTCCCTCGAGAAACTAACATTTTTCCAGGAGAGTATCTTATATGTTAATCCAGGTAATCAATACCAATATTATAAAGTAACCCACTGAGTCTGTCTGTCTGTCTGTCTGCTACCTTTTCACGCCTTGACTACTCAACCGATCATTATGAAATTTGAAATACACATTGTCAGGGATGCAAGAAAGGACATAGGGTACTTTTCATCAAAAAAAAAAAAGTAATGTTCCCGAGTGATCGACTTTTTTTTTTTTTTTTTTTTTTTTTTTTTTTTTTTTTTTATTATTATTTAATGCAATCTGTCTCATTTGGACATTTAGCAATAGATTTATAAATTTAGGTAAGTGTTTTGTGGTCCAAGCCCAATGGCCTGGCCACATCAAATGCCAAGGTTAAGCTATGTCCTGTTCATCGAATGGAGTTTTCCTCTTCAGTCTGGAGAAAGTGAATTCCTGCTCAAACAGGTCCACAGCGAGTTGATTCACATGGTTAGCTATGCGATGCTTGTATTTGGGCCCTCTGAGCTTAATTTCCTCCTTTACTGTAGGGATATTTAGATCTCGGTGTATCCTTTCGTTGGTTATATACCAGGGAGCATCAACCATAATTCTGAGTAATTTTGATTGGAATCTCTGAAGGATTTCCAAGTTTGAGTTAGCAGAGGTTCCCCAGAGCTGTACACCATATGTCCACGTCGGTTTTATTATGGACTTATATATAAGTACCTTATTTGCCAAAGACAACTTTGAAGTCCTATTTAATAGCCAGTAGTATTTTCTTAGCATTTGGCCAAGAGCTTTGCGCTTGGTAAATATATGCTTCCTCCAAGTCAGTCTTCTGTCTAAGTACATCCCAAGGTACTTTGCTTCGTCTGCTTGTGGTATAGTTTCATTGTTGAGAGAAACGGGCGGACAAGTTTCTCTCCTTAAACTGTATGTGACATGGACCGACTTGGATTCATTCGCTTTAATGCGCCACTTCTTAAGCCAAGAAGATATATTGTTGAGACTTAGTTGTAGCAAGGCAGAGGCTTTAGAGGCATTTTTATCAACAGCAAGAATAGCTGTGTCGTCAGCAAACGTTCCCACTTTCACACCATCCGTCAATGGCAAGTCAGATGTAAACAATAAGTAAAGTGTGGGACCCAGAACACTTCCCTGGGGCACACCGGCTTGTATTGTCTTAAGATTTGAAGTATCTTCACCACATTTAACAAAGAAATGGCGTTCAGCTAGATACGCTTTCAAGAACAGGAAGTAATTAATAGGTAGCATCTCTCTGATCTTGAACAGAAGGCCCTCATGCCAAACTCTATCAAATGCCTGCGAAATGTCCAAGAACACCGCAGAGCAATACTCTTTGTTTTCAAAACAGTTATATATACTATTAACGAGTCTGTGGATTTGCTCGATTGTGCCATGTCCACGTCTAAAGCCAAACTGGTGACTCGGGATCAAATTATTTTCATTAAGAATTGGGTTCATCCTACTCAAGACCAGAATTTCCAACACCTTAGAAGCTACCGGCAAAAGACTAATTGGGCGGTACGATTTCGGTTCCTCAGCACTCTTTCCCGGTTTTAGTATCATAATTATTTCAGCAACTTTCCATTGCGGTGGGATATGATTTCTTCGCAATGAAGCATTGAGTGATCGACTAAAACTATTTATAAAGAATTGAGCGCCTCTGTCGCGTGGCGGAGCCACCGTCTTCACAGCGATAACGATTTCAGGCGTTATTACTGATATATTTCCTTTTTCAACACAGACTAAGTCGCGGGCACCAGCTAGTAAATTTAATCCATATCCGTTAAGGCGTTTTTGCATAATTATGAGTTATTTATTAATAGATTAGTTTTTAAAAATATGTAATTATGTAAGATGTAAGATTTTATTTTAAAAATATGTACCTCTACCTTATAAGAATCTTATATAAGAAACTAGCAATTGCATAACCAATGTTATTGAGTTTATTCATTACAAAGAAAAATACAATTTCTATTTATTTATAACTAATATGTATTAGGTGCACATTTTTTACACCTTGGGTTACATTTACATTATTGGAGTTTTCGTATGGATCCCTAATTTAAACTTAATCGTTAAGTTAATAAGCATTAATGTAAAAACATTTCAACTTAAGTGTTTTTTAAAACATTTTTATCATAACAACAACACAGAAATAAACAATTTTAGAAATGATAACTACTGTAGTTCGTTTTTTGAAAATCCCACATGAACCTAACATAAAAATATTTTATTGATCTGCGTGTGAATGTGATACATACTAATGAGAGTTTTTTATTAATGTCATACTATCTGTCCTATAACATTGGACATATAAAGGAAAAAAACAAATGTTATAATACCTATTCTTAAAACTATAAAGAAACTGGTCAGGTCATCCAAAGAAGAGAAACGAAAAAGAGAAAGACAGAACCGTAGATGGGAAGATGATATAAGGAGAAGCAACATGGATGAGAAAAGCATAGAAAACAGTGGAAAAACTTAGAGGAGGCCTATGTCATTTGACAAGCGAGGAATAATTATAATAGGAAAATTTGAATGGAATGTAGTGAGCATTATAACAATAATATAACCAAAACCATTGTAACCTATGTTCAGCAAATAAATAAATTATTATTTTATTTCTTAATATTAATTTTTTTACAATATTATTATTGTACAATAATATTATTATTATTATTAACTATATAGTGCAAGTGATGCAAACTAGGCCTTAATATTAATACTAATATTATAAAGTTAGAGTTTGTTTGTTTGTTTGATTGAATCTCAGGAACTACTGGTTCGAATTGTAAAAATCTTTTTGTGTTGGATAGTTCATTTATCGAGAAAGGCATTATTATAACATTTCGAACGTGGACGAAGTTGCAAGTTTTGTTTTGAGTTCTCATTGTACATAGGTGTTCAAAGGGCGTATTAAAGCCTCCAAGAGAAAAGCTTTACAATTATATGTTACTTAAATGTCTTGTTAGTTCCTTTGAACCGATCTGCGGATCTCTAATTAATTACTATAATACTTAATATATTCACACAAATGTTTATTCGGATAATTATCTTAAAAAAAAAACATCTTAAAGAATGATAACATTGAACAAAATTATGTTCAGCTTCTTTAGTTCAGTATTCAATTTAAAACGATGGCCATGGAAGGTTAAGACAATCTACGTTATTGAATAAGTTATGAAACATAACAATATTATGACGAAAACATAACCTTAAAACAGCTGTCAAAACATAACAAAATAAACGTAAGTTTAAAAAGCGCAAAAACTTACTTGGAGCTCATGATCACGGCATTTCTCTTCTAATCTCTTAAAAGACGCATCTGAACCTGAAGATCCCTCTCCAGGATCCTCAGCTATTCCCTCGGATAACACTTCAGAGGCAAAATTTGTTATTTGTCCTTTGAGACTGTTCAAACTCTGATTTAAATTAAGCCACGACATTTTCAGCACAGTTTTTTAACATCATACATTACACGTGAAGATTAACAAGAGAAAGGATTAAATTATAGCGAAAAGATAAAAGAAAACTGCAAAAATATTGCATTATTTTTTAACAACTGACAAAACAATGTCTGGTTGGCAAAACAAGCCCTCAGTAAGAATAACCACAGACCAAAATTTCTTGTAAAAAATCATCAAATTCCTTCAAATGTATGTATATAGACCACATACTTTATTTTTACATCAAGACCTCGTAAATTAATGATGGATTGGCTAGATAAAATTCAGAATCAATTATTCGCCCCGCTGTACTTGTTAATGAATTTAGAATACCCAATTTATAGCGAATCACATGTCGTGGTTTACGTGGTTAACCAAAATAAACTCTTTTTAATTCCATAAAACCTTTGCATTAAATTAAAAGTTATCTGAATCTGAATATTGAAGTTGTCTGTGAAAAATTAGTTTTCTGTGAATGGGTAACGGGACGGGAAAAGCTAGTTTCAATTAGTCTGTTGCCTTATTTTATTATTTTTGACTTCTATTTTCTATTTTCTTTGACTGATTGATTGACTGACTGAGTGATACCATTTTTGGTTGGCTTCTAAAACGTCTAAATCTAAAATGCATTTAATTTTATTTTTTTATAGTTTTTCATTATAAATAACCAATAACAATATATTACATTTAATTTCACTGATACATGAGTATGCAACATTTTATGACGGTCTACAAATTTATGGAATAAAACTTATATGTAGCACATACATAATTACCACTTACGTATACGCTTCAATCAAGTGAGTGACACATAACCCAACAAAATGGAGAGAAATGTTGATAAAAATCGTAAATGTTACAAGCCACGGTTTAGGAATCGTGTACAAACTGAAGAAGAACTTGACGTTCAAGCTCTGGAAGATGAGAAACCACAAGATAAAACGGTAGACAACTCCAAACATTTGACTACCAAAAGGGCGGTAGAATTGCTTCTGGAGGGAACGCTCAAACAAAAAGTTTGTCGGTATTGTTTAACCATCGGAAATCCACTATCTGAATTAGATCAGATTTTACAGGTGTCTGTGAAAGGAGTTTTCCACAAACTAACAATCAGGAATATGATTGCATCCTTTCATCCCTATAAGGTTAGTTCTGAAATCTTTGTAAATGCTTGATTTAAGGATTTTCTCGGAGGCTTTTGAACTCTGGACGCTGTACTTCGTTTCACAGCCCATCTGGGAGCAGTAACCTCTCTGTTCCTATAGTCGAAATGTGACAAACCAGCCTATGTCGCTTAGTAGGACCAATTTGTGCATGCTAACTAGGGCACTTCTTATATTCTAGTTTCAGCGATATTGTGTAGAATGCGCTAAAATGTTAATAACTAATGCATAATGCTAGACATGTCATGTGACAATTTTGATTAAGGAGTAAACTCCAAAAATATTGTCCCTTAGCAATGTATTTAAATATTAATTATGTGACTATATATTTTTCAGAGACAAGAGTATAAGGATCTACCGAACAAGATATGCAACAGATGTATGAACAGAGTATTGACATCTTACCTTTTCAGTCAACAATGCGACCAATCGGAGAGGGCGTTGTACAATTGTTTACAAGATGTTTATAAAAAAATGGAGAAACTTGATCCCCTCGAGAGAACCAAGAAGAGGGGACGGCAAAAAGCTAACCCAAATTTCAACGTTATTTATACTGAACACGAAAGAGTAATGGATTATGCCGAGCCGACTATAAAGTTAGTTAAATGTGACAGTCAAATTATAAATGACAATACAGAGATAAGCGAATTGGAGTGTCCTCGATGTTGGGAGTTGTTACCCGATATGGAAACTCTATGGAAACATAGTGCATCACACGATAGGTCTATGTGGTACAATTGTCGTCTATGTGGACAATCATTTGCCAAGCAACTGTTCTATAAAAGACACATAAAGAGTGCTCACAAGCAAACCCCTAAAGACATTGAAGAAACAAAAGAGACAGATTTTAAATGCAAAACCTGTGACTCCGTTAGTCAAAGTTACAGAGAGCATTTGCAACACATGGAGAAGCATAAATTCAAAACGGTCCTCAAACATTTGGTTGAAAGGAAAATGGATAGGTTGTGTGCGGTGTGCTTCAATAAAGGGGGAAATATGAAGGAAATGAAATCTCTCGTGTATCTGCACGGAGGTTTTCCAGAAATAACTGGAGACAGAAGTATTGAGAAGTTATTAAGCAGCATCATACCTGAGGTAAGCTTTAAAGTATCGATGTATTTGATTTTGTAGCTCTTTTTGGATTTTTAGTGCTTTCTATGACAAATTTGGTCTAGTGGCTAGTAACCCTAGCTGTTAACCAAACGGTCGCGGTTTCAAATCCCGCTAGGGACAAATGTTAACACATTCTTACCTGGATGTTTGTATCTATACTAATATTATAAAGCTGAAGAGTTTGTTTGTTTGTTTGAACGCGCTAATCTCAGGAACTACTGGTACGAATTGAAAAATTCTTTTTATGTTGGATAGATCATTTATCGAGGAAGGCTTTAGGCTATATAACATCACGTTGCGACTAATAGGAGCGAAGAAACAGTCGAAAAAGTGAAAAAAAACGGGGAAAATTATTCATCTTTGAGGGCTTCCGTTGCGTGCGCTGCGAAAACCGTTCGAGACACCCAAATGATTCCCAAAATAACTATTCCACGCGGACCAAGTCGCGAGCAACATCTAGTTTTATATAAAGTTATGCGGACGAAATTGCGTGCAACAGCTAGTTTTTCACATTTATGATATTAGTATGGTTTTATGGATACACAATTACACATGTTTAATACTTTTAATCATTTCGAATTATGTTCAGATTTGGTGAAATATTTAAAAAAATATTTATTAATTTTCTAGCAACGAAAAGGGCAAACGAGTATTGAAGAAATAACACAAGAAAATGTATTGCTCAGCGTTGAAAACAATAGATTAATCTCAGATGATATAGAAACTGGAGTTTTTAATTTAAATTATAATTATTACATAGATAATTCTCTAAAAACAAATAAATATATAACCACTTTAGATCCATGTCTAAAAATTTTATTAAACGATAATCTTAAAGAAATTGGTAAAACTAATTTTAATTTTAATCACATTAAAAATGTTAAAAAATTTACATTAAAAACTAATGTATCTTGGATTTTTGATAAAGTATCTCCGAGAAACATTAAATATGATGATAGTGATGATGATGATGGAGTGTCATCATATTATGTGACAAAAGTTGCAAATTGTAAATATTGTTGGATATTTAAGAATTTGACTATGTGTCTGTATTGTGGTAAAGTTAGTAACATAAGTAAGGGTACGATAAGGGTGACGAGGAAAAGAAAGTTTGAAATGTAACTTAAATGTAGATTTGACTTAGAATAATATTGTTCTTGGTTATGGTTAAAATAAAATGATATAAATAAATGAATGAGATAAAAAGCAATATTGGTATAATACACTGGATTGCAAAGAAATAGGGTCGGTTAGAAAATATTCAATATCTTCAAAATTACCTGACCTAGCTTTTATGAAATAAAGACTAAATTAAAGCTAAACTAAATAATTTTTACTTTTATTTAAGCACATTGAAATAGTCTTTAATTTGGAAACACGAGGCGCGGGCGGGGGTTTCATCCCTTCGTGGTTGAAGTTCCTCGGTCACGCACGAAGCGTTACAGTTCCACCTTCCTTGTCCGAACTGCTAAGGAGTGGAACTCATTGCCTGAATCTGTGTTTCCCTAAAATTATAACCTCGGGGTCTTCAAATGTAGGGTAAATGGGCATCTACTAGGTAAGCGTGGTCCATCTTTGGCCACATCTGCACCTAGCATCAATTGAGATCGCGGCCAAGCGCTGCCTTGACTTATATAAAAAAAGTCTTTATTTCATAAAAGCTAGGTCAGGTACTTTTGAAGATATTGAAGATTTTCTAACTGACCCTTTTTCTTTGCGGTCCAGTGTAGTTGAGAACCTTAACTAATAAAAAAGAGTTAATTTGTTGACTACAAACTGGTTTGCTTTGTGGACAGTCATATCTAAATAAATTTATTATTGTAGAAATTTAATTAATATCACATTTCTTTTTTAATTGTATTGAAAATATTGATATTTTCATTAACATGTTTATGATACAAAAAAAAATTCCTTTAAAAACAACAAACCTTAAAAATTACAAAAACCACAAACATCATCAACATACATACAATAATTTTCCCTGACCCCCTGATGATCACCCTTCGAAATGGGGTTGATTTTAGTGCATAAGAATCCCATATAACCTTATGCACATGTGCATATATTTGCATGCTGCATATGCACATAAGATAATATCCTTTTAAAGTTCATCCCTTGTAAAAAATACATGAACATATTCTGCTCATAAACTAAAAGGGCCATAAAACAAAAAAATCCAAAAATGTTTTTATTGCAAAAATACAATCACAATCCTTCATATTATATGTTGCAAAAAGACTTATAGTTGTTTTATTCCATATTTAGTATATTTTGACAATTTTTTATATATTCAAAAGTAACTTATATGCTTATATCTCATCTAGTATTCAGTTTATTATAAAAGTACTTAAAACATTAAATCATACTTAAGAAGACGCTTCTAACGATGTATAATATGCATATATTTGATATATATTTAATAAGAAAAAAAAATAGACTAAAATAATTTTTTTTTTTCAATTAGCTCTCCTGTAAAAAGTGTAATTTTGATTTGTGGCTCTTTAGTTTATAAGCAGCGATATGTATCCGAATTAATTTCTTTGAACCTGGTTTTTCGTTTGGCTTTTTACATTGATTTCTAAACCTTTTTTTCTATTTTTGTTGCAGATGCATTTCCTCCATAATTTCTCTGGAACCAAAGTGTGTGAAGTTTGCGTTAATCATGCGATATCATCATACATTTTTACATTCAAAACAAAACACATTAGAAATAGGCTGGCAAATTGTATCAGTCATACGATAAAAAATTTAAACCAGATTGACGATACAAGGAGTAATATGTTAGTGGTGATTTCTAAAAATATTCTATTAGGTGTGACCGATGAAGATTTAGTTGAAGATAGTGAAGAGCCTAATGATGCAGATGAGTTTGATGATTCAAACTTCAAAGTGGAAGAGCTAGAGGACGAGTTTAGAGTTGAATCTGAAAGTGAAGAGAGCAGTTCTGAAAATGCAACTTCCGATGAAGTTGAAAATGAAAAATTGTACGACAAAAGTGAACATAACGGCACCAATGATCGCTTTGATGATCTATTCAATCTAGATGATAATTCTGGATCGGATATGAGTGTTGAAAATGAAAATCCAGCGAAACTAGCAAGAAAAACTTATGTGAACAGGAAAATATTTAACGGATACAAGAGAAGTTATTCAACGGACAGTGATGTCAAATATGAACCTATTAATGACGTTTGCAGTGAATTTTTAACTTTCAAAAAGAGAAGGAGGGTTTTTTACAAGTGCAAATTGACTTGTCCGTTGTGCGATAAGAGTTTCATATCGGATTATTTCCTTCAAAAGCATATTTTGAAACATTCTTTGGCTACGGTTAGATGCGAGCAGTGCGGTTTGGAGTTTAAATCTAAATTTGAGTTAAATGAACATGTCAAGTTTAACCACGATTTGGGTAAAAGTGATTTCAAAATGTGTGCGGTGTGTAAACGGGGTTTTTCAGATGAGAAAAAGTTTAAAAATCATGAAAAATGTCATTTAAATAAACAGTGTCGTCTGTGCAATAAAGTTTTCTCAACGCAAAAGCAATTCGACTCGCATCTGCGCAGACATATATCGAAATTTAATCAAATAAAGAGCAGACATTTGGGGCACAATTGTAGTTTTTGCGAGATCGAGTGTCGCAACGAAAATAGACTCTCGCTGCACGTGAATAAGGTCCATTTGCAGATAAAACCGTACAATTGTGACATGTGCGATAGACAGTTCTACACCGAGCACTTATTGGACAAACACAAAGACATACATTTGATATATTCGAAGGAGTTGTGCAACTTTTGTAGCAAAAAGTTGAAATGTCGGAGGGATTTGGTCGTTCACATACGCAGGCATATAGGCATTAAGCCTTTTTGCTGTCAGATTTGTAACCAAAGGTTTTATTCGGACGTGAAATTGAGAAATCACATGAGACAGTACCACGGTGGTAGATTTTTGTGTAAACTGTGCAAAAGTGCTTTTGTTAGTCGAAGCGAGATGAAAAATCATATAGACATAGTGCATAGTGTTTTTTAGTAGCTAAATATAGTATAGCTTCCATTGATTCATATTTAAGTGTACATATATAGTCATTGTGAAACGAAAATATAATTATGCTATGCTATATAATAAAAGGTATACGTTTTGATGTATTGACAAAAACAGTTGTCCTGAAATTTTTTAAATGAATTTGTAATATAAAAAAAACTATTTTATTTGGAACATACAGTTGTTATATATATACACGAGCGACCTTTGCTCGCAGAGATATACTATTTCGTTGATATAGACACTTGTGTGTCTCTTCAACATGAAATTATGAAATTTTATTAGTTTATTTATTATTTTGATAATAGAGAGTAAATTTTGCACATAAAAGATTCTAGTAGATGTTGTACATAGCATGTTTTATTTAGAGGTCGCACATAGACAAATATTGTTGATAAAGCTTATTCTTTTTTTTTTTCTGAAAATATAAGGGTTGATTTAGCCACACTACCCCCCAATGAGTCAGGTATGTAGTAATAAGTACTACAGACCTAATATAGGACAAGTTTTCAGCTTGTCTCAAATACCTACCCACAAATATCTGCCATCTCTGCCATAACCCAGAAAAAAGCAGCATTTTTTTCCTTAAATTTAGTCACTAAGGTATAAATGTTGGGATTACAAAAACGTGCACATAGCACATTTTGGTTTGACAACGGCGATAAATTTGCTATCTAATCTATTGTATCTATCTATTTGTACTTTAAATAATATATTTTCAAGAAATATGTGTTAATTTACAAACTTCTAAAATTGGTAGTCCGTCTGGCGGCAGTAACCACCCCCTCGCAGAAAAGACCATAAAAATAAAACCATAAAATAGCTTTCTTGATATTAAAAGTCAAATGTTTGTATACTTAATTAATATCTACCCTCAACTAGTGACAAAGTTTTATGTATATAATAGTAATATAGCAATAATTTTTGACCTTAAATGAATTAAATTGCTATAAAATAGATAGATAAATATAATTTTTTTGTAGTTAATAAGATATAAAAATTAGAGCTATGGATTCCTCATCCTTATCCTGCTATGGTCTATTGGCGACGGTAGCCACCTACCATCAAGTGGATCATCGGCCTATATGACGACCTTAACATATAAGAGCAATTTCTTAATATAATAGATTTTTAGTGCCTAAAAAAATTAAATTTTTACTAATTAAAAAAAAAATAAGTAAATAACAAATTTTAAGCTTTTCTTATATTACTGTCTGTGCAGTCTTCTAGGTAAATAAATCTATATATAAAATAAAAATATTATGTCTGTTTGTGTGTGCTTCAGAAACTCGAGAATGGATAGACCGGTTTTAATTCGGTTGTCACCTAATAATATGGAAAGATGGTTAAACGGAGAATATTCTTAATAAAAAAAATGCACCCCGGGTGAAGCCGGGAGCGAGTCGCTAGTTATAAATATTTTAATTCACTACATACTGAGGTCCAATCCTTTCACCATTTTATTTAGATATTCTCCAAGTATATATTTATTTAATAAAGTAAATACCTACACAATCAGATTGCAATTACGTAACATGAAATTTTAGTAGGATCGTTGTGTGATAAATTGATGTTTAAAATACATAGTGAATTGTATATTAAGTATATTTTTTATATAATATTAAATAAACGAGTATAAGTCAATTATTGTTTTTTTTATTTAATTTACAACTTCTTTTTTATTATTTGCGGCCACCAACCAACCAGTCGCCAAGAGAAGACCACAAGGAAGGTAAGGCCTTGACCCATATCATAATTATGTACAATTAACCTCAGAACTGGATGATGCCTGCAGCTCAAGGAACATATATTACTCTGTGATATTACTCTCTAGTGCTGCAGCTATTCAGAAATTGGCGAACCCAAACGTCGTCACGAATATTAATTTACGCAATGAATTATGCACCTTACAAACTACCTATAGGTAAGTATTTATTTAAAAACACATTCGGAGCACCATGTTGCTCCGGCGTAATTGAGGCTTTAGATAACGTGTCACGGAATTTTTAATAAAACTTAAGTAGGTAAGTATAAATTTTTTCCTGGGCGAAACCGGGAGCGGGTCTATAGTTCAATATGGGTTCACTATAAAAATTTTACTTATTAAAGTTTCACGCTTGGTTACAAACACAATAAATTCCCTACTTGAGATAGGTTTATTCGCAAAGTCTCAACGTCAAATTGTGTGCAAAATCACGATGCGCACGCGCCTTGAAAGCGGAATTTCGCTTAAATCTATAATATTGATTTGTCGTGACAAGAATTATTGCGTTGCGTTTTAATAGCGAATTGGTATAATGTAGGTAATATGATGTAAACAACGTATAAATATCTAATCTAATAACGTTTTAATTGAGAAATAATAAATGATGGTTTATTCTTTTCCTTATGAAAATAAGTATATATTTTAATATCGATCTTAAAATATACTTTCATTACTCCAACCACTTGACTCTGTATGTATAATATGTATCTAAGTAGGTACGTACATACCTATATATAATATCCTACCTACATCCCCAGGCCGGTGAGATGCCGGATCCATAATGGATTCTTCTTGTAAAAAAAAGGACCCACTTACAACGTGTAAAAATTGTTTTTTTTTAATAAAATTATAGACACGGCTAGTTAATGATATTATTATATGTATAGATTCGTGCGAAGCATCCGTTCAAGAAGTCAATTAACATACAAATTAAAATTTCAAAAATGTACAATTTAGTAATGGTCCTGGTTGATTAGTTCGCTATTCGTAGTTGATGCATATGACAAGCTGATAGCGAATTCGTGCAAGGGAAAATTACCAACAAACCGAATTAACGTGTGGTCTAAGTTATAAGTAGTGGGCAGGACACATAGTACGGAGGTTCTCGAGTGTAGGTCACGGATTAGCAAGCGCATGCGCAGGACCACAAGGTGGTCTTCTCAGAACGTCTGTTACGTTCTGAGAAGGGCCGCGGGTCGACAGTGGATCCATGCTGCTTATCTGACCGGTCCTATTGGGAAATTATGGGCAAGGCCTATGTCCAGCAGTGGAGGTTTTGCAAGATGATGATTAACATTTACATATGAATGCTAGGCATATAATAGGTATGCATATAGCGTATAATCGTACGAAGGATGACCAAACCAATGTTGAAGTTTTGCGTAGAATGAGAAAGTTGTTGTAGTCTATGATTTGTCTGTGCACTGTTTGGTAGTTAGTTTGTGTCTCGATATTATGATTTTATTTAAAATCTCATGTCGATCACCGTGGCTGGTAGTTAAAATAAATGAAGCTAAAAGGAACAAGACTTTAATGATAGACCTAAACCCCAGCTCGGCAACAAGAAAAAGGATTGGAAGTAGATAAGAACGACAAAGGAATATCATTATCATAGGCATATTTTATCATAGCAAGGAATTTTATCATAGGCAGGAGGAAGATATCCTGATTTGATGTAGGTTAAGATAGCCATGATGATCACCAACATTCGTGAAGAAGTGGAACCATAAAAAGAGAAGTTTCATTTGACAAAAAATTTACAATAAATAAACTTTAAATAGTAAAACATAGATTAATAATTGGTCCAATATAAATTCTATGAGTAAAACATACAGTCATGTAAAATAATTGATACCTCATTACTTAATTTCCCCTCTACAATCTCATCACTTGGACCACAAACAAAGATAACTAATCGATATGTTCGTATATTTGAGTCTTGATAGACGTCTGTTCATGCCGTAGAAAAAGTTGCGTAACGTCTCGAGACAACAAACTCAGAGAAATGAAGATGGGAAGCGGTTACCTGTCCTAAAGCCGCACGAATCTCTCATACTCGTAAAATAATCGGTTGTCATATGATATCTTGGTAGGTACCGAGAAGCATGCTAACATACAATCTAAGTATTTCAAGTACTTAAGTATTGATAATTTCAAATTTTATGTTTCTAGTTGGACTTCGTCTGCGTTTAAAATTAAAGGTGGAAGGTGAGCCTATGCCCCCTGACAACGTGTATGCAAACTTTCGCATTTTTAATATTAGTATGCATGTTATTACTCCCTGATAACGTAGCTTTCTAATAGGTATGTAGGTGAAAGAATTTTTCAAATCGGTCTAGTACAGTAGGTACCTACCTATGTAGTTTCTGAGCCTATTCAATTCAAACAAAGAAACAAACATTTCCTCTTTATAATATTACTAGCTGCTGCCCGCGACTTCGCCCGCGTAACTTTGTAAATTATATACTAAAACCTTCCCCGAGAACCACTATATCCATTAATGAAAACCGCATTAAAATCCGTTGCGTAGTTTTAAAGATCTAAGCATACATAGAGACAGACTGACAGACGCAAGCGACTTTGTTTTATAATATGTAGTGATATAGTATAGATGAAGGTATTACCTAAGTGTTTTGTGTTTAAATCACTACATAGTATAAAACAAAGTCGCTTTTTCTGTCCCTATGTCCCTTTGTATGCTTAGATCTTTAAAACTACGCAACGGATTTTAATGCGGTTTTCACTAATGGGTAGAGTGGTTCTCGAGGAAGGTTTAAGTACATAATTTACTAAGTTACGCGGGCGAAGTCGCGGGCAGCAGCTTTAATTTTATTAACACGTAATTTTATAACATGTAGTGCCATCTGTTAACTTTTAGATGAATTAGAGTACTACATTGCTTCAAACAGAATTCCCTAGATGGCGTTGTAAATTTTGGATACACGTTGTCTGGGACTCCAAAAAGGACATAGGGTACCTTTCATCCAGAACGCGGACGCAGTCGCGGGCACCAGCTAGTTTGAATATAAAAGAGTGAACGAGTGATATGAATATCTTATCAAACAAGCGAGTCGATATGATAGGATGTCGATAAATCCCGAATAAACCTTGCTAACCTCCAGAATATGTGCTTTCTGGCATCCCTTACTCTCTTACCAAAAAACAACAGTACCTACATAATATATTATTATGTACTGTTATTTCACGGAGTTCTTCTGTAGGGGGTTGGTTACTGCCCCCAGACGGGCTGCTAAAATCGGGCTTCGAAACGTAATGTGCCTTGCCTATGCTAAATCTAATGTACCTACTATGTTTGTGTATTTGATCATATTCAATCGATAAAAGCAAATCACATCACTAATTTCTACTTATAACATTCGCATCGTTTGCAATGATCAGCGCACGCGCGATTATGAAATTCGATAATAATTTGTATAATAACGAGATCGAAGTTAATAAGTAGGTGGCCATACGAGCATCACCGTGATCGATGGGCAGATGGGCATGACGCGAATCATTTGGAGCAAGGCCTCTCGTGATACATCTATGACTGATTGCGGTTACGCATCCATTTCGTTCTAAATTGTATATATCTCATTGATTTATTATATTCTTGTATCCTTCAGGCACATTTTTATACTTACTTAAGGGTCTCTTTCGCCAATCGAGGGTCGGGAATGTAAGAGAATTATATATAAAACGATGCTTCACAACCTTGAAAAAAATCACACAGCTAGCCAATGAATGTTACTTGATGCTGAAATATTTGAATTTTAGATAATGCTTATGGATAAGTGTAAAAAAAATCAGAAAATCACTAAAAACGTGTAAATCGCATTCCCGTGTTGTTACAATTTAGCCGTAAGTATGAAGATAAATTAAATGAATTTTATCAAATAATAAAGTTAAAACTATAAAAAAGTTGCTGGAATATTTATTTCTTAATTAATATATTCTTATTTTATGTAAAAAAATCAGAAAGTTGCCCAATTTTTTCGCTCAAAATCTTCATACAAATTACTATGAAGGCTATTATATTGAAATTACGCTCGTAGTCGGTTCAGTCGGCCACGCGCCTCCGAAGTGAGAGCACGTCGCTTTGCGCCGCATTGACAGTTCGCGATCGAACCGTGTACTTACACAAAAAATGACAAATATGTCGTTTTTGATGTTGAAATTATAGCCCAAGAGCACACGACCTTCGTTATTTATTACAAACTTTTGTGATAATATATAAAATAATAAGTGGGTTGTTCCAAACAGTTCTACTATAGTTCTATGATAGAATTGTTTGGACAAAAAAAAATTCAACTAGTTCCAATGCACAGTATGACAGATTGGACTCTGGAACACGTCCAAACTGTTCTATTTTTATAATAGAACAAAATTAAAAAAAAAAAACATGCAATGATGTCTACTGGTGAGTATGAGTAGCTGAGTGGAGCGGCGGCAAGTCTACGCGGGGCACCGAAAAAAGTGAAAATTTTGAGATTATCTATCTCAAAATTTTCGCTTTTTTCGGTGCCGTAACTTGGAAACGGTACGACGCAGCCGGGTGATGTTTGGGCTTATCGGAGACGTCTCTCCGAGATAGATAATTTGACGACCCCCTCGGACCCCTCCGACCGTAACTTGGAAACGGCGCGACGCAGCCGGGTGGTGTTTGGGTTCATTGGAGACGTCTCTCCGAGATAGATAATTTGACGACCCCCTCGGACCCTTCCGACCGTAACTTGGAAACGGCGCGACGCAGCCGGGTGGTGTTTGGGTTCATTGGAGACGTCTCTCCGAGATAGATAATTTGACGACCCCCTCGGACCCCTCCGACCGTAACTTGGAAACGGCGCGACGCAGCCGGGTGGTGTTTGGGTTCATTGGAGACGTCTCTCCGAGATAGATAATTTGACGACCCCCTCGGACCCCTCCGACCGTAACTTGGAAACGGCGCGACGCAGCCGGGTGGTGTTTGGGTTCATTGGAGACGTCTCTCCGAGATAGATAATTTGACGACCCCCTCGGACCCCTCGGACCGTAACTTGGAAACGGTGCGACGCAGCCGGGTGGTGTTTGGGTTCATTGGAGACGTCTCTCCGAGATAGATAATTTGACGACCCCCTCGGACCCCTCCGACCGTAACTTGGAAACGGTACGACGCAGCCGGGTGATGTTTGGGCTCATCAGAGACGTCTCGGGGAGATGAATTTTTTAGTAGACCCAACTTCAAAATTTGACAATTCCGGTCTACATTTGACAATTGACAATTCGGGGGGGGGGGTCTGAGGGGGGGGGGGGGGGTCAAATTATCTATCTCGGAGAGACGTCTCCGATGAACCCAAACATCACCCGGCTGCGTCGCACCGTTTTTAAGTTACGGTCGGAGGGGTCCGAGGGGGTCGTCAAATTATCTATCTCGGAGAGACGTCTCCGATGAGCCCAAACATCACCCGGCTGCGTCGCACCGTTTCCAAGTTACGGTCGGAGGGGTCCGAGGGGGTCGTCAAATTATCTATCTCGGAGAGACGTCTCCAATGAACCCAAACACCACCCGGCTGCGTCGCGCCGTTTCCAAGTTACGATCGGAGGAGTCCAAGGGTGTTGTCAAATTATCTATCTCGGAGAGACGTCTCCGATGAGCCCAAACATCACCCGGCTGCGTCGCACCGTTTCCAAGTTACGGTCGGAGGGGTCCGAGGGGAGCGACAGTTAAGGACGGGGGGTTTAGGGAGAGGGGATGTACTGAATGCAACTGATGAATAAAAGGTTCGTAAGGAACAGGCAAGGAATAAGTTCTAATCTAAGGAAATCCCAGGTTTTCTAGCAGTCAGATTTTTTGTACAAACTTTTTCAGTACAATATATTATTTTTGTAATTGGGAATAACAATTTCATTTTGTATTGTGCAACTAAAATAATATAATTATTATAAGTACAATTATTTATACACTAATAATATATTTGACAACAATTTTTATATTTGGTAACAAAATAGAAACTGTAATAAGTCTCCGGCAATGGATGACGTGATTTTTAAAGTTATACCGAAGAAAATATAAAAAAATTGAGCTTCAATACTATTTTATACACATTTACTATGCACAGAGAAACTTTCAGCGTTTATAAAATAACGAAGGTCTGGCCGTCGTGGGCTCTTGCTCTATGCTTACGTACATGTGTGCGTGTGCAATGCGCGAGCCTCGATCGTTGTGAGAGTAGCGCTAAAAACCTAAACATCGCGAGGCGCGTCTCCGTAACGGCCCCTTAAGCGTCTATTACACTATTCAATTTAAGGGATTCAATTTAGAGACCTTGGTAGAGAGCTCGCGATTACACACGTTTCAATTTGATCGGATTCGATTTGGAAAAATTGAAGGTCCTTCAAATTTGATTTCTAAATACTACGATTTAGAAATCAAATTTGAAGGACCTTCAATTTTTCCAAATCGAATCCGATCTGTTTCTAACTGCGATCACACTATCCGATTTCCTAGATTGGACTGTAAGAAATCGGATAATGTAATCGAAGCATTAATTGATAGACTCACAGCATCTTATAACTCACAGCGGTGTGACCAACATAAAATTAGATACGTTTTGTAAGTCCAAGTTTTTTTGCAATCAAAGCTAGGCAGCGCCGGCCCTACCCTTGATCAGGATAGAGCAATAGTCTTTCTCTTTGGTCGAAGCTTAAATTCTATTTCGGTTTTCATGCAAATTTACAAGAAGCGCCGTTTACGGACCAAATTCATGGCTAGTCTAGCCGCATGTAAGTACTTATCTATTTCCATTGTCCAGACTTTCCAAGTCTAATCCCCATGAAAACGTGTCTAATTATCACTTAATATACATGCCAAACTCATTAATGTCCATTTTATTTTATGGACACTGATTTTATTTGACGTTTTTCAATTACAATTCCTCAGTTTAATGCGTTTTATAAAATAGTTTCCTTTCGAATATGCGGTTACGAAACGGTCATGTTCGCACTTTGAAACGCTCAAGTGTTCTCTTCAAATGATGTGACCATGCGTTTGAATTTTGGTGGATTTTAAATCAGTGAATTAATTAGTGATAAATTAAACAATAAAGTGTACCGGAATACAATTAAATAGTTATTTAATGATAAACACTGCAAATTATTGAAAATAAAATATATATGACAAGATAACAATGGAAATCTCCTTTTTATCTTTTTTTCGTATCCCGGCAACCACCAACTTGTCAAGCCTAAACCCCCATCGTTAGTCATCGGAAGCCATGCAAAAGAGAGTTTTCTGTGTCAGTCTGTGGCATTTACGGTGTAGTATCAGTAGTTCGGTTGTTTGTACGGTTGACCGAACTAGTCTTCACAAACGGATGAACCGATTTTAATCATTTTTTTTGTTTGAATGATGGTGATTGAGATGGTTCGTAGATATAATTTATGTAGATCTGTTTAGGCGTTTAAAGATCATGAGCTCATTTCTTCACAGGTTTGATTGATTTTAAATTGAATTGATGCTGTTATTTCGGTGGCATTTCCATGGAAATGTCTGTGGGACACCTAACTCCATAGCAATAACAGCAGATATTGAATGTTTGAACCCATTAGAATGTCAGTGGTTATTTCATATTTTTTAGAAGTAGATTTAGAATATAGTTATGTTATTCTCCATAGTGCAATTTGGTGAAATTATTATTTACTAGCTGGTGCCCGCGACTTCGTACGCGTTCTGGATGAAAGGTAACCCAAGGTACTCTATGTCCTTTTTGGTGTCCCAAACAACGTGTTTGCAAAATTTCATGGTGATCGGTTCAGTAGTTTTTGCGTCAAAGAGTTACAAACATCCATACATACATCCATCCATCCATCCATCCATACAAACTTTCGCATTTATAATATTAGTACGGATTACAGAAATGTATGTGTGTGTAGTGTGTACAGATTGAAATGTTTATCTTGGATAACCTAAATTGCGTGGTCACCATAACACTCTTGGACAAGTCATCTATCAATCTCAAAACGAATTCCAAGAGAATCGAAGGATCAAGTGGACAAGCATTTCAAATGAATATATAGGAATACTAAGCTGTTTTACACGGCTTCGTCGCTTTTAAAATTAGTCTGCGTAAGGACTTAAGTAGATAATAATCTATTTATCAGTCTCATCCTACTATTAATATAAACGCGAAAGTTTGTGAGAATGGATGTCTGTTACTTTTTCACGCAAAAACGGCTAAACGGATTTAGATGAAATTTGTTTAACAGATACTTTTACATAGATTAATGTATAGGATACTTTATATACTTACCGTGGGATCGTCTAAAAACATAAAAAAACTAGCTACCGGCTATCAACTTCGCCTGGGGTGCAATTTTTATAAATAAAAATCTTTCCCGTTTATCCCTCTTTCCATATGTGAAAAGCGAATTGAAATCGGTCTCGCCATTCTCGATTTTTGAAGCGTACCTAAATTTTGTCCTAAGGTTCCAGGATTCCAGATTGTTTTGTTTTTCCACTTGGATGCAAAAACCAACCTAATACAGCGACTTTGCCACATTTTAAATAAATGTTAATGTTCAAGATTTTCCTTTTATTCAAGATGTTGAGTTTTTCAATGGGTACAGTAAAATTACAGATTTTTTTTTTTTCAAATTTAGCGTGTTCAATTCCCGATTCAGATAGGAGATTATTTAAAATTCTTTGAATGCAGTTCGTATTGTATTTAAATTAAAATGTCTACTTTCAGTAAAATTTTCTGTTTACAGTATTTAAGGTGCTTTCCGAAGGCTTTCCGTCCGTGTGGCAAACCACCTTTTTATGTATAAAGATTGGGCTTCACCGTCACTTTTATTGAAAAATTAAATATTAAGTATAAATTAAATATTTTTAATTTTTCAATACGGACGAAGTGCTACTTATGATTTTGGAAATACTTGTTTGACTTCTGAAAACTGTTTACAATAATTAAACAACAAAATAATGTTAATAACACTAAGGTCTCACTTATCTAAGTATAAATATGATTTATACTTTGAACTGTCTTTAATTGATTCTGTATTATTTTATACACGTCATAATTGTTATCTAATGTTTTATTGTATCAATATCCACTTATATCCGCACGCTGCATATAGACAGTATTAGGTACTAAATTTTACTTGGGAATACATATACTTACTTGGGACAAAGAGTCCAATTAGGAAGAATCCAGCTTGGATGGGCAGCGTTCTGAAAGTTCCAAGACATATTCTCTTCCAAAATTCCTTATTAGTGTCTCAAAACAAAAGTAAGTTTTCGACCTATGTGTGTTATATGATGGCGCTATAACCCCTATGGGGAGGGCTATGCCGACATATTATCAGTAAGATGAATGGGGGATGAAGATGGGCAGGACACATAGTAAAGTTCTTGAGTAGAATTAGACCGGAATTCTCAAGGTGGACAGACGACCCTGGTAAAATACTTGCTGCTTCTGACCGCGGCCACAGATTCCGCGGCGGAGTTGCGGAAGAGTGTTCGTCCAACCTCGCAACTTCCCTTATAGCGGACGCGGAGGACGCCAATAAGAGGTTTAGTCGGTAGATCTACCCCAATACCATCTCGGGGTGGTAGTCTGACATAGCTTACCGGTCTGTCCCCAGGCCGGTGGGGTGAGTATTCATAATGGATTCTTCTTGTAAAAAAAAAAGAAGGCTGCTTCCGACTTCGGTTTTATTGGAAAATTATGGGGAGGCCGCAGGACGTCCATGTTTTTAATAAGATTTTTATAAAAAAATTATCATAAAATGTCACGTCAGTTTTCCAAAAAAATTAAGGGATTTTCACACTTTGTAGTTTAAAGGAGTCTACCGTTGTTATCCATTTTATATTGGATGTTTCATTCATAAATTTTAATTACTTTTAATGCGTATAATATAGAACTCTTTAATGGCGTCTGCAACCAGTACCTATCTATTATTTAATTTAATGTAGGCAAATTTAATAATATAAATCGGCACGAATTACTTTTTAACTTAATCATCGTATTAGATGATTTCTTCATCTGAATGTTCGCATTATTAATAGATACTTAGTTACTTATTCACTCATTCCTTTTCGAGGGTGATCGCCAACGTCGGGTAGACCTGATAGGGTACTTAAAGAAGAAGAAGAAGAAGTAAAAATTAAAAACTAGCGACTCGCTCCTGGCTTCGTCCGCGATCGCTACCAAACTTCACAGGATTACCCGCTGGAGTAATCTGAAAATTGTCTAAAAGTGTCATCAAAATCGTTTCATTTGTTTTGGAGTCCGTAAGGAACATACATACATACATACATCGCCTTTTATATATTACTAGCTGGTGCCCGCGACTTCGTCCGCGTTCTGGATGAAAGGTACCCTATGTCCTTTTTGGAGTCCCAGACAACGTGTATGCAAAATTTACAACGCCATCTAGGGAATTCTGTTTGAAGCAATGTAGTACTCTAATTCATCTAATCTCACTTCGAATAATGGAAAAAGTCTGTTAACAGATTAGTTTAGTTAGATCAGATTAGTTTATAAAATTACGTGTTAATAAAATTAAAGCTGCTGCCCGCGACTTCGCCCGCGTAACTTAGTAAATTATGTACTTAAACCTTCCTCGAGAACCACTCTACCCATTAGTGAAAACCGCATTAAAATCCGTTGCGTAGTTTTAAAGATCTAAGCATACAAAGGGACATAGGGACAGAAAAAGCGACTTTGTTTTATACTATGTAGTGATGATGAAGAAAGAAGAAGAAAAGATAAAGCACTAAGTAATCAGTACTAATATTATAAAGCTGAAGAGTTTGTTTGTTTGAACGCGCTAATCTCAGGAACTACTGGTTCGAATTGAAAAATTCTTTTTGTGTGGATAGATCATTTATCGAGGAAGGCTTTAGGCTATATAACATCACGTTGCGACTAAGTAATAGGAGCGAAGAAACAGTCGAAAATGTGAAAAAAACGGGGAAAATTATTCATCTTTGAGGGCTTCCGTTGCGTGCGCTGCGAAAACCGTTCAAGATACCCAAATGATTCCCAAAATAACTATTCCACGCGGACGAAGTCGCGAGCAACAGCTAGTTAATTATATAGATATAGTTGAGTGTGGTTCCTTTATCTTGCAGTCAGTTAGTGGGTCTTTGGATGTAGGTCAGCCGAGACAGGTGTCCAGATTTGCAATAGATGAGACAGTATAGTTACAGCACTCGAGTTCGTGTGGAGTGAATTGGGCACGTTCTGGTTTCGGTAACATGAATGTTGTGTGGAACTTAGCTTATGTTAGAGCACCTCCCTCCGGGCTACGGCGAGATACTACGCGCTATAGTTGCATCCTCATGAATGTTACTCTACTATTCAGCGCGGATAGGGCAATGGTAACATTAGGTGCTTTCCAAGCAGTTGATCCGGGTTCGAATCCCGGTCGGCATATGTGCTGCCATATTATCCATTAGTTTTTGTTTGGCGGGGCATCAAAGGGAAGGCGGTATGAGCTCATACATCTCCTGAATACATAGAGTCCAAAAACGAAAAAAAATAATATGACAATATCAATATATTACAACTAGCTGGTGCTCGCGACTTCGTCCGTGTGGAATAGTTATTTTGGGAATCATTTCGCAGCGCACGCAACGGAAGCCCTCAAAGATGAATAATTTTCCCCGTTTTTTTCCACATTTTCGACTGTTTCTTCGCTCCTATTAGTCGCAACGTGATGTTATATAGCCTATAGCCTTCCTCGATAAATGATCTATCCAACACAAAAAGAATTTTTCAATTCGAACCAGTATTCCCTGAGATTAGCGCGTTCAAACAAACAAACAAACTCTTCAGCTTTATAATATTAGTATAGATGTAATTATTACATTGTAATTATTATTACACATTATAAATAATGTTATATCTATGATCAAAATTGTACAGATATTTTATTTCAACTCCAAAATACTTTGGTTGATGGACTTATCAGTCACGAGTCTTTTGATTGTCAATAATGATAATAAAAAATCAATAAGATAAAAAAATGATAAAACGCAATAGTTTTTACTATTTTTCAAGCAAACAGAGCATCTTTCCTTGCGAACTTAGGAGATGCATCGATCCAGTCTCTTTATCCACACACACACACACATTCACTAAATACATACACACGTAGTGTGCTGTAAATATGTATTTTAATCATTTCCATTCTGTAAACATTAGTATATATAAAGAAGGCATTTGAACGATATCATCATTCGAGTATTATCCGTTACGATCGCAAATCTACTTAATATTATATTATTATTATTCAGTCTTGTTAACGAAAGTAGGTACAAGTTTTGGTATATAAATTATTTGTGTTAAAGTGAATTTAAATTTAATTTTGTTTTGTGTGTGTGGATTATTAAATAATATAAATAATAAAATAAAATAAAATAAATAATAAAATAATTGATAATATTAAATAATGTAGAGAATTTAAGAAATAAATAAACAGGACCCTATTTTTATCAACTGTCTGATATCCATAATACAAGCATTAT
This sequence comes from Synanthedon tipuliformis, assembly GCA_947623395.1. Lineage (NCBI taxonomy): Eukaryota > Metazoa > Arthropoda > Insecta > Lepidoptera > Sesiidae > Synanthedon > Synanthedon tipuliformis. The sequence continues at coordinate 5,809,390 of OX392433.1, forward strand.
TAATTTGCTTACTTATGGTGCTGTGTGGAATGTGTGAATATATTGATTATTTATTTATTTATTTAAAAAAAATATAATGTCTAAAATTAAATTTACATATTACATTACAAAATTCTTTATTTAAATGTTTATAGGTGGTATTTTTATATATCTATAAAATATATAAAAGTTACTTGACTCACGTGTTTGTGCGCGATGAACTCCTAAACTGCTGGACCGATTTTGATAAAACTTCGTTACTATGTGTAATTTGGTGCAACTTAAAAGATAGGGTAGTTTTTATTTTGAACCCGGGCGAAGCCGGGAGCATGTAGCTAGTATAACTATATATTTTTTAATTTATTATGTGTTTCTTTTTCAGGGAACATCCGGCCCAGTTATTAAGTTACCATGAAAGTGAGTAATTCTAGATGATAATATATAAATAATTTATTAGCAAAATTTTATTTAAAAAATGCCATCTTTTAGCTAAGTAATCTTAAAGTATACTATTCTAATATCCCAATAGGTCCAAACCTAAAAGCTCGATCTAATGAGACAAACTCAAATTAATGACGCAGTCATTTGGGCAGCAAGAGCATACCAATGCAAACGCTCCCTTTGCGTACCTATTACGAAACGTTAAAAAATAAAGCCTGGTGATTGGTTGTTGTAACGCCCACATAAAATTTTGACCTATCACAAAGCTTTGTAGTTTTCGCGTCTAGTTTTCGCGAGGATGTATTATTACTTAACATATTCTAGTTACAGAGATATGGTGTAGATGGCGCTAAAAGTTAGTAACTAATGCATAACGCTAGACGTGTGACATTTTTGATTTTACTTTGTATACATTTTTCGCAGTCGCTATGCTTGCTGGTCATCATCGTCGCTGTTTCTGCTGAACCCCTACTTGATAACAGGTCAGTTTTCTACCGAATTCTTTCGCATAAACATAAAGCTTCCTCATTTGTTGCTTTTTCTATCCAGTTATCCAGTTTATGACACCATCAGTGTCTGTTACTACTAAAGTAACACTCTCAATAAAAATTTTACTATTTCTGATTTTTCAGATACCTTCCCCCATTACAAGATTACCAAGATTACAGGGGAGGCGGTGGGATTACACCCTCCCAGAACTACGGCCCACCCATTGGGAGTGGGCATCAGAAACAAACTGATGCGCTTTTTGGGTAAATGTCTGTTTTTTTTCGTCGTTTTATCATATCATATGAGGATTATAACCGCATTTGCATCTGCTTCTGCTGTTCATAAGATAAAACGGGTACTTCCCAGCGAGCAATAAACATAAAAAAAATGTATAATCGTCAAAAAAATTAGCACGAACCAGGCACGGACGAAATGCGGGCAAAATCTAGTGAATCATTGCTGAATATGAATAAAATTCGTAACGTGTTTAAATAAAAAATAAATTTACAGGTCCCGCAAAACGAGTTATGACGCCGCGATAAATTACAATCCGAACAACCGACCTTCATCCCAATATGGACCACCCCAATCCCAATATAATCCTACTTCCCACCAAAATCCTTCCTCTCAATATGGCCCACCCCAATCCCAATATAATCCCACTTCCCACCAAAATCCTTCCTCCCAGTATGGCCCACCCCAATCTCAATACAACCAGAACTCCCAACACACTCCTTCGTCTCAATATGGGCCACCTCAATCACAGCCATCCCTTCAATATGGTGCCCCATCAGGATTCAACCCATCTTCGCGGCCCTCTTCCCAATACGGAGCTCCGGGATTTAACTCAGGAGCTCCAGGAGCATCATATGGATCTCATTCTTCTGGATCTGGATTTGGAATTGGAGGTTAGTCTTTACATATTATAATTGAAGCCGCTTTTCGCGTGACCGCTAACTAGGCGCAGAAGGTTTGCCATTCCCACTACAAACGTGGGAAGGGTAGTCCTCGGCAAAGCCTTCAGTGCGTGGCTTATAATTTTTATTACGACTTGGGGAATAGTCCCATATTTTTATTTTAAACTTATTTATATTAAACTTTTATCTTTCTCTAAAGACAAAATTGTTATGAAATTTCCTTATTCAGGTGGTCAGCAACATTCTCAGGGTCGTTTTGGCTCGACCCCGTCAAATGCATACGGGCCGCCAGACCAGAACAGAAGATATTTGCCTCCTGGAAATGGATATGATGGCGATGATGGTAGCAATGGTGTAAGTATGGAATACTTACTTGGAAATTCACAATATTCGATACATACGAGTAATCTATAAGTTAGTAATATACTTATGTACTTAATTTTCAGGAGCCAGCAAATTATAAGTTCGAGTATATGGTAAAAGATGATGAGTCTGGCAATGATTTTGGTCACGGAGAGTCCAGGCAAGGCGATAGGGCTGAGGGCTGGTACTATGTGGTGTTGCCTGATGGACGCAAACAGGTAAAATATAAATCAATAAATATCTTAACACATTCCACACAGCACAATCTCGTTCCACACAAAGCAACTTTATACATGTATTATGGATAACAGACAGTTTGATATACTCACCTCACAATACATATACAAAATCTCACCGAATATCAATTTGTACAATATTATTACCTTTTCAGACAGTAGAATATGTAGCTGATCAAGACGGCTATAAGCCTAGAATTTCTTACGAAGACACTGGATGTGCTGGGGCCGGTGGATACGACAGAAATAGCCAAAGAGGATATAACAATAACGGACCGTATTGAACTAATACAAATAATTTCAAATGCCTGCTTCAAATTATAATTGATTTTAATTTCTTTTACATATAATAATCTACATTGTGTATTTTTCTATAAACAAAAGCCACAAAGATAGCCATGTCTACCAAAATAGGTACACCTAAATCACATAAGTACCTACTAAGTAGGTATTTAAAAATGAACTCTGCCGACAAGTAACATACATGGTGATACAAGTAATGCGAATTCCTTTAGGCGCGTTTGGCTGAGGAGTGAACGTAAGTGAACCGTCACGCTCTGGTCGGTGACGCTGAATCGGGTTTACCTTGGCTCCACTCGACATAACCAAGTTTAAACCTTGGAGCGCTAGGATTGGTGACGCACTGAATGGTGTATACTCGGCCCTGGGGCCCTAGCCAAGAGCATACCAATGCAAACGTTTCGTTGAGTTCTGACGAATAGAAACGAAATAGAGCCCGGTGATTGGTCAAAAATTTATGTGGGCGTTACAACAACCAATCACCGGGCTTTATTTCGTTTCTATTCGTCAGAACTCAACGAAACGTTTGCATTTGTATGCTCTTGGCTAGGGCCCCTAGTTTCCATCAGCCGCTTTTTGTTTTCTATTCTATCATGGTGGTCATACAGATACATCCATTTTTTGTATTTAATGAAGCCGTCTTATGTTTCAAAATCATTCTCTCGTCGTACAATCAAAGTATGATTCATGGCTTGAGCTAGGTTAATTTTTTTAACTACCTACTTATATTATTATTGTGTACCTACTCGTCTCTTAGGTTAGTGTTGAACAATGACTTAGGCTATGATAATGGATTTTGAGCCATATTTAATGCTCCTTTGAGTACAAAACGCTTATTATTTTAGTTGTAATATTATTTGATAAGAAAAGTGAAGTATTTTGCTGCTTTCGTGGATAACGGCCAGTTATATTTTGTATTATTACTTTATTGCAATAATATATGTACTGTACATATCTAATACATTTTTTTATTTGTTTTAAATTCTTTCGTGTGTTTTCTTTCTTATAGTTTTCATTTCTTTTGTATTTCCTTTGTATATATTTATACTAGGTTTTCTATTTAAAAACGGTAGGTAGATAGGTTTGGGTATAATGTGGAAATGTGCTTGATTTCATCTGTACCTACATATCTATAATTTTTTATTTGTTAGTTTGATAGTTTCACAAAACTACGTAGGTATACGAAATTTTTCATACGTCTTGTTGTAGTTTTTCTTGTATTTCTTAATAAAAGTCTACCTTAAGTATATACATTTTTATATATTTAATATAATGTAGATATATGTTCAAGTTGTAAATAAAGTTATGCAAATAAAAGAATATTAATATTACTGTGTTTCTTTTGGTAAAGAGCTTTCAATGTGTTTATGACCATTTGGTACAAAGTTAGGTAGGTACTATGAACTTTTTGTGTTCAATTTAATTTCTGTGATATTTAAAGCAAATAGAAATACCTACACCCTTTGGTATGTGGTTACAGTTATGGTTTGTCATATCATATTTTATTTGGCTGCAAGGCATATGTTGGACTTGGACTACAATTTTTTAAAACAACGTGCAGTATTTATAGCTTCAATCAAACCAATACTTATAATAAGTACCTATTATTATCTAGCATCGCTCTAGCCAGACGGCTCTTCTCTAGCCCTTTAAATATTTGCTCTAGTCTAGCCTTTAGTTAGTTACTGGTTATACTTAGTATACAATTATACATACGTGACTACTATTTAGTTTGTGGCATAGAGTAACTTATATTGGTTTGTGGTTAGGTGGTTATAGTATACTTATAGTCTGTGCTTATAGTGTCATGTGACCACCTAACCGCGCTACCACCGCGAAGCTTTTTGGCCGAGCTTTTTGGCATCTTTTTGGTTCGGCATTTTTTTGTGTTGTTTATGGTATAATGGTACCGGTACCGACCGACCACAAACTAAATAGTAGATATATGCGACCGACAAACAAATCTTAATTTTTTGAAATTATTTAACAAAAAATTTTTTGCTGTCACTGTCAGAACTCACATGGAAAATTCGATTTGGAAATAGAAACGCCAGTTAGCTGTCAATTCTCATGTCAGTGTTAGTGTCAGTCATGGATTTAATATATTAATAAGGATTTATTACTTGCGGCTAAAAAGCGGGCCAAGTAGGATATATAGAAGAGGAGCCGTGTGTCCCTTTCTAATAGGGTGACCATAAGATTTTTGTTGTATAAGACAAATTTAAATGTTCTATTTATTTATTGATATTTATACAAAAAAATACTAATATATAGGTAGTAGTAGTTTCTTTTAATATAAACATAAATAAATAAACACATAAGCAATGGACGATTACTGAGAAATGTATCGATGGTTATTCGCTAAAGACACTGCCCATCTATCCCCGACGGTCTTGGAGATATCCCGCTTTGAAAACTCCAAAAAAGTTGTATGGACTGTAAAAAATGTATGAACGTGATGGGATACTCTCTATGACATTGTGCAAACCCTACTTTTCTATCCCTGATACGTTCCGAGGACCTTTCACCAAAATTTTACTAGGTCGGTGTACTGAGCGTCCTGGTTAGGTATATTAACGATGAGTGGTATTTGATATTTCAGCTTTAAATATAGTAAAGTAAATTACAATAAATATGTAGTAAATATAGGAAAGTAAAGTAAATTGCGAAAACAATAATTTGTTTGTACAAAATGGAAAATGACTTTTTCGAATTTTTTTTCTATTTGGTATTTGGTGTACCATTTGGTACGAGTTTTGTTTCTGAGGCGGCACGAAGTTTGCCGGACCAACTAGATTTACTAGATTAACATAATTGTACATTACCATATCCACCAACGTTACAAATTCATGGTTAACATAGTTGGTAGATTTATTATTATGTTATTTTTAGCTTACCTGTGAAAATATATATTGCAACCACCATAGTATTCGCTCGGACAAGATTACACGCAACACTCTTTCACCATTTTAACTTTAAATTTAATTTTTATGAACGATTTTAAAAAAGCAATATGTAAACTGCTATTTAAAAACACCGCCATGACATTTCATAGGGATGCCAGTAGAAAATAAAATAAAAAATAGTACTGAAACTATAAATATTATCTTTTGTAATTTAGTAATATATCACAAAATTAATGTTATTATAATAATTTCATTAAAAAACTATTAAAATAATTGAACTACAATTAATATACATTAGTGTTTGATTTAAGATTTTTGAATTTAAGTTTTTAATGAAATACATTTTTGTAGTCTGGCAAGATGAAAGAAAGGGACACAAGGCCTTAGTTTGGCTATCTCTTTTTTTCTCGGTTTAGCCCATGTGTAAGGCGCAATGAAAAATATACTCTAACTATTGGTAATACAGTTAATTTTTTTAAAGTAATTTTTTGAAGTCATCAATCCTGTTATATTATTAAAAAATCCTTGGTGTCAGTTCAGTTCACCCACTGGTTCACTGTCACAGATTATAAAGTTATATTGTTCACTGTTGTCAAATGCCAATCTCAAATCTCAATCTCTAATTCTAATTTCCTATTCTATTTGTTATTTTCATTTTCATTACATACATATATATGTACCAATTATATACATAAATTATTATATTTTATTCGCTGCATAAGTATTCTTTACTCAGTTGTATTTGTAACTAAGTATGTAGTTATCCGAATATTTTCAAACTATGTGTACATACAGTATTATTTCTGGAATCTCGTAGTGTGTAATAAATAAACTAATTAATTTAGTAATTACTAGATAAAAAAAATCAAACACCTACATGTGTGAAATGTAAAAAAGATTTTTTTTATGTGAGTGCAATTAAGTTCTCGGTATTGAGGAAAGGATTTAGACATACATGAAAATCGGCAGATTTTTCTTCGTAAGTACATTTTCAAATTAACTGATTTTTACAATTTAACATTTTAAAATTACTACGATATTGTTTAAAATCACTCAAATTTAAAATTATCAAACGTTTTTGAATGGTCAATAGACAGGCTGATAGTTACTTGATGGTAGGTGGCTACCGTCGCCTATAAGTTATAAGTAACCTTACAGGCGCAGAATTGATACGGAAATGGACTCTGACATCCCTTATCCCTTACTCACTTACTGAATACTGATTCACAACAGTACACATACTTTTATTTCCTGTGTGAGGGTTTTCTGTAAAGGGGTGGTTACTGCTGCCAGAACTTTATATTCCTCTTCTTTATCGTTCCTGGCACTTCATTCACTTTCTCATTTGACACAAAGAGCGCTAAGACTTTAACAGCTTGACCCATGGGCTTGCAAAAAACCTGAAGTGTTCACATTACAATTTCATTAAGTCAAGTGGAGCATCAGTCTGGCTGCCATCTATTTTCCTTTAAAAAAATTGTGCATGTCAGCTCTAATACACGACTGGAGTATTATAATTACGAACTATTATAACATTTAAATTTTCACAATTTGCACACGCTGAAAGAACAACATTGTTCTTTTTTTAAATAATATTGTTTAGATTGTGCAATATCTGTGAAACTTCAGATATTCTAAAATATTGAAAAAAAAAATGTAACTATAACACATTTGTGTAACAATTTTGATTTTACTCCCATAAATTTTCATATTTGTAAATGTTTTTTCTTTCCAGACAATGTTGTCAGCCAAAAGGTGGTACCGTTCAAGGAAGTTCCAAGTGGTTGCGGTCACAATAGGAGTTATGTGTGCTCTATATTACTTGGCACTCGTAAACAAATTAAATAATCCCGTAGATTTGGACATAACAAGAAGGTAAATATCTTCTTTGAGCTTATTCTAAAGAAACAGAGAAATGTCTACTAGTTACCACTCATAACCGTTTACAGTTACAATTTAATACTTACTTACTTACTACTGTGCTGTTGAGTTTTTTTTGTGGCTTCTAAAAAATTGCCTTATTTTGATTTGGTACGAGCTGTGTTATTGTGTTTTAAATTGTGTTATTTTGTTTTGAACTCATATGAAGTGCTTGTAGTAAGGTTTAAACTTAAGATTGGATTGGTTTTGCAATAATGAGTTGCTGTCTTGCATTTCTTTCTTATTAAACCTGGTTTTGGCTTTTTCTTTTTTTTTCTATTTCTTCTAGATTTGTCATAACACATCCTAGTAGCATGAGAGACACAAAAACGACTGTGATTCATCTCAAATTATTATCTAAAAATACACCTTACGAACTTCTACTTTCACAAGACAATGTAGTTCACAATAGGTAATGCTATAAGGTCTGTTTTTATTTGGCATGCAACATTATTTTTTATTTATTTTGCTTTGCTCTTACTGTTTGCCGTTTTTACCCATACTGTTGTTGGAATGACTCATTGGTGGAAGATTCAATGAAAAACCTGATCCTTGTTTAGAAAATATAAGTAAATTGAATATGTAATTTCTTTTTTTATAATTTATAATAGTTAGGTAATATCATAAATTTTATTTTAATATAGCAATTAATAGTACGGGAAAATATACTAACAAAATAAAATTAGGGGAATTTTTTATGTATTTTCTAAAATAAATGTAATATCGATTGGTGAAAGAAATTTTTGATTCCAATCTGTAGAATTTTTTTTTTCAAATTAAGTATACAAATTATTAAAGTTCTGATCGTAGATACCAAACAAAACAAAAATTAATAAACTATATATATAATGAAAAGAGCAGTAACAAAAAAGTTTCAGACAAATATTGTAGAGAATTTAATTTTACATAAAAATGCTTACATAATTTTTATGGCTAAAATTAAAATTAAAACCATGCTTGATGCTTTTTTATAATCTGGTTTGCCAAATGTACTCACTGTAATATATTCTTATCAAACTATTAATTAGACACGCATGTACTACTATGTAATATAATCTTTCACCATATGGCCACAGCTTTTTAGAAAATGCACCATGCTTTATTATTTAATATATATTTTTTACAATATTACTATAAACTTTATGGCCATTTAAGGTTTACTATGATGATGGCTAAGCTGTGGTTACATGAATGCATTTCTTTAATCCCTGACGCCAGACACAAAAGAGATGTGTTATAAGTTTGACCTGTGTGTCTGTCTGTGGCATCGTAGCTCCCAAACGGCTGGACCGATTTTGATAAGCTTTTACTCATTTGAAAGAACGTTAACTCGTGATGGTTGTTCGCTATAATTTATGAAGATTTTTTTAGGTGTTTGAAGATAATGTGGCTAGTTCACAAAAATATTTCACTAACTTCCACAGACTTCCACTTCACTGGTATTTCCATGACATGGTAACCTAGAACTGATGCTACAGCATCAAGTTGTCTGCCGGACACCTAACTCTTCAGCTACTTAGACTTATATAGGATGTTTGTGCTCAATAGAAAGTCTAGAGTTAGTTTATAATTTTTAATTATAACTTATTATTACACATTTTAAAGACAAATTGATATAATTTTATTTTAATTTTAATGATTTTTTAAATCAATATTCATATTGTATTTCGGCATACATTTTAGTTATCACACTAATAGTAGTAACTATAATTTTCGTTACAGAAATTTTATTATTGTATCAAAAGTAGTTGTAAGCCAGTATGTTGTAGTTTTGAAATTAATGCTTGTTTTTTTTTTAATTTTTCAGAAAATCAGTAATTGAGTAAGTAGATTTGTTTTATATTTTTTAGTTTTGTAATTTCTAAATGGCTAAATAAAAAAAAAACTATTAATAGTAGTATTGTTAATTTTATTTTTAATGGTATTTTCGTTAATATGTCTTGTACTTGTAATATATATATAACAGGCTTATCTGCAATGAATAATCATTGTTCAAACTAACCAGACACAGTAGGTAAGTCAATATACAGTTTAGCCTTGGAGATTGCTTGCAGACTATTTGTTAAGTATTTAGATAGTAATACAAATATGTTATTGATTCTTTTAAATACTATAATACATACAAGTAGCTTAACTTGAATATGGTTCAATTTTGTATACACAGTGTTGGTTATTTATAATGAAAATAATAAAGTTCTACCCATCTACATTTTGTCGTACCCTATTGGGTATAATAGATTCGGAGAGAAAAAATAATAATATAGTGAGTCGCTCAGGTTCACACATTTTACTGAGTTGGCAAATTCTGTAACGATAGTGATTAGGGAAGATATATTCCCAGCAAACTGAATCCTTGGCAAATTAACACACAGTGACGTCATCGGCAACTAAAAGATATCTATACTAATATATAAAGCTGAAGAGTTTGTTTGTTTGTTTGAATGCGTTAATCTCAGGAACTACAGGTTCGAATTGAAAAATTCTTTTTGTTTTAGATAGTTCATTTATCGAGGAAGGCTTTAGGCTATATAACATTTTGAACGCGAACGAAGTCGCGGGCAACAGCTAGTAGCTGATAATGGTACTGAGTGTGTCACGAGATTACGTCACCAAAATGGCGGCCAGGATTAGCAAGTTACAGTTACAGATATAGCCACTATGCAATACTGGTATAGTTTAGCAGTTTTCATAGTATCATTTGTTAAGATGACAGATTTACAAGATTTACATATATGACACAAGACAATTATATGTTCAATATTTTTTTTTTAATAATTACTTATGTCGATACATTTGTAAATTTTCAGATATATAGAAAATAAACTTCAAGAAGCGCTAAAGGAAGATAAAGGCACTGGTTGCGAGATGCCAAAGTTGGATCCGTTCGCCAAAGAGGTGACACAGTTCGATAAGGAATTGGCAAAAGTGGTTTGCAACGGTCAAGATTGGGTCAAATGTTATGTAAGTATTATGACTCCTTAAGGTTTTTATGTAAAAAAAAAACTAACTGACCCAGGAAAATTTGTTTTGCCATATAAATTTTTTTTTGGGTAGGTCACCCCTATCACTTTGGAGTATAAAAAATACTTTACGACCTATTCTCAGACCTAAAGTATAAAAAAAATTCATAAGAATTGGTCAAGCCATTTTGGAGGAGTTTGGTTACCAATACAGTAACAGAGAATTTTATATCCGTACTAATATTATAAATGCGAAAGTTTGTATGTACGTATAGATGTTTGTAATTCTTTCACGCAAAAACTAGTGAACCGATCACCATGAAATTTTGCATACACGTTGTCTGGGACACCAGAAAGGACATGGGGTACCTTTCATCCAGAAAAAAGTACTGCTCACTGCGGGATTATCTAAAATTAAGGAAACTAACTCCTGGCTAAGTATAATAGCAGTAACGATGTCAGGCGATATATTGCTTTTTCAACGCGGACAAAGTCGCGGGCACCAGCTTGTAGGTATATAGATCTGCACAAAGAGAAGTGCAACACTATCCGCTAGTATGCCAAACAGCTACTGTCATCTGACCAATTAAGTATTGTTTTTTAGCTTTCAGAGTGCAAAGTAACAGAAGAGATATTGAAGACAACTAAGGACATAGTTTGCACATACAGAGATATAATATACGAGAGCGACATAAAATATCACATCGGACCACCGATTGAAGTTCCCGGAGACAACGTTTACACGTTAACCGCAAGTGATCATGTAAAAATCAAATGCACAGGGAAACATATCGACAGGTAAAATTGCACTCTATCCCGTCAGTTGTAAGGTCAGTTTTTGAGTGTTCAGACTGTTACAAATATTAGTACATACTACTAGCGAATCGTAACTCTCAAGATATTAAATTAAATTGTATGGTGTAAGGGACTATTATAATGTGTATGAAATGCTTAAGTTAACTAAAGTAACTTAAGCTTAACTTAGTACTAATATCCTAACTAACTAATATCTTAACTTAGACTTAGTACTGTATCCGTCTTAATAGCTTTTCGAGTTAGTTCCTCGATCACGAATAATCACAGTATACGACATAAAGTGCATTCATACGACAACTTACTTAATACTAGCTGGCGCCCGCGACTTCGTCCGCGTGAAAAAAATCCTGTGTCCCGTACGTCTAAATGTTTATCTAACAAAGTTTCATGAAAATCAGTTAATTCGTTTAAGAGTTATTTAAGAATATACATACATACAATACCTACACTTATAAATTTATTATTAGTATTGATTCCCCCCATAGGTACCTACCTTTTGCACTGTACTGTACTTTTATTTCAAGTTTTTTTTTTTTTTTTTCAAGAAAATATTTGTGCGAGATGACTACTAAAATGTATTTAAATTAGGCTTTTAGCACATTTCGTGCGAAATAAAATTGTGCGAGACTACTACATACTAAAATGTATTTAAATTTAAAGTTGGCTTTTCGCACATTTCGTACCAAATTTAATTGTGCGAGACGACTACATACTAAAATAGATTTTAGTTTTAATTTGTCTTCGCACATTTCGTACGAAATTAAATTGTGCGAGACGACTACTGAACCAATAAATTATTATTGTTATTCCTCAGTGTGTTACCATCGAAGTGGTTGGGTCACGGTGTCGGGTTCCGTAACACAGTGAAACCCAAAAAGCCTCCACCGGGAAGAGAGGATTCAGTGAACGTCCTAATTTTGGGTTTCGATTCAACGTCCAGGAATGGCTTCATCAGAAGAATGCCCAAGAGTTACAAGGTGCTCACCGAGGAGTTGAAAGCTACAGTGCTCTTGGGGTGAGGCATTTTCTTCTTCTCTTTTAATGTCTCGGCTCTGTCGGATCTTCTCCGATGATTGTTCCATTAATTTGTAAAAATAAATAAAATAATCTTCACACATTCCAAACAGCACCATCTAGTTCCAAAGTAAGCAACTAATGCTTGTATTATGGATGCCAGACAGTTGATATTACTTTTTTTTTTATAAATACATACATATTGTAAATACATATGTATATTGTAAATACAAAACATATATTCCATGACTCAGGTACAAAGATAAAATGCTAACACATAAACATTTGCCTCTAGCGGGATTCGAACCCGCGACCGTTTGGTTAACAGCTAGGGTTACTAATCCACTAGACACAGTGTAGTCGAAATAGCAATTTAAACTAGCTTTTTTTTTAAATAAAAAAAAGGTAAAATTCAAATTAAAATCAAAATAGTCTCGGGACCCTATAGGCAGTAAAATCCAGAATTTTCTTTGAGTTTTCCAAAACAGGTCCGTCACGTCAAGTCCGAAAAGGCTATGTTTTTTTTGGTGATTTTTCCAGATATAACATAGTGGGCGATGGCACCCCGGCAGCGTTGTTTCCTATATTGACTGGCAAGACCGAGTTGGAGTTGCCAGACGTGAGACGCAGGAGTGGCAACACAGCCACTCTCGACTCGATGCCTTTTATATTCTACACTCTCAAGGAGGATGGGTGAGTTGAACAGAAAACAGAACAAGGGGTCAAGCGATGTATTGCTTCTATATTTTTTTTTGTTTTTCCACGCGGGCGAAGCCGCGAGCACCAGCTATAGTTTCTCATAATTTTTTAAGTTGATATTGCTTGTTGCTTTTTCAATGGTAGAGTGTTTGAACGGGCCCTTTATGAATTTTCAGGCCCCTGTAGCACCTAAACTCAAGATTTCAATTTAAAATAGATATCGCCGGTTTTTTTTTTACTTTAGACTTATTTTGTAATCAATTTTATATAACACGTCTTATTGAAATAACCGTTAGTAACATTGCCACTAAAACACAAAACATACTATGTCAATTGTACTCCGAACAAAAAATGTAATTATACAAATTTTAATTATCAAATCAATACAAACATTATTTATTACTAGAATTAAATTATTTTTGTGTCTATCACTACATAGTATAAAACAAAGTCGCTTACCGCGGTGTGTCTGTCTGTCTGTCTGTCTGTCTGTCTGTCCCTATGTATGCTTAGATATTTAAAACTACGCAACAGATTTTAATGCGGTTTTCATTAATGGCGGAAGGTTTTAGTATATAATTTACAAAGTATTATATATTTTATAAAGTATTAAACAGCCATTTAATTAAATATGATCTTACCAGATGCGACATCTGGTAAGATTTTTAGGAACAAAACAAGGCTGCAGAAAAGAGGCTCACTTACGTAACGTTATTAATTTCAATTAACAGATGTCTCTGACGCGAGATATTTTTATATTTATCCTTACCAATACAAAGTTACGCGGGCGAAGTCGCGGGCAGCGGCTAGTGTTATTGTAAAGTGATTAATTTTGTTTCCGAATTCCCGGCAGCTATCGCACAGCTTACTTTGAGGATATGCCATGGATCGGCACATTCCAATACCGCTTCAATGGTTTCCGTCGCCAGCCGGCTGACCACTATCTGCGCTCCTTTTACCTCGAGGAGTCGAACCGCGGTCGGCGTTGGGACCGTCCCGAGGGTCGATATTGCATCGGAGACACTCCTCAGTATCGTCTCATGCTCAACATCACACAACAGGTTCAGTTCTTTCTTAACGCCCACAGCAAAAACGCGATATTGTAAGTTTGATGTGTGTATCTGTGTCAAGTGTGTTTTGTCCTTGGGATCGTAGCACCCAAACGGATATTATCTATTTTGATCAGTTTTTTGTTTAAAAACTAATCGAGTTGGTTCTTTCTTAGCTATAGTTTGTCAAGATCTATTCAGGTATTAGAAGAGCATCAGCCAATTTCCTGGTTGACGAAGGGATTTCGCTTTCCTTATTCCTATTTCATTTCCAATTTCCTAGTTAACGAAAGGATTTCCCATTCCTATTTCATATTTCCTTTCCAATTTCCTAGTTGATGAAGGGATATCCCATTCCTAGTTCCTATTTTCTTTCCCATTCCTAGTTAACGAAAGGATTTCCCTTTCCTATTTCCTATTTCCTTTCCAATTTCCTAGTTGATGAAGGGATTTTCCTCCAAGTTCCAATTTCCTTTCCCATTTCCTAGTTGACGAAAGGATTCCAAACTAGGAAAAGGAAAATCCTTTCGTCAACTCCTTTCCTAGTTGTCGAAGGGATTTCGCTTTCCTAGTTTCTATTTCCTTTCCTATTTGCAAGTTGAAGGAGGGATTTCCTATCTCATTTGCTAGTTGAAGAAGGGATTTCCTTTCCCATTTGCTAGTTGAAGGAGGGATTTCCTATCTCATTTGCTAGTTGAAGAAGGGATTTCCTTTCCTATTTGCTAGTTGAAGGAGGGATTTCCTATCTCATTTGCTAGTTGTCGAAGGGATTTAACTTTCCTAGTTCCTACTTCCTTTCCCATTTGCTAGTTGATGAAGGGAAATCCCTTCCCTTCGTCAACTAGGGGCGGATGTTCTAACTTCCACGTGTTCGATTAATATGCAATTGGTGTTTTCATTTTTCAATCGAGACGAAGTCGCTTGCACCGGCTAGTACAATAGTTGTTCAACACGGTCGATTAATATCCGCGAATTGGTCTATTCCAGTTTCTGAAGTTGAACGGTAAAAGGTTCATCTTCACTTTCATAGCGGACATCACCCACGACGACTTCAACATGATCGCGACGGCCGACGACGATTTGGCCGATTTCCTTATGGCGTTTCAGCACAGCGGTCTCCGCGAGGACACCATGCTCCTTCTCATGGGGGACCATGGGCCCAGGTCAGAGTTTATAGGTACCACTAACTGCTTTGCTTGCATGTTTTTATTGGCGGCTCGGCTGGTGGTTACTATCGCCAAATTTGTAACCATAAATAAACAAATGTATGTTGATGTCGACACACAGACTGACGATGACGATACACTTGATGGTAGTAGGTGGCTACCGTCGCCTGTAACACAAGCGACACCACGCCACAGACTATATTTTATAAAGTTACACGGACGAAGCCGCGTGCGACAGCTAGTCTTTAACAATAGCTATTGAAATGTTTTGGTTTGGTTATTTTGGTTATTGTGGCCATCCAAAATTCACCAAAGCGAATTCGCTTCGAGCGCTAATTTCGTGGCCCAAGCGAACTCGCTTCGAGCGCTGGTTTCGTGGCCCAAGCGAATTCGCTTCGAGCGGTGGTTTCGTGGCCCAACCGTAACGCTGGTTGAGTCATACCACTGATCTGTAATTATATACAACTGGACAGGCTGTCCCATACAAATGACAGCTAATTTTTTGTATCATTTGAAACGTTGCGTTTGGAACGTTTGAGTATTTTTATTTTATAGATACATTACATAATTATGTATGTATAATAACTAATTTTAGTTCCATGGACTATCGCTCCATAGCGTACAGCGCCAAAATGGCCTGTCCAGTGGTATAATTATACACTAGAGGTCAGTGAGTCATACTGATTGAAACGTGTCTGTGGCGCAGATACGCAAAAGTCCGCGAGACCCTGCAGGGCAAGCTCGAGGAGCGGCTGCCTCTGATGGCCGTCGCCCTGCCGAAGACGCTGGCGGTCTACCGGGAGACGCTGGAGCGCAACTCGCACCTGCTGACCACGCCGCACGACATCCACGCGACCCTCCTGCACGCGCTGCGCCTGCGCCACCTCCAGCCGGAGTACTCTGTGCGCGGAGCGGACTACCCTCGCGCCATGTCACTCTTCGAACCGGCAAGTGTTCTCTCTGTTCCTTAAAGACTTTAAATATAATACGACGACTCGTTTGGTCTAGTGGCTAGTAACACTAGCCGTTAACCAAGCGGTCGCAGGTTCGAATCCCGCTAGGGGCAAATGTTTATGTGTTAACTTTCTAACACTTTGTACCTGAGTCATCAAAGTTTTTTATTTATAATATGTATATGTATTTACAAAAAAAAAGTAATATCAACAGTCTGGTATCCGTAATACAAACATTAGTTGCTTACTGTGGCTGTATAATTTCCTAACAGTAAACTAATGTTAAGGTAGTTCCAAAAGCGATAACAGATGGCGCCACTTGATGTAATTAGCGACTCGGCTAACAGATGGCGCCACTGAAGATAAATTAAAACACGCTATCATTGCGTTTCCGCGGTTTAGTATGAACCGTGAGTAGAAGATATTTCCAAGAGATTGGAACTTCCACATATCCCAAAAAGGTTGTTTGATTGACAGTCCCGTTCTCCCTTGGACAACAATACTGAGCTATCGGTACTCGGTATACATTTATACAGTGGCACTAGATGGTGCTGTGTGGGAATGTGTAAAGATATTTATTTATTTATATATTTATTTTTAGTTGCCCACAAATCGGTCGTGCAGTGAGGCCGGAGTGGAACCGCACTGGTGCGCATGCGTCCGCTGGCAACAGCTCGACCCCTCCGACGCCTTTTACACGCGAGCCGTCGAAGCCTTCGTCAGCCATCTCAACCAGCTCACGGAGCCTGTCAGGTATATCGTCCTCTTCTTCTATATATGCTAAATTAACATAATTATAGGAGGAAAAAATGTTAGATAAAAGTGTCAGGCGTTATTTATTTAATTAAGTATTATATGATTCGTTTTTCAACGCAGACGAAGCCGCGCGCGCCAGCTAATACACATATAATTCGCAAATATCATAGAAAAACTTTACATGGTATAAATTGAAGTCGCTTTCCGCCTCTGTCTGTCTGTCTGTCTGTATGAATGACCGCCAACTCCTAAACCTAGATTTTGATGCGGAGAACACTATCAGTTAAATAGGTAACATTTCAGGGAATTTTTATATATCACAATAAAATCTAATTAAGTTGCTAGTTGAATCCTACTAATATTATAAATGCTAAAGTTTGTTTGGATGTATGGATGTATGTATGGATGTTTGTAACTCTTTCACGCAAAAACTGCTGAATGGATTTCAATGAAATTTTGCATACACGTTGTCAGGGACACCAAAAAGGACATAGGGTACCTTTCATCCAGAAAAAAGTACTGCTCCCGAGGGATCATCTAAAATTAAGGAAACTAACTCCTGGCTAAGTCTAATAGCAATAACGATGTCAGGCGATATGTTGCTTTTTAACGCGGACGAAGTCGCTGGCACCAGCTAGTACAAAATAAATCACAAAAATATCAATTGCGTTTCACAGAGATCGTTGCGTGGAGAGGAGTCTTTTACGAGTGTCTTGGGTGATGCGTCAACAGGCGAACAAGCCTCTCTTGCAGTTCGCCGAAGCACGAGACGAAGACGGCTACGTGGGCAAGTTCACAGCGCGCACAGACTACAACGTCAACTATCAGATCAAGGTAAAGTCCCTCCACTCGAAACGGACCCAGCATGCAACCCTGTGCCACTACCCAAAAAAATGATGCCTTGATTTCAATGGTAAGTTGCCTCTGCCATCACTCACCGTCGATACAGTTCATTGAGGCCGGTGCACTGTTGTATTTTATTCGTGAATCTTCGCTTTTAAAATGTTAAGATGTTTTCACTGAATTTTTTAAATTAATTTTCCTCAATAGCAAAGAAGTCAAAGGTCTTAGCGAAATTTGCCAATCAAGTCAAAATGAGAAAATTCTCATTTTTAACTATTTTTTTTTTGTTTAGTTGATGAGGTATATCAGCTGAATTATTCCCGGTGACAGTAGGTGACTCTAAGTGACGGTTAGCCTACTTGACGGATGGTGAAAGAGGCCCATAATCTTTCAAAACATAGTAACATTTATCAACTAGTAGGTAATTCTAGTAGAATTGTAATGAAGTTTTAAAATAAAATGTATTCACTTCAGGTGGAAGTTGGCCCCGGTCGAGGCGTGTACGAAGCGTCTATGACTTATTCCAACAGAGAAGACAAGTTTTACATAGACAACAGGGACATATCGAGGACTAATGCGTGAGTTTACAGCTAAATTCTGACTAAAATTATAAATTCGAAAGCATAGATAAATGATTGGTCTCGCAGCGCTCGACTAGATACCGCGGGCGTTCTTGTCAAATGCGGCATAAAATATTTACTACGCAGAAATCGGCGTACCCGAGCCAGTCACACTGCAAACCGTCTGTGATGTGTACGTGCCGAATGTTTTATTAAATTTTGGGCATAATAAAATACCAGTTTGCGTAGTGAAACTGTGTAAAAAGTGATAAAAAGTGACGATGTCTAAGGCGGCCTCTAAACGGTCAATTATATTGTACAATAGGGTTAATATTGAAGATTGCGCAATGATTGAACGGAAGTTTGAGCGAGTTTAATTTTTTTGCACAATATTTTTCCATTGCATTGTGTAGGGTCGTATTCGTATTATTGTGCAATATAATTGCTCGTTTGGATTCAGAGCGCTTTTCAATCTTTATTGTACAATAAAAGTATTGTACAATGTTATTGTAGGTCTAGGGGCCGCCTTACACACACTACAATAAAAAGTTGCCGGAGCATTCACGGAGCTATTGTTTTTGTACAGCGCTCTATCTAGTCGAGCGTAGCGAGACCAATTTATTTATCTATGTTCGAAAGTTTGTGATGGATGGAAATGGGATGTATGTTTGTTGCGCTTTCACGCAAAAATGAAATTTGGCACACAGATAGTTCATTATCTGGATTAACATATAGGATACTAGCTGGTGCCCGCGACTTCGTCCGCGAATTGAAAAATAAAATCATAATATATGAGTAACAACGCCTGACATCGTTATCGCTGTGACGACGGTGGCGCCTCCACGCGACAGTGGCGCCATATTCTTTATATTTTTTGACGATCTAGATAGTAATTTTCTTATTTTTCTTTTTTCAGATACGGCAACGAACCGTCGTGCATAAGCGGAACTCATCGTCACCTGAACATGTTTTGTTTCTGTAAAGGCACCACGCCTCACGTGGAAGACTGAAGCCGCCCGAGTCGGATTTATCCGACATTTATTTTCGTGACAATTTCGCCAGAGCTGCGTACATACGACAAATTCCTCCACTTGTCTAATTGCGGTGCGTTCTCTTAAAAAAATTCTTAATTATTTATTTTAAAAAAAAATATGAGTCAATTGTAGGGCCACTATAAAACCAAACGGTTAAAAGGTTAATCCATTAGCCATTAGGAAGGTTTGGCGACGGTGGCCACATACCATCAAGTGGACCGTCAGCCTGTCCGGCGTCCTTAACATTTAAAAAAAAAACTGGAGTTTAATAAGTATAATTAATCCCTTACTTTGTCTCTTGACAGAGATGACTATTGCATTTAAAAGTGTATAAATGCGCAGGCGCATACTCAAGTATTTTTTTTTTAATTCTCATGAGTTTTGTAAAAAAAAAAACTGTATAATAAATACGCATTTGTGCGATTTTCGCGAACTCACTATAGCCTTGGTATGAAAATGACCTAATTTTGGTGTAAAAAATAAAATAAAAGAATTTATACCTAAGTGAACTAATCCAAATATTTGTTGTAAACTGTTGTTAAAATTAGGGCCTCTTTCACCGTCTGTCAAGTAGGCTAACCGTCATTCAAAGTCACCTACTGTCACCGGGAATAATAATTAGCTGATATACCTTTGTTTGTATTGTACGGTAAGTGTCAAAAATTAAAAAAATAATAATAAAAAAAAATCGCCTATCAAAGAAGGATGCACTAAACAGAGTGCTTAATTTAATAAAACATAAAATTATTTAGTAAAAGTAACTAATCAACACTTTACTTGTACTTAGTTGGTGAAAGAGGGCCTTAGTGTTAGTTTTTTATAATTTTGTGTAAAGTAAAGTATAGATCTCGAAATGAAAAGTAAAATTTAAAAACTTGGATCTTTAAGGTAGCTATTTTGACTTTTTAAAAGTTTTAAATCTTAAGTTAGTTAACTTATAAGTTTAAGTTCTAAAAGTCTTTGAGTTTTGAGAAATGTCTCGACTGTTTTTTAAAAATATTCTCGAAATACAAAACTGAATAGAATCTCATACATTTATTTCAATCGAATAAACTTAAACAATCAAATTCTTAATAAAATCCATTTAAAATAAGAATTTTTTGTTACTATTTTTCGTTACTTAAAAATGTTCAAGTTGTTTTAAAACATTAAGTAAATATTAGCCTTAAGAGATCTAGATACTCTTGTGTACTCGAAAATATTAAGCCTTAAAGGTTGTGGTGCCTGTGATTGTGAGCATTGTGTTTTAATTCCTAAATAATGTATTAATTTTTATTATTATTTATTTACAAAAATTACAGCTTCTCGTGACCGGGACTCAAAATATTCGTATATTATTACAAATAATACTTAACTTTGATCTGGTCGTAAATCTCAAAAATTTTTAATTAATTTTAAGTTAAAAAAAGTTACCATCACAATTGCAGTGATTGAATATAAACACATAAATAATAATTTGTATAAATATTTATTTAAAATATGCTATAATTTAAACTAGAAATATGTAATAAAATACAATAATTTAGTAATACATAGGTGTTTTATTTCCTCCTAGTGACATTTAGGCTTCACCTCTGAAGCCCCTATACTTTTTCTCTGCGCCACAACCTACCGCAGAGTCGGAGACCGTTCCCAGACTCCCGAGGGTTAAGCCCCCCCCCCCCACCTCTGCAAGCTCACGACCCACCTAGAGGGGTAGACCCCTCAGAGTAAGTAATATCTTGGGTCAGAGAGAGGGTAGACCGTAAAGGGAGTATAGACCCAGACCCAAGACCAGACTCACCTCAACTCAGGTACATTTGACAATGACATGCATGAAACGACATTTCATTATACGTCACTTGATTACCGATTTATCAATTGTTTACCACAGAGCAAAAAAATTCGGAAAAACTGGCAACCACGATTCATGACAAAAATAATAATGTTTCTATGACAAAGTTTCATCTTCAATGCTTAATAATATAATAGCCTGTATAACCTTTCAACGCTGTTCGACAGAAATCCTAACTTAATAACAACAAATCTTAAAAATTAAAATAAAACTTGACAATATATAGTTGTTCTATGTAACTTTTTTGACAATTGATTATTTCTTCGTCTATGTCATCGCACAAACTTCATTCAATGACGTTTTACAATATCCATTCACTTCATAACCAATCCAATTACAATAATTCCATTCGACTTCGGCCTGGCAAAATGGCCGATATTTGTTCATAGAAGTTTCATAGTCGTGTTTTTGTTTGCTTGAAAATATTTTCCAAAATTATGGTGTAGTTTCATTTATTCATTGCTTTAAACGAAATAGTTATTCAGTGATTAAATCGCATTTTATGAAGTGTTCAGTGTTTGTGTTTATTTTGTTCTCTCTGTGCTTACGTTGTGATCGGAACGTACATTTATTAACAAGGTGTTTTTGTGCATTGTTTTTACAAATAAAACTTCAATTGATACATCTATTGGATTTATGTTGACTTGAATACGGTTAGTATGTTCACTTTGTCCACTTTTATTTTATCGAATCGCTCTGAAAAGAGTTTTCTGTCTTAACAAATTACTTTTAATTCTTTTCGTAAACTTTTTGACAGCTGTATCTGCCCTACTTTCGGATTATGTTTTTATGTTGCGTTTGCGAGCGAGTGATTTTATTTGATTATTTAAATAGTATTACAGTTTTTTATTGTATTGGGAATAACCATTACCAACATTTTCTTTTATCAAATATAGGGGAAATCCGTTTAGAAGTTAGAACTAATCGCACGGCTCTTTATTTCATTGGAAACAGAGCGTAGGCCGAAAGCGCTATGTTTTACCGTGAATTTATTTAAACAAATTAATTTTTCAATATATAATAATCCCCAGTAATGATGGATTTGATTAAATTAGACATTTGAAGTAAAATAATTTTATAATGTATTAATTTTTTGATGCATTTTCTTATCATTGAAACGGATTAGGTCATCGCTATCATGAGGTGTGTCATTTTATTTACACAGGAGCTGTGTGCACAAGTTAATATTTATATAGATTTGTCATAAGATCAACGGTGTTAATAAATTGATAATTTTTAATGGATTTTTTAATAGTTATAACTTCAGATGTTGATGAAACCTATAATGTTGTTTATTATTCTTTTTAAATTTTTCAGTGACGTTTTTTTTTATATAAAAATTTAGTTTCTCAAATGTTCATAAAACTCAAAAACTAGCTAATTGATTGACTTTAAAATTAAAATTGAAATTTTAATTAAAATGAATTGAAATTTAGAATGGACTAGAAAAGACTAGTTATATTTTATTTGTAGTAAAGAACATTAAATACATATAAGTAACATATAGAAAGACAAACACAAATGTCCGCTATAAACTGGCTCCAACTCAGCATAATGCAGGTGGTAAAAACCTGCGCTGGTATTCCATACATAAAAGCATAAGCTCAAATACAATGTATACAATACATAATGCAGCTTGTACACAACATTTAATTTTATACTTTTATTCCGAAATTTTAACATAATCAGAAAAAAAACATACCACAGGGAAGCGAGGCGGGATTTAAGTAGCTATTTACTTTATAAAATTCATGTAATAATAATTCAAAATGCATCCATAATTAACAAAAAATCTAAAGATTTTTGGATCTACAATGACAAATTATTTCAAACTGCCATAGGTAATTCCTAGAGATGCGCCGAGTAACACTTTTGCCGAGTAACGAGTACCGAGTTTTACTCGGTTCAATTTTTTTTCAACCGAGTACTCGGCCGAGTAACTCGGTTCAGTCAAATTCCCATTTCGCTCGCGTAAACAAGTACAAACAGGTTCGCGCCTGTCGAGCGGCCGGCTCGCGTTGATACACCCCTCACTCCGCCCGCGCCTTTCAACTGCCAGTTGTTTGATAGTTTGCAAACAAATACTTCACGTTGCGCGTCATAAAAGATACCCCAGATTCAGGATGCGATTTTTTCATCCAGAGAACCATGAACTGATAAGGAATACGCTATTTTTAGAATCAGTAAAAAGAAGTGACATTTCAGAGAGTGCTAGTAGCAGGGAAGAAAACGAATCTGAACGATTACCACAGTCACAAGATCCTCATGCATCTTTCTGGAATTGCTTCGAAGAATTAGCTTCCACCCAGCCACTAGAGCGCGATGATCCTAAAAGCCCCATTGCTTTAGAATTAGATTGCTATTTAAAAGAAAATTTGTTGGCAAAAAACAAGAGTCCTTTCGAGTAGTGGGCAGGGCACCAAACAAGGTATCCAGAGCTTGCACGTTTAGCAAGAGTGTTTCTATGTGCACCTGCAAGCACCGTGTATAGCGAGCGATTGTTTTCGGAGGCTGGTAACGTCTACGAAGAAAAGAGGAATAGGCTGTTATCAGAACGTGCAGAGAGCCTTGTGTTCCTGCATCATAATTTACCTTTATTAAATTTTAAATATTGATTAATTTTATTACTGTTCTGTTTACTCTTTAATTTTGTCTCATTACTACTCATTCATTAGCATAATTTTGAATTTTTGATTTTGATTTTATTAATTGAGATTGTCAAAGATTTCCTAAATTAGTAATAAATGCTTTTTAATGAACACTGTTATTTTAATTATATCTAATCTACCTAAATATATTGCTTTTCTTAAACCGAGTATACTCGGCATTCAAACCGAGTTATTCGGCCGAGTACGAGTATCAAAAAACCCGCCGAGTACGCCGAGTACCGAGTATCAACCGAGTACTCGGCCCATCTCTAGTAATTCCATTTACAAATACAATATATTAATTTATATTTGTATAATGCGCACTGCCAGGGTTTGGAACTCCCTGCCGGCGTCTGTGTTTCCGAGCACATATAACCCTAATCTTTTCAAGGTTCGAGTGAATAGACATCTTCTGGGTGAGCTCGCTCCATCTTAGGCCTCATCCTTGCCACATGGCTGGTTGTTGGCCAAGAGCAAACCCATCTCTTATAAAAAAAAATAAATAAAAAATAAAAACAATCTCCAACCTGCTAAATCTTCATGTACTTCAAGACGAAAATGAAGATTTAGCAGAAGATTGGAAATGAACGAAAATGAAGATATATATATATCTAATAACTATGTTTTGGTTTGTGTAAAAAATTAATTTCACATTTAAAAGTTTTATACAGTACTAGTTGTTGCACGCGATTTCGACCGTGATCTTTATAAATTATATAGCCTATGTTACTCGTTCATAAAGTAGCTTTCTATAGCTGAAAGAATTTTTAAAATCACAGTAGTTTTTGAGGTTTATTACAAACATACAAGTCTTCTCTCTTTATAATATTAGTATAAATGTGGGTACAGACAGATGGCCCATCAGAGGGGAAGTTAACTATAAACAAGGAAGAGGAGGGGGGACAGTGCAGTAATGCCATTGAACCCACCCTAATACACAGACCAAAACAAATCTTTACATAGTATAAAACAAAGTCGCTTTTTCTGTCCCTATGTCCCTTTGTATGCTTAGATCTTTAAAACTACGCAACGGATTTTAATGCGGTTTTCACTAATGGGTAGAGTGGTTCTCGAGGAAGGTTTATAAGTACATAATTTACTAAGTTACGCGGGCGAAGTCGCGGGCAGCAGCTAGTCATAGTATAAAACAAAGTCGCTTTTTCTGTCCCTATGTCCCTTTGTATGCTTAGATCTTTAAAACTACGCAACGGATTTTAATGCGGTTTTCACTAATGGGTAGAGTGGTTCTCGAGGAAGGTTTAAGTACATAATTTACTAAGTTACGCGGGCGAAGTCGCGGGCAGCAGCTTTAATTTTATTAACACGTAACGTAATTTTATAAACTATAACTAACATGTAGTGCCATCTGTTAACTTTTAGATGAATTAGAGTACTACATTGCTTCAAACAGAATTCCCTAGATGGCGTTGTAAATTTTGCATACACGTTGTCTGGGACTCCAAAAAGGACATAGGGTACCTTTCATCCAGAACGCGGACGAAGTCGCGGGCACCAGCTAGTTTTAATATAATGGTTACTGCCACCATTGTTATTCATTGCTACTATATAACAATTATACTGTTATCCTACCTACTAAATGTTATTTCCAATTTATTTATCCCAATATTAAATACTAATATTATAAACATACTCATTGGCATAGATAAATGATTGGTCTCGCTGCGCTGGACTAGATACCGCCGTCGTACTTGTAAAATACGGCATAAAATAGTACGCCGAATTCGGCGTACCCGAGCCAGTCACACTGCAAACTGTGATGTGTACATGCCGAATGTTTTATTAAATTTTAGGCATAATAAAATACCAGTTTGCATAGTGAAACTGTGTAAAAATATATAAAACTGGGTAAAAAGTGATAAAAAGTGACGATTTTTTACACACACTACAATAAAAAGTTGCCACATTTTCGGAGCTATTGCTTTTGTATAGCGCTCTATCTAGTCGAGCGCACCGAGACCAATCAATTATCTTTGCTCATTGGATTAAAAAAATCTTTCACTCAAATTGTAGCAAATTTTATCTTCTTAAGATAACTTTCCATGGAATGGACTTTTTAGAAGCTATAAGCAAAAAACTGAAAAAAGTTTGAAAATTTCAAGGTTTGCATACAGAACCATCCGAGCACCATACAGTTAGCAGTGGTCTTTCAAAGGTGCAAACTTGGTTTTACACAATTGGTATCTATCTTAACAACATGTAAAAAAAATCAAATGAGTGCATTTTATGCCTGGATTTGCAATTTTTTGCAAATTTTTGGCCTAACTATTAACGTTTAATAAATTTATTAACATAGCGGTTGCTACAGAAAGAAGAAACTTATTCTAAGATGGTTTTACATATGAATGCACACATATTGTACCATTATATTACTCTAACATGATGTGTATAGTCCGTGAAGGGCATTACCTACTCAACTGGTTTTCTACTTTGTAACCATTTTATAGTTAATTATACCGTCTGCAATATTAATTATACTCCCTTTACATATTTTTAAAATGTCTTTCATTTTGTACAGTTTTTCTGTATTTCATTCTTTTTGAGGGAAAGTTTTATTTAAAGGTTTTCTCATTTACACTTTTCCTGATCTGAGTTTGAGTCTTTTAAATAATAAATATAAATAACAATACACTTTATTAAGCTTAAAAAAATTTTTTTTGAAGTGAAACTTTTTATGGGACACTAGCGTTTTGTCATGAGAGTTAACTCGTCGAGCTAACAAAACTGTTAAACTCCTTGTCTCTTTCTTATTATTATCTTGTCTCACAGTACACATTGCATCCGACCTTTACTTACAAACTTGATCTTTGACAGGATTTGTTCTAGTTCAATTCCAATACGGCAGAGGGCGCTTTAAAAATAAATAAATAAATAATCGATAACCTTTGACACGATTCGTTGTAGTTCGACACTAATGCGGCAGATGGCGCTTTTTGAGATATGTATTCAAAATTTAATTATTTTTTTTGTCAAATGTTGATGCTTATACTTCTTATATACTCAACTAATTAATATTCCATTTTATCTTTTTTTAAAGAATTCTTATTTTGACAATAATAGTAAATTTATTTCTATTAAATTTTTATAATATACTACTTTTATCAATGTTTGGTTCTACTAAAATAGGGCAGAGGGAGATTTTTAGGAAAAAAAATTTTTTTTTCTTAAGCATGATTGAAAATATCGTATGGACCAGTTTAAAAAAAAAAAACGAAATAAGGTCACGTGACATTTCGTTTTTTTGAAGTGAAACTTCTTTACGCACGCTTGACTTGGGGAGTAAGCTGGCGAACGCGTGACGTAAGCGTTACGAAAAGTGTGATCGGGCAAGGCGAACGGAAGTTATGTGGGGGATATAAGCAAGAGACAGCAGTGCGCGCGCACATTTTCGATAAATATTTGCATGCGATAAATATTTATTTTATAAATTTAAATATTTGTAGAAAATTAATATATGTATATATATATATATATATATATATATATATACATACAGATGAAGCGAAAGAAGTTTCACTTCAGTCGTGTGGTCATAAGCACACTCGTTTCTATTTTGTTTATATTTCTCAACTAGCTGATGCTCGCGACTTCGCCCGCGTATCTTTATAAATTATATACTAAAACCTTCCTCGAGAACCACTCTATCTATTAATGGAAACAGCATGAAAATCGGTGCAGTAGTTTTTGTGTTTATTGCGAATGGACAGACACGATAAGGATCAGTTACACGCTCCCGGTTTCGCCCGGGTTCAAAATAAAAATTATCCTTTCTTTTAAGTTGATCAAATTACCCATACTTACGAAGTTTTATCAAAATCGGTTTAGTAGTTTAGGAGTTAATTGAGTTAAAAAAATTTATATATAGAGAAATGTAAAGAATGTGGTTACCGGCTAGTTACCGAGAGTAACTACAAACATCTAAAATAAATTCTCGCCATAGAATTCTCTGCTGCCGACGAGATTGGTAATTCAATTTCACCAAAAGCCAACACAGCGATTTGGCAGTGCATTGAACTAAACGCATTGCGGTCGTCTGGTCCGTTTACGCATGCCCAATGAAGCACTAGTGCATTTTATTGATATCATCCCTCGAGAGGGCTGCATAAACAACGTATGCTGCCCCGTGGCTTCGCTCGCCTTCAATTTGAATTTTATGTGGTGCAAGCTCAACAAGTGATGACACAATGTTTAGCTTCCGACAAAGTTTTACACAAATTGCGCGTTGGGCATTTTTGAGATGGAAACAAACCATTGAATTCGCGACACTGTCATGTAATGTAATTTTGTGAAGCTTAGTTTTCACTTCTGTTTTATGTTAAGGTCTCACTTCACTTCTCACCTTATTGTAAAGGTCGACAGACAGGGTGACGGTCCACTTGATGGTCGATGGTTACCGTCACTTATAAGTTAAGCGACGCCATAGATGCTACAAGTGCGCTGCAAGCCATATAAGGATACGGTACCTACAAGGAAGGGATGGGGTAAAGATGGGAATAAACCAACTAAGGTTTTATAACAAATAAAATATTGAAGCGATATTAGTTTTATTCAGCTGAAATATTGACGTCATCAAGTGGTCGCGGCTCAAATGTAAATTTTTCTTGAACGTGCGTCCACAATAGTAAACAACGCAGGAATCGGTCGTGTATTGTGCGCGCGCGCATGTCTCGACGTTCAATGAAATCCGACACCGGCTACCGCTATAAAGGCTCAAAACCGTTCGTACGTCGCGCCTGCGACTGCCATTGTGTGGTCCCCAACAGTAATAAGTTAATTAATAATTAGATCTTTCTCGTGCCTATCTGTCTGGAGCGTCATCATTAATGGTAAAACTAGTACAGTGCACAATCAATAATTATTTGTGTCTATAATATCAGAATGTATTAAGTAGGTAATTAATTAAGATGTAAAACTAGCTGATGCCCACAACTTCGTTCTGCGTCGAAAAATGAGAAAATATTAATTTAAAGCCTGACATCTTTATCGCGGTGACGACAATGG
Organism: Synanthedon tipuliformis; assembly: GCA_947623395.1. Lineage (NCBI taxonomy): Eukaryota > Metazoa > Arthropoda > Insecta > Lepidoptera > Sesiidae > Synanthedon > Synanthedon tipuliformis. The sequence continues at coordinate 5,838,292 of OX392433.1, forward strand.
TGCCCAATTTTTAATTTTTTTCATCTTATGTTAATCAAAATAATGAACTATGTCATACAAATGCCTCATCATTTGAATTCGTACAGCCAGCCATTTTACATGAAAGAGAAAATCCATCCTCGCAAACTTTTGCATTTATAGTAACTATTAAGCACAGATTAATGGTATTAGTAGTTATTGACAGTTTTGGGGACTCCATGACTAACTATTAGCATTTTTTGGAGTTGGCGACGCGAATAATGAGCTTCCATCCAAGGCTATAACCGATGCGTTTAGCGTCTATTTTGACCAAACTTTGACAAAGCTTGGTGGGCGGAACAAGGGCGCGTTGCCGCCATGCGTTTTGCTTTGTCGCACATCAGATTTTTGTTGATTTTTTGGACTTAAAGCCCAAAATTCTCAACCTACACAGCGCATGATGTAATTTTCTGTTACATCGAGTCGCGCAATTCGTAACAGAATATCAGGTAACAAGGGGAAACCTATAAATCGTTTGGCCGACCGCCCGACACGAGTTTATTTGATGTAAACTTTTAACGGCGTTCTTTGTAGTCATTCGCGGAATCAATCACATTAAATTTATTGGCTTCTAACAAACGGCCAAAAGGCTGTTTCTTCAGAACGCTGAGCTTAAATGTGTCCTGTGGGAGGTTCAACCGTTAGATGTAATTTTTAAGCAAGATGTCGATAAACTTGATAGAAATAAACCTCTATACACATAATGAAATCGTAAATGAGTCGTGTTTGTACATTACATTGTTTTTCAAAAAAATAAATCAATTTGTATTCGTACATTTTATGTTACTCAGATCAAAAAATAAGTTTTTAGAATATTTGTCTCCGCATGTATTTGTACACGCTATTCTCAGACACGGCTTAATCTATTTGAATGCAGTTTTCAAATATTCTTATCATACACCAGAGTCGTCGAAATATTATAAAAAGATTAGTTAGTACGTAGTTACATTTAATTAAATTTAACAGACACTGCACTCCTATACTTTACGATTGAGATAATGCGAATTCTTGACAAGCATTTATTTATTTATTTATTTATTTATTTATTCACAACAAAATCTACAGCTCTCAAAAATTTACACAAAAAAAATACAAAAAAACATACAGCCATTTACAGATTTTACATTTATAAAAATAATAAGTAAAATTATATAAAAAAAATATATATAATATATAACAAAACTATACAATTATGTGCCTACAAATTATACAAATCACAGTTATTAAAAAAATTAAATAAAAATACATACATATATACATTATACATACATACATGATACATACATACAATACTCGTACATACCTAGCATGATTGCATGTTTGTACCTGCGAATCTACATCGGAGTTGATACTGTTGAAAACATTGTCGCAAGGAATTTGTCGTCGTGCGGTTTGATATTGTCGAATATTGAGGTCAAGCTCGGCGGTAGCAATATTGTCGGTCAGTTGCTATGTGTTCCGGTCTATGACCTACATGTAACTACTACCAAATATTATGCGCTATGAATATATATCGTTTGGATAACATAGAAAATCCTGATAATTTTAAATATTGGGAAATTTATTAAGTACTAATCGATATTATTTAATCCATTAGCCGCCAGAGTCGACAATTATTTTCGTGTCCATTTCGCCAGAGCCTGTAACACATTTTGTAAAAAAAATAAAATTAAAAATTAAAAAAATTGACTTGAAATTTAGTCTGTAACTTACGATGGTATCTCTGTAAATTTTCAGTTCCGCTTGTAACTTTTGCTATTTAACGCCCTGACAAAAAAAATAAGAAGAGGATTAATAAAAAAAATATATTTAATGAAGTATGTCAACACAGAATAGAAGCGTGACTTTTACAAATGTTTTACCAAATGTATAGAGTAACTAATTCTACATTCTTCATACCGATGCGAGCTTGCGCCACAACCTTAACCCTCCGCTATTGCCTAATAAGCCTATTAAGGCAATATTTTTTTTTATATTACAGAATACAGAATACACTGAATGAATATATATCTTTGAAATATGAATCTTTATTTTGTCGTTTTCCTTATTTTTGGTATCATGTAAAATACGAAATTATTTTTATTTTAACCTTGCATAATTTAAGATGTCATTTACAAGTTGTTGTAAATAAATAAATAAATATGACATGAGGATAAAATTGGCCTACTAAATAATAACTTTAAAATCTAGGAAATTTTTCCTTTTTTTTAACACAGTCTTTATCGAAAAGATACCTAGCTAGGTCTCTATCTTTATGATTGATTCGATTCTTTTATTTTTAGTAATTCACAATCCCGATAAGTAACCAAATGTCTACTACAGAGATTATTGGAGATTATTTAGTAGTAGGTAGTTGTTGGGGACACCGCCTTTGAAGTCATAACTTGAGGGCCTACTATCACCTCTTAAAACGATGCAAAAACGAGTGAGTAAACGAGATGGCGCAATACATGATGTAAGGCGACATCTCCCTCACTCAGTCGTCTTTGCATCGCTTTAAGAGGTGATAGTACGGCCCCTGGGCAGTGGACAGTCTCATTGGCGACAGCAACCAAGTGCAATAACATTTGTTTTGTAATGTTTACGTTATATTCTTTCTTGATATATAATATACCTGTCTATCATGTCGACATCTTATCCCTTATCTGGCTTGTGTTTATGAATAGGCGACGGTGATCACTTACCACCATCAAGTCTGTCTGCTAAATTTCATGGAAATGTATACGTAGTGTATATTTCCATCAAATGTGCTGCCTTACGAAATGTTTAATATCAACAACTAGCTTGGTCTCGCGACTTCGTCCGCGTGGAATAGTTATTTTGGGAATCATTTGGGTATCTCGAACGGTTTTCGTGGCGCACGCAACGGAAGCCCTCAAAGATGAATAATTTTCCCCGTTTTTTCCACATTTTCGACTGTTTCTTCGCTCCTATTAGTCGCAACGTGATGTTATATAGCCTAAAGCCTTCCTCGATAAATGATCTATCCAACACAAAAAGAATTTTTCAATTCGAACCAGTAGTTCCTGAGATTAGCGCGTTCAAACAAACAAACTCTTCAGCTTTATAATATTAGTAAGTATAGATTGAAGGTCTTGCAATTTCTTAACACCACTCACAGGCGAATCTGTCGACAAAGGGTTGTATTTCACACACAAGTATCTAATAGAGGTTAGTTTATCAAATCGCATTGACAAACATGCGCCATAAACAAACTTGGAAACCGGTCGAGCGAGCGATGAGCTAAGCTCTAACTATAATGACAGTATAGTTTGATAACAGTGAGCAATCTCTCGGTAAAGGTCCCTTACCTACCTTACTGTGTAGTAAGGTACAATACAGTAAAGAGTATTTTTCGTGGGGGATATGGGATAGCATGAAAAGAGGATATGGGACGGGTGTGGAATGGTGATTTGTAAGGGTACATAAGAGGGTACAAATAAAGATACGATAAAGATATGTTTTTTTTTCTACTTTTCTACTTTGAAATTAAATATTTTAAAGAGTTAAAATTAATAAGGCAGATTATTAAGTGGAGTCTTTAACTTTGCCAGATGCTTGCAAAACTATTTTGCAATTTTTTTTAAATATAATGTAATATACAGTTATTTGAGGCAAATTTAAATTTTTACGGGATATTACGGGATTTATAATTAAAAATAAACATTCTAAAAAAGATAGATAATTTTCGTGGGGCATTTAAGAAAATTACATATGCATGCGTGAAGTCGCGGAAAAAGTCGCATATTTTGAATAAATGTCTCATTTGTAAATGATGTTTCTTTGGGGTCATATTTTTTTGTATATATAGCGTAACTAGTGAAAGCTAAAGAGACTTAGATATATACTTCTTTAAACTATACTGTGACGACACTGACGCAAGAATTGTCAAGGAACACTTGCATATGTGTACATCATTTATTGACTAGTAACTATTTTGATTCCAGATCTGCTAGGTACGCGATATTGAGGTCTGACCGATTTTGAGAAAATATTAAAATGAATAATAATAATAATAATAATAATTTCTAATTTTGTTATCTACATCTATAACTACTAGTTATAGGTAATATAACTAGGTAACTACTAAATTATAAAGAGAGAAAATTTGTATGTTTGTTATGAATACACTCAAAAACTAGTGGACCGATTTTAAAAATTCTTTCACCTATAGAAAGCTATCAGCGAGTAATAGTTATAGGCTCTATTTATAAAGTTACGCGGGCAAAGTCGCGTGCAACAGCTAGTTAAATTGTAAACTAACCTCCAACCATTCTAATGAGCCTTCTACTGTAACATTCTACTGTAAGTTGCTGACGAGTTAGTTTTAACGCAGACTACTTGATACTGCAGCATCAGGTTGACCTGATGCTGCATTATCAAGTAGTCCAGGACATGGTAACCTCAAGGTTAAATACTATCGAAGCCACATTTCAAATCAATCGAACTATGTTAGCTAAGAATATTACTAGCTGTTGCATGCGACTTCGTCCGCGTAACTTGATAAAATATAGCCTGACTCGCTGATAACGTAGCATTCTATAGGTAGTTGTTGAGTTTATTCATTACAAATATATTTAATAATCAAACCTTTCTAGTTTATCGCTCTTTTCATTAGTGAAAACCATATCAAAATCCTTTAGGTGAATTGAAAGAAGTCAGCAGGGAAACAGACATTATTGGACATGGACTTTATAATATTTATTTATTTTATATCTGTAGTTTTTTTGTTAATAGTAAAATTAAAATAAATAATCCGTACTATCCGTACTAATAGGTATTATAAATGCGAAAGTTTTTATGGATGTATGTATGTATGGATGTTTGTAACTCTTTCACGCAAAAACTACTGAACCGATGACTATGAAATTTTGCATACACGTTGTCTGGGACACCAGAAAGGACCTTTCACCCAGAAAAAAAGTATTGCTCCCGAGGGATTACCTAAAATTAAGGAAACTAACTCCTGGCTAAGTATAATAGCAATAACGATGTCAGGCGTTACATAAAATATAATTGCTTTTTCAACGCGGACGAAGTCGCGGGCACCAGCTAGTATATAAAATAAAGTTTATAAAATTAAACGTTCAAAGTGGCAACATGTCGTATGTTGTTATAGTATTTAGCAAGACTTAGATAGCTTCAAGGCTGAGTACTAAGACGAGAAAAATCATTTCTCATTCGAAACGTTTGAATTACCTAAATGTTGACTGTACCACCTGTACCTTATTATCTATAACAGCAATTTTATAGATATTCAATTACAAGCGACCCGCTCTTGGCTTAAATGTAAGGTAGAATCGTATATATGAGGGATTCTTGCAGTCATGAAGTGCATAGTCAAAAGCCATTGAGAAATAAAAGCATACAATTTGAGCTTTCTTCTAAAAGTTATATTTATGTCATCCAGTCGTTCGATTTCCCCAATATTTTCACACATCATCCATCATCAAAGAACCAAAATGTTTTTCTTCTCACTGGAAGCTAGGTATTATTATATTCTATTTTTTTGAAACGAATACCAGGTCAGCGCGGCGCGTTTGATTGACGCGAACCGCGGGCTTTAGGTGAGAAAACTAAAAAAATATAAATACGAATATCCAATGCAGCAAGCTATCCGAATAGCAGTTTAAAATTGGCCCATCGCTGAATTATAAATAAAATTCTATTTCGATTGAACCAAAATAGATCGCAAGATGAATGCATTTACTGTTGGGTTATTTTTGTTTGAGAATTTTTAGAACTCTCTTTGATTGCACTTTTCAGAAATGTATAGATAGAAGAAACTAATTATTAATTATATTATATCACTCTGTAGTTGTGTTAATAATAATTATTAACACATATAATTAAAGATTTATTAAATTTATTATTATTAAGATTTATTAATTTATTAATATTAATTAAACTAAATTATTAACATAAGATAAACATAACTAAGATTAGGGTTCTTCACACTCGAGCGGGTCATTTATGGTATTTTAAGGCCGATTGTCTTTTGATGCCTTAACATTTCCATCGCACGTGTATTTGAAATAAAAAATACCTACTTAGCATAGACTTTATTTATAAAAATGAAGTCCAGCGTAATACTATTTGATGCGATGTCGTGTGTGTGGAGACGTAGACTGGTGCCAAATTGGAATATTTGTATGACAGGTATCTAGGTGTTAGAGTTCCAGCTCCATCCAACATCTAGTCCATTTAATTTTGGATGGCTTCCAAGGTGGGATATTTTTCATGCGCCTCTGTCGTCAAGTTCAAGATGTGTTCTCTCTTACATGTTTCAAATTTATTAAACACTAGCTGGTGCTCGCGACTTCGTCCGCGTGGAATAGTTATTTTGGGAATCATTTGGGTATTCGCAAACGGTTTTCGCAGCGCACGCAACGGAAGCCCTCAAAGATGAATAATTTTCCCCGTTTTTTCCACATTTTCGTCTGTTTCTTCGCTCCTATTAATCGCAACGTGATGTTATATGTAGCCTAAAGCCTTCCTCGATAAATGATCTATCCAACACAAAAAGAACTTTTCAATTCGAACCAGTAGTTCCTGAGATTAGCGCGTTCAAACAAACAAACAAACTTTTCACCTTTATAATATTAGTATAGATTTGGTGCTGATGACGGTTAGTGTTTTGTGTATATATAAAAAAGCATTCCACGCGAAGCCGGGAGCTAGTCGCTAGTTTAAGAATAATACTGGCTAGTTGTTATCAAATATTCGATCGCAGAATGTGTCAGTTTGTTTGACTAGCCTTTATTTCTGTAAATGTGTCTAGGTTAGGTTTAGGTATCTAATCTATACTTTATTGTTTGTCTGATTGACTATCAACGCACAGCCAAAACAACTGTTTAGTTAGCTGAAATTTTGACATCGCCATATTTTATAACGATTTTGAGCCATATCCATGAGGATTTTGAGAATTTTAACTCCATGGGGTTGTTTATAAGTGGAAGGAATCTCTGGAAATTCTCTGGAATGCACTTTATTGCAGCGCATGGAAATATACTAAATATGTACGTGATATATATGCTAAAGCATCAAAACTGTATGCCCCTATTTTGTTTTCATTGTACTTTTCTGAAAACACGTCGAAAATGATAAAAATGCATTCCAATAATGCACTTTATTGCAGCGCATGGAAATATACTAAATATTATGCTTAATTAATTGACTTCCTACTCATTTAGGTTGATAACCTTCTTTCGCAACAAACGTCAAATAAAATATAAATTAATATATGTAGTTATATCAACACAAATTGGTGTATCCGCGTGCTAGATAAGAAACAAGCTAAAATATCCAATCGCATAGCACTCTATTTCGAGTGCAATAGAGACCAAATCGCGTACAAAGACTGTGTTGTCATACCTAAACTTCGTCTGACACCAAGTCTAAAGAGCAAATCTGAAATTCCCAACGCGTTCCAAAGACGACCTTATCTTGTTTACATTAAAGGTCAAGGCGCCGTTTAAGGTGTTTTGATGACATCGCTTTTTAGGCTAATGTTTGAATCAATTAAAAAAATAAATATCTATAATCAGTTTTAAGATTAAATCAAGATATTATATTAATTATTAATAGTATTAAGCAAATAATAGGTATTGAATTGTTCAGAGATAGTGTTCACGCAGTGACGAATTGGCGGATATGATTTTTTTTTGTTTTTTTTCCCTAAAATAGGCTCAATGCAAAGTTTAGGGTTTTTTCGTGGTAAAATTAAATGATGTGTGGTAACTTGAAATTTTTTAAGCGAAAATAAGTCAATTTTTAATTTTTATATTAATTTAAATTTGCTAAATTTTAATTTGTTAAAATTTGAGTTGAAAAGTTCTCGAATGCCACCAATTGGATTTGGCACCGACAGACAGACAGACAGACTACCTGAAAGGCTTCGCAGGAAGCGGCTGGATGCGAAAAACAGAAGACCGTGCGTGGTGGCACTGGTGGCGAGCCTTAGATGATGCCTACATTTACAGAGTGGAGAGACACAGGCTGATAATAATATTAATAACTAGCTGGTGCTCGCGACTTCGTCCGCGTGGAATAGTTATTTTGGGAATCATTTGGGTATCGAACGGTTTTCGCAGCGCACGCAACGGAAGCCCTCAAAGATGAATAATTTTCCCCGTTTTTTCCACATTTTCGACTGTTTCTTCGCCCCTATTAGTCGCAACGTGATGTTATATAGCCTAAAGCCTTCCTCGATAATTGATCTATTCAACACAAAAAGAATTTTTCAATTCGAACCAGTAGTTCCTGAGATTAGCGCGTTCAAACAAACAAACTCTTCAACTTTATAATATTAGTAAAGTATAGATATGACTGTAAAATTATTAAAATTAAATCAGTTTTGAAATAGTTAAAACGGGCGCATGATATCGCGGGGCGCAGCTAGTGTATGCGAATCTGCAGTTGATGCCAAAGCGCACCATACTACGCAATGCATCTTCGACCCGCCAGCGATCGTAAAATCAATTATCCGACCATCGAGAGATTAGTTAATAATAAACAAACAAACGCTGTTTGTGTAACCTTACCGAGGTTACGATGATTACATCGTCCCCTTTGTATATGTACGTGTTACGTCAAAATGAAACGACTTGGCAGTGTGTGGCCTTGTTGTCGTTGCGTCTCGAAAAAAGTAATGAAAAAAAAAAAAACTTATTATTCGCGCGCTTGATGTCATTCTCGCGCGATGCGTCATCGGCTGCGGACGTCTTCAATGATTTCCTTAGTTCTTATTTTATCGGGTTATTGTGATTGTTTCCTACACACAGCTGTGACTAGCGATCACCGGCGAGTCTCCCCGGGCAAAGTCACGGGACACACTGCAAGCCAGAATGAAACATATAATATAAATATCGTTTAACTTCTTCTAAACCACCGAACGGTTTTCACCAAAGGGAAGAGCGAAATACGAGGAACGTTTGTTTATTTATGTAAACTTTCAAGAACGAAATTGCATCCGTGCGAAACCGGGTGCGGGTCACTAGGGATAGGAAATATATGTACATACTCCCAATTATACTTATATAGTCTTTGTATGAACATATAAAAATTTGTTTATTGAAGTGAAACTTTTTATGGGACACTATTGTCATGAGAGTTAACTCGTCGAGCTAACAAAACTGTTAAACTCCTTGTCTCTTTCTTATTACCATTTACTCTAGCAACTCTCTCTCTCTCACTCGATTCGTGATTCGTTCGTTGTAGTTCGACACTAATGCGGCAGATGGCGCTTTTTGAGATATGTATTCAAAATTTAATTATTGAAGTGAAACTTTTCTAGATATCTGTCTAATTTTAATTCGAAAATTTATGTATCTTATTTCTCATACCATAAGCCTATTGTCTCGGTTTTACAATCAACCACAGTAATTACTGATGTATCCAATAATGAAAATGATGAATAAAAATAGAAGATCTATGCAAAAATATTAATTTACCAATGAAAACATGAAATAAATTTAAATATTTGTAGAAAATTAATATATGTATATGTGTATACATGTATATATTGTACACACACATATATATATATATATATATATATATATATATATATATATATATATATATATATATATATACATACAGATGGAGCGAAAGAAGTTTCACTTCAGTCGTGTGGTCATAAGCACACTCTTCTTTTTATTATCCTAATATCTCGTAGTATCTATTAGGTAGTTATTAACAAAAATGTCGCCTTTACCACGCATTTCGGGCTATATCTTGAACTAATGTACCTAGTTAGTTGTTTTTTTCTGTCGTATTTTTTTCAAATAAAATAAAGCCTATGTTACACACTGATAATGTAGCTTTCTATAGGTGAAATATTATTCAAAATCGGTTAGGTAGTTTTTTGACATGAATATGTCTTTTCTCTGGGGTCTATTCGAAAGAATGTGTGTCACGAAAATCGTTACCATGACGTAAATGAATTAATTCGAAAGAATGTGTGTCACGAAAATCGTTACCATGACGTAAATGAATTAATTATAATTTGTTCGTTTGTTTATATATATATTTTATCCCTGTTGACCATAGAAGGATTAAGGATAAGGGGAAAGAATAAGGATAAGGATAGGGATGGGGATAGGGATAGGGATGGGGATAGGGATAGGGATAGGGATGGGGATAGGGATAGGGATAGGGATAGTTTGTTCGTTTGTTTATATATATATTATCCCTGTTGACCATAGAAGGATTAAGGATAAGGGGAAAGAATAAGGATAAGGATAGGGATAGGGATAGGGACCATTTTTAGTTTATTTTATAGATAAATAAATATCTAAGATAATATTATATTCATATAAAATCAATTTTTATTTATTTATTTTTTAAGTACATATATGTTTGCTTTATAAAAGCAATCAGATAAATAAATTTTATGTGTTTAGAAACATGTCGAGTTTCCATTGACGCGCGCGTCCAGCGGCGGCGGCGCCTTTGGTTACATTGTTGGTTGTATTCAATTATAATAATTAACTGGAACGTTATGTCACCGTTTATGTTCTATTTAACCATTAAATTAGTCCAGTTATAGTTAAAACCGGTTGCTAAACTTGTCCACTGAGTTAGCTGTTACTCGAGTTACGTCAGCGAGTTTTGCCCGATGCGTTGGAATGCAATGTTTGTGCATTAAATTGTAAAAAAAAAAACGTCAACTAACTATTAGTTATATGTATTAGTTATATTGTTTTATTTATTTAACCCTATTGTTGGATAGGGTTAAATAAATAAAACAATTTCTCTAGGCCATGGTGAATAATACTCCACATACTTAGTAGGGCACTTATTTATTTGTTCTTGCTAATGATTATTTACTTATTATAAAATATTGACTAGGTAAAGAGAACGTCCACACGTTTTTACGACCCAGCGCAGAATGGGTGTCACTTGTGTTGCCAATTTCTACCAATTGGTAGTGGTAAGTGCTACCATACCGAAGTAGTGTTACCAATTGTTTTTTCAAATAAGTATTTTAAATGCTCTGCTCGTTTAGTTTTCTAACACTATTTAGTTAGGTATGCCTTGGTGGCATCGACCATTAACAACATCCATTCCAACCTGGGCCCTGATTCTGTATGGCAACTATTGTTGACAAGACAAGGCAAGGCAAGATACGTTAATGTCTTGCCTTGTCTTGTCATGAAAATCTCATGTCTTATGCCCCAAGACAATTATATCTATGGCACTATATGATTTCACAGAAACCACAGTATACTATTGCATTTATTTGACAACACAGATAACACACTGATAACACAGATATTATTATGTTATCTCATCTGGGGGCATAAGACATAAGAATTTCATGACAAGACAAGGCAAGACATTAACGTATCTTGCCTTGCCTTGTCAAGAGTAGTTGGCATACAGAATCAGGGCCCTGGACTTCTCTAAGCCTTCGCAGCTATAAGACATGGCCATTTGAATTCTTCTTCGAATCTCCCTCTCGCTTCCCCCTATAATATAGGGATACACCCATAATTTGGAGAGTGTGCTCAGGAGCTGCATGAGCTGATACCGCCTTCCCCTTTCTTCCACCAGACCATTATTATAATTATTATTATTATTATTTATAATGCGCACCTCCAGGGTTTGGAACTCCCTGCCGGCGTCTGTATTTCCAAGCACATATATATAATTAACCCTAATCTTTTCAAGGTTCGAGTGAATAGGCATCTTCTGGGTGAGCTCGCTCCATCTTAGGCCTCATCTTTGCCACAGGGCTGGTTGTTGGCCAAGAGCTAACCCATCTCTTATAAAAAAAAAATATATAGGGAGGAATGCATGCGGAATGAATCAACGATCAATGACTCATTTGGTGAATATGCAAAGGTTTACAGTTATTAGATGACCTTAGCCCGCTAATTCGCTCGTATAAACAGTTTACAAGTATTTCGTTAAATTGTTTATTTAGAAAAATAATTAATTGTACTAGAAATTAATATAGAAATAATTAAAAAGGGTATTAATATATTAAATTGCATTTTACACAAGTTGCAAATAAGGGTTTATCATACTTAGCTATAGGGATTATTTTAAAAAAATTTCCAAAAGAAAAGTTAAAGAGATTTTACAAATTAGGTATATTTTACATAATCTACGAGTATGTTATATATTATCTACTAGCAGACTTCGCAAATGTTGTTTTGTTAAAAAAATTAAGTTATAAAAAATAGTCTCACAATTACCGACCTCACAATTACCGAGTCTATTCTAAGAGCTACCGAATACCGAATGAATATACACAAAAAATTCATAAGAGTTAGCTGTTAGAACCTAAATGCCTAAATGTGAGGCAAAAAGGCGAGATTGCATGCACTGCCTTCACGTAAAATAGACTGAGGTCGACTCATTAGCAGTTAGCCCCAAGAAGCGAGAAGTTGTATCCTGCCGAGTGAGTCAAGCCGTTAATTGACTAGAACCCTGCCCCGCTTTGCCCGCATTGCCCGTGGGATCGTGACATTGTGCACTTGTAATGTTCCACTTTTAGATGTACCTACATACTTTACAAAAGATGACTCACGGGACATCTTTTACTATGTTATTATTATAATACATAGTGCATAAATTAGTTTGATATCAGAATTAAACTTTTTATTATGTGACTTTTGGCATTTGGCTGGACCCTCCAACGTTAAAAAAATTGTAGCAATTTATCGAAGAAGTCTCAAAATTATGTCAAATTTTCGTTTGGAATTCAAGTTTGAGTAAAGGTTGAAAATCCCATAGGCGAACCTAACATTTTCCAGGATACAGTTAATCGTTAATACATCGGTTAAAAACGCATTCAAATCGATTAAGCCGTTTCTGAGATTAGCGTGCAGAAATGCACCTCTGACAAAATTGTAAAAAAATTTTTAAACGCTTTTTTTTTTTCAAAATAATATTTTATAGAATAGACACTACTCGTTTACTATTTTATATTATACTAGCTCGTGGGTACGACTTCGCCCGCGATGAAAAATAAAAAATATAAGTAGGTATTTATAAGCAATATAACGCTTGACCTCACACTTTGTGGCCAGGCGTGAGTTTTTTTTATTTTATCTTAGATGATCCCTCAGGAACAATACTTCTATTCTCGATGAAAGGTACCCTATGTCCTTTCCTGTATCTCTGACAACGTGTATGGAAAATTTCATGACGATCGGTTGAGTAGTTTATGGCGTGAAAAGGTAACAGACAGACAGATAGAGTGTGCTAATATTATAAATGTGATAGTTACTTTCACATTTATAATATTAGCACAGCATACTTATTTCATACAGTAGGCCGACGGAGACGTCTAGACAGGGCAATCGTGCGGGGCGTGATGAGTGAGGCGCGAGTGGGACGTGCCCAAACTGCATTCTTAGTAGCTTGGGATAAATATTCCAGGGCTATCGCGTCTTTCAGATTTTAATTTATTATATAAATCAAAATGGTGCATACGGCATGTGCTGTAAGTGCGTTGAAATCTTTATCTCGCATAAATAAAGAACTAAGCTTTCATCAATTTCTGCACGATGAAGAAAGGTACTTAAGCACATTTTATATTACTTAATTTGTGTCAACCCTTCTGTAATTTTTAAATACCTACACAGGCGGCGGTATCGCCCAACATCAAAGGCGTCGGCCTACTGTAGGAAATAAGTATGCTGTGATATTAGTATGGATGGATGTTTAGATTAGTATCATATCAATCTTAGTTATATCAATTTTAAGATGTTCATATTTTGAAGTGAAACTTTTTATGGGACACTAGCGTTTTGTCATGAGAGTTAACTCGTCGAGCTAACAAAACTGTTAAACTCCTTGTCTCTTTCTTATTATTATCTTGTCTCACAGTACACATTGCATCCGACCTTTACTTACAAACTTGATCTTTGACAGGATTTGTTCTAGTTCAATTCCAATACGGCAGAGGGCGCTTTAAAAATAAATAAATAAATAATCGATAACCTTTGACACGATTCGTTGTAGTTCGACACTAATGCGGCAGATGGCGCTTTTTGAGATATGTATTCAAAATTTAATTATTTTTTTTGTCAAATGTTGATGCTTATACTTCTTATATACTCAACTAATTAATATTCCATTTTATCTTTTTTTAAAGAATTCTTATTTTGACAATAATAGTAAATTTATTTCTATTAAATTTTTATAATATACTACTTTTATCAATGTTTGGTTCTACTAAAATAGGGCAGAGGGAGATTTTTAGGAAAAAAAAAATTTTTTTTTTCTTAAGCATGATTGAAAATATCGTATGGACCAGTTTAAAAAAAAAAAACGAAATAAGGTCACGTGACATTTCGTTTTTTTGAAGTGAAACTTCTTTACGCACGCTTGACTTGGGGAGTAAGCTGGCGAACGCGTGACGTAAGCGTTACGAAAAGTGTGATCGGGCAAGGCGAACGGAAGTTATGAGGGGGATATAAGCAAGAGACAGCAGTGCGCGCGCACATTTTCGATAATGTGCGCGCGATAAATATTTATTTTATAAATTTAAATATTTGTAGAAAATTAATATATGTATATGTGTATACATGTATATATTGTACACACACATATATATATATATATACATACAGATGGAGCGAAAGAAGTTTCACTTCAGTCGTGTGGTCATAAGCACACTCGTTTCATCTAGAGCTAGTCTCTACTTCAAATATTTCATTATGTGTTTAGAATTTAGATTTAATTTATAAACGAAAGAATGAAGTTTATTATCTTAATAGACTACATATGGGGAGATGAAGTCCAAATGTTTTGGACATAATTTATATTTTATCAGCGTTTTATAGTCTATAACTTTTCTGTAAATTTCGAAGCGTTAAAATGCGAGCGTTAATTCTCTAAAATGTATGTTGAGCGCACAGCTCAGCGTATCCTGTTTGCTATTATTATAAATAAACACAGTTTAGTATAAACCTCAGCACTGTTTGATGACCGAAATAGTTTTAAAATTTCATTGCTTTCAAGACGATTTAGTGCGATCACATTATGTGTTTTCAAATGGTTCGTTTTATTTATTAAGTGAATTATTTTGCGAGTTTTATTGCCAGATGTCGCACTCTTTTTAATAGTTTCATTAAAACGTGATTGTCTAGGAAAAATATGTTGTTGTTTTGTTTAATTCAATCATATTTAAAATATATAAATAAATATGAAAAAAGTGTATGGTGTCAGCTCCGATCCCACGACTGGAGTTTACCTACTCTTTACGAACGATAAATAAATAAATTAATAAACATAATTAAAACATTAATATAATATAATAAATATAAAATATATTGTATTGAATTAATGTATTGAAGCATATTGTAGCCTGTAACGCGTAACATGTGACACTCCCACAAATGAGAAAATTTATGACATTAGATTTTACTCTCATAAATTTTCATACCCTCAGGCAGAGATTCCGTTACCCAAGGGCTTATTATATGAAATCGATTCTTAAGGAGTAAACTCCAAAAATATCTGAATGGTGATCGTTGATGATTTCAGGTAATGCTGGGCGGGGTGGGCTCGCCGAGCGGTGACGATCTGCTCACCGTCACCGTGGTGAGCGATGACAACGAATATGGCATGAAAGTGTCAGGTAACATTAATTATTTCTATTCATAATTTAGCCTTTGTCCACGACTTCGT
Organism: Synanthedon tipuliformis; assembly: GCA_947623395.1. Lineage (NCBI taxonomy): Eukaryota > Metazoa > Arthropoda > Insecta > Lepidoptera > Sesiidae > Synanthedon > Synanthedon tipuliformis. Next base: position 5,853,961 of record OX392433.1, read on the forward strand.
CCGCAGATCTTCTAAAATGATATTCAGGTGTATTTATTGTAAAATTTCATCAAAATCCCTTTAACTACTTAATAATTTTTGTGTCTACACAAACTTTCGCATTTATTAATACCTATTATTATTATATAGTAGAATAATATCACTAATTTTTGTTGAGTAAATGTAATTTAATCTCTAAAAAATTTTCTTAAACACACAGTCAAGAAGTCAACTCGCTTTATTTTATTGCTACAAGAATTGGCTGCGCCTTCTATAGTATGAACATAGTATAATTAAATATGGAATCCGGAACCTTTAAAAATGTACTCGTTTTTGCAAACATTTGCCGTAAACAAATGTCGATTTTTTGTAGAATATAAATGTAATATCGATGGATAAAAATGTGGTTAGGAAATTATTTTTTCCGTTGAATAAAAATTCCAGGCGACAATCCAGTATACGTGCAGTCCGTGAAAGAGCACGGTGCCGCTTGGCGCTCTGGACTCCGCTCGGGCGACAAAATCTTACGCGTCAACGGCGTCGCCGTCCACAATCACATGCACCAGCAGGTCGTTCAAATGATCAGAGGTGAGTCTCACCTTAAGGGGTGAAACCAAAAATTTAAAAAAATCACTAGTTACTAGTCATGGATAAATGATTGGTCTCGCTGCGCTCGACTAGATACCGCCGTCGTACTTGTAAAATGCGGCATAAAATAGTACGCCGAATTCGGCGTACCCGAGCCAGTCACACTGCATACTGTCTGTGATGTGTACGTGCCGAATGTTTTATTAAATTTTAGGAATAATAAAATACCAGTTTGCGTAGTGAAACTGTGTAAAAATATACTGTAATAAAACTGGGTAAAAAGTGACAAAAAGTGACGATTTTTTACACACATTACAATAAAAAGTTGCCACATTTTCGGAGCTATTGCTTTTGTATAGCCCTCTATCTAGTCGAGCGGTGCGAGACTAATCAATTTATCTTTGACTGGAGTATTGATAAGTGGATCCTGGAGTTATCCAGGTAACTGAGGGCATATTGTCACTTATTTTTCATCGAAATACCTACTACAACTATGGATCTTGCGTCACAAATGCCAAAGCGGCACATAAAAAGTACACCTAAAACGTAATCATGGCGGATTCAATGGTAAAAGGTAGTAACGAACAAGTTAACATATGTTGACGTAAACTCACATTTTCCGATGTTTGGTTGTTTTCAAATGACATGTCAAAGTTCATGCTCTATCTATGAACATGTCACTTTTAAATTTTCCATAAAGGGTTTGATTCCCTGTAAAATTTGATAGAAAATTATTTTGCAAAGAAAGCATAATTATGTTAATATTTTCCAGCAAATTCAACAACAGTGCTGACCGTACAGCAAAACAGCTCGCGACACAAAACACCGATCACAGCTCCGGTCCCGGTCAATGTGAGTATAAATCCTCAACAGAACCCTTATTATTCCTCTTTAATAAAATCAAAATCAAAACATTGATTTAATTTTTTTATTTATTTTTTTATTTTTAAATTACCCCCTAATTTATAAATTCCAAAATGTCTTAAAATGTGTATTTTAAATGTATGTAAATTGTCACTGGAAGTAAAATCGGCCTAGTTTAGACGCTAGTATTCAACTCAAAAAAACAATTTTATTTATCAATTAAGTTTCTCCAAGAAACTCTTAAATTTAAATTTACCAGGGTTTCGGAAAAAAAAAGCCAAGACGATGACGATCCTTAAAAGAAACCCCGAAAGAAATCAGTAATGCAGGATTGAGGATAAGGGATAGGGAAGGGATGGGGTGTCGGGCTCTGTATTAATTTTTTAATGAATTCATTCACAGCAAGAGAAACAACGTCAACTGGAAGCGGCCAAAGCGAAAACTTTCCGGCTAATGTTGGAACAAGAGCAGAAGTACATAAGGGATTTGCGAAGTAAGTTTATCTATTTACATACTTATATACTCTGTTTTTTTTGACATGAATATGTCTTTTCTCTGGGGTCTATTCGAAAGAATGTGTGTCACGAAAATCGTTACCATGACGTAAATGAATTAATTCGAAAGAATGTGTGTCACGAAAATCGTTACCATGACGTAAATGAATTAATTATAATTTGTTCGTTTGTTTATATATATATTTTATCCCTGTTGACCATAGAAGGATTAAGGATAAGGGGAAAGAATAAGGATAAGGATAAGGATAGGGATGGGGATAGGGATAGGGATGGGGATGGGGATAGGGATAGGGATAGTTTGTTCGTTTGTTTATATATATATTATCCCTGTTGACCATAGAAGGATTAAGGATAAGGGGAAAGAATAAGGATAAGGATAAGGATAGGGATGGGGATAGGGATAGGGATAGGGATAGGGATAGGGACCATTTAAATCTTTCTTTTCATTTATGATATGAGACATATTCATGTCTACTGTGCCATCGAGAAGCCATGGCACTTTTTTTTTTTTTAACAAACGATTACTGAGTATACTGTCTGTCACATATTTCCTATACTGACAAGAGTGAGACGGGTCATTGTTAGGTTTTGGTACTCATTTGTTAAAAAAAAATCAGTATAAAAAAAAACACACAAGGAAATATACTAAAAATATGGAAAGTAGTAGCAAGGGGCACACTAAGATTTTTATTTTGAACACTCCGTTTTTGCGTCGGGCGTAAGGTGTGTTAATAAACATACATTAATAAAAAATAAAAAATAAAAAAATTCTATATTAATTACAATTGACATTTCAATTTCAGATGAACTGTCAAAAGTGCCAGACGTCAGGAAACAAGCGGAACTCGAATCGGCCGAACAGAGATGCTCAACATTGCAACACAGTCTCGACGCCTTAACCACTGGACAGGTAAACTTATATATAAATGTTTTCAAAATGTTTGTCCAAAAAAACATTGCCAACAAATTGTGTAATATCACCTTCAATAAAGGATACTCTAGATTCACGGTCTCGAAAAAAATCACTGCGAAATAAAAAAAATTGAATAATGTAAATGTTGCATGACTGATTTGAATCTTAACATTTTGTAATAATGGTCACGTGTTCACCTTAAGACAACTTTGTGCAACTAATTTGAAATATCACCCCAAGCTGTGAGTGCGGTGATATTCTACTATGCGACTTTTAGTGAAGCAAAACAGAATCTAGTGTATCCTTATACTAATATAATATTATACATAATATGGAAGTTTCTATTGTCTGCTTTTTGACAAATTAAAGAGGTAATAAAAGGTCTAGGTGATTTTTATAAAAAAAATATGTTTTTTTTTAAAATATATTTTGCCAAAGTTTAAGTTATCATCATTCCATTTCATTGAGGTTTTAAAACAAAAATGGCGTCACAAAAAGTGTACTCAAAACGAATGGTAAAGATATGATATAGAGGAAAAACAGATACTGAAATGTATCATGTACTTATTTACATACAGAGTAGCTTTTGAGTTTATTCATTACAAACATACAAAAATACAAATCTCTTTTTATAATATTAGTGTAGATATAATGTAATTTGTTGTGTACACTTTTTGGGACTGTTTATGTGTTGAAGGCGAAAAGTGAATAATGAATATTTCCATTAATATTATTCATAAATATTTTAATGAATATTATCAAGAATATTTTCATGAGTATTATCAAGAATATTTTCAATATTTATGAAGAATATTTTCATGAATATTATCAAGAATATCTTCATAAGTATTATCAAGAATATTTTCAATATTTATGAAGAATATTTTCATGAATATTATCAAGAATATCTTCATAAGTATTATCAAGAATATTTTCAATATTTTTGAAGAATGTTTTCATTTATTTTTTTGAAGAATATTTTCATTAATATTTTTGAAGAATATTTACATTAATATTTTTAAAGAATATTTTCATCAATATTTTTGAAGAATATTTTCATGAATATTATTCATAGTGTAACTAACAGTGTCGGAGGTTTTGATAAAGTTGTGTCTCGTCTCGTGCCCGCTTCTGTGCATGTCTGTTTTTTTACATACACACATATATACATTTGTTACCGTTTTTTCGTTCGTTTGTTCATATTTTTTGTCAATAACTTAATATCATTTACTTAAAACATTATATTTTATAAGTCCAATGTGCAATTTGATACGATTTTTGTTATAATTACGACCTTAGAGTGTAAATTTGTTTTTAAATACTCAAGATACAAGTTTGAATGAGAGGACAGCGCCATCTATTAAATCCTTGAGGTACTAATATTAAAAACATAACTTGAATAAGTTATTAAACTCAAAGAGATATACAAAGCGTTTTATAAAAAGCGCACTTATATATTATTTAAACTTAAAATGGTTATAGAAATGACATCACTACATAGTATAAAACAAAGTCGCTTTTTCTGTCCCTATGTCCCTTTGTATGCTTAGATCTTTAAAACTACGCAACGGATTTTAATGCGGTTTTCACTAATGGGTAGAGTGGTTCTCGAGGAAGGTTTAAGTACATAATTTACTAAGTTACGCGGGCGAAGTCGCGGGCAGCAGCTTTAATTTTATTAACACGTAATTTTACTAACATGTAGTGCCATCTGTTAACTTTTAGATGAATTAGAGTACTACATTGCTTCAAACAGAATTCCCTAGATGGCGTTGTAAATTTTGCATACACGTTGTCTGGGACTCCAAAAAGGACATAGGGTACCATTCATCCAGAACGCGGACGAAGTCGCGGGCACCAGCTAGTATTATATAAAATACACATGTGATAAAAAGTGGATTATTTTTTCATATAAAATAATTTATTTGAATGTTTTAAAAAGAATATAAAACCAAAAATAAATGAATAATAAAGTTATTAATGACAATAAAAAAAACGCACCACGAGCTTAGCCCGATATTATGGACATTGATAGTTTCAAAACAATTTTGTGATTTTTTTTATTGTATTGAAATGGTTTTTTTTTAGGTATGTATGTTCATTGATAATTAATAATCATTCATCAGAAATTTTTTTTTATTCATCAGAGATAATATTGTAAATTTATTGTGTATTAGTATTACTTATTTAAAAGTTAAAATAGTAGTTAAAAAAAAAAAAACAGGCGATGCATAGAATCGAGCGGTTAATTTATTGTGAATTAAATTTATTATATCTTTCGCTCAAACGACACATAAATTATTTGTAGATAATGTATAATAATACATACACTTTTCTTTGTCTTTGCTCAATTACACTCTTTTATACTTATTAGAATGTTTAGAGTCGCGACTTTAAATTTTGTGTGGAGTTCTTAAATCTAAAATTATTTTCAAATAAAAAGAATTTTCAAAAAAAATTCCTCATGTCAAAATGTAAATAACTTGAGTTAGGGCCTCTTTCACCATCTGTCAAGTAGGCTAAGTAGGCTGTATTTTGTGTGCAGTTCTTAAATCTAATATATGTCTTCAAAAATTTCAAATTCCGTATGTTATAATGTTATAGTAGGTAATTTAAGTTAAATTCTTGGGCATATTTTAAATTTTTTTGTAATTTTTATAATTTATGTAGATAATTATTTTATATGTAGGTATATATATATATATATATTTATATATGATTATTCAAAATGTACAGATACATCGAATTAGGAATTATCCTGTAATGATGTACCATGTTATATTGTAAATAAATAAAAAAATAAAAAAAACTCGAGTTAAGGCCTATTTCACCATATGTCAAGTAGGCTGTCATTTAAAGTCACCTGTCACCGGGAAAAATTTAGCTGATATAGATACCTTTGTTTGTATTGTACGGTAGAAGTGCCAAAAATTAAAAAGAAAATAATAAAAAAAATCGCCTATCGAAGGATGCACTAAACCGAGTGTATGATTTAATAAAACATAAAATTATTTAGTAAAATTAATTAATCAACACTTTACTCGTAGTTGGTGAAAGTGGCCCTAATACTTTTAAAAATTATGCTAAAATATATAATACAAGCCATTGCACGCGACTTGGCCCGCGTAACTTTATAAAATATAGCCTATGTGTTACTCGCTGATAAAGTAGCTTTCTATATGTGAAAGAATTTTTTAAATATACAAAAATACAAATCTTCTCTCTTCATAATATTAAACTAGCTGGTGCCCGCGACTTCGTCCGCGTTGAAAAAGCAATATATCGCCTGACATCGTTATTGCTATTATACTTAGCCAGGAGTTAGTTTGCTTAATTTTAGATAATCCCTCGGGAGCAGTACTTTTTTTCTGGATGAAAGGTACCCTATGTCCTTTCTGGTGTCCCAGAAAGGACATAGGATAGAAAGGACGAATAGGTTACGATTTTGAACTCCACACAACCTGTAAATATTTAAGGGCTCACTTGGCACAATGCAAAATGCTATTTTATTATTATTATTATTATTACTATTATTTTCATTTGCGTGCGTGATTTTGTAAATTTTTTGTTTTTACATAATATTTTTCTCATTGTTCTTGCTTAGTCATATACATACATGTCTTATTTATTAGCTTAATATTAGCTTACTTAGTTGTAAAATTATCGAATTACCATTGGCTTCATAGTAATTAAATAAACAGTTAAATTTAGTTGCATTTTCATACTCATAGTTAAAATTATAAACATCTAAAACTAAGATGACGTCTACAAATAGCAATATTGCACGCGACTTCGTCTGCGTAACTTTATAAAATAAAGCCCACGTTACACGCTGATAATGTAGGTGAACGAATTTTTGAAATCGGTCCACTAGTTTTTGAGTTTATTCATTCATTATAAACAAAAATAAAAATCTTATAGGGTTTTAGAAAAAAAAAATAACCAAAAAATTTACGATCCTGAGAAGAAATTCGGAAAAAACTCAATATACAATTTTTTTTGTTATCCTCAAAGGGATATGAATATTATCCACACATATAACTAACGTGTAATTAAAAAGTATGTTTACGAAATGACGCACGCACATTTATATAATATAACGTATAAACTATAACTATCCGACGGATATCCGACAGCCTACGGACATGTCGTCATCCCATCCCCAATTGCCTACGACGCCGAAGCTCAACGCGCGAAACAAACACACGGACAAAACCGGATCTCCACCTCCAAACAACACCATAGGATTCCTAAGCGGCATACCTAGGTCACTGAGCAACCTGACCGGACAGAGTCTCAGGAATTTGAGACAGGCCAGACAAAAAATGCAACAGGAAAACCAACCTCCACATTTCGGACACACGTCCGACATGTCCGAGAGCAAAAGGCATTCAAACAACTCGGTCACGTGCATAGACAACGTGACTCCGCCCCCATTGCCTCCCAGGTCAATAGAGAGACCTAAAAGGAGTCCACTGAGTCCGGGCTTAGTCAATCCGCTGGCCAAGCCGAAGCCGAGCGGATCGGCGCCTGCGCACAATAAATATTACAAAACATCTTCGCCAATGCACCAATCTATGCCGTCACCCTACAAAGAGGACACCAAGCAGTTCAGGAAGTCGTCACATTCGCTAGACGGCGAATTGGACGGACCCCAACCGAATTCGATTGCTTTGCAAATGAGTTATCCCCTGGTGAACGTGCCACCGCCTCCCCTACAGGTGAGTGGAAGGGATGAAGGGATGTGAAAAGCGGGATATAAGGGTCCGCAGACTTCGTAAATAACGGTCAAAAAGATTTAAAATGCTAAAAAATTGTGTAGGTTCGGACGAGTTTCAGAGCGAATTGGTCGGTGTTCGCATACACGACCTCACCAAATTTTTTTAGTGTCTAAATCTGGGATGAAAATGAAAAACACCTAGGATATACCTTGCAATACACAATTCCTGTTATTCAAACTAAACTTTTAAAATACACACTGACAAATGCACTATATTATACACCCACGTTTCCTATCAATATTTTTACTAACTTAGTAAAAATAATGATCTCTTAATTTATGAGAAGTAATAAGCACATACATACGTTTGAACAAAAAAAGAACAGGATATCAAAGTGAGCTTTGTAAATATTACAGCGAAATGCAAAAATGGTCACACTAGCTGTTGCCTGCGACTTCGTCCGCGTTCGAAATGTTATATAGCCTCACTTACGTACTATCCAACAGATTTGCTGTTATTTAAGAAGTCTGTGTCTTGGCCCAGCTAGGATTACTAGGACTAAGTTAAAATAGCAGTATCGACTGGCTTTTTTACGTATTTCTCGTCACCTTGGTCTAGGAACATAGTAATTCTTTGGTAAATTGTTTTTGATGAGCTGCGTATACGCAAGATATACTTATATAGCTTTGTGCAGGTATTTCCTTGAAGCACATTTCAAAATGTCAGCCTGTAACAATCACCCTCACCCATTGGCACTGGTTATCTGTTTTTTTTAGTTTTTATTTCATGCTTCTTAAATGAGTTATCTGTGTTATATTTGTGACTAATTGTTGTTCGTCTTCGCTCGAATAACGTCGTAATGTGTCTATTATACATTACATCATGAGGAGTATTATTCGGTTTTTAGTTAGCCGAGCCATAGATTTTCCAAAAGCACCGATTTATTCTGTTTTCTTAGGAAAAGATTTAAAACATTTAAATAGTTGATACGAGTAAAAAAAGGGGGAAAAAAAGAAGGAGTAACTTCTGAATGATCAAAGGCGTTTTCATCCGGTACTAATTGGAAAATATACGTAGATCATAGATGAAAGATTGGTCTCGCTGCGCTCGACTAGACACCGCAGTCGTACTTGTAAAATGCGGCATAAAATAGTACGCCGAATTCGGCGTACCCGAGCCAGTCATACTGCAAACTGTCTGTGATGTGTACGTGCCGAATGTTTTATTAAATTGTAGGCATAATAAAATACTAGTTTGCGTAGTGAAACTGTGTAAAAATATAATAAAACTGGATAAAAAGTGACGATTTTTTACACACACTACAATAAAAAGTTGCCACATTTTCGGAGCTGTTGCTTTTTTATAGCGCTCTATCTAGTCTAGCGCAGCGAGACCAATCAATTATCTTTGACGTAGATTTTAAAAAGATAGAAAAGTTTCAGGAAAAAGATTTAAATCAAGGCTAAAATTATTAAAATTTACGATTTTTTTTTAATTGATATATTATTATGGTTATGTACATACAGACAGATAATCGGAGTGGATTGTCCGTGATGCATGTCAGGAGTCAATCCTCACCGGAGCACCTGGACCACAGCCTACAGAGATGTAAGTCTTCATTTTTGTCTAATTTATCTACAACTAGCTGTTGCACGCGACTTCGCCTGCGTAACTTTGTAAATTATATACTAAAACCTTCCTCGAGAACCGCTCTTTCCATTGGTGAAAACAGCATAAAAATCGGTGCAGTAGTTTGCAACAGACAGACAGACAGACGCGGCGCAAGTATTTGTTTTATAATATGTATTGATAGACTAGGTTACTCCCTGACAATGTAGCTTACCAAACAAAAAAAAAAGGTATTGTATGTAAGTTAAGTTAAGTTGCTTACTTTAAAACTAGATGGTGCTATTGTGGTATGTGTGCAATATTTAAAAAAAAATTTAAAAAAAGCTCTTAATTTTTTGTTTAAATTTTTTTTTAAAGCAAATATATGTAACTGTTAGTTGATTCAAAATGAATCAAAATGTTGATAGTTTCGGTTTGTTGTCAGCGAACGTTGAGGAGAAAGAAGCTTGGGAGAGAGGAACGCCTCCTCCGGGAACTCCGCCTCCGCCCTACGCACATAACACACAGGTGAACAACAAAAACATATACTACTACCTGGTGCCCGCGACTTCGTCCGCTTTCTGGATAAAAGATCCTTTCTGGTGTCCCAGACAACGTGTATGCAAAATTTCATGGTGATCGGTTCACTAGTTTTTGCGTGAAAGAGTTACAAACATCCACGCAAACTTTCGCATTTATAATAATTATTAGTCCTGGTATTAGCTGTTGCACACTTTATGTTTCATTACAAACAAAAGTACAAAATACTTTTTTTGATACTTAGTCAACAGATTACAATGTGTAAAATTGTTTTTTTTTTGAAAAAAAAAAAAAAAAAAAAAATATTATATGTATAGATAGACACTTACATTTATTCTTTTATTGTTAAAGTTGTCTTTCAAGATAGCGCTTTTCCAAAGTGTAATAAATATATAAATAATTTTGACAGCCCTGTGCGGATCCACAAAGAGCAATAATATCTATGGAAGAAGACGATTCTCCAGCCTCCGTAAGTTTCATTTAATATTTGTTACAACATTCAAAATAGATGACACCACTGTACTTATTTTTGGAGATGCAGCAAACTCTGTTTTAGCATGAAAAGTTCTTTTATTATCTCAAATGTAAACGATTCCAGATGAACATTGGCTGTTAAATCCATAGAATAGACAAATCATTAAAAAGGTTTGATGTTGATATGAAACTATATTATTGGTCAGAGGTGTAAACCATATTGATCCTTGTTATCATATGTAGTAAGTTTATTTTCATATGTAGTTGTCTGCTCAGTACTTAACATTACACGCAAGTGTAGCGAGTTCACTTTTTACCCAGTTTTATTATATTTTTACACAGTTTCACTACGCAAACTGGTATTTTATTATGCCTAAAATTTAATAAAACTTTCGGCACGTACACATCACAGACAGTTTCCAGTGTGACTGGCTCGGGTACGCCGAATTCGGCGTACTATTTTATGCCGCATTTTACAAGTACGACTGCGGTATCTAGTCGAGCGCAGCGAGACCAATCATTTATCTATGGTTTGTTTATTTGAAAATGTTATATATTGATGACAGGACAACTCGACGTATTCCGGCCTGTTCTCGAACGTTCGATGCGTGAGGGAGTCCAACGTCAGAATGGCCGTACTGCTCAATTGGCTATTGAGCGAAAGGAGGTAACATTCATTGTATTCAAGAACATTTCCAAGCGAATTTCGACCTTCTGCACCAAGATTTTAAGTGTAATTTTATTGTGCACTTGTTAAAGAAAACTATGTGCCTTTATTAACCTGTTAATTAAACATATCAATGTAGTACCATTGTTGATTTCGCACGTTATACAAAACACTAGGAACTTTATGGAACAATCAAAAGTGACATATGCGTAGAGCATCGACTCTACCGTCTGTCATTTAAACAAACCAACCAGCCAACCATCTGTCATAAAGAAAATGTGAGTTTATATCAAAACATTGGAGTATAAAATGAATAGTATAAGTTGGTCGTTACCACCTTTCACCATTGACTCCGCCATAATTCCGTTTTAGGCGTACTTGACATGTGCCGCTTTGGCATTCGTCAAGTATATTTCATAGTTGTAGTTCTTCGATGGGTCAAACATATAAATATTTTTACCCAGAATAAATAGTATTGAACAAAGCAACTCCACATGTTTTTCAAGTGTTCCTTCTTTTTTTCCCTTTTTTTTTGTTAGTCGAAAGACAGGCTGACAGTCCACTTGTTGGTAGGTGGCTACCGTCGCCCATAACACAAGCTACGCCACAGGTGCTTAAAGTGTGCTGTAATTTTTTAATGAGATGCAATAAAATTAGTTTTGTTTGAGTGTTTTTTGTGGTTTAACGCGAGGTGTTCCGCAGATGTGCGAGCGCCAACTTGCTGCTCGTGATCACTGAAGGCTACCGGTCGGACGCCACGGCTTCTTTGGCCACTCTACGCCGATGGGCATACGAGATCCAGTCCACCTTCCTCATGCCCAATGCGGTAAGGTTTTGGCAATTGAAAAAAGTTGTGATAACGAAATGGTGGGGACTCAATTGAGAAAAGTTATGATAACAAAATTGTAAGAATCAATTGAGAAAAGTTATGATGACAAAATTGTAAGAATCAATTGAGAAAAGTTGTGATAACAAAATGGTGGGACTCAATTGAGAAAAGTTGTGATAACAAAATTGTAAGAATCAATTCAGAAAAGTTGTGGTAACAAAATTGTAGGATTCACTTGAGAAAAGTTGTGATAACAAAATTGTAGGATTCAATTAAGAAAAGTTGTGATAACAAAATTGTAGGATTCAATTAAGAAAAGTTAGGACAATAAAATTGTGGGTATCAATTAAGAAAAGTTATGATGCAAAATTGTGGGACTCAATTGAGAAAAGTTGTGACAACAAAATTGTAGGACTCAATTGAGAAAAGTTATGATACAAAATTGTGGAACTCAATTGAGAAAAGTTATGATAACAAAGTTGGGGGATACAATTTAAATTTAATTAATTACATCACTCAATAGCTAAAGGATCAAACAATTTTTTGGTATATATTTCTATGATGTTTCCTTGAAATAGTTTTAATTTTGTCACAGGTCCTTCAGTTGAGCGGCGTTGACGAGAATATGGCCAACGAAATTGAACATGTCCTAGTGAACGGTGAGTGCACACTTGTAGAATCTGTATAAGATTAAAAATGTGATGTAGCTGACTGTTTGTCTGTCTGTTCATGAATTTTGCATGAAATGTGTAAAATTGTTAGAGATACAAAAAAAGGACATAATCTCTGCTAACAACTAATTGATAGGTATAATCCGAGGGCACAGTGTATAGAGTGTTGGTGTCCGCAGAGTACGAGAAGGAGGAGATCCTGCGCTCGGTGTTCCGGAAGGCGCGCGCCAAGGCGAAGGAGGAGCTCGGCGCTCAGTTGAGCGAGTTCCAGGTGAAGCGGCAGGTGGGGCTGGGCACGCTTTACGGGCCCGAGGACGCGGTGCTGGCGCGCTGCCTCGCCGACCGCGCGCACGAGCAGCTCGTCGTCGAGCGGCTGATGTGCGCGCGGCTGACCGCCGTGCAGGCCGCCCGCGACCCCCACAGCGCCGACCGCGACGACCGCCACGCCGCGCTGCTCGCCGCGCTCGTCGCCGCCGCCGTCTGTCTGCAGTGCAGGTCAGCCTTTCTTTTCTTCACTCAAACAGACAAGCACTGACTCACACAGAGCCACGCGCGAGTAGTCTGTGAGATGTCCATTGGACAGCTACTACAGAATCCATCGTAGTCCACATAAATTTATTGCCAAATCAAAATTTAATGTTTGATATTAAGTTTCTAGAATTTAATGTAATATCGTTGGGTGAAAGAAATTTTCAATTCCAACATGTAAGAAGGGTTGGAAAAAAATAAAAATAATCCTCAAATTATACAAAAATGGTCATGGTTGGTTTATTAATTTTTAAGACACAAACAGAAATAAAACAAAAATATAGTAAAAAAAAAAACAAAAATATACTTTAGGCACGGTACAATTTTGTATGAGGATAAAACACTGAACTCTCGAAACGACATCAACGTCATTCAATAAATACAATTATTCGAAGTTAGATGGCGCTGTGGTTAATGTTCCGGTACTAAATCGTTAGATGGCGCTGCAAATGTAAATTAAAATTGCCTCGAAATATTAGATTATTCGGAGTTAGATGGCGGTGTAGTTAATTGATAAAAATAAATTCTAATAAAAAATACTCATTAAAAACATATTTCTTAACAACCCAAAAATAATCTTTACAAGTTTGTAAAGCTAATGAATCTTACGACTGACAGGTTTTTTTTCATAATTATTTATCATCCAACTTATAGGCTCTTTATATTTTTTGAATATAAAATGAAACATTTCTATTTATTTTATTGTTTAAAATCAATTTTTTTATCAGTAGGTGTTACATTTAAATGTTTACCTAAATTTTCTTTAAAAAAAATTTTTTTTCTTCTTTTTCGATATAATTTTTTGCGTACTACGGAACGTACTCGTAAAAAAGTGCGGGTAGCTTAAAAAAAAACAGATAATACAGATAACACGTCAAAACGTCGTTTTAGTATTAAAATTAATGACGATTAGATAAAGTAATTTATCATTTTGTATTACGTTTTTTTAATTTTCTACAATTTTTAAGCAAATGTCCAAGTTTTGTAACTAAATAGTTGTGACACATTAATTATAAATACGAGCGATTTTTTAATGTGGATTTGTTTACAAAATTATCCTATTACGTTGCGCACAGAAGGAAAAATTAGTTTTAAATGATAAAAAAATATAAATAAAGTCTCTCGGTGAACGAACAGTCATAAAATAAAATATAAGTTTGATGAAGTACATATATGTAGTGTGTGCATATTATAATATTTTATGATGGTCAATCTGACCGAGTTGAGTGAGTGCGAAGCGAGAGAGGTCAGAAGGAGATGGTGGCAGTCGCCAAAAAATAAGACAAAAAAGAAAAACAAACAGACACAGTGAGTTTTCGTCTAGTAATTTTTCATAATAATGTCACATTGTGAACTTCTAATTAAACAATCTTTTTGAGAAATTGAGAATTTTCGTTTTAATTATCTGACTGGTGATTGATAATACTCGGGATTATTGATATGTAAAGTTTTATTGTATTGTAATTTGTATAAGTTAATATTTTGCATTCACGTCAAACATTACGGATCATCTGGCAGATATGAAGTTTGTTAAAATAACTTTAACTTAAATAAAAAAATTATAAAAATTCAAAGTTAGACCTTGTTATCATATCTAGTAAGCTTATTTAGGTAACTAAGTCATTTAGGTAACTGGGTAACGGTAACATCTCGAGTTCAATGATTTTACCCCATATCAAAAAGGGTTAGTAAGTATATACAGAGCTGTCAATTTCGGTTAGTCAACGTGACATGACCGTGTCGCGAGTTGAATGATTTTATCCGATCTGAAAAATGGTGTTGCAGGCCGGCGGCCGTGGCTGCGGCGGTGGGAGGGTCCCGCGGCACTTTCCTGCAGAGGGACAAGCCCTACAAGCAAAAGGTGAAGCACCTCGCCAAGCAACACCCGCAGCCCGTGAGTCTCTTAACTCTATTTCATTCTATTTCATATGCCTTACACTTACGACACGAGCAATTCTGGACATTCAGTACTAATACACCCTACGAAGATCTGCACCTTGACACTGTTAAGCGGGAGATTACAAAGAGCAGGAAAAGTTATCAAAATAGATATTTGTAAAATAGCAATTTGTAATAGCCTTTTGAAATTAAAATCAAACGTAGCAGATCCCAAAAGTAGCAGATCCCGAAACTAGTCAGTCAAGTCTATATAATTTTTCTTAGTTTTCCAAAACAGGAGGTCCGTCAAGTCCAAAGCAGTCAGTTCAAGTCCCAAATTATTTTTGTGCCTATTTGAAAAAACGCCATTTCGGCGCTGTAGGCGCCATATATATGTATGAACGAGTCTCCATACATATCTATAGAATGTATACACGCAAACGTCAAAATTAGTTCTGGGGACAATCGAGGGCGGCGTTTCAAAATGGCACAAAAATTAGCTGTCATTTGTATGGGTAAGCCAGAACAGCTGTCAGGTCAGTGACAGGTCAGTAACTCAGATCAACAACTTGGCTTCCGCACTTGAGGGGGAGGGAAGTGTGAGGCACATAAGACTTTAAGCGTCTGCTCTCTTCGATGGTTTTTGTGGTTTTTGGGTTGCAATATAAGTAAGGAGGATTATATTGCAACCCTTACTGGATCTAGAACTAGATCCAGTACTAGAACAACTATAACTTACTACGAGATTACTAAAGAATAGTGGCTCATTGTGTTGAAACACAGTTGCTATGTCGCTGAGGGAAAAAATTGGACTTACAAATAGATTAAATTCTCGTGTCTCCTTTTATAATAATAAATAGTAGATCTTTTTGTTTGGATGTATCACTTTTCGAGGAAGTTGTAACTGTTGAAGTAGAACTTTATAGATTTTTTTTAAAAGAATTGTAATAATGTGTCCTTTATTCTGATTTTGATTCGTCTCTCTTTATAGTTCGTAGTTCGCGGACACCATTTACAACTGCAGGCTTTGACTTCCGTTGGCCACTGCCACCACTGCGATCATGTCATATGGGGACTCGCCCCGCAGGCTTACGTTTGTACAGGTAAGTCCATTTTTAACATTATACTCTGTTGGCCCAATGAAATATGTACTATAGTTTGAACTAAATACTCGTATAGCGCCATCTAGTTCAAAAGACTTTATTTTTCTATGAAAATTTATGAAATGATCAAGCACACACAAAATATTGCACTGTACAATCGTAGATGGCGTTACTTGTTTATTTGATATTATTATACCAATTTATTCTAAGGTTTTTGGATTTTTTTATTTATTGTAGTTTATAATTTTTTCTTTTACTCCTCTAAAATGGCTATTGAGCTCACACGTTACATACAGTGTGTGTAGTGCGAGTTTTACTCGATCATACGCGTCGAACGCGTAAACGTCAATTTGTAAGGGAATGAAGCAGCGCCACCTAGTGGCTAAAGTGTGCGCTACACATTAGTCACTAGGTGGCGCTGCTTCGTTCCATACAAATTGACGCTTACGCGTTCTGTACGCACTCTGTGTGCCCTCAACATAAGGAGGTTTGGACTCTTCTATCCTTGACCATGAATCCTCTTTGTTGTTTTGGCGCAGACTGCAAGCTGCGCGTGCACCGCGCATGCGCACGGCTCGTCGAGGAGGGCTGCTGCTTGGACGGAGAGCACCAAACGAAGCGCATCTCGCGCTTCATGGAGCGCATCCACAACCACGCCTCGCAGCCGCTCAACAGTCAGTATACACACACACACACACACACACACACACACACACACACACACTACAAACGTGTTACATTACAAGTATGAACCGATCGAGATCTTTCTTTGTTATAAGAATTATGAAGATCTGTTCATGCGTTTGAATTGATTCAGGCATTATATTATATGAATTTTTTGAATTTAGATGAAGAGATCTCACTGACTTTCATAGGTTCATTTGTTCTTAGGTTCTTTGCATTTGTTGTTGTGCTGGACAGTGTTTGTTCAGTGACAAACACAAACAGTGACATACAAAGAATCTTATATGTATGCAAAATGATAATGTTCTGTGAATTTCTGTGATTAGAACTCCATATTTAATGTTTTGTTTACTTTGGTTGGTCGATGGTTGTATAATTTGCGGGTATTCCCCGCAAGCAACGAAATGCGACCTCATTGATCCGGATTAAAGATAGTTTAAAGAAGATTAATCTGTTTTTGACGTGAATTGTGTAAAATATAATAGTAAACGTGTGTCCACACCTGAGGCCCTACTATCACCTCTTAAAGCGATGCAAAGACGATTGAGTGAGGGAGATGTCGCTTTACATCATGTATTGCGCCATCTCGTTTACTCACTCGTTTTTGCATCGCCTTAAGAGGTGATAGTAGGGCCTCTGGGTTGTTCAAGATGAAGAGTTTTTTAACAGATTTAATTTTTAATGCAGAAATAAATGATCGAAATTGATAATTTTCTCAGAAAATTAAAACAAATTCAATAAAAAAAAAGCTGGAACAATTTCATAATTAATCCTTGGGAAATCTGTTAGATAATAAGAATCAGCTAAATATCCACTATAGCAAAAGTGTCCTAAATATATATATATTTTTGTTTCATTTAGATCAAGACTCGAATGAACGGAAATCCAAGAAATCATCCAACACGGCACACTTTCTTAACAGTGAGTTTTTTTCTTCTTTAATTTGTCTCGTTTTTGTTTTTATATACAACTAATTTTGCTCTTATATCTCCCTAAATTTTGGTGTCTAATTTTACAAAAATTGACAGTTTATTTTTTAAATATTATATCAGCGCATTATAAAGTCAAAAAAATAACATTTATTTTATCAAAACCAAGCACAGTTCAAAATGTAGTCTCGCTTTCAGTCGAAAGGAGTACGCGAAAAATAGAAGACGAACAACAATGGGACACATCTCAGACCAGAAAAAGTCTAGGTAAGTACTTGCCTTACAATCTAAAGCTAAACCCTTTGATTAAGATTTGATGACCCTTTGATTCTCCCTATATATTTTTTTTAATGTGTCTCTAACAAGTTAATTTGCCAAGCCGAAATGTGCTTGAACTTACATTAATAAATATCAGAAGCCAATATGCTGTGGCTTCTATTTTATGGTTCGTACATTATTGGCATGGCACCACCACGCGACGTCGCGTTACCGGCCACACGACAATAATGCCGTTTCACGCGACGTCGCGTTACCTTTCACAACATGTAAGGGCACTTTACATGACGTCGCGTAACCGGCCACCATAATATGCCGCTTCACGCGACTTCGCGTTACCTGCCACAACATGATAGGGCACTTCACGCGACGTCGCGTTATGTGGCAATTAACGTGTTAAACGGCGTTGACAGAAGATATATGACTATATAAGCCTGGTAAACTTCTAATGCGCCTGGCCGCCATTTTGGTGACGTCATCTCGTGAAGCATTCATTTGTGACTTTGCTGTTAGCCTTATTGTTTAGTATGCGAATGACGTCACTTGGATGTTTTTGTGTTTTAGCAATTTGCAGGGACTTGAACGATTTTTGGATTTGTTAATCCACGGAATAACAATTTTTCTACAATTTACAACAGAGACCTATTGATAAGACTTCATAAAATTTGTAGTCACTGTTTTTTTCTGCAAAAAAATTGTTTATATGACCTATATGACAACTGTGTGTTATTCAAGTCTTCCGCCGGGGCGCGATCAATACCGATTTTTAAGACAAATTTTTAAATTTAATTCTTTAAAAATAAAGAAAAATATTGTTTTTTAAATTTTCCATTATAGTAGTTTCGCGACAAAATTATATTTTTATTTGAATACAGTCAACATTCTCGTTGTAAACACAAGCTTATGTTTTGATAGTTCGCAATTTAGTCTATAATTTTGTGATCTGTGACATTATCTATCAAAAGATACATCATTGTTGTAGTTCCTACTTGTAGTGGGAGAAAACTCGATGACAACAGACGACACCCGCGACGTGTGAAATTGTTCAGTCGTCGGAACAGCTCCGACAGCCATTTTCTAATAAATATCAAAGACCTAAATACGGAATTTATACTGGATGTCGCTTGAGCGTACTCGGGAACTTTCTTTTCGATATTTTACAAGGAGTTTTTTATAGCACCTTCTTTGTGCTATTTTTAGATATTATGCTTAAGTTAACAAATTATTTTGGTAGGTCATATGTCATGATTAGTACTACAAGTATGACCTAACCTAGTAGTGATAAAGAAAAATATTGGATTCTCGATTCCCAAGTCGGATGTGTGATTTAAAAATAACAATTAAGTATTGTTAGCGTTCGCCAGTATTTTTATAAATTATAGACTTTATATTATTCTGATGTATAAATTTTTTTTTATTAATATTTTTTTAAAATTTTATTATTTTATAATATAACACACTACATAAAATGCTTCCAGAAGACCTTAGGACAGTTTAATAACAGATGAATACACACTCTATACACTCTAAAAACATTATTGCAATAAAATTGTTAGTTGATGGCCATTCCAGTAATTTCATTCTTACAAAATCAACTGCACGAGCGTCCAATGTAAGGTGAACTCCGACCGTACGTCGATTCATTATGGACACGTGCCGGTTAGGAGAGCAGCGTTGATTGGTACCTAACGGATACCAGTTTGTGTACAATAGCTCGCACTATAAATAGGCTTTTAATTGTGTTGGAAGTCTATAACAGTGGCATGATGAACGGAAATGTTTCTTTCATGAGTGCAACTCGACTTTGTTGAGCGCCGCTCGCGGCTATATCCAATCTAATCTAATAGCAAAATTTTTCATTATTTTTTTACACTTATTGATTTTAACACAGACGTATATTATCTATATAGGTAATTCTATGCTAATCCGTACTAATATTATAAATGCGAAAGTTTGTATGGATGTATGTATGGATGTTTGTAACTCTCACGCAAAAACTACTGAACCGATCACCATGAAATTTTGCACACACGTTGTCTGATGTCTGGGACACCAAGAAAGGACATAGGGTACCTTTCATCCAGAACGCGGACGAAGTCGCGGACACCAGCTAGTAATTTTATAAAGAGAAAAAATTATTGTATTTTTTTTTTGTATATTTTTGTTTGTAATGAATAAATTCAAAAACTACTGGAGCGATTTTAAAAATTCATTCACCTATGGAAAGCTACATTATCAGCGAGTAACATATAGGCTATATTTTATAAAATTACGCGGACGAATTCGCGTGCAACAGCTATAGTATTTAATATATTAGGAGCCGGCGTGGCACTCTCTATCATCTAATGTTTGGCGAGTATCACTCAATATATAACTAACTAACTTAAAATGAATCATAGCGTTTTTTAATATGTAACATCTGTTAGGATTGTTGACGGTAAAACGTAAAAAAATAATCACATTATAGGTCCTACTATGTGAATCGATAAAAAATTTGCATTAGCGCCAAATACGAGTAAAATCCCTTCAGCGGCGCTGTAAATGAAACGAATTGTCTCACACAGTTTGAACCGCGAACGTCCCTCCGCCGGACGTGTTTTATATGTTGCATCGGGGTATAAAATAACGTATGAGTACTACGATAAACTCGTGTTGGTTTTTCTTGTCTATGCTGTGCCGTGCTGTGTGCGTGCTGTGTGTGTGTGCTTTTCTAAGGACATTGTTGCCCTTAGAAAAGCCTCAACAATGTCTAGTGAAAAATAGACTAGTTTTTTCAATAGCATAAAAGTGTAGTGACTTAAAATTTGTAAAAAATAAATAAATTGTATCTTATTCAATCAGATAGCGTAAAAATTCTATTAATCAAAAAGTGCTCGCAAGTTTTTTTTTTTTCAAAACGGTCTAAGGAATTTAAATTATTTTTAACTGTTCAAGCGTCATCATATTATGCGCTGTGTGTAGTTCGTTTTTTAACAATCCCACAGGAATCTGACATTTTTCCAGGATGAAAAGTATCCTATATGTTAATTCAAGTAATAATCTATCTGTGTGCCAAATTTCATCCAAAACATTTGAGTCGTTTTTGCGTGATTGAGTTACAAACATTCAAACTTACAAACTTTCTCATTTATAATATTATTCACGAAGATGTTGATTGACGAGCGCGCCATGTATTGGAGCGTTTGCTGTTTTTCTATTTAATCTGAGTTATATTTATGAGATATTAATATTATAACGTGTCCATGTTTTATGGGTGTCATAAATATTACGACGAACGGATTTAATTCACGAGATGTACATATTTAGTATACTAAAATACGTGATATAATAATTTTTTATACCTACTTATTTCTCCTACTCAGAATCTAACCTAATAAGAATCAGACATATTATATTACTAGCAGGTGCCCGCGACTTCGTCCGCGCTCTGGATGAAGGTACTCTATGTCCTTTCTGGTGTCCCAGACAACGTGTATGCAAAATTTCATGGTGATCGGTTTAGTAGGTTTTTGCGTGAAAGAGTTACAAACATCCATACAAACTTTCGCATTTATAATATTAATTAATAATTAATAGGAAGGATGTTACTCGCAGATAATATTATATGTAGCTTCTCAACAGTGAAATAATTTTTCAAATCGGTCCAGTAGTTTCGGAGCCTATTCAATACAAACAAACAAACAATCAAATCTTTCTTATTTATAATATTAGTTTACATAACTTAATACTAAATACATTGTTGAATTAAGATAAATTCGGAATCCAGTCTCTTAAAAATCTAGTAATATACATAACTTAACTTAATAATACATTGTTAAGTTAGAATTAAGATAAATTCGGAATACAGTCTCTTAATAATCTGACCTACTCCGCCTGTAACGAAATAGACATAGGAAATTTTCTATATTTAAATATCAATAATTGTAATAAAAAGTAGCAATTGTTTTCATACAGCACATGGAGCTTATTACGTTCGCCGTGACGTGGTGCCAATAATATTGTAATATAGTATACAAAATTTGTTCGATAAACAAAAAGATTAAAATATCTCGCGTGTACTACGAATCCACGTACAAACCATATGTTAAGCTTACTATTGCAAATCAGTACTTAATCCGTACTAATATTATAAATGCGAAAGTTTGTATGGATGTATGGATGTTTGTAACTCTCACGCAAAAACTACTGAACCGATAACCATGAAATTTGGCATACACGTTGTCTGGGACACCAGAAAGGACATAGGGTACCTTTCATTCGAAAACGCGGACGAAGTCGCGGGCACCAGCTAGTATTATAAATGCGAAAGTTTTTATGGATGTATGGATGGATGTTTGTAACTCTTTCACTCAAAACTACTGAACCGAACACCATGAAATTTAGCATACACGTTGTCTGGGACACTAGAAAGGACACAGGGTCAACCTTTCATCCAGAACGCGGACGAAGTCGCGGCCACCACCTAGTTTTAAATAAGTATACAATACTAGCTGAACCCTTGCACGCTTCGCTGTGGCTCAGTCTTATATTAACTCGGCTGCCATAACAACGGCTAACTTCCACTTTAAATGTGATTCGCTTTCTATTAAAAAAAAAGCGATTGTCTCGCGATTGAGATTATATTATTACGCGAAAAGTAGATATTCTCAATCCTTGAAGCGGATTGCATATTGTGTAAAGATTTCAAGTCAATTTGTCGGCTAGTTTTCGAGTTTTTGAGTAATAAACAAAACAAAACAACATTTTTATATAATATATAGATTGTTATTATGAGAGTAACGTTAATTTTCTTGAAATAGTTTTGAACGATTTGCAAATTTGTAAAAAAACAGTCGGCGCATGGAGTCGTGCCAAAGTGGTGGCGAATTGTTAAAAGTCCAAGCGTCTTATTCAGTTTGCGTTGATCTCACAGCACAGTGACGAAGCTTCGGAGTCTGGGGACGATTTTAATTACTGCTACAAGTACCAAGCGCTTTGAAACATCCTTTATAATGCGCACTGCCAGGGTTTGGAACTCCCTGCCGGCGTCTGTGTTTACGAGCACATATAACCCTAATCTTTTCAAGGTTCGAGTGAATAGGCATCTTCTGGGTGAGCTCGCTCCATCTTAGGCCTCATCCTTGCCACATGGCTGGTTGTTGGCCAAGAGCTAACCCATCTCTTATAAAAAAAGAGGTAGGTACGTACGTACACTCAAACTGAAAAAAACTGACGACTTTTCATAATCAACGAAGTTTAATATTTTGAACTTGTGTCTGGGAATTTTATTTATTTTCTTCACCTCAATAACATAACATAGCCGAGTAACGATTTGGTATAATGTAATAATATAAGTGCGTGGGGTGGGTCCAAGATTTCAGGCCGAGAATCGGGCGCGGCCCAAGGACGAGGGGCTTTTCGCCTACATGATACATGAGGGTGACTTTTGCGTCCATTAAACTTAGGTACAGGCATTTAGGGATGCCCTCTTGCCGTCCAATTCATGCCGAGTCACGATTGAGGTAAATTGTAGGCTGGACGAAACTAATTTAGGATTGATTTTCATCTAGAAGTTAATCTTCATCTCAAACTAAGCTAAGCCGAGGGCTAATCCGGGGAAGGCCTTTAGTGTAATAATAATAAAGAATTGGTCTTCAAGGGCCGTTGTAAATAATAATAATAATAATTGGAACGATTAGGACGGGTTGATGAGTTTTGTTTCGGGTATATTAAATATATAAAAAGGCTTTTAGGTACGTACTTGTTAAAAAGCTCGCGAATAAAGTCCATTTAATTTACCCTAAAGGGACATATATTCGTTGTGTGATTAAATCAACCGAGGGTCGCTTTGGATGTTCGCGTCGTTTGTTGGAATGTGAAATATTTTTCCAATATGTCAGTTTGGTATCTCTACGCAGCTTTGTCTGTATTTTCAAGAAGAGACAAAATTCTATCATGTGCCTCAATAGATAGCGACTTCTTCGAAGCCCTCATGGGCTCCCATTCTTTGGATGAATTCAGCCTAGTTTCAGCATATCAGAGGGCCTTGTTCGAGTATAATTCGATCAAACGCATCGAACGCGTAAAGGTCAATTTGTATGGGAATGAAGCAGACCTACACGTTAGCTATTAGGTGGCGCTGCTTCATTCAAATTGAATTCAAATTCAAATTGACCTTTACGCGTTCGACGCGTATGACCGAGTGAAACTCGCACTAGGCACTCTGATGGCAGTGACCATGTCATTACAGAATACCTCCTTGAAGTAACATTACGACCCATGGTGTGACCTCGGTCACACCATGGGTCGGCAACTCACTTGCAGCTCCTGTGGTTTTGCTCAAGTGGAACGTCAGCCTGCCTGATGACTTTAACATAAAAAAAGATTATAATATTATGAACCCTCTGACCTGTTATTTCGCTTATGACATCAAAGTCCTCCAAAAAACCTGATGACAGGAAGTTTTTTTTTGTGACTTTTTCGATGATCGGATTATGAGCTTTACTCCCTAGAAATTTGAATTCAAAATGTGTTTATTTCTCTAAGTAATAAAAGTCAGACAGTGCCAATAGCGTTATCGTTTGTGGATGCAGTTATCGGTATCCTGTCGTGACATATTTGTCCCTAAATAATATGATATTCATACAGTTTTGGCCACAGTACTGTGTTGATCTTAAACTGCGCAAATATTTGTAAATTTTTCAAACCTTGGGTTCTTGTGGCCAATGATCCTTCAATTCAACAAATTTTCTACCATATCTACACTTAAAATTAGCAGCGTCGCCTTAACTGAGTTCACGGCAACCTTGATAAAACTGTCTACACAAAAAAATCCAGTCTAAATAGGAACTTCCTAATCCCGCAGGCCGTTGTTACGAGCCAAGTCAGAGATGCGGTGAAAATATTTACCCGGAATCGTTTTGGTACGAAAACAAAACAGCGGCGAGTTACGTAAGAGTGGGGACGTCCTCTCGTGACGAGTGGAGCCGTACGTAGCCCTGAGTCGGTCAAGGGCGACTCAGTTGTTGAGTGCGGACATGCGGAACGTCCGCAATGTCCGGGAGCAGGTCGGGGAAACTTCTAACACGCCGCTCAATGCGAAGGATAAACAGAAAACAAGCACCGTTTCCACATCTCATTGAACTGAAAATGTATAGACGAGTGTATGTACCCCTTACTTAATGATTATACTAGCCGGTGCCGGCGACTTTGTTCGCGTTGAAAAATAAAACTAAAACAGCAACATAACTCCTTAAGAATCGATTTGCATCCATACTAATATATGTGAATGTGAGTTTGTTTGTTTGTTTGTTACGCTTTCACGCAAAAATAGTTACGTTCTATTTTTTATTTACAATATTATTTAAAAATAGAACAATGTTTTTCTTTCGGCATGTTCGAATTCTGAAAATTTAAATTTTATAATCGTTCGTAATGAGTATTAAACTCCAGTCGCGTTTCGGATCTGACACACACAATTTTTGAAGTGAAACTTCTTTACGCACGCTTGACTTGGGGAGTAAGCTGGCGAACGCGTGACGTAAGCGTTACGAAAAGTGTGATCGGGCAAGGCGAACGGAAGTTATGTGGGGGATATAAGCAAGAGACAGCAGTGCGCGCGCTCATTTTCTTTCTCTCTTCCTCTCATAGCCAAATACGTTCTTATTTAATTGTGATATTAAATTTAAATATTTGTAGAAAATTAATATATGTATATGTGTATACATGTATATATTGTACACACATATATATATATATATATACATACAGATGGAGCGAAAGAAGTTTCACTTCAGTCGTGTGGTCATAAGCACACTCGTTTTTTGAAGTGAAACTTCTTTACGCACGCTTGACTTGGGGAGTAAGCTGGCGAACGCGTGACGTAAGCGTTACGAAAAGTGTGATCGGGCAAGGCGAACGGAAGTTATGTGGGGGATATAAGCAAGAGACAGCAGTGCGCGCGCACATTTTCTTTCTCTCTTCCTCTCATAGCCAAATACGTTCTTATTTAATTGTGATATTAAATTTAAATATTTGTAGAAAATTAATATATGTATATGTGTATACATGTATATATTGTACACACATATATATATATATATATATACATACAGATGGAGCGAAAGAAGTTTCACTTCAGTCGTGTGGTCATAAGCACACTCGTTTTTTATTACTGTTACACATTTGCTAGGCGTTCTTAGCTTTAGATGATCCTATAGTATTCGCTATAGACACCAACGACGAACACATTATTATTATAATTACTAGCTGTTGCACGTGACCTCGTCCGCGTAACTTTATAATATACTAGCTGGCGCCCGTGACTTCGTGACCAAGTTTCATGAAAATCAGTTTATTCGTTTAAGAGTTATGGAGGAACATACATACATACAATACCTACACTTACAGATTTCTTATTAGTATTGATAGCCTATGTTACTCGCTGATTATATAGCTTCCCAACAGTGAAAGAATTTTTCAAATCGGTCCAGTAGTTTCGGAGCCATTTAACAAATAAACAAACAAATCCTTCCTCTTTACAATATTTAGTATAATTATATTTAAATAGGCTAATAAACGTATAATGTTATGGTAATTATTAAAAATGATGTTGTTTTTTGAACGCCCTCGTAAAATGTTTATTTTGAAAATACCGCCAGATGGGTTTTTCTTTTAACATTTCCTATCCTACCCTCTGAAAAGCGTCTGAATATTTATGATCCGTAAATGGAAATAGGTCTGACGGATTCAGCGAATAATATTTTTTAGTAAAAAAAAAGAACCAGTGTCCAATAGAATTAAATAGCAAATGGAAAACCGAAATAAAGACTGAATTATTTAACAGGTGCTTGCTTTTGCTGTCTCGTTAATACGTTGATTGTTTTATTTTGTGCCGTAGATGGAAATGGAAAACAAAGATACGTCACTCACTATCCGCGCGTGGTCCTTGTAAACTGAGCCCAGTTGTCTCACTTTCATTTTACCTATCTCTATTATTAAGTAATTATATGCGACATTGAAATTGTAACGCATACAATTTCAATTTTTGTGGAATAAATAATTTCGCACATTTCGTACGGAATAAATTCGTGCGAAATGACAACCACTGTTTTAAGTCACAAACATAATCTCATTTAAACGCAATAAGTAATTTACCTTAAATATTATTACTTATAGTTTTTTCCAACGCCTTTCTGAAAACCTTATCATATAACAATCAATTGAGTAGTTAGCCGAGACAGCTACTTTGTTTGCTAGTTGGTGTCCGCGACTTTGTCTGCGTTGAAATATAAAAGATATAACGCCTGACGTCTCACATTATATGTACATGTAAATGACCTCTTACATGTAAATAAACAAACAAATTTTCCCTCTTTTTATTGGTATAGATATTTTTCTAACTCAAGAATATATTTGTCTTTATAACTGCGATACGATCTTTAATTGATGCAGGTATTTTTTTTTTGAAAATCTGTCGAGGATAAAATGATTTTTTTAAAGAGCGCATTACACACTGCATTGTCCCTACTGTCCGTTGGGTAATCTAATCGCTGCCCCGACGCGGCGGACGGGTGAAAGGTTTTCCGATAATTATACCGGCTCAGCCCTAGATTATATCACAAGAAAAATGAGGGTAGAACACGTCCCATTACAAAGTGGGCCGTCTATTGGAAAAAGCGACGCGTATACTTAATCTTACTTTAGGTATATACCTACGTAACGTCACCTTGAAGCCTGGTTCTGATTGGACCGTTACAATATTTGTTGAAATGACAAGTCTAACTCAGTGTCTGAAGGTTATCAGTCTAGATCTCGGAGTCTGAAGGTGTCATATCACACGCAATTTAATAATATAGTTATGTGCGAGATGTCAGGCGAGAGATTGACTCTTCCACGCACATTTCGTACGAAATAAAATCGTGCGAGATGACTACTAAGCCGTCTGTTCAATCACAACAAGGAGCAAACGGCATGCTCGGTAAACATGATACTCCTATGTTATGTTACTTAATTCATATTATAAGTACGTTATGCAATTTTTTTCGATGTTTTAGAAAATATTAACCAGTTTAAAGTACCTACATATAATAATTGGCCTTAAAAGAAAATGTAGGTAAGTGACACAAGAGTATTAACACTAAAAGGATTACTTCTATTTTTACATCACTAGCGATCCGCACCCGCCTCGCTCGGATGCAATTTTTATATATTACTAGCTGACTCGACAAACGTTGTTTTGTCAAAAAATAAAAAAAAATTTGGGGTGGACCACCCTTAACATTTAGGGGTATGAAAAATATATGTTGGCCGATTCTCAGACCTACCCGATAAGCATACAAAATTTCATCAAAATCGGTCTAGCCGTTTCGCAGGAGTTTGGCAACAAACACCGCAACACGAGAATTTTATATATTAGATAATTTGGCGTCTAAGTTATTAAACTGAATTAAGAGACATTTTCCGACCGTCTGTGGCCGGCCTAACGTGAAACATTCGCTGAAATATTATTGCGGAAATACGCAAATAGAACCTAGAGGTTGAACAATGCTCGATTTTACTCTATTTTTAAGTTTCATAAAATAGGGGCCAGAAATCAATTCACACAATTGGGGACGGTCAAATTCAAATTCAAATTCAAATTTGTTTATTTGTTTTTTTTTTCTTCCGGACATCAGTAACGAAGGTTAACGGAACTAATAAGACAACAAGATAAAACAAGTCAGTAAAAGTCAAATTTATAGTAGTGAGGAATTTCGTTTGATGTTTATTTTAAATGTGGGATGTCTTCTCGTATGAAAATTTTATGACCCAATAACCCATAGTTCACTGCGAAAATCGGCAGTTAATAGCACATGGAAAATTTAATTGCGAATCATCAACTAAAGTAAAACTTTGCTAAGAGAATCGTACTGCTTAGTAACAGAAGTAAATACAGCTAAGACGTGAACTTATAAAATGAAAAAAAAAAAAAAAAAAAAATCGGGATGAAAGGTAACCTATGTCCTTTTTTATTCCTTACGATACGATGATCGGTTGAGTAGTAAAAGCATGAAAGCATGACAAACAAACTTATATTCGCATTTATACTTATACATACATATTATAAAACAAAGTCCTCCGCCGCATCTGTCTGTCTGTCTGTTCGCGATAAACTCAAAAACTACTGCACCGATTTCATGCTGTTTTCACCAATGGATAGAGTGGTTCTCGAGGAAGGTTTTAGTATATTATTATTATTTACAAAGTTACGCGGGAGAAGTCGCGGGCAGTAGCTAGTAATATTATATACTAGCTGGTGCCCGCGACTTCGTCCGCGTTTTGGAAGAAAGGTACCCTATGTCCTTTCTGGTGTCCCAGACAACGTATGCAAAATTTCATGGTGATCGGTTCACTAGTTTTTGCGTTAAAGAGTTACAAACATCCATACATACATTCATACAAACTTTCGCATTTATAATATTAGTACGGATTAGTTAGGAAGTTTGGTTAGATTAGATTGCATCATGGGTGCAACTTTGTAAACTTTCATTTTCAAGGGGAAACGGTTTATATAACACTAGCTGGTGCTCGCGACTTCGTCCGCGTGGTTATCTCGAACGGTTTTCGCAGCACACGCAACGGAAGCTCTCAAAGATGAATAATTTTCCCCGTTTTCGACTGTTTCTGCGCTCCTATTAGTCGCAACGTGATGTTATATAGCCTAAAGCCTTCCTCGATAAATGATCTATCCCACACAAAAAGAATTTTTCAATTCGAACCAGTAGTTCCTGAGATTAGCGCGTTCAAACAAACAAACAAACAAACAAACTCTTCAGCTTTACAATATTAGTATAGATTAGTTAGGAAGTTTGGTTGGATTGCATCATGGGTGCAACTTTGTAAACTTTCATTTTCAAGGGGAAACTGTTTATATAACATTTAATGTTAAATGTCATAATAAATTAGGTCATATTTATTAGGCCACTTGGTCATAGTAATTGGGATATTTTTAAAAATGTTACCGCAGTCATATCGGCACAGCTAGAGGCAGTTGATTGTCAACGTCCATACAGGAACAGGAATTGTTCATCAAATGAAATCGCTAACATTCACGACTATCGGCCATCTTGAATGACGCGTGTAGGGACAGGGACAGAACGGATGGAGGACTCAGGGTTGCCAACATAAGTAATTCTAAAAATAATGCCAATTTAATTAAACAGTAGCTTGGTGCCCGCGACTTCGCCCATATTTTACTTCGTCCTTACTTGACGCGACTTCAAGTGAAGTGATAAAATCATTATATCAAATAACGAGCCGTATTTTTTTAAAATATAGGCTAACATTTGAGCTGATATAGACCCATTTGTGAAGTTCATAAAGCTCATATTCGATTAGCACCATGCACATGGAACATATGCATGTTTACAACTTACTACTATCTCCCTCTGCATACGAATGCATTAGTTATGTTAAATAATGATGGAAAGAACGAACTAAAACAGTGTAAACTTTGTGGTTCGGTGTACATCCGGATTTGTACAGCAACGGGGTCATTTTTTGAAATTGTTTGTTTGTACGGTCAGCAAAAAAGATTATCATAAAACTGTCTTTGTTTATGGTACATCATTTTCAAACGCTTCAGATTTGATAATTTTTAATTTCACACATACAGTCTAGACTTAGAGGCATTCATTTTATTATTAATATAATATTTTTCATTTATTTTTAATAATTTACATACGAATTTCACTACAGTACACACACAAACGCGCGCGCGCGCGCGAAATTTCACATTAAGAAGGTAGAATTAAAAAACTTTCATGAAAGCTTCATTTATTTGGTTAAAAAAAACATTGTCGCTTCTATTAAGTACGAGTACATTGTATGAATTTAATTATAGACTTGAACAGCGAAGCTATAGGGTTTGATTACAGTCGTAGTGTCGTATTACTAACGTGCTCATGTTACGGTAATATTTTATTTTTTAATAAATTCGCCTTACCGGCACATAATACTAGGGCTTCATTGAGATAAAAGGCTTAAAAGGGCAGGCATGCAGCCCCGTTTTTAAAAAGGATTTGAAAGTAATTTTAATTTTATTGTTACTTATTATAAAAAGAAAAAACTAACAGCGTCAAAAGTGAAACTTTTTATGTAATTCAAAAACTGTCAATAAGTGTACAAAAAAATACATTGCAGCAAAGAAAAATTGACTGGAAATTATAATAAAAATGATTTATAATAAAAATCAAGAAAAATCTACAGACTATCCCGAATTAATTACTATGGAAGTTTCACTTGTACGTATATGTATATAGTTTTATGTATATGTAAATAATAGTACGTACGAGTGAAACTTCCGTAGTAATTAATTCGGGATAGTCTGTAGATTTTTCTTGATTTTTATTATAAATCATTTTTATTATAATTTCCAGTCAATTTTTCTTTGCTGCAATGTATTTTTTTGTACACTTATTGACAGTTTTTGAATTACATAAAAAGTTTCACTTTTGACGCTGTTAGTTTTGGACTGACGCATACATTTTTTGTATCTTCATTGACAATAACTGAGAATAAAAACAATATTAAAAAATTTTTAATATGAAATAATTTAATAAACATATACATATATATATATATATATATATATATATATATATATATATATATATATATATATATATATATTACATATACATAAACATTCTACATTAAGAAAAGAACTATATAAGTAATTAATATGACTTATGTTAATGAATCACAGATTCAAATATCTTTATCTGCACTGTCATTTTTATTTGGCAAAATAGAAATAATTGGCTTATGATAGCTAAAGTAGGATGCAAATACTTCAGATCTCAATGAATTCAAGTGTCTTGAAAAAACAGCATCCAAGCAAGTTCCATATCTTGTTGTTGAAATATGAATGTCATTGTTTATTTTTAATTGTAATTTATCATATAAAAATGAAATAAGTGGTTCTGAACTTTTGTCACTAAAATTTACATTAAAATCTCCAGCTAAGATCATTGGAATCTTATCTTTTTCTGATTTAGCTTCGGATGCATGTGGTTACACTTACAAATTCGATCTACTTAAGACCTAAGTACTTACGTATGTCAGCTTAGCGACAGCGTTAGCTTTCTTATGTTATGTTATCTTGTCGTAGTTCCACTTTAATTTCTTCCATACATTGTGCTATGTACTTGGCCTAAAATCGAATATTATATAAATGACGCTGTTAGTTTTGGACTGACGCATACATTTTTTGTATCTTCATTGACAATAACTGAGAATAAAAACAATATTAAAAATTTTTTAATATGAAATAATTTAATAGACATATACATATATATATATATATATATATATATATATATTACATATACATAAACATTCTACATTAAGAAAAGAACTATATAAGTAATTAATATGACTTATGTTAACGAGTTAACTCTCATGACAAAACGCTAGTGTCCCATAAAAAGTTTCACTTCAATAAACTCACCAATGTCATGATATCATTTGCCAAATCTCTTGCTAGATCATGAGATATGAAACAACTCAGTCCACTGAGTGCTAATCCTGCTTCATATTGATTCTGAGCATTTAAATCTTTCCTTATCATATTTGTAGTGAGCATAAGTAACTCTGAGTCTGCATGGAATGATTGACTAGCTGCTAAGTACCCGATTCTTTTGTAAGTGAATTTGTTTGAACTCATCACCTCAATAATATTGAATATAGCCCATGATATGTCATATCCTAACATTTGAAGCTAAAATAAATGTCAATTTAATTAATAATTACAACAGTTACACTTACAAATTCGATCTACTTAAGACCTAAGTACTTACGTATGTCAGCTTAGCGACAGCGTTAGCTTTCTTATGTTATGTTATCTTGTCGTAGTTCCACTTTAATTTCTTCCATACATTGTGCTATGTACTTGGCCTAAAATCGAATATTATATAAAAAAATATAACATTCAAAACTTATTTACATGTTTATTAAGTAAATAGTAACAATTTCTGATGTGTACCTACCTCGTTATCTTTATTATTCCTTATACCACGCACTAAATCGGTGAGATTTTTATCGAACATTCTTTCGAAGTTCCCCTTTACTTTCTTTAGTGCCATTTTATTGAATTATTTTCCATAAACATATAATTAAAAAATAAGGACGTTGAACACTTGAAGCATGACTGTATTATCTTAAAGAAGATAAGTTTTACACAACACTAAATTAAAAATAAAATTCAGGATTCGCCAGGCAGTCATAAAACCAAACTTTGTCATTTGTGATTTGTTAGTTAAACGTCAGACAGATGGATGACAGTAATGTCATCCATCTGTATATAGTATGATAAGATCATACTCTATAATCCGTAGCATATAGAGAATGAACTATGTCTGTGTAGTACTCATTTTTTCCATAATATTAATTAGTTGTTCTGTATTTATCCAATTTATCCGACACAGACTGTCAATGTCAACAGTGTCACTGTCAGTCAACATCAACAATTTTCTTTCCGCCTCTCTCACTCTGCTAGAGTGAGAGAGGCGGTAATAAGAAAGAGACAAGGAGTTTAACATCTGTGAGTTTAACAGTTTAACACTTAACAGTTTGTTAGCTCGACGAGTTCACTCTCATGACAAAAAGTTTCACTTCAATAGTGTCCCATAAAAAGTTTCACTTCAAAAAAAAAAGTTTTTTTCCTGACCGTACTCCGTGTATGTACGCGCAAGGCACGTGGGCTTATTTATTTGTAATGCTCGGGGCTGCACTGCACGCCGCACACTAATCTCGGCCTGCCCACTCTAATGCATGTTCATTGATTGATTTTCAACGCGCGTTTTACGGTTATTACACAATATTTGAACGGAAATTATTCACAATAACTCTTTTGCTTATGGTCATTCTTGTTTAGCCGATTGGAGTTTGTTTCTTATCTACCTACACGATCACTACTCGAAGAATCTTCCTTACCGCTTGTACCACTTCAGCTTGATGACTCTTCTAGCAAACTGTAATCGCTTCTTTCTATACGTTCTAATCAATTTTCTTACCAAGAAAAAATCCTAGCTTGCCCGACTACATGCTCTTGCTAGCTCGACGTTTTTACAAGGCTAAAATGCTTGCAGTTAAAAGCGAAATTTGTTCCATTAGCGAAGAAACAGACGGAGGCGGACAGCGACCGTATTCTATTTATAATTTATCATCCCGCTCCCGGATTCGCTCGCATGCATACTTTTTTCTCTGCAAATTGTAACAAATCTTTCGTTTATCACTCTTTCCATTAGAGAAAACCATATCAAAATCCTTTGGGTGATTTAAAAGAAATTATGGGAGAAACATTACAATATACGCGGACATTTCACCAACAAGTCAGTCCTATACAAAAAATAGCTTAAATTTCTGAGTGGTCTGCCAGCCTGTCTTCCGCTATTTCATATAAAAATCTTTAATTTCAAAGTAACAATGAAATTTAGGAATATTCGAGCAGATTAGTGCAATTATTTGACAGTGAGCGGGGACAGTGTGGTTTTCCGATGGAACTTTGCCAACTGAGTCACAGAGAAGTCACTGTGGAACTCCGCTGATGGTGACTCATCATTCCTGACATTCTGTTTAACTTTAAAGTTTAACATTAATAACTTTTAAATGCATTTAAGTATTTCTTTAAAGAATTTCAACTGACCAACATGCACTAACAATTTTTTTTGTTAATATATTTTAATAAAAGTTTGCTACGCTGTCGATAGATGTCGCTCTTGTTATCTTAAAATTTCCAGTACTTTGTATGTAGCACTAATGCTACCTATAAATTCCCTAAAATTACACATAATATGGAAGAATATTTTGGGAATTAACATTGATTCGTGGTCTCAAAATGATAATGAATGTTACTAGTAAAATTGATATAATTTCACTTTTAAAGACTATGTGGTGTTTGGGTAAAGATATTCTGGTTTGTTTAGAAACGGGTTGCAGAAGAATTTCACATTCTTGAAAAAGGAAAACCCAGATTCAATGTTATGTCCAAGCTATAGGCTTCAGCATGGAGACGCCCTGAATTCAACCCCAATGCAAACCTTGTACGCTTACAGTAGGGCTAGTAGAGTTGTCGCGTCTAGACGAGGGGTTGGTAATGTTTGCGCAACATTATATTCCCTTTGTTAGCGTGATATGCATTTATTGCTTCAATTTGCTTCCCATGAATCTTGCAAAATATCAAAAAGTACCTACTTAAAATTCTGACTAATCATTGTAACTGCTGATATCGTCGTTTGTACTACATAAGCCTATATATATTTCATATATTAATTTGGTTAAAATATAAGCTACAGCATGAGCTGAGCAACAGGTTAAAAAGAGTGCTAATGCGTTTGTCCCGTCAGCCTTGACCGAGTGCTGGCAACTCGCCAAATTCTGATTCCCCTTACGATTGTTATTGATTCTCTTTTATACTGCATTGCTTACATCACTCGTTTCAGGACTGTGCACACTTACCATTTCTACACGTCATAAATTATCATTTAAATATTATGTAGACGTTTTGAATCAGTACACTATCTCAGTCGTAGGACGCTAGGACGTCCACTGCTCAACCTGTGGGCCGATACAGCCAGTCGCCGCCTCTACTCTTGCGCTGCCTGTGTTACCTATGTTTCATAATAACTTTGATTTAATTGAGCTTTCTGATATTTTGTTATAAATCAATAAACATAACTACATATAATGTTCAAATTTTTGTAAATATAAGTAGTGTATGAATACTAATTTAATGAGATTTTTTTGTTTACTTTGGTGCACTGTTTGACACGTTCACTGTGACTTTAGTCGGGGAAGTCTGATTGTTTGGCAATTCGCCAAAGGTCTGGCAACGTTGCGATTGGTACAATCGCGGAAATTATTTGTTACAAACTTGTTGTCATCCCTAATGAATTTGATAAAATTTTCCCAACACTTTTGTGCTTTTTCGTTAATTCCGCCGTCTCTCGAAATTTTGCCTAATGAATTTGATGAATTGTTTTTTTTTTGTTTTTTATATAAAAACTAGCTGGTGCCCGCGACTTCGTCCGCGTTCTGGATGAAAGGTACCCTATGTCCTTTCTGGTGTCCCTGACAACGTGTATGCAAAATTTCATGGTGATCGGTTCAGTAGTTTTTGCGTGAAAGAGTTACAAACATCCATACATCCATCCATTCATCCATACAAACTTTTGCATTTATAATATACTAGCTGGTGCCCGCGACTTCGTCCGCGTTCTGGATGAAAGGTACCCTATGTCCTTTTTGGAGTCCCAGACAACGTGTATGCAAAATTTACAACGCCATCTAGGGAATTCTGTT
Source organism: Synanthedon tipuliformis (assembly GCA_947623395.1). Classification (NCBI taxonomy): domain Eukaryota; kingdom Metazoa; phylum Arthropoda; class Insecta; order Lepidoptera; family Sesiidae; genus Synanthedon; species Synanthedon tipuliformis. The sequence goes on from OX392433.1 coordinate 5,890,049, forward strand.
TGAAGCAATGTAGTACTCTAATTCATCTAATCTCACTTCGAATAATGGAAAAAGTCTGTTAACAGATGGCACTACATGTTAGTTATAGTTTATAAAATTACGTTACGTGTTAATAAAATTAAAGCTGCTGCCCGCGACTTCGCCCGCGTAACTTAGTAAATTATGTACTTAAACCTTCCTCGAGAACCACTCTACCCATTAGTGAAAACCGCATTAAAATCCGTTGCGTAGTTTTAAAGATCTAAGCATACAAAGGGACATAGGGACAGAAAAAGCGACTTTGTTTTATACTATGTAGTGATAAGCAAATAAGTTTGGTAAGTAGGCTGAATGTCCACGTAGGTGACTATCGTCTCCTATGATACAAGCAACGTCACAGAGTTTGCGACCCTTGACGGTATAAAGAAATAGAGATATGTGCTTTAAATAAGGCTAGGTGACAACTGTTTTAATAACAAATATATTATTAAATTCTATATATTATTAAATTAAATTAAATTAATATATTATTAAATTATTAAATTAAATCGTGATCAATAATATTTTTCGTTATTTTGGCGTCGTAAATTTTTTTTCAATTTTCCGTTACTGTCTTGTTGTATTACCTATTAGCTGGTGCTCGCGACTTGGTCCGCGTGGAATAGTTATTTTGGGAATCATTTGGGTATCTCGAACGGTTTTCGCAGCGCACGCAACGGAAACCCTCAAAGATGAATAATTTTCCCCGTTTTTTTACATTTTCGACTGTTTCTTCGCTCCTATTAGTCGCAACGTGATGTTATATAGCCTAAAGCCTTCCTAGATAAATGATCTATCCAACACAAAAATAATTTTTCAATTCGAACCAGTAGTTCCTGAGATTAGCGCGTTCAAACAAACAAACAAACAAACTCTTCAGCTTTATAATATTAGTATAGATTATTTCCATGACATTACAATATGAACAAAATGTTATTATAAAACGCAATGTGAAATTTGTTAAATCACGCACCGGCAGCTTTTACGAGCTTAACACGCCGAACACAATTTTAGAAACAAGACCGTTTAATTGAAAGAATGTATTGTATATACAGCTTGCGATCATATTTATACTATTTTATTAATATGTAGGTATAAATTATTTTACTAGTAGTTAGTTCATCAAGAAGAAACACAGACAGAATTGGCAACAATTTGATTATCACTTTTGATCTTAAAGTTGCCAGCAACAATTGATAGATGGCGTTCCCGCCATCTCTTAGTCGATTTTGGAACTAAACTTGAACTATTATACAACAGAATTGTAATTGGTATTTTATTTTGTTCTTATACTACAAAACACACACACACACACGACACGCTGCGGGTTCAAAATAAAAACTATCATATCTTTCAAGTTGTACCAAACGAATTTTTATCAAAATCGGTTTAGTAGTTTATGAGTTCATTGGCCTCCAACAATTTGACAATTAAAGACATTTGTTGACTGACGTGCTGAATGTCCATTAACTATCGAAGGTTGGGATAAAGTGTCAAATTAAGTCATAAAACCCTGTTGCTGGACAACCTATCAACGTCAAAGTCGTAACTAACACTAGTTTACAAGGTTTTTATACCCCAGCTGAAAGTTGTTGAATTTTATCTATCCATCTAAAGGTAGTCTAGGAAAAATATTAAAAAAATTCCATCACGTCCACATTCAGAATTATTTAGTAAAGAAAAAATATTAAGAAAATGTACTAAAACGATAAGAAATAAACTACAAATGACTAATTTTGGACTGAATTTTGGAGTTTCAGAATCGGTTCCTCTTAAAATAGACTAGCAGTAGTTTCCCAACATATTTTCGTCCCAATATCCTTGATGGAGATCATAGACTAAAAATTGGTCTCGCTTCACTCGACAAGACAAAGCAGTCGTAATTGTCAAACGCGAAAAAAATTATACGCAAAATTTGGCGTACCGGAGCTAGTCACCACCCAGTCACACTGCAAGCTGTCTGTCATGTGTACATGCCGAATGTTTTATTAAATTTTGGGCATAATTCAAACTAAAATGCCGGGGTGCGTAGTGAAACTGTGTAAAAATAATACCACAAAAAATAAGAAGAACACTGGGATCACATACCATCAGTAAGTATCGTATAATTTCGAAATTTCAACATAAAATAATATGAACCCAAAACGCCATTCAGTGTTGCCGCGTATACAAGAATCAATTTCCCCATGTTTGAGATTTTTATAATGTGAATTTATTGTTTTTATTTTATTTTATTATATAACATATTTCATTTATCTAACCTAGTTATTGGGAATTATTTAGAATCGTGTGGGAAGATTTTAGGGTATTTAAAGGTTAAATTAGTTAGAAATGGATGTTAATTTTATAAAAATATAGTTTTTATGGAAAGGAAATGAGTACAATTAATTTAATAATATTTTAGAACATAACCTAAAATTGTTTACAATACAAATAAATATGTAGGTACATACCAGGTTTGTTGCAACTATCAGCATCAGCATCACTTAAAAACATTATTACAACACACATATTCAGTACAACACATAAATTTTCACTGTTTAAAACTGTTTTCATTTATTTAATTTTGTTGTATCTACTTTTTACATACGTGTTTACTTCAAGTTTAATCTTCAACCACAGAGCCAATGAGCCACAGAGTCATAAACATTACGGAACCTAACCTATTTGTTTTCATCCAGTACAAATGTCTTGTACCTACAACATGTATGTAAATATTGATGTACTATACAAACAATTTGAGGTCATGTTTTAAATTAAAATCTATATAAAATTAATTGTTAATGAATTTCCTCACCATAAAAACAATATTTTTATAAAACTAACATCTATTGTTAAATAATCTCACTTCCAAACACTTTATAAGCCTTCTATATTACTGGTATGTACATATTTCTTTGTATTGTAAACAATTTTAGGTTATGTTCTAAAATCTTATTAAATAGGCCAGTGAATATAGACATTTAACTTTGCACTATCCTACCGATTCAATTTTTTTTTTCTATATGGTTTAGGATCACTTACTGAATATAAAATCACAAAATGGTGACAGATTCCGGTGACAGCACAGGCGCCATCTTGAAAAAACGTTTCTGGCCGATATCTCGGAAACTGCACTTTAGGGCAAAAGTGATAGAGACTATTATTGTAGAGAATACTATTTCGCATCTTTTATTTGTTACGCATTTTTTTGTAAAACTCACCGCTTACGTTTTATGGCTCATTTAATTAACACATTTTTCTATCTCTGCCGATAACTCTTATAATATTGGATTAATCAATAAAATCCATCAATCCATTTTTAAAGATCAATCTATTCCCCACAACTTTTATTTAAAACTTTTTTTTTAATGTCCATAGTTTTCGAGCTATAAGACGTTAAATGTTGGACTACCAGGTGCAAGGTTTGAATTTTCAAGGTATGCATAGAGTACAATGGTAAAAATTCAACAAATACATTTGAAAAAATATCCCGAATGTTGATGTACTTAACAATGAAAAGTTCATTTCCTTACCTGAGATAGTAACGAATTTTTTTAATTTTTTTATTATTTTATTATTTTTTATTATATTTAGTGCTTTCATTTAAAACTGGTGTGGTGAGTAATTATTATTGATTATGTTACGTTCAGATGTCATAATAAAATGGAAGAAACGGAAAGGGGACTATTTTTACAAATATTTTCAAAATTTATTGTCAGGAAAACAATAATACAAAAAGAAATTAAAAATTATATCAAAGTTTCGAGCGTTTTGGAGGCGGCGGAAATCCAATTGTATCCGATGGTTCCTCTTCTCGTCGGCATTTCTACATTCAACGTCCGATAGCTTGAAAAAAAAAAAAAAGTTTCAAATAAAAGTTGTGGGGAATAGATTGATCTTTAAAAATGGATTGATGCATTTTATTGATTAATCCAATATTATAAGAGTTATCGGCCGAGATAGAAAAATGTGTTAATTAAATGAGCCATAAAACGTAAGCGGTGAGTTTTACAAAAAAATGCGTAACAAATAAAAGATGCGAAATAGTATTCTCTACAATAATGGTCTCTATCACTTTTGCCCTAAAGTGCATAGTTTCCGAGATATCGGCCAGAAACGTTTTTTCAAGATGGCGCCTATGCTGTCACCGGAATCTGTCAGCATTTTGTGATTTTACACTCTGTAAGTGATCCTAAACCTTATAGAAAAAAAAATTGGATCGGTAGGATAGTGCAAAGTTGACCAAAAAAAACGACTATATTCACTGTACTATAAATTAATTGTAGACTGATTTCCTTTCCATAAAAACTATATTTTTATGAAATTAACATCCATTTCTAACTAATTTAACCTTCCAATACCCTAAAATCTTCCCACACGATTCTAAAGCCAACCCTTATTAACCCTTATTTTTAATAATAACTTGTAAATATTACATGTAAATAAAAAAAAACTATTAAAAATGAGGCCTAATCATTGATATAATACATATTTTCCATTTTTCTATATATAAATATATTTATACATTCCGTTTTAATTTATTGTTCATTTTTAAGTATTTTCTGAGCTATATTTATAACTTAATTAACTAATAGACCACAGCATAAAATATTTTTCCCATTAACTCGGGTAACAGTTAGCAGCTGGTAACACAATTCTTCACGCACACTAGTACACAATGTCAACTGACAATTGTTGCTTAAACACACTAGAATAAAAAACGGCCGCATTTACGGAGCTGTCGTTGTTGTATAGTCCTCTATCTAGTCGAGCGTAGCGAGCGAGACCAATACAAAATCATTGATGGAGATCTTCAAAAGCCTTTAAATCCTGATGAAAACCCTCTCCTTGCTCGTCGCTCATACATCCTAAGTATTCCGGAAAAAAAGTATGAATGCAGGAAATGGATCTTTAATAACATGTTAACACCAATCTTAATAGACATAGTGGCTGATTTATTACATAATTTTGTAATAAATCAGCCACTATGTCTGTAGTTTTCACTTTTATTATTTCCTAAAAAGTCCTTAACACCTAACAGTTTTGAATGAATTCCAAGCAGCTCTTCATTGTGTTCTGCGTACTTAATCAGCTAAAGTGATTCTACAGCTCTCACAAAACATATGGGAACCCAGTTTTGTTTTTGGTTGGCCACAAGAAATCCGAAATAATGAAGATATGCACTTTTCAACGATTCTACTATATGTCTTTTCTTTTTTGTAAATATAAATTGTCCATAAACATAATAAAAGCGATCACAACTTTGTTTACACTTTCTACTCGACATTTTAATTGAGTTAAACAATAAATATCTCTTAAACTAAAAAAGTAATGCAGCACCAAAGCTAAGCAATTAAGTATGATTCTTTAAAAAATATATTTGAGGATAGAAAAAAAATGTGACGTGATAGAATTTTTATGTTGATACTTTTAGAACTTATAAAGTTAGCGGGAAGTACAGGTATAGGTTTTGTTAGGGGTATACAAAAAAAATTAAAATTTGTAAACTAGTGTAACAGATAGGTATAGTTTATTTGTAACACGACCAGAAATATATATTAAACTAGCTGATGCCCGCGACTTCGTCCGCGTTGAAAAAGCAATATATCGCCTGACATCGTTATTGCTGTTATACTTAGCCAGGAGTTAGTTTCCTTAATTTTGGATAATCCCTCGGGAGCAGTGCGTTTTTCTGGATGAAAGGTACCCTATGTCTTTTCTGGTGTCCCAGACAACATGTATGCAAAATTTAATGATGATTGGTTCAGTAGTTTTTGCGTGAAAGAGTTACAAACATCCATACACACATCCATACATCCATACAAACTTTCGCATTTATAATATTAGTACGGATGAATTGGTATCTTACTAATATAAACTAGCTGCTGCCCGCGGCTTCGCCCGCGTAACTTTGTAAATTATATACTAAAACCTTCCTCGAGAACCTCGAGAACCACTCTATCTATTAGTGGAAATCGCATTAAAATCCGTTGCGTAGTTTTAAAAGATCTAAGCATACATAGGGACAGACAGACAGCGGGAAGCGACTTTGTTTTATACTATGTAGTGATACGAAAGTTTGCATGTTTGGATGTTTGTTATTCAATCAAGCAAAAACAGCTGCACGGATTTGGATGTAATTTGGCACACTTAACATATATGATACTTTTTATGCTGAAAAAATTTTAGAATCCCGGGGGATTTTGAAAAAAATAACTGTACGAAGTCGAGAGCACATAAATTATAAAATTATCATAAAAAAATTATGGTACTAAATTTTGTGTACGAACGATGTTTTGGACAAATTCGCAAAACGTGACGCTTTTACGACCCATAAAATGTGTACCTATTTTTTTTTGCCAACGAGTTTATAAGAGCCGAAGATATTTTATTAATTCGCTACAACGGTGAACCGTAAATTTGGTGTAGAGCACTTGTCTATATATCACACGCGAGACTTGTTCGGCCGTGTCTCTTTGATCTCGCCGCTGAAGCCCCCCACTCCTCACTCCGATCGCCTGTCGTGTGAACCGCCCTCTGGCTGACCGATGACCCTTTCCATATCGAGCGATTTAGATTTGATTATTAGTTGATATCGGGTTAGTATTAGATGGATTCATATTTTGTTTAAGGGTTGGCAGGTAGGCTGACGGCCAGCCCACTTGATGGTGGGTGACGATAGTACCTACCTTAGTAGGATAAAATATAAGCGACGTACATACCATAGGTGCATAGTATACGTACCTTTATTAAATTACTTAAGTATCTTATAAAGTTTATCTTAATTTTTGGATTACTCCTTAAGAATAGATTACATAAGTCCGGGTTATGAAAATTTTATGGGACTAAAATCAATACAGGCTACAATATGCTTCAATACATAGTTATTAATTTAATTTTAATTATATTTATTAAATTATTTAATTTATTTATTCGTTTTGTTCGTATTTGTTAAATTATTAAATTACTAGCTGGTGCCCGCGACTTCGTCCGCGTTCTGGATGAAAGGTACCCACTATGTTCTTTCTGGTGTCCCAGACAACGTGTACGCATGATTTCGTGGTGATCGGTTCAGTAGTTTTTGCGTGAATGCGTAACAAACAAACAAACTCACATTCAAATTTATAATATTAGTAAGGATTTATTTATCGTTCGTAAGGAGTAAACTCCAGTCGTGCGTCGGAGCTGACGCACACAATTTTTTCGAGTTAAAGTTGTCTTACATTTTTCAATATTCTTATCATTCATAACGTTACCAGAAATGATAAATTCCGTAATGACCCGTCCTTTCGTTTATAGCTGTAGTGTGGAGTTATTTTTTTGGTTTGGGGCCACACCGCAACATCCGCAGTCCTTAAAGACTTTATCGGCGATTTTCTTTCATTCGTCCTTACGCAAATGCCGCTCCGCGACCTTTCATTCCATAGCCATAGTTTGTTTTTCGTCTCCAGGGACAAGTGAAAAGGTCGAGGTGACTTTTAAACATTGATGACGTCGTAAAACTGTTTACTGGATGTGTACTCGTAGTTTCATATGCCTATAAACGATTTAACTATAAATCTATCACTAATAATATCATCGTCTTAATAGTCTACATATACCAATAGCTGTGGACGTAGTCCTTTCATAGATTGAATATATCGGAATCCACTATCTTCCTACGCATTTAGATGCTTACTGCTGGATTTAATACAATTTTCCCCAAAGAAAAGACTAGTTTTACTCGTATATGGTTTTACAGGTGAAGCCCTACCTACCTACAAGTACTAACCTAACTCATTTAGCTTTGTAGGCCTTACGCTAACTAAACCTTTAAAGATGGCAGTTTAGCGTACAGTACAGCCTACAAGTTTAACACTTGTAGTGATTTCCTCAACTTAAAGAATCTCTCAACATAGGTCTAACTAATTGAACAACGAGTAAATAGAAAGTGAACCTTAAACATGTGCGTATAAGAGTTAGTTTGAAACGAAAGTGTAAAGCGGAAGTGATGAGTGATAAAATGACGGCGACATGAGCAACACCGAAGATGGCGGAGGTGTTCGACGCCGGCGCAGCATCAAGAGGTTACTGCGCAGTCTCACTGCTGACAAATTGCAGACAGGTAATGGTGCCCAAATTCAAGGACATGTTCTAATACCTAGTGCCTAGATCACTACAGTGCGTTAGGCTAAGGCCGCACTATACGTAGTACGTGCCAAGCTAAAAGCTGAACTAGGTTTGTTCAATAGGAGTCTGTATAGCATGCAATTTTGAACAACTGTAATAATTACGTAGTCATTTTAGATATTTGTGTGTAAATATTATAAAATTCTTTTTTGTCATCTTTATAATAAAAATATATTAACCTAGACAATAAATTTACAAGTTTAAATATACAAATATAAATTAATAAAATTAAGATTGCACTCTTTTTCGTGATTACTCAAATCCTTACTAAGACGTTTTTAAACGTACATGAATTTTTTTTTAACAAAAAGGTTTTAATAATTGAAAATGTCAATTATTAGTAATTAGATTATTAGAATACGTAATAAATTATTCTATTGTATAGTGATTTATAAAATTACAATAATTCAATAATTTTAATTTAATTTTTTCACAAAATCAATACGGACATGAACTCCGCACATATTTGGGCAAAAATTTAGTCCAGAAATATTTACCTAATGTAAAATTGAAAATGTATATAAGTAAATAGTGTATATTTTATTTAACTATGTTTATAAAAAAATTACGTACCATAATGTATTTTTGCTAAATATTCATAGGTCGTTTAAAAAAAACTAAAAACAAGACATCGCTGCAAAACTGTCTCGCACGCGATCTAATAATTAAACTGTCTATTCTTTACATTACACACTCGATAAACTTGCTGCTTATTATTATTGATTTATGCCTGAGCCTTAGTACATAATACTGGCTGTGCCCGCAATTTCGTACATGCACGGTATTTCTGTATTCGGTATAACTTTTTTTTAGTTGTATATCGATTGCGATTGGAATGAAACAAACACTAAATTTTACGGAAAGCCTGCAACAAAACATCAATGAAAATCGCATTAAAATCAATCAAGCCGTTTCTGTGATTAGCGGACATAGACACTCAATACAGACAAAAAATCTTAAAACTTAACGACTTTTTTAAGACCTCGTGAACATTTTTTTTAATATTCTACAATTTTATTAGCTATTAATAGCGTCTAGAACTAGTCTAGAATTAGTGTCTAAAAAAGTCGTCTAGAAAGTTAATGTAAATTAAAAAAGAAAAAAACATAGCCGCCGTCGATCTTATTAGTAGACTATGATTTTGAAAATAATAATAAAATAATTTGCTTTGAACACATTTCCGGTATTCCTGATAATGGGTATGCAATATTTCATAATGATCTGTTGAGTTGTTAAGGCGTGAAAGTGTAACCAACAAAATAACTTCAGCATTTATGATGTTACTATTAGCTGGTGCTCGCGACTTCGTCCGCGTTGAAAAAGCAATATATCACCTGATATCGTTATTGCTATTACACTTAGCCAGGAGATAGTTTCCTTAACTTTAGATGATCCCTCGGGAGCAGTTCTTTTTATCTGGATGAAAGGTACCTACCCTATGTCCTTTCTGGTGTCCCAGACAACGTGTATGCAAAATTTCATGGTGATCGGTTCACTAGTTTTTGCGTTAAAGAATTACAAACATCCGTACATACAATATACATCCATACAAACTTTTGCATTTATAATACTAGCTGGTGCCCGCGATTTCGTCCGCGCTCTGGATGAAAGGTACCCTATGTCCTTTCTGGTGCCCCAGACAAAGTGTATGCAAAATTTCATGGTGATCGGTTCAGTAGTTTTTGCGTGAAAGAGTTACAAACATCCGTTCATACTCGTACATCCATACAAAATTGGCTTATGCTCCACTCGCACGTGGGAGTTTAATATTTTTTAAAATACCTACAAATAATTCCCCTTTCGCACGAGTATAAATATGAATTCCCCGCTCGCACTAATACAAAAGTACAGTTCACAAAATACAAAACGTAAAATAAAATAAAAATAACACAAAAGATATGTAAAACTTGTAACGAAAAGACTTACGACTTTTAATCAATTTAATAGGCTTAATTTACACGCATTCTGTAATAATAAAACAAAACATAAAGTAAATACGCATTTATAATATTAGTACGGATTAGGATAGTTAGGATATGATAATATGAATGTTGCTAAAGTGCAACTGGCTACTAGCATTTCAATCAGGGGTTATATCTGTAAATTGTCTTATCTTTCTAACCGCGATCGCTGCACAATATCGTTGCGATGACGCGTTAGTTGGACTCGTTGTGTTCGTGTGCCCTTGCGCGCACTTGAGTTAAACCCAAACGATTGCGGTGAATGGGTTAATTTTACAACTCCTTTACGCGTCCACTTACGTCAGAATGTTTACATAAACTACACAGCGAACGAATCGTAAATCAAGGAATAATTGCGATTGAATTCATGGTACCTAGTAGTTCAGAGTAGTTTTTAGAATTACATTTCCACAAGAAAGAGTGCCAGTGCCCACGATTTCGTACCCGGTTTTTTTTTTTCAGGATAAAAGTATCCTATATGTTAATCCAGGTAATAAAGTATCTGTGTGCTATATTTTATCCTAATTCGTTAAGCCGTTTCTGAGATTAGCGACAGTGGTGAGGTTTTTATTGTAATAAGTAAGTAAAAAATTTTTTTTCCATGGTTTAATCTTGAAAACGCAAAAGAGTTAGTAACTCGGTTGCTTGATATTAAAAAAGCTACGCCTTTGAACAAGTACAGTACAAATTTGATAATAGAGAGCTGTATCAGCTCCAAGTTTATTGCAAAAGATAATTGATTGGTTTCGCTGCGCTCGACTAGATAGAGCGTTATACAAAAGCAATAGCTACGAAAACGTGGCAACTTTTTATTGTAGTGTGTGTAAAAAACCGTCACTTTTATAACTTTTTACACAATTTTGTTATATTTTTACACAGTTTCACTACGCAAACTGGTATTTTATTATGCCTAAAATTTTATAAAACATTCGGCACGTACACATCACAGACAGTTTCCAGTGTGACTGGCTCGGGTACGCCGAATTCGGTGTACTATTTTATGCCACATTTTACAAGTACGACGGGGGTATCTAGTCGTGTGCAGCGAGACCAATCATTCATCTATGTTTATTGCCATAAATATCCACGTACCATAGACAAAGTCGCAGAAAAGCGTTAGTATACTAGACGCGTAGGTATTGAACAGACAGACATGTTCCTTGCTCAATATGATATCACCTTGATCTATTCGAGGATTCGACAGAAGTCTGTAAATGTTTTCATTAACATTCATACACAGACGTAGGTGCTTGTTTATTGCGTTTATATTGTTAAAATTAAACACTGAGCTACGTAGTTTTACACACTATTATATATTACTAGCTGGTGCTCGCGACTTCGTCCGCGTGGAATAGTTATTTTGGGAATCATTTGGGTATCTCGAACGGTTTTCGCAGCGCACGCAACGGAAGCCCTCAAAGATGAATAATTTTCCCCGTTTTTTCCACATTTTCGACTGATTAGCGCGTTCAAACAAACAAACAAACTCTTCAGCTTTATAATATTAGTATAGATGTGCGATTTCTTTTGTTATCTACGGAAATACTACGAATAGTGTGCGGATAATTCAAGTAATGAATAAAATTTGCATGTTTTGGCGACTATTGAGTTATTAATATCGAGTGAATTTGGAGAAATTTAATTTTTTTAAGCTAGAAATACATATAGTCAACCTCGTTGGTGTAAAGTTGAAAATAATTGAATTAATATAACAACGTTATCGGCTATGAAATTAAAATAAAAAACTAAAAAAATTGGGCGCCAGCTAACTAAAAAATGAAAAAAATCATATGTTAGCACTTAAAATATATTTAAACAAAAAAAATAAAAAAAAACACAGGGGGTGGTCCTTAAGCCCGTACGTTATTATATATATATATATTAAATTTAAAATTTGATTGAATAAATCCGGCTAATAAAATTTAAAAACTTAGCTGGATGTGAATAATGGCTGGATGTAGTAATAAGAATGTTTTCCTTCTCGGCAAAATAAAACACGCTGCTCATCAGTGTCAACAAAGAAAAGTGAAGAAGGCTCATCAAAATGTAAAAATGCGGATAAAACCCAGGATTCAGTATATATTTATTTATATATATATAATTAAATCATGAATGACAAAAACCACAAACAAAAAAAAAATCCCCATCCCTATCCCTATCCCTATCCCTATCCCTATCCCCATCCCTATCCTTATCCTTATTCTTTCCCCTTATCCTTAATCCTTCTATGGTCAACAGGGATAAAATATATATATAAACAAACGAACAAATTATAATTAATTCATTTACGTCATGGTAACGATTTTCGTGACACACATTCTTTCGAATAGACCCCAGAGAAAAGACATATTCATGTCAAAAACCCCATATTATAACCGGGGTTTTTTACATAAATATTTTAAACTGAATAATTAAAATTTCAAAAGAAAATAAACTGGTAAAAATTGAGGCCAGCAAAAAGCTGAACCTCTCTGTGTGAAGACGGGCAACAAAAGACGCTCTGCTATGCTGAAAATTTTGAATATTGAAAAGTCAAATGATGGAATACATTCTATTTATTTAAAAAAAATAAGGTTTAAATACATACTTAGATAAATAAACAAATAAGGTAATATAACTAAATATAATATAATATAATAAAATAAATAAATAAAACTACGTTACATATCCCCTCTTCCTACAGAATTATTTTCAATTATTTTCAACTTTACATTGGCGCCCAACGTGGGGCTCGAACCCACGACCCTGAGATTAAGAGTCTCATGCTCTACCGACTGAGCTAGCCGGGCTTAGGGGTTAGGGGTCTCAGAAGTTCCCGGTTCGATTTTCGGCGGGGTCAACTTGGAAATGAACTTTTCAAAGTTGTCTCTAGTTTGGATTTAGAAAGTAGTTTCAGGGCACACTGTCAACCTTAACATAAAAAAAGAATGAAAAAAATATAGGATTTTTTTATCCCTAGATATCTATTATATTATATTACCCGCAAACGAAATAAAAAAAGATTTTGGGGTGGACCACCCCAAACATTTAGGGGTATGAAAAATAGATGTTGGCCGATTCTCAGACCTTTTTTTTTTTTTTTTTTTTTTTTTTTTTTTTGGAGGGGAAATGACATTTACGCACTATCCCTCGTCGACGAGGGGGAGTGTGGGACTCGCCCGGTGAAGTGACTTATCACCGGGAATACCCACTAAAACCCCCCCGGTTCCACCATCAGCGGAGATGTGTGGGTCCAAGATCACAGCGAGGCCATTTCCTCGGATCCCCACTCACCGCTACGTCCGCTTGGGACTCATCTCGTGGCGAGTATCCGCCTCACGTTTCAATGTGGCGACTCAGGAATCCTGTGAGCCGCCACGCATCATTTTTAGGTGTTTCAGGACACCTGATGTCCCCGCCAGACGCCCTGAAATTTATCACGCAACGTGCGCCGCGGCGTACGCCCGGGCACGTCGGCCGACTCTTCGGCGCCTGAGTGGATCGGCCTGGGGGTCAATCTCACGGGACCGCTCATTCGCCTCTTTACCACTCAGGGCCGCTTCGCAGAAGGTCTTGACAGCATCCCAGCCGTCGAGGTTACTAATCATTGCTCTGACGACAGCGGGTAAGGACAAGTCCTGTCCCACGACTGCCATCAGAGCCGTCCTCTCATTTACCCAACCTGGGCACTCCGCCAGCGTATGGTCGGCTGTATCAATCGGCGCCCCACATTCATGGCAAGCAGTGGTCGGCTCCCTCCTCGCGATGTCGCACAGGTACTTTCCGAAACATCCATGCCCCGTAAGCACCTGTACGAGCCGGAAGGTGAGCGAGCCGGCCCGCCTGCTTACCCACTCCTTCAGAACCGGTGCGATCGCAGACGTGGTGCGGTACCCCCACCCCGGCTGCATTAACTCGTCGCGCCATCTCTCGAGTGCCTCGTTCTGAGCCTCACGTCTCCAGCGTACCACCTCTCCCGGGGGTGGACACACGCCGCGGGCCCTCGCATCCGCGATCTGGTAGTAGACCGCTGCAAGGACTTCGGCATCCAGCCCCCATGGCAGTGTCCCCGCAATCACGCATGCCGCTCTCCACGAGGTGGTGCGATACGCTCTGATGACCCTATTCGCCATGACCCTCTGCGGTCGACGCAGTAGGGCCAAGTTATGAGCGGATAGGGAGTCGACCCAAATGGGCGCTCCATATAGGGCCATCGAGCGCACCACGCCCGCGAAGAGGCGGCGGCACCCTCCACTTGGCCCACCCAGGTTGGGCATTAGCCTAGTTAGGGCTAATGATGTCCTCACTAATTTGGGAGCCAGCTTCTTGAAGTGGTCCCTGAAGTTCCACCGGCTATCCAGAACGACGCCGAGATAATTCAACGTCGTTCCGATGCCGATGGAAACTCCGCCAACAATAATGCGGGCATCTGGCGGTGGCGCCTTGCGAGGTCTACAGAAGCAAATTGCTTCGGACTTTTCAAGGGCCACCGTCAAGCCCAGGCGCCGTATGCGCATCACCACCTGTGCGACTCCAGCGATTGCCAGCACGGCCGCGCCGCGATACGTGTCCCCGCGGGCGGTAACAAGCGTGTCGTCCGCGTAACACGTGACGTCGACCCCACTAAGGGTAACGCCCCGCAGCACCCAGTCGTAGCCGATGTTCCACAAGAGCGGCCCAAGAACCGACCCCTGTGGGACACCGCACGACACTTCCCGTTGGCAGACTCCAACGCGTGTGGGGTATACAACCGACCGACCCGAGAGGTACTCGTCAACGAGTCGACGTAAGTATCCCGGGAAGGCATAGTACCCCATTGCCTCCAAGATAACTCTATGAGGGAGAGAGTTAAACGCGTTGGAGATGTCAAGGGACACCGCCAAGACGACCCCACCTTTCCCAATTTGCTCCTTAGCTATAGTCCTCACCCTGCCTATGGCGTCCACGGTGGATCTGCCCCTCCGGAAGCCAAACTGGTTATCGGCCAAGTTTGGCCCCGTCTCCTCGAGGTGCTGAGTGAGGCGAGCAGCGATGACTCGCTCAAACAGCTTACCCGCCTCATTCAGCAGGACTATAGGGCGATAAGCCGCTGGTGAGTCCACCGGTCGCCCAGGCTTACGGATGAGGACAAGCCTGCCCCGTTTCCATTCTCTGGGAAAGTGGCCACGCTTCACACAGGTGGTGAGTAGCGCACGAAATCTCTCGTCTAAACCGCCTTCCTTAAGAGCCAACACTAACGCCTTCCCCGGGATGCCGTCAGGACCGGGTGCTGTGTTCTTCGCACTTAGGCGGAGAACCGCCCTGTCAAGTTCACCCTCGGACACCTCGGGGGGATCCTCGAACGGGATAGGCTGCGTCGCGTGACCCTGTGCATGAAGAGCATCGCCCTCCGCCCTGGCAGGGAACAGATTCTCTACGACTCTCGCGAGCGTCTCCGTATCCATCGTAGACGACAGCGGAGGGGCCGCGGATCGAAGCTTGCTCATAACAAGCTTGTACGGCCTGCCCCATGGGTCTCGCTCAAGCGAGTTCACTAGCTCCTGCCAGGCGCGCTCCTTTGCTGCACCGATCTCCACTCTCAAAGTTTTTTTGGCCCCTTGGAAGGCGGCAAAAAGTCCGTTTATTATGGATGCGGATCTGTTACGACGACGAGCATGCGTATACTGGCGTCTAGCTTTCACACATGCCGCTCGGAGTTGTTGCAACTCCGGCGACCACCAGTACGCCTGCCGACGGGGCGGCAGATTTCCAGCGCGAGGCATGGCGACGTCACAGACGTTTGTCATTGCCTCGCGGAACCATTGCGCCTCAACATCAGCATCAGTTTCGTCCGGTTTCGAATTCCAAGATGCGACGAGGGACGCCTCTATGAGAGCGTCTCTCTCCAGCTTTTTGAGTGCCCACCTGGGCCCGATCTCCGAAGGGACACGCCTCGGGCTGTTCGGGTCAGTCGAGCCGATTCTCAGACCTACCACAAAATTTCATCAAAATCGGTTCAGCCGTTTCGAAGGAGTTTGGCAACAAACACCGCGACACGAGAATTTTATATATTAGATTATGGAATTTTTTTATGGATCTGGGCTTATTCATGTCTTGTGTCTTATTCATGCAATCCATCGGCCCACCGTGTACCTGATCTTTACCATTGAGCAACTTCTATTGTCCATATATTTTATCAGTACAACTCGACATGTGTCCCGCCTTACTAAATGTATGAAGATGGGTCGTATATGTAACGCTAATAGACAAGTTAATTAAACGGCCGACCGAGCAGCGCTCCATCGACTCTAATTGAAGACGACCGCTGGAGGGTTCAGGAATCCTAGCTCCCACTGATTGGATTCACGCACACAATCTCACACAAGGGAATACCTCTCAGCAAATTGGATTTTACTACGTGAAACTTTGATTGTGTCTTAATGTGAACAAAAAAAAATATCTGTTGCACGCGATTCGTCCGCGTAAACTTTATAAAATATAGCCTATGTTACTCGCTGATAAAGTAGCTTTCTATAGGTAACATAAGCTATCAATACTTATAATAAATCTGTAAGGGTCGGTCATGGAGTAATTTACTTAGTTTTCAGAGATATCGCGTTTATAGGCTCTACGAGTATTAGCTCTATCATGATACTGATACTAAATTGCAGCTAAATTGACGATTTTAGAATTTTTTTCTGTATGTATACGTACCTATGTTCCTCCATAACTCTTAAACAAATAAACTGATTTTCATGAAACTTGGTAGATAAACATTTAGATTTGACGTATGGGACACAGGATGGGCTACTTTTTTCGCGCGGGCGAAGTCGCGGGCGCCAGCTAGTATTTTATAAAGTTACACGGGCAAAGTCGCGTGCCACGGCTAGTCAGATACAAATTGCTTCATTTTAAAAGCTCGGACGGCAAATAATTTTGTAAGAAGCAGGCAGCACACTGTTATAAAAGCACAATGAAGGGAAAGGGGGAGCTTCCGAGTGCATCGATTGTTGTAGCATGAGTGTACATTTCTTATACATATATAATACGTGGACCTGCAGCTTGCATAATGCATAGTGACGTGCCCTGCTATTACTATTTGTATGTTCTAATGTTGCCTATAAAGTAAACCTATGTTATAGTATAAGAAATAAACAGTCAGTTGCACAAAGCTTCTTTAAAATTGGCATTAATTAACGAGTCCTTATCCCTAATGGGTACATTAAGTTTAAAGACGTTTCACAAAACGATTGACGGCCCCTTTAAAGGCGCTAATGTCACTTTGTGCAACGCTTTTCTTTTAAAGATAAAGTCTAGTCTGACACTTCTTTAGTTAAATTTTAATGAAGCATTAAAGTTGACGTTAATGTAGCTTTGTGCAACACTTTAATGATTCCTTAGGTTTTAAAGGCGACTTTATAATTTAAGGAACGTTTCTGCAACTGGCTGAGAAAGTTGTTCATTTTTTCAATTGCATGTAAAAAGAAAGAGGATCCGCCAATTCCTTTATAGTATAGTGTCTTGGATTATTTCAATATATTTTAATAATATTTCATTCTCTTTGTTACAGGTAAGTCGACTTTGAAAAATGTCAAATTCAGTCTTCAAGGTGTATTAAAGTTGGTAGCGTAGAGCGCCATCTGGGATTATATTAGGATACTACGTTGCGTATAGCGGTACGTGTAAAGATGATTTTATTTCACTACTCGTCGCTAGATGGTGTTGTTTAAGTTCTTCCTTTATTTCGTTTGTTTTTGAAAATATTTCAATTTGGTTGTTTGCAGTATGTAAGGTAAGCATAGCTCGCAATTTTTATACTCTCTGTCGTGTGTTTACAATGTGAAGATTTTTTTTGGGATTAAAATAAGGTTTTTGTATATTAAGGTTCCTTAGGTAATACATCTATTCGTCGATAGATGGACATGTTCGTCTGTGTTGTCTAATGAAAGAAAAGTCTACATATTTTTTGATTATTAATTAGGAAGTAAACATATAACTGCTAGTCTGCCTTGCGTGCCGAGGTTGTATAAAAAAAACCCAATAAAAACCATAAAAGTAGGGTAAACAACAACGCAGGGGTGCAGGTGATTTAAAGACGAAAACACACGTAAGTATATTGCGAACGTTCACGCCAGTGAACTTTTCTTTTAACATAAAAAATAACCACACAAGAATTTGCGATTTCCTTTAATCTGATGTGATGATTGATCACAATGAGTCTTAAGTAGTTTGAAACAGTTTCAGTTTCAATTATTCATTTCTCCTCCTATATGATGCGTGAATTATTTTCTTATTTTTAAAAATAAACTTCATATTAACAAAGCTTAGTTTTTATGAACCATATTTTATTTAGAAAATATCAAAATTATGTACCTCTAACACATTTCAAATGTTTTCAAAATCGTACCAAAACTAACCAGACTGAATTTAAGACTCAGCTGCTCAGACTGCTTCATGAAAAAGTGTTAATTATATCATTCGTAGATTCGTTATATTGAGGTAATATTATGTATATTGAATCGTAAAAAAAAATTAAGATGTCCACAAAATCAACCGAACTTAAGAAGGTATTGATTGATCTTTTTAGTGTTACCAACTGCACGTGTTTTTTGTGTTTACACCCAACTAATTCTAATCCGTACTAATATTATAAATGCGAAAGTTTGTATGGATGTATGTATGGATGTTTGTAACTCTTTCACGCAAAAACTACTGAATGGATTTTAATGAAATTTTTCATACACGTTGTCTGGGACACCAGAAAGGACATAGGGTTGATTTTATAAAGTTACGCGGGCGAAGTCGCGGGCACCAGCTAGTAAATAAATAATATTGACCTCGAACAGCAAGCATTTCACGTATTGCGCATTTTATAAAAGCTGTGGGCCCGGACGCAATAGTAGTCCGTGTGTTTTGTTTGACGCGGGCGCGGTGTATATCGAACCATATGTTGCGACTGTAGTCTGATGACGTTTGGCCGTCCGTTACACCTTGCACCGAATGCGTTGTTGCATATAATATATACAAAATGCATTTTATTAATAAGAAGAAAAAGACGAGGGAACGTGACGACCTTTGAGCGCCATTGCAAAGATTCTAATAATATTAACATCGACTTATGTCCGTTTTAAAATAAGTACCAAGTCTAATGTTTCATATCGTCCTACTGTCGTCTGATACTTAATGCAATGCAACCCAAGTGCCGCCTTGGTTTACCCAAAAAATGTGTAACGGCTATTATAGAAAAATATGTACGCGTTGTCCAAAGGCAATTTTCACATAGATCTACACCAGAGGTGGTCAGACTTGAACTCATGCTGTACCAGAGGTAGTCTCAAACGTTTGACTTTGAGACTACTGGACCGATTTGAAAAATTCTTTCACCCATATAGAAAGCTACGTTATCAGCGAGTAACGTATGCTATATTTTATAAAAAGTTACGCGGACGAAGTCGCGTGCAACAACTAGTACATGATATTGATAGAATGATACAATGGTCTCAATTTGGTCTCAATGCTATTTAACAGATGAATTGCTTTAAGAGGCTCCTCCCCGCCATCGATAAGAAAAGGCACTGTTTATTTCCTATTCAGCTCGTTCAAACATAAATCCAATGTAACAAAAAAAAATATATGTGATACATAACTTCTTGGTCTATATTTCTGGCAAGTTATTTTTGTTTTAAGTATAATAGTTTACGGGAAAATAAATAAAATTTGAATGTCTTGCTTTGTAACAAAAATAGATTCAACTGGTTGTTTCAAGAAGCGTTTGCAATGTGCCTATAATAAAACGATAGAGTTTCATTTAAACTATAAATGACACAACAATTAGTGTAAATGAAACAATAGTTTTAGAAAAACAAAGGTTTTTTGGTATTTTCGAGTAGCGGGTGCCCTAGCGAGGGCCGGGCGGCAGACGGCTGACAGCCTTCGTACGGGGAACACGTATTGCTGCGCAGCGCATCGCACTTACGTAAAGAAAAAGAAAAATAAACTATTATGATGTGTGAGAGTGACTGACTTTTTTATAATAAGACACTACCAAAGCCAGAGTAAGTATATTTTTGTACATTTTATTAGTATATAATAAAATGTAGTGTAAAACAACATTGAAAATATTCGTCAGTAGCCATAAGATTAGGTACACATAAAAGTATCGGTACATAATAGACCGGGAGTCCAATGCGGCTTTTTTCATAAATTAAAAATAATAATGAAATAGTTTGTATTTCGTTGAGATTTGGGGCCTTGGTTGAAAGT
This sequence comes from Synanthedon tipuliformis, assembly GCA_947623395.1. Classification (NCBI taxonomy): domain Eukaryota; kingdom Metazoa; phylum Arthropoda; class Insecta; order Lepidoptera; family Sesiidae; genus Synanthedon; species Synanthedon tipuliformis. Next base: position 5,910,400 of record OX392433.1, read on the forward strand.
AAATAGGTTTTTGGAAATTCTACTCCTGAACAGGACCCCTACTCATATAATGTAATATGAATGAATACTCGGGTTTTATTTCTTCAAATGAAACCACGAGCCTAGGTAGGAGACAATATTTATTTTATAAATTACAAACTTATTATTATCGACGAAACACTTCATGAGCGTGTCCGCGACAGTATTTGCGACATCTAGGTGCATTTGTACAACCGTTCAAATAAACATTTTAAAATACCCCTAGCGCCGTCTAAAATTCTTAAATTAATATTTATTACATTTAACAACTCCTATAGGCGTAAAAAAGTGGATGAAAATAGAAAATTTCACAAATAATTTCACAATAAATTCAGCCGTTACTGACATGTTTGAATAATAATATTAATGATTATATTATAATGATAAATTCTATGAAAAAAATCTTTAAGAAAATTTAAATACATACATAAAAACTATAGAAAGTGGTACAGTACTTTATTTACGGTATTTTGTTCTATTTTCTTACTTACACCACGTTACTTAGTATTTTTTTATTTCTTTTTTCGAAAATAGTAGTAGTATTTATTTGATTTTTTTTTTCAGTTTTGTATTTCAACTGAAAGTAAAGAGATGACAAATAAGAAAATTGGGAGGAGAATTGTAGACATCTCATACTTTGTGAAACAATTACTGGATTTATGTAATCATGGACCATTAGGCTGCTCAGCTAGCGACATCATATTGACAGGAGAGAAACGATTTATTATTAGTATTGATTGATGATGTTTCATATTTCAAATTGTTTATGATTTTAGGCTGTGGATTTATAAATATGATTAAAAAATAATAATAAAATATTATAATAAAACATGTTTGCGTTCACTAAAGTGTCATCAAATTCCCTTTATTAGAATATTATTGCTGTTGTTGCACGTGTATAGTTAATAAATCGATAGTAAATAATACTCATACATTTATTTTATTACCTTAAAAAAGCTACTGGCTCTTGGACTATATTTTAGTTCGTACGTGTCGCCCGGCATCGCTAGAAACGCTAGCGCTAGAAGTGCAGGGGAGTAGGCAAGTGGGTGGGGTGAAGAGAGCCCAGTTGCCCAAGGTCATTCGGATAGTAGAGAACGTTAAGTAAACACGCTCTTAACAGACTACACTTTTTTTTTCATTTCGCTTAACACGGTAGAAAAAAACCAAAGCATACAAAAAGTCTTTGAACATCTGCCGATACATATTATACTCAGTCGTGTGCCATCTGCCTCCACTAAAATAAATCTGCAACTATATTTACACCTGTTTCCGCGATCTCTTTGTGAGTTTGTTCGTGTGTTGGTTGGTTTGGTATGCTTCTCGGAACATCGAGACAGCACACCGGTTGATGGTTGATGTTTATATTGAGTGGAAGGTCGACGTATGATCGGTTTATTCCTCGCTAACAAAGCGGTGTTAACCCTTTAGCCGCCAAAGTCGGATTTATCCGACAATCACCATGCAAGACCCGATATTCACTGTCGATTGCAAAATTTGTGTATGTACTTACCGCGTTCATTGCCCACCCAATTTTAAAATTAAACAATTTTGTCTTTGACATCTGCCCATCATGTACATACTTCGGGTTAATTAAACCGTTGGGTAATTGCCAGAGACCGTCAAACCGTCCATACGTTAAAAATATGTCTGCCATCTATACTAATATTATAAAGCTGAAGAGTTTGTTTGTTTGTTTATTTGTTTGAACGCGCTAATCTCAGGAACTACTGGTTCGAATTGAAAAATTATTTTTGTGTTGGATAGATCATTTATCGAAGAAGGCTTTAGGCTATATAACATCACGTTGCGACTAGTAGGAGCGAAGAAACAGTCGAAAATGTGGAAAAAACGGGGAAAATTATTCATCTTTGAGGGCTTCCGTTGCGTACGCTGCGAAAACCGTTCGAGATACCCAAATGATTCCCAAAAATAACGCCTCCCTCCACTTGGCTCCCACGTCTAGGATCCCATGGGATCCAAAGATATTTTTTTTGGATTCTGGCTCCCATTGTCATTCGATAGGATTCAATGACTAATTATCTTAACGTAACTAGGTATTCCACGCGGACGAAGTCGCGAGCACCAGCTAGTCTTACATACAGAGAAAAAGGAGCAGTACTTTGTATTATTTATAGTGATATGGCGAAAATATCTTTATTAATGTTTTGGTATATACTTTGGTACGTTCGCTACAATGCAAATTCAATGATAACAGAGGTCAGTGTTATTTGTTAGTCGATGAACTCAGTATCTCTGAGTGCTGAGAGGTCCCCCCGGCGATGTCAGCTTTCGAGCGGATGTCTCATAACTCTTGCATAGGTATCTACTCTTATATTATTAGGTACTAATCTTAGTACGCGACCGTCTGACACAAAGAACAATTACCTATCTATATATATATACAGGGCTACTTGCAAGTAGACGTACATACATTGAGAGGTGTTAGTATTGATCAAATCAAAACTAACAATTTTCATTATGTAATATTTTGTCCAAAAATTAATGGTTTTCGAGATATTTAACATTTTAAGTTTTTTCAGAAAAAAGTCACTTTTCCATAGTACCTATTCGGGTTGTATTTTCTTTTGTTCACGTTGGAAAAGCAATATAGGTATCGCCTGAGCTCGTTATTGCTATTATACTTAGCCACGAGTCAGTTTCCTTTTTTTCTGGATGAAAGGTACCCTATGTTGTCCTTTCTGGTGTCCCAGACGACGTGTATGCAAAATTCCACAGTGATCGGTTCAGTAGTTTTTGGGTGAAACAGTTACAAACATCCATACTTACATCCATACAAACTTTCGCATTTATAATATTAGTACGAATTAGTACGGATGAGACTCTGTCTTGTAAAAAATCCTCCATAAAAAAAGATTCGTTGTAAAGTTTTGTGAACTAAGAATGTATATTTGTTTTTTATCGGTATCGTCGTGTTTAGCACACACACGAAAATCGTATAAGTCTGCGCACATAAAATAATACCTACATACAGTGAAGAATAAAAATGAATGATTTCACTGCCCAAAATAATTCTCAAGTTGGTCCTAACTGTGTAAACAAATAGTCATAATATATGGCGTAGTAATATTAGTAATACGTTGGAGGCGGTGGTGAATCTCGATGTTTTTATGGTTGTGCAACATATTTATGTTATGACTATTTTAAAACTAAGATTTGTGTTTAACAAATTAAATAAGTCGGGCCCTGGAGGGAAACTACGTTAAATCCATAAGTTGGCTCATTTTACTTTACATAAAGGAGACATTATGTAAAGTAAAATGAGACTTTATTTTTAAAAAGAAACAAAATTTTTCTTAAACTCGCTTGACTCGCCCGGGACTTGAACCAACTAAAATAAAAAAAATAATAAAAAAAAAACGCTATTTTATTAAACTAATCGATAGGATTATTATTCCTATTTAAAAGATAGAATACTTAGTTTTTATTTTGAACCCGGACGAAGCTAGTATAATACTAATATTATAAATGCCAAAGTTTGTATGGATGTTTGTAACTCTTTCACGCAAAAACTAGTGAACCGATCACCATGAAATTTTGCATACACGTTGTCTGGGACACCAGAAAGGACATAGGGTACCTTTCATCCAGAACGCGGACGAAGTCGCGGGCACCGGCTAGTATAATATAAAAATATACGGAGTTAGTTTTTCGTGGATTGTTTACCGTTGTTTTTATGTACTGTGATGTCATCTAAATCAGGTTCAGGTTTACGTACAAGATGACATCATAGCAAGTGGTGTCGAGGCTTCACCGCAGCCACGTTGATGACAGACGACTGGCAACTGCATTCATCGTATCCCCCCCCCCCCCCTCTCCCTCTCCCCCTACAGCTAGCTGCACCTAACTGCGGTCAAATACGCGTCACTGCTAATTAAACTAATAATCCATGGGTCTCGTTATGATTGACATATTAATTTACGGAATAAAGTGATTTTTATTATTTAAATTTAAGAAATAATTTAAGAAAAAAATTAATTCTTTTTATTTCTATATTAATTGTAGTTTCTATTAAATAAGTAATTACTTTAAAAACTATTAATATAGAGCCAAAATCAAAGGCGGCAAATAAACCTTATAAAATAGGTCTAGTTAGTTATTGAGTTTATCTTTTTCAAACAAAAATACAAATCGTCTCTCTTTATATAATATTAGTATAGATATAATATATTTTATATTATGGGGTTTATTCCAATATTTACAAAGGTGTAAGTATAGGAAAAATTTCGTGTATAATACAAAAAATAAAAACACAATATTTTTGTTATCTTCGGATATTTACATTCGAATCCGGAAAATAATCCAGACGGAGTCTCCACATTAAAATATTTTATAATGCTACCAATTTTTTTCACTTTAAGCTTTCATTGCAATTGAAGCGAGCAAAGAACTTCTCAAATCAATTGAAGATAAGAAGACGGTTCGCCTTCATGTAGTAAATAAATAAATAAATAAATATAAATATCTTCACACATTCCACACAGCACCATCTAGTTCCACACCACAGTAATCTACTAATGCTTGTATTACGGATACCAGACAGTTGATATACTACATACATTACTTTTTTTTTGTAAATACATACATATTATAAATACAAACATCCATGACTCAGGTACAAAGGTAAAATGTTAACACAAAATCATTTGCCCCTAGCGGGATTCGAACCCGCGACCGTTTGGTTAACAACTAGGCTTACGAGCCACAAGACCAAACGTGTCGTCTCTCTTGTATTTTAAAAAGAATTTCATTGTGTATATACTTTGCATTAATTTTGGTCTAGACTCCCCCCCCCCCCGTCTACGTCTCCTCTCCCACGTGCGGTGACTAAATATTATGGTGACATCATCCCATAGTGCAATGTTTTGCACTGCGCAGGCGCATTTTTTTGCACAAAACAAAAACGATCCGCTTCATTAATTCCCCTCGCAGCCGCCTTATCGATAGACTTGAAATCCTATTTGAAATTCAAACTTCTTTGAAAGATTACTTAACGCTATGATGACCAAACAGGTTTTAGATTACATACAGCCTTTATAAAAAGTTTATATATTAGGTAGGTACTTATATTATGTTTTCGAAGAATTGTATATTTGTTATTTAAATATGGATGTCTACCGAATATATATTTTTATTTTTTCTATTTATTAGTGATGGGTTTGCTCTTGGCCAACAACCAGCTATGTATGTAGCAAGAAAGAGGCCTATGATATAAAGAGCCGTAAGTCGAAATATAAATATTATAGGAGCATTTTATAACTTACATAATATATACATACATAATTTTTGTTTTACTACTATTTTAAATTTATTGAAAGGTATGAATACCTTGTTAACAAAATACCAGACTGAACTTTATTCAAATCAAAATATTTATTTATCAATTATGTTTCTCCAAGAAACTCTTATGACGTCTTATAAATTTAAATTAAAACGATCCTGTGAGAAAAACCCCGAAAGAAACTCAGTATACTATTTTACTTATACACAAAATTCAATAAATTATACACAAAATCAAAATATTACTATACTAAACATAGTATTCAGCTATCTCAGAATAGCTTAAATCTAGGCTTCATTGTCGCTTAAATATTGATTTTTAAATAGGACATTTTGTGTTAAGTATATCTATTGTTATAGCAAATTCACTAGTCCGTTTGGTATTTGGTAAATAAAAACAAATAGCTTCAATACAATGAAATCTTGTACTTACACTTTTGTTTAAACCCACTTTCAATAACATTGACAATAAACTATAGCCATTGTTTACGAATTAGCTTAGTCTTATTAAAAAAAAATACAAATTCTTAATTAAAATTTACTGTTATTGTTCAAATTATGAGGTCATCATTAAATAAAAATTTATCGAAGCTTCTGTATATCAATTTGGTATCACAATGAAGTGTATGTATGTCACCACTGTTAAGATCATGTTTACATAATTAATTGTGTGAATATAAACTGTACGTTATAGACATAATAATTTATTAAAAGCTATAGATTTGATAAAATAAGTAAATATTAGTCAAATTACAAAAAAAAATTCAATAAAAAAAATTTAAATTATTTTTCAATCACATTTAGTAAGAAATATTTTATGGAAGTAGGTTTTTTTTTTGCGATTTTTATCGTTTCTAGTACTCGTAACTTCAGTTGTCGTTTGTAGGGTCACTTTAGAACTATTGAACTTAGAGCTTTAGAACTTTAGAACTATAACAAACAGAAACTGTTGAGGACGTGACAATTATCCTTTTTCTCGCTGACTGTACCATTTTTCCGAAATCTTTGAATGCCGATTGGAACAAACTATTGAAATTATGGACAATCCCCTAAGTAAGTGTGTTTTGATATAGCTGTATAATGGTTTAGGTAGCTGCCCTTACCCACTGATCCGTGTCAAATTACACATCCTGTATACACAGTAGGAAACAAATTTAGAAACCTAAGTAGTGAACTTAGTAATCACACTACACTAAATCGATTTCTAAGCCGAAGACATAGAGTTGAAAATAGATAATAGAATCTGAAATCTAAATTGGATCCAATCTGTTCTAACTGCGATTACACCTTACGATTTTTTAAATTCTCTTCCTACAAATAGGATATTAATCGTCGTCCGTAAGACGAATTATTATTAACGTAAGACGTTACACCGAATAGTGTAATAACCTTACATATGCATGGAGAAAATTACACAAAGAAAATTGTGGCATGTCATATTAAAAGCATATAAACATAATATAATAATTACCTACATAGTTTTATATTATAGTTTATGGTTCGTCGTCGCGTTCCCGCAGGCCTTGTGATTGTTGTAGAATGCGATTAGATACGGAAATGTTAGAAGCTGCGTTTATATAGAAACTTATGTATTTATTCAAGTTTTAATATGTTTCTAAATACACTTGTAAGCTTTTGTGTTATTTTTTTTTACTTTTTATATACCAATAAAACAATGGTGTAAAGACAAACTCATTAGAGTTTTACCGCAGACCATGTTCATTATATTAAAGAACTAGCTGGTGCCTGCGACTTCGTCTGCGTTCTGGATGAAAGGTACCCTATGTCCTTTCTGGTGTCCCAGACAACAACGTACAAAATTACGACAACGTTAGGAAACCAATTTAGGGACCTAAGTAGTATCTAAAATCTAAATTGGATCCAATCTGTTCTAACTACGATTACACCTTCCGATTTCCTAAATTGGTTTCCTAAAAATTGAATAGCGTAATAACCGCTCGCGCTTGCTGCATCTCTGGCTTGCTTGTGTAAAAAAGGCGATGGTGGCGGCCACCTACCATCAAATGGATCGTCAGCCTGCCTGACGACATGTCCATACATCAATCAGGATCAAACTGTATTTAAGAGCAAAATCGTATACTTACAGTCTTGCCGAACTGCCCACGTTACAAAGTTACGTTACGCGGAAAGGCAACGGGAAATATTTGGGTTTATTTTGAAATGAATATTTGAACTGTGTCGATATATCCGGACTTTTGTTAGTGTTCAATTCAGGGGAATAGGCGTTTCTATATCAACATCGGTTTTTACCGAGAACTGATCGATTGAACAAAGTCTTAGTTGCGTGTATGTGTATTTGTAGGTACTTGTCGATAGGTTTTAAGAAAGCAGCAAGTTCACGAGAACTCTATCTACAATCGAAGCGTTAAATTGGAAATAGTTGATCCAGGAATAGCAAAAACGTCTAGCTGTCTTTGCTATTAGATAAGTTATAAAATTTAAGTGTTTAGATTTTTTTTATCGAATTTTTTGCTATCAAAAAATGTTTTCATATTTACAATTTGAAATCTACTTTATTGTAGGTGGCCAAAGTTTAACTGTGATTAACATAACTCAAGCACACAGCACAGGTGAAGCCGGGGCATTGGCCAAGTACAAATATATATTTTTTTCGAAAGCAATACTTTAATTGATAGTATATTCATACCTATGTAATGTATATATTCATATCTATACTAATATTATAAAAGAGGAAAGATTTGATGGTTTTTTTGAATTGAGGCTCCGAAACTGTACCGATTTGAAAAATTCTTTCACCTATAGAAAGCTACGTTATCAGCGAGTAACATAGGCTATATTTTATAAATTTACGCGGACGACGCCGCGTGCAACAGCTAGTTAAAAAATAAAGTCGCTGTCCGCCTCTCGTTGTTTCTCCGCTAACTTCGACTCTTTCCATTACTGAAAACCAAAGTTTTGTATAAAGGCTTGGTCACACTGACGTTCACCATTCAAATTCTTTTAAAGTCTCACGGTATTATTTATTGTATACTAAACGTCGAAAACAATGAATGGAAATGGAGCTGCAAAGCAGATAGTTTGTTCATGAATGAATATTCATGTTTGTGTAAAAATATTTCACGATGGGGCGTTTGATGAGAAGCAGACCTTGGGTGCTAACGTAAACACATTTTTCCAAGTTCAAGTGTTTCCACATCTGGAACGACGTTTGCCAGTTTTCTCGCCAATGACACAATATCGGGAGATAGCAGTAAGTGACATTCGCCTATTGATAAAAAAAAGAGTGTATGGAGAAGTTATACTTGTTTGGCGAATGATAAAAATTTATTCTTGATATACTTAACCCAATCACTCAAAGAAAGTGATTAAAAATGACGAAGCTTTTATAAACTGTTATATGTAAATTTGTTTTTAAGTGTATATTTTCGAAGTGAAAAGTTTTTAGGCGCGTTGGGCAATTTTTGGGGAATGAACGCTGAACTGAACGCTGAAAATCAATATAATAGATGTGTGTGTGTGTTTGTGTGTGTGTGTGTGTGTGTGTGTGTGTGTTTAGGCGATAGGCGAGCTAGATTATACCAGCTGTAAAAAAATAAGAAAAATATCAAGATCACTTGGTTAATATTTTTGGCTATTCTGATTTCAATTTTGGATATTGCGAATATAAAATAAACTATTATATGCAATTCAATAAATAAATAGAATAAATCAGATCTTACTTTGAAAATTATTATTGTCGATATAATTATTTTGTTTTTCCAAAAACGTCAGTGTTGACTAAGCACACATTCATAATAAATAATAATAAATTCCCTTTAAGAGTTTACCTTCTGCTATTTTATTTTTTGTGTTATTGGATTCAATCGAAGCATAATCGAAGGAAGCACATTGGCATCGGGATTATTTCTCAGAATTGTTGTGATTTTTATGTAATTATCTCTTTGTCTAAATTTCACTTTACAATGAAGGAAAGGTACCTGCCATTATTCCTATTCTTTTTTTATTATTTTGTTTTTACAAAAAATTATATGACAGGTAGAGGCAATGAAATTCTTTCTGAATCTGGTTAAATCTAAACGAATGAACTGATTTTCATGAAACTTGGTAGATAAACATTTAGACGTACGGTGCACACGATAGGCTACTTATTTCACGCGGCCGAAGTCGCGGGCGCCAGCTAGTCCTACTTAGGTACTATAATCGTTATGCTTAAATGTTGAATGGCGTTAAAATGGCCATCGATCAAATGAATAATTGTCAAATTACACAGAAGTATTGTACCGGGACGATGGCAGCCGACGGTGGAATTTGGCCAAACCGTATACCTACCTTTTCGCCATATTATGTTGACCCTGACAATAACCGGACACGCTCTAAAAGCCTTACCGCTTCTATCAGTCGAACGAAACCGTACCTTATTCCGTCTCTTTAAACTATATTATGTGTCTAGTTTAAATGTCGGTTACCTCTTTGTTAATTTTATCGTGTCGGTCAGGTTCGCCGGTGTTTCTGTCTCGCTTCAATGTATGCATTGTTTTATTTGCGTCTCGCTTCAACAATCATTTGTGTTGAAGTGTGCACAGGTGCAGGTCGTGTTGTCTCGCTCACTCCTGTTCTATTTGGTACTGAAAGCTGATGCTGTACTGCACACTTCCAATGTTCCGCAGCCACAGCAGGTCAGTCTCCTACGTAACGCGGCGCATTGTTGACGTGACCATTTTTCTATATTGTTTAGAAAGTGCGTTTATCTTTATTTAGTGTTTGTTTTTTTTTTAAATTAAAAGTGTTAAAAAAGCTGTGCGTTAATGTGTTTGGTGATTAGTGACGTTGTGTAAGGCTTTGATTCCTTGTGGATGGCATTTCTTGTACATTTACATCGGCCCGTGGACCAACTTGGTTTAATAAATGTTTGTATTTTAAAATCTACATTAAATTGAAGGGATTGTCGCTCTGAAGTTTCGTAATATTTTTAAAATAAAATTGAAAGAAAAAGAAATATATTAACCCATTCGAAAATATATAGTTATCTTTGTCAAAAGTCTCACAATGAGTACCAACCTACTGTTATTATTTTCTTAATAAGTATGAAATACAAGTATGTACTGCACTAAATTTGCATTCTATATTATATTCTACTAGCTGTTGCCCACGACTTCGTCCGCGTTCTGAATGAAAGGTACCCTATGTCCTTTCTGGTGTCCCAGACAACGTGTATGCAAAATTTCATGGTGATCGCTTCAGTAGTTTTTGCGTGAATGCGTAACAAACAAACAAACTCTCATTCACATTTATAATATTAGTAAGGATAAGATATGAAAAATATAAATCTGCAATTTATTTTTTCAATATTTATCACATACTTAATATTTTGTTTACTATCGAATATAGTTATAGCTTTTTGACTTTTATTAAGTTGGAGGCCTTGTATAATAAATAAATAAATAAGTAGCATTTAAAATCAGCTAGTCTTATATTTTACAAGAGATATCGTGACAGGGAAAATGGAAGACGTTTTTAAAGAAACCTTGAATGAATATTATCGCTAAATGTGTATTAGTTCAACTCAACTCTACTCGTAAATGATTCGAATGAAGACTTACAGACATCATAGTGGTCTTAGTCTCGTCCACTCGACAAGGATAAAATTAATTAATGAGGAATGAAAATAATGAACACTCATGAGTCAGACCTTGACCAACAATACTAAATGGGGATATTCTAACTTAGTAATTCAATGGAATAATGTGGCGATGAGTAGGTTTAGTTAGGTACCTAATTTAAACAAATATAGATTCTAGAATTTTAAATATTTAATTTGAATTATAATACACTAACTTTTGTCGGGGACTTCGACCGCGCCCCTTATTTCTTAGACGTCGAAACATTTGTTAAATAACATTTTATTGCTCGTGTATTTTTGTAAGGCGTGGAATTCTTATTTTTCATGGAGTACAAAACAGTACAAAAGGGTTGTATACCTTTTGTACTGTTTCTATGTCTTTTTATATATTTGCGACAACGTGTACCTATTCAAAATTTCATTATGATCGTTCGAGTAGTTAAGGCGTGAAAGCGTAACAAACAAACAAAATGTGTCATTTTGTTTTTGTTTGTCCTTCGTGCAGTGAATAAATGTCTTTCTTTCTTTCAAAATCTAAAGATTTCCAGGATAAATTTTCTAAGGAAAATGGATTGGTTGTTAAGATATACGTAATAGATAAGCTTTTGTGATTTTTGTAAATTTAGCACTACATAGTTAAAAATGATTTGTCACACACATGGGATGGGTGTGAAAAAACACTCAAAATTTTTTTTATCTAGTAAAGTCAACGAAGTTTTACAATTCGTCGGGTAAAGTATACAAATACATACATACATACATTGATTCTTAGATCAATTATTTCAAAACCCGATTATCCAATTTTTCCATGTCACGCCGTCTCATGGGAAGCTACGCCATGATTGTTCTCACTCCCAACCAACATTACGGGAATCCTTCACAAATTACTTATATGTTAGTAGTTATAGTAATTTCACTCCATAAACAGACATAATAGACTTCAAAGAATTATACCATAACTGGATACTGACGCATCAGGAGGAGAAAAAAAAAGCAATGTCTGGTTAAGTTCCCCAAGATAATTCTGCGTATGTCCGACCACCCTGTGTGTTGACAATTATATTGTGATCCTTGTTAACTGTCTGGTGTTTCCCGCCCTTGAATCTAACTAAAGCAAAGTGCGGGGGGCGCGGGAGGTCAACATATGTTGGTCCACGCTTATGATCTCATACTTTATTAAGGTTTTAAAGATGCCGCGCTACAAAACGCTTACGACTTACGACTCGTCTGTCTCATTCATAAACTTGATAAAGCATTCGAACGTTCCAATGATTTTTTTTCTCTTGTTCTTGTCGAAACCTCCCAGTTATTTGTTTTTTATTTGGTATGCATAATATGTAGTTATTGCAATACCTATATTTGTTTAGTTACAGCGTCTTCAATAAAATTTGAATGAGGTCTTTTAGAATAGGTACATTTTTTTGTAACAGTTGTACAAGCAGGTGCTGGAAAATAATTGAGAGAGCTTTTATTTGCATAAACCATTCCAATTCATATAAATACAGCCTACTCGGCGAATATTTAATTTATATTTAGAAAGAAAAAATAATAATATTAAGTCTTATTTTGGTTATTTGCAATATAGAAAGAAAGAAAGAAAGAAAAGAAATTTTATTGAGATTTTATATATAGTTATTTGGATCATTTTTTTGCTGCTTTAACCTAACTTGGATATTTTCTACCAACTCACAAAGTCTTAATGTAGGCATAAGCTGAGCTTTAGAAAATAATAATCTAGGTATAAAAAAAGCTCTAGAAGCTAAAAGAGCTCGAGAAAGGGTAAGCCGGAACGATCTTTAGTTCGTGCACCATTAAATGGTTAATTTAAGAGCAAGATGAGTTACAAAAAGCGATCCATCACGCCAGTACCTAACTATCTTGTTTAAACGCTATCATCACAACCCACGAAGATTTACTGTTTCCACGAATATGGTCTTATCTCGACGCCCACAAGCCTACAATTATTTTTTTATTTTCATTTGTGAGTCGAGCTTTTGGGAGCCCTTAAATGGGGTACATTTTCGGGTTCGTATTCGTAATGGATGAAGTTGCTTTATCACCCCAGATCCATTTGTGTTATGGCGGTTTTTGTAGGGACAAATAGGAGCTTTTAAGCTGTCTTCACTGGAACTTTTATTTAGGGTCAGATCACACCTAAACGCAGCGTGATAAGCTGCCTTAACCACTTTTGAGTTTCAGTGTGATCTAACCCTTATACTGTAAAAACTTTGTCTATTTCTTTAGACTTAAGTCTCTTTTATAACTCTATTTTTTTGTGGTGCTTTACCCGATATATTTATTCGCAGTTAACTATTATTAATCTGTTAAAGATTTTTTTAATTTTTACATTCGAACAGATAAATTTTGAAAATCATGTGCAATCTATCTTAGTCTTCCTTATACATTGTCTGGTCTGCAGCCCACTTGCAATCATGTGTAGCGTTGCCTGTGTTATAGGTGACGGTAACCACATACCATCAATTGGACCGCCAACCCGCCGCCTGACGATCGTTACTTCTATTTCATACGTACGTTAAGCATTGCTACAATTATTCATTCTTCATTATAGGTATGCCACTTTTTTCAATTACCTGGCAGAACCCATATTCGAATACGATCAACTTCAAAGATCAATTTAACCAGTTTTCGTTTCGGGAGCATTAATTTCTCCAGATACATTCCCCATAATTATAATTACTTAGTTTGACTGGCGACATGATTTATTGCTTCCAATAAATGAAATTATGTTTCAAATTATTTTGATATATATTTCGAAAGTATTTCTTTTTGGTCTTTATTTATAGTTTGTTCTTTTCAATTAATTCATAGACCATTTCTAACACATTATGCAACAAAAGTGCCCACCTGCTTTACAAATATGTGTAAGAAATATACCTAAACCATCGGTAATCCGAAAAGCGTTTTGCAAGCCTGTCGTTTTGCGTGTAACAGAGATTCCACCTGAAGTGCGCAACTTTTTGAAAATGAGCATCTTGTTATCCGAAAATGAACATAATATTATGTTAATCTTGACAACATGTATAGTAAATATGATGTGTAATTTATACATAAAATAAATATCTTGTACACGTTAGAGGCATGTCCCATGGATTGCAGGGGGCGCTGGATTGTCGGGAATGATCAGGTTTTTTTTTAAAGTTTACCAAGGAATAAACACTTGAATATGTCTAGAAATAGATTAGAAGTATTTTTTTTAGTCAAGTCTAAGATGAAAATGTGTGATGTGTGTGTTTGATCGTAATGTCTAATTCTGTTTGTGGCCGCAGTGTGTCAGTACATCCAGCGAATAGCAGTGATGAGGTCACCCCCACTGCGTGCCACGTGTGCGACTAAGTTCTATTGTCGACCGCATACAAACATACATACAAACACACACACACACGCACATTACATGTAAATTTATATTTCTAATTTGGTCCACTCATAACGCCGATTTGATTGGCAGTTTGGCAAAGTCTTAAATTATGATTCAATGAACATTGTTAATCAAAAAACAAGTAATGAAGTAAATTTTACGACTCTTGTTGTGTTTAGTTGGCTCAGTTGTCATCTCGCACGATTTTATTTCGTACGAAATGTGCGAATTTTATAAAGCTGTTCAAAATTTGTGGGTCCAGAAGGTCCGAAACCATGTCGACTAGTCACCATGGTTTTCCGACGCCTTATCCACGGTAACACAATGCCAGACTGTTCTAACCAGCTAATCTATACTAATATTATAAAGAGAGAAGATTTCTATGTTTGCAATGACTGATTTAAAAAAATTCTTTCATGCCTATAGAAAACTAAGTACGTTATCAGCTAGTAACATAGGCCATACTTTATAAAGTTACGCGGGCAAAGGCGCGTGCAACATCTAGTCATAATCTTATAAAATCGTTTGCCTGGCTGACTATCAACGCACAGCCAAAACTACTGACTAAGTCTAAAAAGGTGAAATTTGGAACATAGGTTTATCAACCTGCGATTTTTGAAACCTGGGGCGGGTATACCGCTTGTTTAGTATACTGGCTTTGTGTATGAACCGCACTTTTCTTATTATCTGTCTCTCCTGTTTTATCCTGAAATTTATCGATGCTACCAATGTATAAAGCTATCCATCCCATCTTGCCCAATGAGAAACTTAATCCGTCTGTGTTTTCAAATATTTTCATCCACACATTTACAAAATATTCGTTCTGTTTATTTGTCGAGTAATAATTTACTATCGAGCAGCAGTTTGAAATGGTCCAGCGTATGCCTTTGTTCGTAGCCTGGTATAGAGCCCAGCAACTATTTCGAGTGCAGACAAGGTCGGCTCTTGTAAACAGACGGATCGCGTGTGTCTGTTTTATATATTGAGCTTTCATTTGCGCGTAACAGACAGACACTGATATAGTTATCGTTTAAGATTTAAATGCACCCATAATTTATAATAATTATAATTTATAATTTATAATTTTTATTATTGAAACATATTGATGTGTAATTTTGGCGTTTTATCTCGAAATTCCACGAATGCAATTTTTTTCTGCAAATTTTATATACATAACCCTATCTCGTTATCAAAACCAGATGGGTGTTTTAGAATAAGTTGGCGAAGAAACAGACAGACGCCGAGAGCGTGTTAATTTTATCTATACTAATACCTATTATATAAAGAGGAAAGATTGGTTTGTTTGTTTGAATTGAATAGGCTCCGAAACTACTGGACTATGAGGGAGTAACATAGGCTATATTTTATAAAGTTACGCGGACGAAGTCACGTGCAAAAGCTAGTGTACGGATTATCTTATCTGTACACTAGCTTTTGCACGTGACTTCGTCACGGAAAATAGCGATGTCTCTTCACTCTTGACTTAAATTGTGTTTATTCTTTTATTGACATTTAGTAATAAATCTGACCATAAATAACATATAAACTTTGATCTTTGAAATTTCTACGTCATATTCGTCATCTGCGTCTAACGTCTGCAGCTATTTGACAGGAACATGAATGCATGAAGGTTCTAGGACTCATTTTATTATTACAAAAAGACTGGTACCCTGAATTTCTTTTAGGAATTCCTCTGGCTTATGCTCCGCTCGCACGAAGAATCTGGCACGAATAATTTATTCCCCTTTGCCACTAAAAAGTATGCTCTACTGCCACGAATCAAAACTTTTTAAAATAGGGTAGTCTTGACAATTTTTTTAAAACCCTGGTAAAAATAGACTAGATTAATAGTATTTCTTTTGAAGCCTATTTAATGAATCACTTGCGATTTCGTCATCCTAATTTGTGACTTTCCACATAGAGACATCAATCGTCTTCGCTCCAGACAACATTACATTGTCATTTATGGGACAGCTTTGGCGACACGCGGCCCATTCTAAATGCAGCTGTAGCTCTAGTGCCATTGTGTTCTCAGAAATAACCAGTGCATGTGCACACACCGCATTTTGTCACGTATTCGACTACTTTGCACTGCCTTATAATCACTACAATTATACAATTAACAGATAAACATGGCCCTAGTGTTATAAAGTAACGTTTGTTGAAATGTGGTTGTCTTACAAATTAAAGTCACTGCTATTACCGATAATGTCCATCTATAAGCTTGTAATATCTAAACATAAATTCGGAACCATGTAATAAAATCTATATATCTACACTTGTATCTGAAGAGTTTGTTTGTTTGTTTGGTCGAACGCATTAAATTCTGAAACTACCAATCTGGTTTAAAAAATATATATTTGCATTTGATAGATCAATTCTCGAGAAAGGTTATAGGCTAAAATTAAAAGGCATATAAAACCCCGCGGGATATAGTTAGTCGCTGTCCGAATCTGTCGGTTTATCACAGGTTTATCAGCTAATTTTTAAACCACGCCACGCACTTTTAATTCGGTAGGAGCGATAAACAAGGAATGTGTGTGTAAAAATTTGCAATTTAATTTGCAGAAAAAAATGCATCCTTCGTGCGAAGCAAAGGGCGGTTCCCTAATTTTCTTATACATTGCAATTAGCAATCGGAGTAAGTAAGTATGTCAGCGTCCAATAGTTCCTTAAGTCATTATTAATTATTATAAATTATCACTTAAATTTTTATTAGAAATTCATGATAATTATGTGTTTATCGATTAAGTTATATAGCAATGTTGATAAATGAATTTCGATATTTATTTCAGAATATTAATTTGAAATTAATTCAAAACTCTGTCTTACTGAAAACTGTCTTTCCACAATACTCGGTCATTGAAATTCAAACAAGTGAAAATGATCAAAAGCCTCCAACAGAACGTAACGCGGTTTATCTAATTTAAAAATTGCGTAAACGCTTGTCCGGAAACGCAACGATTTTTTTAATGTCACAATTACAAAATTCCTGTTAAAATGTTTCCTGCTGTCCGACAAAACTAGATGACATATTTAGGGCTCCGAAATGTAGATGCTATGTTATGTTATATTAACATCAATGTACTACAAGTATGGATTTCGCACGCCACACAACACAAAACACTAGGAACTTATATGGAACATTTAAAAGTGACATGCATGCGTTATGCTTAGAGCATGAACTAACATCTGTCAATTTAAAACCAACAAAACATCTGTCTTTTAAGGAAAATGTGACTTTACGTCAACACATTGGAGTTTAAAATGAATAGAGTAGAACTTGGTCGTTACAACCTTTTACCATCGGCTCGCGAAGACAAGATTTCGCCAAAGTACGCCGTTTTAGGCGTACTTTTCATGTGCCGCTTTGGCATTTGTGACGCAATATCCGTAATTGTAATATTTCGATTACGGTTCCCGTGGGATCATCTACATGATTAAAAAAAACCATACGCCTGGAAAAAGTGTAATAGCAATAAATATGACAGGCGTTATATTTGTTTTTTTTTTTTAATCTTTAACGCGGACGAAGTCGCGGGCACCAGCTAGCATTTATTATTTAAAGTTTTCTAACTCGGAACGAATTCAATCGTCTGCCAAGTCTCGCGAGACGCGTTTCGTTTTTTGTTCAGTAAAAAGAGTTTCCCCGAGAAGATTCCCCTTAAAGTCGGATAGACTTAATTATCGATCTAATTATAATATGTGAACGAGATCCCCACGCGCCTTCGCCATCATCCGGTCCTATATTTATACTGAGTACATATATTGAAAATATATAACTAGAAGAGGAGTGGAGCAGCCATTTTGACTGCGTACGGCGGCAGGAAGCGTTTCCGTGGTTAAATTCGTGCAACAGCTAGACGACGCTCCGAGTTACGGCGCAGGCGTCGACTAATAATTCTATTATCCGTATTGCATTATAGAAATTCGATATTACTGTGTCTGTCTGTGCCTCTTTCCTTTTCTACTATTTTCTAAAAGCTATACTTACTATTTTCTTGTTAATTGTTTATTTGTATTATTTCTTTATCACATCACATTGCACTTTACAAATTATATGTAAGGAGTAGATTTATTAGAGATTTTAGTAGCCCGCCCTAAATATCTACAGCGTAAAAAAATCTAGGATAAATTTAAAGCGTCAAGGAATTTCGAAGGATTAAGTACCAATTGGTATGGTTAAGATTATTCATAAAAGATGCTCATGAATACGATTAAAAAAATCTCCACTACTAGTGCGAATTGGTTACAAATATAAGCCTTTCATGGAACTCCCTTCAGGCGTCTGTATTTCCGAGCTCATATCAAATCTTTTTAAAGTAGGTACTAGTGAATAGGCACTTTCTGGATTAGTTCGCTCCATCGTCGGCCACGTTTTTCCCGCACGGCTACATGCTGGCCAAGAGTAAACTCTAATAGTTATCCTACTAATCCTACTAATATTATAAATGCGAAAGTTTGCTTGGATGTATGGATGTATGTATAGATGTTTGTAACTCTTTCACGCAAAAACTGCTGATTGGATTTCAATGAAATTTTGCATACACGTTGTCAGGGACACCAGAAAGGACATAGGGTACCTTTCATCCAGAAAAAAGTACTGCTCCCGAGGGATCATCTAAATTTAAGGAAACTAACTCCTGGCTAAGTGTAATAGCAATAACGATGTCAGGCGATATATTGCTTTTTCAACGCGGACGAAGTCGCTGGCACCAGCTAGTTAATAAATAAAAAAATAGTCAGGATAACAAACCACAAGGGTGTTTAGTTGTAAATGAATCATGGCATGGCGCATGCACGACACGTAAATCACTACATAAAAAAAAAAAACTCAATAAATAAACCCATAATTGCAGTCGCTTGTCACCCATTTTGTATTAAAATATATTATGCATTATTTTTACAATTGAGTCATTGATTTCATTCACTCGTTGCGTTTATGTTTTCTTGCGAGTCTTGCGAAGGTTAACACGATATTTATTTAAATCAAAGCTAACAGCATAATATCTATCTCTATATATATAAAAATTTCATGTCACAATATGTTTTACACTAATGAACTCCTTTTAACTAATGAAATAAGAGTAGGTATAACTATTTAGGAAAATATTTTTTATTGAATCTAATATAAAAAATAAAATAAATTACATAGTGTAAACACACAGTAGTTGACGCAAGGTAATAAATAAATAACAGAAAAAAAATTGTTCAACTATGAATTATGTCAAACGGATATCCGCGAGTTAGTTTCTTTAAAAGGAACGAACGAAATATACATAATATTGCAAGGAGTAGGTACATAGGTTACTTTATATATTGACTTGTTCCTCGTCTGACGTCATGGACAGTAGTGGAAGATCAAATTGATAACGACTTGGTATCAAGTGTAGCGCGGAAATGCGGAGGCCGCATCCTCGCAGGGCTTCCGTCTGCGCGTGCGCAAGTAGCACCATACTCTCGTGTCATAGGACACAAAAGGCGTTTTCTACTATTCTTAAATTCCATTTTTGTTTGATATTTATTTATATACAAGACGTATCTATATAAATAAACCTTTACAAGTATTAATACGAGTATATCGGTTAAGAAAGCTAAGAAAAACAAACATATAAAAGGATAAAAACGGAGGGTCCGTAATAGCTCTTACGCATTTTGTAAGCAAGATAGTTTTTGTTAATCTAATATACTTATCTAATAACTTAAACAATTTTCTTTTGATAAATGATTTAAAATTTAGTTATAGATAGTTTGTATGCACATAGTTTGGTAAATTATTTTAGTACCGTATATATATTAGCTGTTGCACGCGACTTCGTCCGCGTAACTTTATAAAATATAGCCTATGTTACTCCCTGATAACTTACGTAGCTTTCCAGGTGAAAGAAATTTTCAAATCGGTCCATTCGGATAGTTTCGGAGCCTTTTCAATAATTTATACAAACAAACATTCAAATCTTTCCTCTTTATAATATTAGTATTTAAAAGAATTACTTCTCACCCCAAAACTATGTAGTTTGTTTATTTCAGCTATATATCTGATTTTATTTTTTGAAATTTGAAATGATTTTGAATTATAAAATTTTGAAAAATCTCGACAGTGATGAATATAGTACCCCTCATACGATGGATTATTTCCCTTCGTCCCCTAGATGAGTTGTTTAAAAGTTATGATAGGTATTTATCACAATTGACAATACAAATTTGTTTATTATTTATTTATAGCTTTACGAGTATGAATAGATTGTATTCGGCGGCAGGCGATCTGTCGTTGAATTGATATTCTACGTCATCGGTAGGATATGCATTAATAAATGTTTATAATTGGCCCGCGTACGGACAAAAGGGGCGACAATCTCTGTTTATAAATAGCTAACGAATTTATCTGCGCGTACACACGTAATTGTTACGAGAGCCTTGCCAACAACGTCACTGATTCACGGCAACGTCTCTTTCTTCATCAGATATGTGCGTTTCGATTTGCCAAAAGATATGTGAGAAAGATTGCAGTTTTGTGAAAAGGAAATCGTAAAGTGTTTGTGATATAAATGTGACCGTGTGTTCCAACTCGGTGTATTGATGGTTGGCACAATGATGTGGTTCAAACGCGAGCCGAAACCGGCCGAAAAGGCGGTCGAGAACGGCGTTGTCGGCAAATTGAAGAGAAAGAAAGCGGTTCAATTGAAGCCCACGAGGGAGTCGAGCGAGAGAGAGACCTCAACAGAGAGTGACAAGGAAAAGAGACGCCATTCGGACATTTTAGACATGAAGGTGTCCCTAGGTTTGTATTTCTAAGTTTTATATTCTGTTTTAAAAATGAAAAGTTAATATCTTGCCATTTGTATTTGATTATTTGTTATAACGAATGCTTTTTAACTTAAAACTGTAAATAAATTATATTATTTTCATATAGGTAAAAATCTCCAAGACACAAAAATGATTTCGTTTCAAAATCAAAAAATGATTGTCTCAATTTATAGTACAGTACAATATTTTAGGGCCTATATTCGCACTGTTCTTATACAAATTAAATTGAGATTAAATCTTAACAAAATGCAAACTATCGCCACTCACCACTTACCTATTGAACTAATACAAGTTTCGTTGACACTCATCGCAGTTGGGGGTTATAGAAAACTTTATAGCTAAATATTTTACAGATAGCTTAAAATATTGCATAGATTTTATAAGATATAAGTATGTACTTTCCTGACGATTTCAAAAAATACACACGTAATAGTTTTAAGTTTTCACTTCTGACGGGCACTCCCGGAGTGCCACTGTGTTTTTTTCCACAAGATCTTATTAAAGGTCTTACGAAAGTGCCATAAGACAATTGGATAGGTACTGACTAACTAAAGAAAATCATTATTATGTGCAGCGATTAAACGCCATTGACCTACAATTACTTTTATAGAGAAACAATATCAATATTTTATTGTTAGTTTAACAACACGGTATATGAACTTCACAGCTCATTAAAGCAAGTTTTCACTTAGATACTTAATGAAAGCAAAGGCACCAATTAATTATTCGAGTAGATTTATTGCATATTTTATAATGAATCTCTTTAATAATATCTAATAAGTAATAATTAAATAACCAGATTAACGTAAAGATATAAGCTTTACAATACAGTCATTAAATATGCAAGAGCAGTACCTACCGACGATTTATGCCTCGTACGTCCCTATGTTTTGTCCCACATTCCAAAAAATATTCTCGTTTGTCCCACAAGAGTAATTCGACAGCTGTTTTGTCCCACAAACTTACCTGTGTCGTAAATAAATGGCTCTGGTATATCCCATTGTAACACACCAAAATACAAACACGAGTCTTTCATAAGAAGGTGCATTGTTATACTGTTATTAGACCATTTTATTTTATGACATGTATTTAGCAGTCATAAATAGACTGCAAAAAAAAAAAAAAGTGCCATGGCTTCTCGATGGCACAGTAGACATGAATATGTCTCATATCATAAATGAAAAGAAAGATTTAAATGGTCCCTATCCCTATCCCTATCCCCATCCCTATCCTTATCCTTATTCTTTCCCCTTATCCTTAATCCTTCTATGGTCAACAGGGATAATATATATATAAACAAACGAACAAACTATCCCCATCCCTATCCCTATCCCTATCCCTATCCTTATCCTTATCCTTATTCTTTCCCCTTATCCTTATCCTTATTCTTTCCCCTTATCCTTAATCCTTCTATGGTCAACAGGGATAAAATATATATATAAACAAACGAACAAATTATAATTAATTCATTTACGTCATGGTAACGATTTTCGTGACACACATTCTTTCGAATAGACCCCAGAGAAAAGACATATTCATGTCAATAGTCTATGAGAGAAAAATGTATAATGAAGCTATAGATCGTATCTTTTCTTGTGAATTTTTTAGGTAACTTATTTAATACTGTAGGTACACTTAATAAACTTTTTAAGTAACTGTTTTCCTGAGCAGTGCGCTCACAAAATGTTCGAAGTCTCAGCTAATCAGAGATTATTTTTTTATATAGATGATTCAAATAAATGATTAATTAAAATAACATATTATTAGATGAGCGCTTCATAGATAACATCAACAAAATACTTAGACAAGTATTATAATATAATAAAATATGATTGTATAGGGTATTTAAAGTTATGCAATAACTAGTAAAAGCTAAAACGCTCTATTACCGTAACGGGTTATCTCGATACGGCGGCCGGTCGTGCCTCGGGCGCACAAAAATTAATGGCCGATTTTAATACTTTAGTACATAAAACAAATTAATTTATGAAGTTTTGTAAGATGTAAGCGAGTGAAATAGCACCCAGTGCGTTCGCAGCCATAAAACTGAGCAGCTCGTGTAGCAGTAAAGACCGTCTCTTAACAAGACCACTCTAAATCAACAATATCTGTGGTATTTCACCCTTCTTTCAACCTTGTCATAATAATAGTCATTTAGATGTAATATAGGATTCCTTTTTTTTTTACAAGAGGAATCATGGATACCCACCGGCTTGGGGACAGACCGGTGGGTTATGTCGGACTTCTGTCCCGAGATGGTATTGGGGTAGACCTACCGACTAAACCTCTTGGCGTCCTCCGCTTCCGCTATAGGCGTAGTTGCAAGATCGGACGAACACTCTTCCGCAACTCACTGCGAGATAATATAGGGTTCCCTGGGTTCATCATTGGAAATGAACTTTTCAGAGTTGTTTCTGGTCTCGACCTGGAAAGTAGTGGCAGGCTACACTGCGTTTCGCAGTCATTTAGTTAGGCAGTACGTTACAACTGTTTCAGTGAGCGAGTAAGGATGCCAGAGCCCATTTTCCTTTCCTTTTCCAATAGCTTACCCTTAATCCTACTGTAGTAGGCAACTCAGTTGCAGCACCTGTAGTGTTGCTTGTGTTATAGGCGACGGTAGCCACCTGCCATCAAGTGGACCGTCAGCCTGTCACCTTAAGAGTAAACACTAATCTCTCCAACTACTAAAAAATCAGACGATTTGAGATTTTTTTATAGATAGACCTATAATTTCAATAATAGATTTAGGAGCTATTATTTGCGTACCATCTTTCTTTATTAAAGAAACCAATTTAATTTCTAAAATAGAGGGGAAATGATAGGCGATAACTAGGTAGCCCCCCCTATGTACGCCATAACCTTGTCGAGGTGGGGGGGCTTACCCTTGGCGAGCCGCCTCGGGGACCAAGAAGGCGTACGAGCGTTCTGAGCGGGCTACCAAGAGCGTCCCGCAGGAGCGCTCAACCGAAGTTCCAAGCGGGCTGCCAAGCGGTGGCCTGTAGGAGCGACGGCATGTTATTGTTTATCCGAATGATGTTCAATCTCTGTTACTGTAATAACAGAGGGCGAACGCTCAAAATAACTTTGAGTTATCGGAAACCACCCACGCCTCTTAGGCGAGACTGAGCGTTCCAAACGGGCTCCCGAGCGGGGGCCTGTAGCAGAGCGCTGTTGGTGTTGTGAGCGTTACAAAGCGGGCTTCCGAGCGGGGGCCTGCAGCGAACGCTCACGAGAGGGAAACCCTCGCCGGGCTACCTCTCACCGTGGAGTTTTCCGCACTCTTTGAGTGCGGACTTTTGGTGAGGCTGTCTAGGGAAGGCGAGCCTGTAGGCCCGTCTTCTGTAGATGGTCTAGGGGGACCTTGCGCACATGGTCGGCTAGCTGTGTGTGCCTGCACAAGGTCCCTCCGTATGGAGATTGTACTAGTGTCTCGGGACAATCTTCACGTTGGCCAGCAATGGCCGGGCTGCCCTGGGGGTGGACCGGTGTAAGATGCCCCCGCAGAGCCCGGTTCATCCCTATCATGGGCAAGGAGGCACCGGGGAGTTTTAGTGGCGTATTCCCAGTGCCACTATGATCAGGTGCTGGGCGACCCCCACATATCCTTACCGTCTAGCCAGCGGTAGGGAATCTGTAAGCGGATTACTCCTCGTTAAAAAAAAAAAAAAAAAAAAAAAAAAAGGCGATAACTAGGTTAAAAGGGTGAAAAATTGAATATTACTAACAAAATTCATTATAGACCTTATTTCGGTCAAGGATAGTGGAACTGCTGTATAAAACCCGCGTTCCGCAGCGGAATGCCCCTGAAGGGCTTGTTTCATTAAACAAAATGTCCTATTTTCATTTGGAGTTAATGAATAGTATAGTTTTGTGTAGTTGTGAGCCCATTGAGTCACACAGAGTAGTAATGCTCAAGGAATATAATAGAAGTAGGCGACTAACCTTTTTAATAAATATTCGTAATGTTTGTAGTTCAGACTTTTTATCACTATATGTATTTATACCGCGGTTTTAATGATTTTTTTAAATTCTAGTAAACCTCGAAATTAATAAAAATCTATAAACTTTCAACAGCGCTTTTCTGTGCTCAAAAACCAACCATATAAAATCAATGACTACTTGTAAAACAAAACTTCTAGTTGACTTCTAGTTCTGGAATTACCAGAAAACAAACAATCTCTTCAGATTTATTATAGCAGTAAAGATTACTCTTAAAAGACATCCATCTTTTCTCACAAATTGAAGCATTTATAAAACTAGTATATGCCTGCGATCTCGTCTTTTTATTTTTGTAAATTATTGTTTATCTGTTCGTCTGATATGTATAAACTACATTAATGTAAGGTTTCATCAAAATCTGTTCTATAGTTTTGCGAGAAAGAGTAACAAACATATCCACAAACTTTAGCATTTATATTTTCAGTAGGGGATTTCTTGCGATATATTCTGGCTTATAGAACGTTGAATAAAATACATGTTGAAGGACATTCGACAAACAAAACATTTTTACGATAGTCTCGCTCGTCTTTAATACGTGCTTACGTCTATAGATAGATAGTCAATACAGTCGAAAAGCTTCTACTAAATATTTATATTTTAATTCCAATATTAATAATTATAATAATATTTTTTATAATAATAAATAATATAATTATAATAATAAAAAATAAATTCATAATAATAAAAAATAAGTGGTAGTGGCACTGGGTTTCCCAGTCATAAAATGTGCAGTACATCTGGCTACTGCACATTACAGCATTTGTGCTGTTGCATATAATTCTTGAGATTAATTTCATCGATGTGGTTTGTATGAGAACAGTAGATAGGTATAGTTACCATAAGCTCAAACCTTTGTATGCTTAATTATTAAGGTACGTGTATACGTATAGTTCGGTTAATGAATCCTTGGTAGGGGTAACCCCAGTTCGTGGCAGGTGGTAAAAAAAAGATCAGCTGGTTTTTCTCTAACGTTTGAAATGACTCATCGATTCGGTTCATGCGCGCCGAGCGACTTTGCCGCGTCGTTCCGTTCGAATTTTAAATTTGATTTGCACACAGAGCAAAGAATCGCCGCGCCGCCCGCTTATACTAGAGACGGCAGTAATATTCTAGAGTATATACTAGAGTAGCAGTTGAGTTGACTCAGGACGCATTTTGCCGACAGTTTCGTTGTCATTTAAGCATTATTCAAAAAAGAGCGATAGAAACATCTCATTGTGCGGCGATTTCGTGTAATATAATAATGAAAGTAAAAGCATGAATAAGTAAAACGTTGTTTACCCATATCACAAGTAAGAAATTGAATTAAATTTTTAACTTTAAAAAAATGCGAGTTGTGATTGTTTTAGAACACAAAACCTAAACAACGTATAAGCCTTGCGTGTACTGGTATTGAATAACCAATGTCCGCTCCCTGACATGCTAGATTTGTAAGGAAAGCGTTGACCATGCCGTCTCTAGTAGCCGGTGGTGACGTGGCGATTCTTTGCTCTGTGGAATTGCACAATCGGCGGTTATGATTTTTTGTTAATTTACCGACTGTAAATAATCGGTTAGCTATTTTCGAATTACCAATAGAACGTCACAATTGTAGGACACTGAAGTGTTTTACTATTTGTTGTAATATTAAATGCGATTGAAAATGCAAGAAACCATTGTTTCATAAGAACCGTTATCTACATTTAGGCGTTTCTTAAAACGGTGTTTGTCAAATATTTACAGTTTACGCAACATTGAAACGGGTTTTACGATGGATTTAGGGTGGTATAAAACCGCCGTCCAAAACAAACGCGTCAGGTACAGTCGACCACGTGTGCACGGCTCACAGACAACTTGCAACC
The DNA here is from genome assembly GCA_947623395.1 of Synanthedon tipuliformis. Lineage (NCBI taxonomy): Eukaryota > Metazoa > Arthropoda > Insecta > Lepidoptera > Sesiidae > Synanthedon > Synanthedon tipuliformis. The sequence goes on from OX392433.1 coordinate 5,937,344, forward strand.
TTGCTGCTATTGTATTAGAGCTCAAACGAATCGAATTTAATTTTAAACCGTAACAAGTTAAGCAAGAGATAAACTATCTTTAATATTATTTGACTAGGTACACCTCTAATCAGATTAGTATCGTAGAAACGAAATCATTTTTGAAACTCTATTACACGATCTGAAGTTTGTTTCATAACAAGAAATTTACGGAAATGAAATTTAACAGGCAGCTGTGACTGATTTCTGTACAGATGATTAAAAGAAGATTACAAAGTGCAAATTCATTTAATTCACACGTTTTGTTTCTTAGAAAGCAGTTACTTAATAGTTTAACTTTATTGTATGTTAATTATAATGAAGCTAAATAGTTTTTTTTTATAAAGCATTCGTTGTAACAGTTAACTATTATGACTCACTCTTGACATTGTCTCGAAGATAAATCGATGAACGACCATTGAAACACTTTTTATTGTTTCATCGGGTCATCGATTTGTTTCATGATATTTTTTCTTGTTGATTCAAGCAATAAATAGTAAAAAATTGAACACAGATGGCAAGGTCTTCTTCTCTCGAGTAGTAAAGATCATAATGCGGTGTAATGATGTTTCGACAGAAAGACGCGATGAAAGCGACGAGTCATTGTACGAGTCGGCAGATTGTCACAGCGATGCTATATCTGCCAGCGATGACGCTCTACCGAAGCTCATGAAAACGCCCACTATGAGCAAAGAGTCTCTGAAGATTGCGATCACAGACGAAGAAGTCGAACTCGCCAAACCTAAAATGACACACCGAAAAACTATGTCATTATCAAATCCACTAGAGATGGTGCGGAATTTCGGTGACGAGTGGTTTGAAACAAGTAAAAAAGACATTGACAAGAATGCTGATAAAAGGAAGTCAAAAGAGAGTCTCTGGAGTGAGGAGGATAGAGACTCGATTCACGGTTCGACAGTGAAGCTCGATCAGTCTAGAAAGAATAGCAAAAAAGAGGACAAGAGTCAATCCAATAGTAGGAAAAGTAGCTCAACAGATGCTCCAAAAGCTAGAAAGACCAGTAAAGG